>OU612087.1:0-1469532 GCA_914767735.1 Anoplius nigerrimus
ACCCAGACCTAACCCAGACCTAACCCAGACCTAACCCAGACCTAACCCAGACCTAACCCAGACCTAACCCAGACCTAACCCAGACCTAACCCAGACCTAACCCAGACCTAACCCAGACCTAACCCAGACCTAACCCAGACCTAACCCAGACCTAACCCAGACCTAACCCAGACCTAACCCAGACCTAACCCAGACCTAACCCAGACCTAACCCAGACCTAACCCAGACCTAACCCAGACCTAACCCAGACCTAACCCAGACCTAACCCAGACCTAACCCAGACCTAACCCAGACCTAACCCAGACCTAACCCAGACCTAACCCAGACCTAACCCAGACCTAACCCAGACCTAACCCAGACCTAACCCAGACCTAACCCAGACCTAACCCAGACCTAACCCAGACCTAACCCAGACCTAACCCAGACCTAACCCAGACCTAACCCAGACCTAACCCAGACCTAACCCAGACCTAACCCAGACCTAACCCAGACCTAACCCAGACCTAACCCAGACCTAACCCAGACCTAACCCAGACCTAACCCAGACCTAACCCAGACCTAACCCAGACCTAACCCAGACCTAACCCAGACCTAACCCAGACCTAACCCAGACCTAACCCAGACCTAACCCAGACCTAACCCAGACCTAACCCAGACCTAACCCAGACCTAACCCAGACCTAACCCAGACCTAACCCAGACCTAACCCAGACCTAACCCAGACCTAACCCAGACCTAACCCAGACCTAACCCAGACCTAACCCAGACCTAACCCAGACCTAACCCAGACCTAACCCAGACCTAACCCAGACCTAACCCAGACCTAACCCAGACCTAACCCAGACCTAACCCAGACCTAACCCAGACCTAACCCAGACCTAACCCAGACCTAACCCAGACCTAACCCAGACCTAACCCAGACCTAACCCAGACCTAACCCAGACCTAACCCAGACCTAACCCAGACCTAACCCAGACCTAACCCAGACCTAACCCAGACCTAACCCAGACCTAACCCAGACCTAACCCAGACCTAACCCAGACCTAACCCAGACCTAACCCAGACCTAACCCAGACCTAACCCAGACCTAACCCAGACCTAACCCAGACCTAACCCAGACCTAACCCAGACCTAACCCAGACCTAACCCAGACCTAACCCAGACCTAACCCAGACCTAACCCAGACCTAACCCAGACCTAACCCAGACCTAACCCAGACCTAACCCAGACCTAACCCAGACCTAACCCAGACCTAACCCTAGCACTCTTCCACGGCTGCCATTTCAAGCCGAACCTGCTCCTAGCCCTTAAAATACTGTTTTGGACGATTTTCCGGGCTGTTCCGACGATTTTCCACTTTTCCGATGATTTTCACGATTTTTCCGACGATTTTCCGCTTTTCCGACGATTTTCCGCTTTTCCGGCGATTTTCCGACGCCATTTTGGAATTTTCCGGCGCCATTTTGATTTTTATTTCGATTTTCCGACGCCATTTTGGAATTTCCCATGAATTTTCCACTTTTCCGGCGCCATTTTGGATTTTTCCGACGCCATTTTGTTTTTGATTTTCCGCCATTTTGATTTTCCGACGCCATTTTGTTTTTGATTTTCCGACATTTTTTTTTCCGACGCCATTTTGGAATTTTCCGACGCCATTTTGTTTTTGATTTTCCGACGCCATTTTGTTTTTGATTTTCCGCCATTTTGTTTTTCCGACGCCATTTTGTTTTTAATTTTACGCCGCCATTTTGTTTTTGGCCGCCATTTTGTTTTTGATTTTTTTTTTTTTTTTTTTTCGATTTTCCAACGCCATTTTGAATTTTCCCGGCGCCATTTTGTTTTTGGCCGCCATTTTCTTTTCGATTTTCCGACGCCATTTTGATTTTCCGACGCCATTTTGTTTTTAATTTTCCGACGCCATTTTGATTTTCCCCTCCCCCACTTTTCCGCCGTCATTTTGTTTTTGATTTTCCGACGCCATTTTTGATTTTCCGATTGTCCGACGCCATTTTGTTTTTGGGCGCCATTTTCTTTTCGATTTTCCGCCGCCATTTTGTTTTTGATTTTCCGACGCCATTTTTGATTTTCCGATTTTCCGACGCCATTTTGTTTTTGATTTTCCGATTTTCCGACGCCATTTTGAATTTTCCGCCGCCATTTTGTTTTTGGGCGCCATTTTCTTTTCGATTTTCCGCCGCCATTTTGTTTTTGATTTTCCGACGCCATTTTTGATTTTCCGATTTTCCGACGCCATTTTGTTTTTGATTTTCCGATTTTCCGACGCCATTTTGAATTTTCCGCCGCCATTTTGTTTTTGGGCGCCATTTTCTTTTCGATTTTCCGACGCCATTTTGTTTTTGATTTTCCGATTTTCCGACGCCATTTTGAATTTTCCGCCGCCATTTTGTTTTTGGGCGCCATTTTCTTTTCGATTTTCCGCCGCCATTTTGTTTTTGATTTTCCGACGCCATTTTGTTTTTGGGCGCCATTTTGTTTTTGATTTTCCGACGCCATTTTGAATTTTCCGACGCCATTTTGTTTTTCCCCTCCCCCACTTTTCCGCCGCCATTTTGTTTTGGGCGCCATCTTGAATTTCCCACTTTTCCGACGCCATTTTGTTTTCCCCTCTCTCCCCCTCTTTTCCGCCGCCATCTTTACTTCCCCCCCCCCGTTTTCCGACGCCATTTTTTAATTTTGCGCCATTTTTCCCGCCGCCATTTTGCCCCCCCCCCGCTTTTCCCCCTCCCCTCCCGCGCGATTTTCCGTCGTTTTTTTGCGGCTACACTTCTCCCGCACACCCTCAAATTTCCCCTCTCATTCATTGACCATTTTTCGCCACTCTCTTCCTCGCCGAAACCCGCGAAGAACCTACCCACCATTTTCCCTGCAGAAATCCCGTCGAAACACCCCTTCCGATCATCCAAATTCAACGCCAAAGCGTTCTCGACAATCCCCGCAGTGAAATCCCAGTGAAATAACCCGCCGAATCATTCAAATTTCCTGCCAAAGCGTTCCCGACCTTCCTCCCCGTGATATCCCCACGAAATAGCCCGCGGAACCATCGAATTATCCCGTTAAAGCATTTCGGACATTCCCTCATGCGAAATCCCTACGAAATACCCGCCGAAATCATCCCAATTTTGCGCCAAAGCGTTCCCGACAATCCCCGCAGTGAAATTCCTGCAAAATACCCGCCTGAATCAGTCAAATTTCCCGCCAAAACTTTCCCAGCGTTTTCCCCCACAGAAATCAGCCCGAAACATCCACCTGAATCACTCAAATTTATCACCGAAGCCTTCCGAACATTCCCTCCAACGAAAATCTGCTCGAAATATCCACCTGAACCATCCAAATTTCCCGGCAAAACGTTTCAGACATTCCCTCCCATCAACTCCATGCGAAATAACCCGCCAAATCATTCAAATTTCCCGCCAAAGCGTTCCCGACATTTCCCCCCACGAAATACATACAGAATAACCCGCCAAGTCATCCAAATTTCCGGGCAAACCATTCCCGACATTTCCCATACCGAAATCCCCTCGAAATACCCACCCGAGTCATCCAAATTTCCCGCCAAAGCATTCCCGACTGACCCAATGCACAGATCCATGCAAAAGTACCCTCCCCAAGAGCTCAAATTTTCATCCGAAACTTTCCCTGCACAGCCTCATGTCGAAATAGCACCCTCCAGCCTTCAAATATCTCCCCAGAATAGTCCAAACACCTCCAACCTCACCTCTGCACGAAAATAATCGAAGAAAATTCACAGTCGTAGCCTCCAGGCACTCCCACATAACGAAACATGGGTCGAAAGCACACAAAAGTAGTCCCAGAGTCATAAAAGCAACCCCAAACATGAAAACATAGCACACCGTAGCCTTCGAATCACTTCATTCCACCTCCCATACACTCCGCTGCAACCGATCAATCGAAATCCAACTGAAAACACAACCAAACACCCAAATATAACGGTAACACATGCATAAGAAGCAAATCCAACAGCAAAACATAGAAATAGTAGGTCCGAATACACGAATCTCTGTCAGAAACCGCCAAATACAAGTCGCACAGCAGACAAAATATCGCCAAAAACATGCACAAGCATCAAAATCACACCGATATAGATCAAAAGTAAACGAACAAGTGAGAAAAGCATGCAAAAACATCGAATGTCAAAGAATATCAGCGATAAACCACACGCAAGACCGAAGAAAGTATGCAAACACATCGATTTCCAAGGAATAATACCGACAAACCACCCGTAGGAGCAAGGAAACCATGCACAACCGTTCATTTTCGAGCACCATTGGCAATAGAGCACTCATATGAACGATAAAAGTATGCAGAACCATCGATTTCCGAACAATATTGGTGATCAAGTACACGCAAGAGCAAAGAAAACGTAGAAACGTCAAAAATGAAACAGCACAAGTCATACGATACCCGAAATAATGAAATACACACTTAAACATATCAAAAACCAAGGAATACAAGACATAAAGTACACTCAAGACAAACAGAATACACGCAAAACATCAAAAACCGAGAAATACAAGTCGCAAAGTACACACAGTAATGCAAAACACATGCACATGGCATGAAAACATCGAATATCAAGGAGTACAAGGCACAAAGTACACACAAAAATGCAGAAACCATACACATGTATCGAGTTCCGAAGAATATAGACCGCAAACTACACGCAAGAATGAGAAAAGCATGCAAAACCATCGATATTCGAAGAATGCGAGCCATCAGATACACGTAAGACCGAAGAAAGCATGTGAAACCAGCGATATTCGAAGAATGCGAGCCATCAGACACACGTAAGACCGAAGAAAGCATGTGAAACCAGCGATATTCGAAGAATGCGAGTCATCCGATACACGTAAAGCCGAAGAAAGTATGCGAAACAATCGATATTCAAGAAACATAAATCATAAGACACACATAGGAATGACAAACCAGGCACAGATATCAAAAACCACGAAACACAAGTCATAGAATACACCTAACATCGAAGAAAATGCATAAACACTTCAAAAGCAAAGAAATATAGGTCGCACGCACCCGAAATAGTCGACAAAATGTATAAATCCATCGAAAGTGATGAAATATAGGTCATACAGTACCCGGAATAACAGACGAAATGCATAAAACCATCAAAAGTAACGAAATATAGGTCACACAGTACCCAAAATAGTCACCCAAATGCACAAACTCATCCAAAGTAACGAAATGTAGGTCACACAGTAACCAGAATAACAGACAGTATGCATAAACTCGTCCACAGTAACGAAATGTTGAACATACAGCAACCAAAATACTTAGCAAAATACATAAACTCGTCCAAAGCAACAAAATGTAGGACATACAGCAACCGAAATAGTTAGCAAAATGCAAAAAATCATCCAAACCAAAGAAATGTAAGCCACACAGTAACCGCAATAGCTGACAAAATGCACAAACTCATCGAAAGTAACGAAATGTAGAACATACAGTAACCAAAATAGTAGACAGAATACATAAACTCATCAAAACCGAAGACACATAGGTCATACAGCAACCAAAATAGCTGACAAAATGCACAAACTCATCGAAAGTAACGAAATATATGTTGTGTCATATCGGAATGGACCCCTTCACGTTGGTCCCGTGGTTCCAGAATTGTAATAAATACTATTATTGTTCAGAAATTCTTCATTAACTTTTGTGACTGTATACTCGCTCACTATGTCTGATTGGAAATGAATCCCAGCGCATTCAGTCGCTCGTTCTTGATCGTCTTACCAAAAGACGGTTGTTTGTTACCGTGGTTGCTGACAATGATGTGTATCGTCAATAATGTGCATGTACGTCAGACTCAGCCGCGTACATGCGTTTATATTGTGTTGGTATTGTCCTAATTTGGGTCGCGATGACGTCTCAAAGTAGGGCGCATTGCTTATATTTTGTATGTCTGAGCGCTGACTGTCTGACAGCGCTCGACTCGTTGTTGCTACGCGCGTAGCTTATTCGCTTATATATGCGGTCACGGCGATCATCTTTTTTACCGATCGACCGATCAATCGATATGCTGCAATTGTGTGGCCAGCCGCACGGTATGTCTGGTTTTGTATGTGTATGTGTGTATACATATCTATGTGCGTATGAAGGAGCACATGCGTGTGCCGAGTTGGTCGTTTCGATGCAACATGTAGGTCACACGGCAACCGGAATAGCAAACGAAATGTATAAAACCATCAAATACGAATAAACATATCACAAACTAAAACTATAACTCGCAGAGCACACGAAGCAATGCAGAAAATACATAAAAATATCGAAGATCACAAAATATCAGACACAAACCACACACAAGAATGAAAAGAGTCCACAAAAGTACCGATATTCAACAAGCATAACTCATCAACTACCCGTAGAAATCAAGAAACTATATAATGGTACCAATATTTAAGAAATATGAGTAATAATACACGCAGAAAGAAAACAAGCGTGAAAAAGCAGCGATTTCGAAAGAATATCAACGATAGGGTACACATTCAACCAAAGAAAGTGTGAAAAGTAACGATTTTCAAGCAATATTGCCACTAAAATACTCACACGAGTAAAGAAAGCATACAAAACCATTGATTTTCGCCCCATATTGATAATACAGCACTCATATGAATAAAGAAAGTGTACAAAACCATTGATTTTCAAGCAATATTGCCGACAAAGTACCCATAAGAGTGAGAAAAGTATGCAGAATCATTAATTCCCAAACAATATTGGCAGTAAAACACTCATAAGACTGAAGCAAGTATGCAAAAGCATCAAAATTCAAAGAATACAAGTCATAAGGCACACCCAACACAAAAGAAAATATGCAAATGCATCGAAATTCAAAGAATACAAGTCATAAAGTATGCCCAAAGCAGAAGAAAGTATGCAAATGTATCGAGATTCAAAGAATATAAATCACAAAGTACGTCCAAAACTGAAGACACCACACAAATACATCGAAATTCAAAGAGTTCAAATCATAAGATACACCCAAGAGTGAAAAAGGTATGCAAATACATCAAAGTTCAAACAATACAAGTCATAAGATACACCCAAAACTGAAGAAAGTATACAAATGCATCGATAATCAAAGAGTACAAGTCATAAGGTACGCCCAAAACTAAAGAAACCATACAAGTATATCAAGATTCAAAGAATATAGTTCATATGATACACCCAACACTGAAGAAAGCATGCAAATGCACCGAGATTCAAAGAATATAGATCACAAGGTACGCCCAAGACTGAAGAAAGTATGCAAATACATCGATAATCAAAGAGCACAAGTCATAAGATACACCCAAGAGTGGAAAAACTATGTAGAAGCATCGAAATTCAGAGAATATAAATCATAAGATACACGCAAGAGTGAAAAGAATATGCAAAAACATATGAAATCATGGATCATTAGCAACACAGCACAACTCAAACCGAAGAAAGCATGCAAAAGTAGCGACACTCAAACAATATTAGTCACAAACTACACATAAGAATAACCAAAGTTTGCAAACGCATCGACAATCAAGGAATACAAGACATAAATTACGCCTAACAATAAAGAAAGTATGTCGAAGCATCAATATTCAAAGAATGTAACGCACAAAGTACACATAGCAGCCAACAGAATGCATAAAAGTATCGAAAGTCAAGGAATACAAGACACAAAGTACGCATAGGAATCAACACAATGCATCGAAACTCCAAAAATCAAAACATACGAAGCACAAAGTACACACAGCAGTCAACAGAATACATAAAAGTATCAAAAATCAAAGAATATAAGACATAAAGTACACACGGGAGTCAACGGAATCCACAAAAATATCGAAAATCAAAGAATATCAAGCGAAAAGTAAATGCAGTAATGAACAAAACACTCAGAATTGTCAAAACAGGAATAAAGCCCAACCTAATAACATAAATAAGGATCAATATCAATCGAAAGAAGAACAAAGATAAAAATACCAATCAGTTAGAGTTAAAGCGATACACAGTCGCACCAAACATTGAGCAACTAAACTTTAAAAGGCACTGAATACTCTCTCCCACTCGTATTTAACTCATCACACCTTCAAAACAATTCAAAGTTAATTCATAAACAACAAAACGTCGAAATATCGAAACAAATCGCAATACTCAACAAAATGCATTAAATCAATAGAAATAAAATTTAAAAATTCACAACACTACTTCAAATAATAAACCACACAGTCGAAAATGCAAGTTTATCAACTATTCATATGCCTTATACACCGAAACATCGAAATTGCACGAAAACAGGTTAAAATTTTAACCACACAAAAAATTCAAAGTTTGAAACGTGAGAATATTTTTAAATACTGCCCAATAAACTCCCATGTAGTCAGAAATAATTTATTTCACTCCTTACAAAAGTTCAATAAATTACCGATACATCGAAACATCGAAGTATTGACGGAATAACAAACTCCTTCAATTTACATTAAATCACAATGATATTTATCTTAAAATTCTTAGTTTGCACCAAAACAATTAACCATATAGTCAAAAATCAAAAATTCATTATTTAAAACATACCACATATACCGAAACATCGAAATATTACGAAAGAAATGACACTTTTTCCCTGTAAAGAAAAATCAAAATTTAAAGCATGGAAAAATCTCTAAATAGTACCCAACGAACACCCATGTAGTCAGAAATAATTTATTTCACTCCTTACAAAAGTTCAATAAATTACCGATACATCGAAACATCGAAGTATTGACGGAATAACAAACTCCTTCAATTTACATTAAATCACAATGATATTTATCTTAAAATTCTTAGTTTGCACCAAAACAATTAACCATATAGTCAAAAATCAAAAATCCATTATTTAAAACATACCACATATACCGAAACATCGAAATATTACGAAAGAAATGACACTTTTTCCCTGTAAAGAAAAATCAAAATTTAAAGCATGGAAAAATCTTTAAATAGTACCCAACGAACACCCATGTAGTCAGAAATAATTTATTTCACTCCTTACAAAAGTTCAATAAATTACCGATACATCGAAACATCGAAGTATTGACGGAATAACAAACTCCTTCAATTTACATTAAATCACAATGATATTTATCTTAAAATTCTTAGTTTGCACCAAAACAATTAACCACATAGTCAAAAATCAAAAATTCATTATTTAAAACATACCACACATACCGAAGCTTCGAAATATTACGAAAGAAATAACACTTTTTCCCTGTAAAGAAAAATCAAAATTTAAAGCATGGAAAAATCTTTAAATAGTACCCAACGAACACCCATGTAGTCAGAAATAATTTATTTCACTCCTTACAAAAGTTCAATAAATTACCGATACATCGAAACATCGAAGTATTGACGGAATAACAAACTCCTTCAATTTACATTAAATCACAATGATATTTATCTTAAAATTCTTAGTTTGCACCAAAACAATTAACCACATAGTCAAAAATCAAAAATTCATTATTTAAAACATACCACACATACCGAAGCTTCGAAATATTACGAAAGAAATAACACTTTTTCCCTGTAAAGAAAAATCAAAATTTAAAGCATGGAAAAATCTTTAAATAGTACCCAACGAACACCCATGTAGTCAGAAATAATTTATTTCACTCCTTACAAAAGTTCAATAAATTACCGATACATCGAAACATCGAAGTATTGACGGAATAACAAACTCCTTCAATTTACATTAAATCACAATGATATTCATCTTAAAATTCTTAGTTTGCACCAAAACAATTAACCATATAGTCAAAAATCAAAAATTCATTATTTAAAACATACCACATATACCGAAACATCGAAATATTACGAAAGAAATGACACTTTTTCCCTGTAAAGAAAAATCAAAATTTAAAGCATGGAAAAATCTTTAAATAGTACCCAACGAACACCCATGTAGTCAGAAATAATTTATTTCACTCCTTACAAAAGTTCAATAAATTACCGATACATCGAAACATCGAAGTATTGACGGAATAACAAACTCCTTCAATTTACATTAAATCACAATGATATTCATCTTAAAATTCTTAGTTTGCACCAAAACAATTAACCATATAGTCAAAAATCAAAAATTCATTATTTAAAACATACCACATATACCGAAACATCGAAATATTACGAAAGAAATAACACTTTTTCCCTGTAAAGAAAAATCAAAATTTAAAGCATGGAAAAATCTTTAAATAGTACCCAACGAACACCCATGTAGTCAGAAATAATTTATTTCACTCCTTACAAAAGTTCAATAAATTACCGATACATCGAAACATCGAAATATTGACGGAATAATCGCTTTCTTCAATATACATTAAATCGCAACGAAATCAACATTAGAATTCTTAGTCAGCATCCAAACAATTAACCATGCAGTCAAAAATCAAAAATTCATTAATCCAAACATACCACACATACCAAAACTTCGAAATATTACGAACGAATTAACACATTTCACCCGCACAGAAAAATCAAAATTTAAAGCATGGAAATATCTTTAAAGAGTACCCAATGTATCCCCATATACTCAGAAATAATTTATTTCATCCCATACCAAAGTTTATAAAACCATCAATACATCGAAACATCGAAGTATTGACATACTGACCAACTTTTTCAATTTTCATTAAATCTGAATAAAATCAATCTTAAAATTCTTAATTAGCATCCAAACAATTAACCATGTAGTCAAAAATCAAAAATTCATTAATCCAAACATACCACATATACCGAAACTTCGAAATATTACGAAAGAAATAACACTTTTTACCTGTACAGAAAAATCAAAATTTAAAGCATGCAAATATCTTTAAAAAGTACCCAATGTATCCCCATATACTCAGAAATAATTTATTTCATCCCATACCAAAGTTTATAAAACCATCAATACATCGAAACATCGAAGTATTGACGTACTGACCAACTTTTTCAATTTTCGTTAAATCTGAATAAAATCAATCTTAAAATTCTTAATTAGCATCCAAACAATTAACCATGCAGTCAAAAATCAAAAATTCATTAATCCAAACATACCACATATACCGAAACATCGAAATATTACGAAAGAAATAACACTTTTCACCTGTACAGAAAAATCAAAATTTAAAGCATGGAAATATCTTTAAAGAGTACCCAATGTATCCCCATATACTCAGAAATAATTTATTTCATCCCATACCAAAGTTTATAAAACCATCAATACATCGAAACATCGAAGTATTGACATACTGACCAACTCCTTCAATTTTCATTAAATCTGAATAAAATCAATCTTAAAATTCTTAATTAGCATCCAAACAATTAACCATGCAGTCAAAAATCAAAAATTCATTAATCCAAACATACCACACATACCGAAACATCGAAATATTACGAAAGAAATAACACTTTTCACCTGTACAGAAAAATCAAAATTTAAAGCATGGAAATATCTTTAAAGAGTACCCAATGTATCCCCATATACTCAGAAATAATTTATTTCATCCCATACCAAAGTTTATAAAACCATCAATACATCGAAACATCGAAGTATTGACATACTGACCAACTCCTTCAATTTTCATTAAATCTGAATAAAATCAATCTTAAAATTCTTAATTAGCATCCAAACAATTAACCATGCAGTTAAAAATCAAAAATTCATTAATTAAAACATACCACACATACCGAAACATCGAAACATTACGAGAAAACTAACACTTTTTACCCGTACAGAAAATCCAAACTTTTAAACCACCAAATATTATAATATAGTACCCAATACACCCCCATATAGTCAGATACCATTTATTCATTCATTTGCCAAAGTTTAAAAACATTCCAATAGATCGAAACATCGAAGTATTGCTCGCATTTAAAAATTGCACAATTTACAATAAAACTACTTAAAGACTGCATAGCAATTCACCCAATAGGTCCAAATGAATAACCCTACACTCAAAAATGATTTCTCCCTAATTATTAACAACCCTTATACTTCGCTACGCGCGTACATTACGAACGAAAAGTCAATCCTTCAAAAATTTGAAATCACACAATCTGACTACATAGAAAACTCTTAAATGCCTCCCAATAAACCCCCCTGCAACCAAAATCCACTCATCCCTTAATTTAACCATTCCCTCGTACTCTTTCATAAATCGAAACTTCGAAGTATAATTCGTATTCTACGAATTCACAAAACACTTCCAACAATTTTAAAAACTATATAAGATGTCTTCGTACACTCCCTCATGAATAACCCTGCACCTAAAAATCAATTTACAATTAATATAACAAATTCTCATACTCCGAACACTCGTACATTACGATCGAAATAATAAATCTTCCATATTCCAATAAAATCGAATCTGATACCATACCTTACCCTCAAATGCATTCCAATAAACTACCTCATCCTCAAAATCCAAATATCTCCTTCCTCATAAAACTTCTCGTATCCTTCCCATAAATCGAAACTTCGAAATATTGCAAACACTCTGAACACTTCTAAAACGCACAAAATCACTATTGAGTCACATTAAATATTCAATCTACATCTCCAAACAATTATCCACACACTTAAAAAATTCATACCTTCTCATATACGATATCCTTCGAAATCCATGCTCCAAAATATTACCAACCATATATACACCCAAACCAACCTTCCTAAATAAACTCCCAATGCATACACGTTACTTCTCATGATACACCATCGAAATATACACAACATTGCATCGCAATCAAATAAAATAATGTACATACCACTGCCAACAACTTCAAAACAATACGCTCTAACCTCCATAGCCACTTCTTTCACCGTATTTAACCGCGTACATTCTCTTCCACATATCCCATCTTCCGAATCTTCAAACAACACTCCTTATTAAACGTACCTATAATATCTCGCTTGCCCTTACACACTCCATTTTGTAATAATATCCCATAAACAAATGACACACTCAAACTCACTCGATTCGCCTCTGTCAAAACAATGAAACTGCGCGATATAAATCGATACATCGATAGATCGATACTACCGCCACTCCCCTAACTGCGCATACTCCCGACGGATGGCGCCACCGATACCATTTAAACCAAAAACGGGCATGCAACCCACCCAACATTATGCTTGCCGGGTCATCATTCCACAGGCGCACGTCACTTTTCGCGCGCGCTACCCCTATGATTTTTAAGTGCAATCTAGGGAATTCTAGGGGATTTTCATTGGTCTCCCCCGAATTTACAAACATCGTTAACCCGAATCTAGTAACTTTTATGTTCTCCCTCTCATTTTTCCCATTTTTTTCCCCTTTTCTCCCCTTTTTTCCCCCATTTTTTCTCTCTTCTCTCCCCTCCTTTTCTCCCCCTAGTTACTAAATAATTTCGCCAAGCAACCAACAAATTCTCCTAGTAATTTTTCCCAAAAAACTTCCATCATTCTTCCCTTTTATATTCCCATCCAACTGTCTCTCAACTCACCACCAATTCCATCTTCCTACTTCAAACTGAATTACAATTCTTCTCACAAATCATCTCTCATAAACATATTAAAAATCCCTTACCTCCACGTCTTATTCCTATACTTCCTTTCAACCCTTTACACTATGTATACTGCTCCAAAACATATCCTTACACTTCCATATATAAATACGCTCGCTTCCTTTCATCCCTACATTCCTAATTTTCATACAATAATACCTGAAATACAAATCGTCAATTCATACTTAAATATTCCACCCTTCACCGCATACCTAATACATCGCGCAATCAAAATATCACTGAAAACGTCACCCGTCTTCCCCTAAATTAATATACCCTCATTTACACGTCTAATAATCACCGAATATACCACCCATCACGACACCACACTTCAATACAAAATATTTCAAAAATTCAGCCTCCCGCTCGCATCGAAACATCGAAATGTTTCGAAATACAATCCCATTCTTTCCCTATGGACTTAAAAATTATTTTGCTTCACTAAAATTCACTAAATAACATCCAAACAAACATACCATACCTAAAATTTAATTATCTCAACAATTACAACTCCTCATCGCATCGACTCTTCGAAATATTTCGAAGAATTAGCGAAATCTCCAAAAATCATCCGATCACATTCTCCTTATATATGGTCAAATAATATACCACCCCACAATTAATGCCTACCTCAAAACTCAAAAATTCACTTCCCTTCCAAATACCCTAATTTTCTCGTAATACATCGCCGCGAGACCGCATCCACCCGACAGATGTCGCCACTCGTACCGTTCGAATCGACTAATCGCCAGGCAACCCTTTTAACCTCATGTTGACCAGGTCCTCATTCCACAGGCGCACTTCACGTTTCGCGCGCGCTACCCCTATGATTTTTAAGCGCAATCTAGGGAATTCTAGGGGATTTTCATTCGTCTCCCCCGAATTTACAAACATTGTTAACCCGAATCTAGTAACTTTTAGATTCTCCCTCTCATTCTTCCCATTTTTTCCCCTTTTCTTCCCCCTTTTTCCCCCATTTTTTCTCTCTTCTCCCCCATTTTTTCTCCCCCTAGTTACTAAACATATTCTTATACCAAGTCACAAATTCTCCTAGTAATTTTCAAAAGAAGCTTCCATCATCCTCCCAATTTACATTCCACATTCAACTTTCTCTCAACTCACCACCAATTTCGTCTTCCTACTTCAAACCAAATTACAATTCCTCTCATAAATCATCTCTTATAAGCATACTAAAAAACCCTTGCCTCCGCGTCTTATTCCTATACTACCTTTCAACCATTTACTCTATACTGCTCCAAAACATATCCTTACACTTCCATATATATACGCTCGCTTCCTTTCATCCCTATATTCCTAATATTCACAAAATAATCATTGTCTCACTTCCCATTCAAATATTTAAATTATTCGTCTTCCCACTCTTACCGAAACATCAAAATGCTGCGAAAAACGACCACCTTTTCAACCGTACCTCCCAAACACTTATTATTACACTCGATAATCTTTAATTACTCCCTAATAAACAGTAATAAACTTAAAACATCGATTCCATAAAAATCCATTCAATCGCAAATGCAATAGCATCGAAATATTACGAAAATAAATCCGATTCTTCACCGATCAACTTAAAATTTATTTTGTTTCACTACAATTCACTAAATAATATCCAAACATACGTACCACACCTAAAATTTAATTATCTCAAAAATTACATCTCCTCATCACATCGACTCTTCGAAATATTTCGAAGAATAAGCGAAATCTCCAAAAATCATCCGATCACATTCTCCTTATACATGGTCAAGTAATATACCACCCCACAATTAATGCCTACCTCAAAACTCAAAAATTCACTTCCCTTCCAAATACCATAATTTTCTCGTAATACATCGCCGCTCGATCGCATTCGCCCGACAGATGACGCTGCCTGTACCGTTCGAATCGACTGATCGCCAGGCAACCCTTTTAACGTTATGCTGATCAGGTCCTCATTCCACAGGCGCACCTCACTTTTCGCGCGGGCTACCCCTATGATTTTTAAGTGCAATCTAGGGAATTCTAGGGGATTTTCATTGGCCTCCCCCGAATTTTCAAACATTGTTAAACCCAATCTAGTAACTTTTGCTTTTTTCCGCATTTTTTCCCCTCCTTTCCTCCTCTTTTCCCCCATTTTTTCTCTCTTCTTCCCTCCTTTTCTCCTTTTCTCACCCTCTTTTCCCCCAAACTTTTTTCTGCCAATAACTAAACAAATTCTCAAACTAACCAAACCTTCATCCTAGTAATTTCCAACATTTTTAATCACCCTTTCCCCCTTTCCCCCATTCCTCCGACACTCCAAAATTACCAAACTTTCTCCGTCCCAACCCCAACTATTTTCAAACTAGTAATTAACTCACTCCGTCCTGTCCTGTCCTGTCCTGTCCTGTCCTGTCCTGTCCTTTCTTTCTCACAATAAACTGTACATTCATATTTCTTACAAATATCTATTCCATAAAAGTTACCAAACTTTTTCCATCTCAGCCCTAACTATTTTCCACTAATGATTATAACCGACTCTCTCCTATCCTTTCTCACAATAAACTATACATTATTTCTTCCTAATATCTACTCCATAAAAGTTACCAAACCTTTTCCGTCTCAACCTTAATTATTTTCCACTACTGATTATAACCGACTCTCTCCTATCCTTCCTCGCCTTACACTCTACATAATTTCTTCCCAATATCGAAACGATAAAAACTTACTAAACATTTCCTGCCTGAGCCCGAATTATTTTCCACTAGTAATTAACCGACTACTTCCTCTCTCCCTCTCCCTCTCCCTCCCTCCCTCCCTCTCTCTCTCTCTCTCTCTCTCTCTCTCTCTCTCTCTCTCTCTCTCTCTCTCGCCTCAAACTTCCCAAATCTTTCGTCAATCCTTCGACAATCTTTCTCCCTAGCATCGATTAAATCAAAATTTAATTACCCAAACTTTTATTCCCCATTCATCTATCTGTATGTATGTATGTATGTCTGTCGTCTCGCTTCCACAAACAGTCTTCCCAATAAATATAATACCTCCTCTTATTCCTCTTATTCCTCTTCCTATATTCTCCTATATTTAACCGATCGATTAATATATAATTCCTATTTCCCACTTCCCATTTCCCTTCTCCCTTCTCATCTCACTTACGACCGATACCGCAACGACATATACATCCCATCTCCTATTCCCATAGATACGTGTCGATTAAGAACGAACATCGCCAAACGGTATACGTAAACCTATCATTCCTCTTACTGTACGTCTCCTCCTCCTCCTCCTCCTCCTCTTTCCATCGTACTATGCTTCTTGCCAGACTACCTACACAATTAAATTGCCTTTCGTTACTTCAAACATTCAACTATCGCATTTACGTCTACTCTTCTACGTGACATTGCCAATTTATATTATAGCTACGTCATCTTATGCTGTTAACTGCATTTACTAACGAATTAATAAACTGACCCGTATACACCTATTGCCACTAGGTATACGTGCACTTTTATCTTATGCTAGTAACTTTTACATTTAACACGAATACTCTTAATCACTATACGTACTCCGACGTTCTCCGACTACCGGCTATGCGAATAAAATGCTTCTACCTATTACTTTCTTTTATATTTATTATACTTTTATACTTTTATACTTTTATACTTTTATACCGACGACCTAATAACACAGCGAAAGAATACAAGTACGTCTGTCTTCTCAACAAAACTGCATTCACTTTCTTTTACTCGTCGTCTTCCTCTTCCTCTTCCTCTTCCTCTTCCTCTTCCTCTTCCTCTTCCTCTTCCTCTTCCTCTTCCTCTTCCTCTTCCTCTTCCTCTTCCTCTTCCTCTTCCTCTTCCTTCCACCTACTCTATTGCAACTAGGTATACGTACTATAATAATTACCTCTCTTCTTTCTTCCACCGTCTAACGAAACCGACAACGACCATAATACCGAATCAATACACCGATTAATTATTAAAACACCATCAAATAAGTAACGAATCAAATTATTCCATATATGTAGAATGTACAAACGTACGAACGTACGAATACGTATAAGCGGTGCCACGGACACAAGTCGTATGTAACATTCTATATCCCTATACACAGTGCATGCGATACCTTCAACGAACGAACGAACGAACGAACGAACGAACAAACAATTAAATAAATAATGAATGAATAAATGAATGAATGAATGAATGAATGAATGAAAGAAACAAAAAAACAAAAAATGAGTAAACAAACGAACGAATAAACCAATTGTGCAATACATATACGATACAACTCTTCCCTTTTCAACGTCATTTATGGATGGGATAGCAAATGCATATACGGATCGTCATATTATATACGTCTATTTTTCTCCTTGCCATCGCGAATATATAATGTCATGATGATTATTATTATTATTATTATTATTATTATTATTATTATTATTATCATCATTATTATCATCATTATTATTACTCCGCTCTTACTTTCACTTCATAACGAATAGTACGTAGTAAACTTACAATTAGTACAAGCATTGCCATTGCCACTGGCTATATATACGTACTACCGTCTTATGCTAGTAACTTTTCCCAAGACGAATATTAAACGCAGCTTTATATATATACCTACGTACCGAATACTTCCCTTTCTTCTTCTTTCATATTTCAAATCAGTGATAAGGCAACGCGTATACCGCGACTACCACCTATACGTAAACGAATACTCAATCTTATAATCTTCTCCCTAAATTTTCTCTCCTATCGTAAATAACTATACGTATTTCTTTTCTCTCTCCACTTGTATACCGATCCCCAACTGACACAGCCAAAGGGTATACGTGCTCATATTTTTCTTTCAATCTATCCTATTTATTGCAACTGGTATACGTACTAATTACTTCTCTCTCTTCTTATACCGTCGCACCGAAACCTAAACGACGATAATCACAAATCTTTCTTGCATTCGATTAATAAATACGAAAATTACTAGCGAATCACTTCCTTCGCGTCTTCCCTCACGGACAAATTTATATACCAATGTCTAGTTATTATTCCATCATGTGCGATAACTAAATAAATTAATTAATTAACTAATTCATTAATTAATACATCCATAGATAGATGCATGTGTACTTATACTCTCGACAAACCGTATAAATATCATTTTTACTTCGCACTTCGCACTTCGCACTGCAAACCATCGAACGAACGAACGATCGATTAAATAAATGTTAAATCAATGAATGAGTAAAAGAAACAAATAATCAAAGAATGAGTAAACAAACCAACGAATAAACTAATTATGCACTACATATACGACATATGCGAGTGACACGGCCAAAGGATATACGCCTTCATATTTCTCTCTATATACATATATACCTATGTTTTTCTTCTCAACTAAAGCTAGTAACTTTTCTACTTTCTTATACCGGCTCGCGAAGACAACAACGACAATAATTGCGAATCGATCTACAAATTGATTATTTAATAAATAAACAATTATTTAAATAACAAATAAGACCTACAATAAATAAATGTTATATGTAAATACAAAAAATTCTTCCATATAGAAATTACGAACCTACGAGCACGTATAAGCGATGACACAAATACAAATCGTATATAATATTCTATTTCCCTATACACAGTGTATACAATGCCTTGAACGAACGAACGATTAAATAAATAATGAATGAATGAATCATTAAATCAATCAATCAAGTTTGCAGTACATATACCTCCAATACAATTATTCTCTTTTCAGCGGCATTTATCAACGGTGTAGCGAATGCATATACGGATCGTCATATTCTACCTTTATAATCATTCGACCTACTCTATTGCCAATCACTATATATGATATACATATGAGTATAATACGTCCTACGATCTTATGCTAGTAACTTTTACCCACACCTGTATTTCCCAAATGTATAGCTGTTACGATAACTTTCTTAAAATAAGCTTAAAATAAAAAAGGTAATCTTCAATTTCATTCTATAATCCTATTAAGGATTTAAGTCTACGCACCGGAGAACATTATTCATTCTAGCCTCATGTCCTACGCGCTAATGCTACGAATATCAATATAAATACAACCCCAAGGACGACAACGGTACTCTTCTGTGAGTAAACAAAAACGAAACTGATTAAAAGAAAAACGAAGCTTAACCGATAATCACATTATTATTTAATCTTCTTAACTTCAAACAATAAACCAAAAAACTGTTAAACACCTTTGTGTGTGTTTAATCTAATTATAACGTAAAACCTGCTCGTACCGTAAAACCATACTACCTGCCAACCCATCAACCATAGGTATGCGTATGTACTCATTCTTTCCCTTTTCTCTTCCATCATTTATAAATAATACCGCGACGACGTATTCTCGCTCTCGATTAGTTATCGTTACAGCCGAAAGGTATACGTCTTCCTAGTTATTTATTATACTATCTATACCTATATGTCATTTCAACGACAACGTGTATCGCATTTCTTCAGTCATATTCCTTCGACCTAGTGTATTGCCACTTGATATACGTGCTGGTTACTTCTATTCTTATTATGCCCTGTAACGGCCAAGACCATTTTATAATAAATAACGAAATAAATAATTAAATGAATGAATCAATCCATCAAGTATGCAGTACATATACGACACAGTTCTTCTGTTTTCAACGTCGTTTATGGAAGGTGTAGCGAATGCATATACGGAATGTCATATTCTACCTTTTCAACTCTTGAGACAGCGCCTATAGCCATTCAGTATAAGTACTGCTATTACTTCTATTTTCCTCCCATTCGACTAGGCGCTCAGGCAAGCGGCTATACGTGCTATCTTTTCACGACAAAATATATAAACAGCTTTATTACTTCAAATACCATATTCGTAATCGTATTCGAATTAGTCGTCTTCAACCTTCATGTAAAACGAACGCGCCTTGGCCGTGCAACGAGGTATACCTGATAACGTACTCTCTTTTTCACCGTGTATGTATTGTATTGTCAGATTTTATTGCTTCCTCTTGGGTTACAATTTTCCTTTCCTCCCTCCCTCCCACCCTCCCTCCCTTTCTTACATCGTACCTCTCAGCTTGTATGTTAAGCATTTATTTATTTATTTATATATATTTCGAATTACATCGTTCAACGATACACCGTAAAAATGCATTTAGTAATATTTCTCTTCTCGTCGTCGTCGTCGTCGTCGTCGTATTACTCTCTTACATCCGACCGTGTACTGTGCGCGTCTTACTATGCCACCGTCGCACCATGCTTTTATTCCTATTCCTTCTCCGCCGCCCTCACTTTATATATTATACTTATCGTACTACTTCGCCGCGAAACAAATTAAAACGCTGATACTACGCTTCCCCCTCTTTCTAATAATATATAGGTATTGCTGTAAAGTTTGGATAACTAATCAGTTGCCAACTGAACTAGTAATCTATTTTTTCTAATCTCTTGGTTTATTATCACCGTTTTATTCAATGGATATTAAGAAAGATATAAAGATTATAACAATTGAGTTATTAACATGGATGCATGTATGTGGAGTGATTATTATGCATGTAGTGTATACACACCAAAACAACGATTATATAGAAATTAATGTTCAAGTGTCGATGATTTTTTATTGTATATTATATTTCCCTACAATATATGTATTAAAATATATTTTCTGATCAGACGATTTAATAGGAACATAGAAGAACCGAAGAGCTTCTTCTTGACCTAATTTAATTAAATATAATGACCTGACAACCTCAAGAAATATCTTGATCTAACACTCGCATTTTGACCTAACACTCGCAGTTTGACCTAAGACTCGCATTTTGACCTAACACTCGCATTTTTCTGACCTAACACTCGCATTTTGACCTAACACTCGCATTTTTACCTAGCACTCGCATTCTTCTGACCTAACACTCGCATTTTTCTGACCTAACACTCGTATTTTGACCTAACACTCGCAGTTTGACCTAACAGTCGCATTTTGACCTAACACTCGCATTTTTCTGACCTAGCACTCGTATTTTGACCTAACTTTCTCAAAATCAATCTCATTCAATTTCTACGTGTCCTACGTTGCTTTTCGGCTATTTCATTTACCGTTAATGATACTTACCGTATATTTTATGGCTTCGAGCTATTCCTATGGTGTTGTTCACCTAAATGAAATATTACAACAGTGCTGCACTGCCTTCTATGGTGTTTTACAATGAAATCGAGTTCCTTATGATTCAAAATGAATAGAACAGTCTCTGGCCTTTTGAATTGGCGAAGATCATGTTCGAGAATAAGAAAACGATAATTACGAATAAATGTACTAATTAATTAACGACTGACAAATTAAGTGTACCGTGAATGAATAAATGTACAACGAGAGGATTATTGCATGTATAGAGTACGAACGATCGAACGTCGACTTCGTTCGCTTCTTCCCTTACGACAAACTTATATACCGATGTCTAGTTATTATTCCATCTCGTGCAATAACTAAATTAATTAATTAAATAATTAATTAATTAATTAATAAATATATAGATAGATAGCACGTATACGTATACTCTCGACAAAGCGTATACATAAGATTCTTACCTCGCATTGCAAACGATCGAACGAACGAACGAACGAACGAACGAATAAATCAACCATGCAGTGCATATACAACAAAGTTATTCTCGTTTCAACCTCATTTACTCATGATCTAGCGAATGCATATACGGATCGTCATATTCTACAATATAATACGTTTATAATCTGTCGACCTACTCTATTGCCAATGAGTATACGTGCTACGATCTTCCTACTTTTCCCAAGACCTGTATTTACCGGATACATACACGTATGTACCGAATCTTTCTCTTTTCGCTTCTATCATTTGTAAATCATACCGCGACGAAATATTCTCGGTCTCAATTAATAATCGTAAAGGCTTCTCTCTAAGCTCTTTTTTTCTTTCTATTCTTACCGTTAAACCGATAAACTAGTGATACAGCAAAAAGGTATACGTCTTCCTATTTAATATCTAGAAGTATATGTCATTTCAACGACAACGTCTATCGCATTTCTTCAGTCATATTCCTTCGACCTAGTGTATTGCCACTTGATATACGTGCTAGTTACTTCTATTCTTATTATGCCCTATAACGACCAAGGCCATTTTATAATAAATAAGTAATTAAATATGTAATGAAATGAGTGAATGAATCAATCAAGTATGGAGTACATATACGACACAGTTCTTCTGTTTTCAACGTCGTTTATGGACGGTGTAGCGAATGCATATAGGGAATGTCATATTCTACCTTTTCAACTCTTGAGACAGCGCCTATAGACATTGAGTATACTGCTATTACTTTTATTTTCCTCCCATTCGACTAGGCGCTCAGGCAAGCTGCGATACGTGCTATCTTTTCACGACAAAATATATAAACAGTTTTATTATTTCAAATACCATATTCGTAATGGTATTCGAATTAGTCGTCTTCAACCTTCCTGTAAAACCAACGCGCATTGGCCTTGCAACGAGGTATACGTGTTATGTATTCTGTTCTAAGATTTTATTGCTTCCTCTTGGGTTACAACTTTCCTTTCCTCCCTCCCTCCCTCCCACCCTTTCTTACATCGTACCTCTCACCGTGTATGTTAAGCTTTTATATATCTATTTATTTATATATACTTCTAACTACATCGTTCAACGATACACCGAAGAAATGCATCTAGTAATATTTCTCTTCTCGTCGTCGTCGTCGTCGTCGTATTACTCTCTTACATCCGACCGTGTACTGTGCACGTCTTACTATGCCACTGTCGCGCCATGCTTTCATTCCTATTCCTTCTCCGCCGCCATTACTTTATATACTTGTCGTACTACTTCGCCGCGAAACAAATTAAATCGCTGATACTACGCCTCCTCCTCTTTCTAATAATATATATTGCTGTAAAGTTTGGATAACGCATCAGTTGCCAACTGACCTAGTAATATATTTCCTCTAATCTCTTGGTTTATTATCACCTTTTCATTGAATGGATATTAATTAAGAAAGATATAAAGATTATAACAATTGACAAGTCAAGTATTGTATGCATGGACGGATGCATGTATGTGGAGTGATTATTATGCATGTAGTGTGTACACACCGAAACAACGATTATATACAAATTAATGTTCAAGTATCTATGATTTTTTATTGTATATTATATTTCCCTACAATGTATATAATAAAATATATTTTGTGATCAGACGATTTTATAGGAGCATAGAACGACCGAAGAGCTTCGTCTTGACCTAATTTAATTAAATATTAGGACCTAACAACCACAAGAAATATCTTGACCTAACACGCGCATTTCTCTGACCTAACACTCGCAGTTTGACCTAACTCTCGCATTTTGACCTAACACTCGCATTTTTTTGACCTAACACTCGCATTTTTCTGACCTAACACGCGCAGTTTGACCTAACACTCGCATTTTTCTGACCTAACACTCGTATTTTGCTGACCTAACACTCGCATTTTGACCTAACACTCGCATTTTTCTGACCTAACACTCGCATTTTTCTGACCTAACACGCGCAGTTTGACCTAACTCTCGCATTTTGACCTAACACTCGCGTTTTTCTGACCTAACACTCGTATTTTGACCTAACTTTCTCAAAATCAATCTCATTCAATTTCTACGTGTTCTACGTTACTTTTCGGCTTTTTCATTTACCATTAATGATACTTACCGTATATTTATGGAGTCTAGCTATTCCTATGGTGTTGTTCACCTAAATGAAATATTACAACAGTGCTGCACTTTCTTCTATGGTGTTTCACAATGAAATGGAGTTCCTTATGATTCGAAATGAATACAACAGTCTCTGGCCTTTTGAATTGACGAAGATCATGTTCGAGAATAAGAAAACGATAATTACGAATAAATGTACGAATTAATAAACGAATGACAAATTAAGTGTACCGTGAATGAATAAATGTACAACGAAAAGATTATTGCTTGTGTAGAGTACGAACGATCGAACATCGACTTCGTTCGCTTCTTCCCTTACGACAACTTTATATCCACTTGTCCAGTTATTATTCCTTCTCGTGCGATAAATAGATATATAAATAAATTATCAAATAGATAGATAGATAAATAGACCGATAAACGAATGTACGCGTGCTTATACTCTGCTACTATACCTAACATTCTTACTTCGCACTGCGAACGGCACCCACGAACCAACGAACGAACGAACGATATAGTAAATAACAACGTGCCTATTCAGCGACACGATAACAAACCCAGCGGATTCATTCGTCGAATCGCTAACGATATGTACTGGACAATGCATACGTGATGACGTATTCTTTCTCCTTTCGACCGAGTTTTACTCCATCGACGCCGTCAACGAACGATATACCGCGACGACATGTACCTATTCAATTTACTTTCGTTTCGATTCCATCCGGTATTGCAACGACAGGTATACGTGCTAATTATTCCATTTAACCGATCTGTTCAAATAAATCTGCGACGACGAACAACTACGATTAAATAATAAATAAATAAATAAATGAATCAATCGATCAATCGATCAATGAACAAACGAACGAATAAAGCAAGTATGCAGTACATGACGATAAACTTGTTCTCTTTTCAACGACGTTTACTGACGATGTAGCGAATGCACATACTTACGGATCGTCGTATTCTACGTTTTTTATCGTCCGACTAGGCGGTAAGGCAAGCGGATATACGTATTATCACTTTACTCTCTTGCCGCCTCCCCGAATATCGCTTTCTCAACAGAACGTATCTGCAAGAATTGATTATTTTAATTACGATATTCGTATTCAAATTCGTTGTCTTCAGTCTTTATATAGAACGAACGAACGAACGAATGCGCATTGACTTTACAGTGAGGTATACCTGATAACGTGCTCTCCTTTTAACCGCGTATGTATTCTATGGTAAGATTTTATTGCTTCCTGTTCGGTTACAATTTTCCTCTCGTCTCCTCCCTCCCTCCCTTCCTCCCTCCCTCCCTCCCTCCCTCCATTTCTTACATCGTACGTCTCATCGTGTATGTTAATCATTTATTTATTTATTTTTCCAATTACATTCTCTAACGATATACTGTCAAAATACATCTAGGAACGTTTCCCTTCTCATCCTCGTCGTCGTAGTCGTCTCTCTTACGTCCGACCGTGTACTGTGCGCGTCTTACTATGCCACCGCCGCGCTATGCTTTCATTTGTATTCTTTCTCTGCCGGCCGCTTTATATATCGTACTACTTTCCTTCCTTCCTTACGTACGTATGCCCGCTATTAATCGATTCTAATTAATCTTACAATCGCCGCTCTTATAATCGCATTTACGCCGTTAATATATATCATACTCCGTTTGCCTGTACGCCACGGCATATAAATTCCCTATAATCCGACGACTGAACGACTTTATTTCATACGTATAAATCCCCTGTTTGGTGTAAAATGTATTCCCCTTGCTTGTACTGTCCGATTCACCCGACTGAAGGATATACCGGCATTACGCGTACCTCTCTTATTCCTATTTCACTTTCAAACTCATCGACGACTAGTCATACCGCGACCATTTGTGCGTGCCATACTTTCTTTCTCGTATCGTCTGTCATCGACGATACTGCTACGAGATATACGTACTTAATCATCTTTCTTTCCTACTGCGAGAACAATGTCAATGTGTGCGGCGTCGCGAGGAGTATTGCCAATGGGTATACCTAGGGAAATTCCAACTCTTACTGCCTTTTACGACTGATCTCACCGATCTACACACGTATGTATGTATGTATTTATTTGATTATTTATTCATTTATTTAATGAGACCGATACAAGTTAATTGAGTCGCAAAAATTGTACTGCAACGATGTATACCTATATTATTTTCTGTCCTACATACTGCTTCTTCTCATACCTATGCACAGTGTTACTACTTCGCTGCGAAACAAATTAATACATACACTGATGCGACGCTTTCTCCTCTTTATAATTATCGCACGAATAATAAATATAAAAATAAAAATAATAATAATAATAATAATTTTGCCACTGGAAGATACGTATATATATATATCTTGATATCGAGTCAAATTACTACCGACTGAAAACGTGTAAGAGACACGACCCGATACAGTGTAGTATAATGTAATGCGATCTAATGACGCTCGAACGCGTTGTATGTCGTACTTCGTCGGTTGCTACATCGAACGAATCGTAAATGGTATGTATACCGTATAACGCGTTAATGCTTCGTCCTACGCTTTCAAACTCTTTCGCTTTATTCATTTCCAAATCAAACTAATATTTTTATTTATGCCCTAATATTCGTATTGTACGACCAATTTAATGAGGCCTATTGCCAGCGGGTGGGTATGCGTGCTACGATCTTATGCTACTAACTTTTCCCGAGACCTCTTCTTTTCTATTTAAAACGAGTGATAAGGCAAACACCTATACTACGACTTGCAGCGATATCTACAAAATTACCGATTCTTTTAATCTTCTTCCTTCCTTAATTGTCCGTGATATCCTGAGTCACTATACGTATTTCTTTTCTTCTGTCTGCTTATTATATGCCTCATACGCGAGTGACGCAGCCAAACGGTATACGTGCTCATTTTTTTTTTCTTCGAATCTATAATCTCAACGAGAGCACGTATCGTGTGTATTGCAACTAGGTATACCTACTAATTACTTCTCTTCTTATGTCGTCTAACGAAAACCTAAACGCCGATAATTACGGAAATTTGTACAAATCAATTAATCAATAGCTAAACAACTAACGAATGCGAACCAACCATGAATAAATATAAATCAAACTAGTTACTCCGTCTTTAATGTACGAATCCTAGTTCCTTTTCATATAATAATTTCCTTAATCTCCGACTAACGTGTACGTCTACTTCCTTTGCTTCTTCCCTTACGACAAATTTATATTCCCATGTCGAGTTATTATTCCTCCTTGTCCAATAGATAGATAGATAGATAAATAGAAACGACTAACGAACAAATTTCTATATATATGCGTAGTTTGTACACGATCAAATTATTCTGTTTTCAAACTCATTTACAAACGGTATCGCAAACCGATATACGTTGTAATATTTTGCATTTTTTATTCATCGAACGTCAGCTAATTCTGTTACGAACAGATATACGTACTGATCCTTCCCTTATCGTGCTATTCGACTAAGCGGTAAGGCAAGTGAGTATACGTAAAAAAATTCATTCTTTTAATTACGATATTCGTATTCGTATTCGTATTCGTATTCCAATTAATCTTCAGCATTTATCTACCAGATTCCGAGTATTGGCCTTGCAACGAGGTATACCTGATTACGTACTCTCTTTTTCACCGTGTATGTATTGTATTGTAAGATTTTATTGGTTCCTGTTGGGTTACAATTTTCCTTTCCTCCCTCCCTCCCTCCCTTTCTTACATCGTACGTCTCACCGTGTATGTTAAGCTTTTATTTATTTATTTATATATATTTCTAATTACATCGTTCAACGGTACACCGTAAACGTGCATCTAGTAATATTTCTCTTCACGTCGTTGTCGTCGTCGTCGTCGTCGTCGTATTACTCTCTTACATCCGACCGTGTACTGTGCGCGTCTTACTATGCCACCGTCGCGCCATGCTTTCGTTCGTATTCCTTCTCCGCGCCATCACTTTATATACTTATCGTACTGCTTCACCGCGAGAGAAATTAAAACGCTGATACCACGCTTCCTCCTCTTTATAATTCTCCCACGAATAGGAATAATAATAATAATAATTTTACCACTGAGAGATACGTATATCTTGACATCGAGCCACGATACGACCGACTAAAAACGTACAAGAGACACGAATGAATGTAATGTAGTATAATGTAATACGATATAGTGGCGCTCAAAGGAATGACAAATACCGTATACCGTACTAGTGTGTAATGTTCGTCGAACGCTTTCAAACGCCTTCCCTTTATTAATCTCCCGATCAACCTAATGTTTCAATTTAATTACTGACGGCCAATGCCATTGCATATCTGTCATCTGACTTCATATTTTTAAATCATTTGACGCCAATATTGCCAATCATTGTGCGTACTCTGATTATTTCTATTTTATTATCATCATTTACGTAGAGTGGAACCGCAAGGGAATATTATACGTGCTAAACTTACTTTTATTAGATCTTCTTTCACCTTAGATATTTCGAATGAATATACGTGCCAAAAGTGTCGCTTTTCGTTTCATATAAGAAAAAAATCCCGTTAATCGATGTATGCCCTATTATTCCTATTATGCGACTAATTTAATGAGGCGTATTGCCAGCGGGTATACGTATTCGTTGCTTCTCATCTTATTGTGTAAATTGTTCCCGAATATTACGAATAGCTGTACGTACTTATATTTCTATTTTATGACTGTTAGTTAATCGCGCGTATTACCGAAGAATAAACGTGTGCATTCTTTATCCCTTTGTCCGAACTAATTGTCGACACGGTATACCTGCTCCGTTTATTTTCATTTCGAAACCTTTCGCCTATATGTATATCCCGCGAATGAGTATACGCGATGAAAATTCTTCTTTCCGATCGAACGATCAATTATATACTTATTTACTCCTTCGTTCGTTCGTTCGTTCGTTCGTTCGTTCGTTCGTATATATGATCGTTCGATTACTTTCCTAATTTAATAACTGACCAATATTTCAGTCCGTTCGACAATTACGTCATCGCCAGTCAATTTACTTCCTAATTATTTCTATTTTTAATGCCGATTAATTGACAGTGAATACCGCGAGTAAGTGTACGTACTGAATTTATTCCCATTTAATGGCTTTGACGATCGCTGTTACGACTTGATATACGTACACATTTTTCATCTTTTCCGCTCTCTTCTTTCCCGTTTGGTATTGCCAATGAACGTACGTGATATCATTTTATACTATTATCGGTGTTCTCCACATTTTACTGCCCTATATCCGATCGTACGCGTACTGTGCGTCTTTCTATGTCATCCGGCTATGCTCCGAATTATATTCCTTCTCTTCGGATAGCTTCTTACATATTCCGTATGTATTTTGCTTCTCCTTTACAAAAGATACAGCGACGAGGTATACGTGCAATTATTTCTAGTATTATATCGGTTAAGAATGACGACGATTGCCGAATGTATCCACGTACGTTGTACTGCTTCTCCCTTTACATCGATAGATTAAACGATATCTTAACCAGCGTACGTGTTCATTATTCAATTTACTTTCCACTCATTGCTTCGATGCAGGATACCGCAGAGGCATACGTCATAATATTAAATTCAAACGATAACTCAACGAACGAACGAGTGAAAAACAAAAATCTATAGGTATAACTGATCGTATATTCTCCTTTTCAACTCGTCTATAGGTTATTTCTTTATTCGTTTCCCAATCAAATTAGGTAATATTTTAATTGCTTTCACGATCAAAGAATCGCGAGCGAGTGTACCTGCTAATTGTATTTATTGCTTTCGGGACGAATATTGCGAGTACCTGTAGCTCTTCGTTTTCTGTACTTCGACATCTTTCCCTCGAACTGTATAAAGTGTTATTTTTTTCATTTATTTATTTATTCAATTATTGTTTTGTTTGTTTGTTTCTTTCTTTCTTTCATTAATCCCTTACCGTCATTAATATTTTTTAATGGCATCGTAACGACTACCGTAGCGAGGTGTACGTGCTAATCATTTCTACTTTCATATCCCTTAACGTTGTATCTTACGAATGACTGACTCTCTCTGTGCATCTACGTATGTACGTATGTATGGAACTAGGAATGAATATATGTGTGTCTACGAACATATTCTATTATTTCCTATCTTATTCACATATTTATTACATTTTATACGAATATCGATGTCTCTTATACCTTATCAAGTTCAAATTACAATAGAACATTGAACGTAATTTCCATCGATACATCCTTGCCCTTCTTGCGCACTTCGAATATATGCGCGGATCACTTTGACGCTATATTATTCATTCTATGTATTCGTCGATTAATTCTGCTGTGTCGTATACTTACTTATCTAACACGTTATGTATTTTTAACCCTAATTGTTACGGTATTGCTAAATTCAATGTGCGATCCGCAATGTCCTAATTTAATGTCACAAATTTTCTACTGATCGAACAATTAACACATTAAAGGCGGGAGTCGTAGTACTACGATTTATCTCGCGCCGTAGCTTAAAGGCGGGAGTCGTAGTACTACGATTTATCTCGACTGTAGCTTAAAAACTTTTAAGAGTTTAAGCTGTTTGAAGTCTACATTTTTTTATGATTACATAAATTATCGCTGCTTTCTTTCGTTTCTTATTCGTTAGTGATTTCGAGTATCTTTCGTTAAAGTAACTGCTATTGAACCTTCTAAATGATTGCCTAAACGCCAATCTAATAGCGTTCGACGATTCTTCCCATATATCTCTTTCGTTCGCTACGCGTGTGACGATTCTGCTGCGTATATACGATACGGTACGCGCGCGAGAGAGAGGACGCCGCGCCCGTGTGCCTGAGAGAGACAGCGATGCTTCCGAATTTCTCGCGTAGCCGAGAAGCCAAGTTACTGCTCCGCGAGGATTTTCCGGCTAGCGCGGAATAGGCAACGCCGCATCCGAGGAAGAGACAACGCTGTACCGCCTTTCGCTTGCAGCCTTTCGCCGCGATCTCCGCCTCGACCGAATTCGCGATGCTTGCTACTAGCCGAATTATTCCACCTTTCTTCTCGCGTACCGTAAACTCTCCTCTAATATGTTGTTAATCCTGTACGCCCATAATCTAAACTAATGCGTTTCACGTTGCAATGCTAAATTTTATATTCCCTCTTTTCGTCCATCGCACGTCATTCTTATGTATTGTATGTATAGGCTAGTATATTGTGTTAATGTACCTCGATAATCTTATCTTTGCAATTAATTAGAAAAAAAATCGTACCAAATCATTTTGTCGCGTTATTCGGGAGTTTACTGTGTCTATCTAATATCTAATTTGATGTCTGCTCCTTGTACTCTTCTCTCGAAACCGTCCATCCATTCCACGTGTGCCTGTCAAAGATAATACGATTATAGTTCCTCGTCTCATCGAAATAAATGATTCTCGTCTGTAATTATCTACGAAAATAAAACCTAAACGTCGATTGTTCGAACATTTTCCATTCTTTCGTCCTTGTCTCCGATCGTAACCCTGCCTGCTCTGCCTCTTCGTTGTTCTATTTATTTTTCTGTCCACTTCTTTCCTACTACCGTCCCTAATATTTTCATTTTACTGCCGCTCCTCTCCGCTCTGCTTCTGCCGCTCAACGTGAACGTACTTATCCTGCCAACGAATTTATCCTATTTATTTTCTGCCGTGGCTCTTGCTCCTTCTCCTTCTAAGGATGATGATCATCGAATATATATTCAACGAAATGTATGCAAAGATGAATCAGGTAAAGTATAACCGTAATGAACTGTTAATTAAGAATAGATTATATTCGGATTACGTTTGTCTATTATTCTGTAGATATTTCTCTACTGTATATATAGTCTTCTGTATTTTGTCAAAACCTATGTAAGGAAACACATCGTAATTCATTGTATTCTCGCAACAACGATCTTCGTATACCTACTCTGTCACAAAACGATTCGTAAGCTTAAAGCTAAAACAATGCTTTCAATGTTTCAACTCCGATTCGAAAATTTATCTACTGAATTGATTTTTCCACCCATCCGTCACTCAAATAGAACGAGTATCTCTTCCTCTTTCAATTCGATCGGAGCACGTAAAGCTTTCTTTACCTTCTCTCTAATAAATCAAAGACTATCTGCCTCGCTCTCTTAAAGATTCGTTCTTCGAACATATTCTTTCCACTTTCTGCTTCTAAAAATTATGATAATAAAATACGTATTCAACGAGATGTATGAAAAGATTAATGAGACAAAGTATAAGCTTAATAAATTGCCAATTAAGAATTGATTACATTCGGATTACGTTTCTCTATTATTCTGCAGATATTTCTCTACTGTATATATAGTCTTCTGTATTTTGTCAAAACCTATGTAAGGAAACACATCGTAATTAATTGTATTCTCGCACAACGACATTCGTATACCTACTCTGCTGTCACAAAACGATTCGTAACCTTAAAGCTAAAACAATGCTTTCAATGTTTCAACTCCGATTCTAAAATTTATCTACTGAATTGATTTTTCCACTCATCCGTCACTCAAAAAGAACGAGTATCTCTTCCTCTTTTAATTCGATCGGACAATGTAAAGCTTTCTTTACCTTCTCTCTAATAAATCAAAGATTATCTGCCTCTCTCTCTTAAAGCTTCGTTCTTCGAACATATTCTTTCCATTTTCTGCTTCTAAAAATTATGATAATAAAATACGTATTCAACGAGATGTATGAAAAGATTATTGAGACAAAGAATAACCTTAATATATTGCCAATTAAGAATTGATTACATTCGAATTATGTTTGTCTATTATTCTGTAGATTTATAAATATCCTGCGTTAAACCAGTGGGTCGCTATCGTAAGTATTTATTTTCTTTGCGTTGTATAATTCTTACCGTACCGTTTTGTCTTTCCGTCTCAATCGCATCTATATTTTTAAACGCAATTTATTATTATTGTCTAGCGTAATTCCGTCAAATCTTAACGACTGTGTCGCTCCGCCGTTCGAGAAATATTCGTATGCCGCCGCACACGTATATTGGCGCGCACACATAGAGCGAGTTAGTGTGCGTGGCAGGCCGCTTGGTCGCCGAGAAGCTATTTTCGCTCGCTCGAGGCAAACTCGCCGCAATGTTGCCGTATGCTCCGCTGTTGCCGTCGCCGCCGCTCGCTCAATCCTTTTCGCTCGCCACGGACGTTCATTCTCGCTCGATCGCCTCGCTATTTTCTTCACTCTGCTGCTCTTTCGTTCTGCGGTGATTTCGCGGCTTGCATGAATCTGTATATACGGCAATATACGGCCAGCCACGCGAAAAGGCGTCAAACGTCTGTCAGCCGAAACTGAAATAAAATCGCAATCCTATTAACTGTTTGACCTGTTACTCCGACTACTGTGAAAAGCCACTGTTACGATACTGCGTACAAAGTTTTACGTTCGTTGTGTAATGTTTGTGGAAATTATGAAGCGTTTGTTCTAAGAGTGTATCGTGAGACGGTTGCCCCAGTATTGCGGCTTAGGATAATTTGTTTCTCGCGCTTTTGTGTTTCTGCTCTGCCTGGATCCATTGCCTTGGTTACGATTGATAGTCGCTTTTACACTCTGTAATTTATGGAAACATTATTTACGTGATTTTCTTCCACGCGTTCGAACAATCTTCTCACTTTCTTACGGTAAATGCTTGTACTATAATAAATGCTTCATAATTTATTTGTGTTTTCCAAGCTTCGTCGTTCGCCTTCGTATATTTTCTGCTACAGTTTCTGTTCACGCGCCTTTGAACGCTCCCGTCAACATACGTATTCTTTCCTGTTCCTGTCGGCCTCTGTATTCTGTTAAAACCCGTGTAAGAAAAGACTTTGTAATTAATTGTATTCTCGCAACAACGATCTCGGTGTACCTACTCTGCCACGGAACGTTTCGTAACCTCAAAGCCAAAACAATGCTTTCAAGTTCTCAACTCGGATTCTAAAATTTGTCTACTGGATTGATGTTTCCACTCATCCGTCATTAAAAAAGAACGAGTATCTCTTCCCCTTTAAATTCAATCGGAGCACTTAAAGCTTTCTTTACCTTCTCTCTAATAAATCAAAGACTATCTGCCTCGCTCTCTTAAAGATTCGTTCTTCGAACATATTCTTTCCACTTTCTGCTTCTAAAAATTATGACAATAAAATACGTATTCAACGAGATGTATGAAAAGATTAATGAGACAAAGTATAAGCTTAATAAATTGCCAATTAAGAATTGATTACATTCGGATTACGTTTCTCTATTATTCTGCAGATATTTCTCTACTGTATATATAGTCTTCTGTATTTTGTCAAAACCTATGTAAGGAAACACATCGTAATTAATTGTATTCTCGCACAACGACATTCGTATACCTACTCTGCTGTCACAAAACGATTCGTAACCTTAAAGCTAAAACAATGCTTTCAATGTTTCAACTCCGATTCTAAAATTTATCTACTGAATTGATTTTTCCACTCATCCGTCACTCAAAAAGAACGAGTATCTCTTCCTCTTTTAATTCGATCGGACAATGTAAAGCTTTCTTTACCTTCTCTCTAATAAATCAAAGACTATCTGCCTCTCTCTCTTAAAGCTTCGTTCTTCGAACATATTCTTTCCATTTTCTGCTTCTAAAAATTATGATAATAAAATACGTATTCAACGAGATGTATGAAAAGATTATTGAGACAAAGAATAACCTTAATATATTGCCAATTAAGAATTGATTACATTCGAATTATGTTTGTCTATTATTCTGTAGATTTATAAATATCCTGCGTTAAACCAGTGGGTCGCTATCGTAAGTATTTATTTTCTTTGCGTTGTATAATTCTTACCGTACCGTTTTGTCTTTCCGTCTCAATCGCATCTATATTTTTAAACGCAATTTATTATTATTGTCTAGCGTAATTCCGTCAGATCTTAACGACTGTGTCGCTCCGCCGTTCGAGAAATATTCGTATGCCGCCGCACACGTATATTGGCGCGCACACATAGAGCGAGTTAGTGTGCGTGGCAGGCCGCTTGGTCGCCGAGAAGCTATTTTCGCTCGCTCGAGGCAAACTCGCCGCAATGTTGCCGTATGCTCCGCTGTTGCCGTCGCCGCCGCTCGCTCAATCCTTTTCGCTCGCCACGGACGTTCATTCTCGCTCGATCGCCTTGCTATTTTCTTCACTCTGCTGCTCTTTCGTTCTGCGGTGATTTCGCGGCCTGCATGAATCTGTATATACGGCCAGCCACGCGAAAGGTGTCAAACGTCTGTCAGCCGAGACTGAAATAAAATCGCAATCCTATTAACCGTTTGACCTGTTACTCCGATTACTGTGAAAAGCCACTGTTACGATACTACGTACAAAGTTTTACGTTCGTTGTGTAATGTTTGTGGAAATTATGAAGTGTTTGTTCTAAGAGTGTATCGTAAGACGGTTGCCCAAGTATTGCGGCTTAGGATAATTTGTTTCTCGCGCTTTTGTGTTTCTGCTCTGCCCGGATCCATTGCCTTGGTTACGATTGATATTCGCTTTTACACTCTGTAATGTATGGAAACATTATTTACGTCATTTTCTTCCACGCGTTCGAACAATATTCTCACTTTCTTACGGTAAATGCTTGTACTAAATGCTTCATAATTTATTTGTGTTTTCCAAGCTTCGTTGCAAATGTCGTATCTTGTTTTCTTGTTGTTGCAGTTGATTTCTTCGAAACTTGGATACCGCCTTCGTATATTTTCTCCTACAGTTTCTGTTCACGCGCCTTTGAACGCTCCCGTCAACATACGTATTCTTTGCTGTTCCTGTCGGCCTCTGTATTCTGTCAAAACCTGTGTAAGAAGACTTTGTTATTAAATGTATTCTCGCAACAACGATCTCGGTGTACCTACTCTGCCACGGAACGTTACGTAACCTTAAAGCCAAAATAATGCTTTCAAGTTCTCAACTCGGATTCTAAAATTTGTCTACTGGATTGATGTTTCCACTCATCCGTCATTAAAAAAGAACGAGTATCTCTTCCCCTTTCAATTCAATCGGAGCACTTAAAGCTTTCTTTACCTTCTCTCTAATAAATCAAAGACTATCTGCCTCGCTCTCTTAAAGATTCGTTCTTCGAACATATTCTTTCCACTTTCTGCTTCTAAAAATTATGACAATAAAATACGTATTCAACGAGATGTATGAAAAGATTAATGAGACAAAGTATAAGCTTAATAAATTGCCAATTAAGAATTGATTACATTCGGATTACGTTTCTCTATTATTCTGCAGATATTTCTCTACTGTATATATAGTCTTCTGTATTTTGTCAAAACCTATGTAAGGAAACACATCGTAATTAATTGTATTCTCGCAACAACGATCTTCGTATATCTACTCTGTCACAAAACGATTCGTAACCTTAAAGCTAAAACAATGCTTTCAATGTTTCAACTCCGATTCTAAAATTTATCTACTGAATTGATTTTTCCACCCATCCGTCACTCAAATAGAACGAGTATCTCTTCCTCTTTCAATTCGATCGGAGCACGTAAAGCTTTCTTTACCTTCTCTCTAATAAATCAAAGACTATCTGCCTCGCTCTCTTAAAGCTTCGTTCTTCGAACATATTCTTTCCACTTTCTGCTTCTAAAAATTATGATAATAAAATACGTATTCAACGAGATGTATGAAAATATTAATGAGACAAAGTATAACCTTAATATATTGCCAATTAAGAATTGATTACATTCGAATTACGTTTGTCTATTATTCTGTAGATTTTAAAATATCCTGCATTAAATCAGTGTAGTCGCTATCGTAAGTATTTATTTTCTTTGCGTTGTATAATTCTTACCGTACCGTTTTGTCTTTCCGTCTCAATCGCATCTATATTTTTAAACGCAATTTATTATTATTGTCTAGCGTAATTCCGTCAAATCTTAACGACTGTGTCGCTCCGCCGTTCGAGAAATATTCGTATGCCGCCGCACACGTATATTGGCGCGCACACATAGAGCGAGTTAGTGTGCGTGGCAGGCCGCTTGGTCGCCGAGAAGCTATTTTCGCTCGCTCGAGGCAAACTCGCCGCAATGTTGCCGTATGCTCCGCTGTTGCCGTCGCCGCCGCCGCTCGCTCAATCCTTTTCGCTCGCCACGGACGTTCATTCTCGCTCGATCGCCTTGCTATTTTCTTCACTCTGCTGCTCTTTCGTTCTGCGGTGATTTCGCGGCCTGCATGAATCTGTATATACGGCAATATACGGCCAGCCACGCGAAAAGGCGTCAAACGTCTGTCAGCCGAAACTGAAATAAAATCGCAATCCTATTAACTGTTTGACCTGTTACTCCGACTACTGTGAAAAGCCACTGTTACGATACTGCGTACAAAGTTTTACGTTCGTTGTGTAATGTTTGTGGAAATTATGAAGCGTTTGTTCTAAGAGTGTATCGTGAGACGGTTGCCCCAGTATTGCGGCTTAGGATAATTTGTTTCTCGCGCTTTTGTGTTTCTGCTCTGCCTGGATCCATTGCCTTGGTTACGATTGATAGTCGCTTTTACACTCTGTAATTTATGGAAACATTATTTACGTGATTTTCTTCCACGCGTTCGAACAATCTTCTCACTTTCTTACGGTAAATGCTTGTACTATAATAAATGCTTCATAATTTATTTGTGTTTTCCAAGCTTCGTCGTTCGCCTTCGTATATTTTCTGCTACAGTTTCTGTTCACGCGCCTTTGAACGCTCCCGTCAACATACGTATTCTTTCCTGTTCCTGTCGGCCTCTGTATTCTGTTAAAACCCGTGTAAGAAAAGACTTTGTAATTAATTGTATTCTCGCAACAACGATCTCGGTGTACCTACTCTGCCACGGAACGTTTCGTAACCTCAAAGCCAAAATAATGCTTTCAAGTTCTCAACTCGGATTCTAAAATTTATCTACTGAATTGATTTTTCCACCCATCCGTCACTCAAATAGAACGAGTATCTCTTCCTCTTTCAATTCGATCGGAGCACGTAGGGCTTTCTTTACCTTCTCTCTAATAAATCAAAGACTATCTGCCTCGCTCTCTTAAAGATTCGTTCTTCGAACATATTCTTTCCACTTTCTGCTTCTAAAAATTATGATAATAAAATACGTATTCAACGAGATGTATGAAAAGATTAATGAGACAAAGTATAAGCTTAATAAATTGCCAATTAAGAATTGATTACATTCGGATTACGTTTCTCTATTATTCTGCAGATATTTCTCTACTGTATATATAGTCTTCTGTATTTTGTCAAAACCTATGTAAGGAAACACATCGTAATTAATTGTATTCTCGCACAACGACATTCGTATACCTACTCTGCTGTCACAAAACGATTCGTAACCTTAAAGCTAAAACAATGCTTTCAATGTTTCAACTCCGATTCTAAAATTTATCTACTGAATTGATTTTTCCACTCATCCGTCACTCAAAAAGAACGAGTATCTCTTCCTCTTTTAATTCGATCGGACAATGTAAAGCTTTCTTTACCTTCTCTCTAATAAATCAAAGACTATCTGCCTCTCTCTCTTAAAGCTTCGTTCTTCGAACACATTCTTTCCATTTTCTGCTTCTAAAAATTATGATAATAAAATACGTATTCAACGAGATGTATGAAAAGATTATTGAGACAAAGAATAACCTTAATATATTGCCAATTAAGAATTGATTACATTCGAATTATGTTTGTCTATTATTCTGTAGATTTATAAATATCTTGCGTTAAACCAGTGGGTCGCTATCGTAAGTATTTATTTTCTTTGCGTTGTATAATTCTTACCGTACCGTTTTGTCTTTCCGTCTCAATCGCATCTATATTTTTAAACGCAATTTATTATTATTGTCTAGCGTAATTCCGTCAGATCTTAACGACTGTGTCGCTCCGCCGTTCGAGAAATATTCGTATGCCGCCGCACACGTATATTGGCGCGCACACATAGAGCGAGTTAGTGTGCGTGGCAGGCCGCTTGGTCGCCGAGAAGCTATTTTCGCTCGCTCGAGGCAAACTCGCCGCAATGTTGCCGTATGCTCCGCTGTTGCCGTCGCCGCCGCTCGCTCAATCCTTTTCGCTCGCCACGGACGTTCATTCTCGCTCGATCGCCTTGCTATTTTCTTCACTCTGCTGCTCTTTCGTTCTGCGGTGATTTCGCGGCCTGCATGAATCTGTATATACGGCAATATACGGCCAGCCACGCGAAAAGGCGTCAAACGTCTGTCAGCCGAAACTGAAATAAAATCGCAATCCTATTAACTGTTTGACCTGTTACTCCGACTACTGTGAAAAGCCACTGTTACGATACTGCGTACAAAGTTTTACGTTCGTTGTGTAATGTTTGTGGAAATTATGAAGCGTTTGTTCTAAGAGTGTATCGTGAGACGGTTGCCCCAGTATTGCGGCTTAGGATAATTTGTTTCTCGCGCTTTTGTGTTTCTGCTCTGCCTGGATCCATTGCCTTGGTTACGATTGATAGTCGCTTTTACACTCTGTAATTTATGGAAACATTATTTACGTGATTTTCTTCCACGCGTTCGAACAATCTTCTCACTTTCTTACGGTAAATGCTTGTACTATAATAAATGCTTCATAATTTATTTGTGTTTTCCAAGCTTCGTCGTTCGCCTTCGTATATTTTCTGCTACAGTTTCTGTTCACGCGCCTTTGAACGCTCCCGTCAACATACGTATTCTTTCCTGTTCCTGTCGGCCTCTGTATTCTGTTAAAACCCGTGTAAGAAAAGACTTTGTAATTAATTGTATTCTCGCAACAACGATCTCGGTGTACCTACTCTGCCACGGAACGTTTCGTAACCTCAAAGCCAAAATAATGCTTTCAAGTTCTCAACTCGGATTCTAAAATTTGTCTACTGGATTGATGTTTCCACTCATCCGTCATTAAAAAAGAACGAGTATCTCTTCCCCTTTAAATTCAATCGGAGCACTTAAAGCTTTCTTTACCTTCTCTCTAATAAATCAAAGACTATCTGCCTCGCTCTCTTAAAGATTCGTTCTTCGAACATATTCTTTCCACTTTCTGCTTCTAAAAATTATGACAATAAAATACGTATTCAACGAGATGTATGAAAAGATTAATGAGACAAAGTATAAGCTTAATAAATTGCCAATTAAGAATTGATTACATTCGGATTACGTTTCTCTATTATTCTGCAGATATTTCTCTACTGTATATATAGTCTTCTGTATTTTGTCAAAACCTATGTAAGGAAACACATCGTAATTAATTGTATTCTCGCACAACGACATTCGTATACCTACTCTGCTGTCACAAAACGATTCGTAACCTTAAAGCTAAAACAATGCTTTCAATGTTTCAACTCCGATTCTAAAATTTATCTACTGAATTGATTTTTCCACTCATCCGTCACTCAAAAAGAACGAGTATCTCTTCCTCTTTTAATTCGATCGGACAATGTAAAGCTTTCTTTACCTTCTCTCTAATAAATCAAAGACTATCTGCCTCTCTCTCTTAAAGCTTCGTTCTTCGAACACATTCTTTCCATTTTCTGCTTCTAAAAATTATGATAATAAAATACGTATTCAACGAGATGTATGAAAAGATTATTGAGACAAAGAATAACCTTAATATATTGCCAATTAAGAATTGATTACATTCGAATTATGTTTGTCTATTATTCTGTAGATTTATAAATATCCTGCGTTAAACCAGTGGGTCGCTATCGTAAGTATTTATTTTCTTTGCGTTGTATAATTCTTACCGTACCGTTTTGTCTTTCCGTCTCAATCGCATCTATATTTTTAAACGCAATTTATTGTTATTGTCTAGCGTAATTCCGTCAAATCTTAACGACTGTGTCGCTCCGCCGTTCGAGAAATATTCGTATGCCGCCGCACACGTATATTGGCGCGCACACATAGAGCGAGTTAGTGTGCGTGGCAGGCCGCTTGGTCGCCGAGAAGCTATTTTCGCTCGCTCGAGGCAAACTCGCCGCAATGTTGCCGTATGCTCCGCTGTTGCCGTCGCCGCCGCTCGCTCAATCCTTTTCGCTCGCCACGGACGTTCATTCTCGCTCGATCGCCTTGCTATTTTCTTCACTCTGCTGCTCTTTCGTTCTGCGGTGATTTCGCGGCCTGCATGAATCTGTATATACGGCCAGCCACGCGAAAGGTGTCAAACGTCTGTCAGCCGAGACTGAAATAAAATCGCAATCCTATTAACCGTTTGACCTGTTACTCCGATTACTGTGAAAAGCCACTGTTACGATACTACGTACAAAGTTTTACGTTCGTTGTGTAATGTTTGTGGAAATTATGAAGTGTTTGTTCTAAGAGTGTATCGTAAGACGGTTGCCCAAGTATTGCGGCTTAGGATAATTTGTTTCTCGCGCTTTTGTGTTTCTGCTCTGCCCGGATCCATTGCCTTGGTTACGATTGATATTCGCTTTTACACTCTGTAATGTATGGAAACATTATTTACGTCATTTTCTTCCACGCGTTCGAACAATATTCTCACTTTCTTACGGTAAATGCTTGTATTAAATGCTTCATAATTTATTTGTGTTTTCCAAGCTTCGTTGCAAATGTCGTATCTTGTTTTCTTGTTGTTGCAGTTGATTTCTTCGAAACTTGGATACCGCCTTCGTATATTTTCTCCTACAGTTTCTGTTCACGCGCCTTTGAACGCTCCCGTCAACATACGTATTCTTTGCTGTTCCTGTCGGCCTCTGTATTCTGTCAAAACCTGTGTATGAAGACTTTGTTATTAAATGTATTCTCGCAACAACGATCTCGGTGTACCTACTCTGCCACGGAACGTTACGTAACCTTAAAGCCAAAATAATGCTTTCAAGTTCTCAACTCGGATTCTAAAATTTGTCTACTGGATTGATGTTTCCACTCATCCGTCATTAAAAAAGAACGAGTATCTCTTCCCCTTTCAATTCAATCGGAGCACTTAAAGCTTTCTTTACCTTCTCTCTAATAAATCAAAGACTATCTGCCTCGCTCTCTTAAAGATTCGTTCTTCGAACATATTCTTTCCACTTTCTGCTTCTAAAAATTATGACAATAAAATACGTATTCAACGAGATGTATGAAAAGATTAATGAGACAAAGTATAAGCTTAATAAATTGCCAATTAAGAATTGATTACATTCGGATTACGTTTCTCTATTATTCTGCAGATATTTCTCTACTGTATATATAGTCTTCTGTATTTTGTCAAAACCTATGTAAGGAAACACATCGTAATTAATTGTATTCTCGCAACAACGATCTTCGTATATCTACTCTGTCACAAAACGATTCGTAACCTTAAAGCTAAAACAATGCTTTCAATGTTTCAACTCCGATTCTAAAATTTATCTACTGAATTGATTTTTCCACCCATCCGTCACTCAAATAGAACGAGTATCTCTTCCTGTTTCAATTCGATCGGAGCACGTAAAGCTTTCTTTACCTTCTCTCTAATAAATCAAAGACTATCTGCCTCGCTCTCTTAAAGCTTCGTTCTTCGAACATATTCTTTCCACTTTCTGCTTCTAAAAATTATGATAATAAAATACGTATTCAACGAGATGTATGAAAATATTAATGAGACAAAGTATAACCTTAATATATTGCCAATTAAGAATTGATTACATTCGAATTACGTTTGTCTATTATTCTGTAGATTTTAAAATATCCTGCATTAAATCAGTGTAGTCGCTATCGTAAGTATTTATTTTCTTTGCGTTGTATAATTCTTACCGTACCGTTTTGTCTTTCCGTCTCAATCGCATCTATATTTTTAAACGCAATTTATTATTATTGTCTAGCGTAATTCGGTCGGTTCTTAACGATTGTGTCGCTCCGCCGTTCGAGAAATATTCGTTTGCTCGCCGCACACGTATATTGGCGCGCACACATAGAGCGAGTAAGTGTGCGTGGCAGGCCGCTTGGTCGCCGAGAAGCTATTTTCGCTCGCTCGAGGCAAACTCGCCGCGATGTTGCCGTATGCTCCGCTGTTGCCGTCGCCGCCGCTCGCTCAATCCTTTTCCCTCGCCTCGGACGTTCACTCTCGCACGATCGCCTCGCTATTTTATTCCCTCTGCTGCTCTTTCGTTCTGCGGTGATTTCGCGGCATGCATGAATCTGTATATACGGCAAGCCACGCAAATCAAAGTAGTACAAGTACAAATTACGACGTCCGGCGTACATATATTGTTTACAGAAATTATGAAGCATTTGCTCTAACGGAGAGTGCAAGGGCTTGGGGTCACGGATTTAGTTCAAACTTTGTAGGATAATAGATTTAGCTTCCCTGTTGATGAAGATTTATGATTATAGGGGCCACTACTCAATAATTATTTAGATATTTGCAGTTGAAGATGCAATTCACTCATTAAATTCACTTCTGTAGCAAACGATTACAGATAATGGGTTTAGCGTAGCGACAACGGAACAGTGTTCCTTGCCGGTAGGAGCCGGGTTCGAATCCCTGGAGGGTGAATATTTTTTTTTTGTATTTTATGTCCATTTTTACACATAAATGATATTTTATTTTATATTTTATATATTACATATACATATTACATTTTACATATAAATATTGGGTTGGGGAATAAGTTGGTAGCGTTTTTATATTTGCATTGTTTTACACCAATTTTTTACTGTTTGACTAAGTGTACAATATTCATTCGATAGAGCTATGGGATGTACGAATGATCCGTGAGTGAGTGATTATGAAAGTGTGAATATATGTGTGTGAGTATGATATAATATAATTATTGATTTTTGTTTAAATTTAAGTTTTGATAAAAACGCAACGAACTTAGTCCCCAACCCAAATGATTATTAAACACCTTGTCAAACAGCAAAAAAAATCGTTGTAAAACAAAGCAAATATAACAACGCTACGAACTTATTCCCCAACCTAATATTTATATGTAAAATGCAATATGTATATGTAGTATATAAAATATAAAATATAAATATGTAAAGATTATATGTTATGTTGTGTATTTATGTGTAAAAATGGTCATAAAGTAAAATAAAAAAACATTCATTCTCCACGGATTCGAACCCGGCTCCTACCGGAAAAGGACACTGATCCGTTGCCGATACGCCAAACCCATTATCTGTAATCGTTTGCTACAGCGCTGAATTTAAAAAGAGAAAAATGAATTGCATTTTCAACTGCAAATATCTGAATAATTATTTAGTAGTGGCCCCTATAATCATATATCTTCATCAGCAGGGGAACTAAATCTATCATCCTACAAAGTTTGAACTAAATCCGTGACCCCAAGACCTTGCACTCTCTTGTAAGATTGTACCGTAAGATGTTTGCCCAAGTATTGCGTCTTAGGATAATTTGTTTCTCCTGTTTTTCTGTTTCTGCTCTTTCTCGATCCATTGCCACGGTACCATTGGTATTCGCTTTTATACTCTGTAATTTACGGAAACAATATTAATACCATTTTCTTCTACGCGTCCGAATAATGTTGCCACCTTCTTACGGTAAATGCCTACAGTGAATGCTTCTTAATTTATTCCTATATTATGCGCGTTGTTCCAAATGTCGCATCTTCTTTTCGTATCGTTGCATTTGATAGCTGTTAAGTAACTATCCTCGAAACTTGAATAGGCCGTCTGTATATTTTCTGCTGCAGTTTCTGTTTACGCTTCTTTGAACGCTCACGTCGACATACGTATTGTTTTCTGTTTCTCTCGGCTTCTGTATTTTGCCAAAACCAATGTAAGGAAACACATCGTAATTAATTGTATTCTCGCAACAACGATCTTCGTATACCTACTCTGTCACAAAACGATTCGTAACCTTAAAGCTAAAACAATGCTTTCAATGTTTCAACTCCGATTCTGAAATTTATCTACTGAATTGATTTTTCCACTCATCCGTCACTCAAAAAGAACGAGTCTCTCTTCCTCTTTTAATTCGATCGGAGCATGTAAAGCTTTCTTTACCTTCTCTCTAATAAATCAAAGACTATCTGCCTCCCTCTCTTAAAGCTTCATTCTTCGAACAATTCTTTCCACTTTCTGCTTCTAAAAATTATGATAATAAAATACGTATTCAACGAGATGTATGAAAAGATTAATGAGGCAAAGTATAACCTTAATATATTGCCAATTAAGAATTAATTACATTCGAATTACGTTTGTCTATTATTCTGTAGATTTTAAAATATCCTGCATTAAATCAGTGTAGTCGCTATCGTAAGTATTTATTTTCTTTGCGTTGTATAATTCTTACCGTACCGTTTTGTCTTTCCGTCTCAATCGCATCTATATTTTTAAACGCAATTTATTATTATTGTCTAGCGTAATTCCGTCAAATCTTAACGACTGTGTCGCTCCGCCGTTCGAGAAATATTCGTATGCCGCCGCACACGTATATTGGCGCGCACACATAGAGCGAGTTAGTGTGCGTGGCAGGCCGCTTGGTCGCCGAGAAGCTATTTTCGCTCGCTCGAGGCAAACTCGCCGCAATGTTGCCGTATGCTCCGCTGTTGCCGTCGCCGCCGCTCGCTCAATCCTTTTCGCTCGCCACGGACGTTCATTCTCGCTCGATCGCCTCGCTATTTTCTTCACTCTGCTGCTCTTTCGTTCTGCGGTGATTTCGCGGCCTGCATGAATCTGTATATACGGCAATATACGGCCAGCCACGCGAAAAGGCGTCAAACGTCTGTCAGCCGAAACTGAAATAAAATCGCAATCCTATTAACTGTTTGACCTGTTACTCCGACTACTGTGAAAAGCCACTGTTACGATACTGCGTACAAAGTTTTACGTTCGTTGTGTAATGTTTGTGGAAATTATGAAGCGTCTGTTCTAAGAGTGTATCGTGAGACGGTTGCCCCAGTATTGCGGCTTAGGATAATTTGTTTCTCGCGCTTTTGTGTTTCTGCTCTGCCTGGATCCATTGCCTTGGTTACGATTGATAGTCGCTTTTACACTCTGTAATTTATGGAAACATTATTTACGTGATTTTCTTCCACGCGTTCGAACAATCTTCTCACTTTCTTACGGTAAATGCTTGTACTATAATAAATGCTTCATAATTTATTTGTGTTTTCCAAGCTTCGTCGTTCGCCTTCGTATATTTTCTGCTACAGTTTCTGTTCACGCGCCTTTGAACGCTCCCGTCAACATACGTATTCTTTCCTGTTCCTGTCGGCCTCTGTATTCTGTTAAAACCCGTGTAAGAAAAGACTTTGTAATTAATTGTATTCTCGCAACAACGATCTCGGTGTACCTACTCTGCCACGGAACGTTTCGTAACCTCAAAGCCAAAATAATGCTTTCAAGTTCTCAACTCGGATTCTAAAATTTGTCTACTGGATTGATGTTTCCACTCATCCGTCATTAAAAAAGAACGAGTATCTCTTCCCCTTTAAATTCAATCGGAGCACTTAAAGCTTTCTTTACCTTCTCTCTAATAAATCAAAGACTATCTGCCTCGCTCTCTTAAAGATTCGTTCTTCGAACATATTCTTTCCACTTTCTGCTTCTAAAAATTATGACAATAAAATACGTGTTCAACGAGATGTATGAAAAGATTAATGAGACAAAGTATAAGCTTAATATATTGCCAATTAAGAATTGATTACATTCGGATTACGTTTCTCTATTATTCTGCAGATATTTCTCTACTGTATATATAGTCTTCTGTATTTTGTCAAAACCTATGTAAGGAAACACATCGTAATTAATTGTATTCTCGCACAACGACATTCGTATACCTACTCTGCTGTCACAAAACGATTCGTAACCTTAAAGCTAAAACAATGCTTTCAATGTTTCAACTCCGATTCTAAAATTTATCTACTGAATTGATTTTTCCACTCATCCGTCACTCAAAAAGAACGAGTATCTCTTCCTCTTTTAATTCGATCGGACAATGTAAAGCTTTCTTTACCTTCTCTCTAATAAATCAAAGACTATCTGCCTCTCTCTCTTAAAGCTTCGTTCTTCGAACATATTCTTTCCATTTTCTGCTTCTAAAAATTATGATAATAAAATACGTATTCAACGAGATGTATGAAAAGATTATTGAGACAAAGAATAACCTTAATATATTGCCAATTAAGAATTGATTACATTCGAATTATGTTTGTCTATTATTCTGTAGATTTATAAATATCCTGCGTTAAACCAGTGGGTCGCTATCGTAAGTATTTATTTTCTTTGCGTTGTATAATTCTTACCGTACCGTTTTGTCTTTCCGTCTCAATCGCATCTATATTTTTAAACGCAATTTATTATTATTGTCTAGCGTAATTCCGTCAAATCTTAACGACTGTGTCGCTCCGCCGTTCGAGAAATATTCGTATGCCGCCGCACACGTATATTGGCGCGCACACATAGAGCGAGTTAGTGTGCGTGGCAGGCCGCTTGGTCGCCGAGAAGCTATTTTCGCTCGCTCGAGGCAAACTCGCCGCAATGTTGCCGTATGCTCCGCTGTTGCCGTCGCCGCCGCTCGCTCAATCCTTTTCGCTCGCCACGGACGTTCATTCTCGCTCGATCGCCTCGCTATTTTCTTCACTCTGCTGCTCTTTCGTTCTGCGGTGATTTCGCGGCCTCCATGAATCTGTATATACGGCAATATACGGCCAGCCACGCGAAAAGGCGTCAAACGTCTGTCAGCCGAAACTGAAATAAAATCGCAATCCTATTAACTGTTTGACCTGTTACTCCGACTACTGTGAAAAGCCACTGTTACGATACTGCGTACAAAGTTTTACGTTCGTTGTGTAATGTTTGTGGAAATTATGAAGCGTTTGTTCTAAGAGTGTATCGTGAGACGGTTGCCCCAGTATTGCGGCTTAGGATAATTTGTTTCTCGCGCTTTTGTGTTTCTGCTCTGCCTGGATCCATTGCCTTGGTTACGATTGATAGTCGCTTTTACACTCTGTAATTTATGGAAACATTATTTACGTGATTTTCTTCCACGCGTTCGAACAATCTTCTCACTTTCTTACGGTAAATGCTTGTACTATAATAAATGCTTCATAATTTATTTGTGTTTTCCAAGCTTCGTCGTTCGCCTTCGTATATTTTCTGCTACAGTTTCTGTTCACGCGCCTTTGAACGCTCCCGTCAACATACGTATTCTTTCCTGTTCCTGTCGGCCTCTGTATTCTGTTAAAACCCGTGTAAGAAAAGACTTTGTAATTAATTGTATTCTCGCAACAACGATCTCGGTGTACCTACTCTGCCACGGAACGTTTCGTAACCTCAAAGCCAAAATAATGCTTTCAAGTTCTCAACTCGGATTCTAAAATTTATCTGCTGGATTGATTTTTCCACTCATCCGTCATTAACCCTTTTAACGACATATCGTCGTTCGGTGCACTCGCCAAAAATACTACCGACGATATATCGTTGCGCCTCCGTTAGAGCCTTATTATACTCATCACAAGAGATCTGTGTTTAAGTATAACTTCATAAAATGTTAAAATGGTTCATATTCGATGCAACACAAGTGAAAAAATGTTTATTAGATCAACTTTTTGTTATATCCTATGTTGTTTTGTGCCGAGATAAGGTAGAATAGAATAGAGATAGGATAGAAACGGGACACGGGATATCCCTCGGATATTCGTCGACACGAGATAGTTTCTTGGGATAAGGAAATATTACACATTGTTGGTGGACAGAGAAGTAACTATAACTATCTATAATAAAACTTATATTTTTTTAGTGACGTATTACCAGCTGCACGATCCACTTGGGTATTAGATTTGTCTGACGCTTGCCGTACATCATAGCGTTATCCTTTCGTTTTGATATCCGACACCAGCTGTTTCATTGCAAATGATTGCAAAATGCAATGTCTATACGCTATACTACCAGATATATATAAAGCGATGACCAAACGATGATTTTCTCTATATGCAATTACGTTCTGAAAAAAAGAAATTACTTTGTGCGATTTTCATGATGTCTTATATTTATGTTATTCTCATGATTTTTAGTAAATATCGAAACTCCATTGGTATCGATTTATTCTCCATCCATTTCGCAATATGCTGCTTTTTTAATTTTGTAAATATCACGTCTACTTTAGTTTTTACGAGCATTTTCGCAAACCTCTACAAATTCGTCGATTCGGCCCGGTATTCTTCGCCTAGGTACGCTCTTTTCGCTCGGTGCTAAAAGGGTTAAAAAAGAACGAGTATCTCTTACTCTTTCAATTCGATCGGAGCATGTAAAGCTTTCTTTACCTTCTGTCTAATAAATAAAAGACTTTCTGCCTCGCCCTCTTAAAGCTTCGTTCTTCGAACATATTCTTTGCACTTTCCTTGCAGAAATACGTTGCACCGACCTCTTCCTGATTTTGAGAAATTAACTTCTTTTCCCGTCGCTCTTGCTCCTTCTGCTTCTAAAAATTATGATACTGAAATATGGATTCAACGAGATGTATGTAAAGATTAATGAGACAAAGTATAACCGTAATAAATTGCCAAATAAGAATTGGTTACATTCCATTTACGTTTGTCTATTAATCTCTAGATTTTAAATTATCCTCTATTAAACCGGTGTAGTCGCTATCGTGAATATTTATTTTCTTTGCGTTGTATAATTCTTACCGTACCGTTTTGCCTTTCCGACTCAATCGCATCTATATTTTTAAACGCAATTTATTACTATTTTTTCGCGTGATTCGTTCCGTTGTTAACGATTGTCTCGCTCCGTCGTTGGAGAAATATTCGTATGCTCGCCGCACACGTACATTGGCGCGCACACATAGAGCGAGTAAGTGTACGTGGCAGGCCGCTTCGTCGCCGAGAAGCTCTTCGAGCTCGGCTCGAGGCAAACTCGGCCCGTTGTTGCCGTCTCCGCCGCTGTTGCCGTCGCCGCCGCTCTCTCCATCCTTTGTATCTGTATATACGTCCAGCCACGCGAAAGGCGTCAAACGTCTGTCAGCCGAAACTGAAATAAAATCGCAATCCTATTAACTGTTTGACCTGTTAGTCCGATTACTGTGAAAAGCCACTGTTACGATACCACGTACAAAGTTTTACGTTCGTTGTGTAATGTTTGTTGAAATTATGAAGCGTTTGTTCTAAGAGTGCATCGCAGGACGGTTGCCCAAGTATTGCGGCTTAGGATAATTTGTTTCTCACACTTTTGTGTTTCTGCTCTGCCTCGATCCATTGCCTTGGTTACGATTGGTATTCGCTTTTACACTCTGTAATTTATAGAAACATTATTTACATCGTTTTCTTCTACGCGTTCGAACAATTTTCCCACTTTCTTACCGTAAATGCTTCTTCATTTATTCGTGTTTTCTACGCTTCGTTGCAAATGTCGTATTTTGTTTTCTTGTCGTTGCAGTTGATTTCTTCGACACTTGAATACCCTGTCCGTATATATTCTGCTACAATTTCTGTTTATGTGCCTTTGAAAGCCGATGTGAACTTGCGATTTCTTCCTTCTTCCTGTTGGCATGTACATTCTGTCGAAACCTGTGTATGGAAGCTCATTGTAATTAATTGTATTCTCGCCACAAAGATCTCGGAATGCCTACTCCCTCACGGAACGTTTTCTTACCTTAGAGGCAAGATAATAGTTTGAAATGCTCAACTCCGATTCTAAAACTTGTTCGCTCAATTGAATTTTCTATTCCCCCATCGCACCGAAAGAACCGTATCCGTTTCTCTTTCGATTCGATCGAAGCGTATAAAGCTTTCTTTACCTTCTTTCTCAAAAATACCAGACTCTCTGCCTCGTCGTTGAGCCCGCTGTAACCATCTGTTTGCTCCTCTCCTGTGTGCGCTTGTCCACCCCAGTATGGAATGTGTAATGGAGTTTCGTATTCTTTTGCTCAAAGTTCGATCGAACGCCCTTTCCTTTTACTTTTTCTCTCCGCGCGATCTTTCCTTCTCTTGCTGTGTATTCACCGGCGATTGACCACTCCGGAATTGTTTGCTACTGCAACCTGTTAGATGCCAAAAATGTCGGTACACCGAAAATAACGTTTACTTTTTTATGGAGTACCTTCCTCCCCGTGCCGTATTCGCTTCTTCTGTTCCGTTCGAAAGTAATCGCTGCCTGCCCCGATCCGCTCCGAATATCCCTCGAACCCATGATGATGTTTTCCAACGATTGTTTTCCAGCGATCTGTTTGACGTTTGCCGTCGACGACCGTTTTTGCTGCGACGTTTCTTGACTCCTGATTATCCCTTCACCGACGATGTTCTGCCTTTAAACAAACTTTTCTTAATGTCTTTATTTTGTAAATTTTTGACGCGTCTGTCGAAATCACTCACCCTACTTAAGTGTATCCTCGTTTATTCTGTCGTCTTCTCGATTCTTCGACGCCACCGGCGGTAGCGTTTAAATCAGTTTTGAATGTAAACGAAAATCCTATTACCGGGCAGTCTGCTACGTTCGATCGCTTGTTCCTTTCGATGTTCTCTTCTATCGGCCGACATTAATTTTATTTATGCTTCCACTCGTGCGTGACTGTAACTGATATTCGCAATCGGAATACGTCTGATTGAACGCACCCACCGATTGTTACGAATGTTGCGCGAAACTGCGCGAAACCCAAACTTGGTGTTTTTGCGTTTGATACAGACGGCGCCACTCGTCGCCGGGGAACAATCCGTGTGCGAGAGAAAGGTCATCCCTATGTCAGAGTGAGTGAGACGAACGTTCTCGTCTTTCGCCTTGTACGGTGACTCGAGGCCATCCCAGGCGTTTATTCACCGTTCTATAAATAGATTAATTCGCAGGGCGATACGAAGCAGTGTTTAAATTTGATTTCTCAGTCTTTTCATATCGCAATACCTGCCTAGTTAATGTCTATTTTTTTTGCAGAAAATCACAATGTTTTGCCGACCCTCGAATTGCCGTCAGAGGGCAGCACTTTCCTGGACGAAGTTTCAAAATATTCCCCAGTTCTCACTGTGACGTGTAAACAGTAACTAATGTAGTGGAAACGCGATGCATTTCCATTTTACAACTTACATTTACTCGATCTACGAAAACTACAACGTACTTATTTTCTCTATTGAAATATTTGCGAGTGCATTTCGCAAACAAACTTTTCTTCGATACACGAAAATGTCATTTCGCCGGTAGCGCTAAGGCGGGCGAGATGGAGAGAGAGAGAGAGAGAGAGAGAGAGAGAGAGAGAGAGAGAGAGCTCCCCTTGAACACGCGTGACAGAGAGGGACAGTGAAACGTCAACACTGCGGTTGGGACGCTGACAGACGCCTCCGGGTGTTTACTTTTATGCTTTTTATAATCGGTTTGTTAGCGATAAGGTGACCCAGTTACTGACGTCTGTGTATGCCGTGAATTCGCTACTTTGCACCGCTTGCACTTCGTACAGCGTGCCGTTGAATTGTTAGTTTTATAAGAAATAATAAATTCGTTGTAAAAATAATGTTCTCGTGCCAAAATCACTACATTGCGAACGGTACGAATTATCGCCAGAGGGCAGCACCTTACCACACGATATTTTCGTAAATTCCCTAGCTGTCACGGTGGCTTGTAGCATAAGCAAGCGTAAGTGACAAACGTATTCGACGAATACTTCAAATATATTCCTACAGCTACGTCATCTTGCAGAAAGTGTCGTCGACGATTAATTACATTACATTTCACTATTTTCAACTAACGACCTGTACCATTTTATTAGTTCACGCTTTGCCGCAAGAGTGTAGCACTGCTTGAATGATTCGCTGGAGAATTCCCTGAAACCCTATGACTCCAGTGAGCGATTATCGAGCAACATTCGTAATTGAATTTCAAACTTCTCCCACTGTTATGTTATGTCTGACTTTTTCGAATTTTATCGCCCATTAATATAGTTTTATACCTTTGTCGTATATATTAGTTCCCCGTGGCATTGTTGTACTTTCTGCTAAATGCTAGTAACGTCTAGCTTTTTTTAATTCCTAATTTTATATGTCGACGATAGAGGGCAGAAGCTTCTCAGGTGATGTTTCGAAGTATTCCCTAGTCATACTCTGGCGCGAGATTGTTTTCGAATATGCAATTCTATTCCTAAAGCTTTTTCAGGTAAAACTAATTATTGAAAACGCATTTAGGCTATGTCTTATTGCCCTACGTTGCTTCCTACCCCATATTCTGTATCTTTTGCATTTGAATATACTAGTTTGCATTGTTTCAGACTGCTGTATCACGTAAAGTCCTGTTATATGCCTGATTTAATATCGGACTAGCTGGTTATAGAAAGATTAAGCCGACCTATTCTCATTCTACTCTTAATCCTTACGCTCTCTTACGTTGGTTTATGTTATTAGACGTAAGTTTACGTTGCTCTAACACGTAATTTCCCTTTATATGCCTCTCCTCGCGTAAGTAAATTTAGTTCTAAACACGCTCGGCGTACGCATTCTATTCGTACGACTTTGTTTCTAGTTTCAGCATTGCCATCTCTTGTGCTATATGCCAGAAGTAACTGTTGTCGAGCTGCTTAACGCGACTTTGAACTCTATTGCCTTATCGTGCGCTACGTTTTACACTCTGTTGCAATGGTATACACTAATCTTCGTAAACTTACGTTGTTGTATCGTATGATTTTGATTTCTATATCTAATTTACCGTCGTAACAGCCGATTATAGTTGCATTTCGCTTATGTATTCTTATCGTGGAGTACTTTTTGCGCTATGTTACATCGATTTGCATTGCTTTACGTAAGTTTACGTTGTTATATCACATAATTTTGATTTCTATAAGCAATTTGTCGTCCGAAAAAGTAATTATGCAGGCATTTAGCCGATATATTGTTCCTATACGATACTTTCTATGATGTGTTATACCCTTTTGCTGTACTTGATGCAATTCCACCTTCTTACATTGTATTATTTTGTATTTTGACGGTAAATGTCGTCGTCTCTGTGTAGCCCATTGCCTCCGTATTGCAATGAGTGATGAATGGAAGGTACTTTAGTATTATTTGAACCACGTAAACTGCAAAAATACTGACTCCCACAATTTTTTATTGCGTTCGAATGTGAATAGCGGGCTTTCGTCATATATCAAACACTCTTTGACTCTCTTATCGAGTTTGCATCGCAATGAGATACATAAATATGGTACTGGGGCGTCGCTTGGACCGTATTAAAAGAAGAAATACCGACACTATCGACATTTTGTAGCATTTACGTGACGATGGTGGCTTTTGGCCGTGTGTTGAGCAATTGCTGGCTGTCTTACTGGCTTGTACCGCAATGAGAGACCTAAATATAGTAGTGGGTCATCGATTGAACCGTATTAAGCGAAAAAATACCGTAATCGTCGACGTTTTATGGCAATTCGATTAAATATGTTTAAAAACACCGAAAAATGAACGCTTTGCCACCAGAACGATAGATATTTTGCTTGAATGCGATTCGACATCTATGGGATGAGAGAACGATAAGTAACATTCTGGAAAATCGAAGCCGGAATGTTCTCAGTGGAATAGTTCCCGAGATATCTTCAATAATGTGATGGAAAACAGTTAAAAGTGACTCTATGCTCATCTGTGCGACTCAAAAATTCAATTAACCGACTTTTGTCATTAACGGGTGGCAGAAGACTGAGAAAGATTAATAGAAATCGAATCGAAAATGTTCAAAGTACAAAACTTTGGGCTAAAATGGAAAAGATCAAGATCAAAAGCACCTGGAAAATGAACTTTTTTTGGTTTTGAGAGAATGTGACTCTATTAATCGACAAGAATTTTTCTCTGTTAAGAAAAGGGTCTAATAGATATAGAAAACTGGAAACCCTGGCCTTCCAAGGGCAATAGTTCCAAAGATATACCCAAACTTTAGTTCAAAAGAAATGAAAAGTGAATTTTCTTCGAATTTACGATTGGAAAAATGATTACAATCAAGTACTCTTCTCGTAGATTAAATACGAGTAACGAGGATTCATAGAAATTGCACCGGGAATGCTCTGAGCGTAGTAATCTTGGAGATGTATCGAGATCTATACGAAAACTCGTGGGAAGTATTCGTGTGCAGTACCGAGTTTTAGCAGATCGCGCTTTTAAAATAATAATTAGAACCCGGCGGAGCTAAGATATGTATCCTACGTTATTGAGAGATATTTCTTCTGTCTGCCTTTTGTATGCTGTATGTAAGGTGGGTTACGACCCATGTGGTTGTTGCTCCCAGATGAAATTGATTGTTGATGTTGATGAGGTAGATTGTCCTTGTCGCAGTAAATTCCATGTACTTGTGCATACAGTTTAGAGGTGACAGAGTATTCGTCTGTTGGCACTCTTCTGCCTGCCTGAAGTATCGTTAATCTGGAATACAAAATGGATTGTGTGAATTAACGGTGTTATTATGAGGTCTAATTGGGAGATTAACTTACGGGCACATGTTATTTTCTAATACACCTCAGCCTTGTTGTATGATCCCTACAACAAATTATTCTCTTAAACACCCAATAATGTTGTCATGAACCTGTTGGTTGATAAAATAAACTATTACCTATATCCGTATACTTCCTTTACCCAATTATCTTGTGCAGCTGGCAGGGGAATTATATGTACTTTACTTTCTGCCACACGTTTGTTGCTGCGTGATAATGATTCAGCCTTAGTAGTAATTGTATCCTCTCTCCTTGATATGATAGTAATCAAACGCAGTCAAACGTCTGTCAGCCGAAACTGAAATGAAATCGCAATCCTATTAACTGTTTGACCTGTTACTCCGACTACTGTGAAAAGCCAATGTTACGATACTGCGTACAAAGTTTTACGTTCGTTGTGTAATGTTTGTGGAAATTATGAAGCGTTTGTTCTAAGAGTGTATCGTGAGACGGTTGCCCCAGTATTGCGGCTTAAAATAATTTGTTTCTCGCGCTTTTGTGTTTCTGCTCTGCCTGGATCAATTGCCTTGAATACGATTGGTATTCGCTTTTACACTCTGAAATATATGAAAACATTATTTACGTCATTTTCTTCAACGCGTTCGAACAATATTCTCACTTTCTTACGGTAAATGCTTGTACTAAATGCTTCATAATTTATTTGTGTTTTCCAAGCTTCGTTGCAAATGTCGTATCTTGTTTTCTTGTCGTTGCAGTTGATTTCTTCGAAACTTGAATACCGCCTTCGTATATTTTCTGCTGCAGTTTCTGTTCACGCGCCTTTAAACGCTCCCGCCAACATACGTATTCTTTCCAGTTCCTGTAGGCCTCTGTATTCTGTCAAGACCTGTGTAAGAAAAGACTTTGTAATTAATTGTATTCTCGCAACAACGATCTCGGTGTACCTACTCTGCCACGGAACGTTTCGTAACCTTAAAGACAAAATAATGCTTTCAAGTTCTCAACTCGGATTCTAAAATTTTTCTACTGGATTGATTTTTCCAATCATCCGTCATTAAGAAAGGACGAGTATCTCTTCCTCTTTCAATTCGATCGGAGCATGTAGAGCTTTCTTTACCTTCTGTCTAATAAATAAAAGACTTTCTGCCTCGCCCTCTTAAAGCTTTGTACTTCGAACATATTCTTTGGACTTTCCTTGCAGAAATACGTTGCACCGACCTCTTCCTGGCATTGAGAGAGAAACTTCTTCTCCCGTCGCTCCTGCTCCTTCTCCTCCTAAAAATTATGATAATAAAATACGTTTTCAACGAGATGTATCAAAAAGTTATTGAGACAAAGTATAACCTTAATATATTGCCAATTAAAAATTAATTACATTTGAATTACGTTTGTCTATTATTCTGTAGATATTAAAATATCCTGCATTAAATCAGTGTAGTCGCTATCGTAAGTATTTATTTTCTTTGCGTTGTATAATTCTTACCGGACCGTTTTGTCTTTCCGTCTCAATCGCATCTATATTTTTAAACGCAATTTATTATTATTGTCTAGCGTAATTCCGTCAGATCTTAACGACTGTGTCGCTCCGCCGTTCGAGAAATATTCGTATGCCGCCGCACACGTATATTGGCGCGCACACATAGAGCGAGTTAGTGTGCGTGGCAGGCCGCTTGGTCGCCGAGAAGCTATTTTCGCTCGCTCGAGGCAAACTCGCCGCGATGTTGCCGTATGCTCCGCTGTTGCCGTCACCGCCGCTCGCTCAATCCTTTTCCCTCGCCGCGGACGTTCACTCTCGCTCGATCGCCTCGCTATTTTCTTCATACTGCTGCACTTTCGTTCTGCACTGATTTCGCAGCCTGCATGAATCTGTATATACGGCCAGCCACGCGAAAGGTGTCAAACGTCTGTCAGCCGAGACTGAAATAAAATCGCAATCCTATTAACTGTTTGACCTGTTACTCCGATTACTGTGAAAAGCCACTGTTACGATACTACGTACAAAGTTTTACGTTCGTTGTGTAATGTTTGTTGAAATTATGAAGCGTTTGTTCTAAGAGTGTATCGTAAGACGGTTGCCCAAGTATTGCGGCTTAGGTTAATTTGGTTCTCACGCTTTTGTGTTTCTGCTCTGCCTCGATCCATTGCCTTGGTTACGATTGGTATTCGCTTTTACACTCTGTAATTTATGGAAACATTATTTATATCGTTTTATTCTACGCGTTCGAACAATTTTCCCACTTTCTTACCGTAAATGCTTCTTCATTTATTCGTGTTTTCTACGCTTCGTTGCAAATGTCGTATTTTGTTTTCTTGTCGTTGCAGTTGATTTCTTCGAAACTTGAATACCGCGTCCGTATATATACTGCTACAATTTCTGTTTATGTGCCTTTGAAAACCGATGTGAACTTGCGTTTTCTTCCTTCTTCCTGTTGGCATGTACATTCTGTCGAAACCTGTGTAAGGAGGCTCATCGTAATTAATTGTATTCTCGCCACAAAGATCTCGGAATGCCTACTCTCTCATGGAACGTTTTCTAACCTTAGAGCCAAGATAATAGTTTGAAATTCACAACTCCGATTCTAAAACTTGTTCGCTCAATTGAATTTTCTATTCTCCCATCGCACCGAAAGAACCGTATCCGTTTCTCTTTCGATTCGATCGAAGCGTATAAAGCTTTCTTTACCTTCTTTCTCAAAAATCCCAGACTCTCTGCCTCGTCGTTGAGCCCGCTGTAACCATCTGTTTGCTCCTCTCCTGTGTGCGCTTGACCACCCCAGTATGGAATGTGTAATGGAGTTTCGTATTCTTTTGCTGAAAGTTCGATCGAACGCCCTTTCCTTTTACTTTTTCTCTCCGCGCGATCTTTCCTTCTCTTGCTGTGTATTCACCGGCGATTGACCACTCCGGAATTGTTTGCTACTGCAACCTGTTAGATGCCAAAAATGTCGGTACACCGAAAATAACGTTTACTTTTTTATGGAGTACCTTCCTCCCCGTGCCTGCCCGTGCCGTATTCGCTTCTTCTGTTCTGTTCGAAAGTAATCGCTGCCTGTTCCGATCCACTCCGAATGTCCCTCGAACCCATGATGATGTTTTCCACCGATTGTTTTCCAGCGATCTGTTTGACGTTTGCTGTCGACGACCGTTTTTGCTGCGACGTTTCTTGACTCCTGATTATCCCTTCACCGACGATCTTCTGCCTTTAAACAAACTTTTCTTAATGTCTTTATTTTGTAAATTTTTGACGCGTCTGTCGAAATTACTCACCCTGCTAAAGTGTATCCTCGTTTATTCTGTCGTCTTCTCGATTCTTCGACGCCACCGGCGGTAGCGTTTAAATCAGTTTTGAATGTAAACGAAAATCCTTTTACCGGGCAGACTGCTACGTTCGATCGCTTGTTCCTTTCGATGTTCTCTTCCATCGACCGACATTAATTTTATTTATGCTTCCACTCGTGCGTAACCGTAACTGATATTCGCAATCGAAATACGTCTGATTGAACGCACCCACCGATTGTTACGAATGTTGCGCGAAACTGCGCGAAACCGAAACTTGGTGTTTTTGCGTTTGATACAGACAGCGCCACTCGTCGCCGGGGAATAATCCGTGTGCGAGAGAGAGAGAGGTCATCCTTTTGTCAAAGTGAGTGAAACGAACGTTCTCGTCTTTCGCCTTGTACGGTGACTCGAGGCCATCCCAGGCGTTTATTCACCGTTCTATAAATAGATTAATTTGCAGTGCAATACCATGCAGTGTTTAAATTTGATTTCTCAATCTTTTCATATCGTAATACCTGCCTCGTTAATGTCTATTTTTTTTGCGGAAAATCACAATGTTTTGCCGATCCTCAAATTGCCGTCAGAGGGCAGCACTTTCCTGGACGAAGTTTCAAAATATTCCCCAGTTCTCACTGTGACGTGCTGTGACGTGAAAACTTAGTAACTAATGTAGCGGAAACGCGATGCATTTACATTTAACAACTTACATTTACTCAATCTACGAAAACTTCAACGTACTTATTTTCTCTATTGAAATATTTGCGAGTGCATTTCGCAAACAAACTTTTCTTCGATACACGAAAATGTCATTTCGCCGGTAGCGCTAAGGCGGGCGAGATGGAGAAAGAGAGAGAGAGAGAGCTCCCCTTGGACACGCATGAGAGAGAGGGAAAGTGAAACGTCAACACTGCGGTTGGGACGCTGACAGACGCCTCCGGGTGTTTACTTCTATGCTTTTTATAATCGGTTTGTTAGCGATAAGGTGACCCAGTTACTGACGTCTGTGTATGCCGTGAATTCGCTACTTTGCACCGCTTACACTTCGTACAGCGTGCCGTTGAATTGTTAGTTTTATCTGAAATAATAAATTCGTTGTAAAAATAATGTTCTCGTGCCAAAATCACTACCTTGCGAACGATACGAATTGTCGCCAGAGGGCAGCACCTTACCACACGATATTTTCGTATATTCCCTTTCTGTCACGGTGGATTGTAGCGTAAGTGACAAACGTATTCGACGAATACTTTCAAATATATTCCTACAGCTACGTCATCTTGCAGAAAGTGTCGTCGACGATTAATTACATTACATTTCACTATTTTCAACTAACGATCTGTACCATTTTGTTAGTTCACGCTTTGCCGCAAGAGTGTAGCACTGCTTGAATGATTCGCTGGAGAATTCCCTGAAACCCTATGACTCCAGTGAGCGATTATCGAGCAACATTCGTAATTGGATTTCAAACTTCTCCCAATGTTATGTTATGTCCAGTTATGTCTGACTTTTTCGAATTTTATCGCCTATTAATATAGTTTTATACCTTTGTCGTATATATTAGTTCCCCGTGGCATTGTTGTACTTTCTGCTAAATGCTAGTAACGTCTAGCTTTTTTTACATCCTAATTTTATATGTCGACGATAGAGGGCAGAAGCTTCTCAGGTGATGTTTCGAAGTATTCCCTAGTCATACTATGGCGCGTGATTGTTTTCGAATATGCAATTCTGTTCCTAAAGCTTTTTCAGGTAAAACTTATTATTGAAAACGCATTTAGTCTATGTCTTATTGCCCTACGTTGCTTCCTACCCCATGTTCTGTATCTTTTGCATTTGAATATACTAGTTTGCATTGTTTCAGACTGCTGCATTACGTAAACTCCTGTTATATGCCTGATTTAATATCTGACTAGCTGGTTAAAGAAAGATTAAGCCGACCTATTCTCATTCTACTCTTAATCCTTACGCTCTCTTACGTTGGTTTATGTTATTAGACGTAAGTTTACGTTGCTCTAACACGTAATTTCCCTTTATATGCCTCTCCTCGCGTAAGTAAATTTAGTTCTAAACACGCTCGGCGTACGCATTCTATTCGTACGACTTTGTTTCAAGTTTCAACATTGCCATCTCTTGTGCTATATGCCAGAAGTAACTGTCGTCGAGCTGCTTAACGCGACTTTGAACTCTATTGCCTTATCGTGCGCTACTTTTTACACTCTGTTGCAATGGTATACACTAATCTTCGTAAACTTACGTTGTTGTATCGTATGATTTTGATTTCTATATCTAATTTACCGTCGTAACAGCCGATTATAGTTGCATTTCGCTTATGTATTCTTATCGTGGAGTACTTTTTGCGCTATGTTACATCGATTTGCATTGCTTTACGTAAGTTTACGTTACGTTGTCACATTATTTTGATTTCTATAAGCAATAAGATATATTGTTCCCATACGATTTTACTGATGTGTTATACCCTTTTGCTGTACTTGATGCAATTTCACCTTCTTACATTGTATTATTTTGTATTTTGGCGGTAAATGTCGTCGTCTCTGTGTAGCCTATTGCCTCTGTATTGCAATGAACGATGAATGGAAGATACTTTAGTATCATTTGAACCACGTAAACTGCAAAAATACTGACTCCCTCAATTTTTTGTTGCGTTCGAATGTGAATAGCGGGCTTTCGTCATATATCAAACACTCTTTGACTCTCTTATCGAGTTTGCATCGCAATGAGATACATAAATATGGTACTGGGGCGTCGCTTGGACCGTATTAAAAGAAGAAATACCGACACTATCGACATTTTGTAGCATTTACGTGACAATGGTGGCTTTTGGCCGTGTGTTGAGCAATTGCGGGCTGTCTTACTGGCTTGTACCGCAATGAGAGACCTAAATATAGTAGTGGGTCATCGATTGAACCGTATTAAGCGAAAAAGTACCGACATCGTCGACGTTTTATGGCAATTCGATTAAATATGTTTAAAAACACCGAAAAATGAACGCTTTGCCACCAGAACGATACATATTTTGCTTGAATGCGATTCGACATCTATGGGATGAGAGAAGGATAAGGTACCATCTGGAAAATCGAAGCCGGAATGTTCTCAGTGGAATAGTTCCCTCAGATATCTTCAATAATGTGATGGAAAACAGTTAAAAGTGACTTTATGCTCATCTGTGCGACTCAAAAATTCAATTAATCGACTTTTGTCATTAACGGGTGGTAGAAGACTGTGAAAGATTAATAGAAATCGAATCCAAAATGTTCAAAGTACAAAACTTTGGGCTAAAATGGAAAAGATCAAGATCAAAAGCACCTAGAAAATGAACTTTTCTTGGTTTTGAGAGAATCTGACCCTATTAATCGACAAGAATTTTTCTCTGTTAAGAAAGGGGTCTAATAGATATAGGAAACTGGAAACCCTGGCCTTCCAAGAACAATAGTTTCATAGATATACCCAAACTTTGGTTCGAAAGAAATGAAAAGTGAATTTTCTTCAAATTTACGATTGGAAAAATGATTACAATCGAGTACTCTTGTCGTAGATTAAATACGAGTAACGAGGATTCATAGAAATTGCACCGGGAATGCTCTGAGCGTAGTAATTTTGGAGATGTATCGAGATCTATACGAAAAATCGTGGGAATTGTTCGTATGCAGTACCGAATTTTAGCAGATCGCGCTTTTAAAATAATAATTAGAACCCGGCGGAGCTAAGATATGTATCCTACGTGATCGAGAGATATTTCTTCTGTCTGCCATTTGTATGCTGTATGTAAGGTGGGCTACGACCCATGAGGTTGTTGCTCCCAGATGAAATTGATTGTTGATGTTGACGAGGTAGATTGTCCTTGTCACAGGAAATTCCATGTACTTGTGCACACAGTTTAGAGGTGACAGAGTATTCGTCTGTTGGCACTTTTCTGCCTGCCTGAAATATCGTTATTCTGGAATACAAAATGGATTGTGTGAATTTACAGTGTTATTATGAGGTCTAATTGGAAGATTAACTTACGGGCACATTTTATTTTCTAATACATCTCAGCCTTGTTGTATGATCCCTAGAACAGATTATTCCCTTAAACACCCAATAATGTTGTCATGAATCTGTTGCTTGATAAAATAAACTATTACCTATATCCGTATACTTCCTTTACCCAATTATCTTGTGCAGCTGGCAGGGGAAATATATGTACTTTACTTTCTGCCACACGTTTGTTGCTTCGTGATAATGATTCAGCCTTACTAGTAATTATATCCTCTCTCCTTGGTATGATAGTTATCAAATGGCGATCATGTTAGAAGATGAATTAGCGTGAACTATTAATCCTAATAGAACTTACACTCGAATTACCCAGTTGAAACTTTGATGGGCCAGCTCAGCTCTCAGCCACAATTCCTAATGTAGAGACACTTTTCCCCTTGAGGTTCCTCTTCCTGACCAGAAAAAAGTAAGAAAATATTAGAATACACGACGATGATTCATTCCGGGTAAATGTAGCCCTATTAATCCGTAGTGAACCTACTAGTGATGTAAGGGTTATGCGCCGAAATATGTAATTAAACATATTCACACACATAGAAACTTGGTTTAGAAGGTTTAAAATATTTGAAGAAGCAACGATTAAAACTGTATTGAGGGATATACCCCTTAATAATACTGATTTGGAGCAATGTTTGTAGTACATGTCTTAGCTTTGCTGCTGGTCTTAAATATTTCCAGATGTAACATTTATCCCGATTATCCGTCTCTAGTGGCTTCAAAACTTTCTCCCAGAGTAAAAAAGAAGTGGTGATATGAGATAAAGTTGAGATTTATGAACACCCGCTAGTCCTCTTGAAGACATCTTATTCCTAGCGAAAAAGAGCGGCGATCCGGTCAATCAAACAGAACAGTTCTACATTGTAAACGCATTGAAACATGTCACAAATTTTTGACAGACTTTGTAGTTAACCGGATCAACATTCAAAGTGTGGTATACTTAACAGCATTTTATAGGTTCAATTTTTGGTGAGTCTGACGCTGCCCTGTACTCGACTCAGATGTTCCAACCTGTTAAATAAATAATTAGTAACCGACACTCCGTATGTATAGCAAACATAACTAGAAAAATATTTACAAACGGTCCTTGTTGTGGTTAGGAATAGGTATCCCTGCAAGCAAACATTTTAAACTGTTTTGAACTGTTTTAAACTGACGAGAATGACGCGCGCCTAGCTCGCTCTGATTGGTCAAACCAGTATCGCCAAGTGAGTGCCAGCCAGTGCCAGCGGTGGCCTGGGCACTCCCCTCTGGTAAAAACGTGGTAAGTACCGCCGCGCCATCTGACGAAGCACAGAGTAAACTAATTAAATTTGTGACTAGGATCGTGCTCCAAAACACCAAGTTATACTGCTCCAAAAAGTCGATGCACTGTAGATTTGTTCTGGTAAAACGATTCTAAGTATTCAAGTGTACCAAAAGTTTAAAAGTTTAAATAATATATATTGTTCTCTAGCAGAAATTACTTAAATCCGAAAGAGAACAACAAATATTATTTAAACTTTTAGTACACTTGAATACTTAGAATCCTTTTCCCAGAACAAATCTACGGTGCATCGGCAAATATAAACTTATGTGTTAAAAGGGGTACTTTTAAGTATTAACAATAATAACAGTATGTAATTGTGAAATAAAATCTATATTCATAAAAAGATGCACAAACGAACTTATATACATATGTTTCATATTAATAATTTCACCAATGCATTGTAGATAACTTTGGACAGCTGCGTGTATGAAACGCTTCTTAGGAACCTGAAAAAGAGAACTGTGATTAATACTTGATCTGATTGTTTCGATGTGAACAATGCCTGCTCTTACTTCCCTTCTTATAAAGGATGTCTGTTCACCGTATTTTGCCGATTCCATGGCTGTAGACAAGGTGCATGAGTTGTCGAAATTGGAAGCTTCTTAGGAACCTGAAAAAGAGAAATGTCATTAATATCAGCATCCGATTGTTTTGGTGTGAAAAATACCTGCTCTTACTTTCCTTCTTATAATGTACCGTAGTGTGGGGCGGCTTATCTCCTCGTGGCACGGCGCGGTACATTTTTTTAAAATTTGTTTGACGCGACATTAGCAAATGTATTCGCAGCCGCATGTATGGACATTTTTCCCGATATTATTTTATTAATGTGTAATGTAAAATTCTGCATGGAGATTTTAATGCATGCATGTATAAATGTCTTCCGCCCGATAACAAAACTGTTCTAAATAAAACTTTATCGTAATTTTTGCGTGTCTGCATGCATCTTTGAAACTGGTGTCACTGATACTGTGAATGCAGGAAGTGCATTTACGTAATGAATTATTATTATTTAAAAAATTAAAAATTTCTGATATAAATCTACAACTGTCCTCTTCGTTCGATTCTAAATTTAAAATAGGCATATACGACAAATTTTAATTTAGCATTTAGCATTTAGCATTTAGCTAATTAGAATTTAGCAAACTACTTAAATCGAAGAGGACATCTCCCGTGCTTTTATTTTCGCAATTCGCGTATGTTGAGTGACGAGTCGAGATGTTATTGATTAACAAGGTTTGAACTCTGGCAATAAAGTCAATCGCGGTCGGTTTAATATCGCGGAAACCTAGTGTACGAATCGAGCCGAAAAAGTTTTCCACTGGGTCTTGATTTATATATTTGGGCAACCAATGTTCAAAACCTTCTCCGTGCAGTATGATGTTAAGAGACTGGAACCCCTGCAAAGTGCTTATCTAGTTTCGTAGAACAGCGGAACGTTCCTTCCGCTGTCTAGTCACTGGGTCGACAAATTGCATTCGTTCCAGTTCTATTACAGAATTTTTCCAAAAATCTACGTGCGGACTGCATTTACTGACAGCCACACGGTATTCAGACTCCGGTTTTACCGTGTGACCATTGCACGAGTCGAACAAATTGTCAAAAAATAATATGTATTTTGCCGCCTCGAAGCCCTCCGCAGCAGAGATAGATAATCGGTCACTAATGCAGTCATGATATCCTGGAAAAAAACATATTTACATGTAAAAATTTGAAAAATTTACTCATAAATTCAACAAAATCTTGGATACATTTTTCAATTGTACTACATACCTAGTGCTTGCAGATCTGCTTGCAGACGTGCTTGCAGACGTGCTTGCAGACGTGCTTGCAGATCTGCTTGCAGACATGCGTGATGTCTTATGGACCGCGCGACAGTGGAACTCAATACTTGGGCCGCGTGTTTCACCCGCATCTTCTTTATTTTGTTGCTTGTAATGTGGAAGTCTGTTGTCTGTCATCTTCCTCATCACGCGTAGCTCTTCGTTGCGCTGATCCATCTCGTACGCCTGCTCGATGATCCTCCACGATAAGTGTTCCTTGGCATCCTCGGTGGCGTTGGCGACCTCCAAATCTTTGGTCAGCAAATTGTTGCGGATTCCTTTGAGGAGATGCCGCGGGTCATACACCGCAACAATTGGTCCCCCGTCGTTGTAGATTATGTTTCCTGTAAAAATTCTGATTAAACCTGTTTTCCAAAATACTCGGGTTCTGAGTGCAAGTTAATCGCTTCTAGCTAATTGCTCGTTTACCCTTTCTACCTAGCTGTTCGTTGGTCCCCGCGACGCAATTAAAAATTAATCCCTTGCACCTAGCTATAAACTAGTTCCGAGTGATTTCGGATACATAAAGTAATCCCTTCTATCAAACCGCAAATTGTAAAATCCACAAACGCGCTTCATCATTATCCCGAAGAAGATTACGGTTGTATTAATGACTTACCTGAAAGTTGGTTGTCCACCGGAGCCTGGCGTGCTGTTTCTCACACGAGTTCGGTTATAGCTTTTACGTTTGACTCGCGACGGCCCCCGTAACTTCTTTGATTAACATAGTTAAATCCAAAGAAGTTGTCTGGCTGTCAGAAAAGTAAAACGCGAGTGGAAGTTTCCACCCGGTTTTAATTCCCCGCAGCATAAACACGAGGGCAACGTCTGCGAGTTTTGGACGCCGAACTCTGCCATGGTCCACAAATCCTATAATTCTCTCTCTCGAGAGAGTGGCTCCAATCGATGTGGAGTTTGATGGAAATTTCATCCCACATCAGGCAGCACACCTTTTCCACTCCCATCATCTTCCGGGCTTTTTCCTGCAAATGGTTCATTAAATTATTATTAAGTCCAGGCTGCAAGATCATGGAACGCAACAATCTTCTTAGGATTGTTCCGCTCGGTAAATTAAATATGGATTTGAGATACGCACATACTCTCATGGATTGCTTGTACAGTGACAAGCAAAGGATCTTCTCCTTCATCGAAAATCGCCAGCGCTACAAATCACAAAAACATGACAATATAGTTGTATATCTTAAACACAAAATTCAGTATTTATTTTATTACTACAAGCTTACCCGTGGTGCAAAATTTGATGTCCGCAATTGCCTGTGGATAAAATCATGCTGAGTCCGCGTCAATCGTGTGGCCAGCGACTGCAGAAAATTCAATGAATAAAACTTCTTCGCCGCCCTCTGCCTTTTTCCCTCGCGGTCTGTAACTTATTATTGTGGTACGTCCGGCTGCGGAGTAGCGATCGGGCCACTTTGTAGAGCTTGGCCGTCTGTGGTGTTAAATTTGCTACGTTTGTTCCTGCAGTTAACAAACGCAGCTGCTTCTTCTTATTGCTTCGCATTGTTGAATTGCCAGACCTGGGTGTCTGCATACTTCCTAATGCCTGATCGAGCAAAAGGAAAACTTTTTTCAGATACTGTATAAAAATATGAGGGTATTACATATATTCAATTGGGTTGAGGGTATATGCAAAGTATGAGGGTGCTGTATATGTCACACATTCCTTTATTTCCATTTCGGGAGTGCACACAGAAGTATGCAACCTGGCTCTACTGCCACTTTCCAAGTTATCTGACCACGTTGGCTGCACATCTCCTAATATCTGGTTGCATAAGAGAAAACCGATTAGATTTTGCATGACACCATGAAGGTACAACCCACACTTTGTTTTAGAATAATTGTTGCAAACCTTTTCCTCTGTTGTGGAAGCACATACAGGAATATGTGGCCAGTTGGTTCTGTCCCCATGTTGCACCTCGTAAGAACAAGAGGGCTGCATGGTTTCAATTATCTGATTATGCAAATCTATATATATTACATTTTGGATTAATATATAAGAATCTTATAGACGTATTGTAGGATAGGATGAAAGTGACATACGTTTGTTTCCTCTGAAGATATGCTAATAGTTTCTGGCAAATATAGTGTGGACACAACATTGCGTTGTAGCCTCCTGTGTGCACTCCCCACGATGTAGTCTTCTTCTTTAAAATTACGGTAGCAAACAATCCTCTTCCTCAGTTCATTGCTACTCAGACCCCCGATTTTTTCCGAATACCCTGCAGCCTTCCATAATTCGAACCTGGCAGGATCCTTCGGAAAAGAGTGCCCTGGCACCCTCATTGAACGGCATCCAAGCACGCAGCACTCGCTATAACTCATGGCTCGCACTTGCTCGCACCTGCTCGCACCACACACTTAAAAAATGCACAAAAACGTAGAATTTTCCACTAATGCCCGCCAAATTTTCGTTGCCCCCACTCTGACCCCTCTGACCTTGCAACTGGAATGTAAACAATCGACGGGCGACAACAGGCGATGATTCATTTCGTTTCAAATACCAAATGGCTCCCGCAAATCTTCAGCCAATCGCAATCGAGCTACTACCGCGACACCTACATACTTCGGGGTACCGGAGGTACTACAAACTTACCACGTTTTAGAGGGGGAGTGGACAGGCCCAGCACGCACCTAGCTCGCTCTGATTGGTCGAACCAGTTTCGCCAAGTGAGTGCCAGCGTTGGTGTTGTACTTTTGCGGTAATCTCTCACGTATTTAACCTTGACATTGATAAATATTTACTGCTGCCTTCCCGTATGTGTCGGGCAATTCAATTAGCCGAGTTTTTTACCTGTGTGTAGTGTTTGAAATAAAGTATCTGACATTTGATTCCAGACATTCTCGCTGACTTAAGATGTCAAAGACTGACGTGTAGATTAATTTTCGTAGTCTTTTTTTGTAGTTCTCGGTCGGTCTGTCGATATTCGGTACTTAATTTAGGAGCTGTGTCGGCAGTATTAGGTACTTTATGTGGAAAATTCTGCCTGTTCAGTATTTATCGTACTAGAAACGTACTTGTAAAATGTTGCGGTGCGTGTCTGACAATTAGTATTAAGTAGAAATACGTATACATTGCACACCGAAGTAACATCTCATTGCACTGACGAGCGAGTATGATTTCAGACGAAAGCATATAGTATCATGCTATGCGTATGAAGTCATACTCCTCATTGCACTACCGAGATGTACTTCATTGCACATGTGAAATACGTATTTCGATCTGTTCGGGAGATTCGGTTAAATGTGCACGCGTACGAGCGGTTGAAATTGATTTTTTAATTCTACAGTATAAAGTACTATCCTCCAGATAATACTTTATACACTGGAATTAATGAATTAATTTCAGCAGTGCCTTCGTGCTAGCCCTTGCTCGCGAAATTTTCACTTTATGTTAATTGACCGTAAAAACGTAGTGTTCGATGGGCAAATAACAGCGTTTACATTGACGCGAGCACAGACGAACGCATAAGCGAATTGTTTTTGTATTTTATATAATTACAATTTCTCGCTACTTTGCGTTCGTACGAGTGCTCGAATCAATGTAAAACTGATATTTGCTCAAATCTCCCGAACAGAAGGGGCGATATGCTAAAGCATGCCCGAAGAAAGAAGTGGCTAATATAATAGCCGAAGCGGCCCGGAGAAGAGGGCTTTCGCCGTGGGACTAGATAGGTCACTATGCCCGTCATTACAAATTTCATTCTATATATGTCGTTTAAATATGTCCCGAAATTAATTCTCCTAACGATTGAGTTACGACTTATATTCCTTCGGTATTGAGTCGCAACTAATTGTCGTTCGGGAATTAATTTCTGCTTGCTGGTATCCTTTTCCTTTTCCTTTATTTCCTGCCAAATTTTATTCAACGAAATAAATTTACTTCATTTAAATTGCATTTTGTATTCGTGGTATGTTGCTTGCGAATGCTGACGTGATATACATATAACGAAAATTGTCATGTTTTGCAATATTTTTCTTTATATTTAAAATCTACTCAATTCTCGGGATCTTTATCGTATTTGATAAACGCAGTGAACATATCATTGGGTATTTAAGTAGAGTCATGTTTTAAATTTTGATAAATTCAAAGAGTATATTAGAGTCAATATCAAAATATTACTAACCCGTTTCTTTCAGCGATACTCATCTAGTCTGCTTTCTGTTGCAGGGTTGTTCACACATCATTCATAATTTTAGATATTGGAATTATAATCTTTCATTTACCTATCATTGTATAGGTACTTGTAAGACGTATAATCGAATATTTAAAATCGCTTTTGCAATTTATGTGTCTAATTTAATATTTATTCCTTTCAGGTATATTAATTCGTTCTGCTTTATGTTTTAGATTGATATTTTCAATTCATTCGTTTCAAGAGATGACTTTTGCAAAGGCTGTGTAAGTATTGATATCTTTATACAATATATAATTAATTTCATTTTTTCTTTTTCGTTTACGATGTACCTAATTTGGAATTTTCTCTTTTCAGCGACACTAATCTAGTCTGCTTTGTGTTACAGGAATTAAATAACTAAATCAAGTTTCGTCGTCAATACTGTGTCTAGTTTCGCCTTCTCTCAGCATTACTAATCTGTTTTGCTTTCTGTTGCATGATCCATGGATCTCCGTGGCAATATCATCTGGTCGGCAATATTTTAAATATTCGATCTCTAATTTCATTTACCTCTCATTGCTTAGGTACTTGCAAGACGTATAATTGAATATTTTTAATTAATTTCTTGATTTACAACATGTGTAATTGCAGTTTTTTCTGTTTTCAGCGATATAAATCTGTTCTGCTGAAACAGATTAATTCCACCTGATTTATGTTTCAGGAGGATTTATTAAGCAAACCTATTATTTGATACAAATTTATCAACTCCATTTCACAGAAGGTGCTAAATATTTGTTTCAGAGAATTTGTATGCTGCTGCATTTCCTTAGAGATTTATAATAATGTATTAATCATTTATTTTTCTGTTTGTTTAATTTCAGAGCTTACCCTTCCGATAATTTTTGATTATTTTCTTTGTGCATTATTATGTTGTCTCATTTTCAATGTCAGCTTCTTATCTGCTGCTAAATGATGATTTACAGCATTTCTTTATTAACTTAAATTGTTTTAGGTATCCATGGAAATTGTGTTCAATGTTATATTTTACTTTGAATCTGAGATTGTGTAATAGACATTATTTGACTGTAAATTTCGTTTGATTTATTATCGATAAACTGTAACAACGTTTCGATATTTTCTTGAGATGCATTGTTCGTAGTAGTGATTCATATGATTTCTTTATGTTTAGTACTCGTTGCTTTATAGGTATTTAGGAATCTTCAACGCATCATTCAAGATTAATCCGTAGATTGTATCAAGCTCATAGTATTAAGACTTTAATATTAAGAGTAGTTAATATAGATTATGTTTAAGTACAATGTAAGTTTTGTCATCATAATTATCATTATCATTGTCATTAACGATCATCATCATCGCTTCATCATTCGTAGATTTGTACAGGACGATAGACAGGCTTCTCCTGTCTATTGTTCTTCGCGGGTAGGTAAAGTATGATTCCAAATTATACATTTATTGAAGACATTTTTCTGGCCAAAAAATGAATTCGATGAGTGATAATTTGGAATCTGTGTTTGAAATGGATGGGTGGTTGGGATCGTTTTGGTGTTCGGGTGGGTCACGAATTGCAGCTGCCTCCGCGCGGTGTGACCTGGACACTGTTATCCTTGAATCGGATATTATTATCTGAATCAAGGATCACGGTGACTAAGTGCTGCAAATCGCGTTGCTTTTTAGTTTTTCGCTTGGCCGTTTGCTCGGACTTAAATCGGATCAAATCGGATTGCTCGGATCAAAATTAAACTAATTATACTTGAATCTTTTACCTTCCCCGCTGCTCCACCCACTTGCCATGCAAATTTAAGAGACATTTTACACACGTATCTTTACTTTACGGTAATCTGTATTTAACCCTCCGACTACCGTGTCTGGATTACGGTACATACCGGGATAGCTTGGCTGCGGAAACGCACACATTCTAACAAGACGTTCGCTACTCGGACCGGTGTCACCGGCGCGGCGTTGGTCAATTGTTCTCAAAGCGATAACGCGTAAAAGATCCTTTGAAGTGGGCCGACGGCATCCGGCGAGCAGCTCGCTCGAGCCGTCACGGATTGGTATTAGTCAGTATTAGTGAAATGTGTGTGTGCGCCAGAACGACCCCGGCACGATCACGCCAAGTTTGGTAGTCGGAGGGTTAATATTCAATTATTTTACACTATTTTGCACTACTTTATGTTATTCCATGATAGTATACAGCATTATTTCAGGTATTATCACTGATTAGCCGACTGTAGCATTACTTTATCTCCGTTTACATCACACTAATTCATCATTTTTAGACTCGGGTGGTTGAGGCGATATTTTGTCGAAGTTATATGGAACTTTGATGGCCTCGACGCTATCCTATGTCGTTCTTCTCGAAAACGGAGCGTTTAAAAAAAAATTTTCATACGTTCTGTTTTACTTATTTTCGCATGTAGATTCACCTCCTTTTTGGTTCTACCACCGGATCGAAACCACCCTGTATATGCACTCCTCAGCTTGCATCAGCTTGCATACGATAGTCGAGTGTCAAGACACAGTTTGCCCTAGAATAGAAAATAAGTGGTATGAATTTGCTTCATCAATATGCAGTACGATGTAAAATTGCACTTGCTTTGGCCAGTGTGGCAACTGGGCTTGATCAGAGAGTTACCGAGGGACAGTATATTTATTTTAGTTACGGAAATTGTGAAGGAATGAGTAAGCCGGTCCATCTAACATGGATATGAAATTTTTACCCTATGTGCAACGTTAAAGAATATTGAAGTAAGTTGTACGAGTTATTTTTTGCAGAACTATTGAACTTTGTATCAGTCAAAGGTTCAAATTTCATTGACACCTAATGTTAACCCTGATCTCTGTTAGATAGTGTGAGCAAGCGCACGATAAGTACCGATCAGTATGAATTGTATCCAGTTGTATCGTTGTAAAATTTGCTCGTGAGAGAGCTGTTAAATTTCGGACGCATACGTCAAGCTATGTCAATTGAGTTCGTCACATGAAAACGTTGAATGTATTACGGAAAGTGTGATGTTTTGCTGAACATTCAGAAGAGGGCAGCAGCTTTGATTAGGTTGCGAAACGGAAGCGTTGCGCCCGTCTCTAGATCGTGATCGTATTCCATGTTCATTCTGCAAATCCGTGAAGGGAGTCGTAATATGTTACCTGATGTTACCTGACTTGGGTCAACTTGGGTACACTCCATTCGTGCTTATAATCCTAGCGCGCCGAAAATATGCAGGCAGCGCTTTATACGCGACATTTTGATGTTTATAAGTTCAAAAAGTTATATTTTATCATTCGAATGTCGTTGATTTTTAAAGTTTCGTAGGGACAATGGAAGTACAAGTGAGGCGTATCAAGAATATTCTGAGATCGGAATTTTATACAGTAAACGACGCTTGGCTGACTGAGTGTGTTGAATATTATGTTTCGGAACATGATAATGTAAATAATTGAAATATTATTTTACTACTGAAAAAGTATGAAAAATGTGTTTGGAACATAACCTTGCACTGAATATTGGAACAATAGTATTCAATCAGTGTATAGAATTGTTCTGCAATTTGTGACATGTAATGTTCGTATACACACACACACACACACATATATATATATATATTATTTTTCATACACAGCCACCGGATAACGAAGTGTACGAATTTGTTAAGTCCCAGTGGTTGTTAAGTGATTTGCGAAAAATAAATTCTGAAGATGGATGCCTTCCAGACAATTTGGCTGAGAAACTGTGCACCGTTCTTCCCGGTACATATATCCTTCAGGTATGCAGAATAGGTGGTATCTTTTTGTATAACGGAAAGATTATATAGATATATTATCACTGCAGATGAACAAGATGTATGATATAGCAACGTCAAAGTATAAACAGATACAAGACATTAGGTCCGTTTCTAATGCCAACATTGAAGCTACAGAAGAACAGAATGAGCCAGGTTGGATCCCAAAGAAGAGGAGAATGTTACAAATGTACCTGACGGACGGCGTTCAAGATGTAATTGCTATAGAGTATCAACCAATGCCATCTTTGAATGTAATGTGCTGGATATCGATTGTATATTGAAAATTGGTTGTTAGCCATATAATTGGTACTTTTCCAGAGTACGTTGCTACCAGGATATAAGGTGATGATTGTCGGTCCGGTTAATTGCAGGAGAGGTGTTATTCTCTTGGAAAACAAAAATTTTAAAGAAGTGGGAGGCGAAGAAGAGAGTTTGCTGATTTGCAATGCGTTAGAAAATGTGTTGGCCAGGGCATTGTAAGTTGTGCGAATGGGAGAAACAAATTATAGTGATATACTCTATTTCAGTTATATTTTAACACTTGTTATTATTACAGAGGAATACAGGAGAATCCAGATCCTTACAATGACAAGAAGGACATAAAAAAACAACCGAGTCAAAATGCTGTAGCAGATCAGGATGCTTTCGGTGAAGAATTTGACATTGATATTGCTAGTACGATGGTAGAATCAAATACAGTAATTATAACGCGAGACTCTACTCAAAGGACGCAAAATCAGAGGACAGGAAGCAGAACAGATAACAATGACACTAATCGTAGTGCTCCGCGAAACACCAATTTCTCGTGCAATAAGGGTAAAAAGCAGACGATGAGTGACGCTAATAATTTTACCATGCATCATGAAAACGTAATCCAGTTAAATGACTCGGGGGAATTTAATGTGCCAACTACAAGCACCGAGGGTATTGGTAATTGTGGAAAGGAGATACAGTTGAGGTGTAATAGCTCAACTTATGTTCGAGGTAAGAAGCCTTCGCAGGCGGGAATCGAAGGAATGATTAAACCAACGACGGTAATACATGATGTAGAATTTCCTGAAGACGATTTCGATTTTTCGGACTTTGACGTTGTATCTACCAACGCGGAAAATAAGCGTACAAATCAGTCTGGTGTACAGAAACAATCAACTGCAGCTTTAAATCAGTATGGTTTGAAGGATAATAATGTACAACAGACACCATCGAAGAGTGCCGAATTTCCGGACGACGATTTCGATTTCGACGATTTTGATGTCGTATCAGCGGATCGAAATGAGAATGTGCGACAATCTCTTGTAACGAACCAGCAAAGTAGGGAGCAAAAGAATACTGCAATCTGTTCAAATATTAGCAATACATCTAATGCGCATGCTCGAACTGAGTTTACATCGTTCAATAAGGAAGAAAATAAGCCGTGTCCGGTAGCAATGTCAAAGCTATCGATACGTAACAGCCCAGGTACAAAGCCATCAGTTTCGGGAATTGCATTAAAAGCAGGGAAACCTACAATGATCACCGGTACGGGACAAGATGACTTCCCAGATGACGAGTTCGATTTCGAGGACTTTGATGTCATGTCTCGAGATTTCGAAAGTAATTGTAAATCATTGGAAACATCAAGTAAGAAGTTGGCAGAAAACGTCGCAAACAATTCTGCATTAAGTAGAAAACCTGCTACGAAGTCGCAGGAAGATTCGATTAATATTTCATCGTTAAATAGAAAGGCCAGCGGAGCCAATTCTAAGCACACAATAGTCGAATCAAGCGAAACTCATGTTTCGCCTGTACGATCGAATTTGCCAAAAAAAGGTAAAATATTGTCGCATGGAAATGTAACGAGCAATGCTGACGCTTCTCCTATTTCAACTGGAGGTAAACGGGCAGCAGTTTCTCCGCCGACTGTAAGCCCACAGAAAGTGAGATGTCTTCAGGAAACTCCAAAGCAAATGCGATCGAAACCGTCGGGCGGGAAGAATATGAAAATGTCAGATTTTCTTGAAAAAGTATCGCCGTTATCGGTGCCGCCGAAAATCTGCGATTTCCTTTGCGACGTCGTGAACGAAACTGTTACGGATGTTGTGTTCAAGACTGTTAGGGCTCAGGTCAGTGGGATGGGAAAATTGTCGAAGAAGGATACTTGTTGGTTATTGAATGGAACGATAACGGATGGCACTGCATGTTTGGAAGTGACGTTTGCAACTGAAGTGAGTAAACCCATCGGAGCGGTTGCGAATCTCGATTATGATGAAGAATAAAATCTTAGTAAATATTTGATACAGCTGTTGGAAAAGTTGCTCGGACTCACAACAACCGAATTTTCCCAGAGGAAGAAACTTAAGAGGACAAATCCAGAGATTGATCAGGAGTTAAGAGCGGTATGATGGCGTTTCGCAAAATGTTGGATAGGCGATTGGAAGATTATTCGGCTATTTTCATTATTTTAGGTGTTTCGGAACGCCGAGCATATGTTGAAAAGCTTGGACGCCCTCGTCGAGCTTCAATTACGACCGAACGAAAAGGCACGAGCGATCAGTATCAAGGAATTGACGCCAAAGCAAAAAGAAGCCATTGACAAAAGACTGAAGATGTTGCGTATGTAGCAATAATTGAAACTGTGTAATTATTGTTGTCAAATATAAATAGTATTATTTTTCCTCTACTCATTAAATCTTTCACTACATCGACTTGCACAAGTTTTCTGGACTATAAAACCACAAACGTTTCCCTATATTCCTTCAAAAGAAAAGTAACTGAGCGTGGAATGTAGGTAATTTTGCGGGCTTGCGGCACAGAACGTGCAGCATGATATCTAACTTTGATTGAAATGCATACTAAGTCTGGTTAATTCGGCGATCTCAGTTGGTCGTCGGGTGTCTCGAACGCAGACACGCACAATCCGAAACGGTTAATCCGCAAAAATTCTTCCCTCTATGTCTCTCTTGTTCACTCGTCAGTCGAGCTAACGGCATTGACGTGCTTGCTATAATTAAATCGAACTCGCACAGACTATCGTCTCTCTATCTGTTCGTAGCTCGCGTCCACACTGATGCAATATTAAAGACATTGTACCCGTCCGAGGGTTAAGTTCGAGGCAGTTGCGGACAGTTGCGGAAATTGCGCATGTCACGAATTCGGCGGCTCTCCTCTCGACCCTTCGCCGGTGGAAGCAGGTGGAAGCGGAGTGCTCTTCAGTAGTGTTCGCTAATCGTTCGCACGAACTCGACGTTGCGCAGTGCCCCGATACCACCCGATACATACTTCGCTACGGATTCGCATTAGACCGCGTTGCACGTACGAAGCGCGTCGAACAGTAAGACGCGTCGGTGAAAACGACCTAGTCAGATAGCGGTGGTTGAATTAAACATTTGAGCCGATCGGGGTGCGCGCTGCTCGAAGAGGTATTAGGATGCTGAAGATCGTCAAGGCTGGTACAACTGCTTTCAGAAGGGTGCATACGAGTAACAAGGTACGAATAATATGCTGTGTACGGGCTGGTGAAAGGATTGATATGTCACGGCAAGGGTGCTTTACCTCGGTGAAAGATAGTGGCATAAGTGGGTGAAAAAAAGATGTGCGCTATTGTTTCTCGGTTGATCTTTATTCTTTAATGTAGAAGGATTAAATGAACGTGAGATGCAGATCTTAAAATATGACTTTCTTCCGTGCGGATGAATGTGGGGTGGGTAGAAGGTGTGTATGCGTGAGTTGATGTAGGGAAGCCATTAATCTAGAACTTTATACCGACGTCCTCGTGGGCGTATGTTTTCTGTGGGGGCTGAAATTACAACGTTTGCTCACGAGGCAGAATTGAAATGAAAATCATATGTGTGTGCGACGACAGTGGAAAGAAGGTGCCATTCGATCTCTGATGTTACTACCTTGCACTTGTATTCCAACCCCATTGCCAAGGTGGCACAATGCACACGATAGAGGTGAAAATAAGGTATAGTTGCGTTATGTCAAGAGCATGATGAAAAAAATTCGTACATGTACGGCGTGTATGACTCAGGATTGGAGATCGCGATAAGAGAAATCTACGTCACGAAGGAATTTGAAGCAGCCAGTGGGACCGGTACTTTAACAAGTTCCACGCCGGTTGAATATCGATGTCGCAGGGAAGTGTGATGTAACGGGGTATTAGCATAAAGCGGATCAATGTCGACTCTCAAAACGTCCGTCATTGCTTTCTTATCAACGACATTGCCGGATTGACGTCCGTTCTTAAGAGTGTCGAAAGTAGTGCTGATTCTCTGAGCTCTTTAAGTAATAATTAACTGGCAAATATCGAGATGAAAGTATTGATCGCTATTATTGAGCATTGACATAAGTTATACGCACTGGGAATTATAAAATCTGCTCTGAGCCAACAATGTGAAGAAGTGAGTGTAAGTGTTTACATTGTGGCCGACGTTGGTTACTATAATGAAATCACAAAATAAAACAATTATTATATTCCATTGGCTTTGACCAGTTGCACAACAACCGATACGTATGTATACAATTGCACTTATGCCGATTTGCCTTATTCTAATCAACGGAGGGCAAAGTGACCACATACATTGAATTCTTCGAGTTCATCACAATTTATAATTATCGCGACAGTTAATGATAATTGACTCTTAACCCTCGGACTACCGAACTGAGCCCGGCGCCTGGGTCACTTTCGGCCGCTCACAGACAGTTCACTAATCCAATCCGTGACGGCTCGAGCGAGCTGCTCGCCGGATGCCGTCGGCCCACTTCAAAAGATCTTCTTTTATGCGTTATCGCTTTGAGAACAATTGACGAACGCCCCGCCGGTGACACCGGCCCAAGTAGCGAACCTCTTGTTAGAATGTGTGCGTTTCGGCAACCAAGGCATCCCGGTACCTTGATCCAGGCACGGTAGCCGGAGGGTTAAACCTCGCTGCCGAATATCAATCGGACCATCTGTACATTCACGCAATTTATACGTGTAATTATTAGGAAGGAGGGGAGGGAGGTGGTCATCTAAGTTTCCATCGTAATTACCGGCTGAAAATTTACTCGTGCATGTAATGGTAGCGCGTCCGTATTAATTTTACGAATAAGACAAGTAGGTCGTTTCTTTCTTTCTTTCTTTTATTTTCGTTTGTAGAGGGAGCGTAGGGTAGGGAAAGGTCGCATCTGGTGGTAGCATAGTGACAGATATCGATTGGCGTCGTTGAAACAGGTGAGCCAGCGGCGATGCTCTTCTCATTTTTCTGAAGCGCTTGGCCACGTGGGCAATGGCAGTGGCCTACTTGAATGACGAAAATACACGGTCGCGGCGTATCTTGAGTGACGCTCGCCTGCGCTCGCCTTCAGAAGCGTACGCGAAACGTCTCGATTTAGAGGCAGATCTCAGTCACGCCTCTTTTTTATGTAACATTCTTCTCCATTATAATTAGTCGCTGGCCAACGTTTGGCGAGATAAAGATAAATAATTCTGCAAGTTAAATTTTCTTCCAGAACGTATTTACAGTTTAAAATGAAACTTTATTTTGTCGTCTGTGAAAGATAATATACGATAAAGTTGGGGAATCGGACGAGTATAACGTTATCTCAGGTAAAGATCTTAGCTGACGTAATCATTTGGAGCGCTGTCGGTCGACGAACCTCAGCTTTCAGGACCCTAGGTTGCCTCCGACTAGTTTACGTCTTCTAGAGATGAGTGTCTGTGAGTATGGGTTGAACTGGTGGTCTACGTACGTCACGTTTTCTTATTTCCACGGTCAAATTGCTTATGATTGCCGGTCGACTGATACGACCGGCACAATAAGTCGACCAGTCATCGGCAGATTTCTCGGCAGAATTTGGAGTAGGGGCAGTTTCTTCTTAATAATAGCATTTTCTAATGGGCCGGGTAAAAATTAATCTATTTTAAAGTGAACAATTTTTTTTCTTCTTCTTTTTGATAATGATAATGATTGATCAAATAATAAAGTGTAAACAAACATTGACGATAAATTGATCTGAATTTTTTCCGGGTAACTTATATGTCCGATGTGTCTTCTTTTCCAAGTGTTGAAAAGGAACGTGATATGATTTGTCGTTACGTTCGTCTGTGAGGTCATTTATATTTTGCCATTCTCCTCTCCGAATTGTTACCACGTGTCGCCATGATTTTTTAATCGGATTAAACGGCAATTGACAATTGGCTTTTGAATCTTTTAATCGTCGACGGTTTTCGTCATCCGTCTTTAATAGTTTCTCAATTGCGAGCAATAAAGTGTAATATTTCTTAGGCAGTGAACTTTATATATCTTCGGTGTTTCAGTATAATAATAGACTCAATTTATTTCTATAATATTGCTGTGAATGAAAAGTCAGTAGAATCTTAACATATAGACGAAAGGAGCACAATTTTACACAGTTTTCGACCAGTGTATTTCCGTTTATGTTGTTATATTGGATCATTTTGCGTTACACACGTGATTTAGCTTGGGCAGGCGACCGAAACGCATTCTGACGATAAATTGAATGTTCTTTGATTGGCTTATCGCTTTTGTACCGCAACGGGCGGTCTAAATACGTTACTAATTGTAAGACACCGCTTGGACATCACAAAAGGTCATATAATCGTGGTAATAGCAATAAACTGAACTGCAATACGGTCACACGCGATTAAGCGGAGAAGACAAGTATTTGTTAAGTTTATTCTTTGCCATTTTTACGAAAAATAGAAAGTCTACAAACTAGATCACCGATCACAGATCAGAAATGAAGAAATATTAACACCTGAATTTCTCATCCGTTGTGTTAAAAGCGCCGCAGAACTTTTATTGAACTATATCAATATTGGCTGAAAGGGGAGCTAACTCGCTTTCAGTAAATCGGCAAACGGGTCAATTGCAAGCGTTACGGTACTTGGAATGTGATAAAAATAAAGTGAGGAACACATTTATATTCGAATTATCCTTTCCTGGGTTACAAAAAGAGAAAAAAATTTCTAACACACAGGGCAACAAGACAAGTGTTGGCGAGGAGAGGGTCGGGCATTGAGAAAAAAGCGCGTCGGCATTATCCAGCTGCACAGATGAAAAAAGCGAACAATGATGCCGCTCGAGCGTAAATTCCATACATTCGAAAAGTGGACCAGGCATAAGCATTCGACAGTGAAAGAAAGAGAGAGAGCGAGTGAGAGGGTTCGGGGGGGCATGAAATCCGTTGTCAAAATGAACCGAAGATTAAGGTAGATGAGGCAGGATTCAGGACGAGTTTTCTGCTGGATTCAATAGTAGGATCAATACGGGCAACTCTCGTCCTTGGCAACTATCCTTGGCAACACCCCTTGGCAGACATTCCTACCCTCCTTTCGGATACTTCAACGTCCTGGGAGTTTTTATCGTCGTTAGTCGCTCTGACAGCTGTTCCTGAACCGGTTTCATCGCATTACCAATAGGAAACGTGCATATACTTTCATACAAGTTGAAATGAGGTGGCTGCGATGATTAATTTATTGGCTAGAGAGACTCAACTGATTATCATATTGTTATGGTTATATTATTATAGTTGAACGGACAGCACTGGTAAAATGAAACATTGAAATAAGCCGTATGTAGATGTGGCGCATCGACGCAGGCGACGAAAACGCGCGCCGCCTTTATGCGACGTCACCTCACGGCGTACAATGTTATCGCTCGCGCGTTTTTCTGTTCTTTTCATCTTTTCCCCGATTGAAGGACCGCGGCCGGACTGCCCTTCGGGCACCTTCGGGGCAGTGTGACAGTCGTTTACTCGCCTCGCCTCGCCGAGAGAGAGAGAGAGAGAGAGAGAGAGAGAGAGAGAGAGAGAGTACATATCTTGAGCCGTGCGCACCCTATATTGTTCTTTATGTTAATTTGATTCTTGTTAAAATATGTTAAGTTTACATTAAAACTCCGAATTCATTTATGTCGCGATCCCGATTCCACATAGGCATAAAGATACTGAACCAATGACCGTGACTAAGACACCGATTTAATCCATTCGCAGAGACGAGCAGCAGTGCCTGCATCGAAGAAGCTCGGAAGTTTGAAATACCTGGACGCCGCTTACGGAAGTGCTTTGGAATTAGAACGATCGCAAACACGGTGAGGAAAGAATTCCTTAAACTCTATCTTCAAGGGTCATCACACTCACTGAGACTACGGCGGTTGACAATAACGAACCAAAGCAAACTCTGCTAATCTCTCAATCGCGCCGCCAAATTCTCTTCGTCTCCAAAAGATGCAGATAATATTTAATCTATGTTGATGTTGTCACCGTTATGGTAGAGGGGCTCGAAGATTCTCTTTTAATTGACGGTCACTATCGGTTCTATCGACGCGTAACGCGACACGGTACGTGTAATTAGAATACCCGCATTCCATTGAGCGAGGAGAAGCGACCTGTGGCTGAAGGTATGACTTAATCAGGAAGGGAAGCCGTTTTATCTGACTTGTGAGATTTGTACAAATCCGGAAACAATAAGATTGGTTAATGAACCCGGCTGCATTTGGAACAGTGGCGATTCTCACGTCAGTCGGAAGGATCACTTTTTTTTATCGGGACTCTTTGATGATTTATGTGCGTGGCTGTTTATATGATCAAAAAGCGAGTAGACAAATATAAATATGAAGTGTTTAAATAACAAAGTGTGTGTGTGTTTAGAGTATGTGGAATTGCCCTCTATCATTGTTTGCCGAAGCTCTAATGTACAAGAGTATAAAAATGGAAAAAGTATTTGAACATTTTTTCAAACTAGACCATCACGATAGAAAATAAACCAGTATGTATAGACCATACTGATCATGACGTAGAAAAGGTTTTCTGTCCATTATGGACAGAATATGGACATATCTGATGATAATAATACGCTTGCCGTCTCGATTATCTTTCGGTCTGACCACAACGAAGAGTCAGCGTTTCAATTTAGCGCGCGTTAACTTTTCGATCGAGATTGTGAACTGCGTTACACAACAGATGTTGCATATATAGGAGCATGTCAACGATCTAGGCGACCTCCTTCAATCATAGAGCATAAATCGGGATCACAAAGCACGCGCGAAGTAGATTACTGTAACGCTATCGCGAGTTAATTGCAATCTACTCGACTACTCGAAGCATCGTTTCATTTCGGTAATGTACATACAAGTACCGTTGTGCTGTGCGCGCTGAGGGAGCGGGGGATGATGGTTGAAAGCGATTGATATTCAATAAAAATTCAGTTCGATCCGACACTGTCCTATTCGGACAATTCGCTCGACACAATTTACTCTCTTGTTGCTTCGGGTCAAGTGTGTCACGGCTTCGCATTTAACTTCCATCCTATAAGTACGTTTTCGTTTGGACAGTCGATCGACAATCAGTCTTGGTTCTTGCTCTGAGCGCAGCAGTCAGTATCAAATTGAAGATCTTGCAGGGAGATAACAGAGTGAAAGAACACAGTGTCCAAGTAGAAAAAGATTTGCAACTGAAATGGACGAATATGCTCTTCGCGATGTTCTTACATTTGAACAATATCCATTTGCAAGGCTTCGGTAAGACATCGTCCATTTTTCCTCGTTTATTCGAAATATAAGGTAAAGATTTTCTATCTTTTTCACTCAATAATTGATTTCTGCGACATGTGTCTGTAAGGATTGGCTTTTAATTATACACAATGAGGAAATCCGGGAGAATGTTCACTTTCCTTTATTTAAAATGTGTTATACATAGATTCTTGCAGTTGCTTGCCTCTTGCTCTTACCGTGCTTTGATTCTTTCTCTTTCCGATAGTTCTTACTCTTTCCGAAGTTAGGTTCTTACCGTCGGCACGCGCGGCGTCATCAAAAGGGCGCCGACGACTCCGACCGCCACTCGAAGTCGTCGCGCCACACCGCGCCACACCGCGCCACACCACGCCACACCACTATTGTTTGTATTTCCGTCTCTCGCTCATCTTACAGTTTCGTCTCTCGCTTATCTTACATGCCAACCGCTAAGGAATTATAATAGCGGTCACTAAGAAAATCAGCAACATTCATCAACTCTCATCGATTATAATATCTTGATTAATGTGTCTTGTGCACGCACAACAGAAGAAATTATTTCGTTGCTCAGAAGAGCATACATATTTACGTCTATCGTCGCCCCATGTCCCACAGTTGAGCGTTTCAAACTTCCGACCAAAAGGCATTCAACGTCCAGCTCTATTTATCGATTTCTGACATCGCACTGTCCAGCTGCCTTCGCACGTAATCGTGAACGCTGTTCATTTTAACGACGCTAATTACTCAGTCAAATATTTCTCGAACCATGCGAATCGTCAGCAGGGTTTTGCGTGCCAGCTGTCAGATTTCTCGCAAATGACGATTCTTGTTTTCCGTCAATTCCGCTATTTTCGGCCAGCCGTCTGTCTTCCTACTTTGCACTGTCTCCAGGTGGGGTGAACACTTTTAAAAAGGTGCATTTCGTAGACGCGACTAGTGCTCGTCATTCGTCGCGCGTTCAAGTTTGCGGTGCGTGGAACGTTCCGTGCTTGGAACGGTCTCAGTGATCCCAGTGGTCAAAGTGGTTGGATAGGAAATAGTCGTATTTTTGATCTTTAATCAGTTTTGCTGGGCGGAAGACTGATTTTCATTGTGCTTCCGGTTCCGTCGTTTTCGGCTTAATAGATCGGCGACTATAGAGTCACATAGTTACATGTCTTTGAATGATACATGAGTACTAAGTAAAATTTGATGAAAATTTTCAAAAAGACAGCTGACAATCTTCATTCGACCATCTCTGAGTGCGTTATTCGTTGCATCGTTCACTAGATTTAAAGGAAAGAACCTTGGACATCTAATAAATTTTCTCCATTGTTGTAAGTGGCGAGCGAATGAAATTTCAAAGCTCACCAAAATACATACTTAAAGTAATTCGGGGGTAAGAATAAATTTGCGCGGCGGCAGGAGGCTCTTACAATTAGATTAGTTATCTGTCGACGATGCCTCACATTGAGGTAAACGAACGTAGCCTCGCTCTCGAGAAGCACAGAAAAAAGTCAGAAGAATGTTCGGAAGACTATGCTATCAGATCGAAAATTGCCTGCTCGATCTGGGTCGAGAAAAGAAATGCCAAGGAAGCAAAGTTGTTGGCACGATTTCTTAGGTATTGTCGGTTAACAATGATTTTTCACCTAACAGAAAGATAGAAACGAAAGCAGAAGCTTAAACGAATATAACGCGGTGATGGCATTTTAATCGAATTCCAAGGAATTAATGATATCTCATAGCGCTTCTTTATGTAATTCTTTCCATTTTGTGCACATAACTAAAACGGGGAAATCAATTACTCTTCTCTTTTTTGCAGCGATTACAGTTTCATTCATGACAGCCACTACATGTAGTGAGTACTACGCTCTCGATGCATGCTGCACGATATGTGTGTGTGTGTGTGTGTGTGTGTTGATGTGTATTCGTTGTATGCAATTAACCCTCGGACTACCGAACTGAGCTCGGCGCCTGGGTCACTTTCGGCCGCTCACAGACAGTTCCCTAATCCAATCCGTGACGGCTCGAGCGAGATGCTCGCCGGATGCCGTCGGCCCACTTCAAAAGATCTTCTTTTATGCGTTATCGCTTTGAGAACAATTGACGAACGCCGCGCCGGTGACGCCGGCCCAAGTAGCGAACGTCTTGTTAGAATGGGTGCGTTTCGGCAACCAAGGCATCCCGGTACCTTGATCCAGGCACGGTAGTCGGAGGGTTAATTGATGCGTTTCAAGAGTAGTACCACATTTTCGCTTTTAAGATAAGGCGCAGCAATTTCGTTCGCATACGTATGCAGGACAATCATTCAATCAAGTTATCATAGACGACATATAATGTTAATGATCTTGTCGTATAGTTTGTCGGTTCATTATTTCGTGGGAGAAGAGTGAAGCAATTACGTGTAAATTTCTTTGTCAAATATTGAGCTCCCCTACGTCATTCGACTTAATCGTACTGTAAACTCGAAAGAGGAAGCCACCTGTCGTGTTGCAAATTGCTTCTAAAATTTTCATCCAGGTGCTATTCGTCCATCGTTATGCTACTAACTGATCGTTCATTTTACAATACTTTCCGCTTATATGTATCATTATTTTGTTTTAAAGAATAATTGTCTGTCCTTTCGTAGCATTTGTTGCTGTGATAGTAGTAGTCGGAGAAAAGTTGCTCGATCGATTTAGGAATTAAGTGATGGGAGAGGTTTTAAAGGATGTTTTCGATCTTTCCAGTACAAAGGACCAGGACCAGGCCACAAATGCGGAAGATGTGCTCTTCGACATGTTTAAGAATGAGGATACTGAACTTTTACCAGTGGGAAAGTTTTTAGCGGTAAATTGAAGAGAAAAAGAAAGATTTCCGGAAGGAAGATATCTATCACTATTCGTTAATCGCGGATCGAATAAATATCTTTTAAATTGTTTTGAAGGCTCTCAGGACAACAGGGTTGAGAAAAAATGATCCGAGACTTCAAGAATTCACGGAAAATTTGAAGAAGGAACACATCAAGTGTCGTACGCACGAAGCCCTCTCTTACGAAACGCAAAAGTTGGATAGAGAACAATTTCGAAGGTAGATTTTCATTGTTTGGCAGTCTCGAGAATTTCATCCTGAGGCGTTATAAATGTTTCAGAATCGTCAATCCTAACATCGTACTAATCTCCCGAGCGTTCAGACATCAGTTCATAATTCCTGATTGGCCAGGCTTTACGAGGCACATTGAAGAATTCTATTGGAAATGTAAAACGAACACCGACGGCAAAGTGGCCTCCTATATTCCTCAGTTGGCCAGGATGAATCCTGAATATTGGGGCGTTTCGGTGTGTACGATCGACGGTCAACGATTCAGTATCGGCGACACCGGGATTCCGTTCACGCTTCAGAGCTGCAGCAAGCCCTTGACCTACGCAATCGCACTTGACAGGCTTGGCCAGGATGTCGTTCACTCCTATGTGGGTCAAGAGCCATCCGGAAGGAATTTCAACGAGCTGGTCTTGGATTACAACAGTGCGTTTGCCCACTGGTTCGGCCTTGAAAGCCACGAATAATGTCCAAATTTGAATTGTGCACTTTTAAATTTTCCCTTTCGACTGTAGTTACGCCTGACGAAGATTGTACTTTGACTTTCAGAGAAGCCGCATAATCCGATGATCAACGCTGGTGCAATTTTGGTCTGTTCGCTGCTAAAGTCATTGATCAAGCCCGACATGACATTGGCGGAGAAGTTCGATTTTACGATGAACTACTTTCAAAGATTGGCGGGGGGTGAAACTCTCGGTTTCAATAATGCTGTCTTCTTGTCCGAACGCGAGGCTGCCGATAGGAATTACGCACTAGGATTTTACATGAGGGAGCACGATTGTTATCCCGATAAAACGAATTTACGAGAGATTATGGACTTTTATTTCCAGGTAAGGTACCTGTTTCTCTTGACTCTAGTAATGGGACATGGGGATGGCCCCTGCATAGCTGCAACCACTTATGCAGATGGCAGAATGAGAATATTGTCTGTTGTCCTGATGTTCGTCATCGATCAATGAAATATAATTAGAAATACGGTGTATAATTAGAAATATAATTTCATTCGTAATTAACTGATGCGTCATCAATTTTGCAGTGCTGTTCAATGGAAGCCAATTGTGAGACGATGGCTATCATGGGTGCCACTTTGGCTAACGGAGGAATATGTCCAACGACGGAAGAAAAAGTTCTCAAACCTGAGAGCGTTCGTGACGTTCTGAGCCTGATGCACAGCTGCGGAATGTACGACTATAGCGGACAATTTGCATTCAAAGTAAGAGAACCATTTGAAACGGAGTGTTAAACGAAAGGATGTAAATGTTCGATTCTAACGGATGTTAGGAGCACTCAAAATGACCCTCGTATGTTGCTCAGGTGGGAATTCCGGCCAAGTCCGGTGTGTCCGGTAGCCTTTTGGTTGTTATTCCGAATGTGATGGGAATCTGCACATGGTCACCGCCGCTGGATCCGCTTGGAAACTCATGCAGAGGAGTTCAATTCTGCGAAGAACTCGTGTCAGAGTTCAATTTCCACAGGTAAACTTATTGTTCTTCGATCATTCGCACATTTCATTTTGAAATCATACGACAAACGCTTTACGTGCCAGTACTAATACAGATTGAATATCAATTTGGCGATTTAAGTGAAGCAATAATACTAATTTCGAAGACGCGAGTCACTGATTCTTGATACCGCCTAAACGTATCGGTTTAGGTATGCTTCGTAAAGAGAGGAACTTGCTTTTTGTTAGGATTGATTTTTCGCTCAGTTAACTGTACATTAATAATCTATTTTACTTTCTTTTCTGAATTTTCTTTCTTTCTTAACATCCCGCTGCGTACTAACTCTACGTGTGAACCTCCCATCGCTTCGGACAAACATCACCCATCCTACACGACCGTGAAAATGTACAACTGTGTGCACCTACGACAAACATCGTACACTTGACACGAACTCGGGACGAACCTTTTCCATCATCCTATCCTGATTAGTGTAGCACCTGCTATGATCACAGGTACGATAACTTGAAGCACGCGACGAATAAAAAGGATCCTCGAAGGCACAAGTATGAGACGAAGGGTCTATCGATCGTTAACCTTTTGTTCAGCGCGGCGAGTGGAGACGTTACAGCTATGAGAAGGTAGGAAGAAGTGTGATACGTCGATTATGAAATATGAACGGCGTATCAATGGCGTATCAATGGCGTATCAATGGAATATCGGTTTTTAGACACCGTTTGAGCGGAATGGACATGACCCTGTCCGATTACGATGGGCGAACAGCATTGCATCTTGCCGCCAGCGAAGGACACCTCGATTGCGTCGAGTTTCTCATCGAGCACTGCGGCGTCCCGCACAATCCCAAGGACAGGTGAATATGAATTATTTATCGAGTATCACTGCTCCATGCCGAGTGATGCCGAGTGATGCCGAGAGCGGAAAGATGTTCAGCTCCAATCTCGAAGAATACGAATGTCAAAGGTGGACGAAAATTTGTCTACTCGAGATTAATGAGCGTGAGAATGAAAGCATGAGAATCTATCGCGGCGATTGACTGAGTCTTCCATCTCGTTCAGGTGGGGCAAACGACCGGTTGACGAAGCGGAAACTTTCGGACACATGCAGGTGGTCGAATACTTGAAGAACTATGCTCTGGCGAAGGAAAGTGAAACAGAGAGCCAGGAGACCGAGGCCATCGAAGAGCCATCGAAACCCACTGGCAACAAACCGACTGACACCAGCGTACTTCCATCGCAGTTGCCATGAGATAATCTCGAGACGAGTGGGACGAAGGAACGAGCGTTGAACGCTAATACGTTTGGAACGCTCGCAAATCGTCGACACGGTATCGGTGATTAAATCCCGAAATTACACCTTTGCGCCTGGTACCTTTCAAAGTATGACCATTGACATGTGAGACGTTGTAAGATTAATGGCTACCTGTGATAAGAGGCACAGTATTTATTTATCTTACGACATTTGATAGGGTATCGTCAAACTGTGCATGTAGAAGAATCCTTTTTATTGTGATAATCAACGTTTAATTTGATATTTAAAGATGGATTTGACTAGGTATCGACAATTCCTGAATTTCGAAATGGTGCACAGTGTTGAAGTCGACTGCATTCTAACTCGCTATGCTGGCATTGTCATCCTCTTTCCTTCTCTCTCTCTCTCTCTCTCTCTCTCTCTCTCTCTCTCTCCTTATCTTTGCCTCTCTTCACTGTCTTTCTCCAATCTCCCGGCGAGCGAGTTATATTCTATTTATTTATTACACGGTAAAAAAGAAACTCGTAGGTACTTATAATTAAGGTTTGGCCTTGGAACTACGTGAAGAATGAAGTGTGAGAGGATCTCTGCATACCGGCGATTGATAATGTGTGACAGTTTTCTTCTCTGCAATTGAATTACGACCGTAGTGACGGCCGCGTTTATTTGATAAGCTGACAGTAACGTTCCTAGTTAACTTTCTCATTGTTTTGATGTAGAATCAATTGAGAATGCAATAATGATTTGCTAACGAGTTGAGAACGGTCGTGCAATATAGGTAGATCATTTTTCATAATGTGACATATCGATTTCCATAAAGGAGGGCCGATCGGTTCCACAAATAACAAATCAGCTACGAAAAGTCTTGGAATTTATTATCTTGATCTCACATATCTAATGTCAAAGAACAAAGTAAGCATGGTTCAAAGGATGAAAGACCGTGAAATTTTACGCAAAGTTATTTCTTCTATGAGTCATTGTAAACTGAAAATTTACGCTCGTCGCGATGCACGACGAGAGTATAATGGTTTCCAGGAAATCGGTCCCGACAATAGTGAGAAGTACGATCTTGCACCGCAGACGATATCCGCACGGACCAGTTTTTTTTTCTTTTCATTTATTTTTCGAGGGGATTTATTTCCACGCCATAAACTTTGCCATCAAGTTAGGTAACTGACGAGTGTCAGTGGTAATCGCAAACTATAAATATAGATAAATCCACCGTGTGCCAAGATCGTGCAGATGGGCTATTCATTAGTCCGATTGCATTTAATGTGCACTGTTGAGTATGCGTCTATCGTCACGTAATAATAGAAAACGAAGTATAGAACAATAAGCGGCGACCGCAAACGAGCCTATCGGAAAGCACAGATGCTATCATCATCCTGGATAAACATATCTCCGTTTTAAGCGTGTTTCCCACCCATTCGATTTTTCCCTCATGCTACGAAACGATAGACGCGAATACTCAACATTGAGATGCGAACTAGCAGTACAGTCCACATGATCCGATTAAAGCACCATCATTAAAATGTACCTATACTAGACTGGATTACGAGTCAATTCTGCCATAGTACAGAATCTCCGGCAAATTTTCATACGAACGAACACGGACGAATTAGATGTAAATCATGGTGTATTACAACTTGTCGGGAATTCTGTACAATGTATATAATATATGAATACAGTAACTATAGTCAATCGTTCTGTCGGTTATGCGTGATAAGGATTGTAACTTTTGATGTCTATGCATCAAAGTTACGTACCGTTCCCGCTGCACTCGTATGGGCGGCCAATGAAACCTAGACTGGACCTATACGCGGAACAAATTATGGTCAGTGAATCGACAGTGATATGCATTGTATTGATTATATTATAGTATTTCTATGTGCGTACGAGTGTGCGACGAGTAGGACATACTCGTACGTTAACGTTATAATTTCTATTAAAGGTATTAAGCAGCGTACGCGGTACTTAATTGTTAAACAGAATATTGACGTTATATGGTGCGAAACTAATTTCGTAGCATATTATTAGAAGAGAACAGAACGAACATTTCGAACGGTGGCTATTTATCGCTTCGCGGTAGAGGCAGTCCTATTAATATATTTTCAAGACAACCGATGACAATAATAATGATGTGCATATTACGGCGTCAGTGCATTTCTCGCATCTGATTTAGTGTATTTCAGACGTAGGTAGATAGAGGAGCCGATCGAAACAATCGTATGTCTAGAATCGCAACTGCCCAACAACAACTTGAACAGTTTCTTTCCATTATTGTGACGCAAAAGATGATCATTAGTTACAGTATTAATAAGGGTAAATATGCTCAATTTCCGGTAGACTTTTTGCGCGTACGATTTTTCTTTAGCTGGTAAGTCGTTTTCTTTATCGTTCCACGACATTGTTTGTCTGTCTCTTCCTTTGCTCTGTCAGGCTGCGAAGAATCTCATGAGATACCGAACAACTGATCGTTTGCATCGCAGTCCGGCAGTTGTCCTTTAATTCATCTTGAGTTTTCTTTGACTAGATTCATCAATGTATTTCCGACGTTTGCGAAATAAAATGTGAGAAAATTTCTGACCTTCGTTTATTCGACTAAGGTGAAAAGCATCGTTTTAATACGAATTCCTATACTTACGTCATAAATGTTCGAAATAACAGCGGCCAAGTTCCAGTGAGAAAGACTTGTCCTTGACCACGTTTTGTGCTAATCTCAATTTTTGCTTCAGACTATTCGCAGGAATCTAATCGACGTCACTTAATAATCGAATTGCGTGCGATTAATGCGCCTGCTGCATTGGCATTGCCACTTATCGCATTGGCATTGGCGTTTAAACTCTCTCATCCTATTGACCCCGAAGTGATAAAGACCAAAATGTTATCATATATCCGCATTTACAATAAGAAACATCCATTTTCCACGTTCCTCCAGAGAGCATTTATAGAAATTTCACGAACAAGCGTTGGAAAGGTTTTTAAGTTGAATTGCCCCCCCCCCTCCCCCTCCCCCTATCTGTGTATTCAATTAATTTCTATGATATATTCGTTATCAAGTTCGCAAATAAAGTTACGCCATTCTTAAGCTGGTCATAACAGACAGTTAATGGTGTTGATTCGATAGATGAAATTTTTGTCTGAGATAAGTCGGAAAATTTCTGTTCTCGCTGGGGGGTGGACATGATTTGCCGAAAGCAATTCGGATTGGAAATTTATTTCTGAAATCCCATCGCGTCTAATGTCCGGTTGCAATAACAAATTCCGTCTATTTTGACTGTCGCGAATCCGCGTACAGGACGATGACGTCAATTATCGTTTAGGATCGTGTGTCACCGGGCAGCCTGAGCAAGGCAATTGTATGTTCATGACTCGATTCGCGTGTTTATCTCACGCACGTTTTCTTCCATTCAATGTTTGTGTGCGATACAGACACAAATGCTTAATGCGATAGCGTGCCGACGAGGATGGCGAGAAACCACTATTAATGACTACAGCTTCAAGTTAATTACAATTGGCGCCCTGCATAATCTCCTTTCGCTACGTCTTTGTCGGCTATTTTTCGAAAGTATCGAATAATTAAAGTACATAACTACTTCATTAAAATGACAATAATGGTGATAAATATATGAATCTTGTGAATGCAGCGATATTTAAATAATTGTAAATAGCAATCAAGTGAAGGTAAAAAGAAGTTGGACTAAATGGGAAAAATATATTTCTAAATATGTTAAATATATGATGATAGTTTCGCTCTTTAAAGTAAGGAAAGTGTAGAACGATTGATAGAATAGATATCTATATGAATCTCAGTGTATATTACGCAACTGGGTGGAAATTTATCGAGTCTCCGTTATTTAATAGACGTAATTGTGTCAAAGAATCCTGTCCGTTTGGCTGACGCGTGTGTGAGCGAATCATCGTCATAGACGGTAAGTACGTAAGCCTGGCATTGGGTTTTCCTGGGAGACCAAATTTCGTTGCGTGCACCTTCCGAATGTGAGTCATCCCTGTACCGGAGAAGGATTCTACGTGGGCATACGCATATTGGCATTCCGTTCTGTCGGCTGTCATTTCGTAACACGTCGAAACCATTACGAGCGTGGACGGCGTTGAACTGCTTTCATTCATCGTTGATGGGACGAATAATGAATTTTCTCCCGACTGTTCGCTCTTGACAATCGTCAGGTTCAGTGAATATCACTTGTTCCTCAAATAACATCGGATGTAATCATCAAAAATGACTGATACGTGAAAGGCTGAAAGTTGGCTGTGACAATTTTGAAAATAGACTAACAAATATGGAATTTCAGCAAATTCTAATAATTGTCGAGTTTAATTAACTTCCTTTTAATTTACTATCGTGAAATATTTGACATAAAAAGTTTGATAAATGAAGCTGTGAATAGTTGAAAATGTAGGATCAAGGTCTACGTCTATGCTTCTTTTCTGAGGCATAGAAAATACGTCGCTGATCAGTTCGATAGAATGCTTGCATCGGCATGCTTTCTTCATTGAATCGATAAATCTAACTTGGACCAGTCTGAAAAAAGGTGAAGAAATAGGTATGTGAAAATTCAGCTAAACGTTCGAGCTCAGTTTCAGTTGGCATGCGAAAAAGAGGAATCTGGCACCGGCAGGGATTTCCAAATTATCGGCTCGCGCTCCTTTTGGGGAGTCCCCAAAGCCGTTCGGCGTCGATAATCTCGTATCGGGCTGCGAGACGGTCGATGATCAGAAAGCCTTTTCGAGCTCTCAGAGTCGCTAATCAATACCAGCAGAGAAACGAAACGTTGTCGTCCGGACTGTCATTTGGCGCGGATGACGTTCGGCAAAACGTCGGAAGCGAACGCGAAGTAGGAATCAAGTGGGACATCGTAAGTAGGAATCAAGAGAACGATCGACCGGCACTTATACCGCAACATGTTATAAAGTGTACATGTAACGAGGCTCCGTTCCTGTTTTTCCTGTTTATACTGCGCATCATCGTCACACTTAAATGGCCCATCGGCTTGTGCCGATGACGATGATTTTTTGATTTTCTTCTTCCTTCTTTTCAGCATTGTGGAAGCGGCTGAGAATTTTCTCGAAAACGAAAGCAATGAAAAAGGAGGATGGAGAGAGGGAAGGATTTAGGTACATCCTGTTGCGGTGAGAAGCGTGACCTTGACTTCTCACCTCGAACTCGCATTGTCGACAAGCAACGGGCGAGAGTCCGACCATTTTTTTCGTCCTCGTCTTATTGCTCGAGGAAAGGATTCTATGCTAAATCCGATGCGAGGCGTCACTTTGTTGGAATTTTCTGAGCCGTGTCAAGCGTAATCCTGTCACGGATCCTGATGCCTTTGCAATTTTGCAGCGGCCAAATTTCATCGTTCGACGCCAATCTGATTATCGAGATAACTTCATGTATGGGCAAACTGTGATTTCAAACTCTTACTGAAAATATTATGCCAACTTGGATCCGTTTTTATGAGAAGGATCGCTTCAACATTTTGGGAAACGAAATACCGAATGAAAAGAGACCTGTACAACGATAAATTTGATTATTTAATAATAGCCATTCATTTTCAATTTCGAGGATGCTCTTTGACTAAAAATGATCTGATGAAATGAAATGGTCTTCAATTTGCTCTTGTTGCGGATAAACATTAACCACTTGTCACGAAAATGCTGCACGCCAAGAAAGACAGGCATTTAGGAGTGAGATATTAATTTCATTAACGTTCAAGAAATACGTTTATAAAGAGTGATGAAAATAATAGTTGAGAGTATCGATGAAAGAATGCTTCTAACGGTAAAGAAGGGAAAAAGTTATTTGCTCTCGCTACTAGCTTGGATCCGTTTGACGGGAGGATCGGGCGAGTTAAGCAGAGAGCAAGTCAGTCATTGAACCTGACCTTGGTGAGCCGGAACGATACTGGTTTCGCAAGAGACTCTCTTGTCTGAAGCCGAACGTGTAAGATCGAGCAATAGAGTTTGGTAAGAAGGATCCGTTCGTCATCGTTACTTGCTTCGTCGTCGGTACCACGAAAATCATGACGTGAGCGGCGCGTTTCGTCAATGTAAACGACCGCGTCTTCGTCCTCTCGATGGCCTTGCTGCTCCCAAGAAATGGCGCTTTGCCAGGCCAGGTGAACAGATTGTTCGTCGGGTTGTGGTAGAAACACCGTTCCTCGAATTACCGCAGAATCGATTCCCAGTAGGGTGCCCGTATTAATAAATAGTGAATTTTATAGTGGCATTTCGTTGGATCTTCTGCGAATCATATGCTTTACCCTAATTGCGGGTCCCATGTTCCCAACTTCCTTTTATATAACATTGGCCGCTTACATTATTAATGGCATAAGTACTTATTGAAACTTATTGGAAGTTGTGATTTATCGATTACCGGGGCTCAGTTAGAACATTGAGATTAGCTCCTTTTCTGCAATTTCCAATGGAACAGTCAGTGCTTAATAATGTATTTGGGTTAAAATTAATCTTTCAATATATTGTATCGGTAAGTAGAATAATCCACACTTCTCCGATAACACAGCCGACAGTGAACGAATTCTTTGCTCCTCCCTTTTCTTCAATCCTACCTCCAAGTCAGTTTTCCTTGACCCAAACTGGCGAACAGGATTCGTATGCAACCGGATGAGAAATACCGAAAGTGAAATTCGCTTGAATGAAAGAGATCCAAGAGGCGAAACGATAAAATGCCAGGGACAAAAAAAATGAGAGCGATGATGTGTCGTTAAGAGGGATCTGCGTTTTCGCATGACACTCCTACCCTTATTCGTATGTTATTCATCTCCTTTTCCTCGAGCATGGCGCTACGTCTTGCAGAATTTAATCGACGATCCTTGTATCTAGACACGTTCGTCGGGTTTTCCCTCGTGCACAATTCCTGCGTTAAACTCTCAGTACCACGCGTGCGTGCATGCGTTAATGCATGCGTTAATGCATGCGTTAATGCCGATACGCGTGTCCAAGATGGGCAACGGAGGATACGCCCACCTTCGATCCTATCTGATTCATCGCTCCCTTTAATGTCAGGTAGTCATTCTTATCTATTTTCGGCCATCTTATTTTCTTTTACTAATTCCGTTGTCGTCCAAGTGCTGTGACGAATGTTCAATTGCAGTAGGAGGATATCGATCTGCCGTTTGTTTACATTTTTGGCATAATAAGAAAGTCAAAGTTTTATTGTCTCCAGAGGAATGTATAATTTCATTAAACGTCGGCAGCACTAACAATTTTTCACTGTTCTACCAATGGAAATGTACAATACAAGAACGACAAGGTTTTTAAGCTTTGACTCTTATGAGGATATTATTTTGTCAGGTATGGGCTGTTGCCGAAATTCGTCACAAGCTAGGTGTCTAGATTCTTCACAATAGAGAATATGGTATTGCTATGGAAGGATAAGTAGGAATTAAATATAAAGATATATATGCTATTGTTACGCCATGAAAGAGGAAGGTGAAGGCTCAATTACATAAAAATAATAGAATTCGCAATTGGCAAGAAGTTGCTTTCCTTAATCTGCTCGTCTGATCGCGAGGACGAAGCGGACATTGTGTCGCTGGATAATTGCATATGTGCATGAAAGATGTAGTGAAAGATATTTCAAGTGATGTAAAAATCCGTAAATTTCGTAATCCACCGAATTCAACGCAGGAAAGGCAGACAATCTATTGCACTACCAAACATCATATTCAGAGAAGGAAGACTGAGTTGACTACCTTCCGCCGGATATTCGAGTAATTTAAATCGCTCAACTTCCTTCATTCCCCTCACGGATCTGCCAAAGATCCTTGAAACTTTTTTAACTTTCCGCCATATCGCCATAAAAGATATTACGGCTTACCGCTTTTTCTGTGATGCCATCCACCTTTTTGTAGGATTCGAGCAAAATACGGGAGTCCTCAGCATCGATCATTCTCACGGAATGGACCCTATGCGCGTAACCTTGCGTAATTATTGCTTCTCGAGTGAAGTTTGTTTGGTTCAGTAGCATTTGAACAACCTACTTAAATTGCAAATTGTATCTGCTAAAGAAGCGGGTCCATATCCGAAGAATTATCGTTTTTCTTAAACATGTTTCTTGTCCATAATCTTGTTGCACGATTACGTAACGCGATCGAATCTTCTTCACTTTCGGCACGTGCGCAAGAATTGGCGAAGCAGGAAAATTGTTACGTGACCGAAGACGTGTTTCCGTAATTTCGATCGTTCGATCCTGGCGTGGCTAGAAACGAAATCCTTCGGATGTGAATGCTCGAATGGGGCGGTCGAAACGTTAGAACGGAGGGAGGATAATGATTTCGAATTGAGTGCTCGCGCCTATGCCAGGGACTTTTGGCCAATCTTGCGAGCACATCATTTTAGACATCGGTTAGTCCGATTATTAATTTTAATTCATCATTCGTTGCTTTCACTTTTTCGGAAAACAGAGGCTGCGTCATAAGTGATTGTGTAAACTTTCAAGGATTGCCCAAATTGTCACGCATGAAATTATTACACATTATGCCAGAACATTCTCCACAGTTTGTACGTTTCTTTTTCCTCTGCTATTTACAATGATATGTAAATGCAAAAATATGTATCGGTAATTTCGAAATTTGTTTAAGTCAAAAGGGTCAGTATCGAAATTACTTCAGTCCTATACCTAATTAAGACATCTCAAATCACAAAAAAATGAAATTGACATGTACCTAATGTTATGCAGGTGAGATTAACTATTGGCTTTGACAACTTCTATAATCATGATTGTGACAGCCAAATTGTTATGTTATCAAGATAACAATACCGAACATATAGTCTAGCAAATACAATGAAACGAAGATGGTTTTGCTCTTCTATTAGATTAACCCTTTTTATCCTTCTTACTTTTGCTATTTTCCACTTGTGAAACGATACGATTCCTCAGTGAACAAGCATACAGGTTAACATCGTTCTACTCAACAGACAACCTACAATATATTCAACTTTGCTGAGTTATTACTGATTTCTGAATTGAAAATCAGCTTAGAGTATAATGCTTCTCTATTGTCCAACAGTTGAGCATGTCCACTCTGAAAGACCAGTGGCGCATGGAAAAGCATGCGTTTCCGGAATTCCCGGCCGGCACAAGAATCGGTCGCCATCTCTAATCTTTATGCCGGCAGGCAGGACTTAGACAGGCGAAAAGTGGGAAACTTTGCTCGACCGGTGGCAAGAGAAGGGATTCGACGAAGGCGACAATTACGGACTACGCGAGATTTTCACTGGCTAGTATATAAGTTCTTGACCGAGGCCGAGAACGCCAGTCGCTGTTGACTGTTCGAACTAAGCAGAGAGAGAGAGAGAGAATAGTCGAGAATCGAGAAGATAGAAGTATAGAGAGGGGGATACACGGTGTGCACTTCTCAATTTTTCGCGAGTGACAAGTTTTGACTTTTGAACATACGGATCATAAGTGACGAACGATGATGTTGTTAAAGTGTGTTATGCCAATAGTGATACTGCTGATCGTTGAGGAATCAGCGGCGAAGCCTGGTGAGTTCAATATTGACATTTAAATGATCATCGGAATAACGTTACCGGAGGATAGCTCGAACAAAATATGTATCTTAGGATACTAGTGTCATTTTATTTGCATTCAAGAATAATCATCCCCGATTACTTCAAACTTAATCGTCATCTTTTCAGGTATTAGTACATTTTTACCGATTAGCCATTTTACAATAATAACAAGATTTTTGTTTGAAACATGCTTACATTTGATATATTAAAGATATGGTAAATATTACATAGATTTAATAACAGAACATTTTTTATATATATGTATATCAACACTTGAAAAGTGGACAGTTGAAAGATCTGTCCACAATCACAATTTTTTTTCTAAATTCGTCTTTTGAAGTATAATATACAATAATCATATCACGCTTATAAAGCTGGATTCAGAAATACTATAAAATTTCACTCTGCCCACAAATATTTATCTTTGACACTATTTGCAAATAACATATACCTACTTGGACGCAATCTAATAGCCTTAACTATAAATATATAAGTATTAGATGGATGCGGTATAATGGAATTCTGAGTGATTTCCCTCATTCAAATCGAATGATTCAAAGGAATTAGTGAACCGATGCTATTTTTTTTTTGTTTTCTTTTAAATTCAGGCCTCCTTCGAGACCTAGCAGTTGGTAACGGTGGTAGTCTATTGGATCCTCTGGGTCTCTTCAAGCACCGCGATCAGGGAGCTCATGCTACGAGCAACTCTCAATCCCTCGGTACCAATTTGAATCTAGGTTCAATTGGATTTTCGAGCAGCCTCGCATCTTCTTCAGCGTCTGCTTCAGCAAATGGCGGCGGATCGGCATCTGCCAATGCCAAGGCAAATGCACAAGCGGGCGCCTATGGCGACGGTTATGGCCGTGGCTATGCAGGCGCAAATTCTAATGCGCAAGCCAACGCCAACGCTCAAGGTAAGTTCCACATACTTGAAGACATCAGGAACGATTTATGACGAAACTGAAATCGTGCATTTGGTGGTAAAAATTCATTCGATTAACATTCCGTATAACAAATTTCGCGATCTTGCATGATACTTTTTCCTTGGTTAATTTCATTCAAAAATTGGTAAAGTTTGCAACTTTGGGATAATATCACCGATCGGATAATTAACAATATTACATAGTAAACTACAGCATTGTACATATTGAACATACATCATGAAACAATTTGCAACATCTTAACAGCGGTTTATCGTTGAACTAATGTATATATAATCCTAATTAATTTTCTAAAATACCCGAAGAATGAGTGTAACATTGACATTGTACCGAATACGGTCGGTAAAGAGAGGGAGAGAGAGAGAGAGAGAGAGAGAAAGACTAGGGAAAGCCGCGAGTAAAAGATTCTGTATCCTGGACGTACATCCGGCATGAAATCTTTTCTGAACATAGGTTACGGTGGAGCTACAGGTCCATACATGAACGGCCCACCAGGTACAATCGATGCTCTCTACGCACCTTCTCCAAACGGAAATTCTTATTACGGTGGCGGCCTAACAGGTTCTCAATCGAACGCAAACGCGAACGCAAACGCAAACGCTGGTGCGATTACCGGCGGCATGGCTCCTAGTCAACAATATTATCCTCAGACATATCCTGGCTCAAAGTCCTTTGCAAATTCCCAGGCCAATGCTCAGGCTCAAGCAAACGCTGGCTCTGTCGGCGGTCAAATTGTAAGACCAGTTCCCGACTATGGAACACAAATAATTGAAGTAACACCTGTCCGCCCGCCTGTCCAAGTGACGAGGCCACAGCCCATTCCTCAGCATATACCTCAGCCGATACCTAGACCAGTTCCTCAGCATATCCCAAGACCAATTCCACCGCCTCAAGTCCAGCCTCCTCAGCAAGGTGGGATTTTGGTGCCGGTGGTAGTAGTGGAAGAACCTGTAGGTCAGCACGTCTATCAGAGACCGCCGAAACGGCCATATCGGCCGATGCAACATCGGCCAAAGTATCCGCATCAGCAGCCGGTCGACATCATCGTGATCGAGGAACAGCCAGCTAGGCCGATTCAAGCTCAAGGTGAGCTTCCGCGCCCGGCCGCTTGCCGACGATGCATCGACTACTACTACTAACGGACACGTCGCGGCCAATGGCGGACTGTTCGCTTTCTGTCCCGCGAGATAAGGTCAATCGGAGACTCTCTTTTAATCGGTTCACAGGATTTTTGCACCGATTGACTTGCAATTTATTGACTTGCACCGATTGATTAGCACCGATTTATTAGCACCGATTTATTAGCACGGATTGATTAGCACCTAAACTTGTGTCTGATTCAATCGACGCCCACATCATTCTTCCACTCAGCCGGCGGGAATATCTATGCATTGTTCCTGAGTTTCACTTCAAATCTCGTGAGAGTCGGCGGAATCTTTTCTTTTTTTAGTCCCATAATTCGTATTTCGTGTCTGACACCGTCCGATGTTTCACGATCCGCGGCATGAATTATTTATAAGACAGCCTCTTGCCAGCCGATGCATTTCGTCATCTCCCGCGATTGAGTAATCCTCGTGTTTTTCTCTACTGTGATTAGTTCCGCGAGAGTACGCGGAAGTTGTTTCATTGTTTACACACCAGTCGGATCGGTCGACCTAAATCGGTACGGCGTGTGTTAGATGCTGGAAAAATGACGATTCACTGTGCACAAGCGGCAAATGTCGCGTTCAATGCCAAAAAAATGGCGTACATCCACTGTTACCTGAGCGATTTGCAATTTATTGGCCGGTTTCTTAAACTGAACCTAACTCACATGCACTGCTCGTACTCACTATCTAACATCTATCACTGGGGTCGGGCAGCTAATTGCTTTTCTCGCAGCCTACTAAAACATTGAGTTGCACCTGCTGGGGTAAAAGAATAGAGGAGAGCGAACCGATGTGTATTCCCAAGAACATCTACGCTCCATCTCATCGGCGGAAGCCTCACATTAATCCCGGATGTCATTTATGTCTGAAATTATTGTAGCCGGTCGTTAACTTGCCGATCGGCAAAACGGCAATTTTCCGCTGACATTGTGTCTTCTATTGTCCTCAGGCGGTGGTTACGGTAATGTCGGACAAGTAGTTCCAAACTATCAGCAAGTTCCTCAAGGTCATGGCTCGAATCCGTTCTTATCGGGGTCAGGATCAGGATCAACTGCCAGTGCGAATGCTAACGCAAATGCCAACGCTAATGCCATTGGTCAAGTCCAAGGTCAAGGTCAAGCGGGTGGATACCAAGGTCAGCAAGGTGTGCACGGTGGATATCTGGGTAATCAGGGATCAAGCGGTCAAATTGGCGGAGCGAATCCCTTCTTGAGTGGAAACGCTGGATCTCAATCAGGTGCCAATGCTAATGCCAATGCAAATGCGATTGCATCTGGAATTGCGACTGGTGGAGCTGGAGGTCAGATAGGATCACAGAATCCGTTCTTGACCGGAGGATCCAAGGGGCCAGGATATGTATCAGGATCAGGATCAGGATACGGAGGATCGGGTGCCAATAGCGGAGGATCCGGTGTAGGATTCGGAGGCGGTCAAGCCGTTCTGCCGACTGGCGGTGGACTTGATGTCCCTCTATATCCTGGAGGCTCGCAGTTCCCTTCTGGACATGGTTCTATTGGTGGTGGAAGCGCTGGATCAAATTCCAATGCGAACGCTAATGCTAATGCTAATGCCGGAACCATTGGCGGATCCGGAGGATATGGAGTTCCAATTAAAACTTCTTCCCCTGGAACAGGAACGGGAGTAGGAAACTTAGGCGGCTATGGTACTGGCAATGGAAATGTTGGTGGATCTGGTGGTTACGTTGGACCATCGAAAGGAATTCCGACGGTGGTGCCGACAGGATCTGGCTCTTTGGGAGGATACGGTGGACTTAATTCTGGAGCTAATGCCAATGCCAATGCGAACGCTGGTGCATCCGGAATTGGTGCAGGATCTGGAGGGTACCAAATTCCATCGAAAGGAATTCCGACTACGATTCCGACAGGCTCAGGATCATTTGGCGGATACGGTGGATCAAATGTTAATGCTGGCGGTTCTGGGGATTACCAAATACCCTCGAAAGGAATTCCAACGGTTATTCCGACCGGATCGGGATCGGGATCAGGATCAGGATCAGGTTCCTACGGAGGATACGGTGAATCAGGTGCAAACTCTAATGTTGGAGGATCCGGTGGCTTCCAAGTTCCATCGAAAGGTATCCCAACTGTCATCCCATCTGGAGGATCAGGATCGGCAAACTTAGGTGGATACGGAGGATCAGGATCAAGTGCTGGTGCCAATGCAAACGCTGGAAGTACGGCAGGCTCTGGAGGGTACGTCCCCAGCAAAGGAATCCCAACTGTCATTCCTGGTGGATCAATTGGTGGATCTGGTGGTTATCAACAGCCAATTAAGGGGGGATCCTTCGGAGGGTCAGGATCGACCGGATTCGGTCAAGGCGGCTCTGGTGGTTATCAACAGCCGATTAAGGGAGGATCCTTCGGGGGATCAGGATCAACGGGTTTCGGTCAAGGCGTATCTGGTGGATACGAGGGTGGAATCGATGGAATAAACGGTGGATACACCGGATCATCTGGAGCTGGAGGGTCGGCTGGAGCAAACGCTGATGCGTCCGCTAACGCTGGAAGTTCGAGCGGAGCTCTTGGAGGAGCCGGTGTGTCAGGCGGATTTGGAAATGGAGGATCTGGAGGATTCGGTAGTGGTGGATCAGGAGCATTTGGTAATGGTGGATCTGGTGGATACGGAAGTGGATCCGGAGGGGTTGGAGGTGGATATGGAAGTGGAGGATCCGAAGGTTATGGCAGCGGTGGATCTACTGGATTTGGAAGTGGAGGATCAGGTGGATATGGGAGTGGAGGTTCGGGTGGACTAGGAGGATCTGGTGGATCCGCGTTCGGTGGTGGATCTTCTGGTGCTAGTGCCAATGCGAATGCCAATGCGAACGCCAATGCACAAGCGGGGGGTAATGTTGGTTCAGGAGGATTCAATGAATACGGAGGCAAAGGTGGCGCTGGATCAGGATTCGGAGGATCTCAAGGTGGATCTGGATCTGCATTCGGTCAAGGAGGTAGGTCCTTTCGGTTGTTAAAAGCGTTTTCATCTAGTCACAGACTATGATCCTCCGATCACGATAATTCTATCACATAATGCATTAGCTATTAGTCGAAGGAATTTTTCTTCAACATTCTTTATCGAACATTCATCATTCTCTCTTCCTTATGCGGTTCTACCTCGCTTCCACAATCGAAACATAACTGATGTCGCTCTGAATATTATCGGTTATTAATTGTAATCAGAATATCAGTCAATGTGAAACAGTTAAATGAAGAACCTTTAAACAATTGTTTCACACCTTCTCTTTGGCAGGCGTCGTTCAATGTCCCAGAAGTGAATATCTTTCGAAATTTTGACTTGTCTGCAATTCTTTTCTCAGTCTCACACGCACTCTGGCTCTCTTCATCCATCATTTTTAATTGTTGACGAATCCTCGTAACAATCCCATATCCTCTTCCGCAGGAGAGACGAACGACGATGAGGCATCTGCTTCAGCAATGGCAGAAGCCATCTCCTCAGGGTTGGTCGTAATTAAATAAATTCCCATTCCATTCTCTAGGATCCGGTGCACAGGCCAGTTCGTCAGCCAGCGCGAACGCCGGCGCATCCGGAAGTGGACTCTCAAACGCAATATCCGACTCCAGTGCCTTTGCAAACTCCGGATCGGGAGGATCATCGGCACAAAGTTCGAGCAAGTCATCAGCGTTCACAAACGGAAATGGTTCCGCCAGTGCGAGTGCCAACGCAAACGCAAGCGCTTCCTCAGGTTCTGGCTTAAACGGACATCTCGAGTCGAAGAGCTCAGCATCTAGCCAGGCATCTTCTTCGGTCGACACCAGGGACATGCTCATTTTTAGCAGCTGATTTTTCAATTTTGATTGATCAATCTTTGGGAGACGTGACGGTTAGCTTTGCCTCAAGAACAGAGAAACATCAACTGATTAGTTTGACAGTAGGGAAAATCGATCTTAAATAATTACTATTCTTATAACGGTGAGTGATTATTCAATGAACGTGGCGAGATGGCACGTCAGAGTATTCGACTTAGCCGCATTCAGTGATCATAAATACATCTTTACTCATTCCAAGTTCGAGTGGTAGGATAGTGAACCTTCGATCGGAACCAGTATAGCCGTACTTACCGTTTCTCAAACCGAAAATGGCAGCTCAGGTTCTGCAGCAGTGTTTAACGTGCAAGCTTTGTATTAGGCAATCGATTGCCTAATATTTTGACCTTCGATTCGAAGGCAATCCTCGATAATACTCTGCCGGCTGCGTTTGATGCAGCAACGAAGATCGAGAGGCCGTGCTTAATATCCGACAAATCCGTTTCTGCATTTACGAGCTTTATCGAAGCCGTACCTCGCGGGACAGGCTTTCCGCGTTTGTATAAATTAGCGACTCTTCGTTTTTTAATTAAGCTCCGCATAGAGTAGTGCATACGCACCTTGATTATTTAATTATTACTGCGTTAAGTTTGCCCAGGTAGCGATAGGGAGGTTACAGATGCATGGAGAACGAGTCAGCAAGACTTACATTTGCGTCGAATTCTAAGAATGATCGAGTCATGGGATCTCTTTGTGATACGTTGACTGCCACACGATACTCATCAATCTTAGGGAACAAACTCAAATTGTCTTTTGTAAAGCCAGATATTTTTTGCTTAAATATATATTTGAACATAAATGAAATATAAGATCATGAAACATGCTATAATTTCATACAACTCCTATAGAAATATACAAGACAATCGAATATCTGATCGCGGATATGTAATGTTATCACGTCGGCGAAATGAGAGTGGTGTCTGTCTGGCCACATATTCTCTCGTACTACTAGCTGAAGCTATTCCCGCAAATGCGGCCTGGAACATGAAGTTGATCGCGTGGCAGCCAATTTCGTTGAACAAAATGTTATTGTATAATCTTCTGAGTTTACTTTCTCTTCTATACATTGACGGAGGAAAAATGTGCAATTTCGGATGTATAGATGTCGATAAGGACGATCGGCTTTACCGCCATTTGTATTTATAAAATAGGACTGCTCTCAAGCAACGTACAATGGTATCTGGTATAATACTCAATCGTTCATTACGCAAGCCAAGAAAAAAAGCTGAGATATCGATGAAAGCATATGGAGCGGAATGCAAGTTTACGAAGAACGTAAATCAAGGATGTTGTCAGTATTAGGACACACTTTGTAAGATAATCATTTTGTAATAGAGAAACTTTTTAATAAACAATTATTGCCCCATATTTTACGAATGATTAAGCGAACTGTAATCCGTTTGCAAAATGATTACTGAAACGGCGTAAAATTTGATCGTCCTTACAATTAAATGATGACACGCTAAAACGTACAAGTCATCCCTTAGTCAAGTTCAAATAATTAAATAATGCGCATATGTCAAGTACAACGTTTACTGTAAAATAAAGCAGTCTTGATTCCAGATTTTTATACGACATGCCTAACATAAGTACTACAATATATTATGTTACTTGTAATTTGAGCACCCTTTGTGTCGTTTCAATTTCGAACATGACATTTGATGAGAAAAAAAAATAAGAATAGCGACCACACATCGGCTAAAATAATGTATCGATGCAGTTAGAAAGTATGTACATTTACCTCGAATGAACTGTTTTTTTTGCTTTTCGAAAGATTTAACAATAAAAGCGACAGAAATGTTTCGCAACTCTTATCAGCGTGGATTGCTATCAATTTTGTACAGCTGCGGAGCATCGCCATTAGAATTATGGGACATGCACGTGAGTTTTCGGAATTGCAAAATACAGATCGGTTTTGTAATTGAGCCAAATTGAACTGAGATTGAAAGGAAATTGTCAGGTAAAAAATGGCTACATACGACGGATCACGGACGAGGAAGTAAAATCATTAGCTCTGGAAATCGCAGGGACTAACGTTGCTACCACCTACATTTTCTGTCCTGCAGATCCGAAGAAAGTTCTCGGTATAAAACTGCCCTTTCTCGTCATGATAATCAAGAATATGAAGAAGTATTTCACGTTTGAGATAACAGTAAATGTTTTACATATACATTGACTAACGTCTTCGAACGATTATGTTCTGTGTGATTACGATCTTCTACACTCGATACCCTGCTTTATCACCGTTATCATTCTTCGCCAGATACTCGATGATAAAAAGATGCACAGGAGATTTCGAGTGAGCAATTTTCAAAGTACAACGAAGGTTCGACCGTTCTGTACTTCGATGCCGATAGGTTTATCAGAGGGATGGAATCAAATACAATTTAACCTGGCGGATTTTACGAGAAGAGCTTATGGGACAAATTATGTTGAAACTATGAGAATGCAAATACACGCTAATTGCCGAATCCGTAGAATTTACTTTGCACACCGGTATACCTAAATTGAGCAGCTAATTATGTAATATCCTCCGTGTCATCCGATTGTTTGAAATGTAAGACTTTTCTAGATTGTTACCGGAGGAAGACATGCCCGATGAGTACAAACTGTTCTTACCGATCCGTCGTCGAAAGTGCGTGAGGGCCGATCAATCGGAACTTGAGAAACTGAAACTGCAGGAAAAGGCTATGTTAGAAGAAGGCGCCGAGATGGAGCCTCCCCCGTTCGAAGGTGAGATGGATGAGGAAGAGCAAATCCTGGAAGAAGACCGGACATCAGGCCCTCCGCCGGAAGACGTTCCGACGAAGGAACGGACTTCCTCGGGAGTGCGTCACAGCGAAGAACAGAAATACGATCAGGAACCGCATCGCATGGACTCTGAAATGGAAGGTGAGGAAGGCGGATACGAAGAGGAACATCCGGAAACAGTGCAAGAAGCTGCTGCTACTGCAGAATATGATCGCCAACATGAGCACGAAGAAGAGGAGGAGGCGATTGAAAGATCTGAGATTGAAGGATCGCTTGAGGAGGAAGCTATGGCGTGATATAGCGTTTTTCTTTTCTTCGCTTATATAATTTTTCAGATCTTTTACTGGCCAACATTCATGACGCTTGAATATGGCTGCGTATTGTTTTCTACTCTAACATATTTTGTAACGTTCATTTCTAGATCGATTGTGTGCTAAGGTTAGATATAAAACTATTTGCTAGGACCCATTTTAATATTTTATTGACAATCTAGGTGAAATGTTCGTGAGGTATGGTAAATTTGGAACAGACGCATCGGAAGAATTTGAATTGCGGTCCATTCTTCATTGTTTTCGTATTCGCAAAATATAATTTGCGTACATAGACGTGCGCAACGGAAGTATCTTCGAATGTGCCGATCTGTTAGGTTAATCGCTCACGCGTGCAACGGAATTCGGGTGATGAATTTTAAAGCTATGGGACGTCGTAGTCGTCGTCTTCCCTTTTCCTCTTTGCCGTCTCGTCTGTTTCCATTTTAACAGGCGGCATTGTTTGACCCGAAGATATTTGTATTTTTGGTTTTGCCACTTGCGCTTTCACCGTAGCAGTTCCTGTCGTGCCAGCTGCTAAAACAGATTAGAATTATTATCCTGATAAAAGTCACCTTAGTTCAACAATCAAGGGGACTATGCATATTCTTACGCAATGGACTTCTTATGGAAAGACGGAGTATTGAAGGACGAAGACGGAAAGGATCTGGGATATAAAGAAATAAGATTAGCAGGGTTTATGCGGATAAAATAGCAGAGTATCTAAATACCTGTAGAGAATTTAAGGACTGGCTTAGGTATAGATATTGTTTGCGTTCTAGCAACCGTGGCAAGAGTGCCAGGCCTTTTGACAATAGACAGGCCAGCTTTGTTGCCTTCCACTTTAATTCTAGGTTGGCTGCCTGATATGTTATTTCCTACCAAGGAATGCATCGTCTTGCCCATAACTTTCTTTGTAGCATTCTTTAATTTGTAATTAGTGGCATTAAGGCAATATCGATCAGGCGGTAACCTGAGGCCATTGTTTGGTTTTACAAATGGCAGCGGTATGTTATTTTTAGCACGTGCTACGTCTAGAAGTACATCTCTAGGCGGTGGGTTTGTGAATGTACGTTCCAACTGCATCTTAACGGCCAATCGTACGTCGTCCAAGTCTATAAACTTTTTCTTGGCATGATTTGCGTAAATTCTACTGTCATCCAATATACATGTAACGTATCCTGTAAATGCAATGTAATGAAGTGTGAATACGCTAGACTTTGCAGGACCTGAATCGTCAGAATTATAATTTGCGAACGAGTACTGAAATTGTCTGTTTGTAACTTATATATACTAATATACTTACGGTAGGTAAATTCCAGTAATTGATTTATAACCTTGGGCTCATAATCTGTGATTCCCATATCTTTCATAATTGACATTATTACCTGAGCATCTTTCGGGATGTGTTTTACATGACTCATGGTTTTTGCCTTGTCCGTCATGTTTTCAAAACTTTAATGTATCTCATCCGTATATTCTCAAGTATTTGTATATTTATATATTAGAATAGGTTAGCGTTACCATTGAAAGGCATATCTGAAAGCACTGACAGCAGTTCAATGCTACCAACGTGCAAAACGGTCGATCCCACGTGAAGTTAGTCACCGTTGGTCACCATCGACTTCAGCGCCATCAGGTTGATACCATTTAAAATGTCTTTCAGCCATCTTCAATCAAGTGTGGTTGAATTGAAACGACAAGACTCCTCGCTTGTCATCAAACTGTCTTTTGCATTTTGCCGAAAGATTAGAAAACGCTTGCCAGCATGAATATCACGTCAGCAGGTAATAACATTTGATTATATTTCATCACGCAAAATATCGACTTCCGTTGTGCTTATACCAAGAAAACCCTAGTCGCATCATCGGCGTCTGACAATGATTTGCACATCCCGTGATACATAACCTTTTATCTATACGATTTCCCATTGTCTTCTCTTTATGTTTATTGCAAAATTACAGGGTAATGGTTGATCTTAATAACGTACTTTTTGTTTTCCTCTAGCTGGGATTATCTCTCTTCTGGAGGAACCAATGCCAGAATTGAAGGTATTCGCTCTAAAAAAGTTGGACATGATTGTCGACGAATTCTGGCCAGAGATCTCCGAGGCGATAGAGAAAATGTATGTTTAGAAATATTAATTTCGTTCGTAGTCAATGTATCCTATTTTAATTTTTCTTTCTATGTTGCTAGGATTTTTTTAAGTACCGTTCTTAAAGGTTAGATCTTATTTTACAGAGAAATCCTCCATGAGGACAAGGTCTTTACGCAACATGAATTAGCAGCATTGGTTGCTAGTAAAGTTTACTATCATTTGGGAAGTTTTGAAGACTCCCTCACATATGCTCTCGGTGCCGGAGAATTATTTGATGTTAATGCCAGAAATGAATATGTCGATACGACAATAGGTAATGTATAACAAAAAAATAGTTGCATAAATATTGTTCCAATTTTTTTTATTACAGGATGTAAACAGATTTGTATAACCACCTATGTATGAGTGTGATATGAGTAATTGCATTGCTAACATTTTTTCCCATTAGCGAAATGTATTGATTATTATACACAACAACGAGTCCTCGAAGCCGAAGGAAAGCTACCTCCTGGCAGCAAGGGCATTGATCCAAGACTGGAGGGTATTGTCAACAGAATGTTCCAGCGTTGCTTAGATGACAATCAGTATCGTCAGGCACTGGGACTTGCTCTTGAAACCAGAAGAATGGACATTTTTGAAGCAGCTATAATGCAATCGGTATGTATCCTCCTCCTCTTCCTCCTCCACCCTTCCCCACCCCGCGGCCGGTGCGTGCACAAATGTTATACATTTCTTCTAACTATTCCTCTTACTAAATTCAGGATGATGTCAATGGCATGTTGTCCTATGCATTCCAAGTCGTTATGAGCCTCATTCAGAATCGAGGCTTTCGGAATACAGTTCTCCGCTGCTTGGTGAGCCTGTACCGAAACTTGGGAACACCAGACTACGTTAACGTATGCCAGTGCCTCATCTTCTTGGATGATCCCTTAGCCGTAGCCGAATTGCTGGACAGACTGAGTAAAGGTTCGCAAGACTGTGTACTGATGGCGTATCAGATTGCCTTTGATCTGTACGAATCGGCGACACAACAGTTCCTGGGCAGAGTTTTACAGGCGCTTAGATCGACTGCGCCGATCCCAGGTGCTCTGATGGTAAAGCCTATTGTGAAACCTGCCGCGAAGGCAACAGAAGTGACCGCAGAGGCCACTGTGTGTGCCGAGAGTGAAAGCGCGGCTGTTGTTCCAGAGGAAACGGCGCAGCGCAGTGTTGACAGTTTGGTGAGTTCACTGCAGATAATGTATGCATGCAAATAGAATGATTCTATGGTAACAGTTTAGGCAGATGATGTGACAAGGTGTTTATTTAAGTGTTATTGAAACTCTTGTTTCTTCCATTTCACCCTAGAATGCAGAGGAGAGAGAACAGCAGGAGAGAGTCGATGCGTTGTCGAGTATTCTCGGCGGCGAGATATCGATCGATCTCCACTTACAGTTCCTTATTCGCAGCAATCACACCGATATGTTAATACTGAAGAATACCAAGGACGCGATACGTGTTTCCATTTGTCACACTGCCACTGTAATCGCCAACGCCTTCATGCATTCGGGAACGACCAGCGATCAATTCTTAAGGTGTACATCAATACAATTCTATATTCAATAAAACGATTCTTTATCCTTCTGAACAATATGGGGAAGAAGAGACGTTTCGTCGATGTTGCGGCTGTAATATTTTGTTTACTTTTCAGAGATAACTTAGACTGGCTTGCCCGCGCAACGCACTGGGCGAAATTAACAGCGACGGCGTCTTTGGGAGTCATACACAGAGGTCACGAGCAAGAGGCGCTAGCCTTGATGCAATCCTACCTACCGAGAGATACGGGCGCTGGTGCAGGATACTCAGAAGGAGGTGGCTTGTACGCTTTAGGATTGATCCACGCGAATCACGGTGCGGCCATCACTGATTATCTCCTGGGTCAGCTGAAGGATGCTCAAAACGAGGTAAATTGTCGTTACACTTTCGAAGGATCAGTCATCTTTGCCTGATGACCTAGTATGACTCTTTCTTATCTTACTGCGCAGATGATCCGTCATGGCGGATGTTTAGGTCTCGGCTTGGCTGCCATGGGATCCCATAGGCAGGATGTTTATGAACAGTTGAAGTTTAATCTCTATCAGGATGACGCGGTTACCGGTGAAGCCGCAGGAATTGCTATGGGAATGGTGATGTTGGGATCTAAATCAACGCAGGCGATCGAAGATATGGTTGCGGTGAGTAATTTCAGATTTTTATTACATTCTGCCGCTTCGTCTGCATTCCTTTGTCTGGAGGCAGGCTTTTAAGAGAAGTAATGAAGTGTATGTACATGACTATTTACAAGGTTTATTTACATTTCTGATGATGCGATGAACTTGATGAAATGTCTTTATATTATTCTTTGGCATAGGGTGGTTTCTCGTTCGTTTCCAAGGTGTATGAACCTTTGGCACTGCAAATATAATGTGACGTATAAAACAAATCTAATTTCGGATTTGTTGCCTTGCCAATCTGTCGAATGACGTGCACGGATAACTCACTTTTCGTCTAGAGTAGGGCCTCCCATGTAAACATCTTTAACTACTGCAATTTTGGGTTTCCGAAGAATCATTGTAGCGGGGAATCCGAACGGATTCAATATGGATTCGGCGTACAAGTAGTAAGACCGCGAATGCGAGCACACAGCTAAAAGTGATAAGATAAATATTAGAATCGTTTTAATATCTTTAACGCAATAGTAACCAATAATTTGTCATCGATGCTGACAGAAGGGATCCAATCCACATCCAGGTTGCTTCTCTCCACCGTTGGGAAAGAAATCGGATGTTCCCAGATTGCTCGAATGCCCCAATTTCCCAGCATTTGTATGAATTACTTGAACATTTTTCGCATCCGATGCGTCAATTCTTTCACCTGGTCCTTTGAGGCCGAAAAATGGTCCTGCAGGATCGAGGCCTAGATGACAAACGGTTGATTTTGTAAAATTCCATTTGTGGCCTTCGTTGCTATTAGAGTGTCAGTAATTATTAAAATGTACAGTATTATACGTTTCATACCGATCACTTCTGCGACTTGACCAATCGAGTGTCTCGCAGCGATTCCAGCAACGTGGGCTCCCAAAGAGTGTCCAATTATTTTCACTAAATTGCCACTTAGACCAGTGTTTTCTTGCAAAAAGGAGATAAACTCTCCCACGTGTTTTCCAACATCCATAACACCTCTCGCTACCCACGGATAATCGAACGATTGAGATATGTGCGACCAATCGACGACGATTACGTTGTAATCGCCAACTTGAACGTAGGCTGTTAATTACGTTATATTTCGTTAACATTCTGCCGTAACAATGTAATAATTGATGATGTATTAAACGTTTAGTTAGAACATACCGTCGCGAATAATTGTGCAGGATTTTGAGAGAGATGACGATCTCCAGCCGTGCGTCACGATTCTTGTAGGTCGATTTGGATTCCAGTCGGTTTCGTTTAGAAAGCCTTTGTCGGCTCTCAAAACTTGTCCCATAGGCAGGTTGTTTCTAAAACGGACATAATTGTCTTGACCAAGTTATCGAGACAAGTCGAATGGCACAGTAAGAGGAATTATGCATTATTTTCTCAAATGATTTATGGCAATGTTCGCACGTGAATACTAACTGGGTGTAGAGCGTGAACTCGATATTTTGAAGCCGATCCCTCAAAAGATAAAATACAGAGTCGGACGGCTCGCTGTCTTCCAAGTTGACAAAGTACGGTATTCCCTTTTCGTCGGGAAAAAATATATGATTTTCCGGCCCTGATGTTGACTTTAGCAGAGCCGGCGAGACAAGAACAAGAAGGTAGACTGAAACATAGAAGCATAATTTCATATAGCGTAATTAAGTTGCGACTTCCATTCAGTCCAATTTCAACGGTTGCCTGTGAGTATATCCAAATTATACTAACTGATCAACAGCGCTGTGGACGCCATTTTTGCCTGATTGTCAGTCTACGTCTCGCCAGGTGGACACTCTCAAGTTTCCGGCTATGCTTTTCGATTCCCGTCCTTTTATATTCCCTGGACAAAACAATGATCGACCACTTGAACATTTCATACGATAAGAAATACCTGATAGTTATCGCTTGACGAGTATTGGGGGGGTATCAAAAAAGTGTGGGACAAACGTGATAGGGTGATGTCTTTCCGATGAGCGCTAATGTGTCAGCCTTATATACCGTCTGTACCTGATGTATCATTTCTCTCTACCATCTCGTATTTATATCAGGTGTCACGTAAAGCGCACAAATCTTTCTCTGGCGTAGTGTTTGCATGCAGATATATTTCGTCTGATTTATCTCACATTCTTCATGGGCTGAAAATAGTTAATAGCCTTTTTCGTCCCTGGTTATGTCTTTGCAGAAAGTTATGTTTGGATTGTGTGCGCAGCCCCTTCATATTTATAAATCTTTTGAGTGAATTAAGTGAGTGAGGAATTGGATAGAAATCACTGTTTCGATGGAATGGCGATAGTTTAATTAGGTGGCCACTGTACTTAAGTTTGACTCGGCAACTGTCGTGTCGAACGCACGATTTCGTTTATCGTCGCGCGAGACAAATGCAGAAAGGTGAAACTTTGAATTTCCCACTTCGCCGATAACGAGCGTTCGTGATGATAACGGCGGCAGCATTGCGAGCTTGCTCGAATGGTTTCGATCGCCTTCCTTTCTTCATTTCCCATCTTTCGCAACAGTGGATTTAAATTGAACGGTAGTTCCCGGAAAAAGTTTATTAAGCAATTTATTAACCATCTACGGACGATTCACAGACGATTTACGATTCTGCGACTTTCTTCTTTTGTCCCCTCTCCCCCTTTCCCCCTTGCCGCGACGTTTTCAATCGGAATAGGTTTATACTTTAAGCATCGAGCCGATCCGTTCAATTATTTTCCGCGCAATTGACTCTTCGTTTGGCACTCATTCGCTGCAAAAGCGTATACAATAAATCGCAAGAATTTATTGCTTTATTGTTGCCGTCCTGTCAGCTTCTAATTGCTTGTAATCTCCTCCGTCGTATATGATACAATTACAGACGAATAACGGTTGATATGACAATAGTCAATGTCAAAGTGCCTACTTTACATTGTTCTTTTTTTATGCGCGAGAAATTTTTCGTAGAAGCGAATTTCCTGCGAGAGGATATCATGTAACGTTTTTTTTGCGGTACAAAGCTATGTGGAAGTACAGTAAAAGTCCGCTATATGTCCGCTGAAGTTAGTATCCGCTATAAGTTGCTGTGCCGCCATCTTGTTGGGGGGATCCCCCTCGCATCCGGCCACTGAGTCGCACGACATTGTCACACAATTTGTTTGATGCCGCCGACGGCAACACCGAGGCCTATCGGTGAGACACTAACACCAACGACAAACAATTTAAAAAGTTTATTTGCGATAAACTCGATTTGCATTCGCAGGAAGACGAGTAGGAAGTTTTAATGCAATTAATATCGGCTAGCCTCGGACCAGAAGCATCGTAAAAGTTAGAGTCTTAAACCGATATCTCTCGACGCGGTGCGGAGAACATAGGCTAACCATCTATCGATGGCTATGTACTACGGGCGTGTAACGCGGCAATACGGAAATTAAGGCGCAAAAAGTCGGCTGATAGGCTATCTCTGCCTTTTCAAATTGAATTACGCGATCTGCAAAAGTTAAGCTGCAAACAAGTTTGATGCGGTTGCTGGGCGCACATTTTATCGCCTAATATTTCTTATCTCGCTTCTTTTTCAGTCTTATTCCGTATTCTACTGCTGCTTCAGTTGATAGAAATGAGCCGATTATTGGGCCACTCGGTTAAGTTCAGATTGAAACGGGTGGGTATGGTAGATCACCGCGGATATTCATCGTTCAAACGCGCTTCAAGCCTTGCTTCTTTCTTCCTACAAGAAGGTGTCTCCGAGCGACAAACAACCTCGAATTAATAATTCCAATGGGTTGATCAATCAATCATGACGTATTTTTCAGGTTTTACATTGAGCCTCTTCCTCTCCTTTCCCTCCTCGCCGGATTACCCGATAAATTCGACTCGACGTCGTTCATTTCCGTACGACAAACACCATTGTCGGAATTACGTCAAAAAGAAGGAATCAATCATAAGGAATCTTTGTAACTGAAAAATGTCTTTTTTGCCGACGAAAAAAATGGAGAGAATAAATGAACTAACGTTCTTTCCCCCCTTTTCGTTTGCTATGTTGCCTCCGAATCTCTCCAAGTTTCTCAATGACAAATCATAATGAATCTTTTCAATTGTCTATATTATATTTACGGGCAACGAAGAAGGTGAAAGATGCGAATCTCAGTGTCTGTTGAGTCTTTATACCTTTTTTCCGAAGTTTCCTTAACGTCACTCGTTTCTGGGTGACAAGGTGCGTGCTCGAAAATATGTAAGGGAGTTTGCCTTTTATGGCTTCAGTTCCACACGCATCAACGCTTGCATGGAGATTCTGTGAAAAAATAGGTTAACCGCTTTGACGTTAACGAACGGCGCTTTATTTCTTATTTACGAGAGTCGCCTCGTTCCAACGTTTAATTAGTCTCTAATTTCGATTTAGTACTCTGCTTGAGTGGGTGCAGTCGAGACCTGTAATTGAACGTCCTGGCTTTCCTTCCGAATGCATAGGTCATAGATTCGATTTTACTGAGCCAAAAGTCCAATGTTTTTCTTTTCAACGAATGGAAGATAGTACAGGTACGTTAGGAAACAAATAGAAATTTGGCTTCAAGAGAAAGTGGAGCGAGAATTCAATCGAATCTCAGTATGAGTGTAAAAAAATTGTGCCGGAGAAATGGCAGAAATATAGGCAGAACTTCAAATGTCAAGCTTGATAAAACTCGAACAAGGTAAGATAATGATTGAAAGATGAATTTCTATTGTAAAATGCAGCTGCGCGACTATCTTTTTATCAGATTTCAATGATCGAGATATGATGAACATAAACAAATCCGTGTGTTATTAGAAATTTATCAGCTCACGACTGAGGTAAACTTTTTCTGCCGGCAGATAAGTTGGATTTCATCAATGTTTAATTGAGCGATAGTACTTCGTTAATCGACGATTATTCCCCGATTTTTCGACAGCAAGGCAGCTAAGTGTTTGCGTTGTTAGTTGTCAGGTACGCTTGATCGATTGAATCGATTTTTGCCATTTTTTTTTCTTTGCAACAATCATCGAAGCATTCCAATGACTGTTTATTCTTTGTAACGAATTTTCTTATTAGGAATTTAATGTAAAGAAAGAATAGACATTTTCGTTCGGCGAATGTAGATTTCTTTCCTGCTGAATAAAATTCGAAAAGAATTCTTTTTCTAAGATATAAAATAGGTGAAATGCGAAGATTACCGCCGTTTTCGTTAACTCTTCAAAGTCGATGTTGTCGCACGAAGCAACTGAGAGAATGAGAGAGAGAGGTAGAGAACAACTTTCGTGAAGGACAGTAATTTCTGCAATATATATTGTGCTCGAAAAAGGTTATTGTTGCTCTTTGTTGATCCTCTGTTGGCTTACGACTCTGGTGGGAGTGTAATGAGTTGGTCGGTGATTAAAATACCACACTCAAGATCACTAAGTGAAAAGCAAACGTTCTCGGGCGAAATCTTGGCCTGCCAAACATTTCGTATTATTGTACATTCGTTGTATGCAATTATTATCGTTTTTCCTTCTGGTTGGCCAAAAATTACCTGCTATCTGTGACATTATTATTACTTGGAATCGTGCAAAAATTATCATTATACGATTAGCTACCTCTTGTTATGATTAACCTGTCCAAACTTCCCTACCGAAAACTTCTTCACCGGAGCCCGGAAGAAAAATATATGGAGAGTGCAAACAGTAACCGGTTGAAAAAAGTAATCTCTGCCCGAAACTAAGACTCGAGTTCATTGCTCGGCGATCGGTTTAGAGCGCTTGAAGAATCAGGGAAACGTGATAATTGGATCAGTTCGAGCGGAAAGGATATGCAAATAATTGCGTGAGAGCCTGTTTGCATTCTCAGCGCTGCAGATGGGAAGCTTATTGGGAATCTTCAGCCTCGCGACTCTTTTTTGACGCAAAACGGAGGATCGACAACGCAGCTGCAAGGTGGGACTTGTTTCCTTTTGGCTAAGAAGTCGAAATTGGTATAGGATCTATAAAAAGGTCCGAAAGCAGAAATCTCTTTTGACCCTCGTAAAATGATGCCGATTAAACAAGCAGTGGATGTCGAACAGCCATTACATCGATTATAGACATATTTCATGAAAACTATCGATGTTTTCAATGATTCGGAAGGGACGTTAATATGTTTTCCTTTCCTGTTTTTCCGGTCTGCTCAGTACGCCCAAGAAACGCAGCACGAGAAGATTCTTCGAGGTCTGGCGGTCGGCATAGCGTTCACAATGTATGGCCGTTTGGAGGAGGCTGATCCTCTGGTGACTTCCCTCTGCGCCGACAAGGACCCCATCCTGCGAAGGAGCGGCATGTACACCCTGGCAATGGCCTATTGCGGGACCGGAAATAACCAGGCCATCCGCAAACTCCTCCACGTCGCTGTAAGTCATTACCATATCGCGTACGTGCCCGACTACTACGACCTACTCCACCATTTATATTCCACATCCGCCCTCTGCCCCCCTCTGCCCCCCTCTGCCGTCTTCTGCTTCCCATACTCACACTCCTTCATACGCTTTACCCTATGTCTCGCATATTCCATCTAATTTCACCTACAATTTCTACCGTCTGTATGTCCAATTATTATCGTGGCGCGATCGGATTCCTACGCTTGCACACGGTAAGCGTCGAAGCAATGCAATGCATTTCATATTACGTCCCGTTACTTTATCGATAATTACCAGCTGCTTCATTTCACCTATATAAGATATTAAGATAATGATAGTTGAGGGATAGTAGGTGGAATTTAGATTTAGCCTAGCATAGATGTTGAGTCGTTTGATCGAGAAATATGCATATAATACATGCCGAATGATATATTCGAGACATAAGCGTCTGGAAGGTAAGGGTCTCAACTCGAAAGGCAATATCGGCAATACTCGAACATTTCCTCTTTCTTTTTGCAGGTATCGGATGTGAACGACGACGTACGACGCGCGGCAGTGACCGGCCTCGGATTCCTCCTGTTCAGGTGAGTGTCTCGCATGGAATACTTAACTTGTACTATCGTGGAATCGATATAAGCCGGGGGAATGTGAATTCTCCGATGGCTCGCGGCCGTATAGCGGACGTACAGAGGACGTAGAGAGGACGTATAGCGGCCGTATAGCGGCCGTATAGCGGCCGTATCGCTAACGTATCGCGCTCGTATCGCGGGCTCGTTCAGGAATTTCGTGCACGCCACTATAAGCGACGGACCGCCGCTTCTTTAATAATGTCAACCGGTGCACCGGAAAACCGGAGCTTGCATGATAAGAGACAGGAAGGCATTCGGAAGTTCGACCGCCGTCATTTACACTCAAGATCCTTTATCGATCCTTCCATCGACGAGCCGTAGAAATTTTACAGGACATTTTTTTTACCATTTCACCCTTCACTAGATTTCTTTCATACTTGGGCCTTTGTACCGCTGCAATAGCAATTTTCTTCACTTCACTTTTTTCATTCAACTTTTAGACGAACAATTGATACGCTTATAAATATGATATTCTATTGCATTGTATAATATACATGGCTCTTTTCTCGAACATAATTGACAATCGCAAAATTCCTTGCTGACTGTCGCTTTTCTCGAATGAAAACCGTTATCTCTGACCTCGTCTCAAAGAATAAGGCCGACGACTCTGTTGCAAGTCGTTTTATCACGTCATTGAAGACTTAATTGAATAAAAATTATGACCGTTATCAATCATCTATCCGATACGCCCCGGTAATCGTCGAGCGCTCACGGCCAATTTCGATATTTTCCTTGCGACGATAAAGACCGACGGCGGTATTACACAATGGCCAAGTCGGCATCTGTCTCGCGAGATGAGCAAGAAGCATTGATCACCACTCGGGAATCTTAGGCAGACGACGTGGATGGCTGGCCGATTGCGATCGCGATACTCTTGATTAAGGCTAACGCGCGATAAAGATACAGTTTCTGCGTCGAAACCTCCTTGTCCCCGACTCAGATTCGATATCTGCCAAAACATGGAAAGTATCGGGCAACTATCGCGTCTCTCTTACTGAGGGACAAAGTAAGAGTCGTTCTCTAATATATCATCAAAAGTCTGTTCTTTATCCGCAATGCTGCGTGGATTATTTCGATTATTTCATCTGATTGTTTTGCAGTGTTCTTAGCTGAATATTGCTTATGGCTCGTTTCTGTCCTCTTCTTCCTGCGCTCGGCACCTTCCCGACTTGGCACGATGTTGCCGATCATTGAAGCATGCTTTTTCTCAATTTCTCTCGACTGCGGTGCAGGGATTGAACTCTAGTCGTTCCTGTGGGAATTCACTGATCTTCTCGCTCACTCAGGCGTGAACCATGCGACGAGCTTAAGAGTTATTTCACCTACGTATCCTCACTTCACGATACTTGCTTCACTGCCTTACATTACATTGCACTACTTTACACTATTTCATCTTACCGTAACTTGTTACATTGCCTTATCTGTTGTGCTCTTTTTCGAATATGTTTCGCAGTAACCAATATAAATACGACATTTGGCCATAATAAAAATAAGAATCCAATATGATGTAAAGAAAGAAAAGTGTGCCGATTTACTTCAAGATAGAAACTTACGATCAAGATGATAGAAAGAAAGAGTGAAAAACTTTGAAAGACATCATATGCATAAAAGTGATATAAAAGAGTTGTTAGTACAGTTGTCAGTACAGTTGTAAAAGGAACTACCCACCACTAGGTGCGCTCAGAAGAGTGATAATCGACGTGCCGATTTGGCGGAGCAAATAATTTCACGTCTCATTAGGCGCGCTTGACAAAGAAAGGAGCAAAGTAAATGACACATTTTAACTCTCGGGTGATTCGAACTCTTCGAGGTATCAAGATTTTATCGCTCGCTCAACGATTTAAATGTAACTCATCGCACCATTTACAGTCGTGGGTACATCGTTCTATCAACATTTAATGTTCAACGTGCCGCACTATTTATTTCCGGGCTCCGTCGCGTATAAAATTCCTTTATCGAAGTCACCCGCGTACTGGTTATATTTTATTTTCAGCCAATTCGGTAATTGAAAATAAAAAAGAGAAAAAATAACGGGCCACCACACTTGTTTGTTTAACCATTTCGAACGGCTCGCGAAACAACGGGAATATTTCTATTGCGCCAGCATGCGTCTTTCGACGTAATTCATGAAAAATGGGGAGCCTTCTATTTGCTTATTCCGCTATACCGCAATTCTGCTTATTCTTCGTCAGAAACGTTATTTCATTAAAATTGATCTGTCCCTTCATTTCTTTCGCATCATTCTCGTAGAAAAATGATCGCCCAAACAGTTTTAAAGATTACGCTCTTCCCACCCGACCGTTTTCCACATTTCGACGGGACGGTTTTCGAATTTTTTCTCCCTCGCACGGCGGGAAACGATCAGCAAATAATTACACGTTCGCTGAGCAAATCCATCAATCGTCAACGCGACAACGAGCGATTCCTCGTTCGCATCGACGAAATCCTCTACCCCAAAATGGGCTCGACGTTCGGAGAGTTTGAAAATACGCCTCTCTGTCTCTCTCATGCTCCTCGTAGAAGCGAAATTATACGACACGAAATTACTTTGAGTAGACGTTGGCATTTGCGGCTTTGAGACGGAGGAAGATTCAACTTTGCCAGTCGAAAGTCTGGTGAAAAATGTAAATGAGGGAGGGAGACAATGAATCGATGTATGAATCAAATGAGATGACCATCCGAATTGAGACTGCTGACCCGTGTATAAAATAAAGAAGAAAGAAAATTGGTTGGGCCAGGAAAGTTTTACTCAGTTAAAGTTCTCTCCTTCTTTTGGAATGGCCTGCTTGTTGCCCCTCCCAATGGCTTTCCATTTCTCGGTCCTGCTTCTTGACTAAACGACACCTGTGGCGCGGACCTTCTGCCCGATACCGACTAGGATGGTTCCGCAGACAGAGAGAGAGAGAGAGAGGGAGAAGGTCAGAAAATGTGATTTTTTCCGCTGGAACTTTGATTTCGATGCGAGCGAACAGGTCGAGACTCAACGAGTAGTAAGCTGCCTATGAACGTTGGCGCCAACCTCCGACACTGGAGCCTTCTAGTCAAATATGCCTTGATGCCGTTAGCTTGGAGTCGACGCGATATGGCTGGCATCAATTTGTCTTAATCGAGTTCTCCCGACGTCAGAGGATCTTTTAATTTCGACATGCTAAGTAGTCGCCCGGTATCGGGCAGGCCGAAAAAGGATAAGAAAGAAGGAAGGAGAAGAAGAAGTGCTCTCGCCCTTAAAGGTACTTGGCCCGTCCGGTTGGAGAAATTGAATGAAAAAAGGGGCGGGAGAAGGAGGAAGAGGAGTAGAAAAAAAGATGCGCGGTAAAAAAAATTGTTGGAAAATTGGAAGGCCGAGAGTGTCCCATTTGGCCGAGAGGGGTTTGCCGACTAAAGTGGGCAGAGGCGAAAGGGTAATTTGGAAAACGAGAGCCGGTCTCAAAGTCTCCGTCTCCCTGCTTGCGGCTAATGCATTACGCTCTAACAAGCGGAAAAGCAACTTCCGGATGGAACCGACTGGAGACAGATAAATAGCACCGGAATAATATATCTCTCTCTATATATATATATTTTAGATAGATATATATATATATATATAGAGAGAGAGAGAGAGAGAGAGAGAGGGTTGGCTAATAACGTCATCTTTAGGACATTATCCAGTTTCCCACTTTCACCAAAGCGTGGTCGCTTAATCAAGACTTATTTCGGAATTAATTTGACCGCCGGATCACATTAATTTAACGTCAATTTTTCTGTCCGCTCCTCTTTGCACTCCCTGGGTATAGGGTGAGTTATGTAAATCGTTCGTTTCCCTACTTTGATGGGATGGTTCGTTTTAAGGTGAACGCGGTTATTCTTTATATTAGGTATGTCGCTATCTCCTCGACTATGTCAGTAGATATGACAACAGTCATATTTCTAATATTCTATTATTTATTTGACTATGTTTCACTGAATTTCTTATGTCTCAACGATTCGTTAATCAGATAAAGATTTACTTCTTTGTACCTTAGTACAGATCCTGTTCTCTGATATGCAATTATTTTTAGGTCCCGCGTTCATGAATTTACATTAATATTCCGATGAGGGTCGCGTATGGGTAAACCCGGCGGTGTTCTGTTTGACTTACACTCTAGTACCCTCGCCTCCTTTCCCGAAGAAAGGCCGAAGAAGAAGCCGAAGAACACAATCAGTGGCAAAACTTTGCTTTTGCTACGCTCCGCTAATATTCAATTGATCCTGATCTGCGTAATAATCGTACAATGGCGCTGAACCGATTCAATTGTTTGGCCTCATCCTTGCGCATTATGGAATATCGCATGAATCGTTTGATCATTTAATCGTAAGGCCAGCGTATTGCCCAATGGACGTACAGTCGCATTTATTGCAATAACGTTCGCCGACGATCAACGGCTCGTTCATTAACCTCGATATTCCACCGGTTTTTTTGACCTTCCACATTGTGAGCCTGTTAGCCGCAACTCGATCAACTGATTTCGCTGTAAAAAGGTAAATCGTAATCTATCGCGGATAAAGACGATATTAACAAATTTTGTCCACCTTTTTTCTTTTCCTCTGAACAATCTTCGGTGGAAATAGTACCGGAAGAGCAATTGATAATTATCGCGTTATTAAACTCTTCTATTACTTGTCCAAGATAGAAGAAGGGCAACGGCAACGGCAACGGCAACGAGAAACTGAAACGTTAAAAGGCTTACTATCAATAAATTATATCTTCACCGTCCGTGGCGACGTTCGACTTGTTATCCGAAATAATTGAATGTAAAGCAGCTTGCTTCTCCATTTTCGGCGTGGAAAGGAAGGTATGGTGATGATTAAAATTGGCCGACACAGTAGCAGACTCAGTTGCACGACGGTCCCGAAGATTTCGCAGGCAGATTTAAAGGGGAGTTGCCCGGCCTGATCCGCAAAGCCTTCGTTTTAATGAACGCTTTAATGGTGGGATAAATGTAAATTAATTTCGCGCAGAGTAGACCGAGCTAAATAAGATCCACTATTCGTGACTGGACTACTGCAATCCGTTTGCCTGCCAGAATTTCTCGGCACTCGGCCAACGCTTGTTTTGGGCGTCGCTGACCGTTTGAAAACATTACGTCGAGACTGTGTACTCGACTTTTTCTACTTCATTTCTCAGTAATCACGAATCGCAGCACGCGTGGACAATTACGAATTTTCGCTCTTCATACGAAAGTACAAAAAAATGACTTACTGTCAATTACAGTTTCTGTTCGCATTTTCGATAAATATATAGTTCTTTCGTAAGGTGAAAAAATGATTTTGAGGGAGAGAGAGAGAGAGAGAGAGAGTTTCTTTACATTCCTTAAAAGGTATTTGAATTAATGCTGAAATCAGTGCTAATGTGTAGAAATGTATTCGCACCGAATCGATATCGGATTTCGAATATGTCCTGGCACGATTGCCCGGTAGTCGATGTAATGGTCAGATCGAGTACTAATGCGCGGCCCGATTGCCATGATAAATGATTGGTCGACGATAGTTGATCCGGCGGCAAGAGCGGCGGCAAGAGCGGCACACCGAGCGCGAAGAATTGAAGCGCGCTCGTCTGCCACCATCTCGACTCCGAGATACGCCTAATATACGATCCCACCAGCGTTCCTTTACGTCGGACAGCCTGAGAAGTGTGGCTCGCGATAAAAGTCCTGCGACCTCATTTAATAGACGTTCGACGAGCATGCCACAGACGAACGGCAATGAGTACAATGTATTTTTCTTTCCCGAGTGCGCCACTTTCGAGAGGGTCATATCTTTTTTCTTTTCCTTCCTTTTTTTTCTAACCTCCTCAGCCGTACGAATCCTGGCCATTAAAGGGTGCCACTTCTTTCGACTTCTTTCGATGCCGCCTGGGCGAATTGCAATTTATCGCCCCTGACGGCTCGTCCCCGATGGAAGAAGAAGCGCGGTCGGATCGGCCGAACCTTTCAATTAAGAGTTTCGACAGTGGTCAGTTATAGATTGGTGCGAACGGAGGCCAGATTCGTTCAGACCTTGGAGAAAATGTAAATATCTAAAAAGTAAAGATCTGCTCTAGGACATCTTTCAGAAAATAGACAGATAAGCAACGGTGCAATTCTAACATCGCGCCAAGTCATACGAAATCATGCGAGGCATTTAGCTTCTTATTTCGACGTAATTGCGATTTTGCGTATCTCTAATGCTCAATTAACAAAGCGTCCAAATGATTGGTAAGTAAGAATTTTTGACGTTTTCGGAAATCGCTGCTTTATTTCGCAAGTTTATTAATCAACAAACAAGTTTCTAATTGCAGTGAAATCATATTGGCGCGTTGTCAGTAACAGCTAACACTTTTCATTCGATTCTTGCAATATTTGAATTAAAAAGAAGACTATCTTCGGCTAGGTCCAACATTTTAACAGTTTCCAGATGTTTACATTCATCTGGAGCGCGTGCATGCAGCGACTTTGATAATAAATTTTAGTGACGCCGCTGTACGAAAGCAACAAATGGACAGATGATAAAGGAATAGGCGAATTTACATGTAGTAGTACGTTGACAGCGAATTCTGACATCCCATTTTCTCCCACTGACGCGAAACTCTCCGCATGGATTTGCGCTGATTAGCTTATCGTTTCCGAACTCAAGGATCTTGTGGATTTCGTTATCGGGCTTACGTACCTGCCGTTTGTAAGCACCTGCTGCTATTCGACAGACAAAACTGAAGACAATTACGATTAGAACTATACGTTGATCGGGTGCAATGGTTTTCTAGAATCACTTATAGGATGATATCAATAATAGACGTAGCCAATAATGCATATTGAATTAGACTGATGAAGTGTCTTTGAGTTTAAAAGTGTTGAATGGTTGTTGCAGCGGTAGGGATCATGTCGAAATTCTCCTCTTACCCAGTTCTGAGACGCATAGCAATATTAATATACAATCATAACTTATTTAGTAGATTGAATCGAAGGGTTACTTTGTCCATTCGTACACTTTTCGTAGTGTTTCGTAGTTTCGACATCGGATTAATGATCCGTTTCGAAAATCTGCCAATTATCTCGCGACGACTCCCAAGTGACGGCCAACGGAAGTTCGATCATTTGTTGGACATTTCCGGCGGTACTATCTCCCGTCGACACTTCTCCTCTTGTTGCCCCCTTTTCCCTTTATTTTTCACGAACCGTTAGGAAAAATCAAACGAGTTTTCGGTCTGCCAGAGTTCTCAACCGCCTTTGGCCATTTCTCTTCTGTCCATTTCCCATCCGTGTTCCTGCTCGTGAGTTATTGATTTTGGGGAGTATCAGAATACGGGACGTCGGTATTTCGAAAGTTTGCATAATCGTGACGTTATTCTCGAAAGTTGAGTCCCGCAGGGGAGACGAGAAAGCGGTCGACTTTGTTGCACGACATCGGCTTTCCCATTCATTTTCTTTCGACTCTTTCTCGTGACTTTTCCTCTTTACCGCTGCTCCTCACTTTCGGTTCTTCCTTTTCCAACACTTTTTACCTCCTTCCGTTTGCCCGATTGATTGAGAGACGTAACGAAGAGCCTGACGCACCTCAATCCTTTTTTCGCCAACTTTGAGACCAATTTTCAGTTTCTCCTTAATACCAAAGTCTGAATAGCGAGCCCCGTACCAATATATTTTGACCTCAGAATTCCTCTTCTCATCTTTGAAACTTTCACCGAAGTTCCCTAGCAGTTTCATGGAAAAGGATTCCTGTTGAAGACAGCGAACGCAAGACGCCGTTCGTCGACGCTTATTATTACTCGTCGCATATTTCCTTTCACACAGTTCACTTATGGTTGTGGCAAATTTTCGACAAGGGACATGTATAATTTAAGTCTTAATGAACACGGTGCGTTGTTTCATTTTATGATCATTGCAAAACATGTTATGGCGGCAAACACATATAATTCCAATGAATAAATATAACTTGCTAACTAATGTTACAGTTCATCCTTGTCGCTTCTTCCAGTAGTTATATTTGTCCTAGATTAATTCGTTCAAGGTCAGAAATTGATATTCTGCAATGAAATTGACATAATGGTGAGAAGTTGGCAGAGTGTCGAGTATCGTGAATGTCGAAGCAGCCGAAAAGGATGGTAAATGTGATCGATGACGGTCAGGACGCGCGTCGTATCGATCCTCATTAAAGGACGACGGAGAGGAACTCTGAGAGTTTCGTCCTGTCTGCCTGTCGCGGATAGAGAATATTAGTTTGAGGCAAAACTTCCCTCGTACGCTTTGCACTCGATTCTTATCGCAATGTTCCTCTACTACCGTGATGCTTTTCTATAATTCTTCAACCGCTTCGTCGTCATCTCTTGGTTAGAATTTTCTTCTCGGTCAGGTTTGCAGCAAGATGATAGTTGACTTCTAGGCGCGAATAAAAGAAAATAATTGAGGATTGAAGCAATTCGTATGGCATAGCAATATGTAAAAGCGAAATAAGTAGAGTGCAAGCGGTTGAAGATATGCGAGAGCAGAGCGTTTCGGGAAGCATGTCACTCTTTCCGGCAGCTTTTTCCGCGGAATAAATATTTAGCTCTCTCGATCGGATCCCGATAACGCTGGCTGGCGGCCCCTCTCGAGCCTCGAAAAACGGAACGGAATTGTTCCCTCTGGCCACGACGAGGCTGAAAAGCTGCCGATGACATTTCGCGGATAAGCCTGCCGAGGCAAATAACTGGACATTAAGTGCAGTCTTTCTCATAGCTCCCACTCTTTCTATGGGGGCGAAGTGAGTGAAACACTCGAAATCGAATGCAGATCGAAGGAAAACGATGATCGTTTCGAGATCGCTCATTTTTCACCAACCGTCTCCGTTCGCTTCTCCTCTTGGCAGAGAATGCTTCCCTCCGGCGGGGTTAGAGTAGAGATTTGCAAGCTACTCGCCTCGGCGTACTGGGGTTGCAAGTTTTTCGAATAATCCCTGTTTGGATTTCTCCATCGAAAGGGTGTCACCTAAGATAAAAGCTTCGACGCTCGGCAAAGACACAGACGGTAGATTAAAGAAAGGCAAAATATTAACCTTTCACCTCCTTGATAGAATTTTTGCGAAACAAGTATCGACGTCCGAGGATAGGTGAAGCGAAAATAATCTGACATTAAGTAAAGTGTCCCGATGCCACCACCCTCCTCTCTCTAACTTTTTCTTCTTTCTATCCTTCTGCCTACTTCCCTCTTACGGAAACATTCATTCAGCCACACTCTTTTCCCATCTTCTTCGTCCTTTCATCCCATTCCACTCGCAATTCTTTTCCCTCCTGCGAAATGTTTGAAATTCCCATTGAGTTTTAAGCCGCAGTGGCGCAAATATTGTTCCAACAAATAGAAAAGCACCTTCCCGTCTTTCTCTTCTCCAATGGCAGATGCCTTCGAGATGCTCGTCGGCTTTTGTCGCCTGCCGGCCCTTATTAATTTCCACCATGACTCTCGGTTCGCCAGAAATTTTTCCTCCCTCTACTGTACGGCGCCTATTCGCTATTCCAGGCTATTCGTAGAACGTATTGCCAAGTGGTAGAATCTAACGGCAGTTCCCCTTGAATCATGGGATAATTAGAAATTACCCGTTCATTACGGCGCTTGCTTTAATCGGCATAAAAGGGCCCGAGGCTCAACAGACGATGCGACGAGCATTCCCGGAGTAAATAGTCGAGGTTGGCGACAGCTTTCGGATAAGTAAGGATCGAGGGAGCGAGCTTCCAGGCTCGCACCACAGATATAATAATTTCACGCTCTTTCGGCTGACAAATATTTTTCCATTTAAATCACAACAACCTTTAAACTGATATATCCTTTAGAGATAATTATTATCAAACTATCAATAATTGTACAATTCTTTAAACCAGAAATATCTTTCAGGTCCATTATCGTATAATTCTCCGCATAATTGGATGAGTGTATAAAATAATATGCTATTAATTATATAGAGTCGCAGAGCGATAACAGTTTTATTTGAATATGAAATACTTCTGAGACGTAGCATTCGAGGAAAAAGAAACGTACAAAGTAATCCATTTTTCATATAAAATTACCAGATAATAACTCGGATTGCGGGTCGGAAAATTATAGTGGACAGCTGATAAATGTTCAACAAATCACTTCATTGAAATCAGAAATAATAGTCCGCAGTTTCATAATGGAAGTGAGCCAATGGAAATCGGCAGTATAATTAACATTAATTCAATAACGCAATTATCGTGCGTATTGATCGTTATTAAATGTGACAGGCTCATCCGCCGTCTTCATTTGTCCGTACCTATCTCAGCTTTTCAATATTATATATTCACGCTAATAAGAAAGCAAAAAGAATTCACAACGTGTTTTCTCGCATCTCTCTTTCTCTTTTATATTCACATCGTCAACCTTTCTATCTCTTCAATTATGTATTTTTTCCCTGTTAATAATTTAGCATGGCAATCTTTTTTTCAATGCAAACTTTTTCATAGAACATGAATAGTTCCTGAATACCGAGTTTCCCTTTGTGGTTCAAGCTGGATTTTAATTAAATTTCTTCTTCTCTTTAGGCTCGCCTTCATCCGTTCTCTCTCTCTCTCTCTCTCTCTCTCTCTCTGTCTGCTTTATTTTCTCCTTCTTCCCATTTTCCTATCTTGCTCACGGTGTTTCCCTCTTGTAATTCGTAACCGCACTGGGGACGGATCCGATTGGATGGAATAGAAGTGAATGAATTTTCCATGGTAATCTTCCTTTGGAAAATCGTAGATTCGAACATCAGTTTCGTCCGACCATTCCGGCAACAACCTGGATAAGCATTCTTTTCCTGCATACGGAGTGACATTAAGCATATCGAGAATAAGACATATTGATCCAATGGTCGTTTCGAGTGAAGAATATTTTGTCCGCAGAAAGCTATGGAAGTGATGCTTTATTAGAGTCTTCGTAATGGAGTGTTGAATGAAAATGGAAAAAATGAGATGGTCGGGATACTAGTCTTATTAAGAAAGTGAATTCTGGTTGTTTCGCTGGTGGTGTGGGGATCGCGCGAGGCACCATTTATCAGACGTCGCGTTTTAGTAAGCGGAAGTAAGCGTACGCGCACCGATTCCCCCGCGCGCTCCCCCTTTTCCACTCTCCACTACGCTGTAATTGTTTAATGGCGTTTCAAAGTCAATTAAGCCGGTAGTTTGTCGTTAAAGGCCGAACGGCGTAAACAATAATCGGCCGACGCGCTGGCCCAAAGAGAAGCTTCTATGAGGTAGGAGCAAAGCGAAGCAAGAAGTTAGCCGATTAGCTTCACGCAATTTTTCATGCTTCCTGCATAGAACCTCCTGCCTTTCTCCGAGTAATTGCGTTATATTGTCCGGGATCACGATGGCTTGCTCCTAAAGTCCCTGGACACGGAGTGTGCGCAATACGCTTTACTCCCAACAGATATTTCACATTGGCGGTGTTGCGAACGAGTGAGGCAGAATTTTTGAGCCGTGCAAGCCTTGAAAGTGCCTGACGATGTCGTTCGCTTACATTACATGTTGTCTGCGTTTGATTATTCAAATGCCGATTGAATTTAAGAATGCACGGAAATTATATCTCTCAGTGTAGATAAGGGCTACTAATGGTAGAATATGTATAAAATTTTCTTACGAAGTGTATTATTACTTTCTAACTCTGTGCCTGTTCGCAATGGCGAAACGTTCGGTCAGTCCCGGCTATTATTATTCATATGGCCGATTTGGAGATGTCACCTCGCTAATTACGCGTTCCCTGCTGAGAGTTTCGTATGTGGCGATTGGAAATTAATTGAGAGGCAAAAACGTTAATTATCAGTCGACAGCTGCTCGTTCCGATTCTGATTGGAAATTTTGTTTGTTCCACGTAAGCAAGCCAACGCAACGAATAAACGCTTTAACAATATGAATCCCGTAACAATGGGAGTAACCGGTGTACGGTGAGTAACAGCTTTCCTCTCAGAGAATGACAACATTAATTTGTTACCTACAAAGAACACGGTATATGGTAGCTCTGAAGAAGAATGCTATCAGTTTATTAGACTTTTCATAAGTGTACAAGTTTGGGGATCTTCGTCGCGTTGCTTCGTCGCGAATATTAAAATCGGACCGCCCAGCGGTCTGGGCTTTCGGCCGGGGTGGCGAAAGACGTAATCCTACCCGCAGCAGAGGATTATATATCGCCGCTCTACGTCTACAGCGTGGATTTGCTAATCCTCTTTCGTATTACCGCCTTAATTTGTCGAATGGCCGGATTCAATTAACGTTCGGGGATGGATATTAATTAACTCGCGCGCGTCGACTAGGAACAAGTACGTGTTGCGCCGAATAACATTCACGTATGAACCAGTGTAAATGGCAGTTTCTAGCTTTCCTCCATATATCCTTGAACTGAGAGTTGTTAAACATTTCAAATTGTCGGAAACATTGTGTAGAAAATTTGTCAATTGCTCAAATAACTTTGAACTGCAGGGAAAAGTTAAGTAACGAGAGCGGAATGTGTCAGAGCATTGATAGATTCACGATTTAATCAGGATATAATGGGGAAAGAAGAGTAGGAAAGAAAGTGCGACGGAATGTTGAGATGGGAAGACCGTAAGTTTCGTTGATTGTTCGCGAGTGAGTTTGTTTGTCAGTAGTGAAATTCGTTGTCGAAGGTTAGAATTCAAGGCTGCGAGAGCTTTTGGCGTTCGCGTATTCATAAATGCGAGATGAGTAGGAGATATGCAAAGGGGACGAGGACACACAGTCTTGTGTGGAGAGTGTGAAAATGGTCAAAGCGTGTAGACTGAATTGAGTTCTATTATCTGAGAACGCAGCGGAGATGCCTTACAATATTTAGTCGACTGTTTGCGTTTACAAGTTCACGATTTCGCTTGTTAACTGTTCACTTATGCGCATTAAGAGACAACGGATTACCGTTTTACAGGCATCGATTATTGAATCAACATTAAAGCTATGCAAAAGTTGGATTTTTTTAATATTTGGCCAACCGTCTCGATAATTGTGCAGTTTCCGTGCAAATCGTTTGGCAGTCTCTCTGAGGGATTATTGAGTTTTCCTCGGCTACGGCTACGGCTACGGCTACGGCTACGGCTACGGCTACGGCTACGGCTACGGCTACGGCTACGGCTACGGCTACGGCACTACGAAACAGTGTCTTCCGGCGCGAGAATAGGGATGGAATGGATGTTAAAGAAATAAGAAAATGCAAAGCCGGGGTTGGGTACTCGAAAGGGGTAAGGCGAGTCATACAAAACGCCAGGCTCGCTTTCTCCGCGGAAACTTTTATTATTCACGCTCCTGCGCTCTCGTCGAAAATGATATTACTCCCGCGAGTTCATGCCTGGCGATAACTCTTTTATGGAAAACGCCACCCCTATCCTGCACTGGCCGAAAAATATTCGAACCGCTCGACAAATTCGAGCTATCCGTTCGCCGGAACAGAGGCCGTTCCCGAGTTAAAAATGTAGAGCGTGGATCGTGACAGGTATTCAGGACTCGTTCGTAACAATTAAAATTTCAAATTTTACGTAATCCTTACTACACGATTAGAGACCGATTTTTCACTTGCAGTTACAATTCACGATTTTTGTTAGCACATCAACTGTGGCATCAGTTTGGGAAAGAGAATGAAAAGATATCGATTTTGACATTAATAGCACATACGTGATACTGGGTGGACGAGAGGCGCAGTGTTAAGAATTCTGAAGACTGAACGCAACGCAACGCAACGCAACGAAACGCAACTGATTCTCGCTTACTTTCGTTACTGCTTAACGAGCATAGCCAAAAGATTTTTTAATCACCTCGCGCTCAGCTATCCTATCAATTCCAGTCACGTCACACGAGTCGGCTCGAAATATAAATCGCGGGGTAAAAAATTGTACACGCGCTGTGCCTCTGGCCTGTGGGCGCAATTAAGAGAAATCCGCGGAGAAAAATGTCGTTGTTTCGCCGGAAAAGTGCGTTCCGCTCATTTTCGTCCTCACGAGGGAGGAAAAAAGCGTTTCTTTCAGTAGGTCTCGTGACGGCATGATGAACGGTGTCGGGTCGGGAAAGAAGGGGGCAGCTTCCTTTCTCTTCAATTTGACGTTAAGCGGGACACTAGCGACAATTAAGAGATGTCAGAGAATTTTGTGTCGCGCAGCCTTCCTTCCATTTCGACACGCGGCAAGCTGCTTCTCGTTAATTTCAGCGAGCTTTACTAATTACTACGTTTGCGGCTGCTCTGAACATCGTTTGGAATTTGAGGGCGGTGAATGCCGAATCAAAGGTGTTTAAACTGTATGCCTGTTGCGGCGGTACACTGAATTAAGTCTGATGTAACATCAACATTTCATTTATCAACGAAAGTTCCGGTTGCATCATTGATTTCCTCAATTTAGGCGGTGATAACATCGAGCATTTCTCAATCTAAACACCTCAAGTTAGTTAAGTTGCTTAAGTTCCTAAAGCTAAATTCAAATGAATTTTAATTGATAACAATTTAAATTAGGATTTGGAAAATGACATTGAGAGAACTGAGAGCTAAAAGCTGTCAACTTGGTAAGATTAAAAGTGAAGAAATTGAATAGGAAATGAGGCGGCGCAATCTTCTCGGTGAAATAGAGGCGAGTTGGAAAACAGGTTTTATCCTTCCTTCGAGCGCAATGCGAGAGATTTAAATGGCAAAATTATCTGTGTCCGATGATAGAAAATTAGCGAGACTCGTCGAGAACAATGGAGACTCCTGGTAAATAGAGAAAGAGTGCCGCTGTCCGAGAAGCTCTCGACTTTCAACTCGACTTGAGTTTCAAATCGACTTCCGATTCGACGCGGACAGTCGTATACATGAGATTTGAGAGTGGGAGGAACTTGCGCGGCATCTCGCTTCGGCAGGACCTAAAGAAATTTCTCAACGACGGACGCAAATATTATTTTCCAGGCTTGCAATTGTTAAAATACCTCACTGAGTTCTAAAGAAATGTTGAGCAATAAGGATTAAAATCAAATCTTTCTGTCCCCGTAATTTCGCGATCACTCGGCTTCTCTAATTTTCTTTGACTTCGTCGCCGATTTCTGTGACATATTCAAAATCAATTTTCCTCATCTCCAAATGTGCATTGTCATTTGAAAGTTTATTAGCTTACCTTGATTTGCATTAAAACTCGATGTTTTCTCATTGGATCAGCGTTCGTGCGTTGCTTGAACGGCATCGGAAGAGCGCAATTCTCGCAATTGTCGCAATAGTCAGAATTTACTGGATTACACGCATGCCTCTTTGGCCCGAGAATGGGAGTGATTGGATGGCTCGTAAATCCGACTGCGGAGAAAGATTAGAGGCCGACGACACCTTTATTGCTTGGCCATTGTAAAGGTCGCCGAGATTGGCAGAGATCGAGATGTCTGGATCTGTTGAAAGACGCCTTTTCCTCGAACGTTTAACTGCCAGATGACCAGATGTCTGAAGGACTTTGCTAACGATGTCCTTACGTCGGCCGACGCTTGCGGCAGAAATCGATACTTAAATTAGCCGTCTCGTGTCATTCGTAATCTGAACGATAAAGATGAAATGTTTCTGGAAAGGATATAACGTACGCGACCGATCGATCGATCAATATATCGATGATAGGGATTCCGAAAGAATGTTCAACGTACACAATTTCTACCGTGTATCGTATTATAGAGTTTAATATTAAAAGCGGTCAATATAAATTCTTCTTTCACAGGGGATAGTTAGTAAATGGAGAAAAGCGGGGAAAAAAAGCGAGTAATTTGGATCCGAGTTCACAGCTTTCTTCTCAATTTTCCGACAGTACTGTCCCACGTCAATCTACAACTTTGGTGAAGAATAACTGGCCAAAAGCCGCAAAGCCCACAGCTTCCGTATACATTATTCGACTCTACTGACCAAAGTTAATTTTTAACTTTCCCCTGTCTCAGCTATTTTTACCAGGTGATCACTTCTCCTGGAATTCCCAAGCTCCCCGCTTATCAATTATTCGCGCAGTCGCGGTTGGAATGTGAATCTTTCAGTCTCGCAGCTGTCCCAAATGTAAATTTGGCGCAGGAAATCGTCGGCAACGCAGGATAGTCTCTGGCAGTTTGCGTTAGCGGTCGCAGAATCTAAGGATAGAATTGGCCACGAGCACACGAACATCAAGAGATGTAGAAAGCTGATTGCTAAATGCAAGGATAGATCGCTTTTTATCGGCTAAATCGGTTACCTCCAACGAAATAGACGATTTATGAAATGTTACTTTTTAGCCTGCCACTCGAACACTTTTCTTTTCTACGAGCGTAGAGCACAATCATAGATGAGCAGCCCCGTTCTCCCCTTTCATCTTTCCTCTTCTTCTTTACCTATTACCGCCTTTATCTGTTCAACATTGTTCAATGTATTTCTAGATGAATTTACAGGAATCGAAATATTTCCTTTCCTTTCACTGATTTATCTGCTTTGCTTTGGTTGCTCTTTCTCATGTAAAGGAAAACTACGTCCGCGAATCCCAACCTCAAAACCGTTCGCTCTACATTCGCGACTCGCATTCCAGCGGTTTATAGCCGACCCGTAAAGCAGCAGGCCGCTTTACTTCCAGGGAGGAAACTGGAAAAAACGGAGGCGCGGGCTAACAAAACAGAGAGAAACAAAGATGGAAAAAGAAGGCAAATAGCGAAGTGGGAAAGCGAGATTGTCGTCGGAATTTTTATGCACGACGCCTCGCATAAAAGTTTCCTTTGACTCTTGCGTGAATTTTCTTTTCTTGCCGGTTCGTATTTGCGCGAAATGATGGGTGTAAGGGAAATTGAGAAGATTTATCGATTCAAGCAATCAAAATGTCGAAACGATTGCCAAGGTCGTCTCAGAATTCTTGCGTGTTTCCATACTTTGAATGCTCGACAATTGTTACCATTAAAGCGATAAGTATTGTGATTTCTCAGTCTTTCCGCTTCTTTCTTGTTTTCCGATCAATGAACAACTGTAATATGCATTGACAGGAAGAAAAATGCACTTGCATGCAATGCAGACATTGCCACCTTATACTTTTGCAGAGCCATTATTCTCTCTGCCTATTTAGTCTGTTCTTTTTTTATACGCCCTTTTTGTTAGTAGGTAAAATTTGTCGAAATATTTCCCGGTCAGTATCGACAAACGGTAATTGTGCAACTAGCCCCTAGTGGAGCTAGAGGGTGAAAAAAGTGGTAATCTGGTGAAAAGTGAAAGATTGTTCGGTGTAAAACTCCTCTCCCGGGCGCGGCTCAATTCCTAATTAGCGAGAATGTAAAAAAATCTAGTCTTCGCTGGAAAGTGCACGCGTTTACGCGCAGTGAAAATTGAAACATCGATTATTCCAATTTGCCTGGGTACGCGGATGTAAACGATAGAGTTTGAGCTTCGCCGATAGTGTAAAAAAGGAAAGGAGAAAAAGTGCCCGTCGAGTTGCACTTTCCTCGTTTCGCTCAATTTCTAATTAAGCGGCGGTCCCGATAAAGGTGCGGTCGATACGTCGCAAATGTACGTTATTACAGCGTAAAAAAAAAAAGAAGGGAACGCACGACCGGGTCATGAATAATCCAATTTGCGAAAGCATGAAAGGCACTCTTGGCACGAAAAGGAAACGATCGATACCTGAGCACGACATTGAAATGTTTAACTCGCGGTAAGCGAAACGAGAATAACAATCGCAATGCGAATTTCCTTACATATGTCCGAAACGTCGGATTCGTATGGAGAAGAGAAGATGTCGTTAATCCTAAATTCATGCATGACAATCTGACTGATGATTGGCCAGATGATTGGTCAGATGATTGGTCAGATGATTGGTCAGATGATCGGTCAGATGATCGGTCTGATGATCGATCTGGTGAGTAAGAAAGAGAGGGAGGATCGGTGCTGCGGATGCGGTGCCGCGTATCATTTTGGAAGACAGGGCGCAGAGTTGAGCTCAAGTTTAAGATAGCTGTCTCGGATTCGCCCTCGTCGAGTTTCGATCGATGCCGGTTCGAGTACACGTGCCGATTCCGCACGTTCTCCGACGAGGCGCCGAGTATAAGGGACTCAAGTATAAGCTCGTCTCATTGGCGCCGACGATAAGGGACGCGAGTAAACAACAATTTATACCAATTGTCACTCAATAACTGCATCCTATTCACACTTTCTTCCGAAAGAACTGATATATTTCATATACATACCTAATGCATATACACATAATATCAATTGAATAGAATTTACTTTAAGCTCATCCTATAACTCTATTAACTACTCATATTTTCCGTATGAGTATTCCGAGTACCGTGAAGTTTGTATGAAATTGTTGTAAAGAGGAAAATATACGCCTATGTTTACTGGCTTCTGGTGCACTCCCGTTGCTTGTCTGCCTCTCTGTTAGCTTGGCTATCCGTCGGCTATCCGCTAGTCTCGCTCCGAATACTCAATCTGCAAGTGCACCTGACATTACGTAGGTAGGGCTTACGTAGCGGGGGCGCATCCTCGTCCAGCTTTGAGCGTGCTCGACTCGCTGATTGACGCCTAACGACGTAATAATCGCCAATTGGCCCTTCTCCGTTCGGCGAAACAGTTGCTTCGAAGCGTTTCCCTTCGATATTCATCGCGCGCCCTATTCCAATTCTCAACTAGCACCCAGACTCACTTCTTTCTTCCCTCGGTATCTTTAATCAAATTTCTACCGCTACTTTCCTTGCTTCTGCTTCTTTGCTGCTTTCTTTTTCACATTTATTTAAACATGTTCCATCGCAATTCTTGTTTCTTTCGCCGAAGAACGCAGTGATGGCGGCTAATTACTGAATATAAGGAGTAGAGAAAAGAATGTAACAGCAATGGTCGAATGTATTTTCGATGGATTTACTTGCTAACCCGGTAACTTGAATTTTCTACAATTCGCATTGAAAAAAACTTTTTGTGCAAAACACTATTGCGAAACGATGCCTCTAAAGATAAGCCGGCTGAAAAATGCAAGGCTGTCGGCTCGATTTGCGAGGTGAGCTCATTTGGCCCCTTAATTAAATGGTCTGATTAAACGGTCATTAGTTTTGGCATACCACCCGACGCCGAATTGAACGCTATTTTCCGATCGACGAGGATAAATTGGATTTACAATGATCTAGATTTCGGAAGTTGGGCCAAATTTGGCGCCGAATCTCCTGAGCAATTTGGTGAGGACGCACTTCCGATTCCCGGGAACCAACCGGCCGCAACTTTAACTCCCTCTTTCATTTTGACATGGTCATTCATTTAATTTGAAACGGTCAATGATTAGCCTCAATTTTGATTGACCAGGATCGATGGCAACTTGCTGGAGATACGATTTTGTTGGACAGAATTGAATTTTCGGGTAATTACAGGCGATGGGACGTGTTCACTGAATCGAATATGTTTCAATGCTCATTTCATGGTTTATTTGCCGGTTGGCTTTGCAACGTTAACGAAAGTGGCATCGTCAGTATTTTAGGGAAGTCAGTGGATGGAGTGTGTTTACGTTTTGCGGAATTAATATGTTATAATTGTTAATTGCGGAAGATATTTGATTAACGCGACTGAAGGAATTTTGCGGACGATTGGATCTTCTATATTGCTTCCACTTCATTCCCCATTAACGAATAGTTGTAACTTGTATTAAAGATGATTCCAATCAGCCGCAAGTAAAAATGTTCCTTTCGACTAGGGTGTCACATAAATAGAAGAGAACGTAGTTCGCTCGCAATATGTCACGGAGATGACAAGACGTCCGACGAACGGGCAGTATTCTCGCAGAAAGGCCACCTCAATTCTTAACGAAAGGCGTGCAATTAAAAGGTAGCAGCCGAGTTGGGCGAGATCGATTTTTCATTCGACGGAAGGATAATATCGACTCTTTTTCGAATTGTGTCATAGAGACGCGTGTATGACGGAAATAATCGGAGCGAGATAGACTCCATGACAGAGGGCTTTCTATCCTATCTCAACTATTGCTATAATTTTTGATTCATAGCTACTAGCATGCTTCAATGTAACGATCAAGCGGATAGTCCGGAACTGTGATGCTTTTCCGTCCAGTATTGCCGCCTACCTCCGCGGCACACACAATGGCCCCTTCTGCCTGCTTTTGATGAACTGGCGATTCAAAAAATGATATCGTTCTCGATCAGCAGTGGCGCTCACGATGGACTCCCGGATTTTTATGAGAATCTCTCTCTCTCTCTCTCTCTCTCTTTCTCGATCTCTCCTCTTTGTCTATTTGGCTGAAAGGATATTGTCCTGTCGTACCTTTCTCTCTATGCTGACTGACGGTCGACAGAAATACATTTTCCGGAGCCCGCGACAATCCTGAAATGCGTGCAACCGCAAAAGCACACACACCTTTCGGTACCTTGTACAATGGTTCTGTTTCAGAATGTCTCTCCCCTTGACGAATATCTTAGATTTGTTAAACATTTGTAAGTGTCCCCGAACTTGATATATCATCCATAAACCGCAAAATATAATAAATACTTATTGCATAAGCAGCTAAAAATAATTGTTGATTGGCACCGGATGTGAAGTATACTTTAATCGAAGAAGATCTGTAATAAGCCCTATTATTCTAACTGGCCGTCACGCAATCCCGTTACGAAAAAGAGACGCAAAATACGTAAGCCACTCTGGACGGACCGCAGTTGTGCCACAGTTGTGCCAGAATCGCGGCAGAATCGCTTGCAATTCAGTAATTCAGTCTAGAAGGTCGAGCCGTATATGAGGCGTGGAACGGAAGGGAGAATGGGATAAAGGTAGTCGGGGTAGTTGCAGATGGGATTCGGCGGCGGCGGCGGCGGCGGCGGCGGTAGGTCAACCTAGGAGCGGTACACAGTGCACTATGGAGGATGTACGATGTACGATGTACGATGAACGATGAACGATGAACGATGAACGATGAACGATGAACGATGCACGATGCGCGATGCACGATGCACGATGCACGATGGACGATGGACGATGCACGCCTGTATTCTCGGTATCACTGAGGGCTTTTAGGGAGGGGACAGATTTAGGATTTCATAGTGCAGCGTGCCAACGATCCGTGTGTCCCGGCAGTAGTTGCATACCGGCGATCCGCGCGAAAGTGCGCCAGGCCTCACTAAACAATGCGCATGCAGGGCCAACGGCTGAAAACGCGGTTAGCGCCCACCTCGTTCGTCCGCCTAGCCCATCCTACCTCTTCGGTGATTAACGTCGCTGGAATTACCGGAACGAGTGCCTCCAAGTGGACCGGGATCCTGCGGCCCGATAAAATAATTGGCATGCTCGCTCCTTCGGGGATGGGAACGTCTCGATAGAACTTTCTTTTCCATTTTTCCTTTGCACTTGGAAAAATAGTATTGTTGCCCGGCATATGTTTGGCGAATCGCGATTGAGAATGGTTAATGGGCGGGAGAGTGTGAATGAGTGGAGTGAAAGTAGAAATAAGCCTCTCGGCAAGGAGTGCTGGACAAACACGCGGTCTCGCTGACAGGGGTGTAACGATAAATAACCTTCGATCAGGATTTCAGATCCTCCTTTTCAGGAGCAGCGGAGATGTTGGAAGGGGAGATGGACGGGTATGGGGAGGCAGACGGAAAGATTCGGAAAAAAGGCGACCTACTTCGATCTGACGTTAATTAACTCCTGGCATGAAAGAAATAAAGGTGTTCTCTGCTCTTGATTTCCAGATATCGAAACTTGAGATCGGACCTTTAGCACTTTTGCTATCCGCCATTTCTACCTCTGCCTCGAATTGTCTGTATCTACGGATTAACTCTTGGCACTGACTGCTTCGAAACACTTTGTTGCCAGCAAAAAATGGCTAGACGGTTAACGCGAAGCAATTATTTATCGGCAACATAAACGGTCGATCATGCCGTAAGTTGAAAATTCCCTTTCACCCCGGCTCTATCAGCGATGATTGACGTAGAATTTTGCTCCGAGTCAAGTGCAATTGCGAAAATTATATTAGTGGGTTTGGGCCGCTTGTACGGGCGGTATAAATGCGATTTAGCAGACGTCAGAGGATTCATTTGACTACGATTCGACAATTGCGGACAGCCGTTTCCAAAATTATTCGACAAACTGTCGTCGCATACTATGGTGAGATATCGTTCGATATGTATTGGCTTGTTTTAACATATGACAGCAACGATCGAAATGACATACTGACTAGATCGTTTAATTTTCTCTACTGCTATTTATATTCGGTCAGATTTAGTATACATTATGTCTTGCGTTATTAGCACACGCACACCCACCTCTTCATTTTATGTCATTATAAACAAGATGATGCAGTGATGATACATACACTCTCTGGCAGGAACGGTGCGGTGCACGGAATACTGAGCATTTCTTATGTTTTCTAGTTATATTTTCTAGTTCTTCTGGCTCGGCCAAGCTGAGAATTAGAAAGAGTCGACGTTTAACCGAATGTTGCACTTGCACTTTCCTTTGGTCAGCAGTTGGAAGAATTGGAGGCAAGGTTAGGTTAGAGGCGGGAGAAAGATCGGGGAAAAAGATCGGGGAAAAATATGCATGCAGTGATGCGGGAAGCTGGTCTGATGAATCGGCGACTCCTTCTTTCACCTTCCAGGGAAAGGGAGGCCAAGCGCATATTTTTCTTCGGCTGCCCACTTTCTTTGCCAACGTCGCCCCGCTTGCATCGTGCACAAAAGTGAGACAAAGACGAGTGTTCGCCAAGCGAAAGAAGGGCAGATAGGAGAGTAGACTTGGCTGCTGGGGTGGCTCGAACTTGAAAAGAACGAAAAATCGGCGACTGCGAAGAATGGGAAGGCTGAAGTAGAAAAGGAGTATGCGAGACGCCATAAATTATGATGGAAAAGTGGCGGAGGTTGCAGAAGTACAGTAAAGAATGAGGATGGAGAGAGTGCTGGAAGGGAGGTAGGGAAGGAGGGAAGAACTTTGTCGTTAATATGACAGTATAAATCTTCGGACCATACAAGACGTTACAAATTTTTCGAGAAGAAACATAATGAGTTTGAAAACAGCCGCGTCGTGGGCTGGAGAATGGGGGTAAGAGGGAAAACGTGAAGGTGGAAATCTGAAGCTTTAATTGAAAAGATTCTGTTTATACCCAAGGGACACTTTTGTTCTTGACAAACCTGATCCGAAAGAATACTGAAACGGATGTCAGTTTCCCATCGTTGCCGAAAATGTTGCTATTCGTAAACGCGGTTAGCAGAGAGTCACCGGAATTGTAAGTTTGTCGTAAACTCGCCGTTAAGTCTCAAGTTTAATATTCTCGTTTATCGGATAGCGCTGTTACACGGTAACCCTCGGCACTCTGCTCGATAAGGAAGCGTTAAGTGGATTTTCATCCCATGCCAGGGGGGGGGCTAACTTAAGATTATAATCCCCCTTAAGATTCTAAATCTTGAATATGATGATCGTTCAAATATCTTATCTCTTCTACACTCTATTACTCTGACTTTTACCTATTACGTTCGAGTAAATGTACCACTTTCATTTTACAATAGGAAAAATCCAAACTTTTCAAAGAATAATTCCCGTAACTGTATTTTACTCTAATAGTAATTAATTGTATTAAATGTACTGGAATTACATTGACGATACAACTGAAAAATGTTGATTCTCTATTGCGCGATCCTATATCGCACACCTATCTTCCATTACGTACATTCCGCTTTGTGTGCTTCCCAGAACAGGTCCGTGCAAGGTCCAAGTATTGCCTCTGTGTGTGTTTAATGCGTCCATATGGGCGAAGCATGCTAGTTCCCAAGCGAATTCTCGATTTTAACAACGCACCCCCTCTTCCCCATCTCGCGAGATTAACATCGGTCGTTGATAACGGTTAATTTCGTTATTGACGTTCTACGCGGATAATGTCAGTGGGATTGTCGCGTTGACTGCCTTGTCGGTTGCTTATGGCTGACGTTGTGGCCAGCTGCAGGGCTTTTCGACAATGTCGTCGTATTGGTGTATTACATCTATTGTACATTGCACAACATAGCGTCATTACCGGCGCTAAGTATCAATTGGCGCCTGTGGATCAAATTGTTCTCTTCGTATGTGGCCTTTCTATGCCTCTACATCTGGCGGATAACTTGATTTTTCTCTTTTTTACCACCTTTTTTTTTTTTTTTTTGCGGAAAATGGTAATATTTGCAACATTAAAAGAGAATCTTTATCAAATGTTAAAAATCCAAAGAGAGAGAGAGAGAGAGAGAGAGAGAGAGAGAAAGTGCTTAAATGTTTTTCATCGTTCTTAACTAGATGTCAAAAACAAGCAAGCAACTTTTCCAATCCATTTCCCTCAGTCTAAAGCTGACATTTTCAACACTCTCTCAAGTTGCAGGGAAAAAATCAATATACAAACTAGACAACGCACGAGCGGTCTAGTTGAGAAAGAAAAAGTAGCCGCCTGAATCCACGTTACGGTTGCAAGATTCAATAATCACTTCGTTATCCAGCATAATATTATACATTGTCATTCCATTATTCGAAATTTGGAATACGTCGGTTCGGTTAAAGTTTGGTGGGAAATTTTGCCTGACCCCATCGAGGCCAGAGGCTGTAACACTGCTGACGCGCAATATACCCGCACACTTCATCCATTCGTCGTCGTAGACGTACGGTATACGGAAATTTATTCGATCGTTTGTTTATTAAATTGTTTGTTGTTCTTTTTCTTTTTTTCAATACCGAGCTTCAAAAATAAATAACTTAAGACCAATACCATTCGTAAACGCGTTCTTCCGCGAGTGCTCCGAAAAGAATTCGTATTTGCACTCTATATGATGAATTTACATGAAAATTTTATCGTTATTGAGTTTGACACTATGTAAGTATGTATAATGTTTCGCTCGGAATAGTTCATTTCTAGTAGAATCGAAATTGTACAAGTCCAACTGTGGTCCATTCCAACCATTATGTCCAATCAAGAGATTATTCTTTGATTCCCACTCTCAGCTATGAGCCCCGAAAGCAAGCACCGTTTCATTCAGTTTGCGTTTTTCATTGGAATAAATTTTGCAGAATTCATCGACCGATTCATCAACGAAAATTGTTGCCGAAAATTGTTGCCCGAAATCTAGACAGAACCCGTTGCTTTTTCGAGTATTTTATTGCGGCATGCTGAGAAATAAAAAACGGTCCACATATCATACGCCCTCAGCTCGATTTGTGCACATTTAATTTTTTCCACCCCGCGCCCACTCTTTCCTACTTCTTTCTTCTTCTTTTTTTGCGCCTCTCGATTTCCCGTTACTCGCCTCCAGGAACATCGGGGCGAGAGTCGATAAATGAAAACTCCCTGTTGATATTTGCCCACGCCTTTTGCCGTTATTCACTTTTTTCCTGGCCAAATGAGTTTTCGGAAATCTGCAAACCGAAGCGTCTCATTTCTGAGAATAGCTTGAAATTATAATGATTGGGAGAAGTTGGTAACTCAGCTTCTGCCAGTTGGAAGTTAGATCACCGCGAAAATTGAAAGAAAACAGGGCTTTGCCATATACAATGGTGTATCTCTGAAATGAAAGAGTTTATTTGAGAAACTCAATTCGGCTGCTTTGACAGATTGATCGTGTGTATGTCGCAGCGTACGAAACATCAAATAATGTCTTAATGTCAATAGTTTGAAATTTGACAAAGGACGCTTTATTGTTGTTTCACCGCTAAAGATGCAAGGTGTGAAAAATCTTTCGTCGGGGCTTAATAGCAACTTAATAGCAACGTAATTCGGGACGTTAATTACTCGCTCGCTGGCAATTAACGGCGACAATTCGTTTCGTAGCCTCGGCTCGTCAGTCACAAAAAGCGAGTTCGTAACTTTCCATCGACATCGTTTAAGCTTTTCATATCTCGTTTTGCCTACCGCTTGCGCAGATCCACTAGACGCAAATGACATATGTTTGTGTCATACTCGCGACACTTTCATTATTTTCTTATGGAAATAGGCGGCGTGTATTCAACAATTATTGCTTCGGTCGAATTAAAGAAAGTAATGAGATATAATGGTAGGCCAGTCTGGCTCGGGCACGTTTTAGGAGTTGATCACTTCTCCGGCAAGTTTCGAGGCCAGATCATCTCCCGCCTATATAACTTGGTAACGAAGGCAGATGAAGGCGAACTCACGTCGAGGCGGGCTTAGTTTCTTACTGCGACTCTATTATCGAACTGACGCTATGTCAATTATCATTAGCACGTCGCCCTCGCGATTAATAATTTCTGGCCCGCGCTAATGCGACATTCGCCTGGATTAGAATATTTCGCGAGCTCCTCTCTTATCGTTATTCTGGACATCTACCTCTACCTCTTCATTCTAGGACATTTTTCAAGAAGTGACAAAAATACGTCTATTTGGCGTACGGCAGATTAGTAAAGGCGAACAATGTCAAAGAGAAAACATCTGATCTCATATGGATTTGAATTCCGAGCTTTTTTTTCACTGCTCTCAATATTATTTGACACCGGGAAGCGTTTCTAAAAAGCTTTTGTCATGGATTCTTCGATGTCACTTCCGAATTATGAAAAGCCCAATATATAAAAGCAGAAAATTCACTGAGGTGAAGATTGATTGATCGATTGAGATTAAAGGAAAGATGCGAGGCTGAAAAAGAGCTGAAAATTTCTGTTTTTAAACCGATTAGCCGTGAATTGAATCGTCACATAGATCGTAAACGTCGCCAAGAGTGAGTCGCTCCGATAAAGAAGGCGTAAGACGAGAAAGAGTTGCGCAGGATTAATATTTTCCTTCGCTTAGGATTGTCGACAGCTGCTTCCGCATTTCCTGGATCCGCAAAAACTTTTTTCTCTCCTTGAAAGGTAGCAACTCGATACGGTTAATCTTCGAGAGTTGAACTTCTCAGTCTCCGATTGCCTCACCAAAATATCCAACTTTTTCCTCTCTTTATTCTGACTTATGGCGCGGCTTGTGTCCGATTTTCACTTTCTCGCTACGATATGCATATTTGCAAAAGGAAAAAGGTTCGTACGCGTATGTGTGAGGGGGAGAGGGAGAAGGCAAAAGAGGATGGCCGATCTATTGGCTCGCTGAAAAAGCAGTCGAGAACAGAGGCCGCTTTTAGCTAGCCTCTTTTTTTCGCCCCATGGGAGCTTAATAGAAAAACTCTGTTAATAGCTCGCCTACTAGCTCTAACTACTTTTCCTCATCTATCATCAAGTCTAGTCGGTGGCTTAACACCGTTGAAAATGTTCTCTCGACGTTCGTTCGATTAGAGCCATATCAAGTCGTTCTGGTCTTCGTTTGCTGTCATTATGCTGGTATTTATTTTCTTCTCTTTCTTTTCTAGTACTTCATTCACGGATGACTAATGAAAATGTGGTCGCTCTCGTCGACTTTGCGTCTCTTTGCTATTGGGATAAATTTAATAAATTTAATTAAACCGATCTATTTTTCGCAACAATGACATTAATGTCAGTGATTGACGTTATTCTATTATTTACAAATCATACCGCCACAATCATATTTTCCATTTCATTAAGTGCGGAGAATACGCTTTCGATCTTGTAGCTTATTCTCTTTTATTCCTGATCGTATTCAACGATATAGTTGTATGTAATATTGTGATACAATGTCCTACTATCTTACAAGATTCAATTTAGGCTAGCACAGATTGTTCGCTCGCTGTTAATATTATCTTACTCCCTTTAACATGACTTCAGTTGGCGCAGGGTACACGCTTAAACGTTCGTCGGATCGTGTAATTTTCTCTGAAATTTGTTCATTTCTCTAAATCTCACCCAGATGCTTCATATTCAAAGCTGTTCACGTTATACATTATTACTGCTGCCACTACTATTAATAATACTCCTATTACCGCTACTACTAATATTACTACTACTACTACTCCTACGACTACCTACTATTATTGTTATTATCATTATTGTTATTGTTGTGGTTGTTGTTGCTTCTTTTTAGCGAGCACTTTCGCGATCTTTGGCGTATAAAACGAAGAGTAAGAACATATGGACAATAATTAAAAAGAATAATTAATTTGTTATTGTATAAATGTGGACTACACTAATTATAAATAAAATAATGTTCGTGTAGATAACATGAACGAAAGATTAGTTAACGTATATGTAAACGAAATGACATATGAAAGAGGAAGAGAGAATAGAATAGAGTTAATGATCTGAAGAGATGCAAAAGTGAACATTATTATATTTCTACCGGGGAAGATAGAAATGAGAAGAATCGAAAAAAGGTGAATATAATCCTTAACATGAGTTCATTCTCTTCCATATTTGTATAATAAAATTTCTCGATCCCACGAACATTAAGGTATTCGCATGGTCGCGGAAATGTATCATTGAGCGAAATCGAAGGGAGCTCTGGTTGAAAATTACAAATAGAGAAGAGGGAACGGACGAGAAGGCACGTACGTAAGAAATGCCGTTCGGGCGTAAATTAGAATCGGCGCTTCGTTCACCGTATGTTCGGATGATGATATGAATACGGCGACTTTTATTTAACATAGATTACTTTACCATTTTCGGTCGGATCTTTTCAGAAGAACAGGGGCCGTAATGCTACTTTGCCAAATGTTGACCCCGGACAAGTTTTACGCAAACCTTGCATTTGAGCAGCTCATAATGTTACGGTTACTCTACTCACTATTTGCATCTTTCGATCTTATAGTTCTTCCCAATATCAGCTTTCTCCTTCTCTACATTATTTCAGTGATTACAGTGATCCAAGTCTCAAGACACGATGATAATATTTAATACTTGACGTGTCAACAATACAGCTAGTTATGACAATTGCCCGAATCACAATCATAGAAAAACGTTATTCTTGCTTTTATCACGGTACAGTATAGTTGGTCAAATAATTGACTTGTATCATTTAATCACCGTTCCGATCCGAGTCATTTTCAATGCTTCCTCAGCGCAAGTGAGAAATATCCTTACAGTCGAATGTAATGCGGCAAATATTTTTATACCTTCCATCTGGACATTTATTTGCATCGGTTCGCTTTGATACGATTCGCTCAAAGATACATTTTTTGTGCACACATCGAGCGTGTATGGTCTGTCTATATCGGCATAGCACCTTTTTATCTTCAGGTTCTTCTACGAGGAACCCGTCAATTCCGATCCTTTGGAAGCAATTATTTATTTATTAATTTTTTTAAATTAACTAAAGAGTCACGGGAAAGCCACGGCTCTCTTGAGCAACGGACCGATATGATCGATACCTAATTCGCTTCGCATTTCGGCTCTCGCCTATCTAACTGATTCGCAACTAATAATTCTAGTTTCGCCAGTATCGGCAATGTTCCCGACATTGATTTTACCTTCATCCAAACCTTCCATTTACAACTTCTACGAATCAGAATATGTTTCTCAATTATAATTACCGTTATTATTCTGTCACCTTAAACCTAATTTTTTGTTACCAATTCTTTCGATCCCTTTCTTCGGAAACATTGTTCTGAAACTCTGTAATTTAGAATACGTTTCTGTCGAATTGCTATCATAATTATTATTATTACTAATATTATTATCGTCATCATCATCATCAGTATTATTAGCAGTGTTACTATTCCTACAATTGTATTATTCGGCTTTGTTCGGGGGATACGTTCGATGGCGCACCCGCGGAAAATGTCAAGTTCCGCTTTTCTAACGGTAACTGCTGTTTCCTACTTCTCAGCAGCTTCGTCCGCTGAAAGTTGATTTCAAACTCTGGTCACTGCAATCCCCGGTCTCCCGGGGCCCAAAGCCTACCTGGCCGGTCGCCATTGCTGATTCCTGTACCTGCAGAGCAGGACCTTCTTGAAGGCTTGCCGAAAGACGCCGTTGAAGATTGTGTAGAATATCGGATTGACCATCGAACTGGCATAGCCCAGCCAGGTGACCAGATCGAAGATCTTGTGATCGATCTGCTTCTCGCAGTCGGGGCATACTGCCGGGACGAGGTTTAAAACGAAAAATGGTGCCCAGAGGATGACGAATGTGAAGAAAACAACGCCGAGCACCTTGGTGGCTTTTTGCTCGAGGCGGATTATCCGACCGTGGCGAGAACTGTTTCGGGATACCACGCTGCTAGTTCGGGAATGATGGCTTCGGACCGCGCCTGAGTACCGAAGAAGGCAGGGAGACGATGAGTTGCTGCTTTGCTTCGAGCTGATACTGGCTGCACCGTTGTGAGCACGCATTGTGGCAGCTCGCCGTAGGGGTGTTGCCCTCGAGGGTGCCAGCAACGTCCTTGTGCAGCCTGAAAATTTGAAAAATTGCCGAAACGACCTATCTCTATATCTCTCTCTCTATATAAGCTACCATTTTTACATCTACAGTACACAGTAGTACTTATACATATACAGATAACGTTTGGGAAGCATCGTTGCACAGAATTGAACCGTTCTTCCGTAAACATTTTCTATTTCCGACCGAGTAGAGAGACAGAGATTGCCGAGCGAGGGGGTAGGTGGAGCTGTTTAGACTTAATCTCTCGCTCCTCCTGTATTTCCGGTCCATAGCTTTATCCTGATTGATATTCATAACAACTCACGGCGGAAAAATATTTTCCGCTTCGAATAAAAGCGCCGACCGAAAGCCTTCCGTTTTTATTTACTTAACGTGCTCTGTGCTTTCCCCATTTTCATTTGATTTTCATCCCAATTGAGAAGAGACTCGATGAAAAACGTATCTACCGCCTAGAACCTTATCTAGCACGCAATGTTCCCCAGAACTTTGGCAACGCAAATGCAATTGCTTTTAGTCGAAAAGTTAACAAATTCTAAACTCCACTGTCAAACTTGATTTCTTTTCGTTGAATATCATGATCAATTAAAAGAGTTATCATCATGGATTCTAGATTTCTTATCGTGTATTCAGTGATCAAGTCATGATGCCCAAGGAAGGAAAAATCTTATCTCCCTTCAAGGCTTTCGAAACAATGAACTTACCCAGACTAGACCCTCTTCTACCGCCTCTCCAGGTGACAACAGAATTGGCTGGCGTCAGATCATAATTCTTTGTCCCATCAGATTTGGCGCTATTGTTTCTCAAAAGCGTCGAGTCGATACTCTTCCCTGAAATGGGCTTCATCGTGTCACTGGAGACGATGACGACTTCCGTCGAAGGTTGCGGCGGAGTCTTCCTCGAGGATTCCCCGAAATAAGGACAGGTGCAAGGTGGAGGCAAGGACACCTCATCGTCCTTCGAGTCCTTCGAGTCCTTCTTGCTAGTATGATCCTCGCTCGAGCTCTTTCGAGATGTTCGTCCGTAGACCGACTGTTCGTGGAAGCTGAACGATCGTTTTCGTGGCCCTTTCGGTGAGAGAGAATCAGCTCGCTCCAGGTGGGCCTCGTTGTAGGTAGAAGCACGTCGACGATGCTTCCAGGGTGTCGGTGAACTTTGTTCTTCTTGGCCGGCTGATAAACTGGTATGAGAACCGGAAATACTACTGGTACCGCTTGCTCCGCTGCTGAATTGGAAAAGTATTTTCTTCTTAGGACGCTGTTGAAATGTATATTTTATTCGTTATAGTTCTTTCAAATCTTTTGCATTCAAAGTGGCTTTATTATTTTTGGCTACAAACATTTGGAAGAAAAAACTACGCGATTGCTTAGTATCGGACTCTTTTTCCCGATTACCGTTTCTTGAGCGGGGGTGGAAGTATTCCCTGTGGTCAGTTTGACAACCGGCCTCGCCCCATAGTTTATACGGTCGCGACAAACATACCAGCACCATCGCAGCCACTCTTTGCCAGCGGCAAGTTTGATTTCTCAATGAAATTGTTTAATCGACTATCGATTATTATTTCTCAGCCGCCAAATTGGTAAAAATATTAGCATAAATTAGGGGGTACCCAGTCAGTACTGAACAACTGGACTTTCTATCATTTTTTCGAAACGATAATAACAAGAAGAGTATGTAAGAAAGCATTAAAAAAGGATTGATACTGAAATAAATATTTTTCGATACGGTTGTGTTTAGCTCCGTTGAGTTGAGCGTATTCTATCTAGAATAGAAAGGGAATAGAAACGGAATTCAGGCCACAGTCCTTTGGCATAGTCGTCGCTCAACAAGTTAAGCTTCCCGTGAACTACCCTCCTCGTGCGACTCTTGAAATCGAAATCCGCATCGGCCGTACAGCAGCCTGTACATGTACAGTCTATGCAATCTGCATAGTTCGTACAGTCCGTACAGTCGGTACAGTTTATATACTTGGTATACTCAATACTCTATAAAGACATAAGCGAACGTTCCATAGATGGGCATGTGATCGGTCGCGCGATAATAATTAATGGGATTATGTACGATCTAGAGTTGGAGGGTAGGCGGCTTGGGATGGAGGAGCATTCGCATTTATTCGATCGTGTCGCGGTAGCCAGCCGAGCTGAAATTTATGGCTACGGACTTCTCTCTGCCTTCTCTCTCTTCGTATCGCTCGATAACCTTTGATATCGCTACGAAACTCCTTCCTTACGTTCCTGAAGAGCTGAGCAAAATGTTGAGAGGGTAGTTTCTCCTTTTCCTTTCTTATCAGGGCAGATTCTTCAATTTGACTGTATTCCTATTCATTTTACATATAAATATTTATGTTTGGTCAATTGTTAATGTTGCATGCAACTTTCGTTGTTGCCTTTTTTCGTTGCCGGGGAGCGATTAAATGTTATTTCGCGGCCTGTCAAAGGAAAATTGCCAGGAATCGGTCTACTCGTGGACGGGTGAGTTCCCGCCTTTGATGTTGCCGAGGCTCCTTCCCTACAGACGATGGCGGCGGTCAGGGCATGGGTGTATCCATTCCATTTCAATCTAACCCGCTGCCAGCAATCGGTAATGGACATTCCCGATCTATTAATAGCTCTAATGATGGAACTCTAACGAGATGAAAGGTCGCCGTTACCGCTACCCTCTCAGCAGATGAATTTTAGTCAAAACTTTTGTATCGCCCCATTTTGACCCCATCTCATTTGCATTAGTTGAATTTTAATGTACTTTCTACAGTACTACAATCCATTCGAACGGAGACTACAATCCCTCCGTTATCTTTGGCCAAAAATCCTACTCTTTGCTGCCAGGGTATTCCAGTTCATATTTCTCATTTAAAGAACAGTGAATCGCGCAATGATATGTCACGTCACTTACGTCTCATCCAGGAATTCGTCCGAATTATCTCGTTTTTTAATCTTCTAGAAAATGTTTGTTAATGAAATGTTTCATCAAACTCTATACTTTTGAATCTGAACAGTCTGACATAAGAGTGAGTTTTTGTATTTTTAGTACTGAAATATGACGACTTAGCTTTATTATATTTATGTAATGATTTCGGATAATTGATTTTCGGATATCGACGTCGTCAAATGTCCTTCCAAAGTAGATTGCACTCATTGTCAGTTACTGATATACAAGGTGTGAAACGAAAGGAGGAAAAGCTTTCTTACTCTTACAATTCTCAGCCCCATTAGTCGGCTGCCCCCTCCCGCCCCAGTCGCTCCTTGGCATCGTACGGCGATCGTACTTAAGTAAACTGCTCTTGCCCCGGCCAAATTCGCCGATAAAGGAATGCACTTAACGCCTGCTCATTGATTCGATGATACTGTCAATGCGACAGTAGCTTCGAAATTTAACAATTTTCTAAGCACACTTCTTCATTTCTTTTTCCCTTTTTCTTTTTTCTGTCAACAGTTGCATTCGCAGTCCACGTTCGTCAAAGGTCTCGACAAGGCCATTATAAAAATTTCCTTCTCCGTTCGCAGGTTAAGGCACGCGGAGGGACGCATAACAGAAACGACATTTTCCGGCCTTCCGCTCGCGAAAACGTTCTCTACCTCTTTCATGCGAATTAATGCTCTTTCTGACTGGCGACAGTCGTCCGCATCGGCGAAGTGAACGTCTCCTCCTCATACCTCTTGCACTTTTCTCTCTCTTCTCTCATCTTCTCTCATCTTCTTCTCCTCCTGTGCTTCTCTTTCCTTTCTCCATCCACCGCAACTACCTTCTTCATCTTTGAACCATCCCCAACCTCTCTGCCAACCTCTCTTCCAACGTCCTTCAACATTCTCCATTCTCATCTACTAGCACTTCCACTAGCGAGTATGGCTGCAACTACAACTAGCAGATAGTCGTCAAACTCGAATCTCTTGGAGAATTCTCCGCTCGTAGACTTTGCGCGTCGTAGTAGATTCGCAGGTTGGATGTGTGTGTGTACACTCGGTATACGTCAGCGTATGCATGTCTATGACACGCATCAGCGTGTAGAGCGCGACGTTTCGCGAAATTATGTTGACCGAGGCAGTCCTTTTGTTCGGGACGCCTCTCCGCGCTGACTCGCGCAAAATTAAGTTTCCGCGCGTCGAAGAAAGCCTCTCGCTCCGACGAAATTAAACTACGATATAAATGAAAGGTACGCCGATGCTGGCTGGCCGCATGCCGCCTTTTGCGAGACGCCTTCCTCAAATTTGCCTAATACCTTCTCCTTTCAGGCATTAAATGAATATCGTTATTTCTACTCTTGTAACGAATTAAATATACATATATCCCTATACATATCCCTCTGCATATTGGAATATTCGATTTTTCCCGCATCTCTTCTATCGTTGGACGAGCGTCGAAAGATATGAGAGTTGAAAAGAAAGTAGCGAGCAGGAAGATGGAATCCCCTTCTGTCTCATCCCCCGAAATATCCATGTCACCGGGTGGTCGGAATCAATTTCAGTGTCAGCCACCCAACTCCCATCTTGGGCTGGATAGCTCGGGACAGGGAGAAACTTTCATTGCCATTGACGCGGAGGTATCGCGCTCGCGGTCGAACAAATGGCGATAGCGATGTCGATGTAAACGATAAGAAAGGAAAAGTGCCCTGGGGAACGCAGCGAGAATCGGAAATGGGCAGGTAGCTGTCGTTAAGGAGCTCGGGGCCAGTGGCGGCTTCATAAACTGCTTCTAGAACCTAAGTAATATCCGACTAATCATTGACTCGTACCACTCTATTACGGTTCCAAGCTATCATTTCTTTCTCAACTTAAAATATGAAATTCTTTCCTTCTTGTATGACATTCCAAAATCAATATATTTCTTTCAAGCAATGATATTAGAAGAAATCTTAGGAAGTCGAGAATATTAAAATTTCCACCCCTCTGAGCTGTCCAAAAGCAATGACGCGTGCTCGCGCGGAGAGAGAGAGAGAGAGAGAGAGAGAGAGAGAGAGAGGGAGAGAGAAAAGAATCATCATCGGAAGCGCATTTCGTTTGCACGGTCGTCCGAACTGAGAGGAATAGCCAATCTCCGTGTCGGGAATAGGGTTCTGCCGCGGGATTCAGCTTCAGTTGGCGAGGGTAGGAATGTTGGATAGAAACGGTGGATAGAAACGGTGGATAGAAAGGGTGGATAGAAAGGGTGGATAGAAACGGTGGATAGAGACGGTGGGTAGGAATGGCTCCAAGTCGTCCGGTTACGTGCCGCACGTGAGTGGATCAGGAGATGACTGTGCTCAGGATGCAGAACGAATGTTGGCCACGAATTAGAACGGAAAGCAGGGGCGGTCGGCTTTTGTTCGACTTGTTCTCGGAGCAAATCTCAACAATCTGAATGACTTAAACAGTCTGTGTAATTGGGCATAAACGATTGAGCTGCTTACTGGCGCCTTTCTTGCTCAGGATGCATATTCCGTTTCTATTATTAAATGGCTTACGATTCGGCCAAGTTTCGATCAAGAATGGTTGACATACTTTCTCGCGGCTGATATCTGTGCGCGTCTATCTTCCTGGACGGGGATCGACATATCAGAAACTGTATACGTTTCAATTTCAATCTTTCGTTCACTCCGTTTACGAATTTCGGAATTTGACAATTACAGTCCTGGATGATGATATCTATAGATTCTAATGGGTCCGAAAAATATTCTGGCAGCGAGAAGTATCTACGGATTGGAGTAGTTCGATTCGATTTAAGTATACTCGAAATTTGCAGAGTTTCCGCGAGTTCTAGGCGATGCAGTTAACCTCATCACTCTGATAAACCCCTGGATTTTCTCGGATTCTTGTTCATGGCGAATATCCGGGAGACATATTTTTCAGACTCGCAGAAGTTGCCGAGCGTAATCCTGGATTGAGTGTGGAGAGAGTTTAGTGTTCTCGAGGTTCGAATTAACGGTGAGCACGTTTGATGCGTTTCGCGGCTCGGAAATTGAGCTCGATGTCTTGAGGAGGACGTAAATGTCGAAATTGCTTCACAGACGGTACGTGCAACTCGTGTTAAAGAAGTTAGCTACGGCAGATCAGTGCGTCATTCACGGTACTTTAAAAGGACCAATTTCTTTGCATTTCATCTTTACTTAAAAACCATGGCAAATTTACAGGATTGCAACACGGACTATCAAAGTTCATAAATTCTCTATATTGGCGAACTGTCCAATAGAAAAATTATATATTCTTTCAACTTTAATTACCAGTAATGGAAGTTTTCTGTGTTAACAAGTTTGTTAATATTTCGCGTCAGTCGGTCATTAGCAGCAGACTACTATAGTGTTCCGCAATCTAACATGTGAATGTGTCCAAATATGGTGGACATGCTCTTTTATATCGAAATTTGACTTTACCTCTCTACGTGCACTGAAATTCACCATTATTTTGCAACATTAATTAGCGCATCTGTAACAAATAAGGGTCGAAGTTACGACAATCTTCGTCAGAGAACTCACTCTCGCGACTTTATTGAAACTAGACTCCGTCAAGAGGAAAACGACAAACTGGATTTGTATCACGAAAAGCACGGTATTATGAGAACGGAAAGCATCGGAAACGATGAGAGTCTAACAATTTAACAATAAGGTGGCTCGACTTTACGTCCTGAGCATCGTTTCTGTACTCTCTCGCGGTTTTCATTGACAGCGGTCTCACTTTATTCTATATTGCAACTGTTGACACGCCATCGCAACATGCGACTTTGCCTCTCTCCCTTTCTATGTATTTTGCTTACATGCGAAAGCCGCCGAAGTTCTGTATTGTTGGGAGGAAGCGAGAGGGAAAGAGAGTTTAGAAACGCAGTGGAGGTCCTCTGATAGTTTCTTCTCTCTGTCGAAACAAGGCAGGAGGAATAGTTTGCTTGCGGTGCTAATGAGCAACTCGTACCGAGGAAACGTGAAATTAATTTTTTCACTCTCTGCTCGGAACTTGATTAGATTTTACTCTCTCTACAATACATTGCTTACTATCAAATCTCATTTCTTCTATGAAGAAAAGTAATGTACTACTTTTGTATGGACTGATAAAACGATCTGAAGCTAAGACAATAATACTGTAAAGGTAGGAAAGATCGGCATCAAAGCCTTCCATGCTATTGGAGAGATGAAAAAAGTGAAAAAAGTGAAAAAATATGAAAAGACATGAAAAGACATGAAAGAAGAGGCCAACGACTTTCTGGCTCTCACCCATTTCGAAAGCTGCATCGATGTTGTGTCAGAGATGGCGCATGCGACTGATGCTGATGATGTTGTTGGTGCTGCTGATGCTGCTGATGCTGCTGATGCTGCTGATGCTGCTGATGAAGGTGATGAAGGTGGTGATGCTGATGGTGAGTCGAATGTTGCGGCGTTGATCTCGGCGTTGATCTCGGCGTTGTCGATGGCGTTGCCGATGGCGTCTGTCCAGGACTTGCGATTCCCTCCAAACCTCGGGACAACTTGAGCATTTCCGCTCCGAATGCATGAAGGGCGGACATTGCTGATGGCGGAGGCTCGCTTTCCTGGAGCCAGAGCTCATGCGTATCGAGAGTGGTCAGTTCGGTTTCCGTCGATGCGCCTGACGCGTGCTGGGGTGTACCTCCGCTCCCGGCCGAGCCCTTTGCCAAAAGAAAACGTTTCCATGTCCCACGCCGCTCGAGACCTACAAGTATTTCGAGAGGCCAAATTATTCGAAACCCATCATATTTCTACCTTTTCTATCCATGCAATTATTCGAATCACGGCCAGTTCCAATTATTATTATAATTATGGCATGACAATCGCACTAGCAGCGACGCATGGGAAAGAAGGATCAAGAGAAAGGCGGTATTGCATTATTCATGGCTGCCTTTATAAATATGTCAGCAACAGATTGCATCTTCGCTCTCCCTCCCTCTCTATGTCTATCTATCTATCTGTATCTGGCTGTGACCGCGTCTGCTGTCTGCATCGTTCTTTAACCTCATCTGATTTACGATGATCTTAAACGGCGAATGTCATGAGCAAAGCAATGCGTTGCACAAACTCGGAGAATTGTTTTGCTAATTGTGAAAGAGGTCTATGGCAATGATTCGGGAAATGCGCTTCAATTTTCTCATAGTACTTAATTGTATGGTTAGTGATTGGACATCTTTCTTAAGTTTTATTCATTTCTTCAGATGTCATATATATACCGTCAATCGTAAGTGTGCATTTCTATCGGGATCAAGTCAATTGTTTAAAATTAAATGAACAGGTCATATATAATTTGTATACATTAGGTGCGGTGCGGTCTCAAATGTGTTTTCATTTATTAACTCTGATGTGGGATATTACTCGGGATTTATGTGGTGGTGGGGTGCTAGTTATTTCTCGTTTGAGCCCCTCACGAAAGCAAGGAAAGGCCTTAACGTTGGCAGAATAACGAAAATTCGATGGTCCCTTAAAGTTCCGACTGTCGGGACTGAAGCGCGCAAAGCAAGGCTATTTCTCGACCAGACATAGTTCATCAATTTTCTGTCTCATATCACTTTTACAGATTTTCTACTTACTCCTCTTCTCCATTTCGTTTCTTTTTCATTTCGCTCATTACGATATTCCGCCTTCTTCTTTTTCTACTTATACTCTTCCCATTTTCTGCAAACGCATCCGGTAAGATACATCAGCCGAATCTAACAAAAAGTGCCTCCTACCTTACCGTTTCTCCGGCGAGAAAATCAATTTTTCTTTCTCCCTCCGAGCTTAATTTTCGAATCGCGTGCCAGGGCAAAATTTTTTCGCCACACTTTTGCGTGTCGGCAAAGTAAGCACCCTCCCCGACACGAGCGTCCGTAGCGGGAGTCGTATCGATTAATTTTCTCTTAAACGATCGAGCCGAAGCGCCCTTCTTAGCATACTGTGTCACGTCCGGGACCTTTTGCATAATGCTCCATTTGCATATTCCTGTCGGAGACTGCCGATCCTTTCTACACGTGTATACATACCACTGCACAGGGTGTGCGCTAAGTGTCGCGGACGGCCACATTTTTCCACAATGGCACTATTCAATTATAATAGAGAACTTATTTTCTACGATGGGCTACAAACAATTCCGTACATGCATCATCTGCCATTCTTTTCACTATTTTCAAATCATTCCTATTGCATTCTAAGCAATACAAATCTGACTGCTGTAAACGTTTCTGTTTTAGAAGAATTTTTTTTATTATCGCTATTAAAGGTCATAAATTCTATAAATTTTATCATATTAACAGATTGCAGCAGTGAATATATCAAAAGTTCCATCGTTACGAAATCAGCCTACTCGAGAGGAATTCCGCAAGGCAGCGGCTTAATTTCGAACCATCAATAATCGAAAATTGGAACATTAACATTGCTATGATGAAAGTTCAGTTCGACACTTGGACACTTTGACTAGAACTGGAACACCCTATATGGGGGTACTTGCATGCGCATAGTCCGTCGCGAAAGCAGCTACCATCTATCCAGCCAGCGAGCCTCTCTGCGTATGTGTTGTGCTTTCGGTCGCAACACATGCCCGTGCGAAACTTCTTGTCACAGGGCGGCGATGAAAATTTAGCCTGACGTTTTGGCTAAACGCGAGCTGCGAGCTGCGAGTGACGATGATGAATTAGAGAGACGAGAGCGCGGCTCTCCCGCCTTCTTTCACCAACAGCCTACGGCCCTTATTGCCAGCTGATCATCTATCATCTATCATCTATTATCTATGCCATTAACGCATCCCGCTCTCTTGCATCAGATTCAGTTAGTGGCCATTTTATGCATATTACATTCCAAAATTATATATATTTTCAAACTGCTTGACATAGTATTTTGCTACTCAAATAGGTACTACAAATTTGTATATCCTTGTATATTTTCGACAGCATAGATTGGTATGAAAAGAGATTGGCCGTAAGGAACGATAATTTTTCATCTCTCTTTCTCCCGGTCGAAAAGAAACGCAGGATTACTGGGTACATATTCTAGCCTAAGGGGGCTAAGAGGGCAACAAGCCCTGTCTGCGGAGAACACATAGAAATTCAAGCCTCTTATCGTCCGGCAGAAAAGAACTGGCAATTTCCGCGCGCCGTTTCTTTCCGGGGCGAAAGGTCACTCCGTACAGGATTAAACCTCAAACGTTAGCTGCTTCTGGGTGGGGGACAAAGGACATTGGGGTGGACATTGGCAGGCTCGAAAAATGGAAGGAAATAGAAGGAAGGTGTAACGCGTTTGATGGCGAGCCAAATGGGCGAGAGTCGGCTTGGTCTCCTCGAACGAATTGAAGCGCCGATCGTAAAGCGTCAATGTCAGCGTGTGTATCCTGGGCAAGGTAAAATTAAGTTAAAGGGGGATTACGTATTCTCGATCGTTTCGCGTATGTGCAGTACAGTCACGTAAGAACTGATCACTCACGGGTGAACGGCAGTCGCACGGTACGGCAGTAACGGTGTAGCAATTTTCATGTACAATGTAACGGTACAACACCGTAACGCCCGACAGACTTCCAGATGCACGTTCTCTCGTTCCATTCAGCCACAGCCACAGCCACAGCCACAGTCACAGCCACATCCACGTATGACTGCGCATACGCGCTCCTATACTTAGGAATACCTACGGACACGTACACCCTTGATCCGCACACGCCGTGTTCCGCAATTGGACCATTAATCTCGTTTAACAACGCGGCTCACGAGGAATTAATCATTGAAATCCATTGTGCGCTGGGAAGAAAAACAATTTCGCGCGTAATAAGGATTCTCTGCCGGACAATAAACGCAGGCAAACGCTTATTTTCCTTACGAGTTTAGAGATAGGTTGGAGGGTTAGATTAGGAAAGGTGAGAAGTGGAAACGGTTGAGAAATAGAGGGTGAAGAGTTTGAAGGGCCGATTTACTTTCCAAGCCAGAGTAATTCCAGCTTAAACTCTTTTAAGGATCCACCTTGAGATCTTTTTTTCGCAATTAAATGGCAAAATCTTTCATTGAATTTCTTAGATGCAGCCACCATTGATCGTTATCGACGAACTGACAATGGTTGTCAGGCCAGAGTAAATCTTCTCCACTTTTCATAGTGGAATATTTTTGCATTTGCTTTTCTCAATTTGGTTGACACCGTTCGTACGATATACACTTTTATTAGCTTATTCTCTGAACAGTGATTTTGACAAAGTGCGAACGTCGCACCCTTTAAGCTCGATCTGACCGAAAGACTTTCCGCAAGGAGAGGAAGGAATCCTCACGATGTCATTTAATTGTGAGGAAGATCGATCATCGCGGTATCCCTTAATACGCGCGAGTCAGCCTGACGTCTCGTTTATCATGAAATCTGTCTTGCCGTTCTCTCTGGCTGTTCTCTCTGACCGTTCTCTCTGACCGTTCTCTCTGACCGTTCTCGCGGGCCTCCCGGCCGTCTCGCATTTCGATGCTTTAAAAAGAGCGCATCTCCGCTGAGCATATAACATTCGACAAAAGCAAAGAGCTGAGCTCTTTAATTGATATCGTTGATTTGATTAGTTGGGTTTTCGTAGATTTTCCTTGATGACGATAGGTGTCAGGGGAGTTGGCGTTGCGTTTTAATGTCATTCGCCATTTAGCATAGGGGCCAGCCTCGGGGTCGGAGAGTTTGACGTTAACTCGACAGAACGGCGGAGGCTGCTGCCTGGCTCGGGTGTAAGCGAACTCGCGGATTAATTTCATTCGAATTCCGGTCGCGCAAAAGGGCGGCTGCGCCCGCCTGTTCCATCATTCAGACGTTTATTAGTCGTTCGCCCTTTCGGCGAACATTATCGCTAAACTGCTCGTGTTGAGATCGAGCGTGGGATCGAGCGTGGGATCGAGCACGGGATCAGCGACACACACCTCTTCTATTCCATCGCTACTATCACTTTGCAACTTTAATTAAATGCAATACAATGTACCGGCTGACTAAGATTCGTTTCTTAAAACATAACTTCATTAAGAGATTATCTCACGGTTTTTAGCTTCCTACCATCTACCATGTCTCATACGATCTGTTACATTATTTATTTAAATACGAAAAATTGGATATCTGCAGTAGTAGACTAAAGTTGGTTAGTAGACAACCCGGAATTAAGAAATTGAAAGAAAACGGTTAGAGGAAAGAAAGAATGAAAGATGTTCGAATAGAAGTAAAAAAGAGTTGAGAGTGTTTACGTCTCTGTCATCCGAATACATTTCTCAGGTCAGTCTATGATAAAACTCGAGCATCCAGCTCCTACTCCTGCTTCTCCTCTCTATTACCAGACGACTCGATCGCGTAGCCAGTTTGCCAGGACGATTGGATTTCACAAAGGGATAGGCGTATCGGATGCCTTCCTTCCCGCCTTCGAAGGATCGCAAGACGATCGCGATCCACTTTCGCTTCCGGGCCACAAGCCGAGCTCGATTTTGCAAGCCGTCGGCTTTTCCATGAAAAGAGAGAGAGGGAGAGAGAGACTTTTCTCCTTTTCTTACTTTCTTCCGTGTACTATTCGTACGAGATCGAACGAGGAGTTGGATTCGACTGGTTCCGAGTACAAATCATGGGACCGCCAACATCAACGATCTTTCAGGGGAGTGAGATGGACAATTAACGAATGAGATGACAAACTTCTAGTAGATTCACTAATCTTTATTCTTATTGTATGACATGTTTCTTTTTATCTTTCGTTGTGTGCGGGGACGTGTTGCGTATGTGTGAAAATGAAAGAAAGGATAATTCGATTTTGTCCTAATGACTAACCTGCCGGGGCAGTTTGCGGTCCTCCAAGCCAGCCAGAGGACCAATCGGTCGTTCCGCCAATGTTCTGTCTTTGTTCGGCCAAAAGTCTCACGGTGAGCGCGTACGTTAGCAGCATCACTCCCAGCGGGATGTAAAAGCAAATTATGCTGCCGATCAGCTTGTAAAGCGGATCTGGAATTTGGCAGGCACCGTCCACCAGAACGGAATCATCCTCCTGGAACATTGTTATTGGCAGAAAATACATATTATTTCTCACCTATCGGAGAACGTGATAAGCATCCGCAAATAAACATAAACTTATCTTTATTTTCTTTCGGTGTATTATAATAGGATAAATGAATGTGCGCTAAAAAACATCGTGTTGAACATAATTAATTATCTTAATATGGCTAAATTCATACGGTGGTAATATTAGAATTGTGAAATTTTTCTATTATTTTGGTCTCTCGTTTTCCGAGGAAAGAAAAGGTCGAAGGATTGGATTGGATTTTTTTTCTGTTCCAGGACCCCGGAGCAATGTCCTAGCGTGGTGTCCTTATTGGCTGAGAGCTACAATCCTCACGTGCGATATGGCGCGGCCATGGCCTTGGGTATCGCTTGCGCTGGAACGGGCTTGAAGGAGGCGATCGCTTTGCTGGATCCCATGACCAACGATCCTGTCAATTTTGTAAGGCAAGGTGCCCTAATTGCATCAGCCATGATACTCATTCAACAGACGGAGGCTACCTGCCCGCGAGTGAAGGACTTCCGGGCACTTTATGCCAAGGTCGTTGTTGATAAGCACGAGGATGTCATGGCAAAGTTCGGTGCCATTTTGGCGCAGGGTATCATTGACGCAGGTAACTTATTTTCTAGTCCTTAAGGAGAGGATCATTATTTTTTGGAATAACTTGGGTTGGATAAAAATATTGCAATTTTCTCTGAGGTGGCCGTAACGTGACTGTGTCCCTTCAATCGCGAACCGGGCATACGAACATGCTGGCTGTTGTCGGAGCCCTAGTCTTCACTCAATATTGGTACTGGTTCCCATTGGCTCATTGTTTGGCCCTTGCCTTCACGCCTGCCTGCTTGATCGCTCTCAACGCTCAGCTCAAGATGCCGAAATTGGAAATTCGCTCGAATGCAAGGCCGAGCATTTATGCTTATCCAGCGCCGCTCGAAGAGAAGAAGCGGGAAGAAAGAGAGAAAGTGACCACTGCCGTTCTGAGTATTGCCGCGAGAGCCAGGAGGCGAGAATCCGAGAGAAGAGCAAGGGACTCTCATGAGAAGATGGATGTGGTAAGAATTCACCAAATTCTTATGCTTTTCTTATTATGTTTATCGGAAGATATATCTTTCCATTTTCGAATTTACATTTAGAAATTTTTCAAATTTCTCTCATTTCTCTTTGATACCATATAAATGAATGCCTCGCAAACGCACCTGCACATTTGTCAACGAACGAAACAGGATCCGCCGACAGTCGACACCAAAGAGACCGTCGAGGTGAAGGAGTCCACTGGCAAGGAAAAGGACGAGAAGAAAAAGGAGAAGGAGGATAAGGATTCGAAGGATGCCAAGGAGGCCAAGGAGGCCAAGGAGGCCAAGGAGGCCAAGGAGGCCAAGGAGGCCAAGGACGCCAAGGACTCTAAGGAGTCTAAGGACCCTAAGGACACTAAGGAAACGAAGGACATGAAGGAGACAAAGGAGAAGGTTGAGAAGAAGGGCAAAGAGGAGGGCGAGAAGTCTGATAAGGAGAAAAAGGAGGCTGATCCTAGCTTCGAGATTCTGCAGAATCCCGCCAGGGTCCTTCGTCAGCAACTAAAGGTCATTCAGCTGGTCGAGGGTAGCCACTATGTCCCTGTGAAGGACCTCCAAATTGGCGGCATCGTCATGGTCAAGCATATTCAGACCGACACAGAGGAAGAACTTGTCGAACCCGTCGCCGGTAAGTAGAAATTGCTTTCTATCAATTTTCCAATCAAGACAGTGCTCGCTGCTCATACCTCAAGAAAAATTCCTTTGTCCCTTTCAATTTGTCGCTTCTTCTTGACTACGTCGCAATCATAAACGGTGTATAAAAGAAAATAGCTGAACATTAGAAAGTGTACAGGGTGCATAATCTGTAGGAGGGCCTAAAAGGGTTAATTAATCGATTGAAAATCCTGAGGATCATTCCCGGAGATAAAATGGAGGCAAATGTTTAACGAGCCGCCACTCTCGCCAAGTAAATAGGCTAATCAGGACTAATGCGGGACTAATGCAGTGACGGATTAGAGGCAATCACTTAGTACCGCTTCAAGGTCGCCGGAATTGGCGCGAAGTCAAGCTCGACAAGTTAGTCCTGACAAGCTAGTCCTGACAAGCCCTTATTCAGGATTTTGGCCGAGAATGTCGCATACTTCTGACGGCCAAACTGCCTAATAAATTTCAACCTGAACTCAATATTACTTTCCTATCGTTTTCCCCATCTTTCAGTTATTAATACTGAAACTATTTATTTTCTTTTATATGAGACTCTATCTTTGACATCAGAAATTGAAATTCAGTAGCTGTCAATAGTGTATCCCCTTTAAATGTGATATAATATTTAATGCTCCTTATTTTTACGTATGATTGTAACTTTTTTCCAATAATCCTCAAATATTATAAAGTTCGTTTCAGTATGGTACGTTTACAGTAGTCTGGACGAACGGTTAAATGCCAATTTAAAATTCTTTTGCTTTACGGGGTATGGAAATTGAGCTCTGACACCTGATGCGGTGTAAAAATGTCTGGCGACAGACCTTTACATAGGGTTATTCTGATATATTCCAGCGTTTGGACCAAAGCCGGATGAGGAGAAGGAAGCCGATCCTCCTGAACCCTTTGAGTATTCGGAAGAGTAAAGGAGCAGAAAGCAACAGACACTACAGATTGAGTCTCCCGTTCCGTCGTCATAATACGTGTCGTTCGTCCGGCTACAAAATAATATATTGCCAGCAATTTGTAGAGACGCCCTTCGTGCGATTCCAATTTTCCTTCTTCTTCCTCATTCAATCCTGGCCACGTTTTACCAACTCTTTCTTTTAACCCCACTCCTGCCTTCTCATATTCTCTCTTTTTCCTTCCTCTGCTCCTCGTTCTTCTTTTTCTTCCTTCATTTTTCCCCCCTTTTTCGAAAGCGCTCACATACAGCCGATTGGAGCTTGCTGATTTCGGAGATTTCTTTGCCATATCGTTTTTTATTCCAGCATTTTTTATCCCCATCCCAACGCTGGCCCGACGATCGATGAGAGGATATCATTCTTTTCTGTGAATTTTAATAAACATGGTTTTGCGCTCACGCAGGCGGCTCTTTTCATTGAGACCTGATCCCGTTTTCTGTTTTTGCCGGCCTTTCGGCTTTTGGTATCATCATTTTCTCTTGCGTGTACATATGTTCGCATCGGAGATTATGTTCGATTATACCAAATATTCGGGTAGATGTAATTTATGGATAATACTTTAACAATGTTAACGTGAATGCTTGTTTTCTTTCCTTGTTTCTCACGACTTTTCTATACAGATTTGTCATTTTAATTAAACGAACAAATACGATATGATATAGTAAGAAAAATAAAGGTTTATATTTTATCATCAGGTCTGCTACTTTTCTCTCCTTTTATTCTTTACCTGGTTTACACCAACATGAAAACAGTGAGACGTAATTCAGAGCCAAGACATCTGCCGCTATCGCTGACCGGAGTAGGAACAAGATCATAGGAGGAAGTAAGATCCACTTTTAATAAAATAGTCAAGGGAGTCGATGAACATTTAATGAGTGAATAATTGAGAAAGGATTGAAAATGGCCAACGGATTACTGATGTAGTCATAGTAAATGAAACTGCAAGTTGCGAACAATTTCGCTTTCTACTTTCCTATAGCGCGATATACATACAGTACAATTTAATGCGATCAATAGGTTGTTTTCACTTTTTCATTAGTCTCAGTATTAATATCAGTTAGAATGGCCTGATTACCTATACTCGATCATGCCCGTACATTCGACGCAAAGCTGACCGTTACAGATGGCTCACCGTGAATGGAAGCCTCTGTCATACCTTGCCAGACGTATCCCAGGATTTGGAGGACCTTTCTCGACAGCCGTACGTGCCTCTTCTTGGAGTGCGTGTACGGGACTGTCTACGGGACTGTGTGTACGGGACTGTCTACAAGACCGTCGTCAGTACAGTTGACGCGCGCTGATAACATCGACCGATATCCCCTTGTCTCGTTAACTTCCTTCTTCACCGATTTCTCCTTTTCAACTATTCACTCATCGAATTTCACCAATTCTATCATATTTTAACTTTTTCACCTGTTTTAACTAACAACGCGGCAATTCAACCCCAATTTGGAGTATGTTTCACCACTTTTTCTTTCCAAGTCTTCACTTTCTTCATACTTTTACATCATTATACGCTAGATTACACTATTTTACGTTGCTATATGTAATAATTGGTGGGTTTTCCCGCATTTTGAGCAGTTTTAGCCGACAAAGTTGCAATTTCACCCCAATTTAGAGTATGTTTGACCTCCTCATCCCTCTTCAATCTGATTTTCGTGATCCTTTTTCATCATTTTACGTTAATATCCACTGCTTTGCGTGGTTATATGCCACATATATTTCGGCCCTGTGGTGTATGATGACTGTTAAACTACATATTTAGTTGAAACATGAGAAAAAATGATGGCAAAAGAAAGTTCCTAAGAGTAGAGGGGGAAAACGAATCAATCCCTCTCCCATCCGCTTTACCGAGAATCGCTGGTTAACTCTTCATCGAGCTCAGCGACTTATTACTCAAATCAATTAGAATTGATCGTTTATATGAATGTCGAAGGAAAGTATTATAGTAATATGAGAAGAGGAATAAATTGATTTGCGGGCTCGAATCTCTTTGGGATAGCTCGCTTGTTCCCTGCTACATAATCCTGTTACGGACTGCGTTTAGGGGTTGCGTTTAATGCGTTGCATTTCCGGGTTGCTTTCCCGGTCTGTTTGAAAAGGCTTTGTCGCTTTACACGGCGAAGAATTAAGGCTCCGGCGAAGAGCAGCTGTGGAGCCGACTGTAGGAGTCCGAGAGAAATCTAGCGCGAATTAACGAGGCTAATTGAGCAACGGCGAGTACGGCTGTAGTAGCTTTCTGCAAATAACACCTTCGTACAGACTCTGATACTTCGTGACGGCCAACAACATAATCAGCGACATTATCAGCGACATTATCAGCGATATATATTATCAGTTATATCATCATCGATATTGTCGCTGACAAAGGACAGAGGACTAATCAACCGTAGCAACCCAGTATCGGCGAACTGTACAATGTACGGCTATTATTCAAAGAAGGAACAGCAGTCGACATCTGCCTACAGCCTATTTCACCTAACGCCGATATGGGTACAGATCTTTTTATTGTAGTTCATTCGGGAATTGGTAAAAAATATTTTCTATGAGTCAGAGTGAAGAAGGAGGTTAAATTATGTGTCAAGCTGATAATGCGAAAGCGTTGAAAAATCAGAACCACCGTGACATGATTGATCTGAAGGGTTTGCCAGACGTTGACGTATGAATGGGGACAGTGTGTAGTCGGGGGAGGGCTGCTCTGTGAAGCTCTTGGTGAAAACGGGCGTCGTAAGCTGCCGCGCGTCTAGGCTTTCTCGACGCTCCAGTGAAATCGAATTATCTTTTCGCTCGTAGCGGCCAAAGGACCTTCCTTGTCGAGTGCGCGCCCGCTCCGAGTATTTCATGCATGATCCTGCGACGCATCGCTGACTAACGGCTGCCAACATGCCTGCCAACATGCATGCCAACATACCTGCCGACATGCCTGCTTCTCCTCTTTCGCCCCACGGTGCCATATCACGGCCACAGTTTCTAACGGCATCCATAATTAATTCTCTCAAATGTTGAAAAATCGATTTGAACTTTTCCTTTAGGTTCGTCACCCTCCAATTTCCCTCTATTAATGATCATCTAATAAATGTTCAGCATTTGATCTAATGATTCAATTATAAACAGGATTGGTAGTTTATATCTGTCAGAGTTTGTGTTCGTAAAAGAATCGATAAAATGGCAGTAGGTTATCAGTACCGGGTTCCCAAAAGGGGGTGGAAAATTGTGAATCTTTATATTATCTCTCAACGACTTTATGGATTCGAATTAAAAAGTCGTTCAATCGCATACCATTAAAAGGATGAGGATGGAGTAATCGACCTCCAAGTGTTTCCTCCGGTTTAGTAGTATCCCGGTCGACGCTGGCAAAATGGCCGACAAACATTGTGAAATATTTCTGTACTCATCCTAGCAAGCCGAGATAGAGAAAAATAGAAAAGTAGTGGCCGTCCGACATGAGAAAATCTTGGCCCTTCACGCTTCCGGCGGATTTCGTTGAAAGTCTTGAGTATTTTAGCGTCCTCTACCTCTTCCATCCGACTTTAAGCGACGTTAGAAGCGTTCCCGGACGTTAAGCGGAACGGAAAATTAATTCCTGATGGCCCGAGTATCCCGACTACGGGTTTACCGCCATCAAGATATGCTCGGCGCTCTTTGCGGGACGAATCCGCAATTGCAATTCATTTTAAAGCGACCTATTCGCATTAAATGCTTCCTATTGTTCTACTTATCTGTCGGTTAGTCGAACGAAACATTTCGTTAATTAGTTTCATTCTGCTGGTCTAGTATTAGACGTTAATAAATATGATATTTTTACCTCTATTTCATTCCTTCCTGTGTTATAATTTGGAGCTGAAATTTATTCCTAGCTTTAAACATTGTTCAGTATGTACAGTTTCACCGGTATTATCTAAAGTTACAGTTACTCAATGCCTTTGCCGGCGATTTGAATTCGAGCTTCAATCATACCTATGATTAAGGGGTGCATGAGCTGACGACACTGACGATTCAGAAATCACTGAAAATTCAGAAATGAGTTACTCTCGACCGAGTGAGAGAGAAAGAGAGAGCACCTAAACGTATTCAGAGTTTTGTCAAAACCTTCTGTTTACGCGAATTTAATTTATGAGAGTTGGCATGAGAGCGGTGGAGAACGTGGTTCTTTCACTTTTTACTACGCCTTTTAGTGCCACTCCGCTGGGCTCGCATACAAACTTGCAATTGGAAGTGAAGTTTTATTTGGATATCGGGCACGGGGCTAACAATAATTTTCCACGACTTTAATTCTATGTTGGATAGTGAAAATTTGGAGGCCTACTAAATTGTCAGGGAGACATACCTTCTCTCGAAAAATTGTCGTATCTTTTGTTCTTTTGTGAAATATTGACCGGTAGCATACGTTAAAGTAAAGGGGGTGAGATGAAAAATGATGGTAGATGTCGATTTTGCAGAGTATGTCTCACCTTTGAATACATTAGACTGAGTGGTAGACTCATGGCGATACTGAGGAGCCAGACGAATATTATCTTGAGTGTGACTCTCCGTCTCGTTTTATTGCGGCCGAATTTCATTGGGTAGCGCAGACTCAGGTATCTGTCGACGCTTATCGTGCAAAGGTGCATTATGCTGGCCGTGCAAAAGAGCACATCCAAGCAAATCCAGGCGAGACAGTAGACGGACGGCAACGGGAAGTAACCTGAAACAAATAACAACTGTTACATATGATGAACATTATTATCTTCTCAGTTGGCATAATTGGCCAAAAAGTCGATAGAATATTTCCGAATAATATCCATAGGGCAATATTCCTCTCTGGCAAGGTTAATCCGAATGATCTGACCCGTTGTCAAGGGCTCTTTAAATTCGATCCCGAGATGACCTAACCCATGTCATCGTCGGAAGGGTTGAAACACAGAGGGTTGCACTCCTTTCGGAAGAGCCTCTAAAGTCCCGCTTAGCGCTTGCCGAACGAGAGAGAGAAAAAAGGGAGCGGCACTTTAGTTGTCACATCTATCTTCCGCTTTTACGGCCCTCGCGCGGAAGGAAAAAAGAGCCTCTAACAAATTCTGACTCCAGATACTCGATGGCCCTTCTTCTTGAGGCAGCACCTTGCATGTCATTCAGCTTCTTCTCCAGCTTCTATGCTATTCTGCTCTTCTGTGTATGTTTGCAGTTTCGGTTACTTTATTTATTTTCAATACCTTTCGTGTTATAAATCCGATACGTGTCGACACGTGTCGCTTTAATATGACGCATGGTAGCACACGGGGGTTCAAATCGGAGGGATAGAATGAGAGAGAAGAAGAAAAAGGGTAACAAAGAAGGGGGAAGAAATTGGGTCCGAATGAGCGGCTGTCGAGGAAGCCAGGTGTGCGAGGCTGATGATAGGTTTGAAAGAATTGCCGACGTTTCTCGCTTTGCTTGCCGCCCTTCCAATTATTAATCTGAGGAGAGTAGAGGAGGAGAGTAGAGGAGGAGAGTAGAGACTGTATCGTCGAGCAGCGGCTTCGTGGAAAATTAACTGGGCGCCGAACACGAGCAGCTCCCGGTAGTAGTTGTCCGAACTTGGGCAGTAAAGAGCTCGAAATGGCTGCTAGCTAAACTTTCTTGAGCAACGTTAACGATATGCTTCGGATGGATGGCAAGGTCTAGCTACGGTGGAACCTCCGTGTGGCTAGAAAAGGACAAGCTAGTGCCTGCTCATTATAGAGGATATCTCTATGTTTTAGAATCAAATACTCAATTGCTTACGTCGCACAAGTATTAATATTTAACTAGGCTCCCTTAATCGTGACTATAGAGATAGGTGCACCTTTATTTTCTGAAACATAATCGTCCCCAGTCAATTTTCCAAGGAATTACCCTCCTGATGGTACGTACAGTAAAATTCTCCTCTTTAAACATTCATCATCTACTACATGTTACAGAAGAAAGACTCGTGTCCTTTGCTCTTTAACTGATCACTAAAAATGCTTCACCTGCAAATGGTGATAATTAAATAGGCAAACAGTTTGGTGAGCAACTAAAAAAAAAGGGAGAAAAAACTGATTCTGTTCTCAACTCATTTCCTCTGACGTAACAGACACTTGCGTCGTCACCTTTTGCCTACCAAGTGAGAGCTACTTTTGCCCGATAATGTGTCCACCCACGCGTGCCTTTAGCACAACAAGACCAACCCTCTCCTCAAACTCGACTTCCTTTCATGCTCCCCACCCTTTCTCTCTCTCTCTCTCTCTCTCTCTCGATATTTCTCTCTTCTGCACTCATTCTGTTCCTCAGTCCCGTATCGTTTTACGCAACTTGTCAAAGTCCGAACCAAGCAGTCAACGTCCCTCGTGGCATAAAAAGTTGACTGGGCGAAAATTGATTGGTGAGAAAAATAGCCGTTTAGATGGGAAAGTAGGTAGGTATAGTGCGGTACTGAAGGAATTTAATGTTTAAAATTGAAAGGTCCAGAGCTATTCTAGGCGCTCCTTCACTTTCTTCGCTCCATGTACTTTCTTCGCTATATTCAGTTTGTTCAGTTTATTCGGTTTGGCTCGCCCTTCGAAAGAATCTGTCGCGTCAACGGGGTCGAAAATATTCTTCCGCTAGCGCTTGGAGGCAATCTAGCGAGCAAGATTAAAGGTAAACCGGAGCACCCCCTTTTACGAAGTTTGTTTAATAAGCTATGTATGCAAATTACTCGCCTATCCGTCATTAAGGCACCGCGCCTCGGCTCGCACTTCGGCTCGCGCCTACAAATTAGATTTGCTCCTAAGAGCTATTGGCTCGCAACGAGCGAGTTGCTATCGAGTTAACTGAAACGGTTCTTGAAAATGACTCCGCGCGCGGATTAACGGATCATTTCTAGTTCTACCATTCTCGTTACTTTTCAGTCTCGCGTTTGATATCGAGTCAGGTCATTCGCCATCAGGCAATGAAAACGCAGTGCCCTTTCTTACAATTGTTCTTATATTGATAACTAACTGAACCGAATACGTCAACGCTATAATAACGATATTATAATATACCAAGAGTATGATGATAATTGAAAATATCAGATTAGGTATAATGAGCGGGCAAAAGTTCCTTTTTTCTATAGTGCTTTCAGCCTCGAGTGTGGCTTATTCTTGGCCGAAAAAATATACGGCCGCTTCAAGAATTGATCCCATAATTGGGCATAGGAAAAGAAACGGCGAAATTGGAGGGGATCTTTCCAGTGTATTCTACCCAGGTCAGCTATATGTGTGTACGGATCGGTAATTCAAACTGTCATGAATATGCAATCTTCCGATGGCATGCTAATTTCGTCCCTATATCCGTTCGATGGCTGTATCGAATTCTAAATCTAACCTTCTTCGTGCATTAATATGTTCGTTCTTTCCGAATCGGCGCCCAAATATCACCCTCGTACTCTGCTTTATATAACACTTTTCACGTACTTACAGCACAGTTAATATATTGCACGTGTTTTTCTTAGACTAAATTTTCTACAAAATACTTCATTGCAATAGATCGTGATTAGGTTGGTCGGCGTTATTGGCCCATTTTCCAAATTCACTGATTGTATGTTTGCAGAGACATGGGACGCACTTGAAGGATTAAGTAGATGTTATTGGCAATAGAATTGAATGGCAATCTGTCGTAGAGAACTTTCGACGCAAGCTGGAAGTCGTTGTCGAATAAAAGAGTGATTAGGGCACTTCGACAAATTCGTCACTTAAGCCGAGATGTATCCGAGATGTATCCGAGATGTATCCGAGATGTATCGATATGCATTGATATGCATTGATATGCATTGAGAGGTATCGGCGCCCAGTGAAGTTCGGTCAAGTCCGGCGAATGTGAAACGTATCGACGGCTGGCCAAACATTTACATATTTTCCGCGCGTCTCTCGTCGGATTTCGATTGGCGAACTGTCTGCCGCTTTACAACCGGCGAAAAATCTTATCTGAACGCCTCTGATCAGAACCAAATGCCAAAATCAGCGACCGCCTCACATTGAAGTCTCGTCCCTATATTCACTCTCTTTTAGCCCACTTATATCCCTTCAGGCGAGCTGACTATATTGCCAAAGTGGCATAATTCGCTTTATCAAAAGAGTATAATTAATCGTTTCATCAACTAAAATTCTATCTAGACAGAAATACCTTTGAATGCCCGACTCATAAAATGACTGATACTTCTATTCCATTCATACCATTAGTCTTAATAATCATTTAATTAGTCAGAGAATCCAACATGAGTTTAGCCGATTTTTGTTCACCTATAAACGTTTCTATTTTCTTATTCCATCATCCGGTAAATAAGCTTCGAATCAGAAGATAAGGAAAAGGGTAACGAGATTCCTGATGATGAGGTCCGTTTAGGCGATTTCAATTGCCGAAAAAGTCTAGATGGTAGCAGGAAGGCGTTTAACGGTTAAGCTGATCATTAAAACAACACTCAGAGAATCTTGCCCACCCTCATTTCCCAATTACCCTCAATTGCCTGCTATGCTGAACAGCTTTCGTTAATGCGATTTCTAGCTTTTAACTGAGACGACCGGTCACTGTGAATTCTGCCAAATCAAACTTTTTTTTCTGCATTCTGCGAAGGCGACATACTATGCTCCCTAACAGAATTTAGTTGTAGGCGCATTCTTTTCGTCGGCAACGATGAGAAAAGGGAAGTTGAGAAGATAATCTTAAATGGTAATAAATTAATGGAATCTTCCGGTTACGATTCTCGTCTTCAGTTTTTATAACAAGCTTATATCTATTATACGTCTCTTTGGCTTTCGGTACAGTTACAAGATTACCATTTCAGAGAGATCCTCTTTCAACGATGCGGTAAATACGTCGTTGAAAAGCAAGAAATTGAGAATTGGCAGTGATATAGAAGTCATTTTTTTTTTCACAATGACACTGTCTGAGCGGCAATGATATACATATTTAGCGCAATTGTTGTCATTATGGCAAGGAGTGTTGTGAAGCGGGAAGTTTGTCCTGTCAATTTTCGAGACATTGCTTAGGCTTAGAGTATCAAATGGTAGCACTGCCTGGGGGAAAGAAGCAGGAAAGGCGGGAAATCGTACTAGAGAGGAGGAGCGTGAAGTAGCTGTGTTCCAAATTTTAAAGAGCGTCGGACGAATAAAGGGGAGACCCGGCGCAGTAAGGGACTAAAGAAAGAGAGTAGTGAGGAAGTCGAGATTTTGCCAGTTGAAGGGCATTTTCCCTCCATCGAGACTTGTCCCGGGCAACGAAAGAATTCTGAATACGCATAGCACGATGTCGTATACGATCTGAATGCGCCCAACTCTCGACATCCTCAACATCCTCGACACAATTTTCTTCCGATTCTATTCCTCTCTCTTCTTCTCTCGTTGTCGTCCATCGGCTTTGCCCACTGAGACACAGATTCGCAAAGTTTGCCAAAGGGAGTTTTCCTACGATGAAAATTGACAACGGATCGCTAGTTGTCTTCTGACTAGCGTCGCTTGATGTAAACGAGTATATTTAAGTATAACTTAAATATACTATAAACTTTCTCAATGTACTTTTCACTCTATAAATGAAAATATTTTTCCAAATGGTTTCGATACCTTGAAAGTGACTTGCATCGGCATATGACCCTGCTGCGCAATTTGTATGCGCTTCACACGTATTAGATGAATTTAATGGGATTTTGTGCAAAGCATTACGATGCATTAGCTGAAGTCGTTTCATATTTCTCTCATTAATGCGCTCTCGCTAATCGAGCCTAGAGCGAATTTGGTCCGATCTGATTATCCGTCTCCTAATGCGATATATCGCCCATCTCCTTCTTCGCGGAATACATCTTGACGTGCCGTAATCTTCCGCCTTGCCAGTTCGCGGAATTTCGGTCAGATAATACGGCGCTTAATATAATATTCTCGTCGAGGCTCGGCCGAGCAGCAGGGAAACAATTTTGGGAACGTTGAGAGGACGGTCACCAGACTAATTTTAGGCTAAAATTTCGTTAAATCGTCTGCAGATCATAAGACTCATTTTTAATTAAAGATATTAAGAGATCGTAATGTGTGTATGTAATATGTTTCCCTCTGAGCAAAAAGGATAACGCAATAGTGCTATTTCCTCTCTTGTTCGAACTGTGCTGTTTCCTGCAGGCGACTAAGCACTTGAAATAACAATCGCATTGTAACCTGAATGGCAGGAGGAGTCGTTGATAATTTCAAGAAGAGTAATGTCACATTTCTCTCAGTCATTAGACTGAAATAGTGTGAAAGGTGTTATTAAGTAGAAATCGACAGGAATTTCGGGCAAGTAGTAGGAATCGGTATCAATGCTATGATTATTCGAATGCAGTTTATCGAAATAACATAAGCAATGCAATAATATTAATTAAAATAAATAATTGCACAATATGAATGTAAGGTGCGTGCGTGTCATTAACTAAAAAGGGAAGTCTCGAGAAAAGAAAAGAAGAGAAGTTTCCCTTATGAAAAATCGAGCGAAATCTGGAGGAAGTAGGAGTGATCGATATAAATCAACGGCGAGTAGGCTCGCTGCTTGCCCAAAGAGAGCGAGTTCGAATGCGAGACTGGGAGTCACTAGAGAAGATTAATCATTGCCACCCCAGTCGGAGAAAAACGCGACGAGCAGTGACACGATATCGCTGATAAGGGATCATTAATAATCCGACCGACTCTGCCGACTGAATTACGCCCATCGCAGAACTTTCTCTGGAAAGAGAAGTGTCAGAGGGAGAGAGAGAGAGAGAGAGAGAGAAGATGCGAGTAGAAGGCTCAGAAGACGTCGCAAATGTCGACCAACGTCAATGGGATCTCTGTCAGAATGACAGTCATATTTACAATTATTTTAGATTCACACTCTTCAACCTATTTGCCGCTTTTATCCAGATTTATTTAACGGACATATCTTGTTATCCTACCAAGCTGTTTCTTCCATTTGTTACTCTAGATTTTTCCTTTTTTTTGTCATAGCGAATCGTTATTGCTTTCAATGCTGATACACCTAGTCTCAAGCAATCATTTGACAGTACTTATACTATTACCACACTAACATTACTGTCATTATTTCCGGGTATTTGCGCAGAATCAGCGACACTAGCCCTATTATCGAGCAAGAGCTCTATCAAATAAAGAAAGTTGAAAGGGATGGCCGAGGTTCAGCGATTTGTCCGTATCAGGCAGTTAGCCGACTAATGCATTGTACGTTACGTGTATACGATTGGCCGCTCCTCTCCGGCAAATGCATTGTTACCGTTTGCCGTCAAAGCGCACAAATACGACAGAGATGGAGAGAGTCCATCGTGCCGATCGTTAATCCCAACCAACTGCTTGTCCAGGTTATTGCTGCCGTGGCAGCTCGCTGCTCCCCGATATCGCCGATGGGCAATGTTCCTGAGCCTACGAGTCGCTAGTTAGAAGCCTTTCCAGACGGAAACAGTTACGTTCGGCGGATTCTTATTATGTCTCATATTAGACTTACACACCTTCTGGCGAATAGTCGATGAGTCGCCGACGGAGTAGCGTAAAAAAGGGCTCGCCTTATGAATCTCATTACAACCGCCTCCGCCTCCGCTTCGATTCACGGAAAAGGTAAGGAGTCTTATTAATTCCTTTATAAAAGCTCCTCTTCGTGTCACTTAAACTAAGACGCGTTATAAATTTCATTATGGTCCCGCTTTTCCGCCCTCCTCTTCCTTCTTCCGATTGAAAGCGTCGAACATTATTAATTCTGCTACAGTCACCTTCCGGATAAAAAGCTATCCTCACAAAATCGTCACGTTCGCATCGCTTTCCTTGAAAAATTCTCAATTACAATTGATTTGTCGGGAGTTTACAATATATCCGCGACTTGGTCGTCTACTTTGATGGAGTGAACTTAGTTAGCGGTAAAGGTTGTTCTTACGAAGTGCGCCTATTGGAAATTTGAGGATAATTTATGGAACGTTTATGGAGGAGCATCGAGAATCGCGTATCAGCGCTCGATGATGGTTGCTCGATGATGGTTGCTCGATGATGGCTGCTCGAGACTGGCTAGAGAATATATGAAAAATGGATGAGAGTGATTGAAGATGACGAATGTGCGGAAAACGGGTGAGAAGAGGTCGTATGTACCTATCTATGTAAAACGATACTCGATTGATGCCATTCGATAAAGTGTCAAGACGAAGCGAGATCTACAAGTTATGCCATTCTACGTCCCAATACGAGAGACCTGTCATTACCCAAACATTCCTAACGTTACTGTTACCTTTGATCATATTTTAATTTGATTTCTTCTCATTTGTCATTCTCAATTTACATTATTTTGTTACATGTCATTTTCTTGTTGTCCAGGTAATATAACTAAGTTATATTTAGAAGGAATGACATCATACAATAATATAAGACAACGTTCGATCAGTTATGTTACCTTCTGCGGTCTCGGAATTTCAACATTTTATTACCTGTGACGTATTAGGATTTTTATGATTGTACTCGATGTTTTATTCAGGACATAAGACGAGATGTGCCAGTTTATGCTTCAATATTGAGAGCATCGTGTAGGAAAGTTATTTAACATGATCAACTTACATATGTGCCAGAAAGGAGAGAAAATGGGAATAAAATAAAATCTTCACTTCTATCGTATTTCATCTCTTCTATTTAAGTTTCATTTAAAATGCCTGTTGCTTTATAATCCCATTTCGTCTCCTACCATCTTACAGTCAAAGTCTTTAGTAGCGGTGTTGCTCGCTTGCTGCCAACTTTGTATTTCACTCTACATCTACAAGTTATGGCATGTAACGACTCAATACACCAGGTGTGTCATTATAAAAAAAGTTCTTGACATGGTCCACTTATGCAGTACAAAGGAAGCAGTAGAATGGAAGAAAAATTGAGGATAGGAACCTTTATATCATCCGACCTTCTCTAATTTCACATCACCCACTCTGTTTTCCCGGCATTCCAATCTCATTCCCTGCAACTTCACATTTCCAACCTTTTATCACCCGAACCTCCCATTTTACACGTATGTCGTCGAATTTATGTCCCCATTCGAGGAGCCGAAACAAGATTGTGTCCTCTTTCAACAGTACTGCCCAATGAAGATCTAATACATAATTGATTCCAAACAAAAATTACATTATTCATCCCGATCATAACTGAAACAGTCCACATATGAGAGTGGTTTAAAGCAAAGAATCGTCAAGTATTTCACTTGTTTATTGAAACTAGAGTAAAAAGGATTTTCTCGACAATTGACTCGAATCTCTTTGAGAATGACCGATAAAAATGAGCAAAATAAAATAGGAATATCGTTTTTATTGCGAAGAGAAATATTATTCGGTGCCAATAGTGTGCGGCTATGAAAGTTGGAAGGCGAGAGGTTGGGAGAAGGGAGAGAGAGAGAGAGAGAGAGTAGAGTCGGCGGCAGAAAAATAAGGTGGAGAGACATCAGCGGCTCTTCTAATCCAGCGTGAGAACTGGCGGACGGCGATTTTGTCAAGAGGAAGCCTGGCGCTAGCTGAATAATAAATGGCCGCTTTCTGTCCGAAGTCGACATCGGGCAGCATGATGCGCTACCACTTATTTCCAATGGCCTTACGAACGTCCCACGAGGAATAATGTCATGTGTCACGAGACGGAGGACGCGCGCGCAAACAATCAATCGTTAATATTAACCCGGCCCGCTCCCCCCCTATCCCTCTCTACTACAAAGACCTAGGTAACTGCTTCACTATTCTCGCCTTTCCACATTCTGTGTGCACGCCTTTCTTTCACGTTGGATAGACTTCTCAGCGATTTGTCCATGTGCTAGCCTACACCTAGCGCATGCCAGGATGATGCCACGATAATGCGAGACTGCGTTTCAATCTTAAGACGTGATGGGTCGCCAATGAATAACTTTGCCCATTTTGCTACAGTCGTTGGCATGCAAAATCTTTTCTTCGCAATTCTCTTCTTATAGATTGTCTACGATCTATTGTGTTTAACAATTATTTTCGCATTTTCATCAACACATACATAGACTAATAACTTTCAATTAAAAGTATGCAGTGCGATATGGCATTTCAATTTTAATGTGAAACCGACTTGATTAGATGCATTTTCACTGCTTTCCTCCTTCCGTCCTCGTGATTGTGCAAAGCCAGAAGTAACTCTTCCTTGCGTTTATTAAGAACGGTAACGCAGGCTCATCGATATCTTACGTGTATAGATTGTATAGTACATATTGGAGCCAGCCCTTAAATCGTACCATAATTTCTATGCCATAGGAGTGGGAAGGGATAGGAGAGAAGGTGGAAGAAGCTGGAGGCGCCGTCAAAAGAAAGTCGGAACAATAAAAGTAGGATTGGGCCGGCGGCGCTACCTTCCTTTCCCTTTTTCTTCTCTTCTCCCCCCGTCGCCCTCCCGCCCTCCTTCTTCCCTTTTTATTATTGAAAGCGGAGCATCCGGTGCCCGGTATTAACGTTATTGATCGGACCCAAACGCAATTCGTTTTTCCACCATCCTGGACGACGAAACGTGCCCGGTGTCGCGGTAACTGATCAAACTGGCCAAAGATTTCTTTCTTCTTTTCCTTTTTCCTCATATTTATACATAATAGACATATTTTCTCTCTCTTTTCCTTTAAATTCTGAGAGAAATTTTATTAGCTTATTCTGTAGAATATTGCTATATTAAGCATTTTTCGTTGAAACTGTTATTGTTGAATAATTTTCAAGGGAATTGATCATTTCTTAAAGCAATATCGGTCAGTATTAGTGGGTTTTCGCAACTGATAAAGCTTTAAGCGACACAGCGATGTAATGACATAAAGGTGAGATTGTCAAGAAAATCCGTAAAAATGTGGAATAAAAGTACGTGCATTGTTTCGCCAAGAATAAATTCGCCTCGAATAAAAGACAGTAAAAGCAATCTGCTCAGCCGAACGAATAGCCGAAAGTCGTCAAATAGCTCTCAAATTCTTTTAGTGAAAACGTAAAACTATCGGGCAAAAAATATACAATGTTCGAGGAAAAAGAATGAAGAGATGGAAAATGGAGAAATGTTGGCCTATGACGGAAGATTGTGCTTGATAGAGCGGAGATGAGGATAAAGAGCGATTCATTATTCTTTGTCAATCGATTTCAGCAGCTGCATCGCTTTTCAGTTGATTCTATATACTCAATGTAATCCTGAATTCGCTGACCCTCATCATTGTCCCTCCATACTTTGCCACTCCTCGCAGAGTTCAACTGTTTAGTCTGACAATACGCAGTACTCTAAGCCATAGCACGTACTATTCTCTGTCGAGTTTCTCACATTTTTGTCTCTTTCCGGCAGTTTCTCCGTTTGACTTTAGTCGTGAAACGCTTCCATATGCATCGGTTCAGGCAGCTCGTCCTGCTATCCTTCGACCCTTGCCGCGTGTCAGGCGGCTTAAACTAAAACCATTGATGCAGCCGGTCTTCCTAGCACGTTGCCCTGCGCAGAAACGCTTTTAATCCGCGCTCGCCGAATACGATTATGGCGGGATGGAGGACGGAGGATGGTGGACGGGCCGAAGGAAAAGAAAGCTTCGTCGGCGAACAGGGACGAATAAATTCGATATTGAAGAGACGCCCGTTAATTAAGTCCTTTGTTGCGGCCGCAGTCGAGGTAATGCCCGACGGTTTGCCAAGGCATTTTCAATATCTTTCCCTTCTCATTGCTTAAGCTATTTTTTAACACGGATTTTAATCTACTGCTTCTAATTGAATTCTCCTGCCACCAAATCGAATTATTGACGTATACATAGTTCAATTCTTAATCCAAAATTCTTTGCTTACGTACACCCAACGCCATCCCTTTTATTTCTAACCGGAATTAAGCTAAACGTCTGACAGCTAAGTTGCGCATTTTCGACATTCTTTTATTTCAAATATTAATCTTAAAAATTATGCTTATTACAGTATTGAGTCTTTCGTCCATTAGTTACCTATATGCTGCCAAAATGACGAAGTCTACAAACTACTGCTAAACGGTAAACCTGGAATCGGTGAGAATCAGCAATTTCTCATTCTGTGCAAAGAACGTCTGTTCCACAGAAAAAAACGAGGAAGATGTATCGTGACGTCGTATCTTTCGATGGAAAGTGTTCGTAGAAGAAAAAGGGGAGAGTATGAGGGATCATGGTAAATTTTCTGCCTGCAACACATAGGTGAGCGCATGCATTGACACCTACCGCAGATGATACATGTGATGTACGTTGCCATGGCAGAAAATGGCGAAAAGTTTTGGCGTTTCACGTGTTCCCCGCTACAAGTGCGGGACTGATCTTGACTGACCTCGCGCGCATACATTCTTGATGCGCTAAGAGTACATAATATATCAAACTATGGAATGAGGGAGTGAGTGAAATAGCGAGTTAACAATACTTTGCGTTTACGCGGTTCTAAGTAGCGCATATTACTTTAGTTATGTGACGAGTATCTGGCGTCATTCAAAGAATGCGCTCGGTACATCACCAATAGGGCGATAGCATTTGCTTAATCGATTACGAAGAGGACTAATCGACCCTATAGCGTTACTTCGACAGACTGTGAGTACACCGCAGTACACCGTCAGTTCTCCGGCAACGTCCAAACGTATTGGATCTTCTGTACTGGGACACAAAATTTAAATAATGCCTAGAAATAGTTTCTCCAAGACATCCAGGAATATTTGTAAAAACAAAGGTAGCAAATAAATTTTTTAACCAAATCGACAGCAAAAACAATATTGTTATGAATTTTCAATGACACTGTATGAAAATGGAAGTTATTAAAGGAGAAGACGGCAATTATTTTGGCAAATGGACATTAATTAAAGTACAATCATAATAATTGAGTCGCATTTTCAGAATTAGTAATGTGAGTTGGTGTGAGGAACGGGGAAATAAAATTAGTCTGAAAGGCGGGCGTGGAGGGCAACTTTAAGGAGAAGCACGCGACTGTGCGTGCTCTCGCATGGAAATAAACAGTTGGCGCGTTTCATACTCTGTTGGCACACTATCGGAGAAAATTGAGCTGCAGATTCGAAGCTCGATTTTAATTTGGGTTGATTCCACCTCAATGTAATCTTATTCGGATTTCTTTTTCTCGTATAGTATGACTTGGAGCAATTGAGAAACTTATAATTTGCCTCATAATGCTTTAAAAAAGTAAACAATGCGTTGACAGTAATGGTAGTGAGAGTGTAAAAGAGTGATTGTCGAAGATTACTTTTAGCAGACAGGTCGCTTATGCGTTCACTCGGTGGACAAGTCACAAGTGTCGGAGGCAGGCTACAGGCAGAGAAAATTGACGGGTAGCTGCGACTGGTGGTCCGGATATGTAAAATCTGTCCGATGCGAGGGCAAAATTCCGTTCACTTTTTCTCGAATGGCCAGAAGTGACGGACTTGAAATGAAATTCGAAGCCGGCTTCGAATACTGGTCGAGGACATTCTGGCCTTTGGTCATCGCCTGCTACGTCAATTAGTATCTTCAAAGGGTGGTCAAATTGAATCGGACGCCCAGCAGGGCATGCCTTTCAATTAATGGGCTTCACAAATATCCCTCTTCTTTCGGATAGCGAGTTTCGACGAGGTGATGATTTTGCCAATTTTTCGCTCTCACTTTTTCATTGGGAAGGATCTACGTAGAGGAATATGAGTAAAGGGTGTTGATAGATTAAATCCTAAAAGTATGTAACACAATGGAAATTGTAACCAAGTACCTCTTCTTTCCGATCTATGAGGTATATTTTAATTCAAATATTCAGTTGAGAGTATATTATTTAATATATTGTATTACTTTGTCACTATAATAACGTGAGAATCGATGAAATTAATATTTATGAAGATATGTCACACTTCCGGCGAATAAAAATCTGTGACTTGAGGAGCGCATCTGCGCCACGTATTAATCACTTCGCACCGCCAATTATAAGGAGCCCACCCCGTCCCCTCGCGCATCACTTAGAAGCGATTAAAAGCCGTTAAAAGCAATTATCGAGGTACACTCCTCCGTCACATAATCGATTCCCTATTCGAGCAACGTCATTTTCATATCGTCCTCGATTCCCCTCGTTTTCACACATTTTTTCCCCCCACACATATTAAGCTTTGTCCATTTCGAAATCCAACAAGAATCGTAGCCACACTCACAAAGAAAAAACTTTTCACGCTTTAGCCTGTCAATCGAAGCGTGATATTTGAAAATGGGTGAAATATATAGATGATTCGATCGCAATTATCGGGGTATTCGAGACTCTGGGCATCAGGAGTGAAGTCTAACTAGGAACAAGGGTTTGGTACGTTTTGCACGTTTTGCACGTTTTGGACCTTTTTGAGGTTTTGGACGTTTTGCACGTTTCGGACGTTCTATACGTTTCGCTCGGATAATACGAGACTCGATTGATCGAGACGTCAGGCTTTCGCTGGCTGACAGCGGTAATTCGCGTAATCATGGGAGAATCGAGCGTTTAACGAGAAAAGTGCATGCCTCGGTGGTAGAGCGTTGCATGACTTGGGTCAATATTCGCGGACAGTTGGATTACTCTTTGGCGAGACGAGAGACAGGAGAAGGCCGGTGTTATACGGATTTTCATCGACCATTTCCATTCGGCGGAGGCTTTTAAGGTGGTGCTGTTTTCATCTTCCGGAGAAGGAGGATAAAGGGAAGGAATTGGTGGCTAAAATGAGGGCTTGGTGTTTACTTGACGTGCACTACCATACTTCCTGTCTTCTTAATAGACCCAGTCTTTGTGCTTCGGGCTTTCGTTCCATCATTTAATTAAGTATGTATCATTTGCGGGACGTTGGAAGGGTAAGAATGTGGGAGCAATATATCGGTGTATCGCGGGCAGAGTGAGAGGATAATCTTGTAACTGACATCGAACAAGAAACTTGGCCTTCTGGGAGTGGAGCTGACTGACTGCATGACACCGGCAAAAAGTGCACGTCGCTTCTTGCGCCTTCTGAATATCGTGGTCATTACGAGCCTCGGATCTTCGCACATTCGACACCGATCGAAATCGATCGAAAGAAAGGAAAGAGGACAGGAAAGAGGAAAGGAAAACTTCAGAGTTTCCATTTATTTTCTAGTAGCTAAGAGTTTTGGATGGCGAAAAGTCGGAAATCTCTCAGTAGTCTGGCTTAAGAAAAAGAGCGGCAGTTCCATTAAATATGTTTCGAAAGGAATACGTTTCATTGTTGTACTACGTACGAAGTAGGAGGGAGTTTTGTTTTATTTGCCTCTATTTAATTAGTAACGAATTAGAAAACCGATGTATTTCGTAGCAAGTGGAAACAATTATTCTGCAACTATGTGTGTAATTGTATTCAGTGACGGATTAGCGGTGAGGGTTGAGAAAAGTTATCACATTTTTAAAAACGTTTGGAGTGACAAACATTAAATGAGCTTTACCATATTGGTTGCGTGACGCAGGCATAGACGCTCGTCAAACGTTTTTCAAGAATATGAAAGCTTTTCGGAAATACTCATAGTATTGCCAGTGAAATAAGACATTTTGTCCAATTAATCATACTTTTTTAGTGATTAGTATCGTTTATTTTTGATAACCTGTAGCGTCTCTACGTTTATGAGAGTAGAGGCAATGACTTTAAAGGAAATTCGGGAACGAGCTAGTGCTTGCCGTCCACTTCTTCGCCGTAATGCCAGCAGCCAACATTTAATATCGTTGAGCCACTTTGCTCTCGCCGCCAGTAGGAAGGACTTTCCAAGAATATTTTCTAACTTTGCGCACTTTCAATCGCCTACTGCCCGAACGAGAAGTTAATGCATTTGGTATACACACGGTAGTACGTATATAGGTACATGCCCAACGAACCGAAAGGCTGAAAATTTGTCGACGGAAATTTGACAATATATCACAGAGGTAATAAATCTAGTTTAGTCATCGATTAATTTAGAATATGAACTGAAAATACTTGGTAAATACATGATTGTTACTTAAGCTGCAAGTAGAGTAGCGTCTACGGTAGAGAACAAATGTCCATCTATTCTATCGTAAAGTCGATTACATTCCGTATTAATTCAATTCCGATTAAAATACAAAGAATTTGTTAGGATAATAAGTTTTCCTTTGAAATAGAACCAGCTACGATCGTCAAACATTATAACACAACATTATAAATGTGTAAGCGATATTTGACGCATAAGTATTCTTCAATAGGGAAAGCGTTTTACCCATTTATCTCTGCGGCTAACTAAATTCTACATTCTGCAGCTGTCCATTATCCTGCTTAGATTTTTAATTATTTCCATTCTCTCTATAGAGTAAGTATACTTGTCAGAGATCGTACGTCATCTCTACAGCTCCCTGAGGGCATGGATAGCTTACTTGCGAAGCCAGCTTTCTCCCCCCCCCCCCCCTCCCTCTCTTTCTCTCTCTCTCTATCTTATACTTCTTTTACTCGGTTATACCTGCGCATTTACGTAGGTAATACCACGCTCGGTGAAGTGCCGTTTTGTCATTCGAAGACAGTTCCGGAGATTTATGCCGACGACGACTATGGCCGAGCAAATAAACGTGTGCCCACACCTATCTTACGTTGTTCATCGAATTACCATTAACATATTTTTCAAATCACCTGATTCGACACCCGCATTTTCGGATAGAAGAAACTTAATTAAATGAATTAACCATTGAAGTGGCGTGCGCTCGACTATAGTCTAGCAGGGTTGTAATAACAGCAGTGAACAGATATAATTGCGTCAATCGATGATGTAATTGTTCGTTGTTGATCATAGAGCCAGGGCCAATCGTGTGATTTGCAAAAGGGAAAGCGGAAAAATTGTCCGGTACGTCGAACCTGCGACGCTAGACATTAGAGGGTCGTAACTGATTTCCGGAGGTTGAATGTCAGAATTGGGGGTGTGAGGAGGAATCGTGTAGTGTGCACCAAGGGTTCAACATGTTGTTCTGGAGCCAGTATTGGGAAGGCCGGTGGAAATAATTTGCCCCGTGCCAATCCCCAATTCCGCTCACGCACAATACACCTCGTAAATGTAAATGTAAACGCGGCTCGCGATCAATTTTACGCCCGGCTAAAAGCAAATTTCCATCGGCCCACACTTCCCATTCCACCCCTGTCCGGTTCGATCTTCGCTCCTTCGTTGCTTTCTGCCTCTCTGTCTCCCTCCCTCCCGCTCGCCTTCTACATTTACCTGTGTAATTTCAACGTCGGATATTAAATGTTTGTCCCCCCACTCAATCATTTCTCCTACTAATATGAACTTGTATTATAAGAATTGATAGAGTTCAAATTCTTACTTTTTCTATTCTTGTTTATGTTGTACAAACATTCGCCAAAGAAAATATTACAAAGATAAGAAGTAGAGAGCAGACAATTTTCAGCTGAAAGATTAACAGCGCAAATGAGGGATCTGTCTCTAATGATATTTGACAGTCAATATCGAGTTACATCGTAATTCCAGCATGGCAGAGAACTAAAGCACGACACCGACAGAGCAGGAATTTGTTTGAGCGATTATTACTTTGCGCGTTGATCATTCTACAGAGGCGATTCGTCAATATAAGCTACCCCACCCATTGGACGCGCGATGGCCTGCGATGGCCTGCGATGCACAGAGTCGAAATTCATTAGCCGTGAAAAATTGGAGGCTCGCGCCGTTAAGCATCCATCATCTGAGCGTTAGCAGGCGAAATTTTAAGCGTTCCATTTGGATCACGTCGCGTAAAGCTCCGGAATATTGACTGTTGACGAAGTTTGCTCGAATATGGTAAAAGTTTTATCTAATTTCATTTAGAGGCGACTCTCTTCTCACATCAGACTAGGAAACTCGGTGTTACATAGATGCGCATAAGATGTTAGCAGTTTTTTTTTATATCTAAAGGGTGTATCAAGTTTATCCGATTGTACCGTAAACTGCGTCAAAAGGAAAAAGACAAACAGCATCGGTTCTCAGAGGGTCGCCATTAACGTTAGTCCACCCTATGAAGGATTTAAATATTCCCGCTAGCGGTGTAATTCAATGGCGTGCTAACTGGTGCTAACTGAACCGAGTCTGGTACGTATCCGTGTAAAATCAAGAGGGTATATACATTAGAACCGTTTAATTCTCTCGTCTATTCAACTACTTCGCTCAGATATCAAAGAACGGAAGTTTCTCCTCTATGCGTTTACCGGCACTCATGTGTTTTACAAGGTTCGTTACTCAATCTGTGTCAAGCATGTAGAAATGTGAATATGAAATAGGTGTGTCCCGCTGCATTTGGTTACATTTGAAAGTACTCAGTTCCGCTCGCGATCTCTTAACTCTCCTTCCAATGTCCAGATTCCTGTTTATACTTTTGGGACAGTAATAAGGGGGACGCTTCTCTATGTAAGAGCTATGAAAGTACTAATGAAATTGTTAAAAAGGACTCGCTGTCCTTAGTGCCGTTAGTCTGATTGTATTTGAGCTTACCGTACCTTGCCCCGGGGGAGGATGTTCGTTGATTCCTGACGATGAATAGTTTAGAAGCACCCCATATATTAGGGCGATTAATGGACGAGCCGATATCTGGCGGAGAATGGAATGCAGAATCGAAGCCGATAGACTGTCCGCAAGAACCACTCCCTAATTAAACGGGCGATTATCGCGGGTTGTGCATAGGGGGTTGTTAGATGGGGTGGCCTCTGACGGTACACCCCATTGACACGTTGATTAACTTCCGTGAGAATTGGCCCCGGCGTTCCTTCGCTTTAACGTTAAATGAAATTAGTACTGCCCAATGTGTCAGGTACCCTTGCCCAGCCAACCTCGCTGTCAACTGACCGATTCCGGCAGGCGTTACCTGCACTTTATTTAAACAAACTCCTTATTAATCTTTCGCGGTTGATCACTTCCTTGAAATAGATTTCTCTAGAAATCGGACAAGAAGAGAATTAAAAGTAGGTATATGATATTCCTAATCAATTTGTTTGAAGTTTTATTGAAGTTTTTGATCGCATCTCGAAGAATATTCGGTTAGACGAAAATTTTGCAAATATTTCGAGATTTCATTTACTGAAGTTTGGTCCATATTCTTTCCTCCGTGTGGTTTCGTTCCGCGCAAAGCCTGTAATCAGGAACAATAAACGATGGTCGCATGCTCGTGCGAGTCGGATGCCATGCCGATGGGAGAGGATGGTGAGAGGATGGTGAGAGGATGGTGAGAGGAGGGTAAAAAGAGGGTAAAAAGAGGGTGAAAAGGAGTGGGCGGTTACAAAGGCAGCGTTACAGTTGAGCGTATCTGTCCGAGTCCGAGATCACGCTTCGAGATAGCCTTCCATTGTAATCCCGAGTCTCGTTTCCTACTTCCGTCCCGTAATTCCGGGGTATCGCGACGAATTAATGCACGCCGCGAATGTCAAAGGGCCGACCACGTCTGCGGAAAGGGCGAATTTTTTAACCTTAATCTCACCTTCGAAACAGACCTTTCGTTCGCACGGAGAAAAAAGTTCACTTCCCCCTTTTCGACCTATTGCTGTCGCTATCGAAATTCTTATTTATTTTCATCGACCCTGCCATCATTATCCTCGCAAAGCTAAAAAACAGGGACACAGCGCATTGTTTTTCACTGAGCCATAGTGCGAATGTTAAAAAAGTACTTGTCACTTTCGCCGGTTATATTCCTGGATTCGAAAGTAGCATGCGAAAATGTTTGTCTTGCCCATTTTTTGCGCAGACGCACTATGTATATACATACGTATACATACGTAAACGATTTAACTTTTGGCGACATTGTGCGAATTATATTATAGCTTGCCACTATGTACGTAGATGTAAATGGCAGTGGCACGCGTCAAATATTTTCAAGCGGATATACCCTTAAATTCTGCTCGACTTTCGTCTGTCATCGGGAAACCTGTTTACCAGCCGGATGTCAGTTTTCCACTCTTCCTCATTTTTCTTCCTCACGCCCTCCCGCCCCGCCCCCTCTCGTCTCCTTTTCCACTGCCTGCCAACAACCCTCAACGATCGCATCTGTGTTTACGAAGTCGGAAGATTGGAAAAATATGCCGCGAACGTAGTTACGCCACTTTTCGATGGGAAGAATTCCTCGGGCCTTTTTCATTTTTCCTCCCAATATATGCAAATTGCTCTACCCGACGGTGAACGCTTTTTCTAAGGCCCTTTTGAACCTGAATCAGCCTTAGATAAACCGTATATAATGGCCGATCAAACATTCTTTTTGTTCTTTCATTTTTTCTCTACATTTACGTTTTACGATTTTTACCGAAATTTTGTGTGAACTTTATTTGAATTGACTGTCAATTTAAATATTGTCCCGCACGATTCGCACTAGAACTGTTCGTAGGGGAGAAGAGTCTGTAGGGCAAGGATTTGTAGCGCGCCAGGAGAAATATCGTGAAAGTACTAGAGCGGTAAACAGACAAACAGCATCGGAACGTTCTCCAATATTTGTTCCGCAAGTGACTCTTCTCCGATATTTGTAAAGATGAGAAGCTCCGCTTCCGCGAACACAGTAGGTCGGCAAGGGTGAAAAATGTAAGTAACGTCATTTGCAGTTCTCGGAGGAGATAGCTGACTACGGAGAATTACGTGCTTGCCTAGCTAAAGCTCGATCATTTCTGGCGCTAATTCAGTTTACATGACAGTCTCATACGCCTCGGTTAACCGATTTTCCCTCTATTCGTTAACGTTTGCCGTTGACACTCGTCGAAAATCGGTTGACGGTTTCATTTCGTTGCAAATCGCGAAAGTGACATAAATCAGCGGACTCCTCTCAACTGTGAAAGTCGCCCCGGTTATTCACTGACAAAATTGCTCCGAGGTACATGCTGACAAGAATAATAACTGCTAGTTGGGCAGAACAAAGATATATTAGAAACAGAAATCGGTCAACGAAAAACGGAAGACTCTTTAGTGATATTTTCAGAGCGTGCAATGTTAATCCGAATCTTAATACTAGAATTTGTCATGGGGACATAATGACGCCCTGAAAGTATAGAGCGCACTCTCCGAGAGAGAAAAAATGGTGCAGACAACATTAGCCCTAATGGTCGTCGATTTGATATCGATTATCAGGAACAAAACGGCTGCTTCTTTTCGAGCGTTCGTCATGTTTTTTTTAGCACATATCAATCAACCTGTCGCGAAATTGCTCCACTAGATCGGCTCGCTTAACTCGGTGACGACGGCGTAATGCGATTGTTTTGCCGACATCTATATAATCGCGCGTGACCTCGATATACGCTTCGACCCTTTAGAAGGTGGAGAAGGGAAGAGGGAGCGAAAAGTTAAGCTAAATTGTCAAAATGAAAGCGAAAAATTGAAAGCTTGCTTAAAGACGACTAATTGACACTTATTGTTAGTAATATTTCTCGGTAACTATCTTTCGTTTGAACAAGCCCGAAGTAGCCTGAAAGATTTTGGAAAATTTCACTCGCCGATAGGCACTTGAGACAGTTGAATCTGCGGAGAGTTGAAGCAGGCTTGAAAAATGAGAAAGGGAAGAATCGTTGCGGGAACTAGGAAGGAAACCACTTACGTTCTCGACTTTCTGCCCCATTCGTATCCTTCTCATTTCCGCTTCCTTTTACGCGGAAGAGCCAAGGTCGATCATTCGTCACTCACCTCGCAGACAATTTAACGATCCAGGCTAAATTAATTTTATATTTGCCGCACGGTAGTGACAATTAGAAAGAGAAACTGCTAACATCTCTAGAACGGTTTATTAGGAAAATCAGAGTGGATATATTGATCCTTTATACCGGCGCGGTCTGTATGCATAATGGATCAGTTCCGAGGAAAATTGGTATTGCCGATTTTTGGACAGTACGCGTCGAAGCATTCAGTCGGTCCCACGTGTTTGTAACCGTCGGTCAGAGTTGGCCAGAGTTGGCCAGAGTTGGCCGGAATTGGCCGGAATTGGCCGGAGTTGGCCTGAAACTAGCTAGGAAGAGCGCTCGATCCATCCGGCATTGGTACGTTTCCGACATTGGGCAAATGTGTAAAAAAGGGGGGCGGCAAACGTTTTGCCCGGAAATCGTTCGATTCCGATCTCTGGTCGGGCGACACAAAAGTTTTGCGGTAGCTCCCACCGGTTTATTTGCTCTCACCGAAAGGGACGGACAATGGGCTGACATAGGACTTGCCCTCATAGAACTGAACCGGCTATTCATGACAGATGCAGAAATTGCAATACTCCTCCTTCGGCTGAGGAAAAATCATATTAATTTTACTGTCAGAGATAGACAACAATTTTTGACGAGGACTGACATTAACCTGACGACTAAATGTCAGACCTCAGTTTCAGATTAAAATTGAGCACGTATAGCATTTTTAATTATTCATACATGGTTATTACTATTTATTTATCCTTAAAAGACAGTGATTAACGATATTCAATAATATAGCTAGTTTGAATATGGATTGAACGATGGAATTTATGAGCTGTTGAGAAGAAATTATCTTTGTATGCCGTACCAGTGACGAAAGAGAAATTGGTGTAAGATATCAATTTCACACCGTTGACAGTTGCAAATATGAATTGGTTATTAACACGTAACGGTAATTGCAATTTTCATTGTGTTGCTACTGACGGCTCGAATAGCAATCTGCGTAAGTTTGTCATCGCGGCTAATGTTGACGCACGGATGATCGCTTTTAATAACCGTCATTTCATTGGGTGAGGCTTGTCATCAAAAGTGATCACATTAGCAAAAGTTCAATAATTATCCCTTTCAATAATTACGAACGATGTGAATAATGAATTCCGATACGATCCGTTCATTACCGTGCGTGGCATCTAAGTTTCATTAAAAGCGCTATTTTGAGCACGGCAGTTGAAAATGAAAGGCCGATGGCTATTCCGTCATTCCTTCCGAATAATCCCGATGAAATTAAGAGCAGGGTTGTCCTGTAATTTAGACGTATAATGTCCTATATCGGCGAACCTGGGAGGAATTAAAGTGTTAGGATTGGATCCTGTCCATCAGCCGGGCGTGTATGCGTTAGTCAAACTTGGTTCGGGCCGCGGTGCTCAGAGTGTACAGGATTGGAGATACAGGATGAGGACACGCGATTAATTGTAAGTCCTTCGACTAACAGCCTGCGATACGCTCAACAGTTCATCGATCACTCGCACGATACCAAATTTAGCAGTCGCGCCGACCCACGCTCTTTTCCCCTACTATTTACCCTAACATAAATTACTCTAATTCCTCTCTAATGACACTTTATAATTAACATATTAGCAGAACTGGAATAATTTAGCTAAAAGTAAAGTTATAAAATGTAAATTGAAACGAATGGGCATAGCTAATATAGACCAGTAGAGATAGGGACGGCATAAGTTTTAGATTTTTGCTAAAGAATTACATTCTTTGCCATTTGTTTAATTTTTGCAATTATTCCACATTGTGTTCCAATGTTTGATTCAGTGGACGAATATCTTGCCGCAGCTCCCTCAGCGGAGGATAAATGATTTGGGTCCACTTAGCCGCGGGCATCGATGAAGTTAACTCGGCATGGGTAAAAGAGGCAAAATTCGAATTAGAAGGTCGCTCGGGGAAGGGCCGATAGTTCGATCGCCCTCAATGAAGCCGGTTGGCTCCTAGGGGGAAGAATGTTGCGGAAAGAAGACAAATGGTCCCGTGGGAGAGGACAGAGACTTTGGGCGTCGGAAAAAAGGGCCACTTTCTGCTCTTAATGGATCACGTTTGACGCTGATAATCCTCGCTCTATGATCGGCCGATGAGCGGCAAAAACCTTTGGGATAGTTAAATTTGGAAAAGATCCTTGAAACTGTGAAACTTTAAGTTTACCGTAGTCCACATCTTATTTATCTGTTTATTGTCTCAGAAATGGTTCTAAATTTGTTGCTGTTAGAAATCCTATTTAAATTCGAATACCTTTCAATGAGAGGTTCAGTTAGCAGAAGTTACTGAATTAATGTAAGAAGCATCAGAGATCGCTTTAATGAGCAGCGAAAAAGCGAGATTTGCGCCTCCGCTCGGGAAAAGTCGTTCATAGACTTTGAGCAGCTGTGTTCAGCTGCTGCCGCTCGGAAAGAATGAAAAAGTGCCGAAAAGCCGGGAAAAGTTGGCTAACTCTTCGTTCCGGTCACGTAACGCCACCGTGACTCTCGACTCGAGGTTGGCAAACAAAAGTCACGCATCGAAGAAAGTCGATTCAACTCTTATCGTCTATTTTCGGAGATCGCGAGTCAGGGAGTCAGGGAGTCAGGGAGTCATCCCCGCATCAGCCGTACTTGCCGAGAGGAGAGGGAAGTTGATAGAGCTGCCTGCTGGAATCTCGCATTTCTTCTTTCGGCGAGCAGGAGGCTTTTCGGATTCGCTGAAACGTTGGCGAGGCACGCGCGGAAACTTAAATTCGAGCGTGCATCATGGCTGGCATGGGAATTGGAGTAGTTTGGCTCGTCCATTATTGGGAGATAGATCAGGCTGATGGGCGCACTTTAAAGGCGGAGGGCCGGAGATAAGCGCAGACGCGGATTTCGAGGCTGGCTAATGCCTCTCGACGTTTGCGGCCGGGAAAGAATTTCGAAGCATCGCTTTCACCTCCTTCTGGCCAACTTTCGTTAGGTTGCAGCTGGGCATCGTTAAATCCTCATTTTTTCATATCATTTCAGTATAATAGACTAAAAATGATTGACCGGTGAGCGTACTGCCGCTGACGGTCACATAACCGGTGGAATCGAGAAATTGTAGAGTGTTTGAAGTGCGCGCCAATTGCGGAAAGAGGGTCGGACGATGTTGAAAGTGTCGGGCTTTTGTATCTTGACTCTTTAGCCTGTGATACGATGCGAATGACGGGTTCTCGGCCGCGATAAGGGAGACAAAGGAGGATGATGATCGAGCCGGAGGCGATGCTCAACGGCACGTGGACAGTTTGCTTTGTTAGCTCTCTCAGCTTTCTCACATTTAAATCGTTCGAGCCGAGCTTCGCGGCAATTATAACGTTTTACAAATGGTCAAGTTCGAGATGTTAGAATAAACAATACTCTAAACAATATTAATGTATTCCGTCTAAAAGCAAGCAATCATCCTATACTCATCGGTCCTGAAATATCTTACAGTCACGTCTTACCTCTGACAAGCGTAAGAATTCCAAGCGGCATGACGAGAATGGCGACCATCAAGTCCGTAATGGCCAGGCTCATGAGGAAGTAATTAGTGACGTTCTGCAGCCTCTTCTCCCAGGCGATGGCCAGACAGACGAGGATATTTCCTGCCGCAGTGCCGAGGACCAAGACGACGGCCAGCATCGCCCACCAATTGTTAAGCCCGACGCCGGCCTGCTGGGATTCGGTAGCGTTCCTTTGATAATCGCTCTCGTTGAATGCACTGGTCACCGTATCGCCACTTCCGCCCGTCTCGTTTACGCCATCGATCAGGGCCTCGATCACCGCCTCGGTCACCGCCTCGGTCACCGCCTCGGTAACGGGACGATCGATTCCCGCCAACCTCGACGATTCCCTCATATCGCACCACTGACAGACACTTACACTAGTTTCCACATCTGCGCGACGCTCACACAACAGTTGCTTTTCCTGCGAGTTTCTTCAATGTTAAATACTTTCTCTATATCGTACTTTTCGGCTACCGTACTTGCTCGAAATTCAATACTATTGCCCATCTAGAACTCTACCGATAGTTGTGGTGCTTGAAGGGGAAAAAAAGAATTCTAGACATCTATTGTTGAAAAAGTCCATCATATTTCTTAGGCGTCCTAACGCTTCAACAAGGAAATTAAGATCGTCGGGGAAAATTAAAAGTCAATCTGTCGACGGTGAGAAGATTACGGTTTGGGAGGTTTAGTCGCGCATTCTATTGCATCTAATAAAAGATGCGCGAATGAAGGATTCGGTATTGTCGAGAGAAGAGGGGGTAAGGAAGAGAGGGAGAGGGAGAAAGAGGGAGAGGGAGAGGGAGAGGGAGAGGTTTGTATATCGTCGGATCGCCTTGATTCTCTCGCCGGTTGCCGGCATCATCCCGTTCCGATAGAACCGGAAGCACGGTCATTTGATATTCTCTCGGCGGCGTTTGCCTTGTAACGCGGACAGGGCGATGTAACCTGTTGAGCACGGTACTGCCACCGACTCGAACTCTCCTTCTATGCGGGCACACTGCTTGCGAGCACACTGCTGCGAGCACACCGATGCAGCAGTGTATGGTACAGATATCACGCATCCTGGCTTGCACTCGCTCTTTCACCGATATACCAGTCTTGAGTAGCGAGTAACATTCGCTCCGACTGTGTCATTGTCACATGCACCCATTGTCAGGGACAAAGAGAATCTTCGGAAGGAATGTTACCTACGTTCTCACAAAATTCTAAGAGATGTAATAGAAAGTTTCGAGATGTGGGCGTATTCAAATTGCAAACAGCTCTCGTCGTTACATTCTTGCGGTTGCGGAACGTTAATTTGGGGTTTAATGTGAAAAATGTTATAGAACGATCGTAAGTACAGCATAGACAATCAAGTAGAGAGAACCGTAAGGCGCAACTAAAATAATTAGTACCTACGTATCAAAGGTAACATGGCGGATCGTAGGACCATAGAAAGTAAGTTCGTAAACGGTTTAGTACCATATAGTATTTTCGAATACAATACATCAATATGGGAAAACATTTAATTTCTAAAATATTTTCAATAAGAAATAATCGAATACAGCAATCTTTTTGAGGTTGAGTTCCGCTTACAGATAACAATGCTTATTACAGACGGTAATGTAATCCGTAGGTAGGAAAGATAGATTTAGTGTTGGGGTTCTCGTTAATGAGGGTGGTAGGGGTGGAGGGAGATGATTTTCGTCGCGTTGAGTTCAAGAGAAAAGTTACATAGGGTCGCCATTGTGCCAGTGAAAGCTAGTCGTTCGGCTTAGGAGTGAAGGGGGAAAGTGGGAAATGCGATTTTGGTCGCGCCAACACGAGGCGAGGAAGTTTCTCCATGGTCTCGGAGCTTTGGAGAGAAGGTCCACTGGTCCACTGGTCCACCGGCAGGCAACAAGCGGGCAACAAGCGGGCAACAAGCGGGCAACAAGCGGGCAACAAGCGGGCAACAAGCGGGCAACAAGCGGGCAACAAGCGGGCAACAAGCGGGCAACAAACGGGCAACAAACGGGCAACAAACGGGCAACAAGCGGGCAACAAGCGGGCAACAAGCGGGCAACAAGCGGGCAACAAGCAGGCAACAAGCAGACACGCTCTCTGCCGGCCTCCGACGAAATAAACGGTACGCGGCGTGCTGTGAATTTCGAGAATCTCGAGAATGACAAGAATATCGCCGTCTATCGCGATGTCTCTCTACTTTTCGGCATGTATAATCTGCGATGACAGCCAGTGTTTTTTTGGGAGAACAGTTTTAAATTGATTCAAGTTTTCCTCAAGATAATTGAGGAAAGAAGAAGGGTCAAATGAAAATGTAAAAAGGAAATGAGAAGACAATTAAGTTGAGTTTGTGTGGATGTGATATGCGGAGAAGAAAACATGATGAAAGTTATAGTTGAAAAAATTGTTCGGCCACTGCAAGAATCCAATTGCTTAATAAGTCGCTCGCGTGGTTCAGTGAGTCAGCGTTCGAGATAAAAGTATCAACAACCTTGAATAATTCTGCCAGCTTCCTGGCTAACTGATCTGGCTATCCGATGGAAGCTCTATGGGGACAATTAGAATTTGTTGAATGGTTAGCGGTAACGATTGCCAACGTCGATATTTCGCGAAAGGAGTGTTACTTACTCGATGTCAAATAAGATTGATATTATTGAGTTGGCTTACCGCGGAACTTTTATTCGACCAGCTTCATCACGCTCCATTGTGCAGCAAAAATAAGTAGGAACGAATGAATGGAATTTGAGTAAAAGTCTAAAGCCGCTCTTGCTTATTATTGTTAAATGTTGACTATAAACGATAATTGCGCTTCCGAAATATGTTTATTCCCGAAATTTGGAGCGATGGCATCGTTTAGAAATTGTTTCTTAAGTCTCTTCTATAACGTATTATTGCGCAAATTGCACAATTTAATATGAACGAGTCGCGCAGCTAAAAAATTAACAGTTTCTTCTAACGATTCACCTTACAATAATCTTTCTTAAATTGAAAACTTTTATATTCAATACCTTATAATGATTAATAGTTATACACATTGTTTCCGATTAAAAGGTCAGTATAATGGATTGTATTTATATTTAAAGCCGATCACAATACCCATAAAGTGACTGCGCATAAAGCATCCCTTTAAGCCACCTCGTACACCATCGTTCCCCATTGTTTAAAGTGGATGTATGATTATTTTCCATCGTTCATTTTCTATCGTTGGTGGCAAAAGAAAAAAAAAAGGAAAGAATTGGCAATGCAGCTTGGTAGGCGTTGAAAATAGAATGGGAAGTGAATAATAGTGAGGTTCACCGAGCGAATTAAAGAAATGGGGGGAGGGAGAGGTGAGGCAGAATGTGGAAATTGGAGTAAATTAGAGGGATGAGGGTAGTAAAGAACTGGTTAGTCGAATTTATATTGAAGCGGTATATCGACTGGCCGTTATATCGGAAGCGAGGCGAAATTGTTGGAACGCACGCCATTTTGATGCAGTCGGTGGATAACGATTCTTCGAGCTTTCCGCCCGACTTTCGGCCCGTTCTGCGTATTATTATCGTCACGCGATAACGGCCGGCACGGTTTGACGCGCGGCCGGTTTTTAAATTGGAACGAGCATCGCGCCAAATATTCTCTGCCGAATTCTTGCCAAATTCTTTGGAGAAGTTACGGTTTTGGCCCTTGAGCGGGATGCCCGTCGAATATTTAATTTCAATCCTTCTTTCTCGTTGCGCCTGTCTGCCATGGATCTACATTAATATTGTTCGCTATTTGATGCATGCTGACTGATGCTCTTTAAAGAAAGACGTTATGTCCTCGAATCCGATACTCGAGTGTAGGAACCGGCGATGTACACGATGCGAATTGTAAAATCGATTGAAGAAGATCGAAAGGAAGGTAGGACAGGTCGCTCGGAATTAAATTAAGGATAGCTTGACGATCGAAGAATGTCGGAGGAGACACGAATGTTAAAGCGACGACGAAAGCCGGACGAGGGCCGGACGAGAGAGCCGGACGAGAGAGCCGGACGAAATACGAGAACGGAAGACGAGGGGGAGGCGTGCCGGGCTTGTTTTCATTAAAGTCCAACCTAAGGGTGAGATACTAGCGCGAAACAACAGCCAATTTTGCTTCTCGTCTTGTCGAGAACATCCGCGAACGACGATATTAGCCTTGAGTAAGGTTCAATTTGCAAAACAGATGAAATTCAAATCAAACCGATGAGGAAAAATGTAGTATTTCAAAATTACTGCCTTAATGAGTTACGAAATCCTATTAAGTAGGTAAGGAAGATCGTTAATTTCTTATTTATTTCATATATTTTTGTTCAATTGCACAATTACATATTTTAACTGCCTCTTAAGTTTGGAATACGTTCGAGGCTCGTCTTATTTTTGGTGGTTCCTTTTCGATACTTTTTCTCCCCCCGTCAGCCAGTCACCCTTTCGCCATTCACGCGATCGACCACGGAGTTAATTATCTCGCCGACAAAAAGTCGCTTCGCTCCCAAAACTTTAATCCGGCAAAGTGTCCGTCCGTACGAATTGAACAGCTTGCAGTTGTTAACATACACTGTTTTCGATAATAAAGGGTTTGATGAGGGAATCAAATATTTATTGGGATTACTTGCAACTAATCTATTATATCGACGATGATTGGCACTCGGCCTTTTTTCCTGACGGTGGCACTTACAAACTTTTTAAATTTTTGGAACAACAATTTTTTTCCCCCGTCACATGTATGATTTGTCGATCCATGATTTTTTCGAGAAGAAAATTCCATGCCCTCCTATCGTGACATGTAATTGACATGTAGTGGGTGAGTTGTACGAGTGCGTTACCAACATTTTCATCACTCAGAGTATTCCGACTAAAAATCATCCGACAAAATTTGTTCCGAAATTTTTGCCCTCGATGACACGGTGCGTGGATTGAGTGCCAGAGCTATAGGGAAAGTTTTGTCCTAGTTTCCAGAATAATTATTGGCCTACCAAAAATTCAGTCATTTTTATTGTACGTCAAGATTTCACCCGTTTCGTGAAAATATTTGAATAGAGCTGGACGGAGATTTCCACCGAAAACTCTTTCTTCACTCGAATAGTACCACTCTCAGCTTTGCAGCACCATCGCCATTATTCCTTTTTTTTTTTATCATTGGCCAACTATTCAGCAAGCATCACAAAAATACTTTTCACCTCGATCATTTTGTTTTTTCTCGTGAAAATTCACCACTTTGAAACTAGTACCGGACGTATCATCAAGAAAAATTCTTAAAAATCCTTTTCTCACTTTAACTCTCCGGTTCTCTTCGTAACCTCTCTCAAAAAATGTTTTATTCTCATATCGGCACCGAACATATCATCATTATCATTGCTACTATATTACGAGGAAAATGACAGACTAACAATTTGCCAACTTGGTCGAAAAGACCTCACCCCACTGCCACCACTATCCTTCTCACCGAAAATGTTTCCCTCACATCCGGCGCACGAAGCTCATCATAATGAGAATCACCTTTGCCCCTCAATTCGTCCACTTTAGAGTGCAACTTTTGGCGCAACTTTTGGCGCAACTTTTGGCGCAACTCTTCGCGGGAAGCCAGCCTCTCTGGCACACGTCGAATTTGGCGCCTTCTCGCGCTTCCCTGCACGGCATGGACGATGCACCCTTTAACGCGACCGAGAACTGTTCCCTGCCACGGCGAACGCTCGGAGGAGGTTGAGGTAATGCGGGGACGACGGAGAGGGAGAGCTTACGGAGAGAGAAAGAGAGAGAGAGAGAGAGACTGAGAGATAGAAAGAGAGGAATAGAGAGAGTGAGAGAGAGAGAGAGAGAGGAGAGGAGACTAGGAGGGAAGAGAGGAAGAGAGCGAGCGCGAGTTGTGCGACGGACTAGAAGGTACTGGCCGGCAGCTCGGACTACTAGCCCACTGGCCCTCATTCTCACCACCAACGGCCTTCCACCCTCTTTCTACCCTCTCTCTACCCTCTCCCGTAGTCGCTCCCACCACCCTGCGATTCCGTGAGACGATTCTCCATCCCTGGCACGCGCGAAACCAGTTGAACTGCGCATGCGCTCACAATTGTCCTGCCCACCGTCGTGTGTGACACCTGTTCAACCGACGCTGCCAGTTGCCAACCCCCTGGCCACCCTCGAGCACTCCCAAAGAACCCTTGCTGCAACGCCTGCTAGATGGGTGAAAGACTCGAGATAGTCGCACCGAAACTGAGATGTATTATATTATAGAACCTGAAATTTAGCTTCTTCTTCGAATCTTTCAGATCTTTCTACTTTTCACAGTTTTGTGAATGATCTGATATAAAGATCGCATCTTCATTCATTCTATTTGACTGTATTCGAGGCAAAAAAATTGAAAAGAATCGAAAATTTATTTCCTCTATACTCTACTTATATAACATTTGACAAAGAAGTTTGCAGATTCAACATTTTATAACATACGTTTTAGCAGGTTAACGGAAATCATCCTTATTCGCGAATCCACCGATCGAAATATTTTGAGTGTTGTCACTTTTGGCAAAACACGTGTTCAATATTTTCGGGTAAAGAAGGTGTGTGCAAAATTTTTGTAAAATCGGTGACCCACAACCCTGGTCCTCCCCTTATTAGTCCTATTTGTGCCACGGCACTCTACCAAACAGTTAGGGTTAATATCAATCCATAAAGTTCTGATTAGCGTATGTCGATACCGATGGCGAAACGTATCAAAGAGAGGAAAATGAATCTGCGCTCAGTCTCTTGGGGAAAGGGCAGAACTTTGCTAAACATTCCTAAGGCATCGGAATTCTCAATTAATTTTCTTACGAAAAATCCTCCTCTCAAGCAATTATTTTCTGCCATGCGGCGTAGCTTGATGTACAATGTATGTCTTCTGTATTTATTAGTCTATGAGGTCTACGGTGAACGTAAGCACGCATGCATGCGCCTATGCGAGTATGTGCACGGGTGCTTGGCTAGAAGAAGAGCTTTCGCGGTACTGCAACAATGATGAGCATACAGGAACCGCAGCATAGTTATTAAATGCATCACGCCAGCCCCTTCCCATCCCTTCCCATCCCTTCCCGCTCGTTGCACGCCAACCCCTTTCAACTCCGGACTTCCCCACACTCTTCTCTCTTCGCCCGAACAACTTCTTAAGCGCGGCTTAAACGAGAACTTTCCCAGATCTGCGGAGCTCTGTCTCGCGATTCGCATTTCCTGATTATTTACACCCGTCTCACCTTAGATCGCTATTCTCTCGGTATACGAATAAAAAGTCAGGAATACTTCATATATCGTCATTTTATTTTCTTTCCTATTAATAATATAACATCCATCTTCCCTTTATGGCACTTTACGACATGTCACAGTGAAAGAGGAACAAATGCTCTTTTTTATCTCTACATTTTCTTCTAATAACTAATCCATTTAATCGGAAGTGATACTTAATATCAGAGAGACAGATTGATTTAATATTGTATATGTAATAATATGAAATAATTGTAATCCTTTTTTCTAGATTGAGGCACTATTCAATGAGACAGGCGTTCTCGCTGGATAGCAACGCTTGCGCTGGATAGGTGCTAATACCAATTTGATGTTGGCGCTCTTGCTTAGATCAGATGCCGTGACACGCGACGAGGTCTGGATGGGGAACTATCTGTAGAGATTTCGCGGCGGCAGCCACCTTTAACCGATGCATCCGAGAAGAGAGGCCAGATTTCCATAATGCGTCCCGATCGGTGCGGTTACGGTGAACCGGCTTAACCTGCGTCGAGGCCTTCGATTTTCTAGCCCAACCTCCGACACTCCGACTTAAGCGTCAAGAGGGCAAGAGCAGCCCTTTTCAAAGCAGTCAGATTTTAATGCTTCTCTCGTCTTCCGACCAGAATTACTCACCTTGAGGCAAGATAATAATGTTGTAGACCGGTAGGGCCTAGAATTTTGTGCCGCGTTAAACGCCAAGTAAAGAACTTAATTAGTTGGAAAGTAAAGAATTCATAGAGCTGCGCAAAGTATTGTATAAGGAGAAACTGAGGGGCAGCTAAATGTGTATACTAAAAGAGGGTCGATTCACATTATCGAACGGCGTCGAGAATGATGGTGCGCGCTGTATCGATTAGCTTCGAGCAGGGGAGGTCTCTTTAACTTGGACGTAATCTCTCGTAGATGAGTCTCGTCTTCCGTCAATTGGCGATAAACGTGCCCTTCGGGAAATCTGCCGGCTTCGAACTTGGCCGGAAACTTTCGTACATTGACATTTTCGTAGAAATTGATCCGATGATAACTCGTACCGAACGTGTAACGTGTAACGTGTCGTAATCGACGAGCACATCATCGATTCTTTTTACAAATATTCTCCTCCCTCCATGTTGGACAATTTGTACCGTTGTCAAGAAATAAAAGTGATTACAGAAAGAAGCTGTTAACGAGAGAAAAGTGTGAGTTTTCTCTCATCAAGTGAGATTAATGTGTCTCATCTTGATCAATATTCTTGAATGAGAAGGGTAAAAGAAATGATTCATGTTACCGGAGTCTCATTTGACATTCTGAAAAAGTGAAAGCGGTTCTCGTAATGGAGGTACCATGTTCCGCGTTATACTCCCGGTTATACTCGCGGTCATACTCCCGGTTATACTCCCGGTTATATTCTCGGTTATACCGTCTCGAGCGCGTAAGCGTTAAACTTACTTAGGGGCATTAGGCTGTCTCGGTCGTTCTCGTCGAAACTCGATGGATTTCGCAGGGTCACGAAAGGCCCGGATGAGGTCGAGGCCGTGACCATGCTACGCAATGTTTTGCCCTCAAATCCGCCCGCCCACACCGTGCCATCCTCCCTCAATCAAGCCCGAAGCCACCCACAAACCGCCCACAAACCACCCACAAACCACCCACAAACCACCCAGAAAGCAGCCCTTCCAACTTTTCTTCCCTTCGACATCCAACACTCTCGATTCGATCGACTTCAGGCTCAAGTTGCCCGACTATGCGCGAACATAAATTCCAATTCCGTCTGATTTTCCTACGGGATCGAGGAGGAGAAATTTAGTGGAAGCTACGTGTATTGGCGGCCGCCAAGGATAGAATTGATGCGATCGTTAAAGGCTCCGAATTTGTCGCTCGTGCGCTCGAATATTATAAGAAAAAGCATCGATAAAGCTTCTCTTTCCTCGAGATCGTCTGTGATTGCGGGTTCTATGCAAATTTGGAAAGTGTCGAAGTTCTACTTTTTCTCGCAGCCATTCAAGTTCTTTCTCGAAGAATCGTTTCTCAATAGGTAGTGATGCATATCAGGGAATTGCACGAATTTCTATTTCATTTCAAAAGTATCGAGTGGAGGTGACGGAGGAGGAAGACTAATAGCAGGGCTGCTCTCAGCCTAATTAGACCGAGCTTAATAAGAAAGAATTGTCGATAAGAAAGGGAGTATGTGGAAGAGCGGTGGCAAATCGGGGTTAAAATTCATAGTTTGGGTTGGAGCGAACGATTGAAAGGGGCAAATCGAAAACGGATGTCGTTGAATATGTATGTTATACGAATGCGATGGTCTAACTATTCCGTTCAGTCTGTGTATTTGAAAATAAGCATGTAGGTATATATAACAGTCCTATCAGGTAAATGAGAAGTGGCGATATTGTTAAAGTTGAAGTTAAAAGTGATGCATATTTAATCGGTTCGGCATGCGGGGGGATAAAATATGAAGGGGTCTGTCGTATCGAGGCCGAAGTAGCATCGCGATAGAGTTCGCGCCTTTGTGCAACGTCGACGTGAGCGGGGCACTTGAGCGCTAAATCGTTCCGCTATCGAATCAGGACGAGCGACTGCGAGCCAACACGCCAGTCTGACTATGAGCGAACGAGCGTGAGTTGGCAAACGAATGCAAGTATCGTGCGAATCTCAGTTTGCGAATAGGAGTGTGTACGAGTTAATACGGCGAAAAGCGACCTGCTAAAAGTTGCCCATCGTCCATTAATCAACATTCTCATTCTTTCTTTCTTTATTGCCTTCTTGTCATTTGTTCGCCGAGCAGGCAAAAGAAATGTTCGCGATGATAGTTTCTGGCGCGATACACATCGAGTTTTTACGATTTGCCGCCACTCTCGGGGACCAATTCTAACTGGGAGCCACATTCCGACATCTTAATCTTGAGCGTAATCGTAGACAGCCACGGCGTCGCAACTCAATTACGCGCGTCATCCCTTCATTTCCGACTGTCTATAGTCGAAGGAACCCTCCGCGCCATTAACTAGGGCGTGCGAGCACCGCTGTCTGCTTTAGGGCGGAATGGCTCAAAATTCTGATATAGGACTAATGCCAAATTATAGCGCAGATAGAGCAAAAATCATCTATATTCTGGAAATGTGAGCAAGTTATAAGAGTATTAATATTATTCGACTGTTCTATCTAGGGAATGGTAGAAATGGTGTAAAATGAAATCTGATTAACTCTGGCGAAACGCAGGAATCGTATCAATAACGGATGAAAGACGTCGAGTAACGCGTCGTTGAACTCGAATATGAAGGATGGCATCACTCGGCGGGGAAATAATCGATCAGCCGAGGGATGACCCATCATCACCTCGATTACCTCTCAGGCCATTTCCTTTATCCTTTATCCTTTATCCTTTGGCCGGCGAGTGGAAAAACGGCGGCTTGAAAGAGGTCTCCGACCCTCCATCCTCCCTCCATCCTCCCTCCATCCTCCCTCCATCCTTCCTTCGCTATCCTGCGTCTGCCTTTCGACGATATTCTCCTACGCTTCTCGCTGTCTTTGAAATATTCATTCGCGATTCGCGCTTAACTTGCTTGCCGAACTCACCGTTCTTCACTCCTCCTGAGACTGAGTCCATGTTTTTTTCGAGGGCATTTCATACTTGCTCGCTGATCTTTCATCGTTGCGTTGAGTTCTCAAAATTTAGGTTAATTATCGTATTGAGTGGACAGTAGCATTAAGAGGTAAATGAAAAGTTGCGAGGAAGAAATGATAGTAAGCTTGAGACGCGCTGTCGTTTTCGCCTTTCAGGAAGGTTCAGGGTGCAGAATCGGCGACGTTAACGGTTGCGTTGGCGGCGAATAACCCGCCGTAGATTCCGTCGCCTCTTGTTTCGGTTCGCTCGGCTGCGTTTCACCTGTAACGGCGATAGGTCGATTGGCAAGTTGGTAAGGGTGAACCTTGCCGATCGAACCAACGAACGTACGTGCGAAAGAACCTCACTTCATTTCCGAGGGTGAACCACAACCGACTCTACTTCAATTTATCTTCGAATCGTCCATTCCCTCCCGCCAATGTCCTTTAGCCATTGGCAATTTTAATAAATCCTCTCCTTCCCGGAGTATGTTTTAACTTAATAATACCATCAATTACTTTTAATACCCTACTAAATGGCACTCACGCACACTATTCTCATTTGCAGTTAAGGCTATTATTATGTTTTCCTTGCAAAAATAGAAACGTAAAGAAGTAATGAGTATAGAATAGTTTTGTAACATACTGCTATAACATCATATGCATTTCAATATGTAAAAGAGTTTTATTGTTAGTGCAGATAAACTACGTCATTGCCTTGGTCTTAACGAAATTATCAGATAAGAAAAAGTTAATTTTTTAATGGCTATATAGAATGTTCACCGATCAACTTAAAATAGTCAATAGAGAGAAATTATATTTATACCTAATTATTTAGCGTTTGCTGACCTAAATCTTTGGCAAAGTATGATCGGTCTCTCTCATTTTATTGAAACCCACCGCGTCGATGCTAGAATGTTCATCAATCATTTTCCGACATACTTATGCGCGGCTTGGAAGAAGGCTCGGAAGCTTTCAACGACGTGCATGCAGCTTGGCCGAATACACTTATCCTCTAGCAGAAATTTCACGACTGAAAAATACACTAACAGCTCAAATTTGCAACAATTTCGTAGATTTATTCCGCGCGCACTCTCGCAAACTCGAGAAATGTTGAAAATTTCGAGAAAAGTATTACTCTACGGGCTTTCCTTCAAAATTATCTGCAGCTTTTGAACGAAATATATATTCGGTTACATTTTTTTTTATTAAAATCGCCGAGCTTTAAACACAGCCATACATTTAGCTTGGCGAAGAAAATTTATTTGAACTATACTAAGCTTCTTAAAGCTTTCTAAGCTTTATATTGATTTACTATTTGATAACTAATATAATGCTGATATCGATATAATGTTTGCGCCGGTAACGAAGACGGTCGTCGCTTAATCCGACAAAGTGTTAAATAAAAACGATCTTCTTATTGTATTGACGTAGATCCCCTTCATGAACGCCAGCAGGTTTACATTCTGTCAATTTCATTTAAAACATGATTTCTGCAGATTTCCTTTAAAAGCCATATTATTCCTCGGCTTAACGATTAACTACGATGTCAACCATAAAAAATCAACTATGCATTTATGCAAATTCGTCCGTCGCCGACCTTTCTTCTTCATCTCCGAGGCCAATGGATTTCCAGCCGATGTGAAAAGTTAATTACGCGACCGTGACGAGCATCGATTCGCCCAACTATTTCTCCTCGCTTCGCTTAAGATATTTAACTTTAGAACACCAAAAGGATTTTCGCTTCAAATATTTTGGTGTCTCGTTTTCATTATTCCATGCTTTGTCTACCCAATCCATTACTGTTCTTTTGTTCCGTAAGAAATCTAGTAACTTCAGGATGAACATTATAACTAATCATCTTAGCGGTACTTCACTCTGATAGCTTTGGTATCGTTAACTGTTTCATCAAACTTCTACAATATCGTCAAGTGTAGCTTTTCATAACAGTATGGCAACATAGTGGATTGGACTGACTTTTTGAGGATTATCTATGGTCGGTATTTTTGCCTCCGTTATCAGACTCTGGTGAAGGGGTACCTTATTCGTAGATAGGCACCATTGACACCGACGAGATATACTTAAAGACCGCTTACCCTGGATAAAATTTGGGGTAAAGGTAAAGAATCGCGGCCTCCTCACCGATTTGCATGAAACTTCGTGTAATGGTAAATTTTTGCATAAAAATAAGATCTGTAAAAGCCAAAAAGCGCGGACACGTCTAATTAAAAAGTTATTAAGCGTTAAAGTATAGTTGTAAAATCTGCCGTACCGACAGCACGAACGACATCTGAGATTTCTGCAAAGTTTCATGCAAATCGGTGATGAGTACGCCTTTCTATACGTTTAGCGTTCATTAACTTCTCTTTGGTTTAGTCAGTAAATACATAACCGTGTTGCTATCAAATCTAGCGTTGTATATTCCGTGAACTGAAATGCCGGCTTGGATCGCAGCAAGCATTGCTTAGAAGCATTTTACATTTTAAACTGTGAAAACTAAATCTATTATGAAACTATGGGTTCACTCTCACGATCAAATTAAATGTGTGCAATGAAATGTCAGCGTATTGTCTTACATGAAAAGTTAATACATGATGAATAAATACGTATTGGAACAGAAATCTACTCACGGTCAGGTCGTAAACAGTCGTATTTGACAGTATTTTCGTAATTGTTGGTAAGTTTGCTTCACTGCAATATTTAAGCACTGACGTCATGATGACAACTAATTAGTATAACGTATCACAGCACATTTGCAACGTCGCGATGTTGAACGATTGGGCATTCAACGTTGTTAACTGAACAATTTGAATATGATACATATGTACGGTACTGTGATTGGACCAGATTGGACCACACTGGAGAAGAAGGCTGTGATTGGACCACACTGGAGAAGAAGGCTGTGATTGGACCACACTGGAGAAGAAGGCTGTGATTGGTCGAGGCAGTTTCGACAAGACGGTGTCACGATTCACGACAGAAGCGGTGAGCTCTTATATTTTGTACAATTTATTAATAAATATTTGATTGCCGAACGTTAAATTTGCATGAACTTTGTCATTTTAACAATGGGGCACATAACGGGGTATATGGTTTAGCTGAATAATATGAATTCAACAAAATATTTGACTTTGATTGTAGATGCATCGGGCCAGTCCAGAAATCGAAGGACGCCGTGAAATTCAATGAAGATTTTTCGCAGTTTCACGTAATTTTCGGTAAGTTTCTGCTTATCCAGTACTCTAATTCGATGCATGCATCCAATTAGCGTGTAGTTATCCTCTTTTATGCCTTGAATTACCATAATTGATGCAAGAAAAGACATGATTGTGTTATCCTATATTTGAGTGTCAGAATGCGAAGTGATTCGTTTGCGAGGCATTCCCCCTTCGAATATGCCGCTAGTGAATGTTACGTATAGATTGTTCATTAAAAAATATTATTGTCTATAAATTTGTAGCACAATATTCCTTATCGAATGTATTAAATACGTGTTTATCGTTTAGTTTGTGATCTAAGTATCAATAAGAATATTGCACATACGCAAAAATTATTTTCTGAAAATAATTATCAAAATTATAGTACAAGGTTAAGAACGGTGAAAAATGAAAAGATACTTTTTGATTGGATTCATATATCTGTAGCGATAATTATTTGAGCTACAAATAAGATGTTATTAATATTACAAAATATGAATATTAACTTAGAAATAATGCTTTTTGCATTAATGTTCCCTTGCTGAAGTAGTTTATAAAAGGGAAATAGAAATAAACTAAAACAAAGTTATGTGTAATAGGATTAGCAAACGTGTGTAAGTTAGTTGCAAAAATACGTTGTACGAAAAGAAAATTTAAATACACAATGTAAACCTACTACATGATTCATTTTCATAAAGCATCCAAACATAGAGTGTTAACATTTATTTAAGTTTGTATCACGAGAAAGTGTAAAATTAAAACTGAATTCGTATTAGCATTGGATTAGACGATTGAAACAAATAAAATATATTAATCACGAAATAATTGGCGGTGCGAAGTAGCCCACGTGAGGTGTTCGGAACGTGTGATCTCAAGCATGACGATCCGTGTAATTGCGCAGGTACTGACATGCTCGGTTCATTACCCCTCGGACTACCGAACTGAGCCCGGCGCCTGAGTCACTTTCGGCCGCTCACAGACAGTTCACTAATACCAATCCGTGACGGCTCGAGCGAGTTGCTCGCCGGATGCCGTCGGCCCCCTTCGAAAGATCTTTTATGCGTTATCGCTTTGAGAACAATTGACGAACGCCGCGCCGGTGACACCGGCCCAAGTAGCGAACGTCTTGTTAAAATGTGTGCGTTTCCGCAGCCAAGCATCTCGGTACCGTGATCCAGGCACGGTAGTCGGAGGGTTAGACTCATGCTTGCGCCGCTCCTTGCGCAAGCTGTCCCAAGTAAGTGAAGGTCAAGCACGTTCAGTCTTGTTTGAACGATCGAGCAGCTAGCATCACATGTCAACAAAGAGTTGCATTTCTTAATTTCGCACAGGATTAAAGTGAAGTGAATATTAATAGTGAACAGCAGCCTCGGTTATCGACAGTGAATACTAATATTTCACATCCATTATTATATTACGCGTGGAAATTAACAGTGACATGGAATTAACTTTGACATTGTGCGATCACGAATGTTGTGGCAGTTTTTTAAAACACTTAGATGTTTTTCTTTATTTAAACAATTTTATTAAATTAAATGATTTACGATGTGTTTTTACATTATGTGTTACTAGTGAATATAAAAATTATTTTATATTTTAGGTATGGATCATGACATTGACATTATGATGTGGGGATGCATACATGCTGTTGTTACATGCATGCTTTTGCGAAAGAGGCGGGTTCCTGCTTTGCCAGAGATATACTAATACATAAGCCGTATAACTGCAGTATATTGGTAAGTTATAGTTATTTATAATGCAAATTAATCTTTTTCAACTCATTTTAAACCTTCTTCCCTGTTTCCTTTTCTTAACTGACACTGCAAAAACAAGTGGTTCATAATATATTGCTCGATTTAAATGAAAACGAATAAAAGGGCACCGCTCGCAGTTACCTCCACGTGGTGTGTACCGGACACTGTTATCCTTCAATCAGATTTTTTTTTTTTTTGTTATTTTTATCCGAATGGAGGATCACAGTGACGAAAGGCTGCGACTCGCGTTTTCCTTCTTTCCTTTTTGCATTACCTAATGTTCCTATGTTCTTACAGTAATTTTCAATTCAACTTAGTCAATTGTAGTCATTTTCATATTAGTTTCCATAGTCACGTCAGCATTCGCAGTAACGATAACAAAAAGTCTTCTTTCAGCAACTTTGCGACCCCTCGTCGGTCATTAGAGTCACGCGTTTGTTCGTTTAAAATGGAAAGTCTCCACCCGCGAGTGTTGAGACAGACGCGCGCGGACTAGTGTTGCGTTTTTAACGAATAGTCCGCCGCGAAGTAGAGTCTGTGTTGCAAATAAATGATTCGATTTCGAACGTAAGCCTCCATCCGCGAATGTCGAGGCACGCGCGCGGTTCGGCGATCTCCATCCGCGAATGTTGAGATCCGCGAAAATCGTTTGACTTCCAGCGCACCTGTTGAAGTCCCGCGCGTTCGCGTCGACAGCCTCCACCCGCGTGTGTTGAGACTCGCGAATTCGAGTCAGTGCCAAAGAACATTCAAAGACATACCCCATTTGTTTATTCTTCTTTACATTTCATTTCTTTGAAATTTTGTTAGAGTCGAGTTGCTTTAAATTCAATATATTATAGAATTAACTTCTCTATGAAATTTGCTTACATTTATATTCGATATCACGTTTACATTTAAAACTTGGCGTATTTGACATTAAAGTCTTTTATTTGAATTGCTATTCAAAGTATGGGGTATGTCTTAGAATGTTCTTTTTTGCGACTGCGAGCAATGCAGTCTTAGAGTCAACTTGATCATAAGTCCGAAATTTCCCTCAAGCCGCACAGGCTTTATTAGCTTCATCCTCTTGCAATGAAAAGTAGAGTCACGCGAAGTAGAGTCAGTGCTTGCTCGCCGTTACAAGTGCCCACGGTCGTATTATTATTATCGGGTCGCGTTAGAGTCAGTGTTTGCTCACCGCAATACTTTTTTTCCTTTACATTATTATAATATATAATTCGGTCGCGAAATCGGGTACCGAAACGCATATACCGCGATCGTGAAATATTATAGTAGAGTCAGTGTTGCTGCGCCGGCATGAAGTAATTCGGTCGCGAATTTCATATACCTACAACTTTTTCGATCGCGAATAGAGTCTTGTACGCCGCTAATATTATATTCGGTCGCGATATTCGAAGCACAAGTCGGGCGTATCGCGTAGTAGAATCAGTGCTTCAAGAAGATGCTGGTCCTGCCTGCCTGATGCTGCCCAGAAGTCCATGATGACCCAGATGTAGCCTGGATGTGATGGGTTTGGGTCCAGAGTCTGCCATCTACAATCCACAAGACTGCGGCCAAGATTCACGACCAGGATCGACGACCAGGACTCAAGGACCAGGTGAGTCAAATTTTAAGTCCCTCGAGCCACCCATCATGTCGTAGGATGATCGGTCCGAAGCGACACGGGTGGTTCGTTGTAATTATTCTTCTTGAATAAATGACAAGCATAGTGACCGCGAGTAGATTTTTCGCTAAGCTTAGCAAAAAGTCTACTCGTCAATTTTTGTTAGGGGACATTTTCATGTATATGTATTAGCTCAGGATAGACCTCCCTTGCTCAATTTATGTAGAAAATATTTGCTCGCGGTCGTGTTCGCGTTTTAAATATTTTATTCGATAAAATTTCGCGCGGTTGGAATACTTTCATGAATTAGAGTCAAATGTTGCTTTAATAATCGTTTAACTGCGATCATTAAATCAACGTTACAGTCGAAGTAGAGTCAATGCGTTCGTATTTATGAACGTTCCGTTTGCGATCGTATATTAGATTTCAATGAGCAAGATGGCATTTCGCGACGAGTAGATCCTATCATACAGCGAGATTATATGTCATTATTTTGTGATGTAGAGTACTCGCTCGTATGATAGGATCGCTCGAGGTTTTCTTGCATGCCCAATATATTACAAGTCGAGTTATTTTGCTATTACAATGTCGAGTCAGTTTGCTATTTCAAAGTCGAGTCATTTTGCAATTTTTAAGAAATAAAACAGTAGAGTCATCAGACCGCTTAGCTATTATATACGTTAGATATTACTAATCTTAGCTCAGGATGTTTTCAGCTTCACAAGGTTTGTACACGTTTTTTGGCCGTACTCATGTCACTAAGGCCTGCATCATGCATGCGCCCAGGTGCGGCATGCATGGTTCAGGCCGGTGAGTACGGTTTAGTTAAGGTGTAGTTTCGGCGATTATAACGTATTAATGACTGCCGACGTACATGCCATTGTATGAATGCGTAGTGGTTGTGGCATGTACGTCGGGTAGAGCACTTAATAATGTCCATTGCTTTATATCGAATTCCGTCTTTATTTTATCATTTATCATACACTATTTTACTGCGTAATACAACACACTGATATGATGTCTACCAAGGCATCATATCATTTTCTTTCTTTTTAATCATATAAATATGAATATCTGTACGACACTTGGTCGTACAGAGAGATGCAATAAGTAGAGTCACGCGTTCGCGATAGTATGCTCGGTCATTATGCGTTATAATCGATTTCAGCATTGGTACGTACCTAGTTTATAAGTGTATGATGTGAGCTTGAGCTCGGGTGTCGGAGACGTCCCGGGACGTACTCCCTAGGGTTAGGCTTATTATGCACCCGGGCGGTTGATTGAGAACCGTGGAGTGATTGTGTTGGTGTGCTTGCTTTGCTCTTTTTAAATATAGGTTGTTAGGTAGGCAGGTAGCATACCTTCTCGGAATGGTGTGATGTGTTAATTATAAGTAGGTAGGGCCAGCGGAAGGCTATTACTTTTCTCTCTTTTTCGTTCCCCCCGTAATTTCGCGTCAAGTAATAGCCTTTACCTGGGTCTCATTTGGCAGTTGCAACCGTAACATTTTGCTCGCGTTACTCCAATTCCGAGATTGATTCCGTATAAATATCAAATAGTAATAAAATATTTATTATTCTTTGATCTTTATATTCTCATATCACGCCGCGATATTCTTTTTGTTATTAACATTCCGTAAATGCTGTTACAAGCATAGTCAGTAGAGAATGGTTGCAACTGCCATTTGCTAGTGATAAGAGTAGACCTAGTATTAAGCAGAAATACGTATACATTGCACACCGAAGTACCATCTCATTGCACTTACGAGTGAGTTTAATTTCATATGAAAGCATATAGTATCATGCTATGCGTATGAAGTTGTACTCCTCATTGTACTACCGAGATGTACTTCATTGCACACGTGAAATACGTATTTCGATTTATTCGGGAGTTTCGGTTAAATGTGCATGTGTACGTGCCGTTGAAATTAATTTTTTAATTCTACAGTATAAAGTACTATCCTTCAGATAATTCTTTATACATCGGAATTAATGAATTAATTTCAGCAGTGCCTGCGTGCTAGCCGTTGCTCGCGAAATTTTCTCATTATGTTAATTATCCGTAAAAGCATAGTGTTCGCTAGGCAAATATCAGCGTTTACATTGACGCGATCAGAGTCGAACGCAACGGCGAATTGTTTTTGTATTTTATATAAGTACAATTTCTCGCTGCTTTGCGTTCCTACGACTGCTCGAATCAATGTAAAACTGATATTTGTTGAAATCTCCCGAACAGTGGGGGCTTGCTAAAGCATGCCCGAAGAAAGAAGTGGCTATTTAAATAGCTGAAGCGGCCCGGAGAAGAGGGCTTTCGTCGCGGGACTAGATAGGTCACTATGCTCGTCATTACAAAATTCATTCTATATAAGTATGTCTTTCAAGTGAGCCTCGAAATTAATTCTTCTAATGATTGAGTTACGACTTATATTCCTCTGGAATTGAGTCGCAACTAATTGTCATTCGGGAATTAATTTTTGCTCGCTAGTACCTTTTTCCTTTTCCTTTATCTTCTGTCAAATTTTATTCAATAAAATAAATGAATTTGATTGAAATTGCATTTTGTATTCGCGGTATGTTACTTGCGAATGCTGACGTGATATATAACAAAACTTGTCATGTTTCCTAATATTTTGTTTCATATTTAAAATCTACTCAATTCTCGGGATTTTTATTGTATTTTATGATCGCGAGGAACACATTGGGTATTTAAGTAGAGTCATGTTTCAAAATTTATTAAATTCAAAGAGTATATTAGAGTCAATATGGAAATTTTACTAACCCGTTTCTTTCAGTTAATACTAATCCGTTCTGCTTTCTATTGCAGGATTTACACATCCATTTTACCGTATCACTCATCATTTTAAATACTCGATTTATAATCATTCATTTACCTATCATTGTATAGGTACTTGTAAGACGTATAATCGACTATTTAAAATCACCTTCGTAATTTACGTGTCTAAGTTGATATTTATTCCTTTCAGGTTTATTAATTCGTTCTGCTTTATGTTTTAGATTGATAGTTTCAATTCATTCAATACAAGAGATGACTTCTGCAAAAGTTGTAAGTATTGATATCTTTATACAATATATAATTCATTTAATGTTGTCTTTTTCGTATGCAATATGCCTAATTTGGAAGTTTTTCCTTTCAGCGACACTAATCTAGTCTGCTTTCTGTTGCAGGAATTACACATAATTTCTACGATATAATTCATTATTTAAAATATTCGGTTTATAATCTTTTAATTATCTATACTTGTATAGGTATTTATAAGAAGTATAATCTAATATCTAAATCAAGTTTCGTTTTTAATAACATGTGTAGTTTCGCCTTCCTTCAGCATTACTAATCTGTTCTGCTTTCTGTTGCAGGATCTATGGATCTCCATTGTAAGATCATCTGATCGGGAATATTTAAAATATTCGATCTATAATCTTTAATTTACCTATCATTGAATAATTACTTGTAGGACATGTGATCCCATATCTCATATTGATTTTTTAATCTTTGTTTATTTAGTATTGATTTCATGAACATACAGGTATAACCGAAACGATTTTTAGAACACACCAACAGTTCTTTAATTCCTATTAAACCCCTGGATTCCACACGCCGAGAATTTCAGTTTCGATTATTCGTCCAGGAGGATTAAATGTAATACAGGTATAACTTTGTGACGGTCTGTCCAGTGGATATTATTCATATATTTGTTACAGATTTAGCGAGTGTATTGCGTATTTCAGAGAAGATGCTAAATTTTTGTTTCAGATAATTTACATGCTGCTGCATTTCCTTTCAAATATATTATAATGTGTTAATTATTTTTCCGATAATTTTTTATCATTTTCACTGTGCATTATTAATTTATCTTTTTTTTTTTTTTTTTTTATTGAAAGCTTTACGTCGCATCGACTACTGGGTCCTTAGCGACGGGGTTCTGTGTGGGATACATTATATTAATAATTTATCTTATTTTTAATGTCAGATCATTATTTGCTGTTATATGATGATCCGCAGCATTTCTTTATTGAATTAAATTGATTTAGGTATTGATAGAAATTATGTTCAATATTCTATTTTACTTTGTACCTGATATTGAATAAGAGACATTAATTGAATAGATATTCAGTTTGAACTGTTAACTATAAACTACCATAAACTATAATCATTTTTACATATTTATTCCATTGTAATTCACATGTGTTCTTTACGTTTAATGCTCATTGCTTTACAGATATCTAGCAATTTTCAACGCATCATTCAAGATTAATTCGCACATTGTATCAAGCTTATAGTATTAAGACTTTAATGATAAGAGTATTTAATATAGATTATGTTTAATTTATTCGTGTTTTCTAAGCTTCGTTGCATTTGTCGTATCTTGTTTTCTTGTCGTTGCAGTTGATTTCTTCGAAACTTGAATACCGACTTCGTATATTTTCTGCTGCAGTTTCTGTTTACGCGCCTTTAAACGCTCCCGTCAACATACTCATTCCTTCCTGCTCCTGTCCGCTTTTGTATTCTGTCAAAACCTATGTAAGGAAACACATCGTAATTAATTGTATTTTTGCAGCAACGATCTCGTTATACCTATTCTGCCACGGAACGTTTCGTAATCTTAAAGCCAAAATAATGCTTTCAAGTTCTCAACTCCGATTCGGAAATTTATCTACTGAATTGATTTTTCCACTCATCCGTCACTCAAAAAGAACCGTATCCGTTTCTCTTTCGATTCGATCGAAGTGTATAAAGCTTTCTTTACCTTCTTTCTCAAAAATCCCAGACTCTCTGCCTCGTCGTTTAACCCGCTGTAACCGTCTGTTTGCTCCTCTCCTGTGTGCGCTTGTCCACCCCAGTATGGAATGTGTAATGGAGTTTCGTATTCTTTTGCTCAAAGTTCGATCGAACGCCCTTTCCTTTTACTTTTTCTCTCCGCGCGATCTTTCCTCCTCTTGCTGTGTATTCACCGGCGATTGACCAATCCGGAGTTGTTTGCTACTGCAACCTGTTAGATGCCAAAAATGTTGGTACACCGAAAATAACGTTTGCTTTTTTATGGAGTACCTTCCTCTCCGTGCCGTATTCGCTTCTTCTGTTCCGTTCGAAAGTAATCGCTGCCTGCTCCGATCCGCTCCGATCCGCTCCGAATGTCCCTCGAATCCATGATGATGTTTTCCAACGATTGTTTTCCAGCGATCTGTTTGACGTTTGCTGTCGATGACCGTTTTTGCTGCGACGTTTCTTGACTCCTGATTATCCCTTCACCGACGATGTTCGGCCTTTAAACAAACTTTTCTTAATGTCTTTATTTTGTAAATTTTCTCGATTCTTCGACGCCACCGGCGGTAGCGTTTAAATTAGTTTTGAATGTAAACGAAAATCCTTTTACCGGGCAGTCTGCTACGTTCGATCGCTTGTTCCTTTCGATGCTCTCTTCCATCGGCCGACATTAATTTTATTTATGCTTCCACTCGCGCGTCACCTTAACTGATATTCGCAATCGAAATACGTCTGATTGAACGCACCCACTGATTGTTACGCATGTTGCGCGAAACTGATAGTAGGCGATTCGCTGACTGACAGCACGCATCTGAACTTTCCCCCACCACGATCGTCACGGCAGTGGTTCTTCGCAATTCTTCGTAACTTGGTGTAAAAACTGGAATCAGTGAGTTCGTTGCGTTGCCTTGAGTTTCCTGATTCGGCCGCTCTATACGCCGAGAGGGCGTCCCAGTACGGCTCAATTTTCGTGCGACACAAAGTCCCATAAGGCTAGCGGTCTTTAAGTATATCTCGTCGGTGCACAAAGTCGGTATCTCGTCGGTGATGACTGTACTTATCGGCTGAGAAATCCAGTAGTATAAAGATTTCCACACAGATTCCGTCAGCGGGACGATGTTTGACTTATTTCAAACTCAACTACTTAAATCGTTTTTGGACGCATAAATCACTATAATTCCTTACTGATGAGAGATAAATGACGAGTTATTCGACAGGAATATAGAAAGCAATCAAATCGAAGAAATTTATAGAGAAATGAGAGTATTGCTTTATTTCACTCGTTCCATGCATCTAATTTCGTCATATTATATCTAAACTTTCATGTTACATAATAGTTGCTCAATTAGGCTTAAACGTTAACTTTTTGTTTGAACAAGTTGGCGCGAGGATCGTCTGCTCGAACCAATTGTTTCTACAACCTAAAGCAAATAAAACGATTTGACGCACATATCATTCACTATGTTCTACTCTGTTTCTTCGTTGCCGCGAAATGACACGGGGCAACTTTATAATACTGCCTTTCTATTGCCGGATGGTCGACTTCGACTTATTTACCATTTTTCTGAGAATACACTGCTAATATTTTCTCATTTACGCGACACTCTTCTCAGGCGAAAGAGGCACGGTTTTGAGACAAGCCCGAGTCGACACCGGCGTGTATCAGATAAAAATCCTTCTTTCTTCTAATCTCCATTTTTTTTATTGCCTCACTTTTTAGAAAACAGGCTATTATTGAAACGCCGTGGAAGTTGATACAGAGATCCTACCTCCACGAATTGACAGCCAATAGCTTCCATGTATTATATTTATAATACACATATGAACGTGAAAGAGGGTGCATGTATTATAAGTATAACGTTACATGAATCGCTACAACATATAACCAATATGCGTTGAAGGTATCGAATGCGCACGCAAAGTCATTGAGTTTCGTACTTGTGGATATTGAAACTGTGGAAGCCACATTAGAGTCCATAACTCTACATACGATATCTGTCGAAGTTTCCCATTTACGGAGCCCACGAATGATACACATTTATTATGGATAATTCCCCTAACGTGTAACATACATACCATCGACTTATTATACAAATACTATTCTTCATCACGTTTTACATCAATTCCTCGCTTACGGTATCCTTCGATTGTCTATGCCGATCACGCAGACACAGTTCTTACAATATCCAATCGCAAAGTAAGGCAAGTTGTTTGGAGGAGAATATCGTCGCTAACAAACATTAGTCCCTTAACACATTAATACTCGCATAAATATGGACATTTTTCGTAGCGTTCATATCGTATCTACGCGTAACTCCAGTTCTCCCATATCATGACTTGCATTACATTACACTTAAATCGTTTAATCTAGTTAATTTTTTTCACTTCTGATTCGTCCTTTATTCAGTGCGGCGTTTCAACTTTTTGGCACAGTGTTTTTCCTATATTGTGTTAGGGCGCAGTATCAAATGATCCTTCAAGGCCATTTAGCAAGTCTGATCATGTTCATGGACGAGAAAGGTGTCTCTGTAGACTGCACTCGGCGTTCTGTGCATCATAGTGACGTAAGAACTGGCAGATGCCGGAGTAGCTGCAGGGTTTGCGGTTGGGGTTAAAAGTGGCGTACCCTGAAGACTGATGGCCAATGGGAGTGCGCCGGGAGTACAGATGCCCATAGCACCTCTTCCACCCTCTGTCACCGAACGATAACGGGGTGGCCTCGCCGACCTGGAAGAGAGCCTATTTTTTTGTTCAAATTCGTTAAGGGTCGGATAGTTAGCCTGAAGAGCCTTTCAGATCGATCAATATTCCTTCGATTGATTGATCTATTGTCCAATTTACCTATATGAGTTCATTCACTATTTTCCTTTCTATATGTAATTTTTCCAATATATAAGTGATTGTAAATCTTTTCAGTCAATTAACTGTTGCATCGAAATTAGAATTTTTCGTTCGAGTCCTCATTCGAATCTCTAATCATCTTCTAAAAATCGAATTTCCGTGGCAGAACTATTTCGATGCACTGAAAATTTTCGATCAAAATTTAGGACCGACATTCGATGTTACAGAGTTAGCATACTAGGATAATTTTCATCTCCTCCACCTACGGTTAAAGCGAATTGATCTCTTCACCGGTAACATAGATTGACCTCCCTCTTTATCTTTTATATTGTAAAGTAAATTTGCGATATTCAAAAGTTCATACCTGTTTTATAACTGTACGGAATATGAAAGGCAGACCGACCGAAATGGATAGATTAATACCTATATTAAATTGAATATCTCTTTCTATTTACCTCGAGCACTGACACTTGAGGAAGCGTATGAACGCTGCACGGAAGGTCTTGTTGAAGACCGTATAGATAATAGGGTTGATCGTCGACGATACATATCCCAGCCAGAGGCAGGTGTCGACGACGTGTCCTGGAACAGGACATCCAGGACAGGCAGCGAAGAGGATGTTTAATAGGAAGAAAGGTGCCCAGCAAAGAACAAATGTAAAAAAGACCAGGCCCAGAACTTTGCTCGCTTTCTGTTCAGTTGCAACTGCGTTTGCAGCCATTGATCTTCTCTTCGTCCTACCGGTTAGGAACCTAAAAGGAGTAAAGAATAGATCGTTATTCGGACAGCTTTAAATATCATGCACTTTATTGCCTCCCGTATTAAGTAAAAATGACAAGTGTTTATAGATTCAGGTAATTGAATTGACCTTTGGCCAATATTCAATGTAATATTGCAAGATGTACTTGCATTTTGAACCATTGGTAACGGTCAAAGGATAATTTGTGCACTTTCTAAATGGTATAAAAATGAGTATTTGCCAATTTCTGTGGATGAGGTGAGGAGCAAAACAATCTCCATCGTTTGAAGTAGTCAAGAAAATATGGAGCAGTTAGTGTCGACCGCCACTGCGAGGAGTGTCGCGAGACATGGAGCAAGAGACAACTCTAGAAATCTGCTAAAGAACTTTGTTAATTCATTGACTACACTGAGTCAAGAAGAAGAATCAATAATAATTAGGTTAACAATAGCAGGCAACGACACCTAATCACCTGACCGCTCTAATCTATCCGTCACGGTTTCAATAAATTAGCTGAATGCAATGACCCCGTGTATTATGAAATGTTAGGAACTGTTAGGTTCACCGAAAAAAAAACATTTTTCGGGCGTGTCGCAACGGGTACGTAAATGAAATGATGTCGATTTTTTAATTAAATTCCACGGGCAAGAAGGAGTCGCGGAAACAGTTGTCCGCGTCGTATATCGCTCACATTGCTTGAGATCCTGTCGCCACTGGCATTCCACCAATGACCATTAAAGGCCCCCTCCTGCGTCCAACTTCTTGACATTCAGCGCCCATTACGGTCTCCCATGCGAGGCAACTTCAAATGCAAGCGCGCCTAACTTAGATATCACGTTCCTCCCGTACATGCGTGGATACGTATAAACTTCGTCTATACATATATATATATGTGTGTGTGTGTGTGTGTGTATATATATACACATATATACCGTGTACGGGTCCTAAATACGTATAAACTGGGTGTATATCACTAGATTACTTGCATGCACATTACAAATATACGCATACACGGTGTGCATCGAGCGTGGTGTATCGCATATGTACGTACGCAATAAGTACACGCAACCCAAAATGAATGGATATTGATGTAAGTTGTATATATTTTATATAGGGCATAGGTTATAGATTCCTACGATTGCGGATAAGATCTATATCAAAAGGTCGTTATCAAATGCATTGCTAATGTTTTTTATTAATGATTAAAAAATTAATTTATTCGCGATATCTAAACCGTTCCTTGTTACTGGCATTTACGTGTAAAATGTTTGAAAAACTAAATGCCATATCTTTTAAAGAATCATGGTGCTACCAAGAGAGAAGTCCGCTCAATGAAACGTGTTAGCCTCAAACTAAAAATGGCATTCTGGTAGATGTGAGAGAACGCGAAACTTTCCGCAGAGCTGATATACGTAACGTCTACAAGCATTCGCACGTACATAATATATACGCCTATATTGAATGCATGAATCTGGGAATGCCTCATTTATATATGGTTTTCGATATGTATTAATGTGCGTGTGGAGAGATAAAAGCCAGTGTAAGCGCACAAGTGTCTAGACGGACACCCCCTTCAGCACACACTCTCACATGTATCTTCTGGACGTACGTGTGTATCCTGTTGCTGGATTTACATTTGCAAATAGCTTTTCGCGCCCTTGGGCCAAACTACGACATTCGCGTTTGCGCGCGCGCACACATAGAGACACGTATCTTTACGTATCCGTGACGTCATCTGGTTCTGACTTAACGTCGGGAGAAGGCCAACGACGATATTGTAGAACATAAACACATTTAGGTGTGTGCGAAGTTTGTCCATAGACTGCATTTAAGAGGATTTCATTTGATACGCAGGGGGTGAAATTTAATTATATTGATATTCCAAGTTGCCTATGACTTTTATAGATTCTATAAGAAAAATTCATTGTCGTAGAGAGCACCGATTACGGTGGATTCTTTCGACAGGTCAACAAATGGCTAAGTATTACTTAACAAGGGTGCACATCTCATATGAGCGCGTACGTCTAAGAATGATCTGTTTAAATTCGATAAATTCGAGTAAAATCTCTATAGAATTGCTTTCGCTTCCGCAATTATTAAAATTGAATTTAATCCCGTCGCAATTGCCTGAAATGGGAAAAATAGGAACAGCAGGGAAAACTGTATTTCGCTGGGACGAATTAAGAGTTAATTACGCTGACGAAGAAACGCTTCATCAGTTATTTTCATTCGCATTTCAAAACGATTGATTGGAATTGGCGACAAAATAATGCCAACCGGTATAAGCCATATATATATATACTTTTTTCCGTATACTGCACAATTTCTAACATTAGCTCTTTATAGGCCCAATTATAACTGCCCACTCCCAATTGTAACATACTGCCACTATAAACAATGATCACGCTTCTCACAATTAAATCATGAACTTTTTACCAGCAAAATATTATACTTATCAATAGCCTTCGTCTTCTTCGTTTTCATTTCCGCCGGAAAAGAATTCCAAGTTTGTTTGCATCCTGACGATAGGAGAAGGGCTTCAAGGAAGAAAAAAAAAGTATGCTTTTCTTTGACAAAATGAGTTTACTGGCCGGTTTCCATGCTCCTGGTGGCTATGTGCATCTTCACGAATGTTATGCCGCATCAATAGTGCAGGCGCGTTTTGTTTTAACTAACCCGGAACTTTTTGATACGAACTGTGATGGGACTTATAGTGACGGAGAAGAGTGCCTAGAGAGCATTGTTGGGATACTAGTAGTTTATTGTTTCGTTTTCCGCGGAGTTCTGCTGAGAAAGAAAGGGCGCTTGGCTTAATTAGTGGTTGCGATTTTCAACGAATGTTTCCGCTTCTTTGTAACACAATGTGGCTCTTTTTTGGGGAGATTGTTATTTTTTTCCAAGATGTTTCGCTTCATCCTTTAGTATTAGAGGATGGTTGAATCTGAAATTATTTCTGTTTATTCAGTTATCTCATCCTCTAATTAGCGTTCTTTTTTAATAACAGTATTCGGATCGCAATTCCGTACAAATCTCATTCTATAGTTATCCTCCTTAACTAAAAATATTCTCATCTCCGTTAGTTCCACTCTCAACTCAAAATTCATTTCATCGTCACTTCACAATTCCATGTCGAAAAATAAGTAAATCACGCCAAAATTGAACTAGTGCAGAAATTTATTCGAGCAGAAGATGATTGCAGAGTCCGTGTGGTGCTATCTCGTTACTCTATGAATTTCAAGCAGGCACCGAGCTTCGAACGAATCGCTACCAGCGACAAGGTTCAAGTTTCCCGCCAAAGAATTCTTCTTTAGTCGGGCAAAAAGGTTCTGCCGCTGTCCCCGAAGCATTGGCCCCAATTTTGTCAGCATACGTCGAGACAGGACTGTTACAGCTAAACTCGGATGGAATCACTTTTTTCTATACTCAATTAACTGAATTTGTGCAGTTTGTTAAAAACATAGGTATAAACGTTTCGCATGGTCAGCCCTTCTAAACTTGAAGAGAAGCTCGGCGAAGTAATGTTAACAGTGGAGAAGTAGTGAAAGTACCTGAGGTTGAGGGTGGCTGGCGTGGCGTTAAGCTGCAGTCTGGGAGGTCTCAGCGGCAAGTTCTTGGTCTCCTTGCCGATATTCTCCGGAGTTTGGGTCGCTTGGTCCAGCTTCGAGCCGATCGTAGTCGGAGCAGCCGCACTGCCCGTTGGACTCCCGCTGTTCCCGTTTAGAGTGAAATTCAATTGCGTCTGCGAAGATGTCCCCACTCTCGCCCCGCTGCATCTACTTCGCGAGACAAAAGTTCAACTGGAACTAGCGTCACTAATAAAAATATAGAGACTACACTTTTAGGGACTATTTTTATTTCAGCGCAGACACCTAAGTGACGTCGAAAGCTCCTTTGATAGGGAAAATGCATCGAACCTAACTCTGTCATTTTATATTTTCCAGCGGACCGGATTACATGGAAAATCGTAAGCATTCGCGACGTTATGTTTCGACTTATTCATGAGAGTCGAGAGTGATGCAAAGTCCTCACCCTCTTCTCACTCCCACCGCATCTATCCATTTTTATCTTCCGAGCAGCTTGAATTTTTCACTGCGAGCAGCTCGTCTCCAAAAATCGAGCGCGTCAACTCATTCAAGGACAAAATATACGATCACGCCTGCAACCTCGGACTTAACCAAAATGAACAAGAATGAGCTGAAGTAAATTCTTCTTGTGGCTCTCAACGCGTCGTTTATTTCCTCCGATCCCCGAGTCAGGATCTTCAACCTCCGGCTTACCCCTTAACTTGATCTTCTATGGGCGATCTTTTCAGAAACTAAACGGTTACATTTAATCAATCGTCGAATGCTTTTCTGGCTTCTCCGAGTTCTCGAGAGAGAAGGAAAGAAGAGAGGCGAAAGGAGTAGATGGCGCGGAGCGGTTGTCTTTCTACGCCCCGCCGCGTAAAAGAGTCTAATAATGAGGAAACTTTTAATTACATTAATGCCGTTGTAGTGAACGAAACTTCGAGACAGTGGCCTGGTGGAATTTGAAAAATTTTAAATGCATAGATCGCTGCCAATGGCTGACCACTTTGGCTGGATTCGTACTAATTAGTCGGTGGGTGTAATGAATGGGCAGATTCAATGGAGAGTACCAAGGCACGTGAACGTTTGTCGGAACTTTGTACTTTCTGTCCTCTTAATCAGTATACGCTATGCTCTTTATTTCGTTCAACAAGGATTCTGTAAGCTGCTAATTATATGGATTTTATTTAGAACAAATCATGAAATCGTTAGTGTGCTTAATATTTAAGTTGCAACGCGGGTATAAATAATTTTCGTTCAGCGGCGACACGGCCGACATTAATAAACCTATATTAGGATAACTCTGCAACCGGTCACGGATATGTTACATAATTTAGATATCTAATTGACCATATTCGAAGTCATATAGGTTCACACTCGTGAACATTTAACCACCGCTTACCCTGTTAAATGTCGAGTAACACAGCGATTGAATATTGATTCACTGCTCGTTTTCCGTATAGCTTCTACATTCACTTTCATGGAATATTCACTTAATAATCCATAAAAATAATAGCCTAAATTATGCATTCAAATCTTTTAATTTTCAAATGCTTCAGGCGACCAGGCATCGGAGTATTAATAGATTATTGCTCATCGAAAAACCGTTCAATCCCGATTTATCGAGCTAACATTGGAGAATTGTAGATAGTCGGTAGTCTAGCGACATTCGCAATTTTTGCTGGGGTCCTCGGCATCTTTAGAATTGATTCAAGCGAGGGAACAAGGATGGAGGGAGGGAGAGAGAGAGAGAGAGAGAGAGTCATAACGAACTTACGTATCGGTTGGCTGGCCACTGCCGAAAGTTCTCCAGGTCTGCCTCGCGGACAATGTGGAGGATCTGGAGGTGATCGTAGCTGTGGTCGGCGTCGTCATCGACGATGAAGAGGACGGCTTGGCCGAGGCGTATCTACCGCCCAAACGTCGGAATTGGTCGCTTTCCGGATGCTCGGCAACAAACCTGGCCTTCTTTCGCAGAAGCTGCACCGTCAGAACATAAGTGGTCACCATCACGATCATCGGTATGTAGAAGGCGATCAACGAGCCAAGGACGAAAAAGGCTCGATTGTTTATTACACAGATGCCGGGCTCTGGCATTATGTTTAACGGATTTATTATACCTGCAACGAAAATTATTTATGGTCTCTTTTTTTTCCTTCTCAGAGTATAAGAGTGCATTAGATTCTTAAGTTGCAACCTTTAGAAACCCAATATATTTTAACTTTTCTCTACGTTCGTCACTGCACATTTTCTTCTTCAATCAATGAATGTATAGAGATATAAACACTCACGGATACTAGAAAGTGAGTATAAGAGGCGTAATAAAAAAATGGGAGAGAAAAAACTATCATTTTCAAAGGACCAATCACTAGCCAAACATTTTTGTCAGGTATTCTGTGTGATTGAAAGCAGCACAGTTAATTAAATTGAACTCGGAGACCGTCGCCCATACAACAGACATCTACGGTCAGCTATATATCTCATATATACATACATATGTTATATCTAGAATATATCTGTATGTATAATCCACACGATTGACAAATATTTTAATTGATTGATACCGGGGTGATTGAATGGGTTTTCGCAATATCGACGACGCTCAATTTAATTCCGCATACAGGCAGGCTCCGTTAATTCTTGGGGGATAAAGGGGGAGAAAGGGAGAGAATCGGACGGCCGTTGAGCTGTATCGGCCGGAATCGAAATCCGATAGGCGGACCTCGCTGCGAAAAACTTTTTTCCCGCTTGCCAATAAAATCTCGGGCATTATCGTCGGGCCGTTAGTGGAACGACAATCTTTAATCGATCCTCAATTAAAACCACACGCTCTATCCTATGGAGTTTCGAAGTAAAAGAAACATTCACTTTCGATCGGTTCGGCTTTATACGGATCGGTTATATCCACGATCGAAATCCAATACAGTCACATTTTAAATTTCAACAGTTTCCGATTCGACTCCGGAATCTCAGCTTACGTCTGTGAATGAATATGTTAATATATTCCTATGGGTAGGACCGATGTGGGCGTGCGCGCGTGTGAATGTGCATGTGTTTACATGTCTCTATATCTGTCTCTGCAGGCGATTGACGACATGAATGAATATGTGTGTTAGCGCGGACGTAGGTTGGCGCCTCAGTGCGTATACGCACATATGCCTCAATCGATCCTACTATCCGACTGACGGTTTGTTTGCGAACATGTTGGATGTTTGACTGCGCATGAATTACAATTTAACCCTTTGCACTCGAGGGCTCCGGAGCGGAGCCATTTAAAATTTGTCTTAAAACTCGAGGGCTCCGCTATGGAGACAATTGCTTCGAGAGGTATCACGATTTGGACAATTACAAAATGTAATAATTTTATAATATTTTTTTATATATCATAACATTTGTATTCATAAAGAATTAAAAAAATAATAAGATATAAAGATAACTTTTCTTTTAATGCGTATATCAAACTTACATGCGAATATGATCTTTTCACTAAAATCGGTTCGAGTTGCTGGTAATACAAATGAAAAAAATTTCGAGTGCAAAGGGTTAAATATTCATAGTCCGCTTGACATTAACGGGACACATTGAGCGAAATAACGAGCGACACTGCCTCCACTAACGTGCACTGTTAATACTCTTGGACTCTACGCGAATACGACATTATCATCGTTGTTCTTGGGGTCATTCGTTGGAAGATATTGTCAGCGGTCGGTTGATCGGTTAGTTGCCTGAAAAATTCATTCTTAACAACAAGTATATTTAGGATTCCTAATGCATTCGAAGACAGTGACTGAAAGATAGGTATTAGTAATGTGGGGTTTGGAATCTCCTATGTAAGAAAAGAACTATGGGAAGGATCGGAGGGGACAGACGCCGAGAGATGGCGTAAGGTGCCGCGAGGCCCTTAGACAGAATTAAGAAACGTAAAACATTGAGAGCGCCGGTGGCCTAGTGTGTATGGCGCCGGCCTGCGGATCCAAAGGTTGCGGGTTCGATTCCCGCACCGGCAGCGTTAATTTTTCTGTCCCGATCCTACAAATGGGGGCTCAGCCGGGATAGGAGCTCTTCCGAATGCTCGCATCGGGGAGATCTTGAGTTGTACACGACGGAGACTCAGGCTGTGTGCGAGTCAGAAGTGTAACGAGATACAGGGGCTCAGGCTGTGTGTGCGAGTCAGGACTCAGGCTGTGTGCGAGTCAGGAAAGTGTATGCTCGTGCATTTGAGGGCAAATGCCAACTGCAGGATGGCCGAGTGTGGGGTTTGGAATCTCCTGTAAGAAAAGAACTATGGGAAGGATCGGAGGGGACAGACGCGAGAGATGGCGGAAGGTGCGCGAGAGGCCCTTAGCCAGAATTAAGAAACGTAAACATTGAGAGCGCCGGTGGCCTAGTGTGTATGGCGCCGGCCTGCGGATCCAAAGGTTGCGGGTTCGATTCCCGCACCGGCAGCGTTAATTTTTCTGTCCCGATCCTACAGTAATATTTTAGCAATGGTGTAAAAGCGTGACAATAGTGATATCAATAGTTGAGCAAAATTGCATTTCAATATCGAGCTGATATCGGTGTAAAAGTTTGTTTTATATGCCATTCGGGAGGCAACTGCGCGGCACCTTATGCACTATCCGAACTTATTCTAATAACGCATCTCCTCCCCTCTTCCGTGATGCATCGTACTTTTAAGCAGGCTTCGATGCAATACGTATTGGGCCGTTTTCACGGCAGCTCAACTTCCGACCGTCTCCCGGGAAAACTTTTCTCTCCAACTTTTCATTCTGAATGCGAGGAGGCCAGCCACTTTCGTCTTGCAAGAGGTAAGGGAAGGAAACCGATTTTTCCGCGCTACTTTACTTTCTTTGAGGACATGGCTTATGAAATTGCGTACATACTGACTCATTTCTTTTTTCGATACAATTACAATTGACTGTTATTGCTAGTTTCATTAATTCTATTTATTAAACAACATCCCAAAAGTTATCCCTAACAATTCTTCTTTAGCTCGGCGAATTAATTTGAAAGGGATGGACGCAAAATTAATATTTGCCTCGACAAAGCAATTTATGTCCGCGAACATAAAATGTAGGTGTAAACTATTGGCTTATGCATTGATTAATAATTGTAGGCCAATTAATTGATTCCAATCGAATTCGATGCATGTGAATAACTTTGAATTTAATAAGCGACGGGACATTGGCAAAACGGTGGGCATCTGCATAAAATGTAGAAGATAGAGATTGGGAGCTATCGATACAAGTCGAATGTGGAATGGAAATGGGAATCTAGTTTACCTAATACTGTGATGTAACTGGAAACGAGCATGGCCAAGAACCAGACGGCAGCGATCTTGAAGCCGACCAGTCGCTTCGTCGACGTATGCCTCGTTTGAAGCGGATTCCTGATGCCCAAGTAGCGGCCCAAAGAGATGAAGCACATGTGCATTATGCTCGCCGAACATGCCAGGACGTCGCATGTCACGTAGACGTTGCACCAGACAACGCCGAACGGCCAATAACCTGAAGAGAAATGCCTGTCACTGGGGACTGAAAATTTCTCTGCTCCGCAGCTACAACCGCAGCTACAACCGCAGCTTAAACCTATCGTTTCAATTATTTACAACTGTCGGCCGGAGGTGCACTTGAATATTTTAGTCTTGATCCTCGAACTTGAACGGGGGTGTCGCAAGGAAGCGGATATAAAATTTCTCTTGTCATCCCAGTTGTTAAATTATTTACTTTCTAACGACAAAATTCTTCTTTTATAGGTAATATAATGTTCTAGTAACGTTTACGGTTGGAAAGAGATATGATTTCTTTCGCAAAATCTAGCAAGAACGCAGAATCTGTTTTGATGGAAGAGAGTTTGATATCTTCAGGCAGGGCAATCGTCAGTCGTTGAATTTGGAGCTGTCACTCGGTTAGCCTCGAACTCGCGAGAGCATTTCAGGCTGGCCGCGCTCATCACCAGTGGGGGGAGGGGGGAGGGGGGATGACCCCCGTAATATTCAACAATTCAGCGAAACGTCTTCTGGCAGATCAAACCGCGACAATTTCGGAGAAATGGCCACTGGCCAAGCGAAACTGATGTGTGCCGGAAGTGACGAGCAGCCGAGATATCGGAATATGTTTCGAATCTCCGACTGAGCAACGTCGACGGTCCCGTAAATAAACGCTAGACATTGATGTCCTTTGATGCTAGGGGTCCTCGACATTTTATAGGACGGCAGGCGCAAAAGCACCGGAAACGACATCTATCTACGTATTCGAATGCGCGATAAACGATCGGTCGCGTGTCGTGTAAGAGTCACGTTTTAAAATTCGATTTCTCTAACAGCGATTCAGTGCTGCTCATTTAGGAATGGAAGTGTTCATTCCTAATCAGTTCATTGTATGGCTAATTTCAGATTATCACCTTATTGTTAGTAATAAATAGATTAATGTCGGTTAACGGAAGTGAAAGTTTTTACCCTGTTAGGTCATAGGTGATATATTCCAGTTTAAGAGTCGCGTAACCTCGCGGGCGAACAGTCGAGGATAGAAAAAAAGAAGAGATTTATCGCTCTGAGGTAATGGGCCGCTCGTAAATCTGGCCGTTCTACACTTATTCATCATGCGCGAGGCCCGTAAATATGACAGAAATGCAACGTCCCCTGCTTCCCGTATCGGCGTAATCCTCGCTTTCCAATAAACGTGGGCCGGATTTACGCTTAAATACGAGGCCGTGCCGTCGCGCTAATAAATACATTTCCATCGCTCTTCTATATTTGCATTTTCGCGCCAACAGCCGCTTAGAATTTGTTCGAAACTCCGATCAGTATCGTCATACAGAACGGACGGAAATAATGAGGGCCTCATTATTTGATATCCGTAATCAAGTAACCGTGTAATGTCAAGTAATATTACCGTTCCGTCACCTGTAAGAGCTGTCACTTAACCGACTTAAAGGCACTTTGACATATCACGTGTGACAAACGTTTACGTTAATATATGTTAACGTTAATTAATGTATGGGTAATATGAAAAAAGGAATAGGCTGAAATTAGAATGGGATGTAGGGGAATTCGATTAATGGTAGATTATGAGGACAAATGTTCTCTTCGATCGGCACGTGTGACGAGTAAACTCCGTGACACCTGTCGATCTGTTCATCCGACTGATTTACGAGCTGCACAAGCGGGAAAGTTTCGTCGCGCGCGGATGCATCTTATTAGAGTGGCGCATTTACGATGCAAATCACCGTGAGCGCCGCTAATGACGTCTGCCACCTTCTTTGCCGAGGAAATTTTCCTACCAACATTTTCTCGCCGCGGGATCTAATAACGTTAATCTCGTCCCAGCTACTTACATACTCCACTTTAATAGGGAAATGGTCGAAAGTTTGGCGCACCATTTTTTCTTTCCGTTTTTCTTCACTTTCCTTATGCTTTTGCATATTTATTTCCTGATTGGAAACTGCTGCTGCAGCTTATTTCGAGGATATTGTTGCAAAACTGTTCCATATATATTATATACTGAACACTTACAAAATCTCTTGTAATCCACAGTAGAAGGAGGAACAATTATTTTAATCATTAGTTGCAAGTCCATCAGATTGTTGCTATTATTTGTTCGAGCATTTTATTTTCTCGCTACCGGTCCCTTACGTTTCAGAAATTGGAAAAAATCTTAATAGCATAAAGTAGACAAGTTGTTGCCATACTATGCTCGGTTCACTCCCCTTGCTGAGACTGGCTTTGGAAATTGATCATTTTGACGTCGACGACTTTGCATGACTGGCCGACGGAAACACGCATGTATATGGAGCAGAATGACTATGAGATGCATTCGAGCATAGATATTTCAAGGGCTAATGCGCCGCTCAACGCACCGATTAATTAGTACCGTTCGCTCGATGAACCTTCATGTTATTTCCTAATATACGATTTCAGCATTTTACTTTGTTACAATGCCAGCAATTATTTCTATATTTCCCCTTATTGCGTGCTCCCCGATGTACAACTAATAAGGTCTTCACTGATTATAAGTTTTGCTTTGTCAAATATTGTTCATTACATAAGAATTAAAATACGTGACAAAAGAAATTCCTTTCATTTCCAATTTTATACTAATAACAGTCGGAGAGGAAAATTAATATTTATTAAATTTTTTTCATTCCAGCCTTTCACTTGGATTGCTCTATAAGTATGATTATAATTATTAAAGAAATAAGAGGTTTTTAAATGTTGTTTGATTGATGGGAGGATGAGAAAGTGATAAAAAGTGATAAAAAGTGATAAAAAGTGATGAAGGCGTAAATTTTTCATGAACAGAAGGTCCGCCGAGCAATTTCGGATGAGCCGCTCGATTCGGCGCTCACGTCACTCGATACTGCCCGAACTGAGCATGAATGCATCTATGGACGGACATTGCAGCATTGTCCATTGATCTTCATCGAAATATGTCGGACGGGCATGTGACCCCAATTCGTACGACAAATATCTAATGACCGGAGGGGCTAATACGGCCCGATATTTCTACCGAGCTCTGGATCACCCTACTTGCCAGACTTTCTACACACTTTTCCATTATTTCCCATTATTTCCCATTATTTTACACTACTTTACATTCTTGCATCTAATAATTCCTGGTTATTTGGGCTTTTTCAACTATTTTAACTAACAAAGCGACAGTTTAATACCAATTTGGAGTATGTTTCACCACCTTATCCGTCTTGAACCTGAATTTCTTGATACTTCTTCACTATTTTACGTTACTTTACATGGTTTTATATGGTGATATGTCATAATTTGTATGGTTTTATGTCATATTTGACCGATGTTCCGATGATCAGTACCAATGATCCGTACAGATGACCGAAGCCGACTAGTATACCGCTAATACTATTGATACGACTAGATCTATGTATACAAGCATGTACTCGGAAGAAGTGCGAGACGAGTTTCGGACGGGCAGCAGCTAAAGAGTGGAGATGACAAGATGGTGCTTAGCATTCAGTGGATCTCCCTCGTGGTATGAAGGAAGGTATCGCAATGTGTCCGTGTTCCTTCTTTGTAACGACTTGTAAGGACTCGTGCCGACCATCTGGGAATATAGAAGTCCTTTTCTCCTTTATTCTCTGGCAACAGCCCCACCTCAATTCAACCATTATTTCTCGCTCTATGCACTTCTTTGTCCTTCCGTGCATGCCCGAACAAACTCTCGGATCAAAGAAGCAGACTTATCATTATGTTAACCACCCATGATCAACTTGTGTTACTGGATTTTCAGGCGAATGGTACAAAAGTATGAAAGTGATTCGATGCAGGATGTAGCAGGAGATATGTTTTCAAAATGATATAACTAACGAGAGTAGGAATGGTGATATTTTTCTCTATTACAAAATTTGTATTGATAATAACTGCTATTGATCGAATGCTAATTGTACCCGGTAAAGAAAAATAGTGTCAACGTATGGCATTATGCAATAGAATCTTATCAGTTCTGATTGATTAAGTGTACATTTTAATACCTACAATGTCCGAATTTGAATAAAGCAGACGGTAAGCAAACAAGGAAAATTGGTGGACGCAATTCAATTGGGGAAGCACATTAGGTACCTGGGAGTTTGGTACTCCGGCATTAATTTGACACGCCGCCGCCATGCTCAGCGTCGTTCTCAAAAATTTAATCCTCGCGCACACGTGCTAAGCAACGGTTCATTAGAGTGACGAATGCCCTTCGCTGCATCATCCCCAACAACTGTATACGCTCCCCTGACTGAACCTGAAGAGAGAAATTATTCTTTCAGGTCTAATTATAATTCCGGCATCGGAACACATTCATTATTTACGGGAGAGGATTAGAAATATACAAATTAAATTTACTAGATTAACTAAGGAAAGTCAATTCGCTTATTTAACGAAACGTAATCGAGCAACAAAATTGATCGCAGAATGAATATTTCTTTAAAAATTCTCCTCCCTCTTTTGGAATTGAACTCACGTTCACGAAGACGCCGGATTTTGAATGCGAGAATCTAGCGGTGACGCTCGTTTCACGTGCAATCCGTTTATCACTGTAGAATCGGGAACGGCCTGCATCGCATCAATGGAAAACGTGTCACGGCAAATCGGTACCCTAGAAATTCCTTTTATTCACTCTTTTTGCAATTCTTTTAACGCGGCGTATTTCTATTATTTGAGTCTACTACTCGGACCGGCTGAAAAAATGAAGGGAGGCCCTCAGAAAGCTATTCATTCTGGTACACACCTCGTCATTTTCAATTCGATGAGAAGCCATATCGGCGGGGGTGGTGTACGGCATGCGGCATGCGGCATGCGGCATGCAACATGCGACACGCGACATGCATTTCTGCCTTGACGAATGCCGTTCCTCGAAATGCCATTTCGCCACTTCCCTGTCGCCAGAAGGTATTCACGTACAAATTGCACACGCTTTGTCTTCCCTCGACACCTTACAGCGACCTGCTCCTTTCCCATTCCGTATCGCGTACATATTTTTACAAATACATTTTTTCACCTTTGATAAACTCGAAAAATAAACTGAGGTCAGCGCCGATTTATTCGATGCATGTTACGCAAGAAATGTGTCATATTCAATCTTTTACTGTCTCTACTCATTCCAGCAGTTTATGAACGTCTACACTTCCCGAGTGAACAGTCAGAACGTTCCTCGCAAGAGACCATGAAATATTTTCCTTAAATTTATTTTCGTTCCTGCGATTAATTTTCGAAGCACAATCTGCATACTTCTCCTTCATTGTCTTGTTTTTTCCCAGGTGCGCATTCGAGCTGAACGAACAGTTAGAAGTTTACTGGGAACCGCCGGTAATTTCCAAAGTACCGACTACATTCGCTTTGCCGTTATCTCGCCTTCCTTCCCTTTTCTCCCTCAATTCTACATATTCCTCGTGTCCCGTACTCTTTAATTCGTTATATCCGCGCCTTCGATTATTATCTTAAATCTGCAACTTTCGGAAGCAGCGATCGTTCTAATTAACATAATTCGATACCGACCAGCTTGCCGTCCTTCGGCATTGGACTTAAGGGTTGGATATCAAGGCGAGTAGTGGTGGAATAATGTCCTTCTAACGGACATGCCGGTTGTTTCCCAAAGACAATGGGACGTGCTGGGGACGGTGAGGCGGATGGTGAGGCGGACGGCCAGGCGGACGGCCAGGCGGACATCTCAGATGCGGATCGCCGATCCAGAAAGGGATGCCTTTAGCACATGTTACGGCATACTCCAAATATCCTCCTTCCTATCTTCTTGTCACTAAATTATCTCTCTACAAATTACGCGATCAGTAACTGAACCTTTACTTCGAACTTTTCAAACATTACTTTTTTAATTCTACTTAAACTTGGCACACTTTAGTTCACTTAACTTCGATTTCGATAACATTCTTCTTATATTACATTCAAATAGTTGGGATTCTCTAGCTGCGTTGCAATTATTAATAATTGATCGGTTCAATACCTCGACACTGAGAAAGTGAACCTTTACCTAGATCGATCCCACATTAAACGTTATCCTAGCCTTAGTTGAAACACATACTCCATTCGACGAACGATATCCGTTTGTGCCTTGACCAATTTTCATTTCTCTTCTGCATAATTCACTTTACTTCGCCCTGGCCTGCTTTTCCATTCACAAAAAAATTGTGCGAACTTCTTTTCCCTCAACAAGGAGCCGCAATTTTAACTCGTCAATTTTCTTCAGAATCCGTCGTGCTCTCTCGCCGATAACGAAAGACAATTTCGTAGTCCCGCCAGGACGATCGTTCTTCAGACGGCACAAATGAGAAGGAAAAGGTGGCGGATTGGTAGAGAAACAGTATGGAATGAAGAATGAGGAGGGGAAGCAGAAGAAGAAGAAGAAGAAGAGAAGGAACAGCAGCTCGATGTAAGTAATGCAGGCTCACCGCTCGTGCACCGTGGCTCCGCATAAGCAAGTTTCACTTGTAAATAAATGAGATTCTCGATAATGCTCAGGCCGGAATGCAAATAAGGCAGATCGAAGCTCGACGCTCGAACTCTTGGGCAACTTTTGCGTAATGCTTCCGCCTCCCGGCTCGGAAATCCTCCAAATTATTTTCATCTGTCGGCAGGTTGCCATTGTCCTTTGGCCTCGGAACTGTGAAAGTTGAAAGTAGCGGAGATGGGACTGATGATGCGTTTACTTGTACCACTGATTTTTCGATGGACACTAATTCCTTTCGAAAAACTCATTAAGATATAAAAATCATAAAGTAGTACAGTTTGAGAATCAGTGCAGAACACAGATAATATGAAAATGATGAGTGCAATTTTGTTACATGTGCTTGATCGGAACAAATCACTTTAATAATTTAACTATCGACTCAACCGCCTGCCGTATACCTGTAGATTAAGTGAATGTGCCGATGGCAGAGAATACTGTCAAAATTTTTTGCTCTCTCCATCATCCTGTGCACCGTTCTCTCACGAAATTCGGCAGACTTTTTGCACAATGGATATGCATATCCACCCACCTGAGAGATGCGGGTCGTAAAATTAAGGCCGCGACAGGTTTTATCGCCCGGCCTCGAATTAGAAAAGTTTAGCTGACCCATTTTTTTTCTCCTGTCAGTGCATTCCCTTCTAGCACGTGCATTCCCGCTTTTACGATTCTCTATCATTCGATTGTTAAACCACGTACACTCTCTCATTTTCCAACTATTTTCCTTCATGTTTCTATATATTTCTATATATTTCTTTTATGAAGGTAGGCTGACCAGCGAGTAGAAAGGGAAACGAGCCTCGTGAAAGTTGGAGAGACAACGTGTAAAGTCCTTTATTGCCGGCCGACATATTAATTAGCTCATTCCGCAGCAAACTCTCCTATGAGTGACTGGCATCCCTAGCGTATTTCCTCGATGGAACAATTTTTATATTCGCTTTATTTACATATGATCTAACATTCTCATTTTATATTGTCAAATCGTATATACTGTATTGCAAACTAGTTTTTAAATCATTTCTCTCTATATTTTAACGTGTTCACTTCCGTTATCAGAGCATATGCCATATAGCGGTAGAGATTATAGTCATGTTTTAGTGGTTTCTTATAAAAGGTGTTTAACAATGCAACAAATTTTGCCGAAAGACCGGCAGACCAAGGATCAAAGGCCACAACTCCATAACTCTCTTTCGTTCTCAACACTCTCAATATTAACTCAACACAATGTCCCCAGAGGCGAAATGTCCCATGACCCTTCGCTTCGGCCAACGGAAGTGCTTTCTAACACCATCCATGGGCAGGTTTACATGTAACCGGGCGACGTTAGGCTCTGTAAACAAATTCTGGCTCGAATTTATGCGGGCAGCTCTCTAATTGAAGCCAGTATCCTGGGCGGAGCAGGAAGAGGAACAGGACCGCCGAACAGACGGATCTCTCCCGCGGGTCAACTGAGCCAAGTGAGCTCCACTTTAACTTATCAGCGGGATGAATGGCCAAACTTTTTCCCTCTATCAGAAGCAACTAGGGCAGAGCAGCAACGGCAGTCGGAGCAACAGCAGCCATATCAACAGCAGCCATATCAACAGCAGCCATATCAACAGCAGCCATATCAACAGCAGCGGCAACAGAAGTAAGATCGGATGGACATTGGAAATATGCCGGTAATATACGCGGACGTGGATAGATGGGCAGTGGGCCGCATATTTATGACTTTTCCTCCCAGGCACTGCCCATTATGGCAAAATAATGAAGATTGCATTTGAGATGTTTTTTTTTAACCAGGCCAAGGTCTCGGTTGAAATTTCCATTTTACGCACCCGTCTAGGGGTAGAACTACATGCTACTGTTGTAGGTGAGGGATGTTTCGGTTGCGGCTTATTTGTACGCCAATTTATTCGTCAGTTTCCTCGGTGGGCGGAGAAGACACTAAAGAGATTTATTGCCAATTTCTCTTTTATGGGGCGATCGACTAATGTATTTTTTTCCAGTTTTCCTTTTCGGGAGTAGGAATGGCTTTGGAAAGAAATGTATTTCAAATGTAAAAAAAATGCAATGAAACATCTATATAAAAGAATACGTTGTACCAATATTACTGCGTGTAGATAAAATGAATCATGAGAACGTCAACTTTTGCAACAATCAATTTTCCGATAACTGTAAACGTAAAGGAAATTTTACATGGAAAGTGGAACACTTGAAAGATTCAATGCTTTGAAACATGATTAGATCAGTAGAATATTTTGCGCAAAGTATTTATGAGTTAGCGAATTGTACAATATCAGGGAGCGGCTTGGAAGCGTTTGCTGTAACAGGAGTCAATTTCCGTCGATTAAGGATTTCTTTCCGTCCTCATGGAGTCTTCGTTGTTGAATCGGGCGATTCTTTGGCGTGGTAACATTGTCGAATGGAATTGGATAAGTGTCCGAAAGAGAAAGGCGAGAAACTGTTCACTGTTGAACCTTCGCCCTCTCTTCCTCTCTCATCGGTCATCATCCCGGCTCGCCGCTCGAGAAAAGCCGGCAAAATGAAACTACCCATCGCCGACAAACATTGTCCGATATCTCGTCGGAGCAAACCATTTTTTTTCTTCCCGCTCGCTCAGCGCGAAAAAACGAACGATAAACTTTCCTGAAACTCTATTGTCCTTTTATTTCATTAATCGCCCGTTTACATTGACTGGCTCTCGTAGTTGGTGTACGTTTCAGGTGTACAGAGTGCAAAAGTTATTGACAAAGTCTGTCCCGGATATGTTGACATTTCAGTTTGCCGATTGTATGTTACTTTACAGACAGATAAGTTAGTTTAGAAGCTAACACGTACCTTGAGAAAAAACGATTGAGCCTACTACAAAAGTCAGATCGAGATTAATAGAGGTTCATATGAGTGATCGTGAGAGTGTGCGCCGAAGGTAGAACTCGAAGATTCCATTTGGCCCGCTTCCCTACTTTCCCTACTTTTCTAGCCGAAGGCATCGTCGATGGGCGGAGAGAGAGAGGAAGAGAGAGAGAGAGAGAGAGAGAGTCTTATCGGTAGAGCAGGAAGCACCTTTGTCGAGGCTTTGGTGCAATACTTATTCAGCATTCAGTGGCCCTCCGGCAGAATTCGAGCAGGACGCTCAGCTGTTCTCAGTGCCGATACACAATTCCCAAGATGCATCTGCCTATCGACGAGGGCAGAGGATGAGGTACTCCCACATTTATTCCTCGCACATTGGAACCTCTCTTATTTGCAGCGACAGGCAGCTCAAATCGAATGGGCCTTCAATGGGAAGTATTGAATGGAGAATGGTAGTTGGCGCGAAGAACGGATTCTCATTGAGTTTAGTTCGTTACAGGTTACTAATATTGAATCAACGTTACACTAGTGAATGAGATATTTTCGGCTGACCCGTGAAATAATAAATCGTACAAAGTAATTGCCCCGTGCTACTAATACTAAAGCCATATTAGAAGAATAGCAACTAGATTCTTTCGGCAGCGACAGTGTAAACGATACGGTCAAGAATAGGAAAGAAAAAAAACGTCCCACTATCCAATGAAGCGTCTCATTTTTCTAAAAATATGAACATCGAATTCACGTATCAATGTTGAATGCTCGTATCGGCAATCCTCCGTAAGCATTTTCCAGACAATATTGCGTATGACAGTTTTGAGGAAAGAAAAGGTAGGAAACGGTGGCAAGTAAGAGTAAAAGGGTATAGGCGTGCATAGGTCGCCGTAGCGCCGAAAATTTTTCATCCTTCCATCTGAGGCCCTCGTATCCTGCAAAAGTGGCGTGATAAGGGGTAAGAATGTAATAACTCAGCTGCGTATTGCGGCATCTTTCGCGATCGAAGGAAGGGGAGGGAAGGCCGACATATGCACTCCCGAGAGAGAAGGAAAAGAGAGAAAGTAAGAGGGAAGGAGCGGAATCTATAAATCGAAGGAAGCCGGAGGAAACGTGACCGAAAAGAAAGGAAGAAAAATAGGCGAGAAAGGAGAAAGCGTTAAAAGAGCGGAAAAACGGGGAAAGAGCAGCAATGGGATGGCTGTCAAAGGAAAAGAGCTCGGGAGAAAAAGATAACGAATGAAAGTTACACACTTGGCGTATAATCGTAGAAAGGTCAGTTATGAGAAGGGAGGAGCTGCTGAGAAAAGGAAGTTATTTACGAAAATTTTAAGCACTCATAAAATGGTCAGTTTAAAGGAAAGAGTGAAGTAAGAATTTGAATATTTCGAAAGAGTAATAATTCTCGAATTTTTGCCCTACTTATCGAGCGTGGGGCGGGGATAAATTGATGCGAGCGAAGGATGAATCGGTGGGCAAAATATATAGGAATAAGGCGCAATAAGAAGATAGAGGGATGGAGGAAGAAAAGGACGGAGAGCGATAGACGAATGAAGAGATAGGACAGGATGAAAGGATGCAGGTGGGAGCGGTAATAAATGCGCGCGGCGTTGCTAAATCCGAAAACTTTTTCTCATCCCAGAACTCAGGAAAGGAGTGTGTGTGAGGGAGAGAGGCGGAGCTGGTATCTTCCGCCTTCGGCGGCCGTTTTTTCAAGGCGAATGAAATTTTCGCCCAAGGGGAGGAAAAGTTTTCCTCGTTGAAAGGAGATTAGCGAGAGTGGGCCATGTTCACGAATTAATATGAGCAATAAAGAAGCATGTTGTAGAGAGCTGTTTCGCAGGACAAAGGAAGAATCGTTGCTTTATCAGAGAAAAATGAATTTATCGTTCGGAATAAGTATTAATATCGGTTGGTGTAATCGTTTAATGGAGCGTTCACGGCGCAAGAGAGCCGTAATTAAATGTGCACACGAGTTAGGAGACAATTACATTGGCGATGATGATGTACGGTGTCGAGCAGTCGGCTCGGGGGAAGTTTGCCGCGAGCCGAAGCTGGTCAACATTTGGCCAAGCAAGGCAAGTTAATTGGTTCCCAGGTTTCGAAGAGACCGACAACTCCTTTGGCAAACTGCGCTTTGTCCCGCGTCTACCGGCATCGACATTAATTGATAAATCATAAACGGTTAACGAGACACTGCTCAATCCATCACATTCGCAATCACCTGCCTGCCTAGCTACAGAGCTGATAACGCTTTCAACTTTATTCTAGTAAATATTTCATCCATACAGCATTATCGAAGACGAGGGAATGCGAAAAACGAAATCTAATATGCAACAGAAACAAATGCGAATATCATATCGATATATGATATTCTATCTTTACTGCGAGTTGGAAACGATGTTAAAATGTTTATAGAAATGTATTTATTGTAAATATGCGTGCATATCCATACTTGTATTTCTTTTCGCTATTGATGCTGCCATCATACCAAGGTATGACATCGTTTCTCATGTCAACGATATAAACAATATTTGCCTGTATAAAATGAATCTATCGATACTGCAGCTGTTCGTCTACTATACTTGCAGTTTGGCATCATCGTTGAACGAGAGGTGCTAACTACCTAGTTCCAGTTCCAGTCAACGTGTCACGGACGCGTTTTACTGCTAAACTGATGGAACTATTTACGAACTCACTGAGTCCCCGTACGCTCTATCCGCATCAACGCTGACTGAGCTCTCCCGAATTTTCCGCAAATATTTTAATTTATCATTTCTCCTTCTCCATCGTTGAGAAACTCATTATTGAATATATTATGTTGTTGTTATATTACAATATAATTTCTAATAAAGCTTTATAATATACATAATATTTAGAATAATGTCGAAACTGCGTAAAGAAAGTTAGTTTGGTACCGAGATGACAGAAAAGTTTGGACTCTGGCTTCCTCTAATTACGAAAGCGTAACTTCACATGTAACTTGGACGTGCACAGTTTCATGTCGAAAGGCTACTGTCAGGATCCATTACTTTCGGACCAGAATCGATTTTCGAACGGGGAGCGGCCAGTCGGCAGTCGGCAGTCGGCATTTGGAGTGGCAGGGAAAAAGGGGGGAAGGGATGAAAGAATGGTAAAATGAACGTCTGTCGATGAATCGGCAAAATTAGCATGCGCGAGGCTTCCCAGAATGGTTAACAGCAACAACTGAAAAAGTACTCAACCCCGGAATGAATGAGAAGGCTGGTGGGAGGGGTGGAAGGGGTGAAAGGATAATGATGAAAGCGGACAAGCTGGAAAAGGAAGAGTGAGGACAAATAGAGCGGAATTGAGAAAGGGAGATGGTAGGATGGATAGAACAGACGTTGTCTATTGTTCGTTCGGTCAACTCACAGATAGCGGGAGCAAATCGAATGTTACGTTTCCTCGTTGCAAGTTTATACCTTCATTCAGATTCTCGTTAGGGGGAATTCATTGCTCGCTGCATCTATTATAACATACTCCTTCTTAATATTAAAGCTGTTTGAAAGTTGAATCGCTTGTTCAGCTTAATTGACGGTTCCCTTGACGTCAAAAGCAAATGAAATATTGATATCAAAGGAAAAAGAAGAGAAGAGTTTCGTAACCAGTTCCGTACCAGTAGAATGCCCATAATAATAAGATTAGCACTCGTGAGGCAAATACTATTCCCGCCAAAATGCACGCAGCTGCTCTCCAGCAAGGCCGATTGCAGCCAGATCGAATTCCAGATCAGACTCCCGAGTATCCATTCCAACCTGAAGAAGCCGAAAGGAGAGGACCGACAAAAAGGTTAGAAAGAAAGGAAATATCTACCACGCCACAGGGACGCGGACTCGGGAAGGCATTAGAAAGTGTTAATTGAAATTCGTGGACGAGTAAGGTCGCGGGTTGCCAGTTGGACGTGTAATGGACGAAATTAGCAACGAAATTACCGACAAAATTACCGACGAAATTTCGACCGATGCATGCACAAATGCGACCGAGTCAGTTCGAACTTTCGAAACTGTGTGGAAATCAGCTGTTTCGCCGTAAGAAAAGTGCTACTCCCATACCCCGTTTAATCGGTTGGGCGAAAAAGTTTCCGGCGCAGCACGATGAAAGGGGAAGGAAAATGGAGATGCCGTTGCTTCCTATCTTCATCCTTCTTCTCACTCTCTCCACCCACTTCCAAAACAAATAAAAGCAATTTGCCTGCCTTGTAGTACTGATATTTGCTGTTACCTTCTCATTAGAAGGATTTCAAATTTCCGATTTTAAATATTCCGATATTCTTAACGTTCGACTTAATGCCGAAAGGCTACGTCGGCCGGTCTTTATCTGATTTTCAATCCCAGATCAACAGAAACGATGCACTATGCCCGCTCATTATTTTCATTCGATTCCCCACGTTTGACTTTCGCTCACTTCACTTTCTCATTATTTTCTTTCGATCGGTTAACAACCCATGGCCTGGCCGGAGGATTAGTCAGTCGATAGGATTTCTGAGACTGGCAAAGTTAATCTGTCGATTCAGATCGAGTGTGCCTTATGAACGTTTCGCTATAGGGTGCTGCTTAACTGAATATATCTTCTTTTCTTATACTCTTAGAATCTATGACATCGTATACGATATATAATTTGTTCTATCTTGCGTTGGTATCTACTGAATTGCAAAGAAGCTCATTAATAAATGTTTCCTTTATCCTACCAAGTAAACGACATATCAAAATCAAGGTATTTGGACATTTTAAGTTATTGATTTTGAGCGCTTTCATAATTAGTATCAGAAGAACCGTACCGGAATTGCAAAATAATTGGTATACAATTGGGAAATCTGCAGTGTATCTTTGAGAGAAGTGATTCGAGATATGACTCGAGATGTGACTCTCCCAGAGGCTTCGGAAATGATCGGTTTACGATCGTGATAAATCGCCAGGCGCCTAAACTGTTACATAAATATTGATGCCGAGTCGGAGCGGAGAAACATCAATCAGGCAAATTATACCCTCCGGCAGAAAAGAGAGGATGAGAAAGATTGTCGATTCGCCGATTCGGGAATTCGTAAATTATTCAAGTATCGAGCTTCAATCTGCATCGCATCGTTTGCGGTTCGAAACAAACTGCGGAAACAAACAAGTACGATCAAACGAAAAGGATACCAATTCGGTTCGAACGCGTCGATCAAAATGTCTTCCCCCAGCTGCCGGAGTCAATTTTCAAGCTTAATTGCGTTGGGACGCCAAGCTTTCCCAATATTGTTCCCGGAATTTGTACGGAATGTCCCGTATGTTGCGTGCCAATGCTTCAGAAAACTTACCTATCAACCCAACAACCGAAGAATGCTCTATGAATACCTTCTCTATTCGTAACTCGCTTATTATTATTTATTTATGATTATCGTAGAAGCACTCCTTATACGCTAACATTCTCTACTTCCATATGCCAGTCGCTCGAAGTAGATTATTGGAACAGTCTGTTAATTCTATTCTGCGAAGCTTCAAATTTTGACTGAACTGCCGAAAAATTGGAAATGAGGCCTAATTCAGAATTTACATGATCTAATAATTCTATTTTTCTGGCATGCTACGCTGCCACAGGCTTACATAGCCGGAATGCGCTATCGTTGTACCGCTAACGAGCGAAAGTCGGCGACGAGGGGAAAAAGTATAAAATGAACAAATTGAGGAGAAAAACAGAATGGCCTGTGCAGATGCACTAATTGAATCCATTTTTGGCGTGGACCGCTCATTTTTCCGGCCAGCCAGCTTTGCATAGCGGAAAATTTCAGCGTAAACTTTCACGTCACGTTCCCGATGTCCGTATGCGACACCCACTCCCTTCCAGCTGAACTGAGACCCCCTTCGACATTCTATCCCCTCTCCGTTCTCAAGCTCACGTACGCATCCCAATGCAAAGGTGACACACGTGAAGTATTAGCCTGGAGTCGTTTATCTCGATGCCTCGAGGACGAACGATTTTTCGGTGAAGCAGGCGGAGCGAAGGCAGACGCGAATGGGACCAATTTCCTTTGCCAAATTTTTCTTCCGCCCCACTATTTTAACCTGGGGGAGGTTAGGTGTGGCGGCATTCCCCAATAAATGGCCATTTCTTCAGCGACGCTCATTCGATATCATGTATTTTTTACATTAACAACTTTCTTCTTCCCAAATTATAGACGACAAATTATGTAGTTAAATAAATGAAGATAAAACGTTTACTACTTTCCTCTATTTTCAATAAGCGTAGTGTTTCCTATCTTTTACTTGTTAGAATGACTGTGGAGGTTCGCTTGCACCCGTATGAGACTTGTTGTTGTATGAGAGTTTATATTTGTGGCAAGTAGTAGGAGTCGACGACATAGTCAGCCGGTTGGGCTTTACATTGAATTCCCATAGATGGAACATCGCCGCGGCGGCTTTCGGCGCTGAAGCGCGCACCGATAACCAAAATATTTTCCTTTTCACCTGTCCGTCTTCCAGTTTATCGCGCTTAAAGTGTCGCGGCGAGATTTCGAAAGTTGTACGGCCGTCGAAGTTTGAGGGGGATAAAAAGTGGCAAGAGGTAGCTGGCGAAGTTTGAAGAAGAACTGACGTCGGGCTAGCCGTGGCTAGATGCTAGGCGACGAAAAGTGCTCTTATGAACTGAACATTTCCGCTATCATATCGGAACATATCGGCTGCCGAGATTTTTCACCGCTTTCGCCTAAGATCGATCCGACTCGAGAATCCGCATTAGTGAAAAACATCCATTTCCCGCCATTCGAATATTCTTTAACCTCGGCATGTGTAACCTCGAGATCAGTTGAAAATTTATATGTACGACAGACATATCGGCTTTTTTTTCAATTTTGGTATGGTAATATGGTAATAAGTAGAGGTTGGGATTCTTTCACGATCCACGTTCCGAAAGTTGAGTAAGCTTGCGGGAAGAGGCGCCTTCCCTCCTCCGAAAGGATTTCCGAGAGTTTGCGGACTCTCTCCGATTGCTCTCAGGGATGGTTGATAAAAAAAAAAAGCTGTTGGATATCGGCGATGCATCGAGGAACACCGCGTATGCCGGAGTTACGGTCCGGATCGACGAGTATTAAGGGATGGCGAAAGGTAGAATCCCCAAAAAACATTCGTTCCTCTCTTTAGTGAGGATTTGGAGCGTGCATTTTTTTATTACTGATGCGCGCCTACTGAAAACATGACAAAAGCCAGATATTCCGCCGACTCTCACGCTCGATCAAACTCAACTTCCCGAAAGATTGATCGCTTACGATGGAACTATTCCCTCACCGTTAGATGCGTCTATGCATGTTATTACTTTACAAAATTAAATGTTTCATAATTGAAAAGTTTTTGCAAGTAGCCATTCAACTTGCTATTTAGAGGTAGGCTAATGGACGTACGCGTTATGTAGCAAGAAACAGGAAGAACGGAGAGAATATCGCAGGCATCGCCGATGTATGCATCCGTTCGGTACAACACTGAGAAAAAAAAGAGGATAGACTGTTTAGAAATAGGAGGAAATGTTGAAGAGCGAACATAGCTGGCTGCATTAAATATCGAGACTCGGCCGGCTGAAAGGATTTTGATTTCAACATATTTTCACTCGGAGAGGAAAAAAAGGGGCTTAATTGCCGCCGAGTGAAATTCCACGAAATTTCGGGGGAAAGAAATAACTCGATTCTCGAATGGCATGTCTGTGGAACGTGTTCCGTTGCGACGAATTTGTAGGCTAGATTGCGAGAGGATCATAAAATTTGCATCGAGAGCACGGACATCAAAAGGTCGGTGCTTGAGGACGGTTTCATAAAAAGGTGGCGATAAGTTAACTTTTTATTTGAAACCGACTGAGGACTGACATCGTTCCCTAATTATGTAAGATGCAGTACTTATATTAGAATCCTTAGCATTAAAATATTTTCAGTTGGCGGATTAGTAGAATTTAATGTGCTCAAGTAGAAAGCGTTGCCATTGGCGAAAAATGAGCTGAGCGTGAATAAGCTCGAAGCAGTGAAGGGTATCGCGGATTGTCAGGTCGCCGATTAAATCCGATTAGTCGGTAATCAATGTTAGCTGGGTTAGTGGGTTTGAGCCCTAATCCAGATTCGCACCGTTGCTAGCGCAATTGTGAATAATCTTCGCGCCATCGGCAACCGTATAAGCTCCCTCACTTCTGGTTCAAGTGTCCCTTCGAATTAGACATCGATCTAGGCATTGATCCAGGCATCCAAGAAAGACGAAGAGCAAGACAAACGCTACAAAGACGAAAGTAACTCTAGTCAGTAGCCATGGTGAAAAATCAACTAAACTCCTCCCATCCCAAACATCTTGCCCGGTCAGTTCACGAAAGCTAGCCAAAAAAGTGCAGTGCAAAGAAATGAACACGACGTCGGTTTCAAGATAGAGTAAATTGCGCTGTGAGTCGAAAGTAGAAGGAGTCAAAATTAATCAGACGAACGCAGAGCTGGTCGGACTATCAAAGACGCTGCAATTTCGAGTTCTATCTTCGCAGCTTTAAAGCTTCGTAGGAGCAAACTTGACTGCGCGACAGTGTTAGACTTGGAATTGTATAGAACGTTTCTGAATATATGCGGGGTGTTCATTCTGTACACGAGTAAACCTCGTCTAACACGACACTTGGAAAATACGATTTTCGTACAACGCGGTTATGCTGTATCTGAAAGCTTTCGCTTATCAATTCAGATCTCAGCGATGCGGCTAGTGTTCATTCCCGACAACAAATTCAGGCACACAGATTCATAGAACAAGTTTGTTGAAAATCATTTTTCGACACAACGGCATTTACTTCTTTTCTTTACTCTGGGTGTTGCGTCACAGAAACTATTATATATAAGGTTATCAGTGACGATAACGGTTATAGCGAGATAAAGGTCTACATAGTTTTGCTACACCGCGTTTTATTGCTTGAGGCTGTAGAAAAAAAGGTGGAATAAATCTGCCCTCCTCTTTGGCAAAAGGCGGCCTTCTCACCCCTTTAAGAAAAAGTCTCGATCGGGCGCAAGTTAGCGACGATCTCTCTTACCGGTTGCGGACACTCTGTGGAATTGCCATTTGTCAGCGTCAGCTTCGACTAAAGAGAAGGAAAGGAGAAGATTGGTTGGTTGGTTGGTTGGTTGGTTGGTTGGTTGGTTGGTTGGTTGGCACAGGCCTTCTTATCCTATACTTTATCCGAAGTTCGTCTTTCCGCCAACTTTTACCATTGTGACGTGTTCAAGCCACTTCTCCCCCCCCCCCCTCCCCCAACTCTCTTTACGAGCCACGAAACTTACGACTGCTCTTTCGGCAAACAGTCACGTCATCGGGTAACGATCGGCAGGCCTATCAATTTCATTCGAGACTCGCCAGGCAAAGACATCGGAGAAAATTGTCGTAGACCAAATCGGAAGACTAGCAAATTTAAGGAGTCACGGCGGTGTCATTCGAGTAACGAACTGCCATTGACAATGGGCTGGATGAGAAGGACGTGCAAAGTGCGAGCGAAGGGCTGGCGAAGGGCTGGCAGAGAGTGGAGACTGGTGGGTGGGAAGTGAACATTTCTGACTGATCGTTAAGTTCGGTCATTAGCGCGCCGTCGACTTTGTTCCAAGTTGCAGCGCAACTTGGGCTCTTTCGACGAGCATGTCATTCGGATCGAAAGTTCATTAAGGCTGCTACTGGCTCGCGATATGTCGATCGCGATATATCGATCGCGATCTGTCAATGGGAAATGTACTAGCAGTTATTTTTCTTCTTCTCTTTATGGATTTTTCCAGATACATGCTTGACGTTTGACGATGAGAGAGATATATATTGCGAAGAGTCGTTTAAGTTTTAATAGCCGAAGCGACCTAGTAGCAAATGAATTTAGGCGATTTTTGTGAGTAGAGGATAATTAGGGAGCAACGGAAATGATCGCGATCGGGCACTTGGCCGCGTCCAATGAATGTCAGATCGGTGACAAGTGGACCGCTCGACAAGTGCGACTACTCGATTGTCAGGCGGCGAGTGACAGCTGTCTACCACAAAATTTTCCGATCCACCAAACACTCCAGCCACAAATTACGACATCTTTTACCTCCAATTTTCTCTTTTCTTCTGCTAGTTAGGTTACGTTTATTTTCTCCTAGATTTTAGTGGGCAAATTATTTCTCTCGACGCGTCAGATTTTTTACTCAATTTTGAAACACAGTTCACGTTCCACGGATTCCGTCCGGATTTTGTATTGCTCAACTACTAATCTAGTTAAACGGACATTACTTAAAATTCTCTTGTCTATATGAAACCGAGACGAGCCTCTGAGAGTCTATGTGAAAATTTGATTACCTCTCGTAGGAGGATTAGAGCGAGCAAGACAAATAGCAATATGCGATGCATCGTTCGGAGAAGAAGAGAAGGTCAACCCTCTTTCCGTAACGCAGGCTTTTGCGAAGGAAAATTGCGTCATTAAGTTCATTGTATTGAGAGCAAGCATTATTCACTATCGATAGCCACAATGAGATTGTAAGGCCACAAATGAAAAAAAAAACGATAAAGCAGAAAAGAACAAAAAGTTGGACGATATTGCATTTCACATTGATTCGGAAGAAAAGAAATTTTTTTCCGCCAACTAAATTCGTCTGACAATTTGTCCCGGCGACTTCTCAATTTTAGCCAGGATTGTCGGCAACCAAAAAAAAGTTCCAATTTCGTCTGTGCTATCCGAACGAGGGCTTCCCCCTTTTCTGTTCCTCCCATCCCAGCCCTGTCTCGTCCCACCCCTTCTCATGCCACCCCCTCGACTCTTTCGGGCCGTTTGATCCGCAAATCATTTATCACGGCCTCATGCTTGCGGCAAATTCGTTAGGCGAATGCAGCTCCTAATAGATTGCTCTACTCGTCGATGCTGCCACGGTTTCGGCGGGGTAGATAAGTCTTGTCACGAACTGGCCCGGCTATCATTGCGTATCACGCTTTATCATTACTCCAGCCTCGGGAGATAATGCCGGGCATTTGTTCGAGGGAAAGGAATATACGTCTTCCCGAGCTGGCCGTATAAACTCCCAACTTCCCTGTCATCGCAGAAATCGATCAGTCTGCCAAATCCGCGCCTCCTCTTGATAACTTACTTTCTCTTGCAATGCGTTTTCCCTACCCTTTAACATCGTAACAAATACTTTTGCTCATTCCTATTGCAAATTTATAGAAAGATATGACTGACCTTCGTCCTTTTTAATGTAGCAGAATTTATGCCGTATTACCTTTGCTTGAGAGATAAAGCCCTGAAATTGCTCAGTTATCAGTATTCATTCTATATTATCGTGGAATATTTTAATTTCAAGATTAAATTGAATGAAGGTAGGAAGTGAAAGGAGAAGGGAGGTTGAAGTAGCCAGCGTGGTCCTTCTGCGCTGCAGCAGGAGATGCTCGAAGGCACGGTGGGTAACAGTCATACGTTTTTCAGCCGCCATTTGCGAATCTAGTTCATTCCGACCTCGGTCAGTTCGATACCGTAAAATGAGTATTCAACGGCCGTGCTCCCGATCGCTTATAAACCGATCGTAAAACGTTCTCCTAGTCCTCGATCGAGGCCAAAGTGTCCGGAATAAGTTACACGGACTTCCCTGTCCTTCCTTCACTTCCTTAATTTCATACCGCACCCCCTTCTCTTCCTTCAACGATTCCAAGCCGTTGGCCAAATAAAATTGCCTCCTTTCCAATTTATGGCTAGATCCGTCTTGGCACCCGTTCGGGGCTTCCTCTTTTTGCCGGATCCCCTAATACGACTGCATGCGCCAATTTAGATCTATAAGATTGTCAATTCACGTTTTAACACAGTCTTTCTTTTTTCATACGACGAAGTTTGCTCAAATAAAATTAGTTGAAATATAATGTTCACGTAAAATGTAAAAAAGTGAATGTGGAAAGAATTAGACAGCAGTAAGTACCTACTATTATATGAGCAAGTTGATGTGTAGGGGTTAACAATCGCCAATGAAAAAGAACGCAACACGGAAGAATGTTCCGGGTTGAAAAATGAGCGCATTCGACATTACCGAAACGCGTCGAGGAAGCGATCAATAGCGGCGATGTTCGATATCATTGCATTATCGACCGTCAATGACGGACGATACTCGGATTCGACCAAGCTTCATTCTAGAGACATGTAAACGCATGGGCAATAAATCTTTCTTTATAAATCAATCGCTGCACGATCAATTTCGTCGAAAGAAAAACGATAATGCGCAATTATGAGGGGCTATCGGAGCATGTTAATTAGCTGAAGCACAGCTCCAATTAGTGCCAGGAACGACACTAGGTTCCATCTACAGAGTGCAGATGAGTCAAAGAGCCGGGCGGAATAAGCAATAATCAACTTTCGGGATGATCAAAGCCATAGGATTTGCACGGGATGTGTCACAAGATTCCATATGATGAGAATTAAATTGATTTCTTATGAATTTTATGACAAAAATTACGTGTTGTCCTATTGTTCCACTGCTAACAGAATAATGAAGCCGCCACCTTGCCAAGCAAGGAGAAAGTAAGCCCAGCATTACATTTTGCAATTAATTATGCACGTCCCATCACCCATTAACAAATTCCCTTTGGCACCTTTGTTCTCTGTCCACTCTCTGTGGCGAAGGAAAGAAGGAATGTGTGAAAACAAGCAGTATGCGGTTATCCTCCTTGTGATTTTCCCATCTGCTTCTGAATTCACCGATCCGAGAAACGTGAAGGCAAACGGAACAAGAGGTGTGACTGATTATTTGTCGAGTGGAGTCGCGTTAGTTCAAAGTAAGCTCAGTTCTAACAAGGATAAGTGTGTATGTGTCTGAAAGCGTAACGAGTGTAATGAGCAAATCGACCGCCTCTACTCGCGATTTCTATCGCCGGCAAAAATAATTCATTATCTCGCCGAACACGCTCCCTTGCCCCTTTCTGCTTCTGATCATCAGTCTGTTTCCTTCACAAATCATAACGACTGTACTTTGATTTATAGAATTACACGTTGAGCGGGGGCAAAGTATCAGGTATCAGGTATCAAGACATTTTAAGCAAACTGAAAAATTGTTTAGCGAAATGACATTCGATAAATAATTTTCTGTTATATCTGATAATGTTGTATAAAGGACTATTATAGTTAGATCTTCTACAATATGACAGATATATTTTTCGACAGCGTAGCGATATTTTCTATCAATTTTACCTTATAACGAATATGCCACATTTTAACCAGTTTCAAATGAACTCGTCAAGTTTTATGAGCAGTAAGCTTTTGTTCTCTACGGTGATATTGTTTGTTTAACGTTTGTTAGCGTGGCATGTTTCAAAGTAGTTGGCAACGTGTTAAGTACTTTCGCAATCTCTCTATCGAGTCTCGACATTAAATGAATAAAACAAAGCCCTCTCGGTTTACTGGGAAACTAGAGGCGAGAAGGTAACGAGCGAACGCATATCGGAGAGAAGGTCTCGATGCTTTTGTAACCGCGACAAAAGGGATCCTTATCACGATTTCTCGACGATAACCTCGCGATCCGGTCAAACCCTTCATTCCTCCCTTCCTCTTATCTTCGATACATACCACTCGGCTAATTATTCGACATTACCAAGCGTGCTAATAGTATATATGTAGTATCTAGATGGTATTAACAAAACTTCCGTTTGCCATTGGATATTTTATTAGAAAGAAGGAAGCTGTCGATTGAAGAGAAAAACAAGTGCCACCCTAGCCGAAATCTCAATCGCCAGTGGCGGTAACATGAGGGGATCAAGAACGATGAAGAAGAATCTGCGGGATAATGACTTGAGGAAGTCGAACAGTGGGACAGGACAGCTTTGGGATCGAAGGTGGATGGATTTGGAGTTGAAGAGGGGTTGGAAGCAAGTCAGTAGGCGAATAGGAGGCTGAGAAGAGAATCGGAAGAGAGCGGAACAGGATGGGAATGGGAGTAGAATAGAGCGGAATAGGGCGGAATAGGGCGGAATAGGGCGGAATAGGGTGGAAGAGGGCGGAAGAGGGCGGAAGAAGGCGAACGGAGTGACGGGATGCAACAAAGGGTCAAAGGGATACGTCCTATACTCTGATTAATGAGATTCGCCGAGCCTTTAATCGCTCGGAGCCTCGTTCGCCCCTGATAGATTATTCCCGCTCACGTTTTACACTCGTTCACATACATCTTCCGCTTCTTCTCTGTCTCATCCTCTCTCTCCATCGCACACATACATACAGAATCATTGACTCTTCCAACTTTCCATTCTTTCTGTGGCAAAGCTGATTAACCCGTTCATTATGAGAAAGCCGATAAAGCAGTGTTCCAGATTCGCTTTGCCAAATTCTGCGAGGTTTTGAAAAAAGGAGGAAGGGTGGAGCTGTGTGTGGCTGTGTGTGGCTGTGTGTGGCTGTGTGCGGCTTTGTGCGGCTTTGTGCGGCGGGCTGTTCAATTTCCGGCGGCTGATGGGACGTTCCCTGCAACCGTTTACAGCCGTTCGTAACCGCTAAGGGACTCCACTGACGATAGCTACGCAATGTAAGTAATAGGTGTCGAGGAGTTTTTACTTGGACAACTTGTTGAATTTTTCTACCGAAACGTGAGAAACTTTGACTTTCATATGCTTTATATTTACTACCTTATAGCTGAGTATTTCGATAGTGTCGTGCAGCGAGAGTAGTTTTGAACAGGGAATCGTAGAATAGAAAGAAAATGATCGGAAATGAGCGATCAAGAAGAAGGGGAAGAAGTTGATTCGGCTTCGAGCAGTTAACTTTCGAACGGCCTGCAGGTTAAAACGATATGCCGAGAAGCTTCGGAGAAGCTTTGGAGAAGCTGTCGAGATGCTGTCGAGAAGCTGTCGAGAAGAAAGGCAGCGATCGGACAGATCTGAGCTACTCTCAAAGGCTTCATCTCCGGCAATCTTCCTGGCCGTGTGAGGATTAAGCTGGAAATTGGGGGGAAGGTGGCGGTGCTTGAAAGGACGAAACGGATGGAGAACTCCTCTCTCCTTCTCAAGCTGAATCGACCATTGGCCACTTTCTGCGGTCTTCCTATTCATCGAAATTACCGGAATGCGACCGATACGTCTTAGAAGTGGCCGGTTCCCACTCACCGTTTACCAGTTCATTATTATTCTTTCTGTCATTGTTATCATCGTGTCAATAATTGGGCCTGGCGGTTTGAAAGTAGGACAAAAAGAGTCTTGAAAGAAATGAAGATAGTTGAAAGTATAGATAGAAGTAAGTATGAAGTGATTGAAAAATTGAACTAATACTACAATCTTGTCAGGTGAGATTCTTAATTTGTCGGCATTAAAAATAAATGGACGTTTATAGAGAAAGCGAATTATAGGGTGCATAGGCGAGAGTAAAGGTTGGTTTAGCTGAAAGATACTGGAAGCTCGTAATGGGAAAAGATTAGAAGTTGTGATTCCCATCACTGTTTCGCCGGAAAGTTTTCATCATTCGCTCCTGCCGGACGGTCCGTTATCGCCGTATCGGGAGGGTAGTAGAGGGTGGTACAAAATGGTAATTAGAGCAGGTGAGCAATCTCGCTGGTGGGAAATTAGGGGGAGAAGATGGAGAGGAAAGGAGAGGAGAGCAATGCGGAGGGGAAGGGAAAAGTGCGACAATCCGCGAATTTCGCCCGAATAAATGTCCGACGGATTAATGTCGCCCGATGCGGGATGAATTTGTAGCCTTGAATGTTGAACGCGGATGCCTGCCCCGCTGATAAGCGATGATATACGCTTGTTTCGTGGCTTCTCGGAAAATCTGACGATACGCGAATGTCGAAAATTGTTAAGTTACGAGCAGCATTCGATCATCGTCATATTCAAATATAAGCGAATAAAAAATTTGAATCAGGAAGGGAGGAACTGATTAAATTGGAAAGTTGAAGGAAGTTGGAAAATGTCGGAATATCTGAGGCAAATTTCGAGTTAGTCCCGATACATCGTAGATTCGCCTACGAACGGCTAGGGTCATCGCTATCTTACGTGTTCCGACTCAAGTATCGTCTCACGTTCTCACGATCAACTTTGCTCACCGCTTGAGATATTGAAATTTCCACTTACCGTATCGCACCTTTACTCACCCCCGCTCCATAAAACTATACTTTACATCTTTCGCAGCGAATTAAATCATACGCGAACAGTGCCACCCCACCCCATAGCTCGGTGGTAATCATCTTCCGCCAACCCCTGCTTTCGAATATCGTTACAATCGTTTTTTACTTCGACCCGATTCAGCTGAATGATTTGTTCTGTTAGGGAACCCTCAAGCAACGTTTGCATTCAATTCATGTTCAAAACTTCGGACATAACAACCTGAATTCTGTTACTCCAGCAGGTGAATATTGATTTCCAGTAAATACTGAACAGATATACTCAATAAATATAAAATACAATATTTCGGAAAAAGGAGTAACCTGAATGATGTTTATTTCCATACACAGTTATCCATATTTAGCAAATACTCTGAATAATTGCAATTACTAAAAAGAAAAACGATTACGCAGTACCGCTGTACCTCGACAGTAAGAGCTCGATAATTCAATAAATCGAAATATGTACCTATGTTTTCGCAGTCAATGTAGACCGATATAACTAAATGCGGAACGCCATTCCCAGCAACATTTGTTTATTGCCAGCAGATTGCTTTTTCCCGACTCGCTAGCGATTAATTCTCGCGAAGGAATCGATCGACTATCGGCAATTAGACGCCTTCGAGGGGGAATGGATTTGCGAGTGTGATTACGATGCGGGCGACGAGCCAAACGCTTCGCACAAACCCTTCGCCAAACCCTTATCCAAACCCTTCCCAAAACCCTTTGCCAATCGATCGAACGACCTAGTCGGTAAAAATTGTTTAGTCCTATTCATTTTTTCCGCACTTGAGTGATATATTTTCGTTGTTTCTAAATAATATATTGTTTCCTTATATAGTTTTAATACCATTCTAATTGACTACTTCGTGTCTCTATTATATTAGGAACTGTACTTAGAACGTTTCTAGAAAGTCTAGTGCAGAAAGAAAGTGAATATAGGCTAAAAGTAAATTGGGCAATTCTGTTGAGCAGAGGTCAGCGTCGTCACTCTTTATCGAATGGAAAGAAGCTAAGTGAGAGGAGATAGAGAGAGAGTGAGAGAGAGAGAGAGAGAGAGAGAGAGAGAGAGAAAGGTGGAAGAATCGAAGAGGAAAGAAGTTGAGTAGAGCTTTCGAAGGGAATATCGGTAGGGGACTTACCGAGAAATCCCGGAATCGCTCCCAGCGGCATTACGAAGAGGCTGACCAGCAGATCGGCAACGGCGAGCGATAGGAGGAAGTAATTGGTAACGTTGTGCAGTCTCCTGTCGAGACCGACCGCCAGGCAAACGAGAATGTTGCCAAGGCCGCCGGCGACGATGAAAACGGCGACGAAGAGGAAACTCCATTCGAACCTGCGCCGATTCGAGGATGCCGCTGCGAAGCGAGTCCTCTGCGAGCAGGACACCGTCATGTCCTCGCTTATTATACCCGAGCTACTCGCAGAACATTCCAGGATCTGCCGAGGAGGCTTCGCTTAAATCGGCCAATCCGCAAATATTAAGAATGCGAGTACTCTCCTCCCCCTACTCACCTCCTCGCCGAAGAAGGACGCATTGCACTCCCTCAGCCTCGGAATTCTCGAGAGGAAAACACCCTCAACGCTCTCGAGGCCTCTCAGGACGAGGCTCACGTTGACATCGCAGTCGAAATAATCGCAGGGCCTGCACAAGAGTGTCATCGATTGCGCGATCGACGATACCATCGACGACACCATCGACGACGTCATCGTGCCCAGACTGCAAATGTGATCGAATCCTTCGAAACCGTCGAATCCATCGAACCCTCCGTAGACACATTCCTCGAAGCAGCTCGAGTTTGGCCAGCTGCCGTTGCAGGATACCTGATGAAGCATCACCGTCAGATTGCTCGTCCACGATAAGTTCCCTTCCGGCGTCGGCATGTCGTCTTCACCTTTCGTCCAAGGACGATCCCACCTTCAGGATCCACCGCGATCTTCGCTCACTACTTCTCGATCGAAGCATGCGTGCGCGTGCATAGTTTGATGCGCACTAGGACACTTTCTTCGCAAGGAAGTAGAAGATTCTGCGTGACAGATGCCCTCGATGCTGTGACCATCCCTTATCTGGCCAAGGATTGGCCACCTGGACTGACGGATTTAAGCTTATTGACGACATGGTATCTGAAAAAGAGACATTAAAATATCGCAAAAAAACTCAAGTAATACCACGCTATATTTGAACTTAATCAGATGCCAAAATGGGGGGTGACATTATTTTTTCTCTCCAATTAGTCAATGTACGTCGAAAAGACACAAGGGGATATTAGGGAGCCTAATACCGGAAGATGTATCCTAACGGGTGAATAAAAATCATGGCATCAGCCGTATCAGCCGTATCAGCCGTATCAAGGATAATCTCCTTCACTTTTTCTCGGAAGAAAAGAAAATTTCACTTCCACCGCAGTGGGTCGTAAAGGCCAATTACATCGGCTTCCGCTCAATTAGCCTCACTCTACTACCGCGGAACATTGTAATTTCAATTCATCTGCCGCGATTCTAATCGCAGAGAGAGTGATCGTTCTACCTTAACGATTTCTGACATTTTTATTGTTCGCGACAGTGACTGCCGTCGTTGGCTCGAGGATCGCTTGAGCACTCCTCACTTTCCATTTAATAAAGTTCTCGCCCTTCTAAGGTGCACGGCGAGCCATTGGACTGACTATGATGAACTGTTCTTCTACAGAAACTATAAATATCCTTTATAATCCCTTAATATTTCACCCACCGCACATGTCGTGACATATAATCGGAACGGCGGCTATGTAAAAAATAAAGCTTATGAAAGAAAGCGTGTTCGCCAAATACGGTTAGCTAGAGACGAACGAATTTCGAGAAATTGTCTGACCAGAATCGATTTTATTTGGAATTTTGAAGATTGAACGGTTCGCTTGTCGCCCGGCTGACGTCCGCTGGCTCTCTTATCCTCTTATCTCATTAATTGTCCGTTAAGTAATCGATTGTTCGTCCGACACCCGCCGACATGGAAAAAATTGCTCCCCACGGTGCTTTAGAATGTTGAACGTCGAAGGCAATGAGTTGCGATCGCGTTGTCGAAATAATTAATTTGCGGTCCATATTGATCGACTGCCCGACGCGCGGAACGTCTAACAATTTTGTCCTGACAATAATTTAAGCCACCGGTTCGCCAAAGTATCGATAACCGGCTCGACGTTCAGCTCCTGCGTTAAATAAGTTATGCGATCGACAACGCGCGCCAGCAGAGAGTGCGTTGAAAATGCGATTATAAGCGGGAAATTTGGTTAAAAATGATCGGGCGAAGCTTGCTCGACGTTGATCAATGAAATTACGAATTTGAGCACCTATTTGCATTTAACTTCCTATGATGGCTAGTCGTCACTAGTAGACAGAGTATTTCGGCAAATTGTGATAGCATCTAGATATTTCTTTATCGTCGATCGGAATAAGTCTGTCTGTCTCTCTTCATTTTTCAACAACATTTTCAATGTATTCGCGTACGTATTGAACCTAGAAGATGTTTAGAATGGATTTCGTTGAAAGCGGCTCGAAGTCACCTTTAATTTATAGGTCAATAATTCAGTAAGGCATCCTTGTCCCTAGTAGCTCTGCTATTTTCTACGCTTCTAAACTCATCTATTTTCGCGATAATTCCCATGTCAGAGAGGTGTCTCATCTCTTGGAAGCACCCTGGTAACCCATTAACAGGTGTAGCACTTAGCTCATATCCGTATACGCGCCAAGGTTCGAAGTCAGATACAAAAGTCCTAATGGTCTATAAAATATTATGTATCTGCATGGAGGCATTAAGAACACATTCTCTCCTCTATTTTCAACGAGGATGTTTGTCGTACGTACTATATTCTTTATCGAATAGGATGAAAAATGAGGCGATAAAAATGGCGAACACTTTGTCGCATCAGAGCCATAAGATAGCATTGAGAGTTGGCAAAATGTTTAGAACCAACTTTTAAGTATTACAACATTCTACAAGGTCAGTCGGTAGCATGGAAGGTATTGCAATTCTGTAGGACAAAGTCCTTTAACAGTTAAACTATTTGACCTAGTCAAACATCGAATAGAAATTTATGCCTCAATGTAATAGTTTCGAAACATTCAAAGTGTCATCCTGGCAAAAATTCGAGGTCGCATACAAAGCATATAAGAATCCCAAAATAGTAATGTAACAAGAGGATTGCAGACAAACTTGATAATTCAACTGTTAAGGCTAATCCAGGCATTGGACGTATTCCATTATATGTATCGTGCTGAAAAGAGTGCAGGCTAAGCATTAAAGTTTGGATGTTCCCCGCGAAAAAGTTATACTCCTTTGATTCGATAATGAAGAAGGGCGATGAAAATCGTGACATCGCGAAAAATGGGGACATTAGGTCGATATTCGTTCTTTGGCAAGAGACAAGTTTCTTAGTTCAGACGTGGAAGGCAATTGGATAGTAGGAATATCGATAGTCATCGTCTGGCCTTTTCGAACGGATGCACGACTCCTATTATCTCGTTTACTATCTTACTCACTACTTTCCCGCGAATCACTTTTGACTTCGCGATCCATTTGGTGCATTCTGCCGATGCGAACAGATAAAGGAGAACTTGATAAAACTCCGCGCAGTAGCAAATAAGAAAAGTTTCGTTGAAAACATTCCCTCCCCTTCATTGTGTCAGAAGGTGACAATTGCACATTTCAATTAGTATAGAATCGGTGTTGAGAAATATTTGAAGAGTTTGAAATGTTTACAATAGCTGGCAAGGAGAAAAAATAGCTTTGTGTCACGTAGTAATAAATTTTTCAGTAGTAGGAGTTAACTATTTGTCAGCCGTCCGATTAAATTTCAATCGGCGGCAAGTAATTCAGCAGGGACTCGTCGAAAAAGTTGAGTGGTACGACTGTAGCATTTATCAGACATCTGAAAATTCGACATAAGGCCAGAAAAGTATACGAAATGTTCGTTGAAGGTACAGAGAGCCAGTGCAGTTATCGGATAACTTTCAAGTGTTCGGTTTGCATTGAAATTCTTACAGACGGACGAGGAATTATTCGCAAAGCGTGATTAACCTCATTATCGAAGTTTCCGCATTACTATTTAATCCGTAATCAACTAGTGGCGAAACATAATTATTATATTAACGAACTTGCTGCGTTGCAACTTAGCTCATTGCCGATTATTGGGCGCAACATTCTCTCTTCGAAACTTTGAGTCCATTGAGTTTTTACTCCTTCGGTGGATGCGAATGAGTTCTCAATAAAGGAATACCGTTTCGTTCAATTATCATTCGAGTTCATATAACCAATCTGATATCTCTTTTGCCAAGCAACTTGCAAATACGCATTTCATTTCGCTCAAATTGATTAATGAATCAAAGGGGAGCCGAGTAAAATATAAAATTTTCCAAATCAGTCACTCGAATTGATCAAATAAATAAAGGTGAATTTGAATAGAAGATTTTCATCTGCCGGTTTCACTCATCGACGAGGAAGGAAGTGATTACATGATCGATTAGAGAATTGCAATTGTGAATAAAGTATAAAATACGTGTTAATCAAAATTTGAGCCGCTTTTCGCGGAAAGAAGAGGTTGTCTGATTCTCTCCTTTGTAAGGGCCCCCCTTATCATGTCAGTAGAATGGCCTGTACGTGGCCAACTTAGTCTCGACATAATCCCACGCTTATTGATGCCCATCTCTCGAACGTCCGGACTTTAACGTGAGCACGATTCCTCGACAGTTCCGGACCCTCCCGGCTTTTGCTGCTTCCCGCTGTCTCCCTCTGTCTCCCTCTGTCTCCCTCTGTCTCCCGCTACCTTTCGCTGCCACGACATCTGGCAAATAATCATCGAGCCAGGATCGTTTCGGTCGGGGATGGTCGGGGATGGTCGAGGATGGTCGGGGAGGTTTCCGCGAGACAAAGAAGGCAATCTAGCAGCTCCGAATTCTGACCTGCTCTCGCTCCCCTCCCCGTTACCGTTAACGAGCGGCTAACGAGCTGTCGATTAAAATAGCTTGCCGATCTACGCTCCTATCTCTCTATAATATTCTCAAATCTGGTTTCGTCTAAACATTTCCTGAGATTCGCCACTATCATATTCATAAAGTGAAAAGAGAGCGGGTAAGCGGGAAGATGGCATAAATGATGCGGGAATATCGTCGGAGATATTCGGTGTTCGATTAAAAAGAGAGGAGGTCGGTTATTGTGCGAGGTGGACAAAAGTCGAGGACAAATGAAAGGAAATCCAATTACGGGGCACGCTTTTTTCCGCCTGTCGCCCACCACTCCCCCCGTGATTCGCGGAAACGCGAAACGTATCGCGAAAAGCCGCGCAGAATTCTGCGTAGGCTCATTGTTTCGGAAGACAAAAAATAGTAGTACGTCTACTTTCCCTCTTTTTCCTCGCTTCCGTCCTCGAGTATTAATCATCCTAACGCCAGAGGATGGCGTAGTGTGCGGCGAAAAGGATTGCCGGAGAGCGACTGCTTTTAATGCATAACGGAGAATTAGCCGGCATTTAGTAAAGGAAGAATTTTGCCTCTTTTATGCTAGTGTTATATTTTTGTGAAATATTTGATGGCTGCTACGATGAGCAGTACTGCATCGGTCGTGGGACGAAGGGGGAAAGAGGCAGCGGTGAATCTCGCGGGAGCTGTCGCTGATCTGGCCCTTCCGCGGCCCTAAAACTCTCTCTCTCTCTCTCTCTCTCTGTAATCCACGTGTAATCCACGTCTGCCTCAGCCCATGTCGGACAAACTATTTCCAGGAGGCTGAATGCGCCTTCGGCGACGTGAGGAGCCTGCCGCAGGACGAATTATACAGACGATGAGCCGAATATTTGAGCCGAATATTTGACTCGAATATTTGATCCTTCCGCAGAGGAAGAGCACGAGAAGGAACGTCAGACACGAGTTCCGAGTCCAGTATCCGGATGCGAAGGTGGAACCTGGAAAGATGACGCCTCCAAAAGAAATTCAAGCACCATATCAAACAGCAGCACAGCGCATATTCGCAGCACATCCATTTTCCGGAAGATTGGCGAAAAACACGGTGGCTAATAGCATTATGCTCCGAACAAGCTCAACTCATAATGGTCCCGAAATCCGTCCCACAGGCAGCACGGGAACCCGCACGAAATTATTAACGCCCACCAGGATAGCGTTGTTATAGCCAACTGGCCGACATTAGCTTCTCGAGTCAACCTCAAACTATAATCCAGCCGCTACGCTGGATTATGCTAACATGGCTATTTCACGCTGACGTTCGTAAATCTCATTCCAAGCTTCCCACGTGCGGCCTCGCCTCTCCCGCCTCTCCCGCCTCTCCCGACTCTCTAATAATCGGAAATCAGGCTGCCGACCTTCGTTTGGCAAACATCCGCGATTTTGCCATTCCGCTCGCGAATCTTCCTTTCGCTCGGGAAGAGATCCCTCTTCCGGTTCGAAAGGATCCTCGGACGTGCGTGACACTCTGCGGGAAGATAGAGTTTCACCCGATCCATTTATGTGCCCTCTCCGCGATTCGATGATGCAAATTGTTCCACTATGGATTTAGCTTCTACCCTTCCACACCTCCCTTACCTCCTTCCCAGCTCCTTCTTCGCAAGCCGGCGATGTTATACATATGGATGCTGAATGCGGAACAGGGAAATTTAGATGAGGGGCCTCTGTGAACTGTATATTCGGCGAGGACGGTGTCTGGATAATCGCTTCTTGACAGAGGATGCAAGAAATTAGCTAATGGGGACTGGTAGAGCGGTAGAAAGGTAAATTTATGGACTAGGATTGTCCCACTTCGATCGGTAAAAGCTAATTTCTAAATATGATGAAAGACTAATTATCAAGACTGAAGAAAGAAGGATGTCGGTGGAATTCTCGGTATCCGGAAACTATCCACTTTGCGGAAGGTACTTTATACGGGGAAGTTTGAGACTTTTCGGCGTAGCGCCTTAAACGCGATGCCGAATCGAATTAACTGGCTTCTCTCCCTCAGCTGGCAGCATCAGACGATGAATTCTGCCGGCGGTCCCTTAATCAGCAGTTATCAAATTTAAAATCACTCGCCGACTAAACTGCTCCGTTTTGCCGCGGACGGAGGAGCCCGCGCTCAATTATCTTGATAATTAATGGGACGAGCGAAGATGGCTGGATGGCTGGCGCGAGAGTTAACTGGCAGATTTCCATCTTCTCTGCGGGTCTTCCCCTCAGAGAAGCTGCCATATACCGAGAACATCGCTCGGGCACAGGTAAGAGAGCATTCGGATAAACAGCTTCAAACTTAATCAGCGCTCTCGAAAAGGCAGCATTCCTTTTCGTTAAGGAAGACCGGCGAAGAAATCATCCTTCAAATTATACTGATACCGCTCTAATTTCGACTAATACTATACCGATATGAATAATGATAATAATATGAAGCGAAAGAAGGGGAAGGTAGGGAAGACTGGTAGGCGAAAGTTGTGTCGACCGGTTCTAGAAGAATTAAAGGGAATTAGAAGCCGTGACAGACGAGAGGCGTAGAGCGTATAATTCGTAGAGCGTATAATTCGTAGAGCGTATAACGCGTAGAGCAGTGAGAGGACGATGCACTTTGGATATGGGACCGAATATGACGAACGGAGTGTGCGCAGAGGAGGAACATGTGTAGAACGGCCCCTATCAAATTCGCCCGGCTAAGCCAGATGAGATACTCCATTCCGTGTTCCCGCGCGCAGTTTCTCCTGATAATTAATTCAGTATCGCGAAACTTTCGACGGCAATAGCATCGCCCGTTAGGTCGAATGAATAATTTGCGGCTCCGTCGCATTGTCTGTAATGACGGTCGAGAGAAAATGTTCCATCTGCCACGTGACTTGCCCGATCAAGTGACGATGACGAATGATTAAATGATTAAATTGAAACGCAATCAACTAGTTGATTTGAGAGAGAGGGCGTAAGAGAAATCGAGGTCAAAGAATGAAGGTTCGGGTCGGCGTCATCCGTTATCGAGTGACGCTCGAGGCCCGGTTAAAATGAGGTGCGAGGCATTTTTCGGTGACACGGCGTTCATCGTTGTCGACGGCTCGATGCTTCGATGCTTCGACGAGCGGAATTCAGCCGTTCCCCCGTGCTTCTACCTTTCTGCGCTCAATGCTCCGTGAGATGGATTAAAATGAACGAACGGGTTAACGTCGGCCGGCCTCAAGGAGATTTATGGCGCTCGATTCAAAATGCCAGCTCAAAAAGATAGACGAACACAGCTCGTACCGCTCACCTATTCTTCTTCCAAATTCAACATTTCCATTGAGGCCACCATCATACGCCCTTCCAGTTTTCCGAAATCTACGAACATTGCGCAACTTGACTCTGTCATTTTTGCAATAACGAGTGTACGAGAACGATTGAATCGAAGATTTTAATGAAAGTACGGGATATCGAAAAGAAAGGGTAATCTCCATAGAGCTAATATTTTAGTAGGGATACTTGAGAGAAGACTGGAATTCCCTCGAAGGACCAATATGACAGCCTTCTTCTTTAGTCTCCTGATAGCTGTCGATTGAATATCGGCAATTTTTCCATTGTAGGATCGGTTCGAATTATTCTTTACTCTCGGTTCTATTCAGTACTTTGAAAATAAACATTTCTGTTCGTTCCCTCCTTCTTTACCCAGATCTAAGGAATTCTTGTTTGCGAGTCATGAAAAAATAAAGATTTATTTATCAAAAATATCCTCTATAACAATAGAACTGTATTGAAGTGGTCTGCAACGATTTGGTTGCACGCATCTCTGAACGAGTCAAGGTGTTCGCTCGATGGAATAAAAGACTGCCGGAATGTGTCTCAGCTTTTATTATTCCCCCGTATCCAGGGATCCTGAGAAAGTAATCCGCGTCGACAACATCAAATAAAATTAGCGTCGAGGAAAGGAAAGAGCAATGGAGGGCCGAAATTTCAAGGAAATTGCCGCAGCTCCGTGCGACATTTTTGCATGCTCAAACCGAATGAAATCCTTCCCAAAGCTTATCATACTCACAGATCGAAGCGGACAATTTTCCTTTAAATCGATCAATTATGAACGTAACTGTGCCGTAACAAACAGTTCCCTATCAAGACAGCAACCGAGAAGAACGGTTCTGCGAAATAATTAGCCAGTACACAGATACAAGCAGATCATTTTTTAAAACTCCAAAAGACCATTATGAAGGAAGAGCAGAATGGAAGACCGAATACATATTAGTCATGAATATGTTGAACCAACGGATCCTGGCAAAATAATTTGCAAGCAAAAACATTGGCGAATATCCTCTTTTCATTTCATGCCAGTGTAAACGTCACTGCTCCATAATTTTGACACTGGCCGAATCGTAAAAAACATGAGGATGTTTTTGTTCAGGACCATCCTCGTTTCTACGGTTATATTCAATGACAATCTGAAAAGAGCAAAAGCTTGATCCTTTTAAGTGACGAGGTGCGCCTCGGCTTGAAAAAGGGCGATATATCTCAGGTTGAAGATAATATAAAGGCAAGTTTGGCATCAGGCAGGCGCAGATTGTACAAATAAAGCCGTCGTTCGCTGTTTACGGCACGTCGAGTTCGGCAAAATCCAATCTCGCGCGAGATTTAATCGATTCTCATGCCGCTGGAACGCACGTCCATCTAATTTTTACTCTCGCGCCGCAGTTTGCACAGAGATTTTACCCGGTATAAAATGGGCGCCCGTGTAAAATGTGTTCAACTTTCGGTGCGGGAAGCGTGCAGTGTCGAAGTAGGCCAACATAATCTCGACACTCTCTATAGGGTGGGAGAACTCGTACCGCATAAGAAAGTTGATGTTTATTCAATCATTCCAATTAATCGAGATGTGATCTGCCGGTAATTGTAGAATGGAGAATATAGAAAGAGATTTTTCTTCTATCACGGATAGGTAAGCAGATGGGAATTGTATTCTATTTCGATTTGCAGGCTCGTGTGAGGCTGTTGTGTGTAATGGTTGGGTGAGACGTTGGTATTGGGTGAGAGTGACAGGAACAGTATGAATGAAAGCGCGGGGCGAAGACTGAGGCTATATGGGAAGCTGGGAGGCGCGGATGTGATTCGTTAGCGGGGGCAGAGAGTGTAATGCCACTCGATCAACTACACCGAAACGAGTTCCGCGTCCGCAGCCCGACAATCCACCGGCCGAATCGAATAGACACCACGAGTGTCTGCTCCCTCTTTCCTCTCAACTTAACTTTCATTCAACTTCGAAATAACTAGCGTCAGGCTAAAAGATTGCAGGAACGAAAAAAGCTTTCCCCGTACGCTCGTTCATTCCTTCCTTCCTTCCTTCGTTCGTTCGTCCGTTCGTTCGTCCGTTCGTTCGTTCGCTCGTTCGCGCGTTCGCTCGCTCGTTCGTTCGTTCGTTTGTTCGTTCGCTCGTGAGATACAGTATAGGGGTCCGCTCATTGAACAGATTGGTTTAATTCGGAAAAAGAGAGAAGTAGAACGTGATGAGATAGTAAACAGCCCTCTTTCGGATTTACTGTACGAGTAACACGTGTTTTTCATTTCTTATTGCCATGGTATTAATCATCCCGAACTGTCATAGAGAGGTGGAGAGAGAAAGAGGGAGAGAAGTGAGATAGATATATAGATGTAGGTAGGGGACATTGACGCCTAGAGGAGAGTAGAGTTGGACGTATGCGGTTTAGTGGGACTGGCCTGCCATGTGCGGATCGTAGACGGTAGCTCGGTAGATCCCTGGATCGGGAATCAGATGGGATCAGAGGATGAGATCGGAGGATGAGATCGGAGGATGAGATCTCGCAGGGTGAGATCTTCTCACCGCAGGTATCGGCAGTTGGACCGCTTCGGGATCGCGAAACCGCACTTGGAGCCCAGTTATCCCCGCCCTGCCAAATGTTGGGCTATAGGACAGTTGAAAGCGGGAAACTTCGAGAAGAGTTTTGCCCCTTCCCGTATTAGGCGATTTCCATACCGGGCGCGATCGCGATAAATATCGGGAACAAAGTGAAACTGGCAACGACTTTCATCGATTCTGCGAGACCATCTGCAGATATTGCATACCGTACTTCCGGATGAATTCTTTGAAAGTTTCAGGTTAGGTCTAGTGATCGAGGTCGCGGTAATGCTAGATTTCGCATAATTCCTGTTAACGGCAGTTACCCTGTTTTTATTAATGGCGCGGTCATTGACGATAAATTAAGTCGTTTGTTGTGCATTGCCGCCTTCGAATCGCAATTAGAGAATAAATTACGGTACTAGGGAACTACTTGGTAATATTTTATGTTACTTTCAGTTCGTATATTGTATTATTTTGGATTATATAACGTTATTGTATCCAGGGATACCGTTCTCATACAGTATGAGGAGGGATCGAAAACATAAAAGAAAATTACAACCGGAGCCTTCTAAATGCGATAGTTTCCGAGAACGGGCCAAGAATATGTCGAAAAATGACAGAAATCGGACTTTTGGGCATGGTGAGAGGATGTCATTGTATCCAGGGGCTTGATCTTCATATAGCGTGAAAAGGGAACAAGAATGTTTAAGAAAATTGCAACCCCAGCTTTCTAAGTTCGATAGTTCCGGAAATATGGTGCAGAAAAGGTGAAAAAATTGTGAAAAAATGGTGAAAAATCGATATTTTGGCGACCCTGTAACGAATGATGCGTATTACCTAAAATATTTAGGTAACAAAGGGGAAAAAATTATGGGAAAAAACAGCATCTGAAAAGATGAAAATTAAAGGATAAAGAGTAAGAACAATTGCAGTATCATATGGGGCAAATAAATCAGTTTGGTTCTGTAAAGGTGCTGATTCTGTGGTTGACAGTGGCGGTAAATAGTTGAAACACGGGTGAGTCTCCCACTTTCTCTCTCTCTCTCTCTCTCTCTCTCTCTCTCTCGGTTGATTAAGGGGAGGCGGTGTGCGAGAAGCAAGAAACGATCCGTCGCATTAATCATGCCGCAACCCGCTTAATGCCCGAAACGTAACAGTAACTTAAGAGCGGCTCCCGATATATTCCCTCGACGATCCTACGTTTTTGTCAGATACCACTTTTTTGCGACAAGAAGTTTCGAAATTTTAATGTCCTTTTGGCCGGCACACTTCGCTCGCAAAAAACGAGCGGATACATTTAATGTTCCAGTATTGACTTCGGTTTAAAGCCACCTTTGACCAACTTACTCGACTATACGATATTTTTTATCTAGACAATGTACTAAATAACGATACTACAGACTTGAAATACGTATGAAAATTGTATTCTTAGTATCGCCATAATTGCCACTAGAGATTCGTACAGATTTATAATGAAAGGAAAAATAAGCTCTAGAGATCTACACTCCATTCCATCTCTGGTTCATTCGCCGATCGATCATTCAACGTTCTGAAAAAATGGCGAGTCCGATTCGTCAATTAAAGATCAGTATCAGGGAGTGATATATCGGTTAATGACTCATTTGTGGGATCGCACCCTCGCGAAATGTCTCATCCCCCAGGCGCCCCATTATTCTGCTTTCGTTGTATCACATACCAAGCTACATATTCGAGATATCCAAGAAAAAGGGTACAGCTGAATAAGATGGTCAAACTCTTGTTCGACTATACCCTTTCGCAAAATTCCGTAAAATGTCGTCTCATATGTCTCTGTTTCCATTTTGACAAGTCCGAATTTATTTAGGAGCGAATGAATGAGGATTTATATGATAATAGGAGACTTGACGAGGACGAGATAGTTAGTGGAAAATTTTACAGCGGAAATTCCGTTCAAATTGCCGGTTAAATTCCCATTTAAATTCTCTCGTCCTTCGCAAATGGCAAGCTAGGACATTCCGAATTTCAGAGGCGCAGCTAAACTTCCTATGTAAATATGCATTCGATGGCCGGATATTTACATTGTTTTCGGGCGGAATGAGAAAGTTGATAGAATTAGACGAGTGTCAAATTTGATGAATTTAGGAAAATATTGGAGTAATTTTGTACTGCACGATTGAGTGAAGGGAATGAAGGGAAATGTGGGTGGCTGAAATGGGCAGAGGATCGAAAGGGAAAGCAGCGAATGTATTGATGGTAGAAACTAATAGAGAGTGGGACAACCTTCTCGTCAAACGTTGCGGGCAAAGTTTCGAATCTCATCGCTCGTTATCGACGTGGCTCTTGAATATTAAGGCTGTCTCGGCATTGGCCCGAACCAATGCAAACATTTGGCAGCTTGACTCTTGCCCGATGCTTCCTAATCATTTGATTGACGCCGAGAGAGAATACACTTTATACTCTGATCTAGTTAATGTACTCACATTTTCACATTCTTTCGTTATATTCTATGCGCCGTTTGATTAAGTTCTAAGCGAGTATTTCAAATCGGATAATAGATTTCTTGCTCGATACAGATGAAACGAAAGTTGATTGAAATTAAGAGAGGAGATGAGAAATTATTGATCGAATCAAAGATACCTATAATGGCAGCAACTAATTTGACTAGACAGTAGGCTGCCTGTCGTTAATCGAATTTCGCTTACGTAAGTGGCGGCACTTAAAAATTTATCGAGTTAACGAGGTTTAGTAACGGAAGACGACTACATTAGCCTGTAATACACCCCACTCGTTATTCCAGTCCCGCCACCATGGAAATCCGTCTACGATCAGTCTCGAATCTTTGCCGTGAGTAAAATGGTCTCCCACGTCCATTCTCAATTTAATTCCATTAAGCCGCAGCGTTCCTATTCAATCATTATACCATTTATTTTGAAAGTGAGCTGAGTTACTTCTTGATTAGTCAAGTTTTCGTTAGTACGATATAACGTAGAGTAAAGTTGAATTTTCCGGAGACGCTATTCAGAAAATGAGCTCTACACGTATATTGGTTCAAATATCATATTTGAATCTGATCAGTGAATACAATCTTAAAACATTTCTTTCCTTCTCTCGAAAAAAGATTTGAGTTTCATTGCTTGTTCGCCTGATCTCCATCCCTCAATATCGAAAACGTCATACACTAAATTGAAGGGGAAATCGAAGTCCGAAAGACATCCGATATCAGGAGTAGACTCGGTCGTCGAAAGTAAAGAAGTCATAGCCATGCAAATGGTCGATTAGAAAAATTCCGGCACATCCCCAGCGCACGGAAATGAAGTTCTCAGCAATAACAATGGAAAGGCCTTTGGGTCGGATAACGTTCTTCTTTGGCCAACCTGTCGCTCACATCATAATAGTGCATTTACGCTCCGAGCGAAGAGTACGAGGACTCGAAGATAGGCATCGCCGGAGAATGGAAAGCAAAATGGCACGTAATTGGAATAAAACTGGCAAAACAAAGATAGAAGGAAAGAATAGCAGGCAGGGGGCAGGGGGCAGGGGGCAGGGGCGAAGTGGAGCAAAAGGAAATGAAGGAACGGATAGATTGGATGAGGATCAAAGTTGAGAATAAAAGGAGAAAGTGACGGTTCGTAGTGGATTCTGGCATTTGAAATTCTCAATTGCAATTATTGTGCAATTATCGCAATTAAGAGAAACTTAAGAAATGCAGCTATTAATGCGACGAATTTGAACGTTAATCAGGATGCAAAGCGAAATTGTGCGCAATGACGAGAGATTTAGCGTGGAACAGTAATACGGGAGAGCGAGAATATGGAAGAGAATATGGAAGAGAATGAGAAGATAATGGTATTAAGAGAAACAATGCTCGGTTTATGTGCTGGAAATGGCGAGAAAATAAGTACATCTGAATTTTTGGATACATAGAATCGACTGGATTTTGAGATAAACATTTAGATATTTTTCCACTACCAATCCAGTTGCATACCAGTGGATTTGCAACAAGAACAAGCGGGAGAAACAAAATCAAATATGATGATGATTGTAATAAAACTATGGATGAAAAGAAGAATAATCTATACTTTTGGCGAGGATCCTTGATTCGAATTAGCAGTTTATTAAAAAGGTCAACAATTAAATGGAGCGAGACACAGAGAAATGCATACGTTCTAAATGGAAACAAATATTAACAGCGGAGTGCTGGGATTCTACTGCACTCTTTGTTAATACTAAAGCTTTCGAGCCGGACTAGGTTTAAAAAAAATGTCTAAACATTCTTTCATACGATAGCGTAGCTTGAGAGAAAATGTAGAACATTAATTCAGGCAATCTCAAAGCTGAGATTCTAGCTCGGCCCTCGCAACGAATACAACACTTGACGCGGCCGAGCGTCGAGAAAGAATTTCTGGACTTGCGTTTCGCAAAAAGCCAAATTCATTTGGCCAGATTAAGAATTAAATAAGCAAGTGAAAGAATTAATTACCCTGAATTCAAAATTCGAATATTGAATAATAAAGGATATCACTTTCTTTGAATCTTATGAATTATAAAATTCTTCCGATCGATCCAGATTTGAGGAGAAAATGTCTGAAAATTCCTCTGAGAAGGATCTCAATTCGTTTGTCTTGACAATCAAATGGCTCATTAGGTCAGATTTTGACTAGAAAATATGATCGGTGGCACAGGACATTTTCCTCGCCTTGCCAACCACTGGCCAGAAAAGAGGTGCGGAAAATTTAGTGTCACGAGCCCGCTAGTAAAGCTTAAAAGCGTCGGTTGGCAAAATCGATTGGAAGAAATCATTGGCTGCCATCCTTTTTAGAGAATTAATTACGGTGAAAGCATCTCGGTGGAAGGAAACTTTTTTCGCAAGCGCAATTCAAGCGGATCGACAGTTGTGCACGGCTTTCTCGGCTAAAGGGTGATTCAGAAGAATTGGCCAGCAGTCGTGAACGCACTCAGCGAAGACCAGCGATTCGCGTCACCCGTAAAACACATCGATCATCACTAATGGTTAAAGCTTCATTATTGAGACATTACATTCTGCAATTTCCTATACAGATTGAATGTCAGTATCATATAAAATGTTGGAATTAATAATGTGCAGATTAATATTTCTGTCTCTGCATTTGAGCAGGAGGCTAACGATCAAAGAGTTCACCGAAGAAATGATACGAACGGAGGAGGCTTTAATCGTCGGTGTTGCGAGGAGGCCAGGTAGCAGTTTTTACGGGATTCGGGGACTTTATTGCCATTTCGAGCAGCTTTACGACGCTTCGATGCGATCGCAGCGTGTCTCGGCTGAAAGCGATAGCTAAGCCATCTTCTGCCAGTTTAATCGGTTCGACGCGTAGCCACCGAGCCAACTTCCTGCCCGTCGCATCCTGCTAATCTTTTCTACCTCGAAGGAAGAGCTGTCTCTAACAATTATCCCAGTGGTGGAAACTTTCTCATATGCCGCATAACATTACGTTTACCCAATTGCGCCTGCTCTAACACTTTGCCACCATTGTAGTCACAAGCGTATATGCTAAAGATACATACAATTACAATAGTCTCGTTGTCATATCGTCTTAAGCACTCCGAGGTTAGTGGGATCAGACTTGCAATGATATTTATTATTTCATATTATTATTAAAATATTTTCAAAATGCACAAATTACTGTTTTGCCATGAGTTCATCAAGAAATTTTATCATCTAATTGTAAGACACATAACAACGTAATGGGGCTGGCAAAAGATTATAATATAATTCATTCGTAAGTTTAACGTCCCCATCACCGTCTGCCACTCCCTTCTTCGCTCTCAGCTTTACAAGCTCGAATGTGAAAGTGTCCTCCGAATGGTGAAGAATCCTGAATCCCATAAAGGGGATAATTCAGGGTTCAGAATGCAGAGGCATGTCGTTCCCTGTGCACCGCACGTGGCAGCCATAATTACGAAACATAACACTTGATATTGCCCGAGAATTCTGATGTAGAAATTTTGGAACTAGAGTACGCTGTAACTCGCATTCGAAATTCGATCGAACAATGATCGTTAGATAGTTTTAATTCAATTACTCGATGTACAAACTTTGAAGAACGCGAGGTTAATTTAACACGTCATTCAATTATACAAAGTATTCATATATTCAAATATTCAACTACAAGCGCATTCTCCTCTAACAGCAGTATGAGGAGAGTTTGTCTACTCATTGTCAGTTTACTTACCAATTGAACCAATCAATGACTACAATTCTCAAAATTTGTCTAATAGAGAATGAACGTTCGATATCTCTCCTGCAAGGAATTCCTAATTACGTTTTGATTACCTGGCCATATTCTTGACATTATTCGCATTGCGATAATCTCGATGGATCGCGATGTAAGTGGGTGATATGCGTCTAATGAAATTGGCAAAATTGGCCCGCAGCAGCTGACGATCCTAATTAGCGAGCTCGAGCCTTTGCCCACACGGGAACGGTAAACTTGCCGGCATCCAACAATTTCCTCACCAAATACTGCACATTTCTTAACCGATGCCGTATAAAGTTAAAGACAAATATAATACATTCGATGCTTTACTTACAGCGTCCATATTTGTTTCATGTCTCCCTCTATTCTTTGTCATCCCTTTCTATTCATCCTATTCTTTCTTCCTTCTTCTTTGTCTACTTCATTTTTATTAATGTTTTGTCATTTAATTAAATAAGTTCGCTTTTGATACTCTGATAGTACGTTCGAAATTTATTTATTTTACTTGACAGTTATGATATTACATATATCACTAGATACACTATGTCACTTTATGTCACTTGATAGCCCGCACAGATTTCCGGCTTGTAATCCTTCAATAAAGTGTCTTTAAACAAGTGTATGACCGATACCTTTGTACTTGGGGGTGAGTTTATTTTATATCACTTAATAGACATAATGTATTCATCTCTGCTCAGACACTTCGTGCTCGAAAGATATAATTTGCACACTCAATTCTTCTTTCGATCTTCAAAGTTAGCGCCAAAGAAAATCTGCCAATTGATTTCAGTATTTTCCCGACTTTTGTTTCTCTTATCACCGTTTGTTCGTCACTTTGTTCAGCCACGATTTTTCTATCTTGTCATGTAAAAAATTCATGCGACCACTTGAAAATTGATAGGGTCATTCGCCGCACACGCATCGGTCACTTCCTCCATGCATACTCGATTGGCATCGACACATCGCGCGGCACTTTTAAATTTATTGCCACTCTAACAGGATCACGGCGTACCCTTAAAAACTATTGAAAATCTTACTATTATTAATACTATCATAATAATTATATTTATCCAGTGCACTACGACTCTCTTCAGTCGAACAGTGTTTTTGCCCAATTCGAAGATTATTGACGCTATTCACAAGCCCGGCTAAAATTGACGATATTGGAAAGGCAGAGCAGGCCACACAAAGTTCCATGAAAATCGTAAGTGAAGTTTGCGGACGATGAAACGTGGCGACTATGGTTGATGGTATTCAATGGAGATGACGAATGACCTTAGCTAATATATACGCGTAATAGACAAATAATCATACGGGGCTAATTTATTTTCATAATGGACATGCATAATGTTCATTTCTTTTTTACTATTATTTTATGCTGTTGAGCATGAACCGTCGGAAAAGATAAATAGTTCACTGTACGAAGCAAATTTGGTCACTAAGGTAGGAAAATTCATCCGTTTTTGACATACGATCATAGTGTGCGAGAAATTGAGCGTTCCTCATTATTACTTGCACACTTTTGAGCCGCACATTCGCTCTGGGCGCGAAACTTTTTCATCCGAAATCATTCACCAGCGAGTTCGTTAACGCTCAACCGCCTGCCTCATAATATTTTCCCGCCGGAGGAAGCGTTGGTTGAATAAAAGAGAGAAAAAAGAGTTAAAAAAAAAGTGAAACTGCCAAAAAAGGAGAAAAAAAATACCGTGCTCCATATTTGTACTCGTATCGACTGAATAATTTCTGGCGAACCTCGCGATTTTGTCGGGTGCTGACGGCCTTTCGAACGGATCCAGCAACACACTCTGAGTTGCAAAAAAAAAAAAAGGAAGAAAACATAAAAAATAATCTGATTGGAAGAGAACCCTTTGACGAACTGTCAGTTCAACTAATGGCTCACTGTGATATGTTTCCATCCGCGTAGTCTTTCAGGGCTAGAGATCTTTCTTTCCGGTCAAGCGGAAAATTGAGGTGGTCAAACTTTGGCTGATTAAACTTTAAACTGGAGCTGCCCGGTATCGTGTAGGTACATAGTATACTGATATTGTAAAAAATAATTGAAGTGTTATAGTTTTCCATAAAAGATTCGCCCATTACAAAATGCATAAAAAAGGCAGAGCGAGGTACAATGAAATGAGTATCTCGATGAGAGGAGGAGGAGGAGGAGGAGGAGGCAAGAGACGCTTCCTCTCCTTGTTCAGAGACGCAAATATCGAATTTTCGTTGTCTCAATTTGAAGCTGAGGGAAGTGCGGCGTGTAAGAGGCGGGGGCAAATATTTGATCGCACGGTTCATTCAAAATCTCATTTTACTCTTCGACACAGAGTGCGTGTGGGCGGCCGGTTGGTAACACTGTGCTCTCTCCTGCTTACGCTTACTTTGCCCGGAAATGCGCGATAAAGTTGATCGTAAAATTGCGCCCGAGTCGAGTTAATAACCGTATAAGGCCAGTGCAGCACTTATTTTCATTAGGCGAAAAAGTAAAGATAATCTGGAGTCCGATAGCCACAGGCTACAGGCCACTTGCAGCTAAATTATTGGCAGAAATCGGGAGTCCCTCAGCTTCTCTTGGAAAAGGAGAGAAAATGATTCTGCGAAGCGAAATAACTTTTATTTCATTGGTAAACAAACAGTGATACGATGATAACGTTGAGAAGCACAACTTTCAACTAATCATGCAGCTTACCGCTCTTTTCCTTTATGCTAATGTATAACTTGATGGATGGACATGCCGCTCGGAAAACTAACTGAGCAATGCTGTGACATTGAAAAAGATGGAAAGTGTCAGAGAAAGACAGAGAAAAGAGTATCGGGTGGAGAGGAAAGTAGAAAATCCGAGTAGCGTCGAGTGTGAGAAAAACCGGGAGTAGGTGGAGTAAGAATGAAAGAAACGATGTAGTAAGAAGACTAAGAAGAGCAATCCTGACTCAGCGATGTGTAATATATAAAAGATCAGACTGTCGGATGAAGGAAGTGGGAGAAAAATTGTGTATACTTATAGCAGAAAATCTGAGAAATATGGGGTACAGAATTGAAAAAATGAACGCGTGATAGAAAACGTGGGGAAAGAAGTAACTTGTACGTAATGTAAAATGAGACTATCGGGAGGGGAGGCAAGAGAGTGAGACGAATAAAAAATAAATCCTTTTATTCGCGGAAGAAACAGCATCTGAGTGGCACGCAAGTATACGGGAAATAAATGTAACCGAGTGATATTGAAGTACATAGAAAGTATTAAGAGAGTCGACAGAAAAGTAAGCAGGAAACATAGTTGAATAACACGAAATGGTGACACAGTTCCGGTTAAAAGGAATTCTTACATTCTGAACGTGATGAAATTTATAATTGTGCCACTGATACTAGCATGCGGAACGGAAGTCTGTACCAATGACATCGACCAGTTCAAATTGATCATAAAGTTGATCATTGAAAGAATAATTTATTAATGACAATTATATGCAATGTTAAGAAAATTGAAGTCTATGCCACTGGTTGTTGAACTGAAATTGGAAAGAATCCTAACTGAGAGACATGAAGTGACAGAGATGGAGAAAAATGAAATGAAGATACATTGTATTGAATCGTAATGGAATTGCAAACTGTTGGAGCGAATGAAAAAGGATCTGAGAGGCGTCTCTCAGGCAGACTCGCACCTTCTTACAAATGGTCGAAGCACACTCTACTCTGGTCACACAATCGATCCCGTTAGGTCGATACCGCGAATTCTCACGTAACATCCGCAATCCGCTGGACCTTCCGCAACACCTTCGATCTTCGACATCGACCTCCGACTCGCAAATCTCCACAAGTTCGGAACTTCCGTCGGTAGATTCTTTATCGTTGGCGCGCCGCGACGTTTTTATCACTGACGCCGGATGTTTCCGGGAGACGTCGGTGTGTAATTTAATTTTTCGATGTTGCTCATTGGTGGAGAAAAAACGTGCAGTAAACTGATAGGGGGCCGATATTATAGGGCCCGTCTCCATCCTAATATCGACGAGGACTTTTCTTAAGGGTCTTCGCTTTTCGTTTTGCCGAGCTATTGAAAAGAAACCTTGTACCGGAGGAAATCTCGATCTTTTGATACATGTCGATGCAGAAAATTGGCTCTGACCGATACTTATGAGATTTAACGGAAATTATCACTGTTTATGTCCAAACATTGGCTTCAACCGGTTTTCAGTTTATTCTTTTTCAACTTTTTCATTAACTTTAACGATTAAATGACAATTATTGTTCTCGACGATTAACTTTTGTCTTTCCTGTTTAACGGTCAGATTGAAATTATATTATAATCAATGAATAGCGAATTATTATTTCCGACGATTAAAGCATTACTTTTAGTTCGAAGAGCGAATCGCTGCTTTCAATGTTTGATTGCGAATAACAATATAATTTATTCGATTTGCCATTTCAATTAATGGTATTTAATCCTCCATTACAGCAGTTGCGAATAATTGAACGTGGTTGAACGGCACTCGAGGTCCAGCCGTCAAAAGTCTTAAGCCATAGATAAACTCTCGATATATATATGCACTGAATCCAAAATGTCGAAAACCTAACCGCCGTACAGGCCAGTTCGACCTGCGGGGTAGGCTTCGATGGAAATGAGCACTTCTCAGCTTGAACAATTAATTACGATCCGCCACCGTTATCGAAACATTCTTATCCTCTTGAACGATGAGTCCAGTTATTCGGCATCAATTGCGCGTAGAAGAATTTTCACGAAAAATGATCGCGTGGTCATGATAGGCGATCTTGATCTCGATCTAGATCGATTCTCATTGATTCGATCGACGCTCGGGAAAGAGATGTCCGCGGTTGCACGCTCCTCGCGGGAAGGCCGCGTGGATGATACTGAAGGTAGAACAGCTTGCCAGAGCTTGCCAGAGGCTGCCAGAGGCTGCTGAGTCGCAAGAGGCGGAGTGTATGTTCCCCTGGGCGAGAACGAAATAGAGGGAGCCCACTTCTGGAGGGAGGCAGACAGAGAGAGAGAGAGAGAGAGAGCGGAGTGTCGTGGGAGTGAGAAAAAGTGGGGGTAGACTGAGAGAGAGAGAGAGGGAGAGATATCCGCACACACACGCACACGCACACACGGATATCGTGGCGCGTGCCAAACTTTTCGTTCAATGTTTCCCATTGCCCATTTTTCCGATTCTCCCTTTTTGCGGTATTGTTGTCTTTATCGTTGCTCACCGAGCTCAGCGTGGGAGGAAGAAAGAAAGAGGAAGAGTGAGTGAAATTTGTGGTGGGCTCAAAAGATTTCTCGCACATTGTGCCCGACTTAATCATCATTAGTTTCCTTTTTTTCCATCCTTGTCCCGTTTCGAGATTGTGTTTTCAAACTTGTAGCACCAATTCTCGACGCTATGAGTGTGCGAGAGTGTTGTTTTTCCTCCATATTTTCTCTGCTTCTAGACTTTTCTTTTAATTTTGTCCGCTTATTTCGAATGCCCTATTTTATCCTCTTAACATTTAATTCGTTTCGCGGGTGATAATTTCTTTTAATCTCTTGCTTTTTGTATGTGTATGTAAAATCCTGTCATGCCTTTTCGCAAGACTGAACCAATTTGCAATTTTGCAAAGCTTTTCCAAGAAAGAAGCGGGAGCAATGTAATCGCCCAGTCGATTTCCATAGTTCGTAGGGGCGATTGTGCGATCGACGACAGTTGCAACCGAAGAATCGCATTAATTCTGACCAAGTCTGAGATGTCCGAGAAATGACTGATTCGCACTACTGAGAAAATCTACTTTCCGGCTGAATTGAAATGAGGGAAAAAGTAGACCGTTCTAAAACTGTTGTTTGAAGCGAGAGAAAAGAAAAGTGTTGTGCCCTCGCTGTTTACTTGGCTACAAGTGTCTTTCACTATTCGTATAACTGGGGAATGATCGAAGATCGAAGAATTGAGTGCTCTTGATGAAATTCGCTTACGGCAAGCGATTAGAGCCCTGCCGCACCTTATCGGATCGAAGGATCGGGGAGGGCGGAGAACTATAAGCAGAAAGAGTGGGGAGCAGGAATCGGAACTCGTAGAGAATGGACCCGATTAAAGTTTAGGCTTGACGATGTCACAGGGATGATATCGACGCGGAAATTGCAGCGCTGGCACTGATCAACCTTCGCCCAGCATCTTTGGCCGGTAAACGATCGACGTGCAGAGAATGGTGGGGGGAGGGGGGGGGGGAGCACCGAGGCACCGAACGATCGATCATTTATATGGGATCGTGTCATTCTTGCCGCTCCCCACAAGGGAGATTCGCTACTAGCCGCTCATCCAAATTTATACTTCCTCCAGTAATGCAATTTTTTTACGAAATTTCTACTATATCATTTGCCACAGCGAAATCAGAATTAAAGGAAAATATTCAATAGGTTTACACAATGAAGGACCGTTATCACTTGACGTTCTTGATAAGATTAAAGCATTGGAAGGCGTGTGGCCATTGGAGGGTGAAGAATAAGTGAAATAAGCGTTGTTCGGCGTAGGCGCGAAGCCGTTCGAACTTTCGCCTCGAGGAGATTGAGAAACGGTGAAACAGGGAAAAATAAGCGCGAGTTTAATTAGCCGTCTGAACGGACATGTCTACCGGCCGCTTTTCAGTCCGTTAATTAATCGCATGCTGCCGCTTTAATTAACAAACTTTTCCGAACAACCTGTCCAGTGCCTATATTCCCAGCTCTCATCGGTACTGAATTCTGTCGCTGAGAGCGACAAGCCTATACATCTTCCAGCGCAGGACATCTCTGCGCAACGTCTCAATTATAAGCACTTCAATAATGTTGCTTTTCATTTCGACCACTTGCGCGCATCTCTTTTTAATAATAGCCGATACCATTCAATTTCAAAGAATTTTAATATTATCTCCGCCGCCGTCAATAGATTCGGGATCAAGGTTGAGCTTTCCAGGTATATTTCGAAATTGGACCACTCAATAATTATATAAGTAATACTTGGTTGTAACTATGTAAATAGTTTGCACGAAGAGACTTACAGCTATAAGAAAAAAACTCTTATAAACTATTGCGTACGATACCTGTATGAGAATTGAGAACATTTTTATTTAATATATTTTGTTGCGACATTTAAATCTACACTGAAAATTAAGATGAAAATCAAAATTTAAACACGTAATGTAATTATGATGTATCTAAAGTATACGTGTTTTCCGCCAGTCAGAATTTTACACGGTAATCAAATGGGGCGACCGACGACGTCAAGACTCTTGTAAATTCCTCACCTCTCCTGCTTTCCTACTCGTTTTCGCACTCAGAGGTAAGCGGGACACAGAACTATGTAAAAAGTCGTGAATACTCTTCGACTTCCTGTGTTGTCCTGTGATCCGCTTAACTGACTTTGCGAAACTCAGTAGGAAAGTAGGAGACGGAAGGAAGCTACAAGAGTCTTGACGTCTACTCCCGCTCCGTTTGATCACTCTGTAAAATTCTTAGTGGCGCAAAACACGTATACTTTAGATTCGATAAATTAGACATTAGACATTTTTTTTAATGATCGACTTCCGCCAATGGTCCTATCATCAAGTACGCGTCAAAAGCTTCAAGAAAATCTATGATTATCATACACTTTTTTGGAGCTTTTGACGCGCTCTATCGGATAGGACTATCGGCGAAAGTCCATCTTAAAAAAAATTATTTGGTGTTTTAAGTCAATGTTTGGGTAGCTGTAACTCCGAAAATAAGGCAAATATCGGGGAACGGAAAACGGCTGGCTGAGTCTTTATTGACCCCCTACCACTATACAAAAGCACGATTCGAATGCGAACAAAAGCACGCCGATGAAAATTGGCGGATCGGATTCTCCTTTTGCTATCTTATAGAGGGTCAAAAGTAAGTCACCGAACCGTGTGTCGTTGGTCAAAATTCGCATTAGTTTCGGAGTTACAGCTACCGAAAGAAAATATCGAGAGTATGTACGCCGAATGCCGAATTTTAATGGGTAAGATTAATATTCAATAATTATTATGTCATATACTATTTTTCTTGATAATAATTGGGTGTCTTCTTTTTCTTACAGTACGTATACCAAAGAAGCAAAATTGCGTCCACTGTTGGCTTCCCTACTTACATTGCGGCACGTTATAATGGTCTTACTTAGCCGCTTCCACGGCAAAAGTGTTGATCTTTTCAAGACAGTTTTTAGTGTGTTACTTATTTACCTTTGCGCCTATATTAGTATTAAATTATTAGAGACAATTATTATATAAGAAATTGTACGTATGTATGTGTGTGAGCTGAGTATGCTGTATGTAGCGTGTATGCGGAAAGTACAACAATTGTATGGGAATTAGATTATAACTGTGTAAGAAACATTTTTTACTGTATACTATTTTTCCTTACAATATATGTATTAAACGAAATTCTGTGTTCTCTAATTACTTAGTTATAAGATCCCATATATCCAATATCCCTCGCCGAAACCATGCCTTTTTCCGTTGTTACAAAGTTCACCAACTTCGATGAAATCTTATGGGATCACATGGAAATGCGATGGGAGAAGAAGGCAAGCGACTCTTCTATTCATCTCATATCGTGGAGAATTCCATTTTGATAGAAAACACTATGGGAATAGCGAGAAATGATCAAATATACGATGAGGCGAAAAATGTTAAAGTCTCGGTTAGGACTGGAATCAGTCAAGCGTTAAAATGTCGAAAATCTGACCAAGTAACAGGAACATAGAAGTGTCGAAGAGGTGGCACAGCGAAACTTGGCGTGTTCAGTCAAGCGTGACGACTACGAATTTCAGAAATTTGCCCAAAATCAGACGAGTTAATAGGAACATAGGAGTACCGAAGAGGTGGCACAGCGAAACTCGGCGTGTTCAGTCAAGCGTGACGAGCGAACTTTTCGAAATTTTACCCAAAATCGGACGATTTAACAGGAACATAGAAGTACCGAAGAGGTGGCACAGCGAAACTCCGCGTGTACAGTCAAGCGTGACGAGCGAACTTTTCGAAATTTTACCCAAAATCGGACGATTTAACAGGAACATAGGAGTACCGAAGAGGTGGCACTGCAAAACTCAGCGTGTTCAGTCAAGCGTAACGATTAACATTTTCAGAATCTTGCCCAATTCTCTCTATGTTCCAATTTTCCTTTCTCGTTCGTTTTACGTATTCTATAGACTTCCCATAGGATATTTGTAATTCTGATTGCTTTTACTGACACTGTACCTGTAGCTTATGGTTTCCTTATGATGTACTTATGGTTTTTGCTAGTATTCTTATCTATCTAACTTAAAATTAATTCCTATCATTTTTAATGGGTTTCCTATGGCGTTTCTGCGCTTGTAGTATTCTTTAACAATACTTACCATATATTTTATGGACTTTATGGCTTTCCTTGTGTTCTGATGGTGTCTGATTATCTTGCCATTCTCGAACTATTGTTTTGTGGATCTTGAACTTCCCGAAATTAACAACGATGGACTTATAACTATTGTAAACGACGATGGGGAATAGGTGGGATAGGATAGTAATCGTTGAACGCTAATTTTGGTTTAATTTCTGATATATTGTAAAACCATTGAATAATATACATTGCATTTCCTTAATAAAAGATATTTAAACTAAATATAATAATCGTACGTTCTCGCACGCTTGTACAATTCAAAGTAAGTATGCAAAAGTATATCTGTCGTACGCAGTACATCAGTCGTATATAAAAATGGAATATAATACTAATTTTTGTTTCCCCCGAAGGGAAAAACTTCCAGCCAAATCTTACTTTTTCTATTATTTAAGGGCTGGGTATATCCTAGGCTTACCTTTCATAATGTTGCACTTTGGGCAGTTAAAACCTAACCCAAACCTACTCTCGAACCATTGTTTGATTGAAAACTCTTAAACATTATAAAAGGGAAGCGTTGCCCACACCTAGCCTTCGCCAATTCAATATTATTTAATTTCAAATACGCGCACTTTGCCTGCAAACTTATCCGTGCGCATGCGCAGATGTTGTTCGCGCTGCCGGTAAGGCAGGTTTTATAACTATACTTTAACGCCTAATAACTTTTTAATTAGACGAGAGCGCGCTTTTTGGCTTTTACAGGTTTTATTTTTATGCAAAAATTGATGTTTCTGCAAAGTTTCATACAAATCGGTGATGAGCACGTCTTTCTTTACCTTTAGCAACTATATGATATTTCGAAGAGCGAGACAAAATCTATGATTTGAGAGGAGAATTAAAAATCGGCATACTCAGGCGCCGTCAGATGGCGAAGTTAGATGGCGCCGCAGTTTCCGTTTGAGGCAGCATCAGTAACTAACGCGGGTTTAAATAACTGTGCTGTGCTCCGCGTCTCTCTCTCTCGAAGTTCGATAAATTTCCTTCATTTTATGGTGTTTACCGCCTCTGTTGTTTATGATTTTGTTCCCGATCCCAACGTTGATCCTGTTTTTCAGCCGAATTTCGGCCGAAAAGCACGATCCTGCCGACGGAATTGGGCGAGGAGAATTTATGACGCTAAGGAGCAGGATTTGGGATTCGTTCGGTAAGCCTGGCAATTCACAATCCTTTTCTCAAAATTTACGTTCCTCCGACTTGTAAATCGCATCACGTATTATCGAAGAGAGGACAGGCAAGCTCCGGAATCGTTCTACCTACGTCGTTTTCCGATATACGGCTCTATTTTACATGTAGCTTTTCTTTGTTAGCTAGCATGAATTTTGCATTTAACGTATTGCCCTTTGCGCGCGTACATATACAACGGACAACACTGATCTTTTGTTAACGACCCGCTGTTAAGATTGAACGAACGGAAATTTGGCCCCGGAATAATGCAGATGCTTTTTTTATATTCTCTTTATTTAGCATTGAGCTCAGGAGCTCTAGCAGAGTTAACGAGTTACAATTTTTCATAAGATTTCACCGCTGCGCATAACGCCGAGAGATTTTGCTCTGCACACACCGATACGGAGCGAAAACATTCGCCACTTTATTTGATCTCACGTTGTAGGGAGGGTCGCATTCGAAAGAATTATGGCTCGTCGGGATCACAGTAGATTTTTCGCAGAAACACCTGTCGCGAAGTGAGCGGACGGATATCCGGGCGCAACTTGGCGCAACTTTGTTAGAATCTGCCCGCCTTCATTCCTCGCCTGTACATTCATTCAGGGGTGCGCAATAAATCTGAGGACGAGCCGAGCCGGGTGCACCCCTCCGCGAAAGATGTATTCTCTCCGTGCCAGATGGCTCTCATTTCGGATCCAAGCCGAACATCCATGCCGAACATCCAAGCCGAACGTCCACGCGCTTCATTGGCAAATACGGTGGCCGGATGGCTGCAGATCGGAAACTGTCTTTGCGAGACTGCCTGAGCATCTGAACTTTCTAATATCGATCGATTGATCACCTTCACACGAACCAACTATTGGAATCGCTCAAGATTGCACTGTTCAATGATAAACCGTGGCGAGCTGTAAATGCTAGAAACTAGATTTTTATAAGTTAATCTCAGATTCGCCTTATACGTTAAGGGAAGCAACGTTTGAACGTTGAATTTCTCGGGGCTAGAATAGGATGTCGCATAGAATGTTTCGAGAAGGATTGCCGATCAAGTGTCGTTTTTTGGGCCGACGCGCCGTTAGACTGACAGTTTATTTATCGTCGCCCGGTGCGAAACGGGACAATGGGAAGAAATAAGGACTCGTATGACTCGACGTATTTTCAGATTCAACGGTGGAACGTCTCATCTCCGGGGATTAATGATCTCGCTCCCGGAGAATTTCGCTTCTGTACACGCTTCACCTCGTTGAAGAAATCTGTGCGCGTAACGAGAAATAGACGGGGGAGGACGGGGGAGCTCGGGTGGGGGGGGGGGGGGGGGGGGGAGGGTGAAGATCGCGTAGAATTTGATGTACGGCCTCGTTATCAGCGGAAAAATTGATCAATTCTCCAACGGCAAGCATTGAGGGGCGAAAAACGTTATAAATCATTCAATAGCAATTCAGAAATGAGTGTGATATGTATTCGGTAATAGAAAATGCCTAGTAAAGATTTGCTAAATGTTGACATTTATTGAATAACTTTGGTACACTTGATAAAAGTACGTATCGTAAGTATATAAATGTCCTTGTGAATAAGAGAATGGCAGAAAACGCCTGATACATTTTCAGCAGCAATGAATGACTATCATTATGTAAGGCCATAATAAACCTGTCAGCACTATTCCAACTTTAGCATGGTAAGGAAGAATAATATGAAACTTTGTCAAGCACATATAATACATATGATTACTGGCATATTGTTTAGAAAAGAATGATACGAAAATGAAAGCTGAGAGAAAGTATTTCGAGCGTAAAAATGAGGGGCACACCACCTAAAGTGCATTCCCACCAAGTATTGTCCGTCGCATTAAATCGTTTCAACGACCGTTCGGGTCGCCTCATTGTCCGGGAATTGTCCGAGAATCGTCCCAGAATCGTCCGAGAATTGTCCCGAGATCGCACTCACCCTCGATATTAAGTATTTTCGCGCTCCCCTCGTTTTACCGAGGTAAAAGATTTCTCCGAGCAGCAGGAACCAGGAACTGACCGTAACTAAGAACGAGACTGTTGCGCAACACGATCGTTCTTTTACCGCCATGTCTAATCGAGGATATTTACTGGGAATATCACGGCCCTACCTGAACACGAATGATAGTTAAACATTCCGATCGGACAGTAAAATTCCTCCCTTTGCCAGTTCCTGTTTTTGTCGATGCAGCCTACTTTGCAGAAAACGGTACATTCTTCGAATATAGAATCTTATACGCGATTAATATGGTTGTAGCGAATATGTCGGCTAGTCTTTTCATCGATAGATCGAAATGAAAAAATGTTCTTTCGTCAAAGTGTAGAATTTACCAAATTTATCTCTGGGAAAAGTTGCTGACAATTGAAAAGCGGGCAAGACTGATTGAAATTGAAACAATTAGAAGGGAGGCTTCTCCGAGGGGACGGTACTTGTAAGACGTTGAGAGTGGCACGATCTGTAGAATTGGCCATAGAAGCAATTCTCATTCATCGGTTTCACGGGTCAGCGAGAATGCCGCCGATTCGCTCGACGGATTCCGAATTTAATCTGCGTGTCCGTTTCCTCGGAGTCCGCGCGGACATCCCAATCTCCCTATGCTTCTGTCTCCATCCCTCTGTCTCTGCCCATTTATCATTTCTCCACTAACTCTCATCCTCTATCGCGAAACATACACCTATCATTCCTACCCCACGCCTTCCTACCTCTCAATTCTCTGCCAAGTGTACAATCGGGTCAGTACGAGCCCGACAGTACGACCCCGACAGTATGACCACGACAGTTTGACCCCGACAGTATGACCCCGTCAGTATGACCCCGTCAGTATGACCGTCAGTACACCCATGAACCGCACGTAAAGCTTGCTGGAAAATCAGTTCGCTTATGAACAAGGCGGACAACAAAATTAGCTGATGGCCTCTCGAAATAAACGATTTCCGACTAATTAGAGACGATAATCTTTTTCCTCAATGCTAATCAGTTTCCACAGAATCAGTATCATACATAGAATGATTAAGACGTGACTAATAAAATTCAGACTATTTTTCGAATTACATCCATAAGTTCTATATAAAGCGATGCAGTTTGATTGCTATAAGTGAGGAATACCATATTACTGAGGCATAGAGGAGAGGGACTAAACGCCACAAAAATCGTAATTTTACTCTTAATTTTTGAAAGGTGTATTTGAAAAAACTTTCGGTAGAAAGGAAATCTCGCTAAAAAATTGGAGCTAATGCGCCGTCTTCGAGATATATGAGAGCTTATGAAAGCTACTGGCACGTCGAAGGGATGAAAGACGGCCGACGACGATTCGAATTTTCGAACCGGAATGAGAAGCAATCAGAGCCCGACCCCTTCCAATTAAAAGCCACCATCGTGCCCTTACCTTCTTCTCTGTATTTAACATGCAGGCAGGCAGGCAGGTTGATCTGGAGCGTGGAAAGGAAAGAGCCTGGCTTTCATAATAATAATCGTCGACACGGTGTTGTTACACGACAATGGCACTGCTTTCTTTTTTATTTTCTCTTCCCCTATTTGTTTCCTCCTCTTCTTTCCCTCTCTTCTCTCATTCGTGAGGGTGAGAGGAAGCCAAGGCTGCCATCCGCAAGGTGATGGGACCACCTCTTTGTTGACCCCCAACCCTCGGTACAAATTACTGAATGAGCTGGGTCAAGAGTGAAAGAGCCGTAATAATATTCGGCCACGTTTTCAACATTCCTCCCTTCGATTTCTTTAAACGTACATCTAACTACCGCTGTATTGCGCTTGAATGCTTCGACTTTTATTACGCACACTTTTGATCTCGAATGTGTCCGATCACTGCTTTTTCTGATGGGGGACTTAATTAGGGATATGAAAAAGATATACATCCGATATACAGGATTTATTAAATTATTACAGCTATTAATATTATTAATATTAATAATGTTATCATTATTATTTTTAACATTATTATTACGAGAATACACAATTTTTACATATACAATATAATATATTATATATATATTTATATATATATTTCTCATTATTTACCTCTTTTCTGCAATTTTATACACACCAGTTATCATCCACCGTTTAACGATTTTTGTCTATCGCCTTCTCTTCCTCATTTTCTCTTACTTTCTCTCAATTCTCGTACAAACAGAATGAATGTCCAGTCTTGTGCCAATTTGCACTCAACTATTGTGAATGATCGCGAGAAAAATAACAGGTATCTCTCTTTTCTTGCCAAGCCAAAAACGCACGAGGGAATAAATTAAGGTATGCGATTTATAAGTAGCAACGACAATCAACATAATGATAATTGCATTTGTATATATTAATTAATGTACTAAGCGGTCAATGATCAAGAACGTTGGTAAATCTAAACTAAAATCTTATAAGTCATGTAATAGCAATAATATTGCATGCGAAACTTTTTACGACATTCCTTTGAGCATTAAGAGAATTTTATACATTAATAAAGTGTAGAATCGAAATTTAATTTTATTGATTATGTAACACTAGAAAGCGATGAACTAATTTTTCTTCATTGGTTTTGTGAAAAACTCGAGTGCAGTGATTTCCTAAAAAGCCATGTTATACAAAATGAGACAGAACCTGCAAGTGCAATGTGTGAAGCATCAATGATGATACGATCAAAGATGATAGACGTTAGCTATGGCAATGACATAAATAACAAGGATGACAAGCGACAAACTCATTTATATATCGTTGATACATCAATTGCATTCAAAGATGTCAGTTGAAAAGCTGAGTATGTTTCAACATTTTCAGATATTGAAAGAAATTGTCAGAAATAAATAAAACACTTCCGACTGTTTTAATTAACATATACAAACACCTCTACAACCGTCGTTACTGACATGTCACTTAAGACTTGCGTCACTCTCAGTCATTCTAATAATCGACGCTTTATCATCGTTACTTCAGTACTTATTATTATTATTATTATCATTATTATTACAATAATTATAATTTGGTCTTCTCGAAGAGGAAAACATAAGTTATCCCTAACGATTAAGACTTTCGCTCCCTCTCTGTCTCTCTCTCTCTCTCGCTCTCACATTCTTTCGCTTTCTCGCTCTCTCACTCTCTCTGTCTAGCAAATCGTTCACTCCCATTAACGTTATACGACAATTGTACACGAAAACGGTCGAGTATAATAATTAATTAATTATACACATTAAATGTGCGGACGTACGCAAATGCCTCGTGAGCCACTTAATTCGAAGAATTCTTAATTAACAAACGCCTCGAGCCTCCTAATTAATTCGTTTTCTTTTCTTCGCCACCTTACGTCTCCCTCCACGCACCCCCACTTCGTTTTATTTAATTATTTATTTACTTTTAATTTATAATTTATTAATTATGGCTTTTTAACGCTGAACGTGTTACGCAACGTTAGAAAATTGTTCAAGTTCGCGGAGGACATTTCAAGGTTGGCGAGTTGCGCGAAATCGTCAAACAGATTTCTTTTCCTTCCTTTCAACCAAGAAGTTCGCTTCATCGCGATCGGCGCTGTGAAAGAATTATAATTGGCAAAATCGCAAAGAGACGTTTTCGTTTCAAAAAAGTCGGCTTAATAAACAGCACCCATTTATTGACTCTTTAAGTGTGACTGTTCGTTTTCTGCGGTTCCTTCTTGACACGATCATTGTTTAGTGCTTTGTGCAACGTTCTTACAATTCAATATCCATCTTCCTTTCGTCCTGTTCCATCTGTTCAGAGGGCACTCATTAATTTCATTATCGTTTCGCAAGTAGGATCTGTTGATCAGACTTGACGATCTCGAATGTTATCTGAGAACTGTGATGTGAAACGTAATGTTAGAAGAGGACTCGTACACGAGTTCCGGTAACAAGTGAGAATGTCAAGCTTGACCCTATCGACCCGCAGCGTAGAGGTGCAACGTCTGTATATATGGATGAACGAAACAATTTATACTCTCGGCGCCTTCTGAATTCGCTCGATCGGCAAACTCGAACAATATATCATACAAAAAATATGCGCGTGTTATATCTATAAAATATATTCTCATGTACATTATACAAGCCCTCCGTCCAACATCAGACATTTAGAGACGGACAACGCCCCAATCTGAACACTCCGAACATTCTTCTCATCAGCAAGATTATTGTTATCATTCCTTTGACTCTGCTCCTCGTTCAATGCACGAAATCGGCTCAAGCACTAACACGCATCCACACCCATATTCTGTCTTTACTTTGCTCCTTTCATTCCTCTCCACGAAACTCGAAAACAGTTGTCTCTGACTTTGGTATTGATACATTAACTATTTCGCTTAAATACACTTCTCCGTAAATGCTAAGGCGATAAAAATACTTTTAACTACACCCAATACATCGTCGATCTCCTATCTGGCAAACATTATCCACTCCCTACATCTTCTTTCTTTCTTTCTTTCTTTCTTTCTTCTTTTCTCCGCTACTTAATACACGTGTGTATGTACATATGAAAATGTCCGGCACGGATTCTAAACGCTTACTTAGCTCCTCCCTTATTATTCTTTTACTCTCGCCGTATTCTCAATATAGTTCTCGTACTCCTCACTCTTTGCCTTCTCATTACATTCGTGTAACGTTTTTTCGTTGCCAACGTGAATAAGGTTTCCACTCCAGCCTCTTAAACTCCTTCGATTGTTTACACTCTTTTCCAACTGGATTATCTCAATTGTCCAGTTTGAATCGTGCAAATGTATAATCACATAGAAATGATTCCAACTTGGAAAGAAATTGAGATCATACTCGATCAATTGACATTCGTCGGTGTAAACTGATTTTTTCCATATAAAATATTTTTTCTCTGTCATATATTAGATATGACAATAGATTGTGCGAATGCATCATACATTTCACACATCCGTTGGTAAATTGTTAAAGAATGCACGATTCAATGGAGAAATGTGGAAAAATCTCTTCAATAATCATCGTCGGTACCGCGTAAAAAGTCGAACATAAAAAGAGATGACAACAGTTTGAACAATAATTGGTTATCATATTTATAAAAAGGCGTTCGCGGGAAAACGTCGCGAGGTTCGTAAAAAATTGCCACCACTCAGCCTTCCATGAGCCTCACCGGGAATTGAAATAGAAATGTCCGGGAACCTAAAATTCTTTTTCACCTTCTGACTTCCCTAAATATCTCGTCGCGTATAATAATAACGATCGTTAAGTATAAACGTGTAAAAGCTAAATCGAGAAATCGTTTCTTATCTTCTTTACGTCGTGGCTTATTTTTGTTCGTACATTTTTCTCTCTCTATTTCATCGATTATTTTGGAGTGCCGCTCGTGCTTCTTCGATTGACTTTCAGTGTGAAATTCGCGATTGTCAAACGGTTTTCGTGACGTTTCGGGGGAGGGGCGGAGATCGTCGTCGATAGGTAAGCAAAGTAGTGACCGAAGAGTAAGAAGAAAAATATTCGTTCGCTAAGAGTGCAGAGCTTCATCGCGTATTTTATCAATTATCTTAGGTTTGCCTCTTCTCCGCTTGTGCGCGTAAAAATGCTATTAGAAAAAGAATCGTGTACAGTGAAATCTTAAATGTTTAAACAGCGCGGCCTCTCTCCGAAAAAATTCGTCGGTATCGTAACCGCGCACAATAGAATTTTTACAAATAGATTAGATATTCCATTGCTCGTTTTCTTATCTCAAATCGAATCGCGATCGCTTGCTTAGAAATCGAAGTCAAAATCGACATCGGCTCTAATTGATCTCTCACCTGCGAACAGCCTCAGTAATAAAATTGAATTGTTACATATCATGAGTACGGTACCGTCAGTTTTTTCATCCTCCCAATCTTTTAACAGCTATTCCTTTTATTTCAAGATTCATTTTATACTGTACTCTACTCGCGTCGACCTACGCATATTATGGATAGATTCGAAAATAGTTGTACGAACTTTAGAAAAGATCGTCTCTGGCTGTCAATTTGTCGTTGCCAAAAGAACAACGTCGTTAAAAAAAAGTACTTTCCATTTTCGTTTATTGTTAAGCGCAGAATGTTCTTTTATTCAGTTCGCATTCAACTATAGAGTCTCGTCCGTCTAGAACCGGTGATTAAGGGATAACGTTATCAGCTATGTTACAGAATGGTTCAATCAAACAATTGTCTCCCATATGCTTTTAGACTATGGCGTTACGCTGCCTTTTTTCCTCCCTATTATCATTCGCTATTATCATTCGCTATTATCGCACTTTCTTTACTGTGTATACGCATCGCGTGTGGACAAGTGAATCTGTATGCGCGCCGTGTGTACGCTTGTAGGTGTCCGCGTCCGTAGAATATACTGGCCATGCGCAATTAAAATTATTTCAGACTCTCTCTCGTTTAAATTACACTCAAAGCAAAACATTTTCCTGTTTATAGTCCGAGAGACTTGTACGTAAAGAAAAGAAAAACCTGCTTCACTTTTTTTAAACCTTTTTTCTCATAATTTTCAGTTGGCCTTTTCAAATGTTCTCCATGATCTCTTCATATAATTTCATATTCAGTCTTCGATGCCGTAGCGCATTTACGAATAGAAAGAAAAATGAAGTCAATAATGAACTTCCATCCGATTTACTGAATGAACGAAGAGACGTTCATGTTACGATCCGCTGCTGCTCTCCTCCGAATTTGTTGATCAATCGATCGAGGATTATAATGAGATTTTGCTCGGTAGAAAAAGTTGCCGTTGGCTGAGGAAGTTGCCAGAAGTGGTCGCAACTGGCCAGCTTGCTCGGATCCTGATAGAAAGCTGTTGCCGGCAGGTCCATGAACGTCCACCCAAGATCCTCCAGTCTCTTTCTGTAGACGATCTGGCTGACAATGAGGTTCATCGACACTCGCCTGGCCAGCCTCCTCAGGATTCGCCTAGACGACGTATCCTTGCAGGAGTTCCATATCCAGCTGAGGAATCCGTTCTTCCGCTCCGAAGCTCGAGGCTCAAGGTCGCTCGACAATTGGACCCTGGCAAAGTCCTTCTCTTTGTCGAATGGCCGCAAGGGTCCGGCGAAAGCTGGCCACCGTCTTAGGTCGAAGATGTCGAGGCTCTCGTAATTGTCGAAGATTTCGGCGTAACACGGTCAGGCCTCCGTTTCGCCCTTCAGCCTGAACCTGGCGAAGTCCTCGAATATTATGTCGTCGTCGCCGTCTGCCTCTCTGTAAGACAAAATTAGACTTGTACTCACTGCCACTGCGGCTATAATTAGTACCATAAATAATAAGTGGTATCGATCGCAACTTTCTTTTAACCTGGCTTTATGGCAAAATCATATTCATTGGTATAATGCCATTCGCATTTTTAACTCATAAGGACTATAACAAATTATTATGTCCGCAACTTGTTCGAGCGAAATTCCGAAGGCCGAATAGAAATAATTTTCATCTATAATCTGTTCATTGGCTGTCGCGCAAATCTCAAATCGTTTAATTAATCGGTAGAATTAACCGATACGCCCTGAGTTGATCGAGAAATCGATCGATAAGACATCAATGAAGAAAGTTCGATGAAGAGATCTCCGCGAATAGTTGTTCCGAGTGCCGAAACGTAATATCCGCGTGTATTCCAGCTGAGCTATTTGCTTTGAATTCGCTGTGCGGCTCGCAAAACAGAACGAAAATAGCATTGGCCAGGCTCGCTAGTTTGCCAGTCTCGATATCGTTTGTGCTTTTCGATTCCTACGTTTCAAATAGAAAAGCTCACGCGTGAGAACCTTGAATCTCACTTAAAGACGATTTCGTCACGGTTTCATTCCTATGGTTGTCGTAAAAAAATTTGAAAATTGGACATTTTATTAAATATGATTAGGAATAAAAAATGTGAAGTGTTGAAAGTTGAAATTATTTTCGGTTTTCGAGTACGATACATAAGAACGTCAAGTTAGTTGAATGCGTCTTACTCTGTCTACTAAGTGAACTAAGTTTGAATGGGTGGAAGCGGAAAATGGCGATCAATTTTGAGCGCAGTCGGTCGCTTATCTCTATTCATCGGATCTTCCTTACGTGTCCAGTTGGATAAGATTCGTGTCCATTGGAAGTTCGCCAGTATCGTTCTTGTGCGTCGGACTGGGTCGAGCAGTTGACGGCGCTGGCTCGTCCTCTTCCGGTTTCGGGTGCATTAGGATGAACGGAAGTTCCGCCACCAGCTCGCTGTATCCAAACACAGTTTTCGTCAATTACGACACGCTCACTCTTCCCCCCGATAGCCGAGCAATCCGGCCAAAAAATCTCTTACATTCTTCTACATTTATACTTTGCCCTCTATGGGCCCATTATTTCTTTCGCTTCCGAGAAAGTAAGAGGAATGAAGTAGGCAGAAAGAAATATTGAATTTTTGGATATATTAGAAATATCGTAGATAATGGAAAAAGCGTAAGTGATTGAAAGGATTGAGATAGAAGAGAATAGTTAAAAATTGTTGAACTCACCCAGCCAGCGCGCCAAGGCAAAGTTTCACTTTGACTTTGTACTGGACGATGATTCCGAGATTTTCGCGCTGCGACGGGTCGACAACTCTGCGGGCATAGTCGTTCAATTAGAAAAAACCGACGAAATATTCCTCGCCATTTCGGAGCTCGGCGCAACGCAACCGACGAAAAATCAAAGGAAGAAGAAGAAGAAGGAGTTGAAGAAGAAGAAGAAGAAGCGGTGAGCCAAGGAAAAAAGCCGAAGAAAGAAGCTGCATGCGAGCAAAAATTATGCACAGCGTATTCATGGTGGTTACGAGAAATACAGCGAGGCTTTTGCAGGGAATCCGGCAACAGTTTTTCAAATAGAAAAAGACAGAATGATAAAGAACAGTGTCTACAATTAATGCTTGTTGAAAGATCGATGAAGAGGTCTGGTGATTGTTTCATCTGGGTTTTGATCGTGTGTAGGTGTTGCGTGACATTTTTCCTTTTCTTCTTTTTTCATGTCGAAGATTTGAGTTTCTGAGCGGTGCCGATTCAATCGAGCTTTCGATTATTCCCTTTCACTTTATTTCTTTCATTTTTTACTTGAAGCGAAAAAGCTAAAGCGGCGCAGGGAAATTATTTGAGAAGCAGCTAAGCTGAACATGCGAGCCAAGCACTTTTGCGTTTTTCTACCCTTCGTACGCTTTTTGCAGCGCTTAAGCGGGCGACAGCTATATCCACCATTGTCATTCTTCAAAATAACGGATAAAAGGGTCTAACGGAAATTTAATATATTTCTCGTTAATATCTTTCAAATTAAAATCGAATCTTCCCATAGTTTATATAATTGTTGAGCCTAATAGAATTTGCGTATATTTAGCGATACACCCAGTGTTATTAAGAAACCATAAAAGTATTCCAAGGATATAAATCACTGAGCATATTTGGAGAAACGCAGGAAAATGCACTGTCAATAAATCGAGCAAACATCCCCCATGGCTCAGAGATACTAAATTTGTTCGGTTCAGCAGAATTAACCGATGTCATGTAGATTCCTCGAGGACATTTTCGTATATGAAAATCTAAAAAAGGGTATAATAAAAGGCGAGTAGAGCCAAAAAATGGCACACAATTTGCGCGAGTGAGCTGTTCATTAAAAAACGTTACTCCCATGGCAATATGTTAGATGTGGCACGATCCTCGCGCACGTGAGCTTACACACGCGAACTTTGCCCGGCAATTTGTAACGAGCCTCCGGCAAGTTATCTAGGTCAGCCCTGCGATATTCTTTTATTAGGAAAAACTGACGTAGAACGAGAGTAAACTAACGTTAGAAGCTAGCTATGACCTTGTAGAACTGGGAAAAAGAGAAAGAAGAAGTTACTCATCGTTTCATCGACCGTCGGTGGTACTAGACTTGCGTTTATACCGCGCTCTATAGACCCTCTCTATAGCCGGAATTATTACTGCGCTAAAGAAAAAATCTCTGACTACGGAATTAATTGACTAAAGAAGAATCGATGCGTCGATAGATGAATTCAAGTTAGCATCAATCTAAGTTAGACAAGAAGCGTATGATTCTTCGCGAGCTTCGAGTCCTCCCAATGGGAATGGAGCGAAGGTTCGAGTAAAAAATCTGTTGGTAGAAAAAGAAGAATGCGAATGTAGGCTAAATGGATGGCGTGGCGACAAATCGGTTGGTTGGAAAAATCGGAAAATCCGCGAGCAAGATCAACCTTACAACCCTCGTAGCGTTAAGTTTGACGTGGGAGGAAGGCTGAAACGCGGCTTAAACGCGGCTGAAACGCGGCTGAAAAACGTTGGCGAGTCTCCAGTTTGGCGTCACGTTCACGGGCTGACACGTACACGGCTTTCAATCTCTTCGCTTCCGTGAAAAATAGCCGCCTACGCAGCGGCGGAAAGTTGAAAAAAGAAAAGCAGGATGTGCGAACAATGTGTAGAAGTCGCTTTCAAACTGATTCAGTTTTAATTGCGTAATGCGTCACATTCATTTCTTTGTCGATGAAAATTGTCTAACAATTGGTTCCTTTCGCCAAGTATATTTACTCGAACTTTCACTCAAGCCCATTAAGTACTTTCCCATCCGGATTGTAGCGCGTAATGAGCGATTGCAAAAAAGACGAAAGAAAATGAAGGGCAGGGATAATAAAAAAGAGATGGCAAGAGAAGAGTAGGAAAATTTGCATTTCACATCTGATTGTCAGGCCATCGATAGAAGCGAGGTTTGTTCGTTTGTTGGGTCGCTCGCACGCTTGCACGCTTGCACGCTTGCACGCTTGCACGCCCTCTAGCATTTCAGTGTTTTTTCTCCTTACAGTGTGCTGGACGCCAGATTGGTGTCCTCGTCTTTGAGCTGGCCGTCGAGGGCGAGGCCCCATTTATCTTTGTTGTTGGCGAGAAGCGGTCTCAGGAAGAAGACTTTGCTCAGCGTGAAACCTGGCCCGACAGTGCACCCCTCCCTGACAAAACATTTAGCAGAGCATCTGTGTAGCCTAAGCACGTTTCGCTCCTTTCTTCGCTCCAATCTCTCATTCATCCCTCTCTTCCTACCCTTTCTTACATTTCTTACATTTCTTACACTTCTTACCGGCTGTCGCGGAATGATACGCGCTCTGATATGTCGTCTGATACGTCGTGTCATGGATGATACGCGCTACGATATACCAGCCCAGCTTTTGAGAAAGGCTTGTCTTTCTTCTCCAATTCGCGATAATGCTTTCCATCGTCCGTACTTTAAAGAAAAATGTTTTAACCGTCAATGACTTTACCGTTAACTATTTCATAAGACTCGTGTATCGACTATCATTATAATAGACTTTTACATAATCTTTATCAAATTCGTTACCTTGCCTGATTTTTATTCATCATTCCGAGGCAGCCTGTATCCTGTATTCGACTGATATATTTTTAATATCAACGCACGATCACTGTTGTTGACAGTGATATCTAGGCAATTACTTGGAAAGCAATTAACTTTTACTCAGACTTGGCATAAAGCTCGATTTAATCAGCGTTTAACAATTCAGGAGACTTACCGACCTTCCACAAAGCACAGTTACTTTTCCTTTTTCAATCGATCGACTCCCGCATAACAATATATCCATAACAAATCTTTCTTCGATTATCTTTGAGACGCTTCAGGGAATCGCGGTTTACCGAAAGAGCATCGGCCCGAGCCAGGAAATATTTCATTTTACCCACCTCCAGTTCACTCTCTGGCAAGAAGTCGATAGCTAGATATTTCATTTAAGTATTACTTATTTATATTATCAGGCTTTTTGTTTCAACATTTTGAGACATTTGTCTTTTTTTTGACATTGCTTTCTTTAGCAGTAAGCTTAAATATTGGTAGATTTTCGTACATTTTGAAAGCGTGATAAAGTTTGAGAAACTTATGTTATTGGCCGCATGGGGTGTCCCGTGCGACAATTGGGAGGGGTAGAAGAAGGCAATAAGGTTCGAGCGAATCGTTCGAATACGTTGCCCCCTGCTCCCATCCCTCCATTTGTCCCAAAATTTATTACTCACATTTTTTCTCAAATTTATTTCCCTCTCCCGCGTTCGATATCGCGCCGCATTTTATATATAGCCCCGTTGTGTTCGGGGAAGCTGGAAAGAAGGGATGAATGGGGGCTGGCGGGGTGTTGAGGGATGGGTCGACAATAAGCTAGAGAACATCGATCGTGTCAATTCAATAGTGTGCCGTGTACCCCCTATAGGTATGTGTTTCAATGTATATCTGGATTAGGTGTGCGCCTGTGTGTGTGAGCCAGCCCGCCCGCTTCTATATATATGTATATGTATGTATGTGAAAGAGTTGCTTGTGCACACTGCAATAGAGACTACGTGGAGGGGTTGAATGGTAGGGAACGGGGATGGGGTAAATCGTGCCGAGGGGTTAATCGTTACGAGTGAGCTGTGCCACAGGTGGATCGAAACGAAAATTCCCATCGTAACACGGAACACGTCATTTTACGCAGGAACCGATCAGCTCGCAAAAATAGAAGCGACCGTCAGAACTTTTAATAAATATTGAAGAATTTTTAAATGACGACCAACTTATTCTAATATTTGTTAAGTAAATGACCCCTCAGCCGTTGCCACCACCATTGCCGTTGCACCCTACCTGATTATAGATGAGGAGCGGAATCGATGGAAGGGAGGTTTGTTTACAAGTATAGAAAGGGAGGAGACCGTCACCGATGACCGAGAATCCGTGGGCGTCCACAACCATAGGTGCGATAGATGCGATCGCGGGGAAAGATACTTGCCCAGGAGAAAACCACCAAGAAAATAACTGGCATTCCATTATCAAGGGACGCTGCAGTCTTTCCAGTATTATGTTTTGCGTTGGTTGGCGCGAGAGCTCCTTCTGGCTCGCCGTAAGAAAAGGGCGAAGGAGGGAAGAAGACACTGAGCTGAGACACTGAGCTGAGACACTGATCGATATTCATTTCTCTCGCGCGGAAAAAGTTTCTCGCTATCGAGGGTGTCTCGATAAAAGATACGATAAAAGATTCGCTAGAAGATGGGCTCGCTCAGCGTCTCCGTCCCCTCTCCCGCTTAAAATGGCGGTAAAGCCCGACAGCGATAGAAGCCTCGGGTTGCGGCAATTGTAATCGAGCACAGACTCACATTGTGCTAGACGCGAGATTGGTGTCTTCGTGCTTAAGTTGACCGTCTAGGGCAAGGCCCCGCTTGTCTTTGTTGTTGGCAAGCGTCGGCCTTAGTGAGAACACCTTGCTCAGGGTGAATCCTGGCGCAACCCCTGTACTGCCAGTGCAATCATTTTATTTTCATTCGAGACACGACGATCCTCTCCTCAATGATCCTCAAATGTGCACTCAAATTTTTCACTCTCTATGTTCCTCGTGCATTAAACCTTTTAACGTTCGCCCTCTTTAGGCATTAGCAGCTATTAGCAGATATTATTTTCGCCCGCGGCTTTTGGCCAACTCGGCTTCGAAATTGGCTAATGAGATCGAAAACTCGCGGGCTCGCCATGTCGAGAATCACACATATTCCCTCTAGATTCGCAGGCAACAGGTCCCGGGAACTGCCGCTCTTATGAATATGGAATTTACTCTAATTTCATGGCCTCGCGATTCAACTATCCCACTCAATCCTGTTTCGAATCTTTCGCGATCGATTGAATCACGTCTAATTCTAGCAAAAATTCCCTCATTAGCATTACTGATAATGGCCACTTGTCCAGTGAATAATCTTCGATGAATAAACACTTTTTTACGTAAAACGTCCTATCGTCTTAACATCATTACACTTTTATTATTCAACAATGGGAAACTGTGTGTCCCTTGCCTTATTTATTGCAACAATTGCACCAATGACTCGATGAGAATGAAACAATGTAACGGAAATTCATATATCAAGGTAGTTCTGTCTTTTTCTATGATAGACACTAACGTTCATTCATTGGTTGTGTAACCTACAAGTCATCTAATCCTACAGCACGTTCTTAGCGAACGTCGCTATGATTGACAACTAACGATTACTAGAAAGATGTTTTCGAATGTATGATTAACAGTATTGATGAGATTAAAGAATAATCTGTGGTCATTAATTTAAACAAAACGAGTGTTTATTCACTGGACAAGTATTGAAAAATTGATCGAAAAAATTGATACCAAAGGCTGTCTATAAATGAAAAAACGTTCAATCGAAAGATCTAACTTTTTGCTAATCCGCATGGACTGAACGTTCTCTGGAAAATATAACTGATCCTCTAGGTTAAGGAATGGGATTTGTGAGCAAAAGAGAGAAACGAAAGATACTCACTCGCTTTCGGCTTCGGCAACTATGCATTTGTACTGGGCCGTCGAGAAGAGGCAAATGTCGGCAAACTGCCTAACGGACACTTTTATCTTTTTCACAGTCCGATTGCTATTGTTCGCTATGTGCACGTTCACGGCGATGTTCTCGCCGTGATGGTAGAGTTCCTTGTCGAGGGAGGCTTCGAGATGAAGCTTGTTCGGCGACATCATGAACTCCTTGCTCACTTCGACGGAAGGTTGTTCGCCAAGCTTCGAAGGCGCGTACATGATCTTCCTAATCGCTAGCCTCACGGAATTCCTGCAAGTATATCAGATTTCTTTAAGATGCAACTTTGGGAAGCACATATAGAAATTTTGCTTTTGTCAACTATTTATTTCATGCCTAAAGATCAAACGATTCCGGTAAATAATTTTTATTATACTCCCGCCAAAGGAAACCTGCGTAATTAGTCAGTCTATGGCAAGTGATGAGTAGAAAGGATCAGTAGAAGCTTGTCTTTGGAAACCGGTTTATATACCATACCGTTTGTGCGGCTTATCGTCCTGCGTTTCGCCAACAAATGCCTTCAGCTCGTAATCGACCCCGCAAGGTTTGCCAGTGTCACCTGGCGCCGGTTGCAACGTGACAGAGGCAGGGCAATGCGGTGGCAGCTCAAAGTAAAAGGGATAGGCATTGCTGCCCAGCTTCTTGATCAGCCGCTCCTGAAGTCTGGTCAGCTCCCGTCGCTGAGCGCCAGGTACGGCAGGATAGATTTGCTCCGCGGCAAGGTAGAGATCTTTGCGGAAGGTCAGGCCAAGGACATCGAGGTCCTCCCGCCCGTATTTGAAAGCCGCCAAGACATGACCGAAGACCTTACGGTCCATCATGTAGTCCGGATCGATCAGCACAACGCCGTCTGAAACGATTGCCAGTCGATGCTGGTGAGATTCTCTTCAGTTTAGTTTGGTTCGCTTCGGTTAGGAGGTTCGGAGTGACGGCTTGACAGCCAAACGGATGCATGTCGGAACATGGCGATGTCGATAGTGAGGATCGTGTGGGATTATGTGGCATTAGTCGCCTTAGTTATCGCAGGTGGGAACTGTTAAGGGTCATTCTGGTGGTGGACGGTCTTAGATATATAGCTGTTTAGATGAAGGAGCGTTCCTAGCGATCCTTGAGATAGTGAAACACTTAAATATAGTATATATTTACAAGTACATAATATAAACTTATTATTAACTAAACTCTAACCAAGTACTTGAAGTAATTCACTGTAACAAAATAGCTAATCGAACAGTAGTGAGTACCCATATCGATTAGTCTATTAAAAATGCAAGTACCATTTCATGATAATTAAATAAGATTTTCAAGGCTTAACGGTATACACAGACATTTCGTTAAAAAGATAAAATTCTGGAGGAAAGTTAGCGGCGTAAAAGTTTATTAGCAATATAATGGAAGACGGTGAGAGGTGACTTACCGATCGGATCGACATGCGATATGTGGTCGACAAAGTCCCTCTTACCGAGGTAAACCGTAATCCGGCCATTGAGGCTGGATTTCTTGAAGACACGGGTAGCCTGCTTCTTGCTGGTACTGTCCACGGTGTCCATCGCTGATCTGTCGGGGCCCAAGGTGGCCCCTAACTCATTTGAGTCCTCAGTATCCGAGAAATCGGATTCCGAGCTGTCCCACTGAAACCGCAGACAATAGGAAATAAACTTAATAATCCTCCCATTCTCATCGCAAATCTCATCGCAAGTCTCATCGCCATACAAATTTCTATTTAACCGTCTATGGGCCAGACGAACAAATTTCCGTTTATTTCTGTTCGGACGTTGATACTCATTAGTTCAGAGAAGATTAGATTTAGAGTGTCAAAATATGTCTGGGAGAAAGGTTGAAGTTAAGGGGAAGGGGAAGGGGAAGGGGAAGGGGAAGAAATTCCGGCGTAACGTATGACGAACTATGGCAATCGATCATCTGAGAATTATTTACATCGCCGGGACGCCGACGTCGACGTCGACGTCGACGTCGCGGACGACGATCTTTGCCTCTTTTACATTTTTGCCATGCCATTTTTCCGCCCTTTGACGTCGCACGCGTCCGCCGGAATTCCTCGCGATGAATCTTTAAGTCCTGAACGAGTACGAGCTGCATGCCAAAAACGTCCGGCTCGCCTTCTCTTTCTCTAGGCGAATTTCAATAACGTACGTGCCTGGCATCGCAAACGAGTTTTCGAAATTATTGTGCCGTGTCGCACACCGTTAAGAACGTCTTGACATTGGATAATTGAAGAAGCTGTGATGAAACACCTTGAATAAGTGACGCAGTGGCATCTATTGCAAGGACTCTTCCTTTCGTGACGACTATCATCGAACCGTTTTCAAAAATCTCTTGAATACTCATTGTAGCGTATCAATGAAAAGTTAAATGATAAGTTCAATTTAGTTAGAATCCAAGACAAATTGAATGAATAACGCTGCAACAAGTATTACACAACACTCGTGTCGTTCTGACATTACATTCTGTGATAAGACTTTCCCGTACAAAGAACTGTATGAGAGAAAATGATCGATCTGATGTCTCAGAAAGGTGAAAGGTAAAGCGAAGGTTTTAGTTATCCGCCCTAGAACGTTTCTCCCCCTTATCGGACATTGTCCGCCAACAAATCAGCGAAATTAGCCGCTGAAAGCTAGGGGCGAAAAGCAAGAGAAAAATAAAGGGAAGGACAAACGATATCGAAACGATAACGCGCCCATAAAGGCATAATATTCTATTTCCTCCGTTCTCGCTCTTAATAGAAAAATTACGAATTCCTTTTGCCCTACTCACGACGTCGTCAATCAGACGTTATTATCGTCATTAGTCGCATATCTTTCCCGTTTTCATTCCCTGTGTTGTGGTAACAACCTTATTAGGGTCTTTAATGACCGACGCAGCGTTGCCCTGGAAGGTCACGATAATTAATATAGGACATATTGTCTATAACTATATTCGTTGAATGTTGCAAATGTTTGATCGTAAATAAGAAATATCGACAGAATTAGACTGGCGATGCTGGCTCATCCAGAATGAAAGCGAAAGGGGCGACATTTGCCGAATATCCGTCATTGTAGGTTCGAGTGAGCTGATAGAATGAATAATCTTATCACGTTGTCGGTACGTGCTTCCGAATGCGTGCAAATGTACTTGAGATCGCATGTAAATATATCCGAAACGAAGTGAACAGACTACTCTTTTTATTTTTATTTTATTTCTACTTTACATAAAGTTCCCCCTTAATGGGAGATAACTCAAATATTGCTGTCATATTCTGTCGATCGATAGTTTCCAACGACTTCCCCATACAATTGCTATTACTTTTTTCATTACTTTTTCAAGTAGAGAGACTCCGTTCATTAGGTGAAATAAAAAAATGGTTGTAATAACGTTACGGTCAATCGGCAATTTCGTGACAAAGATTACAATCCGTTACGAAATGATTGATTCGTCGATAACATTCGTTCTGTGGTTCGAATACTATGGATCGAACAGCTATTACAGCTGTTACGAACGTATAGACACCATTACAAATAGTATACGATAATTGAGTTCCATAGTTTGATGTTAGCAATAACTTTAATAAAAATGTATGCTTTGTATAACGAAGAGAAGTGACTCACGTTCCGCTTCGATTTCGCCACTGTTAAAATTGATGTAAAGGTAAATGGAGAAGAACACTGTCGCGAGTTTCTGGTAGATGGTTTACCGAAAAGTGTAACTCGGTCAGAGCGATCGCTATCGTTGTCGAGGTTCGACTAAACGACCGTCGTCGCCGACAGAGATGGGTGTCAATCTCGGCGGGTGTCAAGCTCGTCGTAATTCTTAACACGATAATGGACCGCGCGTATATAATAATATCACCTCGGTCGTATGCACCGGCAGACACAGAATGCAAACTGCGCTATGTAACCACTGCCAACTTTAATTCTCAACCGAATTACAACCGGCAAAGATTTTTTTATTCATCAGTCTAACACTTCTGCTTTCACATTTAAGAAGAGCACAGATGATGTACCTACATTATTCCATTAGAGAAATAGAGTAAAGAATAATTTGCTTTTCTCGAGCCAATTTAGCGTTGATCGGCAATTATCAATGTTTTATTTTTCTGATTTGCCCCTTGCATCGAAAGGGAAGGGAACGTTTAAAGCAGGGTGAGATCTTTGAAAATTCCTTGCGATCGTAATAAAGTGCAGGTTAACTCGCCGCACGAACACATTACCGTCAAAGGTTTGAGCCATATTGGCTCGTAAACGCCACCTCTCTCACTCGGCACTTTAACCTTATTCTCAATCGGCAAACGAGCCGTACGTTTCGTGCTGAGCTCACTTTTCGACGATCGTACGTCAATCCTGGCAAAATGTTTACGTCGAAAGCCTTTGCGAGATGATCTCGCGTTCGACGTCACTGTCCGCGACTTTCCTTCCCTTATCGACCAAAAACGAACACGCACATAGGCATATAGAAATCTTTTCCGACAGCGTGTCAGCTCGTATTGCGTCGAAAACGGCAACGGCTATTTGCCGTACGATGCCTCGCGATCATTTCATCGGACGATTAAGTGAAAATACCTTTCATTCATTGGCAAGTCTCGCTTAATCGACTAATTTTAAGCGGATTTCTCGCCCAGCGCTCGCCATTTCACCCTACACCATTTCGACGGCGGACATAAAATTATTATTACTATTATTATACTATTGCATATTAAAAATGCAATTAGTAAGTAGCTGTTTCGATCATTAGCGGTCGACATTTCCATAATTTATATAGCAGTTAGAGTGCGCAATACTGTTATTATAGTATATCGACAATGATAATGCTATCAAGAAGTCGTAACGTTAGTACGTTGTGTACAGATAGTAAGTTAGAAAGACTAATCATTGTATAACCGAAAGAGATAATGAAGATTGTTGCGTTCTCAGCTGTTCTAGGATTGGTACAATTAATTAAAGAAAAAAATGGTAATGGTTTATCATTAGGAAGCGATGTAGGGGAGCTCTGTGCTCTGGCTAGCGTGTGATCTAGGCAAGCTAACAGTGTTAGGATCGCGTTAGCTATAGCTGTCCAATGCTAACGCAGAGTGTGCCGGATCGTATCCGGTTGAGTCGGCGTAATACGTAACTTGGCAAGAATGGTCCGAAGCCGATAAACGAACGCGGCCGAATGGTCCAGTCGTGTAATAGCAGTGTACTATCTGCGCCGATATGCTTCGATTGAACTCAGCGTTGACGTCATTCTCGCCGGGCTATAAAGCGATAGCTATAAAATGATAGATCTCCACGCGCGCTCCTATATACTCCTATATACATACACGCACCATCCGGATACGTGCTACTTATCCCAGCTCTCATCATCAACAATATCTTTACAATTTACTACATCTAAAAAGTGTTACCGTTAAACCATATTACATATACTTAGTTGACGTACTTCCGATGAAATATCGATTTTTCCTCATCGATTGACAAATTTTCGCTCTTCGGCAATTTGTCGACGATGTAATTAGCGCCGAAGCACCATGCATTAGCATCATGGGTGCGCTGCCAGTATTGACTCTTTACTCCTGCTAATTTCGACAATTCGATACGACCGTTTAATTCGACGCGGCGCCGAGTGCGAATAAAGCTATTTTCGGCAGCGTTCACGACTGTTTACGCAAAGAAGGAAAAAATTGAGGATACATATTCTCGAGATTACATTTCCACCGTAAATGCAAATAATGTATAAAGTGACATTACGGGAAAGACGAAACGATACAAAAAATCACTTCCAATATAGCGCGGCAGTTGACAAAGCGCGAACGTGAAGACAAAGCATTATGAAAAATTAGCCCATATATTTTCTTTCAAAGAGTACATTCTAGAAAACGCCCTCGCGAATTTCAGAATAAAAGCACCTCTTTAATTATTCTGAATTACACCACTTTGATAGATGTCACTGAGAGATATAAAGAAAACGCGTGGTGCGTACATATTCGGAACCTTTTCAAATGAAATTCCCCCGCCTACTCTTGTGATTCTAAGGAAATTTCCACGCCCGCTTACGTCAGGCGTGATGATACCCTGATTTTAATTACTCCTTCTTTTTCCCTCCCTTCTAACCTGCGACGGCAAACGTATCGACCCATTGTGCACGGTGTATACAGTTCCATGCAAAAGTATTTGCCAACCTCCTCACGCATACTACAACCGAATTTCACTGAATTTCATTGATATGCAAACGAATGCATTAGTTCTGGATATGAGGGCTGCAACTTCGCTAGGGTGACACTTGAAATATGGACAGATCCCAGAGAAAAAAATAGAATTGTCTGATGTTATGGTCAATCGAGGAAGATCTAAGTGCACGAGTTACATTTATCTCCGATTTATTACAATAAACTGTTTAAATTTCGTCACCTTATATTTACTGACATATGTAAAGGTACGTTTGTCATAACCATTATTTTAGTATATCATGAGAAAGCAGACGCATTACTGGCGAATGAGAAAAAAGAATTTCAACTGACTCTGTGGCAAATAAATGCAGTAAACATTGACTGCACACACGGGAGCAAACATCTGCCTTAGAGGGAAGGAAATACTTTTGAACTGTAATGTATGCCAAGCGACACACACACACACACACACAGATATTGGCGCACACAGAGAGTCTCCTTGACATGGCCGCAACAGCGTAACGTGATTTTCACTTTGTCCGCCGTGGCGAGGGCGGGCAGAAAGGGTCGTTCGATAGCGGGGCAAAGGGATGAAGAAAACGGCTGCCGCCCGATAAAACGGCTGGCGCGCATAATTTGAATTCGTTACAGGTATTGAATCAATCCCCGCAGGAAGCGGGAAATATGGGGGGTGGCGAAAAAGTGATCATCTCGAGAGACCGGATTTCATTGAGTTAACTCTCCTGGCCGATGGATGGCCATGAAAAATTGACGTGACGATATTTCGTTGCGACGCAACTTAATCCCACTCATTTTCCATTTTCCATTTTCCATTTTCCATTTTCCGCCAGCTTCCCGTCATCTTCGTTTCTTATCTGTTTTCATCATCTCATCTCTCTAGAGCCAGCAGTTATTCTTTCTACGCCCAGTCAAACCTATTTCCCTATTACCCGATATGACATGGACACGGCCTGAATTCTTCCAATGACCAATTAAATAACAGTCTTCTCTTTCGCATCTCTTTTCTCTCTCATCCCTATGGAGCCAGTTCGATGGACGGCTATAAAAAGATACTACCATCTCTTGCGTCGGCAGTCTTCGACGCATTATTTGCGTCGATAATAATGACTTACCCGTCGTCGAGAAAAGCAGGATGAACACTGAATTGTGATAGGTTACTATATTTTGAGAAATGAGTCTCGTTATATAAAATAAAATATATAAAACAAAATATAGAAAACATATTGTTTTCCACAATCCTATTAGATATTGCTGTTATGGATCAAAAGTTAGCTTTCGAATATTGTAGAATCAGAGATTCGAGATGTTTAAAGTCAACCTTCGAGAAAACTTTATCGCGCTTTCCTGCTTTCGTGTCGATTTCCGCTGCCTTCATTTCTTCCTACCCTTCCACCTCGTTCGATCGATCGACAACAAAATAAGTACTTCAGATGTTTCTCGGCCCGGAAATACTAAAGAATAATTCAACAACATTCGAATTGGCTTTTACATTTCCTCCTTTACATTCTTCCGTTCTCTCCGCTGAGTTGCTATTTCACTGAATAACTGTTAAATTGGCAGAGAAATCGTTATAAATTGAGGAAATGCATGAATCGCTGAGTAGCGAGAGCGCGCATGATGCAAACACAAAGTACAAGTCAGTGAGTAGTCAGCCGCGACTGCTACACGACAGCCGGAGCCTACATATTATTCTATTCCACACTTGAAACCTGCAGCTAGGATAGATATTTTTGGCATGTAGATATTTACGTCCTCGAACGGCATACAAAATGTATAAGCCAGGTAGGTAGGCAGCTTTCGATTCCTTATCAAATGAAAAGGTGGCACGAAAAGGATTTAATCTCGATTCCTAACCAGTTCAAATGCGGAAAAAGGACTGTGTAAAGCAAATATTACGCAAACATTTTAAGCGCGAAAAGTGATGAAGAAAGGGCTCTATAAATATTTAATTTCCAACCTAGATCTTCAATTATTAACAGTTTATCAAGTTGACAAAAATATACTTGGAGGATTTTGGAGTTATTCTCCCTACAATGAGCGATCTGGGTTCTAAAGTAAATCAGGTTGAATCTGTTCGTCTATTTTTAATCGTACGTCCAAAGAAAGCTTTTGCTTCATTAATTCGTACTCCGTTTAAAAAGAACTGTCCTACACCACCGTTCAGGTGATATCAATGAAAATTGTATTTATAGGTAAATATTATATTTGAGGCGCCAATCAAGCTGGCAATCTCAAGTATCTTACTCTCCGGAGCGAGGACTATCGCTGGCATCGAATTTCATCAGAATTTCCAGAACGATCTCTTGGCGTATCCGCCGTTTAAAAAAGCGTCAAGCGATATTTAACCGAAAGATAGTGCACCGCTGCCTATCGCGCGCCGATAAGGAAGGAGAAAAATAATTCCGCCGTATCAAGTCGCGCTTATCATCACTATCAACAGGTGGCAATTATTTGCCCAGAGCAATATCTGTCCCATTGGCACTATTGAAGGAAAGAGGGCGGTCGCGGGAACGATGAGAAGTATGTTCGACGCTCGTCCATCATATGATTCAGGAAAGCGAAGGATCATCGTACTCGACAAACAAAAAGGAATCTGGATCGGTGACAAAGTCGGGCAGTATTTCGAAGAAAAGCGTCGCAGAAATGAAAGGAGCGGGTGAGATTAAATGGCGTAGTCGGAGAGAGATAAAGGTTCAGAATGAAGGAGGAAGCACTCCGAGTCACTGTTTGCCAAAGTTTATTGGAAACAATGAAAGCCCGGAGAGTAATCTGAATTGACAGGCCGCTATTTACGTCGAGGGCTGCAGATATTTAATTACAACGGGCGACATCGATCGGGCAAATATTGATCCGAACGCTCCTCTCGCTCTCTCACTCTCTCCCTCTCTCCCTATCTTCGCAGCACCCTATCTCCTCCCGCCGTGCACTCCTCCCGTCGTGCAAAAATTATGTGTTTTCCACATTTTCCCTGATCCGCCGATCAGCGATCACGTGGCAACGATCAATCCCCAGCTCGCGAGGCTCAAATTCTTTCTGATCCAATGTGCCTCCGGGACTCATCGCGTATCGATGTATTTGATGCGTGTGTGCGAACCAGGCCAGAGCTTGCGTCTTCTCTACGAGCCTCTCTCCCTCTCTATGTGTGTGTGACGTACATCCATTTACGAGGGGCAACGAGGAGGCGGCGTAATATCTTTTTACGGGGCAATATCCAGCGAGCTTTTTCGATGAAGCATTGCGTAAAGCTTTATGAAAATTGAAAACGTAAGTGAGCCCGTTGTACCGGTCTCACTCCTTCATAACGTCAACTGCATTCGACGTGTCGGACTTCTGGCTTCGTCATATTTCAATGCGGTCGACTGTTCGGATGTTTCAACTTCAGTCTCAACGATTCCTCGATAACGCTTTACTCAGCTTCTTTCAATGGACGCGAAAAAAGAGCGGAAGGTCGTCAGACTACATATATGAGAACAGAATGTGTCAGAGATTTTCTTACTTTTCGATACGGAACGCACACAGTATCAATGCAGTAGCGGTTTACAAGTGGAAAAAGCAAAATGCCAACTTGGACCTCAACTTTTCCCGATATATCACCGATTTGTCCCAACTTGGCGAGTAAACAAAAGCGAAAAATAATGGAAAAAAGCTCTCTCAAAGCAGCACAACAACATCTGAGAAGGCAACGAGCCCTCGCCTACTCCCTCTTGCAGAAAGTTCGCCTTAATACTCTCCCCTTCGGAACTTCCGGCCATTATGTACAAGTTAAAAACAATTTGTCAAACATTCAACCTACCTTTCCCGTTAATGATAAGAAAACACAATGCATTCTTTTCGTCATGGGCATATTCAAGAGTAATAACTACTATTAAAATATATAAGAGAAAGAAGTATCCTTGAGGTTGGAAATGATTAGTCAGAATGTCCGTTTATTCTGTTAATAATTGATATAGTTAGGATGAAAAGTGCGCTGTAGCTGAGCTGTAGGCATGCAGCAAGTCTCTCCTATAGACACATAAATATTCATGTATAGACTGTCGTAGGTTCGGCGGCGTCTGTCGTAAGCTAGTTATCGGGTCAAATCGGCAAGAACGGGCGAAATTATTATTGAGTTAATTCTCGGCCTTGCTCGCATAATTCGCACATGCGAGAGCGGCAAGGCAATTCCATTATCGTCGCTCTCGAGAATGGCGGAGGCAAGCAACGCTCGGCGGCGAAACTTTTGTCCCGATGCCCTTCGCCAAATTCAATGAACCGCCGCTCCGACTCCCGCCGACTCCCGCCTTCGGGACTCTCTCATCGTTCAGGAGAATGTTTTGCGTGCCAAACTTATCTACCTACTCTCTATACGTGTCAAACGCCTATATTGCCCGATAGGCACGGAACGTCGATGTCGCTTTACCTTCGTTTTATGCGTTTACGCCGCGGTTACGCTTCGATGACGTGTCTGACGGCCATTAAAACTTGGATAACTATGCTTCCGAATCGGAAAATGTATCGGAGAAATCCGTGTACGCAACAGGAATCGTAATTAAAAATAAAAATTTCTCCTATATTTACTACTAAGGTATTCATAGCTTTAAATAGAAAAATCGGTAGAGCGGGAGAAGTAGAGAGGGAATGCGAGAATACCTTGTCGAGGAGTGGAGGCGGCTGTGTAATGAGTGCCCCCTCTTGTCTTCGTAATTAGGCGTTACGCACTTCTGACGCTAGTGAGGCCGCGAAGAAGGCTTGGATGAAAAAAGAAGTGCCGCAATAAAATCGTCCTGAGATACTGGCCGTTCACCGTATGAAATTATGCGTCTATGGAATTTTGCGGTGCAAAATGTTGAATAAAATATGTGCACATGTTGGCCAGAATGCGGGGACGGTCGAAATTTTTTATGGAAATCAAAGAGATGCATGAAAACTGTATTTGTATCAGGGGCTGTAGAGATATCGGGAAGGGAATAGAAGCCGCACACGTCCCAGTATAGACTGACATTGACATTCAGAGAGATTCTCACGCATGACTATCAGGGACTCGAAACGGAGAGCAATAAGCGCGTCCCAGCATTTCGATATTGACATTTCCGGAGGGTATCTATGATGAATTACGCGGAGATGATGTAGGTGGCTATAAATGTTATTCATATGCTATTCCGATATTGGGCTTTGAAATATTGACGAGCGGCCTGCACTGCCAGTACACACTGTAATACCTTAAAGGTTACAATAGTTGCCAGACTCGTTAAAGTATTATATTCGCAGAAATGCAGTCGTAGAAATTTTTTGCCACGTCCTAATCATGTCGATCTAGAATGCGCGCACACATGGCTCTTGGGACAGAGACCCGGATGCACAGGCTGCCCGACCCCGTCGCAATAAATTAAGCGGACCCAGCGCTGAACGAACGGAGATTTTCTAATTAGAGACACTCGCCCATTCCTTCCCCCCATCTCCATCCCTTTAATTGCCGACGTTAAAAAATTAATAATGCAAGCGAATCCGAGAGCGAGTGTCGGTTGGCAGTCGGTGTGAATTAAAGCGTTACTCGCCGCTGGCCGATGGGAAAACTTGCCCCCGCGGAAAATCTCAGTTAAATTGGAATTATGAAGGGCTGTCTTAAATCCAGCTTATGCGCAACTTCTCTCAAAAGGAGGAGAGTGAGCAACCCTTTCCTATAGTTGCTTATCTGCATATCATGCATATCATGCATATCATGCATCCGTGTGAATAGATCAGGCTTCTGTCTATTTTTAGTGTCTACAAAGATTGTCTGAATCTTCGCCGGCCGGCAAGTTGTAAATGACTTTATACATTCTACATCGCATTACGTGCGATTCATCGATGGAATGTGCATAAGAAATCCGCCAATAGAGGTCGAGAGGTACACGCGCGCACCCTTTCCTCCGGAATGAGCGGGACAGGCATGCACATTCATACGTAGACGTATGCATATGAACATGTCCCATTGACGAGTGAAGAATGACGCACCGAAAGTATGAATAGTCATTTATTCGATTATAAACGTCCGTTTTCGTCGTCTCAATTCACGCCGTCTGACAGGCAGACTAGTCGCGGAGTTTAATAATAAAATCGAGCCCTTAATCCCCATCCCGTGAACCGTTCGAAACTTGGTAGGCAAATAGACGCGTCGAAACGTCCAAATGTCAGGTAGATCGCATAGATCGCCAAATTGTCGGGAATTATCAGTTTTCGATGGCCCGTCCATAGGTTTCGCTTCATGTCGCTTCTCGCTACTGAAATTGCTCACTTCAATTTACTCGGCAAAGTATGACTGATGGTCAGATTTATTTCTTTATTAATTTATACACCTTTTCTGCTCAAGATAAATGACAAGTTATGCTTTTTCCCAATATGAACCTTTTATTTAATTAATAGTGTCTTCTTTTTTATATGGATATAGCATTTGAAAGTTGTTAAAGATTAAGATTCTTCGATCGAAGATTCGTTCCTCGAAGGACAATGTGCAGAAAGAGAAAACCGGTTGCGTTACTAATTGCTAGAAAAGCCGTCGTTCGAGTGGGAAAGGAATGCCTTATTAGTAGAAGGAAATTAACGCGGGATTCGAACCTCCTGCCTCTGGGCAACTAATTGCGACCAACTTAATTAGGGGTGCATAGAATCGCGCGCAGAACACGCGGCGAGGAACGGACGAAGGAAAAAGGGAGAAGTTCCGAGATTGCGGCAAATGCAGAAAGCAAGTTCGGCCTGGTCAGCGGAGGACACCTTCTTTTCGACATTAGTTCAAAATGGAAAGTCTCGGATCATCCCTTCAATTCAAGGACGCAAGAATTGTAGTGGAAAATACATTCGAACCAGCTAATAACATATTTTAATAATTGATACGAAACGCTTTCGAAACAGTGTACACCCGCGAAATAAGTGAAACGGTAAGCATAATCTTAGTAATTGCTATATTTATTTCAGCTATTTATCGAGGTAACGAAGACATCGCGACACGCGTCCTCATGATTAAAAAATCCGAATTTGTCGGACTGGAAGATAAGATCTTATCTGCGATCTCGGCTGACATCTCAACTATCATGGGCACATAAGGAAATTCTAATGAGGAAAGTTTGTGACGTTTGTTAGAGAGTGTCGCTTCCTCGATGGAGGTTCAACTGCGATGCTGGAATCGAGTCATTCGAGTAGCTCGAGAGAATGAAATTACGCAACGGAAAGAGAGGGCTCACACTTCCATTTGCTCCTTCTTTCGCGCAACAAACTATTAAAGTTTCTTATTTCTTGCCTTCCATTTATATAACCTGTTGACACATAATTTTTTTCATTAACGGTGGGCTAGTAATTGAGTTACTCCCTTGTCGAACGCAGTCTTTATTTTCTTTTATTTAGGGATAGAATTTACTGATTGTGAGATCAATATCTAAAAAGTTGATGAAATTTGATTAATGAGAAGCTCATCGTGCGGAATATGACGTAAGATTGTCGCAGCAGCGCTGCTAATTAATAGGAAGCCTAGAGGAACGAATACGATGTGCAATCGCACGGTAGAAACCTGAGGAAGGCATTCAAAAGACAAATGGAATACGGGCAGTGTGGACCACCACCCTATACTTGGAAGAGGGAGCTCACGCATACATTTGACATGACCTTTACGTGCGGCATAGCTTTCTAGGTCGTACTCGCTTGCATGCATGAAAACTAATAGCCTACCAGACGTTAAGCAAATCGCCTATCGCCATGGCCGATCTTCGAATTCGTTTTCCGTTCATCTACACACTCTCACGCACACACGGACAACCTTCTAGTCTGTGTTTACAGAAGCCTGCACAGACGCTGATAATCTCTAGTCGATACGGACCTTGTAAGACTCCGGATATACTATCGTTCGCGATGCAGCTGACGAAAAGGTGTCGAATTTAGAAGTCTGCGCGAAAGGGTTATTGCGCGCGACACCTTTTCACCCGATCCCCTTAATCGCCGAGACCTCTCCGAGGGGAGAGGGAGTGAAGCAAGAAACGAGAGGGAATTACTTCTCTTACTCTTACTTGCCACCTCTCACTTGTTTGGCCGACTCCTTTGCCGACCTTTTTCGCCTCGACTTTTTATCTTGCTCTCACCGGAGGGCGGCGAGAAGAGGGTGCGTTCGAAGTTGGGGTCAGGTGGGGGAAACAGGGTGAAGTTGGGTTAAGTAAGGCTGAGTAATGGAAGTCGGCCTCAGGTTAAATTGTGCTCGTAAACCGAGCGCGAAAAGGAGCCGCGAAAAGGAGCCGCGAACCGCCCTCCGCGAACCGCCCTCCGACGAATCCTCAATCCGATATTTAACTACCGATTGACCAATCAACTGCTACCATTATCGTCTTCGAGATAGCAACGTCATAACAACAATGGAGGAACAAGGGGATACTTTTTCATACAAGTTTTGGCTTGTATCGCCGAAATAATGCACTAGAGTAACGTAAAATAACATAAAGTAATGCTGTAGTATCATATTTTAATCCCTCATTGCGATACAAAAGCGTTACGCCACCAAAGAAGGTTCAATGTACCGTATCAAAAGCCATGTTCGACACCTGTCAATGCTAAATCGGGCATGTAAATGGTAAAATATGCAATATACTAACAGCAGCTAACGCAAAACAGCGCAACAGATTGCATAAAACATTTGAGAATAGATGTAAAAAACGGGAAACAATTTGATTCGATCGCCTACATTTGTCCAGAAAACAATGGCGGGGTTACTTTTTTTCCCACAATTAAATTCCTCTTAAATTGGCATTAAATGAAGACTAAGTGAGCGAGTGGGATTGAAAGCGTGCGGGCTCTTCTTCGGTAGGACAGTGAGTGCATTAGAGCGGCATCGTAGGACTTCTCGTTGAGGATACGATGAGCATGCAACTTTTATCGCAAGCACAGTAAATAATAGCCCACCCCGCACATTGATTCGCTTTTCATTCGTGGAATCAGCAGACCGAGAGTCGACAATCCTCAATATGGCCGGACTCTGAATGCTGACCGGAAGTTCGACTCTGCCGGAAGATTGTGAAAGGCGATGCGATTAATTAAGATGGAATTATTCCGCGTCATAACCGTTCACGCAAGAGGAAACAGGAGCTAAATGCGGATATCTTTTGTAAAGGCATGTCTGCCGGTGTCGGCGATGATGCCAATGAGCGTAATAGAAATAATGAGAAATTGCCAAGTGTGACACTGTGCTCTAATTCCGACTGAGAGACAGCGATAATTAAGTGGCATAATGAAATAACGGGTTTCAATAGCATATAATTGGAACTTGCCGTCGGATTAGCCATTAAAAATTCATGACTGCATACACGGCCGTGTCTAATTACAGCTTTAACAACGGGTCGTTAGGTGCGACATTACCTAATTGCCAAACAATAAAAATTTTATGTTAGATTAATTTCTAGACGGTTGACAAATTTCCGGAACAATCGGGAAGCAATAATGCATTGAAGAATATACCTATAGTAACTTAATATTAAGTTTTCGATTTATCTAGAACGCTAGGTCAAGCAATGTTAATGGTCAACCATCAATATGACAACTTTCGCGGTTATCATAAATTATGTATCTGCTGACAATTATGAAAGTGACCTCATAGGTAAAGGAGGAAGCGCGATTTATGGAATAGGACGACATCGAATAATGGAAGGCGATGAGAGTAAGAGGGTGAACGTGTGTATGAAGCTGTCGAACGGCAGGACACGGGCATCTGAAATAATATCCGGTTTCGGGAGAACAAGCGTGAGTCAATAACATGACAGGCGGGATGATAAAGTAACAATGCGCGCAACCTCGTAATGCCGTTATTACGGAATACCTTATTCCGAGCGGGTGCAATCAATTCTACCGGTTTTACGCGGCTGAGAGATCGAAACCTGCTAATACATTAGCATTTAGCTCTGATTTCCTCACCTCTGTCACTCACCTCTCTCTCTCTCTCTCTCTCTCTTTCCCCTTCTGTCCAACGCTTTTTCTCCCCAACTCACCGTCAATCTATGCCCTCTCCTATATGTCTCTATTACCGACAAACAGCCAATTAAATTCTTACATTCTTATATACACTATTCACATATAGTCTCAATATTCAACATATACCACTCTCATTTTTGCTAATATTCACAAATATGTATATCTCAAATTGTTGTTCATTTATTTCTTCCGTAAGCAACGTAATTGTAACCGACACATTCGATTTGACCCATCAATAAATAAGAAACGAATGAAGGTACACGCTACCGTATGAATTGAGTCGTATAATTTCAGATTAAACGAACTTTAATCTTGTGGGAAATCGTTGGTACCATCTACTAGCTAAAAATTGAGTGTTGAGATATGCTGCAAGGATGATAAGAAGCAGTGCGCCTTATCTCTCTTGCCTCGGTTCAAAATCTACGGACGACTCGAGCGAATCGTATCGATAACGAAGGCTGGCCCATTTTTTCATTCCCATCCGCATTGTCCTTCGTTGCTGAGCATGTCATTCTCGGCGCTACGCAGTCTGCTCTTCCTCTTTATCGTCTGGCCTTCGTACCCCTCGTACGCTGCTCCTATTCCTCTTGGAGGAACGATTCATGGCAAGCGTCGGCTGGGTTAATTACGCGCGTCGAACGGAAATTGAATATCGACAGGCAAATTGGACCGACAATGCTCGAGCACGTACGCGGCTATCTTTTCAATTAAAACGTCGGAAAGCCTTTTCTTTCATTGGCCAAGAATCTGGAGGATCCTTAATTCGATGTTAACATTCGGTAGACCTGTGCGTCAGACGTTTATTGGCATTCTTAGAATTTATAAAAATTCGATTTTGTTTATAATTTCACAGTACTATAGAATAGGTCGGAATGTTTTTTTTCTCTAAAAACCATTTCAGTTGATGCTAGAAAGGTTGTATTGCAGAGAAGCAAATATCGAGAGGGTGATTTGACAGATTGGCAGATAGCGCGATCAATCTAATGTTTACATCACATACCTTGAAGATAAAATTAGAACGGTGTGTTGACTTTATACTACAGGACTGAAATTGTAACTATTTTTGTAGAGCCAAGTACTTTAAACGTAAGAAGATATTTAATGATCGTTATACGTTGTTGTGAAATGATATATTTCTAGAGACGACTCGATGTTTTTATAATACAACCGATAAATTACGTGACGTACGCAAGACGTCGATATAAAATATAACCGGACACACTTTGGCCCCGTGTGCATCACTCTCCCGACATATTTTCATGAATTAAGATAAATCGCTTGACGCTGATTGCACACGGTCATAAATTACAGCTAAACATGCTGCGACTTGATCCAACTCAATCCGATGTGCAGCTCGTAATGCGAACATTACATTATGTAACGTTGATTCCGCACAGTTACAAAATACAAAACCCCGCTGCACTATGCAACGGGGGTCGACAAGTTTATTATAGAATTCGCGACAATTTACGTCTATTACGAAGCACTATCGTTCATTTGCCGCAGCTGCGAGCCGCGCAGGAATACGCGAACAGTGTTTTTCCTTTTATTATAGCAAAAATAGTCTCAGTCCTTGAATATGTCGCAATTTAAAGGAATCTTCTATAAAGTAAATGAAATAAACGCATTACGAAAAGCATTATCCAGTCTATTTTAAGTTACTTTCTACTAATTATCGTATACCTTTTTATTTCGTTATAACAACCTCTTTCTAGTAGACGAAGGAAACATGGGCTTAAGGAGGAAGAGAGGTTTTAATTACTGTCTGTAAAACTAAATAATAAGAGAATTTCTTTTCCATATGAAGAGTCGTGAGATGATGAAACGCTTTGACGATAGAAAATAAAAATTTCAAAGCGGGAATGTTGCCCAACGAACAGATCGTATAAAGGAGCTGCAGAGCTAGACTTTGTGCGCGGTTGCTGGAAAACGATGCTACAACGGCTGCAACAGTTGCAACGTCAAATAACAAGGAATAACTAGCTGGTAATGGACGAGGAGGAAATAAAGTTAAAAAAAAAGATACTATTTGTACCGCTTTCATCGTAATTGAACTATCACATTTCTTATAATTTTCTGCCACTCTACTGATCAAAACACTATTCGGTCCATTCGTTCGACCGGTGTTTCAATTATTCGCAAGTAGTTTTGATTTGTATGCGAGCATTTCGACTTCAAACTAATTCATATTTAAAGTCATTTCCCCTAATGTCTATCTATAATTTGTATGTATATTCGGTGTTCTATAATGAAACATTCGCTCGATGGAGATATCGTGGTAATACTATATGATGATAGAGGTTACAGATTTAGTGAGTGAGATAATAGGGACTCAGGATGCTGATGGTGTGTATCTGTTTGTGCGCCGCGCGCAAGATGGGTGGGAGGGACCTCGAATCGTTATGCGGTTACAACAAACAGCATGTAGACCCGGATGCACCGGAGTCAGGTAATGAAAATAAAGAGTACCGGAAGACGTGGGTGCAACCTATTGTGCGTGACACATATTTACACAGCAACACGTACATCAACATTCATAAGAACTCGAAGCGCGCAGGGCTTTACGAAAATTGACAGTGGATGGCAAAGAGAAAAAGTTTGAAATAGGCAGAAAAAAAGAAGGGCTGCTATCTTGAGTACTATCTGAAAAAAAAGTTTCTAGCACAGCCTAGCAGAGACTGGAAGAAGCAGAAAGGACAAGACAGCGAATATCTTTCGATCCTATTCTGGATAAAGTTACGAACGTGACCCCTATTCCAAAAGTTAGTGGAGAAAAAAGTTGAGAATGCCCCCTTTAGCAATAGCATATTTGCCCCGTCACTCGGACGAAGCATAACTCTCCTTCGGAAGAATATACAGGCTGTTCCCACAAGGCGGCTGAATTTCTGTAGACGCAAAGGCTGCTTTCGGATCTCGTCGGGGCGGATCAGTTCCGAACAACTTGCCCCGATAACGACGTGTTTACGATCCACGGCCCCTTCCTGGGGGCCATCGAGACACCTATCGAACCACGGAAAACCATAGAAAACGATAGGAAACGGCAAAGGACCTACTGTAATCTAATAGATGTTTCCTATATGTCCCTGCGTACATCCCATTAATAAAATTCAACAATTTATCTAACATAAATATATAAAAGTCCCAAGAATTCTTCTGCTGGGAGCAACCATTTATCTTTCGTCGGCAACGTTTTATTTCACTGATACAAGGTTTGCTCACATTTTCGTCGGCCTCAACCTCTTCATCCTGCGCATTCTTCCGCGCACTTTCCCCATTGTGCTCTTCGCTAAACGTTCCGCCGCCTTTAACTATTATTTACACCCGCTCATTCCGCCTACTTTCCGTTCCTTTCTGCTCGCCGAGTTGCTCTTTCTTACTTTTCCCCGGTTTCTCCGCTAAAATATTTATGCGAGGCTAGACGCGGCTTGGAGAACGGAATTAGCGGCCGAATCTCGACCTTACGGAATTTTGCACTGCCCGCCCCTAATAAAATCCGCTCCCATCTAACGTTCGCCCCAACACCTACCTTTTCCGATACACATAAATAGGAAGCTGAGATGGAAACGTTTCCGAGTCGACTGCCTAACTTACTTATACGATAATTGGTACGAAGATCTGAAATTGGAAAAATTGCTTCCCGCCGCAGAGATGGCCGATGAAAAAAGGGAAAGAAGAATGACTGGCACATCGAAACGCAGAGTATCTATGGGCACTCGCGCGAAATTCAATCGAATATTGGCATAATTCTCGAGCAATCCCGATTCCTGGAGAGATCCCAGGACAGACCCCAAGAGAATTGTGAGAGAAGGAGTTTCGCGGAAGCGGGTTTAAAAATCGAAGGTGAGGCTAGTGAGGCTTTGACGATCGGACGGGTCGGTTCTTTTCCGGCTTTGCTCTCGGGCAGCTTTCAGCATTAAAAGCGCGTCGCCTCCGGGGCCCGAAATACCGAGAAAAGTGGCTTCGGGGGGGCAATCGTAAAAGGACCGCGGTGCATCCAGCTTGCTCCCACGGTACCCGGCCATTTTCCCATGGATTTCGATCCAACCGGTTCCGAAAACGTAGAGAAGCGACGCCTTTAAACGGCCCTGAATGGGGACCCCGAGAGAAGCCGGCCCAGAGAAGCCAGCCCAGAGAAGCCAGCCCAGAGAACCCGGCCATTCACCTTCTGCGATTTGGCCATTCGACCCCCTTTCCTTTTTTCATCTTTGCCTATCTCCTCCCGCCGGGAGAGCAACCATTTTTTCTTACCCATCAATCCACCGGCCGGAGCGAATCCTCACAGAACCTTACTTTTAAAACCAAAAAAACCGAAGCTTTGCGCAGTTTGCACCATCGCTAGTTAACGCTAGCTTCTAGCCAGATACTAACTTTTAAACCTGAACAATAATTTCTATCTTTGCCTGCCATAAAAATAACTCTACGACATGATACACGAATCTTGAAAGGAATCAATGTGCCGTCATATCATTATCATCAACCGTGAGGCCATTAGTTTCGACCTTCTTAGCGAGGTTTAAAGCCAAGATGCATCTTTAATCAAAACGAACGTCCGTCGCTTGATTCTGCCTCTGCCGGAACGCACTTTAAAGTGTGTTCCTACACTTCCTCCACCCCCAAATCTCTCTGCCCCCGCCCCCCTCTCTCTCTCTCTCTCTTGATGCCTCTTCTACTCTATATGCAAAGCGTATGGAAAGTATCTTCAAGGTTCGTTCGACGGATAATTGTTGAGCCGAGCAGAATAGCGTCGATCGTTAGTCAACGTTTTTCCGCTATTTTCTCATTAAGCGCCACACGCATTCGCGAGCGCTCCGCGCAATTGCTGTTTTTTATTTTAATAGCGTTAATCGACGCCAGGAGTTGGCCACCTCCGCCGCGTCAAGGTGTAATATTATTAAAACAATCGACCCGGGAACCTGTCGAATGCTAAACGCGAGTAAAACGTCAAATGGACTTTCGTCTGGCGGCTCGACTCGGCTCCGCGTGTAAACTCTTCATTTATCAAAATGAGGATCCCGCCAATTTTTGTCCAGTTCAGTATCCGCCGAACACTGTTTCCTTCTATTCGCTTCGTTTTTCTATCGAATGTAAAGCAATATTATTTCCGCATAATACTAGATTAAACTAATAAATAAAACGAAATAAAAAAAATGATCCTGTTCATTCGACTGAAAAATTCTGTTTATGGGCTGTCTAATTATTCTCTATACAATAGCTCTGTACAAGTAATTATATTGAATGGTCAATTATTATTTCGTATATTCAAAGGATTATTATGTCGATAATTACTTAGATAATCCATCTCTCACCCCACGGCAACCCTTACTCTCCTACGCACTGCATAAATTACCAACAAGATTCCTGTTGCACTTACTTACGACCCTCTATCAGTTTCTTCTTCTTTTTGAAAACTGACATTCATTTGACATAATTGGCCAACATGATCAATTTCCCCCACAAGGTGCTGTGGCACTGCAGTACAGATTTCAATAGTAAGAAATGCATGAAACAATCTGTTCCACCTCCTCATCCCTTTGGACTTCCTCTTAGGAGAAAAAGAGGCGCATTAAGGTCTTAATGAAAAACCCCTACCACTTTTAGTTTCTCACCTACCCGCCGCGCTCCATAAATTACAATCATGACCCCCCTCCCAGCACTCATTTCAAAATGGGCATTCGTGTTTTCCCTTTTCTTTTCCTTCCGAGTTTTACGGGTCTCACTCGAGCAGACGCAACTTGCGCACGTCCGCTGAGAAACACATACACGTACGACACTTGTACGTACTTTGTACACACTTTGATGCGGGCAACACGCACGGGGGTACACGTTTGATGCATTGAATCCTGTCTCGCTGAGAGTACACGCGTAAAACCGCTATCGACCGACAAAAAGCAAATCTGGCCGCAGAAAGAAACCGCGCGTTGGCCAGTCGGATGGCAGGTAGAGTCGGTAAAAAGGGCCAGAGAGAGATGGGCGAAGAAAAAAAAAGGTGAGCGAACGAGGAACGAGGAGGACACCGGAGGAATGTGTAACACGGGAAAGCATACCGACACTTTCATTCAACAAACAAACCGTCGATTGTATTCCCTCTCGCTTTCTTCCGTGATCTGGTCAGCCAGCGAGAGAGAAAGAGAGGGAGAACGGACGGACGAATGTGTCGATGCATATTAATGATCATCGAATAGGCTTGTTTACCGGAGGACCGAACGTAGGGAGAAAGAGAGAAGAAGAAAAGGAAGAGGAAGAGGAAGAGGAGGGGAAAATAGTGGTTGAACGACAAGCGTAGTACCCGCTACCCAGAGAGAATTCGATTTTTCGGACATGTTTCCGCGCACATTTGACACGCGACGGCCCCATTCCCAGAATTCGAAGACATTCCATCACGTTGACGTTGCCAGCTTAGGTGAGTGCACATGCTTCCACTCGCAAGAGCGGCGTCAAAATCGAAACATCGACTAAAAGGCACGCTCCGGCAGTTCGTTCGCACAGCAATTTTTTCTTCCCTCGCGGGGAATCTTCGGCGACTTAAAAGGGATGAGCGGAGGGCGAAAAAAGGATTATCAAAGGAAGAGTGCGGCTGACTTACCTAACGTTTCCTGGCGTCGTGGCCCACACCCTTTTCTACGACCTAGCCCGGACTCGAAACTGTCACTCGACGAGGAATAAAGAGTGTGCACCGGAGAACTTTGACGCGCACAGAACGAACGGTCGTGCAGTCGATCGGCCGACCGCAAACCACTTCTCGGCCACCGTTATTTACGTTGATAAACGCAAAATGCACAAAGAAGCCCAGGCAAGAGTCGTCAGAAACGTAGTCCGACTGTGATTACTGAACGAATGCCTCGGGCACGTCATGCAGCCCGACACTGGCGACGCTAGGCGGCAACATTTGCCAACATTCCCATTCAAAGCGGCCAACTTTCTACCTTAGGGACTTTCAACAAGTTGCTCGCCGAGTTTTGAGACCACTGATATTGACTTGTGCGACCTGGTGCGACCTTCTGGGCGTATGATGGAACTAGATAGATCGGCTGGTGGGAGCAGGTGGGAGAAGCTGGGAGAAGCTGGGAGAAGCTTGGAGAAGCTCCTCTTCGTGCTCACGTTTTTCCGTTCACTCGGGGGAGTAGCGGACGGTGTTTCTTCGGTATAGTGTCACATCGATTGGAGCTGCTTACATTTTGAATGATTTAACGGCGAAGAGACAGTGAATTTCTTTTGGATTGAGAGTGCAAGGTATGGCCTGAAAAGATGCACAAAACTGTTTCGTGATTGGAATACGTCCTGTTCTCGTTTCTTCGTCAAATGACATGACTTTACACGTTGAATTCGTCAGAATTCGTCAGAATGTAAATGGTGCTGCCACCTCGTAGTTTGCGGCTGAACTGCGTACACAAGTGGAACGAATTTGAATATTTGAACGCGCTTCCGTCGATCCATTCGAATGTTTAATTATTATATTTATATTGGATGTGACTTTTATTTAGTGTGAGTGAAATTTGTAAAATAGTGTTTTGCAGGCTTTTGCTTGGGCGATGGGGGATGTGAAAAAGAATAGAAATGTAACGGTGTATGACATCTGCATGTATAGATCATGTAATCATGGAAGGTACACGACTGGTCATCATTTGTATCGTTTTCCCGATGGCAAGAAACATCCAGAATTGATGAGAGAATGGGTGTCTAGATCTGGTAGGTAATTATTTTCTAACTTGTATACAATAATGATTAAACTCTGCAACTTGCCTCCTATTTGCGCTTAATATTCAGGAAATAAAATAAGACTGAGGCACTGGACAGCATCCTCGATTCGAAATGCTGGATTATGCCCTGATCATTTTGAGGCAGATATGTTTCAAGAAAATCGTCGCCTAGCGCCAAACGCTCTTCGTAAATTAAAAAAACATGCCGTGCCTATCAAATTTGAGAAGCCCAAGGAAATACAAAAAATCTGTCCTATCGCGATAGACGCATCCGCAATAGCGCAACTTCTGAATGACAAAAATTTACATATTGCCAGTAGAGAAGAAGAAAAATGCGACAGTTTCTCTGAGAAAACGATAGACAAGCCAGAAAAGGATAACAAAGTGCATTTGTTGCGTGTAAAAGTAGAAAAAGCTACAAAGGATAGAAGCAAAAACAAAAACACTGTCTCGCATAAAATGAGCAATATTGCGAATGTGGAGAATAACGAGAATGTGGAGAATGTTGAGAATCACGAGAATGTCGAGAATGTCGAGAATGTTGAGAATGTTGAGAATGTCGAGAATGTCGAGAATGTCGAAAATCTTGAAAATCTCGACAGTCCCGAAAACTGCGAAAATCTTGAAAACGAAATTACGGAACCGTGCATTAACGAACCGACAGAAATTGAACAATTAAAAGTGCATCAACGAGGAAAATTGACACTCCCCAATTCAGACGACGATATTGAATTAGATCACCCAAAATCAGATTCTGAAATATCTTCGAAATCAATGATAAATACTGTTTCTGAATCTCTGCAAGTAACTATGTTGAAACGCGAGAACGAGTTATTGCGAAACGATCTCAAGTTTGTTAAAGAAAGATATTCGTCTCTCCAGCAACAACTACAGGGAACCCGAATGTCGAGAGATAATTACCGTTCGGCAGTCCAATATTATAAACACGAGTCAATTGACGACTTTCTGAATCGTCGAAATTGCACCAATCCTGTCGCGAGAGCGATGATAAAATTGCAGCTGCACAAATCCAAGGCCGAGTATACGCCTGACGAGAAGGAACTGGTCAAGGACATATTCTATCATTCGATCAGCGCGTTCAAATATTTGCGCAAGTCCGGATGTAAAATGCCAGGGGAATCGACGGTGAAAAGGTGGATTCAAGAATCAGACGATATTTACGATTCCAGTAATTACATTTTGCCGGATGAAGAAGAAGAAGAATACATCAAGACGGAAGAATTAATATTGGATGAACTCGATGAAGTCGATGAGAAGACGTAAAAACCGTTGTATGCGATGTCGGAAGTCATCGTGATTTTGAAATGATCTTGAAAAAAAGACACGCGCTTTCTTACGGATATAATGTACGTAAGAAAGCGTTTCCATATTTATAATTAAGTGTTAATATTTATTATGTTTGAATGTTTGCTATGCTTTCAGTGGATACTTTTCCACGACGATCAAGAAGCGCAATGCGTTGATTGAAACGAGTATCTTTGAAAGGCAAATGAATGCCTTTGAAGTAAACGAGAGCACAGTTTGAAATTGACTACACGCAAACAGAAACATGTGTCATTTGCAATGTGATAACAGATTGAAAGCAGACTGGAAGGACTGTCCAATGATAATGATCAGGAATAAATTGTGCGATGGTATTATATACGGACTGATTGGGTATACCTGGTTTTTGAAATAAATATTTTTACTCATATCTGTTACGTTTTAATATATAATGGGATATTTATATATAGTTATTCTCTTGTTGGAATAAAAGAAATTCGAAACTTTGTTCAAATGACGACCTTATTATCTCCTGTACATAGTACATACGTGAGGGCGCTTTCATCAAGACATATTCTAAACACAGTTATGCCATCTGGAATGCTTCTACAATTAGTAAGACGCCATTTTGAAAGTAGTGTATCGTTATCCAAAGAGAGGGGTCATAGTGCACGTAAAGTTATATTTTTGTATTAAAACCGCGAAAGTTAATTGGAATTAGACGTAAATGAGTTCGAAATCTCGCGCTAGGATCAAGGCAAACATATTCAGCTATTCAAAATACGGAAGGCATTAGTTTCTTAGTAGCGACAACAGCTCTTAGTCAACCTAACCAAGCGGACGTAGAAATATAGACGTCTTCCTAAACGTCCACAGTGAGTCACTTGAATTTTTTTCAAATTTTTCATTTGCAAAATAATATTTAATACACTATGAGATATTTCCATGACAATAAATTGTAAACGGTTTAAAAACCGTTGTGTCCGTTACGGATGTTTTGCGTTTTTGCATCTTTTTTCATCCACAGCGGCAATATTTTTCTTTGGACAAGAACTCTGTCCGACATCGATCAAGATGTGTCGGGCCAATAGTATTCTACGCTTAAGATACATTTGACAGTAATTACTTTATATCACTAGATGTTGCTGCTAAACATTGTTATGACAGAATTTTTGATCGCTGCCAATGCTTGTTACAAAACCGCTCCCGTCCATTTGACATCATACACGTCAGTCATATGCGCTTTCGTTTACGTTCTTATTTATTCCTTTGTGATATCACTTGTTCCGAAATAATACACGAAAATTACGACTTTTCCGTTCGCTGGTAAGCCATTAATGAAATTAAATAATTGCGTAGCGTTTTATGTTTTTATCTGTCAGAGTGATGATTTTGACAGCACTTGTCTTGGTTGGGCACTTGCCTATTATTTACAGTGTTAAATTAATTGCAAGATAATATTCTGAAGGTGTTAAAGAAGAGGAAAGTGTGTAAGATATAGAACTGATAGAATAACTTACCTGTATGTAGGTATTGACATATTAGTTTATTTTTTGTTGCAGTTCTAATTTGCGGAAAAAACAATGGCCGATGAAAAGAATGATGATACAAAAGAGGATAACACAAATGGAACTCAGGAAGAGCGTAAATTGACACCGGCTGAAGAACGTTCTGAATATTTTAAAAAGCTAGAAAAATGGCTGCAAGAAGCATATGCATGGCAAAGTGTTGCAGCAATGTTTCCTTACTATGTGATGTCTAGTCAAGTACTAAATCCTGGAGCTGGTATGAATAAGACATATTAATTGTTTTATAATTATTTTATATTCTTATTGTAAGTATGTGATTCTGTATTTCTATTTATAATATTGTCTAGATGTTTTGCTCCGTGAATTACTTGGTGTCTGCTTCACTTATTTATTTTAATATTTTATTGGTCTAACATATTAATTTATTCTTTGACCAACAACTTATATCCTATATAATAGACCCATTGTAGGTATTACACCATTACCTACTCAGATACCACCGGTATCAAACACTCCAAGATTGATTATCAGCATAACTGACCAGCAGAATGATCCTCTAGCACAAAGAAGGCCCCAAGAGCCTGCCGGACAATTCCAGCAGCCTGGAGCTGAAGGTAGAAGGTCATAAACGATAACTCCTGTGTCCATCACATTCCAACAGAGGTTCAGCTAGTACCATATGTGGTTTTGTTACAAAAATACTGCATTTCACGAGATTCAGATTAGGCAATCTATCAGGAAGTATCAGGAAGCTGTGCCATTGGCTTATGAAATATTTTATTGTGCTCTCTGAAACGATTCCAAGAAGCCACAGATGTGTCTAACATTTGTCACGGATAAATGCAGTATTTTTGAGATGTACATTTTCATCATTATCACGTTCTCCGATCGTGACTCCTCCATCAACTCAGACGTCAATCATTCTCTTTCAGGTTTTGAGTATCGCATACCGCCGATATGGAAGCGATGCGCCGCCGAATTTATTGACTCAACAATGTTGTTTCTTTTGAAGTTTTCCATAACCTTCATTGTTATTGACGTGCTTGATTTCATGTAGGTAACTCAGAGTCTAATATTCTCTCTGTCCCAATAGTTTGTTGATTCACAGACAAGATGTGCATCCTCTCTATATTTTACAGAGACATAGAGGACTTAGTAGATCTATTACAGCGCAAGTTACTTACAGACTACAAGATGGCCTTGGAAATATCCTACGGTATCTTAGTACTGCAAGTCATTCATCTAGTAATAGATTGTATTTTTGACGTGAGTAACGTTCAGCTGTCTATGTAGGCATTTAATGGGAATTTGTTTTATGTTTGACATAACGGGAGTTTGTCTTCCTCAGACATTCTGGCTTCAACACGGGATGAACGGCCTGATAGGAGGTGCTACGCCTGGAAAGTCGATGATGGGCCTCAGGGTGGTTCATTGTCGTAGCATAACGCCAGTAGAACGACCAGGCGAGACTGATTTAGTTCTCGTCACGCCTGGAACTGATTTGGGCCTTCCGTTGGCATTGGGTCGCTCTGTCGTGAAGAATTTAATTCTAGCCTTCCTATTTCCCATCAGTTTCGCCCTATTCTTCTTCCGCTTTAATCGGACCGGTTATGACCTGATATGCAACTCGATTGTGGTGGAGGACCCCTACAGGGACATCAACAATAACAGACTGCATCAACAGTAGCTCGACGGAAAAGAAACACAGTGGACATACCCTATCTTGCCGTTGCTTCTTTTTCAACGAGATATAAGAGTATATATATATATATACACATATATAACAGCCGCATGTATATTGTATATATATATATATATATATGTGCCTGTTCTGTGCGTGTATGTGCGTCGCGAGTGTGTAACTTGTATATAAATGTATAAAATAAAGAAACTTAGGCACGAAGTATTTTTCTACGACCGCGCGCTATGCTTAGGATTTTTTGTTTCCAGCGGTTTAGACCATTAGAGTAGGCTGTTTTCGTAGCGGACCCCAGACGTTTATGTTGAACTGTAGAGTTTTGTCAATATGGTTAAATAAAGGCTGTTTCATTAAGTTCTTCTGTTGCTCGAACAAAGTCATTTAGACTGCAGTTGAGTTCTAGAAAAATAATTTCCAGTTTAATAGTTTGTTCCTTAGGAACGTTTACAGATTGACACAACTAGTCTTTCCATTTTTCGTCTATTTCGACGACCATTGTGTTTTATGTTTATCATTTAAATAGAAAATAGTATAGATTTTGTCGGATTAGGAGAAGTACATAATTCGAATGAATGGTAACCTGGCTTGAACGCCACCTGGTGCACTGTTGAGGAGGATAGGCGACACTAGTAACTTAACCAATGACGTCACTTCCCAGTTAAACGTGGCTGCCCCGCGATTGAAGGAAGGAGTGGCATCGGGATCTGTCAAGTTAAATGATTTCCCTGTGAAAATTGATGACTCGCACTGTCGACTGAGCCGCGTTAACAAGTGTGTCGTTCAAGTGAGAAAATCGAGCGTGCTCTGCGAATAAACGCGCTGAGAAATAGCGATGTCGTCCTCGGGCGATTACAGTAACCCGTTGCGGAAATTCAAGCTCGTCTTTCTCGGCGAACAGAGTGGTAAGCGCTTTTGCTATAACTTCGCCTCTCGGCCTCCGTACTTCCGTTGATTTCCGATCAATATGACATTCGGCTCGGTGTCGGCCGGGCCAGCGACCGAAATTCCCAGATTTCCCGACGGAAACGCAAGAAGGGCCATTCTCGGGAGCTGGCCAGGCATTAATTTTGAAGGCCCCCTTCTAGGTTATAGATCAATATTCCTGACCGTGTTACAACTTATTCCATGTAACCGATATCGGCGTCATCGTCGCTCTCGGCAATTTTTCTCCGCTTCAATTTGACTTTTATCATGAATTTTCCACCGCGATGTCAGGTTCCACGTTCCGGCAAGGCTTCTTGATGCAGTTTCCAGCGGTGAATTTCGCCGCTTCTCCGTTAATATTCATAATTTATGCGTGTACCTTCCCACGGCCGACTATATATTTACTCTTTAATGAGACTAACGCTTGCTCGGGTAGGAACTGCACTTCGCGTCCGAAGCGGGGAATAGGAATTGAATGGAAGGTCTTTGCAGTCAGTGAATAATAATTTTACTTATCCTTCATGTACTCATCCTGTACATTTTCATTGTTCTTTGGATCAGCATTAGTTTAATTAATGGATTGGACTATGTACAATTTTTCTGCTTCAAGAAAATGTTAGGATTTTCTTCAGGCAGAAATTTTATTCCTTTTTTCATTTAAATTTTTTTGTTAATCCAATATATTTTTATATCAAAAATGTACATGTCAGACATTGGTTGAGATCACCTCAGTCGCAAGCACACACATAAATGTGCGGGTAAATGTACGTCGACATGTGTGCTTTTAGCAACTATCTGCTAATAAAATTAACTTTTGTTCCAGTTGGCAAAACATCGCTCATAACACGGTTTATGTATGATAGCTTTGACAACACTTATCAGGTATACTATTAATATCTTTCATATGAATATTCAAAACAGATCCAATTTTCCGCCTTTCATTTTATGAGTTCACCAGTTTTAATTTTTTCACTTGAACTTGCTGTTACCGCATGACATATTTGTAACTATTGTTTGAAAAACGCCAAGTTTGTCTTATCGGAGCAGCTTCATAAAGTCATGATCAATTGTATTTAGTAATTTTGGGCTATTGTCAGGGTCTTTTCTATCATAATTGCAAAATAATTGTTGCATTCCAATTATCGTTCATTTGACATGTAAATGTTAGTAGGAAAGATAGTAGTAGGAGGGACTGGTTATTGACTTTTTTTTTTACTCAATAGGCGTATAGTCTCACAGGTTAAAATTTCTGTAGTTGGCATAATTCTTCAGTTACATCATATCAACATTATTGATTATCCATCCTGTGCATTACATTTGACATAGTATTCTGTCTGGAGCCATTTTAGATGGGTATACAAAACTTTCTTCCTTCCTTCCATTGCAGGCTACAATAGGTATAGATTTTTTAAGCAAAACCATGTATCTGGAAGATAGAACCGTAAGATTACAACTCTGGGACACTGCTGGGCAAGAGAGATTCCGCTCCTTGATACCAAGTTATATCAGGGACTCAACTGTTGCAGTGGTTGTATATGATATTACCAGTATGTGTCTTATGTAAAAGTACAATAAGATTCTAGGTCACCTCTCGGTGCGTGAGTCTACGAGTTATTGGTGCCAAGCAATTGATACAATTCCCTTTACTCTATTAGATGCAAATTCATATCATCAGACATCAAAGTGGATTGATGATGTGCGGACTGAGAGAGGAAGTGATGTTATAATTATGCTTGTGGGTAATAAGACAGACTTGAGTGACAAAAGACAGGTATCTACGGAAGAGGGTGAGAGAAAAGCCAAGGAGCTAAATGTGATGTTCATTGAGACCAGTGCTAAAGCCGGTTACAATGTTAAACAGGTACATGTCACATTGAAATCACTTGTCGTTAAAGAAAAGGCATGTAAATGTTTGAGCAGGCAAATTACCATTTTCCTTATTTTCAGCTCTTTAGAAGAGTAGCGGCGACTTTACCCGGCATGGATTCCACCGAAAACAAACCACCCGAAGACAGTATCCTTTTTTCTCGTAAGACTATGTTCACCGTACATGCTTGCATGTCACACGTGTGTCAGTTTATCATACACTATTGCAGGATCTTTCGTTTTGCCCCATAAACAGAAAGCCAGTTTATACATATCCCACGTTTTCCCCCATGATTCGTGATCATTCGTCAGATTGACGTCTCACGTTGAATGTCATTGGCCACCCATATATTTTCCCAGCAAATTCGGGTACTAACAAAGTTTACGCACTTCGACTTATTCTTGCCACCTTGCAAAGACGTGCGTGTTTGTCAATAGTCCACGTCCGTCGAATATATATTATTTATTAATATTCTTGTTTAGCTCTGTCGACGTTTCCATTGGGTTTTTCGTTATATTTTTTGTGTTTTCCTTAATATGTTATTAAAACCTGTAGTGCAAGAGGTAGTTCTCAAGGACACACCAATTGAACTGAAAGCATCGGACAGCCGTTGTGCATGCTAAGCCACCATCGGCCTAACGGTAGAAAACAAGACACTCAAACTTAAGTTAAATTATGAACTAAAGTCTTATATTAGGACATATTAGGGGCAGTGATATGCAGCCTGTGTTTTTTTCACAGCATCATACCGATTCCGAGCATTTTTTGCGGACAGTTACAAAGCACTATTATTATACGATAATTGCTGAAGTACAATGATTTCTTTGCCGACGACATATATATAGAGGGCGGATGAAGGGGATGACGAGAAGGAACGATCACATTTTTGTAGTTTAAGCAGACTGCTTTTACACAATAACGTACTTAGGCGATTGTAATCTTTTTGTCCTTTTCTTTTTAAATTATTTTCGACTTAACAATCTTACAACATTTTGATCTTTTAAGCCTTTAGTAAAACGAGCTCACCCCGTTTTTTAACTTATGACTGTATACTGCTAAACGTGGGAGGATTATGTTTTAAACACGAAGAAAAAGGGTTGAAGAAAACTTTTTGCATAACACTCTGTCAATTTTTCCTGAAGAAGGAAGGGATATCGAAGTCGAGTCAATTTTCGAGCTGATCTTCTCTTATTAGAAAAAGAGTCTACGTGTTGCGTAAATGCAGTCACAAGAAAATTGTTGGTAGTCCACTGAGTTCGATCAATGGGGGAGTCCCTTAGCAACAGATCATGTCTTTATTCCCTTGGCATGTCTACGACTATTAGCGATAAGAATACTACTTGTTTTTTTTTTGCGAAGCAGCAACTTTCCTTTAATCACCCCATTGCCTTTTTTTTGTACGAAGTCACAGCCGAAAAGACCACGACATAAAGAATTTTAGAACGTTTCATGTACGAAAATAGCGCGCGACAATGTGAAATTAAATTTTAATGAGGGAGTAAATGACGTACAATGACGAAGGAAGGAAGGACGAGTGGGAGGGTGGGAAAATTTGCTACGAATTTTATGGACGTTTAGCAGCTAGAAATCTCGTTTTTATACGACTGTTTTTTAAACTAAGACCACCTTTTTGCTCATTGTCGACGAACATTCTCACCTTTGCGATCAGTTGATGTACAGAGTGACAGAATTTCGATCAGTACGATTGATTTAGCTGTCAAGTGTCACCGTCCTGTACATTAGCTGTACCATTGAGTCGTTGCATTTATGTTCTATTGCTTTCGTTCGATTATTATTTTATGGTATTACGTCGAGACTGACGCAGTAGGTTTCCATCACGGTATGGGATGAACTTTTTTTAAATCACGCTTGACGAGAGAAGGAATAATAATAATATTAATAAGAATAATAATAATAATAATAATGCTGAACGATGCCGGTGTTGTACATAATAAAACATAAAAAGTGAATTTTGGGATATGGATAAACAGAAGCTAATGATAGTTAACTATTGCCGATCATCATCTTTGTTAATATCTATTGTAATATTTTTATTTATATAAAGAAAGGTATCATTGGTATCGTTTATCGTTTCTGTTTCTTTTTCTTTATCTTTATCTTTTTCTTTTTCTTTTTCTTTTCTGTCTTTGTTTTCCTTTATATAGGATGTGTACTGGAACGTTGATTTCTAATAATCGTTTGTCTCTTACCACGCTTTACACTGTTGCTGTATTTGTATGATTTGTCGTTAAATGCAGTCGTTAGGTGAATCTTCTATTAGTATCCGTTGAGGATGGCGAGAGTGAGCCTCGATAGCGATCGGAAATATTTAATTAAGGTGCTCCGCAAAGCTCTAATAAGAATCGCTAACTTAGCGAACGTTCCGTCCCGATTTTTGAAGACTATTTAAACGTTTCTTACGTACTTTTCAATTGCCATCAACCAGTTCTGACAATTAAACGAGTATGCTCAGACAAATCGGTGAAACGGATTATGCATTTAATGCGGATTCTAATCGCAGAGTATGAGTAAGAAAATACGTCTGTAACTCGGGAGGCAACAAATATGATAGCAAAAAGTATTTGTATCTAGCGCAGTTGAAAATCAACGATGTACAGGTGTCACGATCTTTTCTTTCCTCTCCCCCGACAAAGAAAAATGATACATTGCACACGTTGTGCTCAATCTCTTACCGACGTAGTGTTCTCATTGAATTCTTTATATGTCTATCCAAAAGAACTGAAATTGCATTCAAAACACTTACCGTAGGACCTTACGTCAAATCTTAATTCTCATTTCTTCTTTAGAATAACAGCATCTTGCTACTTTATGTTTGTTTGTTTTTATCCATGTGTGGAGATGCCTCCGGCAGGATCCTTTCGTCCTCCCGAGGGCATTTTAGTTAGACATTAAGTATCTTGAAGAGAAGGAGGCTTGCGACGCTCAACACAATACGTTATTGTAAAACGTGGTTTGCATTGCATTGCATGATGAAAGAAGTTGTAGATCTAAGATCGGCCAAAACTATGCCAGACCGATTACGTAGATTATTTTGCTGATTTACTTATCGGGGAAGTTCCTGGGATGTTTGAAAATGTACTTAATTTGAAGAAATATCGGTCTTGTGTACTTTTTGCCAATATCGCGTACATCCCTTGGTTAGAATTTCGAATTATGTGAGCGTCGCAGCGAAGGATAGAGATGGACTATTAGGCGAAAGCAATAACGATAAATATTTGTGGCTAATTTGTTATGAACGCACCCTTAACACACAAAAGCAGCTGTCGACTTGCAGAACCAATCATCGATGCAGAATGGCTCCGAGTCGGAGGGAGAGAGCGGCTGCATTTGCTAGGGAGGTGGCTTTTGTCGGCGTGCATCTACGTAAAAGAAATGCGAAAGGAAAACCGAAAAAAAGAGTGTGGGAGAGAGTGGGAAATGGAGAAGTAAAAATACATACCCCCTGTGAGAGGCAGAAAATTATGAATCGAGAGATAATGTAAACTCATGAGATTGCCATTATCGAGATGCTGGCTTCTTCTACGTACGTTGTGGCTCCTGAAAATAAGTTGCGTGATGACGAGGCACAAAAGATAACGAGATCATCGACTAAGAGGGAGAAAGAGAGGATGAAACGAATTGAAGGGAAACATTCCGTTTACAGAGTCGTTACGAAAAAGTTTATGATTCGATAATTGCGTGCGTTACAATGAGAATCGTACAGTTTCGGAAAGTGTGTATCTTACGCTAAAGGAAAGAGAGGAGACGCACAATTTTGTTAATGTAAACACTTAGCTGGTGTGTACGTTCACTGAATTGACACGTTCGCGGTAATGTACACGCTGATCGTCTAATTTACGCACTTACCGAATTGAAATGTTTATCATTAAGATAGAATGGGGCAAGAAAGTGAGATGCAAGGCAAAAGTATCCGTAAGGAATTCTCGATTGAGGGGGACTTGGCTAACGTTCAAAATCCATCATTTTCGCAATGTCAAGCCTCCAGCTACACCTGCCGTAAATTAATTCGGAATAACGAATCTCAAGCAATACTTTTACAGCTTTCGATATTGATCGTACATATCAGAAAACTAATTGCTCGTCGCATTCCTTATTTTTTGTGACTTCGTATCACGCTCACTTACTGAAACACGGACACATACACACACATGAGCGTACGCGCGCGCAAATTTTCGCCAAAAGAGTGAAGAGAAAAAGAAAAGACAAGGCTACATCATTTCGAGTTTCTAAGCTATCACTTTTGCAAAAAGTTCGTTTGCGCTCGAGAGAGAGAGAGAGAGAGTGTACTATTAAACGCGCACAAAAAAAGGGAGGAAGAAAAATTGAGGGAAAGAAAGGTCGAAACTATCGGGGGACAATTTGAGAGAAAGAGGTCGTGAGAATAAGAAAAAGTAAGGTAAGGGTAAGGTGTGGGAGAGAAGAGTAGCTAATGTTAGGCGAGCGAGAAAAACGACTGAAAGTAAAAAAAAACAGAAGAAGAAGAAAAAGAAAGGCTAATTAGCGAATGTAGGATGAAAAATGAGCGACGAATCTTTCGAGGCGCGCGCTACAATTCCGAGATTGTACGAGATAAAGGATGGAATGATAATTTGAGTGATCTATTTACATTACTAACGGTGATTTTGCGAAACAAATTATATACATAGAATGTTTATTGGCGACGGTAACGTATCGACGGGCGAATTGTTCGAAGAATTTATAATATAATCCTATTAACAATCTTTATAGACGTTTTTCGATATCTCTTGATAAACCACAAGTAAGCGTATCGACGTGATAGCGAAAGGACATTCCGCGATCTTACCAGTTAATAACGTGAAACATCAGCGTAAGCACATATAACAGACATCGAATGTACGATTTTGCCGAAGAATGCAAGAATGCCTTTGAAAGCAATCGACCAAGAAGTTAGGTTCTTCGTAATTCGGAAAAATCGTCACTTGTATCGCTTTCTATTCGTTTCGATGCGATGGCGACTAAGGAAAGAGAAAAAGTACGTAAGAATCTACTCAGTCCTCGCGAGTGGTTTAATCGTTCGTCGAGAAAGGCAATTTCCAATTATACATGTATGTATATCGATTGATAAAGAAATGGTAGGGAAATTACGATAGAGGAGATAATGATTGATGAACGCTTAGCTGGTGAGAGGTGGAAATTCGAAACGATTACTTAGTCTGTATTTCATCGAGGAGACTGAAAACTGCTTGTAGCAAGAAGCGTCACTGTCTTTAATTAAAAGCGAAAATGGCAAGTCCATTTATGTGTCTCGAGCGGACTTCGAGCGGACTTGGAGCGGACTTGGGGCGGACTTGGGGCGGACTTGGGGCGGACTAGGGGAAGGTAGGATGAAGGGATGAGGGGATGGGGAGAAAAGTGATAATGAACGCGCGAGATAGAGAATGTGGCCGACAATTTTGAGCCGCGGATAGAAAACGATGGGCCAATTTTCTCAGCTGCCGTTAAACTACGCCAAGGAGCGAGCTAATTATGAGATAGGTGGCGATTTACATGTTTCACGGTGCTCTCGGTTCGACTGATTCCATGATAATTGTCGCAGACCTCTCTATTATTTATTTTTTCTCTCTATCGGTTTACGTTAATTATTCTCTAATTGTTACGCTTAAAGTCATACATGTACACAATTGATTTGTCTTCGTCTTGGAAATAGATAGGCGTAGAATGTGATTAGAGAAAAACTCTTGGCGTGAAAAGAGTAATTATTACAAATTATTCAAACAATTGACTTAGACGAATCAAATACCTTTGTATTCCGAAAGTGGCATTAGTCAGAAAATTTCGTTAAAATGAGGTCAGTCATTGCCAAAAAGTATTATTAAATGCCGGGTTTATGAAAAAAAAAGTGTCTTACGCCACTTTAAAAATATATTGCACATAGCATCTTACCGTACTTTTGTCTTGATCCTTTTTCGATATGTTTAAGGTAAACTCAAACTGGTAGATTAAGTTAGAGTTTAAGTTCCTCATTTCTTTCGGTAGTAGACATTTACATTTAAGAAGCGTCCGATATATGACGAGAACAATTTCGTGGACTGGGTTGAATTCGATTTGTTTAAAAATCAATCTCCCAGAATCGATCGATCGATCGATCGATCCGTTATCCGTTTCACCGTGAAAAATGTTCGTCGAGGATGCGCGTTACTGACAGTGCGTCGTCGTCGTCGTCGTCGTCGTTGTAAATTAATTGTGATTTAAGGCTTTTGATGAAGCGATGTAACTTATTATGCGCCGTAATGCTTTTAACGCGAAATGAAAAATGGCAAAAAAAACAATACTCTCACGAGCAACAGTCCTTGTCTCACCCAACCCCCCTAGCACAGATTCCCTACTCTAAAAAGCGCTTCTTCTTTTTAACGAAAATGAAGAAAGAACTGACGTACCTCACTTTGTGGCGCCCATTCGAAATTCAAACGTCACTTTTTGACGATAACTTAAACAAGTATATATCCGTATATATGTATTCCACACCTTACAGAAAATCTTGACCATTATCTGTTTACGAATGAATGTAAAAAAAATTTGAAATGAATGTAATGATAATTGGAAATTTGTATTCAAAGTTCGTTGAAAAACGCCGTCTTGACCGCGTATTTTGAGATTTTCTGTATTTCAAGCAATCTGCTTACTCGTTCTTGACTCGGCGAAGAAGACAGAGTTACGTTTGAACATTACATCGAGCCTACATTAATTACGCAAGCCTAAACGTCTCAACTAGAGTGTTCTGAAGAGGTGCTAATAACGAAACGTTGTCTTCTCCGCGGAAAATATGAAATTGTCGAACATAATTGATAGGCTGATTAGGTCGAAACGTTCTCCCACACTGCAAGTGTATCATTTCTCATGTTTTTCACGTTTTTATACTTATTCACGAGAGCACCGTGTGTTTGAAAGGTAGCGCAATAGGTTGAAAGTTGAGCGCTCGCCGCTTGCATCGCTCCTTTGTCAATAATTTTCGACGTTTCGACCGAATGAGGACTGAAATAAATCTACTAGCAGTTGTAATGCATATATGCAATCACATGTACTTACATTTCGTGCCCTATAGGGCGCATTTTGGCGAAGAGCAGAATTCTATCTTAGAAAATCGTTGAAAACGATAATACGCGTTAATCATAGAATTTTGTCGCTCTTGATTGAAAATTTTGCAGAACGGGCACCTAAAAGTGATATACGTCTGCCACCGATTGATGATTTTCACACATACCGTACGCCTCTCATTATCGATGATCGATCTATATTTTAGCGTCTGTCGAGCTCAAAAGGGGCGAAAAGGGAAGCAGACATGAAAAAATCTCGTTAAATGATGAAAATGTTAGGAATTTGACCGCAAGCGAAACGGACGCAAAGTATACACGAGCGATAATACACGGACCCACACAGGTGACACAGCAAACAGACAGACACACAGCTTAAGCGTAGTTTGGCTGAGATAAAAAAGCGAAATAAAAAAAAGTAAGTTGTAGTTTGAGAGTACGAGATGGGCTTCGTTTTTCGATGTTCTGCGTAGCTTTGTCTCTTGCGGCGCGATATTTAAATGAACGATCTCGCAAATTTCATCTACGCGACGACCAGGGAAATATGTCGAGCCGCGAAGCGTCAAGTGCAATAGTTATAATATTAATTATAATTAATGATATTAATAATAATAACGATAGTGATATTATATATATATATAATTATATATATATATATATAATTTAACGGCTACTGTCAGCAATCTGAGCGCGCGAGTTCGTCTCTGACGTTTCTGCGAGCGACATATTATTATTGAAAGGATTGAACAAAATTGAGGGGAAGGTGGCAAAATACGTTGAAGGTAATACGGTGAAAGAGAGAGAGAGAGAGGGGTAATGGTAAATAGGCAAACCAATCGACGACCAGACCAGAGATCGTTTTGTACCGTGTCTTAGACGCAAATGAAACAAATGATAAAAAAAAAGAGAGACTAATCTGAGAATACAAGTTAGTTCGAAATACGGGACCGGTGGTTCATGGAGAAAATTTTGCAAACTTGTCATAAAAACTGTATGTCGCGTCTACAATTATTATTAAAATAGTGGAGCTTCAAACGAAACAAAGGAAATAAAGTTTTGTGTTCACCGATTTGGTCGATGACTTCTTACATTCGCAGAATTCCGATTTGTTGTACAATTTCTTGTTGATAGATGAATTTTTTCTAAGTTTTGCAATTATTGTTTTATGTGCTCTTATGTTGGAAAATTAAATTTTCTAATATAGAATTTGTTTAGTTTTTCAGTAGTACAATTTTGTTTGCCATCTTAATTGTGTAATCTTATAAAAGCGTTTTACGTTTCAGCAAAAATTATTTAAATTTTCTGTGCATGCATAATTTAACATACTGAATTTAGATGTCACCGTCTGATTTATTTTAAGTCGTATCACTTACCCTTTATACCAGCTGAACTATGGTGAGTATTACTACTGCTATTATGTTGAAATATCGGAAATGGGCATAGGTCATGAAAGAACCATCATCTCACGTGGATAGTAATCGTTTACATACTTTATTGTAATGTCAATTATATACAAATTTAAAATTACGTCCAGTGCTTCTTACTACACGCTGGCACACATCATAACTCTCGTGTTATTTTGTTCTTGTTTTTTTTTTCGTGCAAATTATTACATCCTGGCATCCGTTTCTCAATCTTAGGGTGATACACATCCTCTCACATTTTCTCACTCTTACACACTTTATTCATGCACACTCTTCAATCTCTCCCTCTCTCTCGCTCTGTCTGTTATTCTCTTTGTCGGCTCGGCAACAATATCAGCGACTCGACGAATCACTAAAGTTATTAAATTATCAATTATTTACAATCTAAACCGTACACACTCATTCGCAAAAGTTCACGATTGATAGTCGTAATTTCAATTAAATTCACTGGTCGTCATTTCTCCTCTCTTCTTTTTTTTTTACTCATAAACGAAGTTGTCGTTCTAGATGCCATATCATTTCGATAATCTCTTCAGAAAATCGACACATCATCTTGCTCTCCATTTTTCATCCTTTTCCTTGTCTTTTGATCGACTCTCTGTCGTCCTTTCCTATTATTGACTCTTTCCCTAGTTAAATAAAATCCCGTCACCCTCGTTTTGGCAGTATATAACCGTATTAAACGTTTTCGCTCGAGCTCGAACGCAACCTTAACATCTTACTCCTCATTCTTCGTTATTGTTTCTTCCGCTTGCAGCTGAATTTAATTGTCGGTCGAACACTGAATGTCCGCCTCAGATTTCGACGGGAGGAAATTGTTCGAAAAGCGGCACAACTCTATGGTTGTGATATCTCGAAAAAGACGATTACGTGCTGCGAACGTATGTCATTCTCAAATGAGAAACGTCCGGTATTGAGCATTTCTTTTTTCTCTCTTAGTTAAAGATCGCCGCCGCTGACAGGTGAACGTTCACGATTTCGTTCGAAATTGAGAGAAACGCGCGACTCCTTCGCTTTCGTCAAGTCGCGTTGGAGGAAAATTATTTACCGGCAATTTCATCATTTCAAGCGCGTCGAATATGGTTTTGAGAATCTCGAGGCTGTCGGAGGAAACTTTTCTCGTCTCGAAGCCACCTAACTTCAATTTAAGTTGTCCTCATTGTTATTTCCCGTCACTCGACTTTCTCTCTCTTTCTTTCTTTCCCTTCACTTTTCTCCGCCCTCGGCGTTTCCCTCAATTACGTTCGAAAAAAAAGAGAATGGGATTCTCGCCAAGATGGCGTCCTTCGACGAATTTACGGTGAAAACTTACGGTGAAAACTTACGGGGTCTATGATTTTTTCTGCGCCTTTTTTCTTTTTCTTCCTTCCGTTTGGTTTTAATCTGCCTCGTCCGCTGGCAGCGAATCGATTGCTTCGATTTTAAGCACGCTTCGGCCGCACCTTTTTTTCCTCTTTTCTTTTTTCTTTTCTTTTGTGGAAGAATTAAAGTTCTTAGGAGGTAAGGTAAGTTGGAATAACGGCTGCTCGAATAACGGCCTGTCAGTCTATTCTGTGCTGGGAAAAGGAAAGATCGAAATTATTTCCTCAAACTATGACGAACAATTTTAACTTTCAATCAGAGTAGTTTACGTTAAACGAACGACGAATGGAATTTGATAAATTTCCTCTAATATCTTGAGCCGCGCCGTATATCAGAAAGCGGATAAAAAAGGAACTCGGAGCAAAAGTCTATTCTGTGCTGGGAAAGCAAATGTTTGAAATTGTTTGCAAAACTATAGGTGCGTAATAGCAGGAATGATCTTCGACCCCAGTCAGAGCGAATATTATACTCTTATCAGGAGGGAATAAAATTAGATTTCTTTCATTTCTCACTTTCTGAGACGCGCAATATATCAGAGAGTAGAATATAGAAAAGAAAAAAGAGAACAATTCTCGTCGAAGGGATTGGGAAGGGATCGAAGTTTTTAGTTGGTTCCTAACGACTTTCTACTAAGTGGCAGACTTTTTTTTACGGATCGACAGTTAGGTTACGATCTCTTTCGGCAGTTGGTCATAAAAGTATTCTTTCTCGTGGCACCCTAGGGCTCTCGTTAAATGTAGAAAACGCTTGGTAACGGAACAAACGGCTCGCGTTGCCGTTGTCATTCGGCTCCTCTCCTATTCTCCTATTCTCTTCTCTTCATCCTTGAACGAGCACTGCTTCATTCATTGTCTTTGTTCTTTGCTCGCCATCGGAAATGGAGCCCACGACGGGCAATTAATTATACTAACAGATGAATCCTGGCTCGCAAAGTCTTTCGTCAGAAGATTTACCGCGACGATCGTCCTAGAATGATTGACTCGAAAAATTGGGAATGGCGACGCATCCGCTGCCACCTCAGCTTCTGGGCGAGATATCTCCCAATTTTCTAGCAATCTCCTTCACTTTCCGGACAATAGCGTCGCGCGCCGACGATCCACATCAGATCGCCGTGTTCCCCTAAAGTCAGACCCTCAGCTCTTCCATGACCTGCTGATGATTGTGGCCCTTCTTCAAAGTGCCAGTTCCAGTCATAGCCATGCTCTCTTGCTGCAACTGATTCGGGCTAATGATCAGGTTCTGTCCCTGTTTACCTGGCTTCGTATTCTTCGGCGGTGGGGGTGGCATCGGGACGTGGCAAGTGTTGTTCTGCAGGTCTGCGAACTCTGGCGGTGGGATGTGTTGGATGTGATGTCTCTCGGCACTCTTCGTCTCTAGCTCGCCGCAGATGTTGTTAGGCATCTGCCCATTTTCCTGTCGCTTCTTCGAACAGCTGTGTTGATTGCTCTTGTCACGTTGATAGTAGACGCCTGCGAAGATGAGGACGTTGAGGATGAGGAGGCTGCAGCCAATGGCGATGGTGACGCTTAAGGCGGTTGAATAGGCTGCGAAGCCGTCTTCTGGTTGAGAGGTCGACTCCTCGAAGGCAAGTTCGCTTGGGGCTGCTGTTGAAGCGTTTTGAGGCTTTTCAGGTATTGTCACTTCGGCTGTCGTCGTGCGGACGGTAGTTGGTATCCTCTGGATGAATCGGGGCGGTACCTGAAAGTGGTACAGGTTAATCCTTATGATGGGAATCTACATCTATTTATTAATTGCTTTCTCTTTTTATTTCTTCATTTTGAATGAGAATGTAGTAGGTTAAAATTGTCGCAATTGTCAAGCCGACAATTCGATTCTCCGAAGAGTCGGTCCAAGCGGCATCGTCTACTTGAAAGAAAGGAGAGTTACCGAGCATTCGGCTACTTTTACAGGCTTCGGAAAGTTTGCCAGCCGACAATAGCAGCCCGATGGCATATCTCTACGAGCCGGGCAGCTCAAACATTCGAGAACTCTGCCAAATTCGATCATTTGTTCGTCTGCGCAAAAATAGCAGAGGGGAAAAATTGTCGGTCGGACATGACTGTGACGGGAAGCGGGCTAGCTGGTGAGAGGGTAGGATAAAAATGTCGGAAAAAGAATTTGCAGTGCGGACAAAGGATAGTAGAGGCGGGTGGGCGACCGGGCGGTCGCGTATCACAGAGCGAACATCCGAGCGCGGCATTTGCATCGAAACGGAATTACGCGGCCAGAAGCGGCCAGAAGCGGCCAGAAGCGGCGACAAATGCTCGGCACGAATAAACAGAGAGTGCCGACTGTTTGCTCACCTGTTCGGCGTCCAAAAGGTGGTGCGACCTGGGAACGTCGTCGGTGCCGGGCTTGTGCAATTCCGGGGCTAGATTCAGCCAGATCGACAGCCTGTGCGCCCTGTAATGATTCTTCAGCTTCGACTTCAGTTCTGCAACCAAATCAAATAGCCATTAGGTACCCAATATTAGAGGCGACAATTTCATCGCAAACTGGACAAGTGATAACAATTCTCTATTTCTATTCGTAAGCGGAGTCTTCTAAGGTCAATAGTTCCAGAGATATGGTCAAGAAAAGGTGAGAAAATAGTGAAAATGTTGTTAAACACATTGCAATGCTCTTAAAATGTTCTCAATACCATTAGAAATCCTATATAATAGTTATGTGACAAAGCCCGATTCAAAATTGATCTCCAATGTTGTTCTGACACGCAAAAGCAGAGAATGAAGGGATTTTAAATTTTTCGGACAGTGTGAAAACGGTGGGAGAAGCAAAGAGTCAGAATTTAAATCGGTTTCGAGGCACAAGTGCAAAGAATGAAAAGAGCATTTTATTCGCCTATACCATTTTGGGTGGAAGAGTTTGAAGCAGAACGGATTCGGGAAACAAATGAGGGAGCGTCGTTCGGATCCAAAGCTGGAGTGAATTTTGTGCGAAGCTAGCGCGATGGCCTTTCGTATTACTGCCGAGGTTAATTAATTATTGTCGCACTGTAATCTTGTTGTTCGCGAAGGGAGACTGGGTTAAGCGAGCAGGAGAGGGAGAAGAAGGTAGAATGTCCAAGTGCGAGAAAGACAGAAACAGGGTCGGCAACAGCTTGGTTAGACGCCTCCAACTTTTGAACTGTCAGGGTGCAACGAAAGAAGAGGAACGGATGTTACTGAGAGCTTATGCGAATAGACATGTCGAGCAAGTGGCTCGTGGTAAATTTAAAAGTATTAGGCTGTTCAGGTATAATTATTCTAAAATAAACATTTGTCCACAATAAAAAAATTACTATTCGTTTCACAATCAACCATTGTCACGGTAGAGAAGAAAGGATATAGACTAGGGCGTAGGTGCAAGATAGATGCTGGAAAGAAAGGACAGGGAGAATTTAGGGATGAGCATAAAGAGCATGTGAGAGATTAAGATACTGAGTGGGAATAGAAACAGGATGTTAACGGAGTGTGAGAGATGGAAGTAGGAAATAGGAGAGAAGGGCAGAAGGGCAGAAGGCGGAAGAAAGGGACGCGTTGCCCTTAGGCTGAGTGTAGGTTGGCTTTTCCACTTGCGGGCCCGTCGTTGTTTCCTCCTCCACCTCTTCTTCCTCCCTCTAGCGGGCCAACCCCTTTCAGGCGAGCAGCACCTCACCCCTCCCCTCCCTCCCCAGACTCCGTTCCGTTTCCGCCCCTCGAACGTAAGGAACGTGCAAACAAGTCCTCGTTAATCCTCTTCCTTCGTTAATTATGCCTGCTTCCGGGCGACTCAATGGATTTAAATGCGGAGCAGGACGCAATTCGCAAGGGAGGTAGAGTGGAAAAGAGAATGGGGAATGAGAGGGATGTGGAGAGAGTCGAGTGAAAGAAGCTTGAATGACTGACCTATGCTGAGGTACTTCTTGTGGACTGCTTCGTACGCGATCCAGTCAATGTTCTTTAGCTTTGTTCGCTCTGGCCTTGAGTTCTGAGAGCTTGATTCGGGTGTTCCTTCGTTTGGATTTCTGCGCATCAAAAGTTCCATACGAGAGAAAAATAGATTTTTCTTTATTTATTGTCATGCGATGTCATTAGTTCACTTTTGATTCGGAGGAAAGAAACTTACCCCGTGCGCGCAAAATTCGTCAGATAAACGATTACGCTCTCGGACAAAGCGACTTCGGCCCTCGTATAGTTCTTCGGCCAATGTGATAATCCGCCGACCAGTGGTGCTCCGAAAAAGTATGGCAATTCCTCGCCGTGAATGCAACCGGGTCTCTGCAATGCAAAACATTCTAATAAATGCACCCATCCCACTAATATCTTCTCAATTTTCCAAGAATCCTATATCCAAATTACGCGTGTTACATATAATACAATTATCGACAGCAATGGGGTGCAAAATCGTTACATGTTACTACAGATATTGGCGATACAATTATTACCGTAATGTCAGTAATCCGTTACATTCTCTATTCTTCTCCTTCTTCGAACATATTTCGCATGGACGGCCACGCTCACGAATGTTAATATCGGGCGATGTAAATTTATTGTGAAAGCGTGTAATTCGCGCTGGGCGAAAGTTGGATGAGATTACGAAATACATGGGACACGCTTGTCATCGTATCGAGGAACAAGTAGCATCACCCATTCTACGCGTAGCCATTCAAAATCTCTGCGATCGCTCAGCTGCGCATGTACAGGCAGGCCCAAAAGAAACGTTGTCCTTCATAGGGCAAATTAATTGATATTACGCGAATAACTTTTCGTTCTTACTGCGTTGGAAAGTGTGTTACATAATGTAAGTAATGAATTAGAAGCGAAGTAAATGAGAAAAGTTAGGAGAAGAATAGAAATTGAAGGGGGTATAGTTCCTGTTGTAACAGCCAGTATATAAAGGACTACATGGGGATCGTGGTGCGTGGATCGTGGATGGTACGCAAATAGGTAGATAGGAGGTTGGGACAAAATTCATACACGTGTCCGTACACGTTCTGGCGGCGTTACAGGATGCGGCGCGTCATCGAATTTCAAATTTGCAAGCCGAATCCGTCTCGCACTTGAAGTTTACGCGTTGCATTATGTATTGGCAATTTTAATGGCGCACCGTGATAGCTACGTCTAAAGGTCCAACGTTCGTTGTCACAATTCTTTCACGCCTGGCCAACAGTTCCATTCTCTACACAATTCTATGAGGGATCGAACTTTAGTCTGACTTTCACTTCAGTTTCATATATTATTAGATTGATAATTTTACAATGTTTTCCATTCTTTTTGTAATATAATTCTTAACGTGATATAGAGACTGGCGGGGTTGAAATGGGATTTAAAATAGGTGTATTCTTTATTCTGGTTCTGAAAATATGGAAATTCAAAGAAATGTGAACTTTGAACATATATTTGTAATGGGGTTTTATTTAGTTTCTTCCTTGTAGGTATTGTTCCTGCAGAGGTTTTTAGGAACTGTAGAGGGATGAAGAGGGTTTAGAGCGCGAGTATGGTCGGATATTGAACCTGAAATATTGACGAATAATCCCTGATTGTTCGGGGGAAAAGAGCGGAAGTGTACCGTAATTTCTCCTTTCCGAGCAACAACTTGTATTAAAATCTTGTAATAAATTATATCGCAGGCAAAATACGAGGTTAAACATTTCAAAAAGAACTTTCCGTTCCACCAACGCAGATCATCAACACCCCCGATTTAACATTCACACCACCGTTAGTTTTACTTTGCATGCGAATGCTTGTTTCTCGTCAACGAGCGGCAGTTGTAGCCCGACAGAGAATGAAAGTGCATTAAAGGGGGGATGAGAGGAGGGGTGGCTTCCTTTAAGGGCTGCCATACCGGGAGGGTGAAAAGAGGCAGACGATAACACGCGAACGACCGCTGAACGAACTTAGAACACCGCATTCCCTCTATTCTCTTTCTTTCGAGCTTCTCTTTCAGCCTTTTTTCTTACCCTCTTCATCTTTCATCTCTTACTCCTGCGGCTTCATTCCTTTCTCGACGCACCTTCTTCTCCTTCCATCTCTCTTTCTTTCGATTTTCTTCTCTCCAGTGGACCCAATTCACTCTCTTCCTCTTGGTCGTCGATTTTATTCCACCCTTTGCCTCTTTCGTCCTTCCACTCATTCTCATGTCTGACTCGAGCAGGCCCTTCGTGCCACCCTTTCTCCGCCGACTTTCAGTTCTCTCGTCTTGGTAATAGTTTCCCATTGTGCGCGCCGGACAATTTGAACGTGTCGAATGTAAAATACCTTCCTCCCACCTTCGGCGACGACTACGCCTGCCTTCGTCTTCCTTTTTCTCCTGCCTTTGCCCGCAACACCCCCCCCCCTACTCTCCCCCCCCCCCCCCCCTTCCCACCCTTCACGGTGAACGGGGTCGAGACTTGTTTCGTTCGCCGATTCCTTCAATTTCCTGAGACCTGCTCTGTCGACGAACAGTTTCGACGATTCGAATTCCTCGACTTACATTCAAGTAATCGTTATGGAAAATGGCCCAATTTTATTCTCCCACGCTTTCTTTGCTTTCGCTGTTTTTATTTACCGCGAGGCCAAGAACAATACGTAAACGAATGGAATGTGCCACTATGCAAAGAGACATCCGTTAGGCATACTGAAACTTCTGTCACTATTTAATATTTTGACATGTGTCACTGGCGCATTCATTTCCTCTTCCCATAATTCCCTTCCCTTTCTTGTTGTTTTGGAGCTCGGAAATATTCTTAGTGGCGGTTTTAAATCTTGCCGCCGGTCAAGGGAATTTTCGCGAGAGAGTCTACAGATTAGCATGGCTTTGATGCTTTAGCGCGTAACCTAATCCGAATATCCTAACGCCGAAGGGCAGATCGCGGCTGCTCAAAGTGGCCTAGGGAGAGCGAGGCATTCATCAAGGTCGATTTCTCACTCGATCCTCTGTCGTCACCGAATAGCTAGGCAAAGTCACTAGACAACCTAGGAAATAAAAGGTATGGCTCGAGAATTATGGTCTGATTAATTTAGCGTGTTATATGTAATCTTGAGAAGAAAATAATAATAATAGAGAATAGGGAGTGGAATGTGATAGAAGGATAGTTGAGAAAAAGTATACTCCTTATACAGGAAGCCGAAAATAAAGTACGCAGTGGAAGGGAGGGTTCCATTGGAAGTGAGGAAGAGTGTAGGAAATATAGCGAAGCGATAATAGCGTGAGAAAGGACACCCCGACATATCCTGATCGTGCATAAAATTATTAACGTCTGGCCCGATTTACATTATATATCCGACGGTGCAGGTACCTAGGGTTAACCTAGGTACATAGCAGTCTGTGGCGCTGAGCATGAGGGTGCGGATAGGAAAAAGTGTCGCGTAAGCGCCGAGGCAAGCATCGAATTCTTCGCGGGTTACTGCACCTCAGTGTGAGTTCACTCGCCGTGTCTCGCTAATCGATAATCTAAATTTAAATTTTATCCTCCACTCGACGTCGAATGCCGCCCCGCCTGAGATGTCAAAGGGATTTTTGATGTCACCATTAATACGTTAATGACGGGGCAAGGCCGCTATTTTCACGCGCATCTTTTTACTCCTCTTTTCCCTTCATCTTATTTTCTTTCCCGCATTCCGCCTGGAAAGATTTTCTTTCATCGATATCAATGCACGTGAAGCTGCATTTAAATGAAACTATTTTTATTGAGTACGGTATTGAGATTGTTAAAATTTGAATACTGATGCCTATCTCTCACTCGTAAATATTTGTTACGGTAAATTCAATTTTCGTTGCGTTTAGCTGGCAATGTCAATTGTCGCGCCTACTAATATTTGAATTAAAGAAAATCGTGTACGTAAAAGTTAAGCCATACTCTTCTTCAGGCAAGAAGCGTTTACTAAACATTTACAAGGCAGCTTACAATTATATGATTGACCCGCAATCTTTTCGCGCAAGTTTACTCCCATTCCAAGGATTACTCTAATTAAAGCGCCTGTCAACGGAGCAGTAGCAAGGGGAAGGAGAAAAACGGGAATGAGAAAAAAGGAAAGGAGAAAGAGTGAGGAGAATTTCGCTGCGTCAATATGCGAATTTCAGTTGAAACGTCGTTGATCCTCTAACAACCCCGCTAATTACCTCTTTTGCCGCTCGCGGACCATCTCCCTGCCCTCCACCCTCCGCCCTCCCCCTCTCTCCCTCTTTTCAGTCGATTCCGGCCTTTCGAAATGGCAAGAGACACGCGTCACAGTGTTCGCCGCACTTTAATTAAAAATCCCTCGAAATCTGTCCTTTGACGATGTGTGCGCGTCCGACGCCTCTCTCGAGTCCGCATTTAACCGACTGTTCTTCGATCCGCGAAGGATGGAAAGAATCCAACAACATGCAAAGGAAGTGAAAGATTTGAGTTCCTTTCGATGTCCCTCGGGTGTTCTCTGCCTTTTTCTACGACTCGCGAAGGGATGTAATCCAAGCAAACGGGGACGCAAACGGGGACGCAAACGGGGACGCAAACGGGAACGCAAACGGGGACGCAAATACATCCGAGGGCTCTCGCTTAATTACCGAGCCCTTTTCAAATTACGCCCGGCCGTGGGAGAAGGTGGGGCTGCCATAGGTGGAAGCTGAAAATTCCGAAGGCGTCCACCAACAGTTTTTCAGAATTGCTAATATTAATCGGTGGACAGAAAATTGATGTCAATTTGGATGGTAGTACTGCTATATCACTTTCCTAGTGTCCTAACAATTAATTCATAATAGTAACTCCTTCACTTTTTTCGTTACTACTAGGCCCTAATTAAGATAGCTAAGAATTTTCGGTATTTCTCCTTACACCGAAACATACTGATTAAGAAAGCTATCCAGGTATATGTGGCATACTATAAACGACACTATTCAGCCGATCCCTCTCGAATCGATCATTAATTCGTGTTCTTCGAGTTTCGGGACTCGCCGAAGTCGAGATTAGATCAAAGTTCGACATTGATGAAACTGAAGTGAAGTCAGCCAGTCAGCCAGTCAGCCAGTCAGCCAGTCAGCCAGTCGGCCGGCCGGCCCGCTGGCATTCAATTCGTACGTACCTGCGGATAGTCGCCGAACTTGGTCTGATAGTCGAACACGTAGAGGTAGGAGTTCCGATGCGATTGGCTATGAAGATCCGCGGTTCTAGTTGCTGGCGCGACTGTATTCGCGTCCCCCAGAGCTTCCAGAGTTTCGTCCCTGAAAGATATTCCGGGAGTTGTCCTTCAAAATTTACTCCAATACATTCGTGGAGATCGTTTGCGAACAACGCATATTACGCTTAGTGATCCATTTACTTTGAAATTAGCATAAATCACTTTTACAAGATATTCTTTGAAAAGTTACTCATTACCTTAGGATATATTCTCACCTTCAAGTAGGTGAAATTTGAAAAAAGACAAAGCAGATGCTTGATACTATTACCTTATGTTGACTGGGTGCTGTATAGGCCTCTCCCAGTCCGTGTACTCGTTCATAATTGTCGCGAGAATCTCCGGCTGATGATAAGTGTAGGTGTTGCGAACGAATTCGCGCAGAATCTTCGTCCGCCTGTCGGCTTCAATTCCATATTGAGCGTCGTCCGCGGTCAACGAGAAATAGGCTTCGGAACGGACAACGCCGACCATAAGATCGTACCTGGAACATTTATTATACAATATAATATATAAGAGATGTTAAAAGATGGTGTATTAAAGGAAGATTAGTGGCAGTGGTGGCAGTCGAGGGAGAAAAGAACGGTTCGGCAGCAGGCATTACACAATATTATGCTAGTCCGGTATATGCAGATACAGACAGAGGGTAGGTTCAATCTTGGCGCCGACCCTATCCGGCAAAGGGAAAATAGCGAGAAATAAGCTCGTTTCTGGCCGGGGAAATGGGTCAGAAGGACCTGCCTTTTTCTCCGCGATAAATTAACTTTGCCCTCCTGCTTTGCCCTCCTGCTTTTGCCCTCTTCCTTCTCCGTCTTTTCTCCTCCCGCTCCTTGTGTTCGAAGCGCACGTCAACGAGTGCCTCTACATTATGAGATACCGAGGTCGTGGGATGATTTCCATTCGCTTTAATATCGCGGTGTCATTGCACCGCCTAATATCCTCTGGGCGCGTGCACGTGCACCGAAGGAGAGATAGGGTGGAGCCTTCGAAGGGAAAAGTGACTGCTGCCTTAAAACTCCTTCCGAATATTGTCTGCAGCCTCGAATTCGCATTTCTTTCTCATGTCAATGCATATGCAAGGACGATTGTCAATGCGACCGAAGTACAAAATGATGAAAAATGCGTTAGCATTTTATAAATTATATGAAACAACATATCGTTTGAAAAGAGAAATATTCAGGAAAACTAATATATTAGACATAGAAGGCACTGAATGGTCAATAAATAAATCTCAGTCGAAGTCTCGAAAATCGGTGCAAACGACTTGGCCACACAGCCGTTAGAGGGTTCTAAAACTGGGAAGAAAATCTATAAATTTTCCGTCGCTCAAATTTGACAGCATCTGGTCGTAAAAAGCAACGAGCGTACATATCCTGACGCACGCTCATAGGATCGTATATGAATACAGTTGCAGGGCTTTGAGAGCTGCTAGGGGAGAGTAAATATCGTAAAAAGAGCATAGTACAGGGGTGGAGTATGAGTCGGATGGGGGTCGGATGGGGGTCGAAGAGGGGCAAGAGATCTCTATTTTTCACGGCCTCGAAACATTCTACGCCCTCTCTCTCCTTTCCTCCCTTTTTTCCAGCATGGGGCCCAGTAATGAGTTTTCAGCGTGCTCCCCCCGATTTCCTCCTGTTCGTTCCGTTGTTTACGCGTCGCCCTCATATCTGTGAAACGAAAACAGGCAAATACTTCGATGTCGATGGGGGCTCCTGTGTCGAAGTGGCCAATGGCCGTCGTTTCGGAGTTTCACTGCCCCTTTTATACTTTGACGCATGTCACATCTTTCCTATCCTCCGCTTCCGGCCGTTTTCGCACGTCTTTCAACTTTTAGCTCCTCGGTTCAAGACCTCGGATTCTAGAAGTCCTTTCAACTACTCGCTCCTCTTTGTATTGTCATTTTTCTTGCACTGTCCTGCTTTTGATCCGTCAAAGGTTTCCATCGATTTACTTTCTTTTCGAGATGTACGCTCTTTGCGGCTATTTGAGTATCTCTTCTTGCTATGTCGGATGCCAGTTTCCATGAAATGGCAAATTTTCCCTAAAAAAAAGTCGAACCAGTTCTGCCCTCTACTCATTTCCGTCAATCAAACTTTCAGCAAAAGTTACATCTTGTCACTTTCAGATCCTCCATAGTTCTGCCATTTAAAGCTAACGCTTTGTCACTGTTCCATGAAAGTGTGAGAAACATTTAATCTAACGAAAAGTGTGCGACGCGCAGGAGCGAGGAGGAAAGAAAAACAGGTAAAAATTGGTGCCCGGACGCGAAACGTTTGGGCGGAATGAAATTTTCCGGACTATAAGGCGGTTGGTCATTCTCGGGCGAAGTTCGTTTGTCGGCTGCCTGGCTTTTCAATTAATTTCGACGCTTCCCACGCTCGGCATCGAGCGGCTTGGCATCGAGCGGCTTGGCATCGAGCGAACCGACATCGAGCGAGCCAGAAGCGAATAGGGAAAAGTTGCGAGCAGCAAACGGCTCGTGCGCGCTTCATTATGCGAATTATTCGAACGAGCGAAACTTCCCTCGCTTCATCGATCGGCCTGAATTTCGAGGCTGTCGCTCGACAAACTGTAGGTGTTTACTTTTTCTGGCACGTGCGTGGAGAGAGCAGTTCTTTCTGGCGCAAGAAGGTCTTATCAGAGGTTGTTCTTGTCTAAGGATAAATGATCAGAGTTCCATTTTTTTAAATCTCCTGAGACAAACGTGTTTTACGACTCGCTTTCAGAGCAAACTTTCGCAGCTGCGCGTAGCAACGTGTAACGAGAGGATAGAGGGATGGAAAGGGACAGAGAGGGAGAAGGGGAAAGAGAAAGCAGACAGTAGACGAAACAGAGAGCGGCGAGCTTACTTTTGAATGCGCTTCGGGTCGCGGCACTTTTTTATCATTTCCTTTTATCTCCCAGCTCGAGTAATAAAGTTTTATTTATAATATTCGGTAAAGGTAAAGAAAGACGTGCTCATCACCGATTTGCATGAAACTTTCATGAAATTGAGAAGTAAAATATTGTATGTTTAGATGGATGCATGTATGTGGAGTGATTTTTATGCATGTAGTGTGTACACACCAAGACAACGATTATATAGAAATTAATGTTTCCTACAAGGAAGGAAAATGGTCAAGGAAGATGTTTGCTTCTACTGTACTCTTTCTTCCTGAATCTATTCTTTGGTAAAGCAAAAAACGGGGAATCTGTGTTAGAGAATGTGAAATGTTGAAAGATACCTGGACAGTTTGGCGACGACGTCCTTCCTGAGGAGAATGTTATTGAGCGTGTTGATTGTGTCGACCTGGAGCGTATAGTCTTGATCCTCGGGATCACCAGGATCGATTACGACGCCGTCTATACTGGGGCCGAAGGCTGGGGCAAATTCCAGTCCCTTCACAGGCACCGATAACAAAGTTTCGAGCGGCACGATCCTGAGGCACCTCAGTAAGGCTTGAGGATCGCCTGCCACCTGCAAAACATTCCCAACCGTTAATAATGGATAAACTATCCCCCCCAGAACTTATCGCTTCTTCAATTTTTAATTATCCCGCCACATTTCTAGAATTTTCTTTCTCTAAGGGATTTTAATTGTGAACATCGATTCCAGCGATCAAGAATATAAAATTCAGAATTATTACATTTTTATAGGCCAACGATTTCATTTATCGTATATTCATACTCTACGTAATACAACTTCTAATTTTCTAGTCACTCTATTCAATCAGAGTTTCATAGTCAATTCGAAATTGTTCATCAAAAGTTCAATCACAGCTGAAAATTCATTTCATAGGAGTTTAATTGATTCCAGAGAGTGGTGGGTTTTTAATTTTGTAGCAGAGTTCAAATGTTTAATATCGTGTCGATTGTTCATGGTTCGGCGTAGGTATGCTGCTGGGAAATTTAAATATAACTCGTGACTCGGGTTCAATTTTTAGTTTGAAGTTGAACAACCTGGCGCATAATTTTAGCGAATAGTCTGTCGACAATTAGCGTATCCTTAATTAATTTTGGCATGAGAAAGTTCAGTTATTCAGAAGATAAGTTCAACAATGAGACTTTAGGTGAATTGCGTGTGTGACACGATAGGCTTGCTGGCAGGGAAGCGAATTTACATTCAGTCTTCAACAAGCAATTTTGATAGAGCATCGCGTCACCCATCGACACGTAGGTTCTCCAAATTCAGCTCGGAAATAGTTGCGGTAGATTGAAACTAGCACGCCAGACGAAATTTGATTTGCGTATAACATTTTCGCTTGTACGGCAAACGACGCTCGAAAGTCGATTTAATGGGATTTAATTGAATAACCGGGCAGAAATCCACAGGTGCACGTCACGCGACCGTACCTGCCTGCCTTCCTACTCTCTCTCTCTCTCTCTCTCTCTCTCTCTCTCTCTCTCTCTCTCTCTCTCTCTCTCTCTCTCTGCACACCCTCGTCCAACCAGCCTTAATTCGTTCAATTGTTTCTCGAGGGCTGTAATTTCGTATTCACTTTGCATCCCCCTACATTTAAAGGCGAGAGACCAACTTGCCCACCATTTTTTCTTAATGATTAGCACTGTTTAGTCGGCTACCTTATGACTATATGGTTAGAGAAAATTAATTTCTACTATTTTACCTAATGCAAAGCAGCAATTTTTTCTCTTATTAAAGCGTGGGCGGAAAAGATTCGATTGAAATTCGAAAATCAACTCTGCCCCCCTAAAAATTGCGCGTCGAATCGGGCGAAAGAAGTGGAGCTCCCTCCCTCCCTGCCTCCCTCCCGCTGCGTTGGGGTCCCCTGCTGAGCCCCCTCGATAATGAATGGAATTATGAACGGCGAGGTAAATGCAGTTGGCGCGCCGATTGACTTTAATTCGAGTGCGCGCAAATGAATTGCTTTAGCGCGGCCGATAATCGCCTTTCGAAATGCAGCTTGACGTAGACGGAGGCCACCGACCGCAATGGAGAGGGCCTTCGCGCCTCTTCTCTCCTCTCCTATCCTCTCCTATCCTCTCCTATCCTCTCCTAGCCTCTCCTAGCCTCTCCTAGCCTCTCCTCTCTCTTGCACCGGTAGAATTTCGGCGAGCGAAAATTAGCGGCCGCAGCACCGAGCCAATCAACTCTCCCTTTGCCGAATGCTGACAGGCCAGCAGCTCATCCCGGAGATACGACCGACTTCTCTATCCCCCTCCCCCACACCCTCATCCTCCCGTCTCCCATACTAGATAATACTGACCTTTATGCAATGTTACTCTTAACGAAGAAATATTATTTTCAACCCTGTCATCTGACTAACATGACATTTCTTTTAGAACGAGCGAGATTTTATTTTCTTGTTCGTCCTATGGAAGCATTAATAAGAACAACTCGAAAAACAGTTTTTTATTTAGTAAGCCCGGTATAGAAGAACGTTTCGTTAAATTCTCTCTGGTCGCGTAGATCAGATCTCCTTGCCAAAATGCTGACAGCTCAGTCAGCCGGAAATGCGACTGGCCTCATCGCCATTCAGAGCAGGTATTAGTGACATTTATGCAGTTTACGTCTCACCGAGGGAACATCAGAAATAAACCTTTCCGACATAGTCAAAATGTCACAATCGTTTGAGATTAGGAATTTATGCAATTTCATACCTTTTCCATGACAACAGACATAAAAAAATACTTGTCCGTCAATTGAATTATAATACAAGCTTCATTACGATTTCTTCTCCTCTTCCCTACAAAAAATGCAGAAAAACGATTTCCTTGATAGATTACCCTTGGGCTTTTCCTTCAAACCATTTTTCCCCCACCCAGATAAATTTCTCTCCGATTACAGGAGGCTAATAGAAAATAATCACTCGCTTGGCTTGATACGGGGAGAAAATTGGGGGGGGGGGGGGGGGAATGCGGAGAAATCGATAGTTGTGACTCTACTAATACGGAGGATAATTTGGGCAAACGAAGAGAGTAAGGAATTCGTGGCCCATTTCGAGAATGGCGGAGAAAGAGAAAGAGAAAGAGAGAGAGAATGCACTTCTAAAGTTGGCCCTAAACAGGCACTCGAATCGGCCGGCCGATTGAAAATAACGATTAAACCGGATATCGGGATAAGTGTTTCTCGCTCTCCACCTCTCTCCTCCTCTCTCCTCCTCCCTCCTTCTAATCGACAATTGTTTCGCGTTCCCTCTCTAGTCTAGGCGAGCGAGAAAAGGGAGGAACATAAATGGATAACGAAATTACGTTATGTCGATCGCCACTTTTGTCCTGTCCAACTATCGTACGGAGTACAGACTTTGTCAACGGTATCATTAGTTTATATAGCAACAAGGATACAAGACGGATTTTTGGTAGAAAAATAATTTGGAGAAAGTACCGATTCAGATTGATCGAATGACTCAATGATAGTAGAGTAAAATTTAAGAGAGCGCTGTCGGTCCCGTAGATCAGTCACAGTCGCTTTTCAAATCATTTTCCATTATCCTTATTAAATATGATATTCATCAGTTTCCCTCAATTAGCTATCCGATAACTGGCAGCGTCTGGGAAGAAACTCAAAACTGTCAAGATTGAGCCGCGTGCCATTGATAAAATTGGAGCTGGAAGTTCGTAGCTTATGGTTTATCGGTATATTAGTTTATTAGTTTATTAATCGCGCGACGAAACACGATGAGACGGCCAGCCGTCTTCCATTAAACTGATTAAAATGTGTGCGACGAGTGGGACGTGTTGAACATCGAACAGGCTTTACCTAGAAGCGATTACCTCTCGTAGTCTTGCGAGCTTCTTTAATCTAACGGTCCTATCTCATCAATTTCTTATTCTCTTGCTATCCCATATTCTTTTTAATCGCTCCTATACTACGCGAGTTAAACGACACAAAAATAAGACGACAAATAAATGCCCCTATTATCGAAAGAAAAGAATAGAAAAATATTTCGGTTTAGAAAGGCCATAACGGAGCTTGAGCTTAAAGATCCACCATATTATTTGCATTAATTTTTGCTTCTGGCGTCGTAATGGCCTTGTCTCCTTGTCGGAGACGAAACTCAGTATAATTCGAGATAATTGACGTTTATTTAGGATAAGCGTCGATCGCGTGGGTGGAGGAGGATAAATTTTGGTGTGTCGCCGCCAGTCGAGCTTGGATGCTTTTTGCAGGGCGCGCTGCGTGCGCATTACCAATTATATTAACGATGCGCTCCAATTAAGCTAATATGCCGCGGGCGAGGCAGCGAAATGTGTAGAGAAGGGAGAAGGTAGAAGGGAGAAGGAGATCGCGGATCGGAGTGCCGGACGTTGAACCTCGAGGTTACGGAAGAGGTCGCCGCTTATATCGACTTTTCTTTACAGCACCGGCCATGTTTTTAACCTTCTTGCCATTTTTCTTCTTGCAATTTTTCTTCCCACCATTCTGCTGCGACTAATCTAGAATACAGTCTTCCTACTTTCTTCTTAATTAGCTAATTTCGTTAATATATCATTAACTTAATAGATCGAACTTTGAATAACGTTCAACTTTCATCACATATATTACTTTGAGATGATATCGTGAATAGAAATCTTAATGGTAATTGTTGCGGAACTCCAGTCATAGGTCTAATTGATCATACGACCAATTGCCATCACGTTTATCGTGACGTAGGTACTAACAGGGTAGCTAATTAATAAAAAACATCGCAAATTGCCAAATGGAGCAGAAAATGTCGACGTTCAGTGTGATATTTTTAATTTATGAAGATACTAATCATTAGCCTGATAGCCAGTGGTTACTTACCGAGGAGCAATTTAAATGTTTTGCCACCTGCATGGCGTAATTGGCAGCACCCCTGACCAAGGCCCATGGCGAGAGCGCACTGCCTGACATCAGAACTCCCCTATGAAATAACAGACCTGCAACAGAGGGAAACGAAAGATTAATATTGGCTTCAACAATTTTTCAGCCGCCGATCTCGAAACGTCATCGTCTCTTCGAACTTTATGGACCGAATCGTCGATCTTTCGAAAGCTCGACATTGCCGGGAAAGGAAGGGGAATGGCGGCTTCCGGTTTCTTCCACGGACGACGCGTTCGAAGCATTTGCCGAATAGAAGATACCCAGAAGAAACAGGCGTGCCAATTCCGTACTTTATCCAAAGTAGGTTGTTCGCCCGGCCGCAAGAATTTATTCGCCATCTTGGCAGCGGTTGCCGTGGCAGATTTTACGAGTGGATATCCGTTCCGTGGAATTCTGTGCTTGGATGGGGCGAAGACTTCCGAGATTGGTGGATGCCAACCGAGCTTCCGCTCTTGCGGTCAACGTCGAACTGATCGCGGTGTCGATCGCGATCGAAACTCCAAAGGATCGACCGATCTATTATCGACGAGTCACATTTCTTTACTTTGCTCAGCATTCCTTTTTTTATCAACAACTATTTATTTTGTCAGCAACATTTTTTATCTGACTTTGAGACTATGGATTATTAAACATTACTACATGAATATAGAAGTATGTATGTACGTATAAAAAATAATGTGTAATTGGTTGAACTTTTCGTACTAGGCAACTACATTGAAATGTGAAGGGGCCTAAATTTGATAATTCCGTCCCGTTTGTTAGCATTAGACCAATATAAGGTAAGCACGATCGATAGCGGCTTCGATAGGAGAAAATAGCTGGTGAGGAAAGGAGAATTTATTTTCCACCGAGGGACAAAGGGATGACGTGCGTCGCGTTACAGATTGTGCAACGTTTAAGCCCTGCCTTTATCTGCGTTTATCTGCGAGCTTGCAGACAGTATCACGTCCCGGATATTCGACGTGATCTCGTTATCAGCCTTAAGACAGAGTCCCGGTTTCCTGTCGAAATAAACGGCTCAACTCAACAGCCGATATCTTGTCACGCTCAGCCACTTGTCGATATACATCGATATATGTCCAACTTCTCCCGGTACCGTTTCGATATCCACATTTCCGTTCCTTTGAGCGCGCAGGAGGCACGTTATCCCTTCAGGATCGGAATCAGGATCAGTATCAGGACCACGAACACGACCACGATCACGATCATCATCTGTCCCCTCAACCGGATTTATACTAGAGGATGCAGTGAAAAAACAACGACTCGTTATCGTTCGATGGAGTGTCATACGCGTTATGAAACGCTTTCGAACTGATCCTTTCACGCTGGTGTACAGATTGATACTGTTTTCGCCTCGACTATTTCATAAAGAATCATTTGGGATCTTTCCGAGTGGTCATTCAATGAGTCTCGATTCGAACACTTTCAATTCGATCGAAAAGCAGCAGTTCCGCTAACGGCAGCCAACATTACCGTCCGCTTCTTTACTTTTTCCTGAGTCGGTCGAAGAATGGGACAAAACTGGCGAACGCAACAGGCGCCGAGAGTTACCGAGTTCCGCTTTTGATCATTTTAATCTGCCGCGGGTAAAGCGCAATGAAGGAGGATGAAAAACGGAAATGAACGCTGAACATAGGAAGGTTTTCATGGCGAGAGAGGGAGAATGGAGGAGAAAACTATGAGGGATAGAGAAGGTTGGATCAGAAGAGAAGGAGAGGAAGAGTGGAAGAAGGGAGTGAGGAGGCGAACGACTTGGTTCGTGGAGAAAATAAAGGCAAGCCTGCTTGTCGAGTGCAGGAGACATTACGGTGCATTAAAGAAATTATCCCCAGCGATATAGCGACTCATTGAGTGCAGTAATTCACTAATGGCGAAGCTTAAGAGTCTGCGCTACGGCTGGAATTCACGAGCATGGGGTCTCCTGCACAGCTCAAACATGCTTCCCTTATCCTTCTCGACATTTTCCTATTCTTCCTCGTCGGCGCACTTTTTTTTCCCCCACGCTCCATTCCGGCGAATACCGTTCCCGAGCTTGCTTCCCACATTCCTCCGCACTTATCTACCCGTTGTCTGAGAGGTGAAGGCTAACTAAAAGGGAACGGTGGAAAATTACGCCAAGTTAGGGGGAATATTGTTTATCGTGCAGAGGTAAAAGCCAGAATTTTTATTGTAAATAAAAATACAGTCTTTTGTTAAAAAGTCATGTACGCGTCAGGAGTGGAAACTGTGGACAGAGTGGGAGAGAGAGAGAGAGAGAGAGAGAGAGAGAGGGAGAGGGAGGTTAGGGTAGCCATAGGTTTGGCCGCACAAATGCTTATTGGGATTCGAAAACGCTTACATGCAATTGGGCGCGAGGAGCAAATGGGGTTGGCCGCTTTGGGCAGATCTTTGCTAATGCCGAGTTCCGTTTGGCCGAGGCAGCTGATAGAGAGCCTCAAACCGCCGAGCAGTGTGTCCATTCGGATCGTCTGTCCGTTCCGCGTGAATTAAATTCGTCGGATTAGATTCGCTCGAAGAGAGGGATGCACTGATAGGGAGGGTTGCCCATCGCTTGTCCTCGACTGGAAAGTGCCCAGGCTTCCGGCTATGGGCGCACCCTCAAAGGGAGCCAGGAAGCGAGAATCTTGTGAAAGGGATGGGAACCTGCTATCAGATACAAAGAGAAAGAGAGAGGGAAAGAGAAAGAATGTAAGAGGGATCCGCAGAGTGACAAAACTATATCGAAAGCAAAAGAGGAAAAGGTGATCAATTAAAAAGAGAAGTGGTGAGAGAGAGGGAGGGTAAATTGAGAGGTAGAAGGGAAGGGATAAAAAGGAATCCCTTTGGCTGTTTTAGCAAATCAAATGACAGGTAATGACGCTCCCCTTGAGGATATCGGGCCGAAAAAGGGACGGCTTTTATTTCCGTCGCGTCACGGATTGCGGAATAATTAAACATTTCAGGAGTCTGACAAAGGATCAAAATAGCGAGCCTCACGTGTCAAAGGTTGAAGATCGCTAATTTCAGAGATCAGTGCGAGTATGTGTATGTATGATCTGCAATCATAATTTAGAGTATCACGACTGCATACTTAAATAAAAATCTAAGTCAAACGAAAAGAAAAACGACATAATCGGAATTTTTTGTAGTTCGTCCACTTTAAAAAGAAAAACAGTATGCAGGCCGCAAAGATTAATTGGCAGGAAGTAAGGAGCAAACTGAAATTTCTGAAAGATAAAGAACGGGCAGCAGCAGCAAACAGCAGCGTTTGGTGACGTTCAGTTGAACAAGAAGCGAGAAAAAGGAATGAGAAAAAAGGTGAAAAAGGTGAAAAGGGGGAATGAAGAGGAGAGAGGGTGTTCGGGAGGCGGGAAATAGTCGGCGATGCGAGGAGAAGGTCGTGACGAAGGGACGACAGGAAATTTCGATGCTGAGGAGAGGGAAAGAGAAGAAAGTAGTGCGCGGCTGGTCGCGAGGGAAAATAAATTCGTCGCCTACGTCTCGCCTACGTCGCTTATGTCGCCGACAAGGAGAGTGGGGTAGGAAAAATGTCTACACTCCTGTTTATCTCGCCACCCTTTGTCTCGGCTTGGCGAAAAATTTCCGCGGGAAATGGGACGAGATGCTCGACGAGGTGTTTTCGTTCCGTGGAAACATCAAACACGACCGGTACAGAGACGGTCTCTCTCACTTACACGCGCACACACTCACTTCTTCCCCCTTTAATTCTATTTCTTTCTCTATTTGTCTTTCTTTATCCTTCCATCACTCCCTCTCTCTCTACCTGTTCCAATCGCAACTCTACAACGAGTACACGCAATATTAAGCTAAGCGATATTGAAGAAGAATTCAGGTTCCGACAAATCTACTCGTATTGCTGAATTTTGATTGTTACGTTGTTCAATTTATTTGCCTTGAAACGAAGTCAATCTACAGAGCGCAACCCCTAAAACTGGCAGACGTGTGTTCAATCAAGGTTTAGCGGTTCTTATCAGGTAACCAGCCGTTAGATTATAATTCAGCTTAGAAGAAATGTGATACCGTGGTGGGCTTAGGCCGCATTCGATTTCTGGTCCGTTGTCGGCGCGGCCAGTAATTTATGGTCTGGTAGACCGCGACCATTATTTATCGAACGACTCGTATCATTGTCTCGCGCTGCTTTCTGACCGCAACGTTGACGCTATCTTCTGTTTCACGTCGGCGAAGAAACAAGGCAGTTTCAGAGAGAGAGAAGTGGCCTTCGCCCACCTTCGCCCACCTTCGCCCACCTTCGCCCGCATACGACCTCATGCTTGTCGTTCATCCAGTTTTATCGGCAACTCGAGCCTTCGCCAAGATAGGCTCCTATAATCTGCTTATTCTACCATAGTTTGGACATAGATTCTCATCTCCCAAACGATATAGGCACAAGAGCGCATCTTTATTACGTGTAAACGCAAAATTGTAACTTTTCGAACAGGAAATGATCGTGAGAACAATTATGCAGATGTGATACGTTCAAAAATGAGTCGCAAAGCAACAAGGGGCGAAACAGTTCTACAGGTAATCTACAGCAATTAGAGAGTAAAATGAAAAGCTTACAAGAAGAGATTCTCAACTCAACTTGATAGCTTTACGGGAACCATCTGAGAAGGCTGACTAGGGGAATGAATTGGATGATAGTTGAAGAGACAGTAAAGTCAGGTTACTTACCGTCCGGTACAGCGTGGCTGGTCATGAGGAAATTAACACAGGCTGCTCCCGTTCCGTGCCCGATGAGCGTGACGTTCCCAGGATCGCCCCCGAAATAGGCAATGTTCTCGTGGACCCAGTGTAATGCCGCGATTTGATCCATCAGCCCGTAATTCGCCGGTGACCGTAAGTGCGAATCTGTGTTAGCATTTAGAAAGCCTGCAATCAAAACAAGTCCGCTTATGGTTAGTCCGGCTTGCAGGCGTGTCTCGCCAACCTCGCATATCCCCTCATTCTCCTACCATCCTACCATCCTACCCTTCTACCCTTCTACCAACCCTATCGTCCTACACCCCGCATACTCCCGATCTACGGCCTCCGAGCTACGGCCTCCGACCTTTCCGTAGAGCCGCGCAATCGGGCTCAAACTACATCCGGAAACTCGTACCGTAGCTCGTCAGATTAATTCGAACTGAATGGAGTGCTGCGAGCGGTGAGCGAGCTAAGCTTTCCGCACGTTTCTGCTCAATTTTAGGAGCTCCTGTTCTGGGAAGCTGCTGCTTCCTGCTTATCGAGCAGCCTTTCCCAATAAATAAAGACTGTTTAGCTCTATCTCTATTTGGAACGACCACAGTCGCACTGCTGCGAGACAGAAGCATCTTTTCGACAGAGTCAATTTGTTAACGATCTTCCCCGAATGAGAAATCATCCTTTGATAGCAACAGTCGACAGTCGTTGGGCGAATCTTGATAAGAGCTCGCGAAACGTCGTAAACGACAGGCACACTCTTAATGAAGTCGCGCAGTTAGGCGGGATTAAAGGATTGAATGAAACGTCAATGAATCGATTCGGGTAGCGAGGAACTTCTCTGTCCCGTGTTCGGCAAATAAGCTGTCGATTTATTTGCCGTGCCTCCCGCCATGCCTCCCGCCATGCCTCCCGCCATGCCTCCCGTCGTGCCCTACTTTGCATATCGCTATCAATCGACCGCTCCCGGCAGCGAACTAATATTTATGCTACCGCTGCTCCTGTCTGTCTCTCTGTCCGCCCATTTTTAACAGAGCGTCTCTTTTATTATGCAGATGTCTCTCTCCTACCTCGTAGGTGCAATTTTCCAAAATGTCCTGCTTAACTCTTATCCGGATCGCATCCAATAGGTAGAATGAAAGAAACTTGATATTCCTTTTATCCCCTTTCCCCTTTCCCATCACGTAATCACGTGCCGGACACTATTTGCTTTTGCTACACTTCAAATGATTGTTTCTATCAAGCTGTATCTGTTCAACAATTTTTATACTTCGCCCATTACCAGAAAAACAATTACAACGCCAAGTCGCCTCAGCTCCCCCCCTTGAACCCATCTTCGAACACCATAAGAAGAAAATTTCCCTCCTCCGATTTCTTGTTTCACTATAAATCTCTTGGCAGTTCCCCGGCTCCCCTTCATTCCCCTTCATTCCCCAACGATCGTTTTGCCAAAACCCGTCCCGTACATCTACCCTCTGGCCAGACACGGGCACAGGATCGTAGGGTAGAGAAGCGTAAGGTACGGAACCGTAGACTGCCTCAGAGCGACATGCCCGTAAGTGGAAAAGGTCCGCAGCTAGTCGGGTAAAAATAGAACGCTTTCATATACACCGGTTCGGCTTCATTTTCCCCTGGCGGGAAATCATCGAGGAGGGACCCTTCTTCATCTTCCTCCCCTACCAGTTTCGGGCGAACATTTTCAGCCCTCCCTTTTCTTCTCTCTCTCTGCGCCTTAGCTACCATTCTCAGAAGCCTCCCACCCCTCTACTGCCCTTTCTTTGCGGATATTTCGCGTCGCTGATACTTCCGTACTTTCGGCCTAATATATAGCATGTAATATTGACGACGCGGGGGATCTGAATTCCTTCGGCGATGAGGGGGGCGTAGGCGGCGGCAGGAGGGAGGAGGGAGGAGGTAGGAGGGAGGAGGCGAGGCTTAAGTAGGATCGAGGATATTTATTTTCTACCTGGACCGGCTTCCTGCGCGCACGGCCACCCCGCTGAGAACGCTTCTCCTTGCTTTATGTGCTTTATGTGCTCTATGTGCTTTATGTGCGATGCAAGGGACGGTCCTTTCCCTTTCTTACTTCCTTTTTTTCGTCTTTCCTTCGTTGCCCCCTTTGTCTTTCTCCTGAACCGCTTGGCGGAATCTATGTTCTAGTATGTTTCGAAAGAAGAGCGGAAGTCGAAGAATGCGATGTGAGGCTAACGTGATTTAGGCTAAGATTTGCCGTTCTTGATAAAAGTAAGATGAAAAAGTGACATCGTCGTCTGATAGTTTGCACTATATTTAGTAGCTCAGCTGAGGTTCTAGTCTCGCGATCATTGGAGCGAGGGAACGGCTGGCTTTTCGAATTATCGATTCGACGCTCGCCGTTTTGGTGGAAACAGAGAGCGCAACATCGTTGACCCATATTCGGGGACGCGTGCAGAAAAAGGAGCCGACAGTGGCTGGAAGTTGCTCGGGGCAACTCATGAAGTACAATATAAAGGGTAGAAGGGAAGTCATAACACCCTTTCTCTTTCTTCCCATTTTCTCATTCCGCTGCGCTTCCATCTCCTTTCTCTCCTCTTTCCTGCATTCGAAGCATAGTATACGGTATTGTAGGGATATGACAAGACCGTTATGGAAATTTATATAAAAGTCACAGTCTTTTAGACGATTCGAACACAAATTCTAATCTATATTTAAGAGAAAACTGCTGTGACTAGCTTCTTCTCAATGATGATTTAACAATTATGATTTAACATCGTAGAGACAGTTGGGAAAGAAGGGCTTGGAGGAAGGACTGGGTGGTAAGGGGCAGCCTCGGGGCGGTTCGCGGTAGTGAAGGGAGGATCGGAGGGTGGTGGCTTGCACCGCAAGAGCGGCGATCGTTGAATAGGCGAACAGTGCAATACGTCGAAGCTGGGGGTGCAGGGTGCAGGGTGCAAGGTGCGGGGCGCGAGGCGCATAACGATGGCGGTTCAATTTTTTCATCCTCCCCAATGGCATCCTAAGCCGGATAAAATCTCTGTTCAGCTATTAAATTTCAGACATTTTCATTTTATACTCTCAAAGTAAAAGTTTCTTAAATTGCAATATTTATTTCTTTTCTTTTGAAGTATCTTGATGAAATAAATCTCAGCTCGACACACGGTGCTAAAAGAGAAAGTGCGATTGAAACGAGAGGAGGGAGAAGTTGACAACTGCAGCAGTCAGTAACATTTGGGTCAAACGCACAGTTTCGGTAATTACGACAGCCTCGGCTTTTCAATTACTGCCGCTAATGGGGATCTCCCGCTTGCTCCGATCGTATTCCCGTTACAGGAAGGTGGATAGGTGGAGAGGCGGAGAGGCGGAGAGGCGGAGGGAGAGGTTACATTATTGTCTAGATTTTAGTTTAGATGCGGCTGTACATTCGTTCTGCCCGGCGACGATCGTATCGTTCCCCGTTACGATACGATCGTTCGATTTTTTTCTCTCACCGGCTCCCTTTTTTTCCACTCTCGAACGAGGTCGATGGACGGACGGGCGGACGGGGGAAGGGCAGGGGCAGGGGGAGGAGGAGGGTGATGCTCGAAAATGGAATAGAAATATAAAGCGACGACGGCGTAGGTATATCCCATTGGATATTCAACCCCCGGCACTTCCGTGTTCCTCTATTCTTCCCGTTACAATGGAACTGCTGAACGTTACTCGTTGATTTAAATTTTCCGGTACACGACAAGTGGAAGGCGTGTAGATCGGGAGTGTGGGTAGCTAGCTTCGATAGGTTTCATCCGAACATCGGGGAAAATGAGCGATCGTCAAAAAAATGATCAGAGGAGAGAGATGACCTTAAAAGTCGAATAGAAAGGTGACGAAACGTACAATCATAATCAACATCAAGTTACTTTCCATATTTTGGTAAAACATTAAGGAATTAATCGTCATGTGAAATAAATTTAACTAAGCCATCTAATACTGAGCACCTTACGCAGTGCGTATATCAATATCGGACACCTGACACAGGTAGACAGACACGCACGCGTACTCACTCTCTAGCCCACCCCCCAACCTGCTCACATTTGGAGAAGTATTCATATGATGCAATCGGATACGGTTAGGCACAAAGAGCAGCGGTGTCGAAGAAAAATGAGGAATAGGAAAATTGAAACATGCCTTCGTCAGGGTAGATTTCTTTTGCGCCAGAGTTTGACTTGCTTTCGGTCGTGCCTCTCTCTCCCTCTCTCGTTTTAGCCTGCCTCAATTTTTTTGCGTCGCGCACAGGGATATCGTGGGCGGAATTAAATTTCCAAATGCCCGCGTTTCAGAGTAGAGAGCCAGTGGAGGCCATATTTGCGGCAACGTCCTGCTTAGCGCATGGGAGAGACAGGCCTCTCCTGACACATTGGATATTTTATTTTGCTCGCCGGAGTCACTGCCGCTAACGGGCAGCCAACCATCTCTCCTCGCAAAGGAACCGTGCAATATTCAATTCTCCATGCTTTTCCTTTTACCTGCTTCACAGTACTCTCCACGAATCTTGCCGATTATTGATCCATGCTCGCGTAGAAAGTGTCGATTATTCGAATTAGTCATAGATTCATTTTGTGTTTGTCAGAACTTTTGATTAAGAGGAGTGTGAAAAAATTGTATTAAATATTGTCTACCTTATTACTTATCACGCCATATAACGAAGCTTTTCAAGGGAAACAAATGTAACGCTTGCTGAATTTTAAATTGGTGAGGTTACATTCATAAAATGAATTGCGACATATTTGAATCTGGCAAATTTTCAGTTGGTAGAAGAGAATGTAAAACATACGATAATTTGATTAACCTGTCCCATAATAATTTCTCTACATAATTAGTATTCTGACTACATTGTGATAAATAGAAGCAACATTACAATTATTCAAGGTTTACCAATCACCGAAAACTTATCTTAAACGGACTGTAGTTTCTTTTAATTAATTATTTATAGATTATGTCAATCTGTCATATTTTCATGCAACGGAACACTGTTAGGAATGTGAACTAATTTAATTAACTTCTCCTAATAGTTGGAAGACTGAGAAAGTTTCAAGGAAGAAAATCTAATTCCTATTGTTTTGAGCTTAGCGAAGGCGATTGAAAAGTTTCAAAAGAACTATAGTTGCCCTTAATTGAAGACGATATCTTTACTGCAGGTTAACGCAAGTTTTGTCAGGCTGGTGGGTACCATTAATAAAGCAAGTTTAACTTGGCGCTCGGCTTTCAAGGAGGGCAGAGGATTTCACCGGCAGTCGATATCGGATGTACGCTTTAAACTTGCGTGCTGGCCCAATAATGAGAAGGTGGCCATCGAAAAGCCTCTTACACCTCATTGGATACTGTTTCGTCTAATTCAGCAGGCTTCCCGACGGCAACCTCTAATTGCCGCCCACTGCCAATCATCTTTCCGCGTGCATCAAAGAATTCGCTGATGCACCACGATGAAAGAGCAGTCTGCTGTTAACGTATTAAACATTGTCTTCTATTCAGGTAAAAGATGTTTCTTTTCTTAGAGAATAACGTCGTAGGAACTATTTTATTCCAGTATATCCATGATGCATAAAATCAGACGAACTTCAACATTTTCAAGTGAAAATACACTATTTCCTCATCAGTTCTTTGCTATATCTTCGAAACTATTCCACTCAGGACAATTCGGTTGCGATTTTTTTTACATGTTTTTTAACTCATAAGGCAGCGGACCCAGGTTCGATTCCCGTCGCGACAGGGAAATTGAGGAAAAAAGCACGCTTGAGTGAGGGCAAAGACAAGTGACGTCAACACGAACCGCGTACGACACATGTCGGATCTATATATTATTTTGCTCCTCAACTCAGCGACTGATATTCCCCAATGCTCATTTTTCTACCATTTAGAAAGTGCTACTTTACATTTTCCTCGCTTATCTATTGGAGCTAGCATATAAATTTCTACCAACTTTTACAGCCCGAAAAGGCGTTGAAGTAAAAATATACCTATAAGCTACGCACTATATCAGATCAGATACGCATTGGAAGTGCAAGCCAGCCAGACATCTTTCGTATTGCAGCCGAAAGAATTGCACTATGAGTACTAAACTCCCATACTCATTCTATAAACCGATATTTTCCTACTGTGAATTTACGTGCAAACAATGTACCCTATTGTTTACTTATACTGCAGCAAACTTGGTAAAAGGAGCATTAAAACGTAAGGAACATATCCGTGTAGCCTCAAAGGCAGCCGCATGAGGTAGAAGAAGGCAGTCAATGTGTTAAACCGAAACAGGCATTCGTCATCGCTCGCGCCATTTCGAAGCGTAAGGACTCCGGCTTTGTGGGCGTACATTATGCTCGGATGCACACAGATAAATATGCATACCGCGTAATGGCTCTGAGCACCTACGTTAACGCACTCTCTTCTTCCCACCCTCCGATATATCTTACAGAATCGAGGAAAACTCATTACCACTTTCCAGCATGCACTTCGCTACTTCCCCACAAAAAGTCACGCAATGACGTCATATACGATGTTAATGCGACGGTGGTTAGCCAAAAGTTTAAAATATTTCATTATATATTAATGTGGCCAAAGTGTAATTAAATAGATGTCGATTAACAGAGGTTAGACTGAAGCATCTAAGAGTTGGCCATTTTGAGTGATAGGAAAGGGGGGTTCGGTAAGATGGCGGTGGGCTCGATGATGGAGAAAAACAGACATTAGTCGAGCGAGCTGGCATTTAGAGGGTGAGACTGGCGCCCTCCTCCCGAGTCGCACCGAATTCTCATCCGGGAATGTGACGTCCGCTGGCTGAACGTTAGTCCAGTATTAGTTTGCCAAACGGCCGTTGGCAACAGAAGTACGGGAAGCCTGGGGTAAGAAAAAGAGGGAAGAAGGGAGTTAGGGGAAGGGGGGCTGGTGCCGAGGGGAAGAAGCGTGTTTGCTGCCGGCGAACACTAAAGGGATTGAAAGTTCCGGCGGGTTGCCCTGGCAACCGGAGCAATCAAATCTAATAGGAAACTCATTATGGACGGCTCTTCCGTTTCACTAAACTAAATTCTACCCTCTGCCGTCCGCGCGATGCCACGACGATGCCACGACGATGCCACGGCGACAAACGATCTATTCCTCCCATTTCTCCACCCTTCTTCCCTACATCTTTTTTGCCCCTTATTCCGCCACGACGCGCGCTACTTTCGATGCGTATACTTTTAATCTGACAACGGATCGAGATATTTGACTGTGGCTCAAAGACATTATCATTTCGGTCAATTTTTTGTTAAGAATTATTCTTTGATCAGCGAAAGCTGTCCGCGATAGACGATAGGGCGGGTAGAATCATTCTCAGTGGCCACTCTAGCTGACTCCCTGTAGAATTTTCATCGGAGAAAATTCATCGGAGGTTGGGTAGCGTAAGGTAAGGATTTTCAGACTCACCAAGTACGCCGAGCCTGTAGTTTATGGTGACAACGACGACGCCACCGTAACTGGCGAGGACGCTGCCGTCGTATGGGTTGCCGCTACTCCATTCGTAACTCTCGCCATGCACGAAGACGATCACCGGATATCTCCTGCCGCCACCGTCCCGGGAGCCGGCTGTAATCAATAAAATTATCGTGTGATCGATCGACGCTCGCTGACATCTGATAGTTCACGTCGCGCATCCTTAAAAGGCCATTTTTCAGGCGGCCGCCACCTAAAGGGGATGTTAGCGGCTGAATAACGGAGGGTGAACGACTCAGGCTGTCCTGAGATCAGCTAAGATGGCCGCGATAGAAGGGCTGGGTGGCTATTCAAACGGGGCTCTATAAACTTTTGACACTGTGCTAAAGGATTACCTTCTTGCCACCGGAAACTGCCGTTTGCAGTCGGAATTAAGAGTTTTCCGGAATTTACCTACTAAGAATGTAGGTATTTTGACTTCTCTGTTAGAAAATTTCATTTCTATTTGATTCACAACATAAGTAGGTGCTTATCATTTATATGGAGTTATGATTTATATTGAATAGATTGAGTTATGATCAGTTGTTTTCCAGTAATATAGCTTTTCAGGGGAGTTAAGATAGTTATAAATTATCTGCATACTCTAGTTTGTTTAAATACATCAAACTCTTTCCACTCTTTCAATGCTACTTCGCATTCGTACGATGAAGCGTATATCTGTACTACTTAAATAGTAGGAAAATCTTCGCTCTTTCCTTCCAAACAGTATTTGGCTAAAAATTCTTTTCCAATCTGCTTGTCTCTTTAACATTAACTTGTTTTTCAAATCAAGACTCTTTCTTGCGATTTGGCATTTTCAAAGATTTACTTGTATTCGGTATTTGGGGGAGGAAGAAAGTGAATGGTAGCGGAGGAGGGCGGAGTGGGGGAGGAATAGAGAATCAGAGGGAGGGACGAAGGACGGTACGCCGGGACAACGATTTCGGGATTTATGAAATTCAATTCGGAAGTTATAAAAGTTTTCCGCCCCTGCGGAAGGATGCCCTTATCTCGTTCTCCCCGAGCCGGAAACGAGGAGGGAAGAGAAGGGAAGTGGCGGGAAGAGGAGGAGGAGGAGGGGGAGGCAAGAAGGCAAGTTCTGGGCACAAGGGGAGGAGGAGGGAGTCACGGGAGAGTACTCATAATAAAAGGAAACAAAAGGCCGGCAGCTTCGACCGCCACCTTCGATTCCTCTTTCGATTCTTGTTTCGATTCCAGGCTGCAAAGGCGCACACTGATACTGAGTCCTTCTATTTCGACGCATCGATATGCTGCTGTCCAGGTCGGCTATGCTCCTGTGCTTACTAACGGAGACTACCCCCTCGGAATGTTGGTCGATTCAAATAGGTGTTTTTTCGATTAGTTTGCGAAACGCATGAAGAGATATTTGTTGCTTTGTAATATTATAGTTGTCGGGGAATCAGAAATGTATCTATTAACGATGCAATTCTTGATAAAATGTGTATAGCAGTATATGATAAAGGTTGAAAATTCAATTGTAAAATATTGGGAAAATTGATTGAGTCATTAGAGGGTTGTTCATAGAGTGACAAATGCAAACAATTCATAAATAGGGTTTTATATTACTTTGCGTGTAGAGATTAAAGGGGGAATATGTATGTATATGCTGAACACCGTAGGTTACATGATAATGAGGCCGTGGGTATCGGTTCGTTCTTTAGACAGGTAGTTAGGAGGAAAATCGTGGCGTCGCGCGAATTTTTCCGCTCGGAACTTGGCCGCGAGTGGGAATTTTGTCACGCGAACGCATCCGCATACATCTAGATGCGCACACACACCAGTAGCGGACGGACAATCGATTTTCCAATAAAAGCCGAAGAATGCCGGTTCAGGCTCGCGGGCGGAATTTTATTTTTACAGGCGCCAACATATTCTATATATTTATTGAGGGCGGGCGTCGTACGGTAGGCGTTTGCGGGGATAAAAATTTATGACCTACCTGGCCTCCCGCATCGTTCGTATAATGGGAGGCGCATAAATGTTTGCAAATTATTGACGACGCTCGACGGCCGGGCAGGCCAATTTTCAAAATGTCATCCCTGTTATCGGGGTGCGACGCTAACAAAATTTTGACACTTCCATAAATCGAAGAGCGCATGCCAGTTTTGCGTTCGACCCTGAAGGTTTATTCGATTCTCGCCGATAGTCAGAGACGTATTTCTTCATTGACAGTGTCCGATCGAAGGATAATACTGTGTCAATATTCTAAATTTCGAAAAATATATAGTTTAAAGACAATCCGCAGGTTTCTGAATTATTTTGTGAATGTAGGCTTTGTACAGCTTTGAAAAGAAAGTTGTAAGGCACACGTGTAGAGTGAAGCCAAGACTACGGGTATAAAGTTCCGGATTTCCGATAGTTGTCTTATTGAATCTAGTCTATTTCGAGCCACTGTTCAAATTGCATTTATCGCCGTGAATCCAGCACCTCGGAAGGATTCGAAAAAGATAATTCTATCTCGCGGCAGAATATGACGGTAGGATAGGTCGGTAGGATAGGTCGGTAGAATATGTCGGTAGGATATGTCGAGCGATGAGACACGATCGTCGGCGCGATACATTATTTTAGCTGTGAATAAATTTGGACGAGGGCTGGAAGGCGTATCGGAGGGGGTTGCGAGGGGGTTTGAAGGGGGTTTGAAGGGGGTTGGGAGGTTGGCGTCGATGAGGGTCGCTGGAAGCGGGCAGGAGGTGGTGGATGGCGGCGCACTGTCAATATTTGATGCTACGTGCAAACAATTTCGCGTGTCGGCGTACGGCTCTAACGGACTTTACATATTCATAAAGCGGCACTCCATAGTTTGATCGCAGATGGTAAACGAGACGTACCCTGGACCGCGGCATCCAGTCCGTACCACCAATCGGGATCGCTCCATTTTCGAAAACGCTGTCGCGCAAACAGCAATTTTTTACGCCCTCCAGACAGAGTTGAGCACACCCTTCAACTTTCAACCTTTCACGATGACAAACCTCTCTCCTCCTCCTCTCCTCCCCTTCTCTCTCTATCTCCTAATAATTTACACTTTCTTTCGATTATTTCTCTACGTCATTATATGTGTTAATTATAATAACATATGTTAGCGTTAGCTGAGGAGATTAACTAAAAGACTGTTTCGCAACGAGATTTCTCTCGTTTACAGCCGCGACGAGAGATAGCTGCCCTCAACTTTCTTCCTCATTGATAACTGAGAACGTCTGCCCGGTGGGAATAATTTAGGCGAGCTCTCTAGTAAAGCCTTGGGCAGGAACCTGACATGAAGAGGAAGGAAAGGAAGGGAAAGGAGGTGGGGGCTGCGTTTTTCTGCGGACAAGGGGTGAGAAAGGGGAGAGAGTGGGAAGAGTCGAAAAACGCCGCGACCGTCATTTGTCTTTCGAGACTCGGTACCATCTCGGTACGAAAAAGGCGACCGACACGACTGGCTTGCCTCTCGATTTCCCTTCTCGATATCCCTTCTCGATATCCCTTCTCGATATATCGATTTTTACCCTTTGCTGCGACGACGACGGACCATTTGATTTGAGCTCGTGACGATGGGAACGCGTCTTCTCTCGTTAACTTCCTCCTCTTCCATTTTTATCCGTTGCATCTTACCGGAATGTTCACTTGAATTTTCAAAATCCGACAGAAATTATCTTCTCAATCTCTTATCTCAATTTGAGAACTGCGATAATGCCTGATATTTCGGAATGGTGTAATTTTGCGCTTTAAGTACATTGGTAATAAAATGCAAGAAAAATAATGACAATAGACATCGTTCATTCGCTAAGTTCAACTATTTCAAAATAGTTTTCATTATCCAATCTTCTTCTCGACAAACTTTCCAATAAATGTAATAAAAAGGGCAAAATGAATGGTTACACTTGTCGAGATATAGGAGGCGGGTAAGAAGTATTTTGAATGGGATCTGAGCGTTAGGCAGAAGGGAAGAGCTCGGTGGAGATGACGAAACATTATGTAATAGAGAGAGGGAGAGAAACGGTTGGGAAGTGGATCGTGTAACGAGGCTGTATCGTCGAATGGTGACGCCTGATTTGTTGAATTATGAGGCCCTCGGCCCTCAATTCTCGCAAGCCCAGCTCTCGGAAGCGCAACTCTCGCAAGCCCAACTCTCGCAAGCCCACCTCTTGCAAGCGCGCGAGACGATGCCGGTTCTCGCATTAGCATACTAAATCCGATTGACGCAACCCTTCGATCATCCACCGCCACCTCCACCTCCTCCCTCTCCCTTCCCCCCTTTCCCCTGGTTTTAATTATATCACCCGACCACTCCATATCGAACGATCTCGCACGTTCGGATAATGTCCCGAAGCTTCATCCCGCGATGAAGGAATCGATCGACTTGGATGTCCGACGAATGAGAATAGTGCAAATAGTACGTTTCTCGCCTAAAAATTCGTCATCTTAACAATTCTGCTTTTGTCCACCCCACGAAAGGGAACACAATCCGTGCACTCGCCGATTTTTCCACGTTAAGCCGCGGATGATTTACAAACTCATGCGGATGAGGTAGAAAGTGTGGCCGAGGGTGGAATGACAAAAGAGCGCTTCGTGCCAGCGTTCGCGCCAGCATTGGCGCCAGCATTGGCACCGGCAGATTACGCGATCTCGATCACGTATCAATTTTTACATAATGCCTTCGTTAAGCATCCATCATTTCGTTCGCGAGCTGTCCCCTTTGAAAAAGCAGCCCTGCTCAAAGGGTTAATCCACTCTTCATCACTTTTAAGCCCGTGGGGCGAACGTTAATGCCGTCGAGCGCATTTTACAATACCCACCCCCCCGCTCTGACCCCGCTCTCACCCCGCTCTCACCCCGATCTAGCCCCGCTCTGCCGGCCCATTTTTCCACCCTCAACCTCGCCAACCTGCTCTCCGCACCGGCCCTGTTTCGCCAATTTTATCCGGACAAATAAAACGACCTGCAAAGCAGCCCTTTTCGCTCGGAATCGAACGTGTCGCGGATATAGCTACTTAACGCGTTTAACCGTGCTTACAATCTGATACGCAGCCCAAAAAAAGCATGCATTTCCACCCTCGACAGTAGGACCTAGTCCCTCCATCCTAACCCCTACTCATCCTTTTGCTGTTTCCATCAGCCAACCTCTCCCGCGACCGAATTCAAATATTGATACATCGAATTAGCAATTTTAATGATTGTCGGGGGGAAAAGTTGGTGCGATCAGTGGCGGAGGGGGTGATAGGGGATGATAGGGGGTCGGTGTTGAAATGGGAAATGCGACCGGCGCCGCTTGGATAACAAACGACAATGAAAATGGCATAACAACTTAAGCGCGCTGAAACGCGATAATGCTCGCGAATTTCTGCTTTCGACCCTCCCTCTCACCTTTAATTCCACCCCCTTCATGCCGCTGCTCGCCCTCTTTCGTTCCACCCCCTCCCCGGAGCTCGTTGGATCGTTAACCCGCCGGAAGCCTCGTTGCGCAAACTATACGTAACTCTGAATATTCATTCCGCGATCGAATTATACGTCCGGGCGAATATTGATTAGTCTCATGTTTCTTTCATTCCGTGCGCGCTTGTCGATGACGGTTTCATCCCCTCCGTCTCCTCTCACCAGCCCTGTCGCCACCCTCTCACCACCCTCTCGCCACCCTCTCGCCAGCCTCTCGCCAGCCTCTCGCCATCCTCACACCCCTCTGGAAAAAGGACGGATGGGACGTTTTCGGAATCCGCTATTTATACGCTTATCCCCCAGTATGGGAATCGCTGCGTAATTTTCATCCCTGATTTCGTGACGTATTCCGTATTATCGGCCAATAGAGATGTCCCTCCTTCCGGGATAAAAGATTATCAATGGTGTACTCGATTATCTGAATAAAGTACAAGGTATGAGTTTTTATAGATATAATTTTGGCGGATGAAAGGATCGTTAAGCAATAACTGAGCTGAGGTATGATCATCCATCTTATTAAATAGGTAGAGTTCGCCGATGGAAGTTGAGAGGAGCGCAGAGCACATGCGTGCAGCTTGAAGGCCTCCGTCGGCCGTCGCTTCATCCAATTTGCGCTAATACCGTTTCGCTGGCAAGCATCGTAGGCGTTAATAACGCGTGCCGAAACTTTCTGACGGATTTCGCGCCGCGGCAGTTATATGCCGACCGATACACGCTCATCCTCTACTCGCTTCCATCCTTTACTCATGCACATACTGATCCTCATCCTGATCCTGATCCAGATCCTGCTACTGCTACAGCTTCTCCACCCGCAGTAACGTCAATCAATTGTTTTTAAACAATGACAGCCTTTCACTAATTATGGTGTACTATTAAGGATTCTTCGGTACAGAAATTGTAGGTAGAAGTGTAGTTGCGTAGGAGAAGAACGGCTCGTTGCTATGGTAATGACGACGTGAGATTTAAACTCGACTAATATGGCGTAATTCTGCTTAGCATACTAACTACGTGTTCAGTTGTAAGTCCGACTTCGCGGTCGGACTCCTCTTATCCCGGGCAACAATCTCAAACTGCTTTACGTACACCGGCTTATTTTCAACCCCTTTGTCCCACTGATGCTTCCTCTGAACCTTATGCTTTTTTCGCATTTACTGCTTCCATCGAGAAAGTACATTCTGCTTATTTCGGATTTTTCCATAATGGTGTTGTCCAGAGTCTTGCCTAATGACTAAAAGTAGCACGTCAAAGTTAAAAATAATAGGGTGTGGGATAGAGTATATGCATATGAAAGAATTTATTGACAAAGTTATATTTTATCGCACTGGCAGCTAGCTGCATTCCATCATTCAATCTGACCTAGAGGCTGACCTATCTATAATGCTTCTTAGGTGAAGTGCTCAATCAGTGGTAGCGAAGAGGAGCCTCGAGAAGTGAAGAGTTTCAATTTCGTCGATCGGACGTGAAAAATTGGTAACCGCCGGGTTGCGAGGAGCCCAGTTATCTCGAGTAGAAACGAAGAAGGAGGATGCCCAGATCGAGAGAAAGAGAAGATCCCTCGGAAAAATTCGACCATTGTTTTCCCTCAACTACCTGGAACAGTTCTCCCGAATTCGACCTACATTCGTTAGTCTCCGCAACGAACCTTCTCCTACTCTCCCTTCCTTCTCTTTCTTTCGGATCGGCCCTCCTTCACTCCTTTTCCACCTTTTTTTCATGTTGGTCTAAAAAAATTCTCTTTTATTCGGAAAATTGTATAAATATGGCAGAAGGTAGAGTACGCGGTGCAGCCAATTTATCGGCAAACCTGCAATTGTTACATTTTTAACATGTGCGTGGAGAAAAAGTCTGTCGACTCGATTAGAAATTCTTAGAAAAAATGTTGAGCAGCTTTTGAGGGAGGAGAAAAGATTGTGTCTAGGCTCCGGCGACAAATATTACAATCCGGCAAATTGCGCCAATTTACATTCTGCCTTATCATCCAGTCCTCTCATCTTTAACGTCTCTCGGGAATTTACGGGGAGGGTTGGGGGAGGATTGGGGGAGAGTCGGGGGTTGATGGTGGGAGACATCTTGGATTGCGATGCTCGATCGTTCTCGTGAAGGAGGGAGGAGGAGAGGATTTGAGGGAAGCGCTGGAGATGCGCAAGAAATAGGAAGAGTCTGCGGGAAAAAAGAAGTGTAAGCCGCTAGCGAGACAGACGAGACTGCACTTTTTTCTCTTCTCTTCTTCATATTTTCCCCTCCTTCCCTTATTCCACCTTTTCGCTTCCTATCTACAGGGTGGATCATTTAAAATACATCGCCTGAATCACAGAAACCACATGGGGCTCGACGTTTTAGTTCCATTCGCAATTTCATGTATTCTATACATTTATAGATGCACGCGATTTCAATTCATATAAAACTTGTTCCCTTTTTAATCAATAGGACTGTGTCAATTGTTCAAGTCTTCAGAATTTCATCGAATGGCAATATTATTATAAGTAGAATAGTAGGAGGAAAAGGTATAGTAAATGAAACATTTTCATCTTGAGACTTTTCTTCGTAATAAAATAAGATCGGCTAAGATATTTAAGACTCTTAAGGTATGGCGGGACACCCTGTATATATGGCCTCTTCTTCATCTTTTTGCTCATCGCGCTTCTTCCCATCGAACATCCTGGCCTTCTTTTTCTATCCACATTCTGAGTGATCTCACGAAATGCCAGTGATATAGAGCGAGACGTTCGAAGGAGTCTTATCAATTTTCCATTGGTGGCGCGTCATCAGGATGCGACGTGGCATTCCGCTACTTCCTGTCTGCCTCCCGAGCAGCCCCAACAGACTGAGATGTGCTCCGTGTTACTAACAAGGATGCGCTGCCATTTGCCCATCCGCCGAGGCTTCCCCTACCTTCACTGACGCCCGACCTCTCATTTACGTGCAACTACAAAAATTCCGACCATCTCGAAACTCGCTCTTCATACCTACATAGCAAATTTCTCTATGTTAAACTTCCCCGCTGTTAGCATCTGCACTTCGTCAAAATTTATAGACCGCCAATATATTCTTATAGAATCATACGGTATAATATGCGGACGCCTTGAATTATAACTTTGACACGGAAGCATCACACTGATTTTCGTTGAAAAAAAGACGAACACACGCAATCAAATGTCCTCCAGCCAAGTATCCGAAAGGAAAAAGTAGGAAACTATCGAACTCTGAGAATTACTTGGCAGCCCTCTCATTACAGGGCACTCGATCAAGTCTCAGGGCATGCTCCCCTCGTCGAAGGAGAAGCCTAAGGGACCGAATGTCGCAAAAAAGCCACCGAACTTCTCTTTCTTCGGGGCGGCTGCTGAAAAGGGATGGAAGGTGGTAGGTGGCGGCGGTAGGTGGCGGCGGTAGGCGGCCATTATGCGCGGATTATAGGTCCGTCGCCGCGTTCGATCAAATCTCATTTTTCGTCGATCATTCTTCCGAAACAGATCGCGGAAGATAAAGCGGGTAACAGATGTTCGTATCTGGGGTGGAAGAGCGGTTAACGGTTAACGGGAGGTGAGAGGAGCGGTGAGAGGAGCGTGGGGGCTGACGGTGATCGGGCTGGATATGAAGAGAAATTGAATCGAAGTGAAGGCGAAAATTTACGGCAAGTTTTGGTTACCTGCCGCGATCGAGACACATATTTATGGACCGTCTAATAAATTGTCGCCTGTAAACAGGGTGCCTTCGGATGAGAAAGTGTGTCAAATGTATTGAACGGTATAAATCATTTCGGCGATGTTTCTCATGCATTATTCTACCGAGGCTATTCTTGTTATATTTTCTTCAAAAAGTAATATGTAAAACATATCAGATTTTTGTATATACAAAATTTTATATTTTAAAACATCTAATCGCCGTTCAACTGATAGCTAGCTGTCAGTCGAAAATCCTAATTTGCAAAAGCGTTTCATTGCCATTGACGATGAAGAGAAAATTGATGTCGAAAAGCGTGACCGTTTGTCGTGCAGGTTCTAGGAACGGCCTTCGGCCTCTCCTTATCATTTCCCACCCCGAAAGGTCTTAGCTTTATGTCGACACATAAACTGGCTTTTTACGAAGACGGTCCGCTCACTCGCCTGCTCGGCAACTGTTCACGTTCGAAGAAATTGCGATGATACGACAGTGGATCCCACTACAGGTTCTATTCCGGATCCCGTTCTGGATCCTCATCTGGATCCCACCATCGATCTCAACGACGAATGGATTAAGTAGGAAGAACGTTAAAGTCGCCGGCGAAGAACTCGGGAACGAAATTATTCCCCATCACGAACTCGCGGACGCTTAACGTTTCGAACTCTTTTAAAGTTCGCCCGACGAGGCAAACTGGAAGATGGTCTCGGCGAAATGGGCTGAAAGTTTGCAGATGAACTGCTTCATTTTCCACATTTTGCATTCCACGGTGCACGCACGCACGGACGCGTGTTTTCTTCCTCTCTCTCGCTTGCCTTCCCAGCTCAATCGAGTCTGGATTAAATCCGTTCCAAGTTATCGAATTTCGTATGGTCTGTTGTCTAGGGTTTAACGAGCAATTATAAACTGTTATAAACGCAATTGTGCAGGGTTCTGTCTGAACAAAAATTGTATCGTAGTAGTGATAGTATATTTTGGAATTAATAATTCGAAGTCTTTATCGATAGGAAAATGTTTTTTCCATCTAATGTTATATTGTGCATTCATAATTAATGCTCAGCCTATAGGAGCTGGATGGTATTAATTACAAGCAATGCGACAATACTATCGATATCACAAAGCATGGTACCTGTTACAGTCATGTTCATACACAATACCATACATAGAACATAGATGAAAATACGTTTACAATCATATGCATAATTTATTTCTTCGGTAAATTTAGACTGCTATCGTCGCTTACTGCGATAGAAAATAGTTCATATCGTACAGTAGAATATTCAAGATATAGTATGTAGTTAGAGAGTAAATTAATGGAAATGTTCATAACAGTCAGATGATTTATGCAGTATGATGTATTTGTCTAAAACATTCTATGTTTCTGTGGTATTCTATTTGTGAAATTTGGCAACAATTAGGCGACCCTCTAGATTCTCATTTGTGTAGCCACACAGAGGCACCGCAAAGGTATCAAATCGCAATTACCATCCCACACAGGGCTCAAGCGCAGAGAAAGAGGTAAGCTGAGCGGGACAGTAGGAAACATACGTCGGTTTGAACTGACAAGATGCTCGAAGAGGGAGTCGGGCATGTCTAGTTGGAGAGATCCAACGGGACTACGTTACGTCCGAGGAGCGATACGCGGATGGTTAGTCTGGCTAGCTGGTCTAGCTTGCTGGTCTAGCTTGCTGGGTAGCTGACTGGGTACGTGCATTTCCTCTGGCTTTTCGTGCTGCTCGCAGTGCCCTACGCGAGGATGATAACGCCACGCCACTGTCGTCATCCTTATCTCTACACCCTAATCCCCGTTACGTCAGTGCAGCGTGTAAGGCGCCACGATAAACTGCCGCATTACAGACCATCCCCCTTTGGCACAGTCCTTTTCCCCTCCCTCTACAGGCACATTAGCCCGGAAATCTGTCGATCTTTCTTCTGTCTTTTCCAGTGTCATCGGAATCGTGAACTTTAAATGGATTTAAGCCCGGCAGGATGGTAGATTTATGGAGCAGGGAGCGTGTCTAATTTTATAGACTGTGTGAGAAAGTAATCAAATTGATAGATTTATAACTTGCAATGTGACTACATTCGACGATATTTCGTTCAAAATTAAATTGGATTCGATTGATTTATGTTGACAAATAGGATTTTTGAATTATACATTGGCGATCAAATATGAATGATCCAAAGATAATGTCTGTACGAACAAACCAAATTCACGTTATATTTGGTATAGTTAGTACGATGTATACTACCGTAGTTACTACACCTAATTTGCCGAACGAATGATACAACAGGTAGGAAAGTAGGGAGAAGAGAAAAATCGTAGAAGCATCGTTCGCGGAAAGAGTTACTGCTACATTCGAGCTGGATACTTTAGCGGTTATAAAAGATCGCTGGCATCCTCCGGTGGATTACGGCACTATTGCCATCGTATCGCCATACTTGACGCGGGTCCTTTCATATTTCGCGTGCATTAACTCGGCAACGCTCGTCGCGTCTATGCAATTTCTTTGCCCCTGACCATCTTTGCTGTTTGAGCATCCGAAAGGCAATTCCCTGCTCGTTCGTCAGGCAACTTCTGCGAAACGATCCTCCGGCTTCGTTTTGTCGGCGATGAGGAAAGAGAAAGAAGACGAAATGAAGATAAGGCTAGTAGCTGAGTTTATACGGTGTGAGAAAGTAGGGGATCGAAAGAGAAGGAAAAAGTCAAGATACGGATGGGAAAGGAGAAAGATGCGAGAAAGGGATGCGAGAAAGGGATGCGAGAAAGAGATGAAGAAGAGGTTGGGACAGTTTATACGTCGGGAATTGTTAGAGGATTCTAGGTGTTCCGCGGAAAATTTACCGCAGCGTTATTATCCCAGATGCTGTAACGGTATTGTAAGCGTCAAGCTCCTTCAGGTTAAATTCCCTCTCGTCTCGGCTCCCTTCCTTTCCTTTCCTTCCCTTACCGCCTCGAGCGCGGAAATATTTAAGAGATCGTAGACTGCGGAATAGGTTACTTCGGACTGTCTGACGTACTTACAGCGGGGCATACAAATGTTCCCCATCCAACGGATTCAGACAGGTGGCGAATAAGGATCACTCCGTCCGCATTGAGAGTCCTCGCGTGTCTACACTATACTTTTATGTTTCTTTCTCATCCGCTAAAGTTGTCATCACAATATATTATAATTCATTTACATTTTAATTGTATTTCCCATATTTCGAAGAGACCTACGAACTGTATATACAGTATAGACTGTAATTTCTTTAAGACACCGTAGAACCGCAAGAGCGCAAGGAAGAAGCGAAGCGTTAATAATAACCCGTTGTCAGGCCTCTTTCGGTGGATTTGGAAGTAGGTGGGGTGCGGTCGGGAGGACGGAAAGGCTGAAACAAGCGAGGCAGAAAATTCGGGGAGAAGGAGAAGGGAAAGGAAAATAGAGAGAAAGTGTGATAGGCGCGTGCGGATGCCGATGAGAAAAGTCTGGGTTAGGTCTGGGCCCCATGTTAGGCGAGTGCGCGCCAACGATTCAATTCGTCTCCAGCCTTCCCTACAGCCTTCCCTCCAGCCTTCCCTCCAGCCTTCCCTCCATCCAGTTTCCTTGCGCGCCGGTGCACGAGATATTTAATAAAAAAGTTGACATTTCCTCCGGGACATTTGCCGTCTTTTTCCTCACGTATTTTTCCCAGAGTTTCTGCGTGGCCGCTGTTGCGGGACTAAAGAATAAGAAAACCACTGACGCGTCTACGTGTCTACCTGCTCTCCCCTTCTTCCTCTTTGCATACGATAAATCGAAACACTGCTCATCGACTTTCCGGGTACATTTTTTGCGAATTGCGTCTACAATTCAATGAATATAGAGTATGTTAAACGTACTGTAAGTGTGGAGCAATTCGAAAGTTACTTTCTCCGAATAAGCTTTTGTTTAAATAATGCTAAAGAATATCTTTGTCGAGTAAGACCATTCTGAAGCATGGAAATCATCGATAAACATTGATTTGGGGCTGCTTGATTGTGAAGAGGGGTGGAGAGTCACCGAATCGAAGAAAAATGGGTGGACGAATGAAAAATAGAGGAATGGTGTTGAGACATTCAGTGACGGGCGTATTTTCACGGCAATCGGGGTAATTTCCCCAAGGATAGACTTCCGTCTCCAGGCTCGATGTGTAAAGTGAAGCGGAAGGGAAGCAGAAGGGAAGCCGGTCGGTAATTAAGTCGAGGAACTTGCACGCGAACGGACGAAAGAACGAAGGGAAGAGAAAAATAAGGAAATGACGAAAATGCGTTGATACGATCGGCTTCCGGTCAGTCGCATTTATTCACTGACAAACTATCACTATCAAACTCTCACTTCTGGACATTGAACAGTCTTTCAATCTTCTCACCGACTCATATTGATAAACAATTATATTATTCAATTTCAAGAGGATACCTAAATACGCTACAAGTGTAGACGTTAAAAAGAAAAGACTCGTAGAAACTAGGTTGACAATGAATAAAGCAGTCATTCTCCCAGACCGCAATAGTGAAGGAACTTGGTTGAAAATCGTCTGCACCACCATATCGAAGTTTGGCTGACCGAAAAATCGATGGTAAGTATCCACCGTCCATATCCTCCTCATGGAAGTTTCTCTGAACTGGGAGCGAAATAAGGGGGTGGGGTGAAGAAATTTACAAGACTTCGCGGCTCGGACAGAGTTGGCCGACTGAAAATTACGGTCTCCCGGTATCGGTGGACTGATTTAAGAGTCGCCGAAGGAAGGAAAAAAAAAAGGAAAAGTAAGTTGGGCAGCTAGAGTGTAAACGGCCGATTCTCCGGGCACCGAAAACTTTTTCCATGTCCTCCTTTCGCTTTAGCTTTTCTCGCATTTCCCGATTTTGCCGGCGAGTATTTAATTAGTGGCCTGTCAGCGGCACAAGTGAGAGTAATTTCATTTCCTTCCCTTTGATGGCCCGGCAACCGCCGCCGAAAGGACCAAGGACGAAAGGACCCGGCAGAGATTTTTTTCGAGCGCTCCTCCCTCCTGGCACGGCAAAGGAATAACTTCGTTTCCTCATTTTTCTTTCAGTCAAACTTTTTTAAATACCCTTTTTTAACGAATGACCCGACTGATGCCGAGCGTTGGACAGTTTTGTTGTTTGAAGTGAGCGTAGAATCTTACGGGCTATTAACCGCTTCAAATGCTCAATGCTTTTTATACCATTTGCTAGTGGCGGCATTTGCCAAAGTATACATATTTCATATTTGGTATTTGCAGAGTTTAGTATTCTTCCGAACTAGTCCAATATTAACTAATAACCTTGATAAGTAGCGCGTACCTAGTAATCCCTTAATCAGTGCATAATCCTCGACAATCCTAATGGTGTTCTGTCAGGCATTACCGGTTGTAATTTCATTATGAAAAGAATGTTTCGTTATCGATGGGCAGGTAGGCTTTGGCGAAATTAATCCGGGCCTCCGGTCCCAGGGGTGTTGCGGGCCGGGCGGTCGGCAAAATTTTCGAGGACACGCGGAGATCAATTTCGTCGTAGTTTCAAAGTGAAGCCTATTAAATTCCGGAGATGCGTCTCTGGAGAGGCTCAAAGGAGTGAGTTGGAAGGCGGCAGGCTGGTTGCTGGCAGGCTTGCTGCCAGGCTGGTTGCTGGCAGGCTTGGTGTAAGGCAGGCCTTCGGGATGGGCTCCGAGATGGGCTCCGGGATGGGCTCCGAAGGGGCAGGATTCGGGGCAGGATTCGGGAGAGGATTCGGGACAGGGGATCCTAGATCCTGGATCCTCACTGCTTGTTTTCAGTTGCCGGCTAGAGGTAGAGAGAAGGTCCTGGAGACTTGATGCACGTATAAACACGAGATTGCCGCCGGCTGCGGGGCCGAAGGGAAATTTGTAATCGGATAACACTTCGACGTAATTGGTCCTGCCTCGGCGACGACGACCCAGACGACGACGATCTAGAATGCTACCTATATTTGTTACACCTTGCAAACGGTGTGTTCGAGCAAGGAATTAACCTTCTGCAGAATGTCTCTTGACGCTTTCAAAAATTTTCCATCTCGTAGGCTTGGCGAATTTCAAGGTCTAAATTAGTGAAATCTGAACGCTTCTTGAAAATTTTGTGGTCAAAACTGTTTGAAAATATCTTAATTAACGATCGACATCGGCACGTATCAGACCTCTCTTAGCACTTATTTCTCATCTCCACGATGGTGGTGGAGCAGGCATCGAATTTACCCGATACGCCCGCTATATTGGCCGACGTCAAGCGATTTTCGGCGCCTTTATTAAAAATTCCCAATACGGCCCGCAAATTTGCATCGAAATTTGCTTGGCGGGAGGGGGGAATATAAAAAAAGTAGATTGTTTAGTCGGCGCGTACAGCGGCTGAAAGCAACTATTAATCTTGAAATTTACATGATAAGGCCAGCTCATCGGCATCCTGGGAGGAAATGTTTTTTAAAAAGATTCGTTGAAAGAAAGAATCAGTCTGTGACACGGGGATCAAATTGACTGGCCAACATCGTGTTTCGCACCTTTTGCCTCGCACGAGGTTAGCCGCAGACCATTATTTCTCGCCTTGCGCAGTGTAAATGGTAGCTTGTTCTGCTCTTTTTTTCGCCACTCTCGTTTTTATTGCTTGAAACGGGAAACGGAATGGCAATGATTCTGGCGACGCAGTTGGAAATCATCTGCGCCGCGTTTTGTGCAAATGTAACATTGGGGGTTGCTTTTTATGTGGAAGATAAGAACATGTAGGGGGGGGGGGGGTAAGAGTACTTGATGTATGAAGAGAAAGAGGAATAGAACAATTGAAAATATTCAGGGCAATGGCTAAACTGTAATATAGTTCGATTTCAGTAGTATAGGTCAATGTATGAACCAAAACGTTTTTGCAGGGTATAACCGAATTAGTTGATCAAAAGTGCCCCCAAATCGAATTTAGTTTCGATTGAGCCATTATATAGCTGATAGTAAAAGAACCGTTATTTAAGGCGATATTTCAGAATTTCAGTAGAGCAGCTGAATGTATGTGGAGGTAACTTTAATAAAATTGCATCCAATTGCTTTTACAGTAACTTAATCAACAAAGCGGGAATAATTTTCATAACTGATCATTGTCTCAGTCTGTCAAAATGGTCGATAGATTGACAGAGCCAGATTTCAGTAGTATAGCTCTGCCTATGAGCAGCCATATCTCAAAGTTGAACAAATCGTCTCCAAAACAAGTTTTGCGTCAACTTAACAGTCCCCGCTGTAAAAATAACTCTTCTGCCACTTTCGATGGAAAAGTTTTTCCTCGTATCAGTTCGATCCAAGTGGTTCTTTCGAAGTCCGCTTCCATGGGAATTACGGAGCAAACTGATGTAAATCTGATTACTCGGGCGATGCGTACGTTCAAGTTTACCTCCGGGGGCGTGTATTTTTCGACAGCGCGATGTGTCCCTTCTAATTGTAACGCGAATCTAGACGGTCGTAATCAAATTCCGTGCACTTTTGCTAGCAAAGCGAGCGCTAGCAGCGGCCTTTGCCGACCACTCGAAAAACAACAAGAAAAGAGAGACTCGCGACGGCTTGACGCGAAGCTAGCATTTTTTGCCAACACTGCATGCTCGACACTGGCCCGAATGGGGACAATTATCCTACGAATTAGTAGGTCGACGCTTTTCCAATTCCACGCTCGGCGCCCTTCATTACGCACTGCAAATATTGAACCGGGCCCTTAATTATGGACGTTGAGAAAAATACCGCTTGGGTACGCTGATTTCTTCCCAATTTTCTCTCATTTTGATCATGAATAGTATAGTAAAGTATACGGGTATGAATGAAGGTAATTAAAAATTCTAGCATGCATCATGGAGGTTGCATTGTGAAAATATATTTGAAATTCTATGTATCTAGACGTTGTAGGTGAAGGAAATGTTAAATTGGAAAGTAAAGAAATGCAGATTCTTAATAGGGATAAATGGTTGGAATTATCGGTCGATTCTCCTCTCCTCTCGGTACTCGGCACTCGACACTCGGCACTCGACACTCGGTACTCGGTACTGGGCGTCTCTCGCTGCCGTCGCGATACTTGATTGGCGAGGGTGCGGTGCCGTAGAGAGCCGAGAGGACGTCAACGGTAATCCTCGAGAGAGATCGGCCGAAAGATTATCCCGGGCGGAAGGACGGCAATGAGTCGGAAAATGGTAAGGAATCGTCGGCGTCCTTGTTCGCAAGCTCCGAATAATCTCGATTTTCTCGGCGTCCCGGCGCCTGCGTCTTCGAGCGACGCATAGCTTACCGTTGCCCAGGCTTTTCGGCGTTAAAGCGCGAACAAGAGTGGAAGAGACATATAACGATATATACATATATAGGTATGTGTAGGCGACTATAATATAGAGGCAGAAAAGATGGGCTAGCGATGTAAACTCCTCGGAAGCGGACAGAAGAAGGTGGAGAAGGGGTGGAGGTGGTGGGAAAGGAGGTGGTACGGAAATGAAAGAAGAGCTCAGTTTATTAAGTGCAATACCCTCGCGAGAATTATGCCCCCGAAAATTGGTTCAGAAGTCTGCTTTATTCGTCGTCCGACTCTTCTTCTGCACCCGAGCTCTATAGGCTCTCTTGTTTCCTTAATTAAGATTCTTTTTATTATGCCTTCTGATTAATAATATGATAGACCTTTATCTTTATATTCTACAGGTCTCTGTCTATAGAATGAAAATGTCAACAATATGGAAATCAATAACGATATTTTAAAAGATTAAGAAATGATTTGCCTGTAATAGCAACAGTTGCCTGAACGAATTCAGGACAATATCCTAGACTCTGTATCAGAAGTGTGATAGAAAGGTGCAAAAATGTATAGGAATTTTGTGAAAGTTAAATTGGATGTCTAAGGAGTGAAATCGGGGTCGGTGATGATATCGAGTTCGGATCGAAGGCGAGTGGAAGTTCCGCTTGTAAAATGGTAACGGAATCGATGCTATTCGCAGAAGGACATTGTATTCAGGCTGAGAAAATCCCCGAAGGACTCAGGTAAGAACTTTCGCAAGAATCAGTCCGGCTACTCGATGGACTTGGCCAGCTGAAAGAGCTGTGCCGGGTAAGCACCAAATACTTATCATCTTACGTATTTCGAAAACTATTCTAAAGAATGTATCACAAACCATTGAATTATATTAACAAATTAGAGATAATTGAAAGTAGGGAGGGGCAGATGGAATAATTTTAAGTAATTTAAAGACCAACAAAGTAAAATCACGACCGACCAATTAGTGATAAATCGATGGGATGGATGAAATGATTGAAAGTAATTTAGAGCAATTTCGTACTAATTAAAATTGTGTTATTAACGATTTATACCTCGATCGGACATCGACTCCTAATTACGGATAACCGCAATTACTGCTAATTAAAATTGAAAAGACAAATTCATTTCGAGTATTGAACTGAAGAAGAAAATCAGATTACAAATCAGGAAATCATTGGAATTAAGACACTTCACAGTTTATCTGATCCGTGTCATATAATTTTCAGTAATATCATGTTAATTTATTTTAACTTATTGATATTAATCAATAACTAAATTACAGATGGTCACATGCTACTGGTACAAATTGCGAGGGAACAACAAGGGGATTTGCGTGATGTGTAAAAATGATGAGAAATTAAGAAAATCCGCTAAATGCGCAAAGAAGCCTTCACCCCTACAAGCTCCTCGATTGGAAAGAAAAGTAAAAGCACCGGCAATTTATCTCAAGTTATCGACTCCAACTCGGTTACGATCCTCCAGTTCAGAATAGAGGACGCGGTGAAGAAAAAGGGCGTCAAGGGCGAAGAATGGAAGTGGCCTCTGTGCAACGATCAGCCATAAATTCAGCTCCGTATAGATGCTTGGGGCAGACAATAAATTATTTAATTTAACATTAGGGAGAATAAGGTACGGCGTGCCAAGGCTGAGGGGGTTGGCGGCTGGTTCGAAAAGACAGGAATGGCAATGAGTGCAGTAAGGACGGTTGGAAGAGAGGGTTTTCGGCGGAGAGGGCTGGCTCGGAAGACTTAACAGGGTCGGACGTATGGCACCTCCCTTGGCATGTTCCCTATTAAATTTATGCCACTCGTATAGAGCAGCCGGCCGCGAGCTGCTGCGCATGAAACGGAGAGAGAGCTAGAGAAGCAGAGAGGGAGAGGTTGAGGTTGGAGGACACGTGGGGGTAGCGCCGGATTATGACGCGGACGCAGGCTGGAAGAAAATCGGAGACAGGAGACGCTATTTATTGTGGCCACGGGCCATTAGCCCCATTATGGGCAACTCTTGACAATATGGTAATAGACAGCGGGCGAACGCGAACCTTCTACCATTGTGAAGGAAGAAAAATTGCCATGCTTATTTTTAGGGAAGATCGGATGCAGTTGCTGGGGATCGTTTTCCGCTGGAAATCGTATTAGAAACGTAGAAAATCATTTTTCTTTTCACTTCCTTTTAGAGTCTCTTCTCTTAGTTAATACATACTTCAAGTATATCATTATTTAGTCGAAAAATATCAATTGCCGAGTCAAAAGCAATTATAATAAATTGTCGGCTGCTACTCAATGGAGAGTAAGAGGTTCTCGGAGTTGAGAAGAAGAGAAGATAGAGGGGATAAATAGAAGCGCATTTACGAGGCAAATCGTAAGAGGTACCGACAAACGAAGAGATCCAAAATGAGAGGGACAGAAAGAGAGAGTGAGGGAATAAAGTGAAGAGGGCCAGCTCTTTAAAATGGACAGAGAGAACAGTGTACCTTAATTCGTTCAATTTCGTGGCTCCTGCAAGAGTAATCGCGCCAGATTGGATGGCATTACCGGATCATAAAAGCTTTAAGGCGGGACAATTATGATAAGAAAGTAGGGCAACGCCGGCTGTGCTGTCCTCTCGTCCTGACGCGTCCTCCTTTCAGATCCTTTGCGGCGAATCTACGATGTCGCATTCCCAGCTATGAACTAACGCTTCCAACCTCCTATATACAGGATCGTCTGATAACTCAGCGAGTTCAGTTTGCGAGCAAAGCGGCCATTCTGCCTTCAATTTAGCATTTATCTGTTTCTTATTTTTTAGTAAAAATTTGGCAAAAGTAGGAACTGTAGCACTCTCGCGAGTCGGCCATATTTCGTTAGTTGTCGCAAAATCGCTCACGTACAATTTCGAGCGGTATAGCGGTGTTCGAAAGCTGGCAGCAAAAAGGGTCGGCAAATTCTTGGCAGGAACGAGGCCATAGTCGGCACCTTAATGTCCCTCGTCCTTGTTTCTTCCCACTGCCGCCGCCCAGTATCCCTCCGTTATATCTATACGATACCCGTCCTGCATTCCGCGTAATATCCACCTTTAAATACTTTGCGAGCTAGGAAGAGCGGGACGAGGCCAAACGGCAGGCCTCGTTGCAAACCTAATCAGGAGCCGAGCGAAGAGGACGAGGACTGCGAGGAGGGGCAGGAGGGGGAGGATGCCTCGCGAGATTGCAATTCGAATTTTTAGAACCGCCTCTCTGCCAAGCGCCGTATCATTTTCCGTTTTATCGCTCGCCTACTCTGGCTACATCCTTGAAATTGTCTCTCCAATTTAAATACGATTCTTCGACGATATTTTTAAAAAACACCCTCCCTTGTTTCTCTGCTCTACTGTTCTGTTCATGTTAGACTTTTTTTCTGATGCTTCGGACCGTCTACTTTTTCGGAGTAACTCCAATGGATACTGAACGAATAATACCGAAATTCAGCAAATTTTAACTTTTTTACGCCTACCCAAGAGCCCAAATAAATGTAAATTTTTGATTATATACACAATTTTCTATCGTTGCAAATTTTCCGACATCGGAAGGCCTCGCGGAGCCTCCAATTATAATTTCCCCGCCGACATTAATAAGCGTAAATGAAGCTTATCGTGGGTCCCGACTTCATTATTCCGTGAAAGACGTTAAAATCATTATTCCATCCGCTCCCCCCACTCCATGAAGCATTAAAATTCAGAATTTTAATCGGCCGAGCCCTTAGGCGCGCACAGCCATAAATCTCTGATCCTTAATAACCGCCTAAAAAATATGAGCCCCAACATCCTCGTGAACCTGCTGTCCTGACAGAGAGAAAAAAAAGGAAAGTCGATTACTTCCCCTCTATCGAAAATTTGTCAGTATACTCTATATGCGGTGGGTGATGAAAAAAGATATTTGACAGAGAGTAGTATTTATGCCGTTACCTGGATGGCCCTCTTTTGCTTTCGTCTCCCTCGATTTCTCCCTGAAATTCTCTCCCGTATTCTCTCTAGTCCCATCTAGCCGGATGAACCTCTATTTCCATCTCCCTCGTGCACTCGGCACGATTCGACTCTCCACTGGGGGCCTGCACTTGCATATGGATGCATTGGCCTGGGGGCTTTAATCCTTTGGTCGGACCAATTAGAAGTATCCGTGTAAATTTGTTGATTTCTCGCCGTGCGAGGCATCTTCCTATACCGAGTCCTATACCGAGTCCTATACCGAGTCCTATACCGAGGAGAGGCTTATTCATATTTATTATCCTTGCAAAAAGCATCGCAAGCGAAGCTTTCTTCTCTCGTTTAAAGGATAATCGTTCTCGAATTTCCGCTTGGGACTCTTTATGTGAATATGCCAATTTATCGAAAAATTTTAGCAATGTAGTGTCAAGTACACACATTTATATAAATGATGCACATGAGATGTCTAATTATAGAAATGAATATAGAAGTATCTAATATTGTTATGGAAATGAGAATAGCTGTTAGAGCAGCATAATAGTAGATACAGATATTGACATGGATGCATAGAATGTTGATTCCATTACACCATGAAATGAGTGAATACACAACAGTTGGATGTGCTCCAGTCGCTAAATACGATCTAGGGGTTTGAGAAAAGTGATTTTGGGGAAAAAGTGGCGAACGTTATGAGGACTATTCTGGCATTCTAGTCCATACCCCGAGCGGAGAGGGTGGATGGAGAGGTTGGGTGGAGAGCGGAGGGCTGGCTAAAAAAGGGACATTTAGCGCGAAGCGTCCCGTAATACACTGGCCCTTCGGCCGCCTTTTTCACCTGTTCGCAATACAAAATATGGAAATGCGCCTCGTAATAGTTTCAACTCGCCATCTCGTATAATGCAACCGCATTTACGCTTTGAATATTAAGCGGCCCTCATTCTTTTCCACCCTCCCTCCCATCCCCCCTTCCATCCTCCCTCCCATCCTCCCTTCCAGCCGAGACCGTTCGCCGAGATTAATTTCTACATTTCTCCTGCGTGCCGCAGACAATGGCCCTCTCCCTCCCTTCAAAATCCAGGCGAATAAAATGAGTCGGAAGGAATGCGAGTATTTTTCCGCAATCGGCCCCCAGTCGGAAAACGTGTCGAAACATAAATACGTTTTAGGCGGGGAGAGTTGCCCAATAAATTAACGTTTAAATCACATACTTGTTGAAATTTGTGTTTGCATTAGTCAGAAAGTACTATGGGATGGGAAAAGCGGAAAAATTGAGGAAGTGGACGTAAAGAATAAGAAAAGTTGCGGAATGAGAGAATGGTGGAAAGTTGGGAATGAGAAAAGACAGGTGAGAGAGAGGAATTGTCGAAAGCTGTAGAAGGCAAAGAGGCGGAAAAATGTTGGGCTCCCTCGATCAGTACGCTCTTAAGAAGATTACGGTGGTCAGTCAATGGAGTCTGGAAAAAACTCTCGTCACGAGGTTCGTCGAAACATGGATTTCGTGCCGACGACACAGAGAGAGAGAGAGGGGAGGCGGAGGATAAAAAGAGAGAGACGCAGGAGGAAAAAGTTAAATCAAAGCGGAGGGTAGAGCCGAGGTCTCCAAAATGAACGGACAATTTTTGCTCTCGCCATTTTTGGCTGGGGCTGAAAGGAATTGCCATGATGGTGGGAGGTAGCAAGGGTGGTTTCATGCTGTATAAGTTGACTTCTTTCGCGAATGGATCTCGCTTGAGAGGAAAAGGGAGCATTTCAGCACCGTAAGGACATGACGTATTTTCGTTTGGTTTAGAGTTCTGGGATAGAATCATGTTTTGTTAGGTAAATCAGCTTTTCTATTGCGTTTGTTCCTTTTAATTGCGTAGTTCATTTAGTTTTATGTTCTAACTACGTTTAAGTTATATATTATTTAAAAGATAATATTAAAATTGTCGTCCTTCGAACTGGGACATTTGAACATTTGAACGTTTACGTAATCTCATCTCGAATCCTGCGATGCTCGATGAAGCAGCAGAAAGAGGGTGAGGGGTAGTAGGGGTTAGACGGAGTAGAAAATGTTCGCTCTGCGATCGAGGGAATGTGGTTTCAGGGCGTAAATCGAACTGCAGCATGCCGGAAAGAGGAAAGGTCCTCGAGCGGCAAGGGTCAATCAACTGGAGCTGTGCGCCACTTTCTTTACGATCGCCTTATGCCATTATCAATCTATTATGCCTTGCATTATCTAATATATTGCAAAAATCATTCAGTTTATAATTGGTAAACGTAATCTCCTGTATTCCCTCTTTTTTCCCGTTTTGATCACTCTGTTGTTTATCAGAACGACTAAGGCATAATTTTTATTATAAAAAACGATAGTAGCGTGTGAGTCGAGATTAAAGAAAGAAAGAGGAGAATGGAGCTTATCAGCGGCTGATCACATCGCGGCGGGGAGGATTCCATTTGAAATTCTCGAGCTGCCTCCTACGTCCCTGGGAGCAGGGGGTGAAAATAGAGAAAACTAGATAGGAGGAGGAGGCGAGAAGAGAGGAAGTGACACGGGGCGGCTTACGGGGGAGCGCAATGTTTTAGAATATTCAGACATAAATAGAATGGGCTAGAACGTGAACCTAGAAGCCAGCGACCGTCCGTATTTCACCGCCGGCAACAGCCGACTCGTATTTCCTCGATTTCGAAGATAGTCCTCCCTTTACCCTCTTACCACCAGCATCCCACCAGCATCCCACCAGTGCCACACTCCCCTTGTTAATCATTTTTATTTTCTCCAACGAATTTGACTACCAATATGCTGAGGACGTGCTACAATATATTTTAATTTTCAATGCACTTCGACACTAAAATTACTGGAACAGTTATGATAGATAATGATAAATCACTAGACCTGTACTCCCTTGTACTGTTAGAAAATACGTTTCAACGTAGCACTTAATTCTTAGATCACTGCGACAGTCACATTTCTATTTATAGGCTTCACGATGCATTTACTATCCACCGAGCGCCCGGCCCTTAATTAAAAATAAATCCTACAACGCTGATGCAGGACCGCTCGAAATATACGTCGCAATCCCTTCGAAGCATCCCTTTACAACCGTAAACATCCTCTAACAATCTGAGAGTAGTATCCAATCGTAACGTAACATCCATTTATCCCGTAACAAGAGCTTCGTTCGCTGTCGGCGGGTAGAAGTATGAGGAACGGTGGAGTGGGAGGATGGAAGGGAGGGAAAAAGAGAGTGAGAAAAGTTGGCCAAGGTTCATCTGCCTTTGCCTTGCGAGGGAAGAGATAATAAGCTCTCTCGGCGTTCGACCGTCGGCATATCTGGCAGGATGCTCAGAATTCCTGTTACTCCCTCGATAAGACGGGGTGTCTCGTCGGGGCCAAGAGACACGCATGCACACGCACGCACACGCGCCTTCTCTACGATATGTGCACGCAAGTGCAGGCAAGGTCCGTAAGACGGCTGAAGACGGAGTTGAGGGAAGCATGGCGCGCAGCTCGTTTAAAGTCTCCTTTTAACGAGCTGAACGGATAGCGTGCGAAACTTTTAATATCGGAAGGACACTTACGGCGAGTCGTTGCTCCTTCGTTAAAGGAAGCGTCGGATGTCGCCGATGTGTCCCTGTGGCACGGTTAAGAATAGTGGCTCGTTAACTGGATAGTTGCCTATGACATGCTTTTATAGGACAACCTCTAGTTTTCCGATTTTTACGGGAACGAGAAGAGGAGATAATTATCGGCTACCAACTGCTTTTAAGGACAAACTAATTAAATGTTCTCATCGAAAGTTCGAACCATTTCACGAAAATATAAGGAATAGATCATGAATAAATAAAGCGAGAGAGAGAGGTGTAAACGTAATAATGTGCAGCCAAGTTGGAGGATCAATAAAATGGGGTTGTTGGATGCAAAGGAGAAGAGGAAGAGGGTTCCACGATGGGGGTGTGTAGTGTCTCGGCGAGAGAAGCTGATTGTTATTCCGTGGGAGAAATAATTTTGTAGCATCGTTAACGGCGCGTGATACGCCACTTAATCGTTCCCCCTCAAGTGAATCTTATGACTGTCCCGTTTAAAAATGATATATTCACCCTCCTCAGACCAGTCCTCTCGTACGCCAAGAGTTGAGAACAATCGGTAACTCACCTGAAACAGGCATAAAAATGCATAAATAAGGACTGTGTTTCATCTGAAGCATATTTACGAATATCGTTATTTTAAGTGCAGTTAAAAACTCGAGAAAGTAGAATCGTAAAATTTTTAAATATGTCTGCTATAAGCTTCTTTTCGCAAAAAGCCGAATAAGACGATCTGTACAAAAAAAGAAATAGTGAATAATCCGAAAGAATGATTAGCATGCGATGTATTCTGGCGAGAATGGAAAAAGACAGCCAGGCTCAATTTGGTCGTGGCGTCGGCCGCAACATTTAACGGATAACCAATAATTCCGGAGCACCTTGTACATGGACGCGGAGATCTGGAAAGCCGTGCCACCGACACGGAGACTTCCGGCTTTTGAGGTCGCGGAGGTGTGCGGTTGCCTCGAATGGCTGCAGGAAACGCGGAGGACGTCGAAGGATAGTCCGACCATACGTGTCCGGAGTTACAATTGCGCGTTCAGGATAAACGGCTTGACATATTAGCCGGTAGTTCGAGGGGAGCCCACAGACGTTCAATGTGTAAGAGAGAGAGAGAGAGAGAGAGAGAGAGAGACGGAGAGGGAGAGAGAGCGAAGCGGGAAAAAGCGATAGAGATATAGGTACGGATAAAGATGGCTACCTCAGAGACATGTGTGGTGGAAGGCTATACGTATGAAGCGAGATGGAGAACGAGTCTAAACTCTGGCGTTAACTTTGTGCACGCTGTTTTGTCGTCGTTCAACCGTTGCGAATGTCCAGTTCAGATAGCGGAAGGTGGACCGCCGCTGGATGAAGGTGACGGAGGCGAAGAGGGCTGCTTCCTTTCTACCAAGGGAGGGGGAGGGGATCCTTTGCATCGTCGATCTTCGACGTCGACGGCATGTACCGGGTGTCTCGTTTGTCGCCCCCAACTTTTACCTTCCCCGGGGTGTCGTTTACGGAGGAGGACGAGCGCATAACATTTGTCTTACGGGCAAGCGAAGTATAAGTAAGGGGGGGGGGGGAGAAGAGGGGACGGTGCGGACGTGTAAGGATTGCGGCCTGATATTTGTCCGCCTAGGATCGCAAGGAACGTTTCCTGCTTTTCCAAAGGACGGGCAGGAACGTGGTTAATGATTATGGATTGCGGTACTTTGATTGTTACTTCAAAATTTCGTACAATTTTCGAAAGTACTGATAATGGTGCTATGATTGATGGTACGATGTTATTGTTTGAAAGAGTCATTGTCTGATTGTCTAGGTTCGGATGGAATTGGAAAATTGGGTTGTATCAAAGTCTGGGACGACACCAAGATACTTATCTCGAATGGTGGGGTAGGATTAGCTGGGCATTTTGGTTTATCGCGTATCCGGTCGCGGGGGTGAACCGCACGGGATTAAAGCTCGTGTTCGACGCGCCTGGCGCGGAGGCTTTCGCCATCGGAGCTTTCGGCCTCGAAGCTTTCGCCCTCGAAGCTTTCGATCGACCGCGATATTGTCCCAATGTATAATTCGAACGACATAGGATAAAGACTTGGTTTATGGCAGTGGCCGGCGGTCGAATTGAACATTCCGACCGACTCGATTGGCGCGCACTCCTTTCCAACATTCTCGATTAGTTGAAACTGCCAGTCAGTTGGTGTCAATCATGGAATTGGGGATAATTTGACGAACAGATTTTTGCTCATTCATAATCAGCTATTTATTGAATTTTATTGGTCGAAGGGATGTGACTGGAAAGCAGTCAGTTCTTCAAATGATAGCGATGAATATTGGAAGAAGTTTTTGATTGCGCCAGGTTGTTGTTGTTCATTGATAAAACAATCATGTCAGCAATTCGCGTAATGCTGTCCTTGGTGAAATGACGGTAAATGAGAGCAATTTGGAAAATTGTATATAAAGCCCTCTCATTGTTGGAGAAACCTTCTCCGGCGGAACGTTACGGAGTTTGCGCGACATTTTCCGCGATGCGTATTACGGGAACATATTGAATGTAATGGCCGTATCAAATATTCAGGCTAAAAGCGGCGGGTCCCACGGACAGAATTGAGATTCGAGATTCGATAGATTATGTGCCATGCGGTGACCGCATCATAGAGCGTGGCGTAAAAAGAATCTCGATTCGACTGGCCGTTCACTTTAATATCTGACTACCGTCATCTCCCATCTCCAGTTCGCTGCTTGCCGAAGCCACGCTTGCAGATCTTTTTCATGAAAATGCCACGCTGACGAAAGAAATATTCGCTCACGGGCGAGAATTCCGCTTCTCAAAGTGGCAGTTGAACGAATATTATAATATATTCGTAGTACCGAATTTTCTCTTATATTTCGAATCGTCGAGTTACACAACTACTTATTTCTTTAACAGCGATATTACTATAATTGGCGGGAGAAAATGTGGGCGATCGAAATACCTTTGGCCGATCTGGGGGAGGATTGGAGAGCGAGCGGAATGAAAGGCGATCAATTCGGCGGGGTGCGCACGTCGAATGCCCGTCCATAACTCTCGGATCCGAAACGTCATCCGAATTAACGACCGTCTCACCCTCATCCATTCGGCGAACGGCGCATCAATGTTTCCTCCTCGCCGTTCCGGTTAATGCGATCGGCCGCGATCGGTCGCGATCGGCCGCGATAGCCGACGATAACGAGGAAACCTATCTGGCTGGCCCTCCTGCCCGATAATAATCGGCGAACGATGCCCCGCGGCCTTATCCAATCAACAATTCTTCCGACAGAGGCCCTCAGCCGATAAGAGAATTTCAGGAGGATCGAGAAATATGGATAGAAATGCTGCTGCTGCTGCTGCTTCTGCTGCTCGTATTATGTCGAGCCGGAGCCGCAGCATCCCTCTTCGGTATCGGAGCCGAGCGAAAAGCACCCTATCAGCGCCCGTTCGCAGCTGGGGACGGAATTCGTAATGGGCTCCGATTATTATTCATCCTCGGCTTCGAGTAGAAACGTTTCCCGCTATTAAAGTTACCCACCTCGTGTACGGGGGTTATGTACAGCCGAGTTTAGCTCGGCTATCTCGACCACACGCCGTCTAAGAATATTATATTAGTCGACCGGTACCTTCCCGAGATGCCTCCCAGAGATGCCTCCCCGAGATGCCTTCCTCAGGTAAGTAACGCTCCCTTTGCCCTCCCTTAGCCCCAGTACCCCTCTTCCCTTACCACTGTTAGACAATTTATTGCTAACGCCCGCGGATATTTACATCGAGATGGGGAACGATATCGTGTCTGCGAATTATGATATGTTTCATTAACGAGAAATATTGCCATGGCGGGGGTGAAAGAATTACAAATGTATTTCGTACTATGGAAGAATGTTATCAATCAGTTGATGTCAAAAATATGAACGTATCTGCCAAAATAAGTAAATGAATTACCGATAGGAAAATAATTGATATACACCTAGATGATCGTGGGAGAGAAACGTACACATAGGGTGGTACACGTAATTCATGACGGAATCATCTTTCCACTCTCCCTAATCTGGCACTCGGGCTTCTCAAATGACGTTTCTTTGGGGCGCATATTCTTCCCATCCCTCATTTGGCCTCTCTCAATTTTTCATCTCCAGGCACACCTCCCTCCCCGGGCAAATTCCGTATTCCTCCCTGGCTCAGTGTCTCTCGTGCGGAACCCTCTCATGAAGTGTCTCTGGCGGAGTGGACCAACGACTCCTTAGCGTGGCAGTATATCAGGTCGAGTGTTAGAACCACTAGCGTCATTACCGCAACCGCACATACGCCTCTTCGCACCCTTCCGAAGCGATCCGCATCTTCGCAACCGTCAACCCACACAAACATACCTACACATAGACGCACAGCTACAGCTACCTGGCTACGAGCGTAAGCGGAATGTCCTCCGCTTTTTTTCCCCTCACTCTCCCATTGTCTTCTATCGGACGAAGTAAGAATAAAATGGCAGAGGAAAATACATCCGAGAATGGTTCATTCAAAAGCTGCAGGAGAAAAGTGTGAGACACTCTTTTAGATTATTAATGCCGTCGAAGGTGCTGAAAGACTCTATTGAATGTCTGTGTCTAATGGAAAGTTGAGGTCGCTATAACGTAGAATTGAACATCCTAAAAAAACTGTGTACTTGCAAGAATTTTTCTCATTTCTGCCCCCGGGAATGCGAGATAAAAATTTGTATTGAAAGGTTGAGATAGCCTCAATTCGGTCGATATAGATGTGAGAGAGGTATCTCCTTCGTTCGGTCCGCGACAGATTTGTTACAGGGCCTTCGCCCGACTTGAATACGAACTAATTTCTCGACGAATTCGGCGGGTGGAATCGGTTCGGGAAATCGGGCCGGAGGACGATCAAAATTCGCCCGACGGAATTACGATTATTGTCCGGTGTAAATAACGGCGTGGGAGGGACCATTTTTGCGGCCGAGGGTGCGCGTGATTTATGACCGAAGGAGATCGCATGGGGTGGGTTAGGTGGGGCTGATGAATGTGGTGAAAGTGTCGTTTGTTGATTGTGGCCTGAGGGTGGAGATGGCCAATGGAATTGTCTGTTTAGGGAATGCGTCGGAAATATGGTTTTCGGTTACTATCGTGTGGGAGTGGTTCGTGAAAGTGTTGATGAATCGATTGAAATTGTCCGCATTGGAAATAGAGGAGAAATATGTTTTTATTTCTTGCAGAGGGCTAAAACTATTGCAATACAGCTACTCTTATTGCAGCTGCGTGAAGTATAGACTGTTGAAAAGTAGAAAGAAGCAGAAAGAGAATTCTATCTAGTATATTTGAGGAAAAGTAGGTTTCACCGATCGGTTTCCGGAGGAAACGCAGTGCACAACGAATTTACGCAAACTCCAATTAGCAGTCGATTACCGCCTGCCACCCTCGAACCACTTGACCTAGCACCGATTCTCCCTTCTCTGCTTCCTTTCTTCCCTCGCTATCAGCGGCATTATCACATAATTTCCGTGATCAGGAACAAATCGTCGTCGCGGAACTCGGCCGGTTATCGGCCGGTTATCGGCCGGTTATCGGCTGGCGTCCGGGAACTTCTTTCAAGAGCTATTTGATTATTTGCAAAGTTTTCGCTCAGCCCGTGAGAGCTAAGTAGCGATGGAATCGTCGGAGATGAGTGCCGGCAAGAGCATCGGCTGGCGGGAGGGAAGGGGGAGGGAAGGGGGAGGGAAGGGGGAGGGAAGGGGGGTGGCTGCGAAATGGAAAGGACGATAGTTCTGGCTCAATCCGAGGCCGGAGATAAAGGTTACGGAATCGCACGGACCAATTCCCTCGACCGTTTCCTCTTTCCCCCCATTTCAGTTGCACGTCTTTTTCTTCATCACCGATACCTACTCAAGTCCAGAAGAACAACGTTGCCATACCATTTTGTATTCTGAATATATCATATGTGATTCCAGCTTGATATGCATAGTACCTTCTACACGCATGATACGTACATAGATGACGTACGAGAATTTCTGACTGGTTCTACTTTCATAATTAGGAGCATATATTATCCAGATCTTCACTGATTCTTCGCTGCAGTATATAATATGTATTGCATAAGATTGGAAAGAAAGAATAGATGTGGGACAGGAGTGGAATTCGCAGCGTAGGGACATCTGTCGTGGGGCAAGTTCAATATTATTCAATTGAATAATTCTTCTCGCTGAGTTGGTTGAAGTCGATCGCCGCTAGTCGAAGTCCAGGCTACCTTTCCTATTCTTGGCTCGCAATCTTTCTGTCAATGGCTAGCAACCGATGGCCGTTGCCTTATCGGCCTCGTCGATGCTATTCCCGCCTTCTCATCCTATCCTATCTTAACCTCTTTATCTTTATCGGTCTATCCAACTCTAGATTTCACCCGACTTTCCCATTTTTGCATCGTTGCCGACGTTTCGTCACATTTTTCCTTTCTTCTTTCTCATCGTATTCTCCTCCCCTTATTAGTTCATTTGATAAGATTTGACGTTTCTCGCATTTGTGCCAACTTTATTTAGAATATGGAATGAAAAATGTTTCAACCGTCCCTTGACATTATTCCCGATCTTTACAATATTTTTTTGAAAGCGCAGAATTTCCAAAACTGACACTATATTCTTGCAAATAGAAGAAATTGCAAAGTAAAGAAAGCACTGCATTCGATAAGAATATTCTTTTCCATTGATGGGATTAGTTGTTGAAGGCGCTCGTTGCGTGAACGTTTCATGATACTCGGTGGCTGGGAAAAAACAATATTCTGAAGAGCCGTCGGTTGAAAGAACGTATTACTGATAACTGAAACGCGGGAAAATAATCGAAGAAACTCCCCCGTTCGTAATTGGGATTCTTGGCGCGAGCGTTTCTAGGGGAAAAAAGAGTGCAGATTGCGAAATTTGATTGTAACTCAGCATCTCCTTGCTGAGGCAAGAAAAAATCGAGTGGCTCCGAGTTTTCCGGCGAGGTACAATATTTCCTACTTTAATTAAAACATTTTCTCCCCTGAAGCGGCCATCATTAAAAGGCATTGCCGCGCGATCCTCTCCGCGCGATCCTCTCCGCGATGCATTTTTCTTTAATCCGAATGTGAGCATCTCGCCGGCCGCGCAAACATTGACTCGTATCACTTTTCGCGGGCGCTTGCCATGAAATTATAACGAGAAATGTAATATCTGCCTTCCTCGCCCCCTCGGGCGGCCTTCTTCAGTCGGCGCAGGGGGCTAGATGGGCAAACTTTCTGATGAAGTTCCTTGAAATAACCGGCGTTAAGCCGTTGCTCGACTTCCCTTTGAAAGTTTCGCGCCCACGGTTATACGCGGGAGAGCCTCTTTATCGTTTCCGCGTTACGTGTAAACCGAGCCAGTGGGTGGGCACCAGTTTCCTGCGCGCACATTCCGCGAGAATTCACCCGCCCTTCTACCTACCCCTCTACCCACCCCCTTTCCTAAGGCGGGATGAATTTTTGAGATTGCCGTCGCCATCCCGAGCAAAATCCCGGGACAAGCTTCCTTTGCCGCGGGCACCTTTATTATGGGATAAGGCACGGATTCCCTACTATTACTATTACTATACCGCTGATCATAATAATCTCGCAGCGTCATGTCTAGCTGCAGCTAGAAGAATAGTTTCGATAGTCGCGCGGCGGATTCTCTCGACGAGCAGTGAATATATTTCACTTAGGCCCACCTCGCGTCATCCTGTGTTTATCCCGCCAAAATTCCGCATAACTGTCTGACGCAGCGATAACATTGTTATACGCCGTCGGACTCGAATGCCATGCCGACCGCATCCCGCATCCCAGGACCAACTTGACTCCTCCACCTCTCCCACTTTCCCCCTCGTCATCCCTCATCTCTTCACCCTCCTTCGCGCTACGACGATTCCTGACACCCCAATTTCGACCTCCGGTCCGCATCGGCGACGATCCCGCCGACTTTGCCAGCCGAGCAAGGTTAACGGCCTCACCCACGCCGAAGCTAATGGCTTTCCGACTTTGATCACCGCGCTTTCGATAGAGCTCTACCTCCAGCTGGAACGGAGCTAACAGCTCCACCCTGAGTATGATTTTCATTACCAATTGAGAGCTACTGAGATCATCTGTCCTTACCTCGGACGTTTCCCAGATTTCCTTTTATTATTGTGAGACCGTTCTCTCCGAACAGCTGTTTCCTTTCAAAAGGCTCTGTATATTGTATTATTAGCGACATTTTCGTACGTTATTTTATTATATAGGATCACTCTATAAAAGACTAATAAGTAAATAAAAAATTTAGTTTCGTCCTGGATCTACTGTCGCACGTCACGCTGTTCGAATTTTTCTCCAGGTAATATTTGAAACGACTCTCGTACATAGGAAACTTTGCTTCAAACGCTCTGACGTCTAATCTTTTGCAATCGCAACTATTATAGATATCGCCATTGGGCTTGAACCGGTCGGCGTATCTATCTGTATGTTTCTCTGCCATCCTTTTTTTCTTCTCACCCCCACCCTGCGAGACTCATCTGCGAATCCGCTTTGCAGGGTATTTGCGCGAGTGAATACATTTTCGATTATCGCGGTGGCCGCGTCTCACCGAGACTCGCCGCGGAGAATTTTCACTGGGCACAGTTTAATATGGCTTTAATTAGCTCTCTCTGGCGAGGAATTAGCCTTTCGCGAGGATAGTCCGGCGAGTGACGACAGATTTATCTGATAGCGGGATGGCTATTTAAAATGGATTCGCGGCCAGGCACGTCTTCTTATCTGAACGCGCCGCGTGTACACTACTTTAATCTATGATCGCAACTTTCCACTTACAAGTCCGACATCCAGTTAAATTCTCCGCGAAAATGGTATGTTTGCACCGTCGGTCAAAGCGAACTGAAACCTTTTCAAAATCAAGAAATTTCTCTTGAGACTTGATTCAATTATAATTTCCCTTGATTACAACGACGTAAGAACATTGAGTCACAAAGCCAGAGGTACTCCGAGCTATCTCGTGTCAATCCATTTTGAAGAGTCGAGCTTTGCGATACAGAGATGACTGACAGGTGTTCTTGAAACAATCCCGTCGCTTACGCGCGCTGCCCTTTTCATTCACTAAGCCTGACACATGTCGCGAGACATCTGGTCAGTAAAAAATTCGGTGAACCTGACGGAGCTCACTTCCCTCTCGAATTCAGACAGATTGGTCAAGGGAGCCTTGGGAGGGGTTGAGAGGTTGTTGGCAGCGGGTTGGTAGGGGGTTGGTAGGGGGTTGAAAAAGGAGCGGCCGACGCCGTCACGATTTTCTAGCTCGTTCAGCTCTGATTGGAGCGTAAATCAGAGTTTACAAGTTTATCCGCACTCTCGCTCGATAAATCGTTTCTCTCCTGCGTCTGCAGCGGCTCTGACATGAGCCAGGATGGTGCTGCTCACTGAAAAGGGGTAGGATGGAAAGACGCGAGTGGGATGATGAATTTCGGCAACGATGCCTTTAGGAAATTCGCGACACAGGCTGTGTCTTTGTTCTGAGCGACATTCGGGGCTCTTCTTCGCTTTTTTTTCGTAAGCCTCGCCTCGCTTTTCATTGTGTCGGCCGTTTCTTTTGTAGTTATCGCATGGTCATTCCAGCGGTTATGATCCCTTACTCCACTTTATTGCCAGTGCTTCGTTCAATCTGACCTGTGTTCTGTAGTAGTCTCTTTCCCCTCAACATAATATTGTTCTGGTTCCCGAGTGTGATCTTAGCTCGTCACTCATGTTAATATGTCGTTTAAAGAAATTTTTCCAAACGTATAGAAGTAGCTTTGATAATAAAATCGATATACACCATACCCTTCCATTGCCATTGGACAGGAGAAAAAGAATCGTCACTAAAATCCAGTATCCAACCGCATTCGAGCAGATTCTCGCAACACTCTCTTCTCACATAATCGGTTAACTCTCAAATCCAGCGTCCATCAAGTCGCAATCCCTAAAAGCGATGGCGTCTTCCGACCTAACGTGATCTCGCCGTCTCCTGGCCGACAAGACGAATAAGAAGTGAGAGGGGAGTGAGAGGGGAGTGAGAGGGGCGTGAGAAGGAAGCGAGAAGGAAGTGGAAGACTGCTTTCTCTGGGCAGCCAGCTAGGAACTCCATTTTTCCCTTCTGATTTCTCGAGGACAGCTCGGACTAAATCCACACCCCGACGCTATCCGTTTTAGACTTCTGAAACGTGCCTTCCTTTACTTACTTGCCGAGGCATGCAGAGATTGGCAGAGAGGGCAGAGAGGGCAGAGAGGGCTGAAGGGCTGGCGGGCTGGAGGGGTGTAGAGAAATGAGCCGAGGAACGAGAGTGGGATCCCCGGAAATCACGAGGAACGAACTCTCGTCGCTCGTCGGCCCAATATGTCTCCGAATGCGAGCTCGTTCTTCTTCGAGGGCCACTCGATAACGGGATATAAGGGGAGAAGGTGGGTGCCAGCAAGCTGGCCGGGGGTAGTATTTTTTCGAGGACAAATTTCGCTGGATAATTTCCAGTTCTATCTTTCGTACTTTCTTACTTGCTCGGACAGTCTGAATATCGGATATATTTCGTTTAGTTCTTCAGGGAAAAATTTTTATAAAGAGTCGTTTTTTTTACCCCCAAGTAATTGTATGTGGTTGTCCTAGACACAGTAAGAAATATTTCTGAAGAATATGGGAAAATCGTGCCTCGCCGCGCATCAGCGAACAGTAAATTTCCACCTTTTAATCGCCGTCGGGGATCTGGCCTGAGATTTGAGATTTTCGTCCGAGCGGACCGTTTAAGTATAACACAATATGTACGCTCCCTTCCCACACCCTTCTACCGCTGCCTCCCTACACAGTGGGGCGCGCAATGCATATTCATTTTTCTCAGCAAGTATCAGGGAGTATCTACGGTTGCTAGACACCGTGGAAACGACGTCAGCGGCGGCACGAATTTTAAGGGGGTAATTTCGCGCTCGGGACGAATCTCGCCCCTTAGCAACCCCCTGCCAACGAGATCCTGCCTACCAGTTTCTGCCTACCAGTTTCTGCCTACCAGTTCCTGCCCACCGGATCTTGCCCACCGCTTCCTGCCAACCGTCTCCAACATTCGCATTTCGCTCTCATTCTTTCCCACGCGAGCCTAGCCCGCGGCGCGGCCAAGATAAACAAGATAATTAAAAGATAATTAACAGATAGAAGGGCGTACGTGAGCGCACCAAGGCGGGAGAGATAATCTCAATCCTCTTTTCGTGCACCGCGACTGGCAAGAATAGATAGAGAACCGTGGATGAATTTCTCTAACTGAGTCTACGTGGTCTACGTAAAGTGTGCTACCTAAAGTGTGCTACCTAAAGTGTGCTACGTAAAATGACACGAGAATAATCTATATTTGCGGAAGTGTAAAGCGTGCTTCACGGATAAAGTTGGTCATAAACATGGCATGAAACGATTGCTATTCGCTTGTCCAATTTATGCACTATATTGTATATTTATACGTATTGTGCAATATGCGTGATGGAAAATTGTGGGCGTGACAGACAGATAATCTCGGTTCTCCATTTGTAGCGCGCTAGAAAGATAGAATAGGGATCACGATTCTGTGCGTTTGTATTCACATTTGAATGCAATGATGGAAAATAGAGGAACCGAACGCGGCTGAATTTTAAATGTGAAAGTAATCCATCTTGCAGAACGTTTTACGTCGCCAATCACTTGGGAGAAATCATTGTTTATGAGACATGCTCCAAGTATATTTAAATATAGAATTTTAAATAATGCCTGCACAAATTCAGCAAAATTTGCATTCAACTATTAAATTAATTTTTACTGAAAAATGTTTCTATCTATACTTATACAGAAACTATATTATTATTCTTCTCAACATGTTTTTCCACCACCTACGAATAGTACAAGACTCAGCTACAAATATAAATTCAGACCTTTACAGTATTCACGTATTTACTCTCCTATAGATTTGTTTGTTTTGCGCAATATTAATCGCGGCAAACCAGATACAAAATTTCAACTAGACTTTTAATGAGGGATCCAAACGTCATGCTGCTCGCCTAACATCAAAGTGCGACTTGTGTCCAAAGAGGGATTATGGACAGGGGTGGAAAGAGAGGGCGGGAGGTGTGCTCTTTGTGACGCAATTAATGGTTAATGGCGTTAGTGATCGCCTTACACGCGAAATACCAAATGGACGTCACGATCGGCCAAATAGTGAAAGCCGAACGTCGAGCGAAGGTTATTAATATCTGATCATTTATGTCTGCGAATGAATACCTGCCGGGCATAAAGGATGTCGATGACGATGGCAAGCGTTAGCAGCCGGATATTCTATTTAGCCCTCAACGCCGTTACAACTCTCGATTAATGCCGCCCTTAAAATATCGAATCGCAGAGCGCGTATTCTGCTTTACTGCGTCCTGTATTTCATATCCAAACAGTTATAAGACGCCAACGCGTCAATTAATCCATTCGTTCTGACAATGTCTCTCAGTTTCAGTTTCAGTTTCATATTCTAACTATTCCCTATGGCTATTGCCCTATTATTATCTAACAGAAAAATAAGGAAATCGGTAAGAAAGCAACGATGGAGAAAGATAGAACGATTAGTCCTAGCCGGATTCTGCTGAATTTGGAGTAGTCGAAAAATGCGGGTAGGAGAGGCAGATAAAGGGTAAAGTGTTTCGCCGGCTGATGGCGTCGCTGTGTGCGACAAGAGGAGCACGTACCTACATAATTTGTCTAACTGGAAGGGGTGGATGGGGTTTGGGGTATGGGGTACGGTCCGATGGTCAGCGGGATTGCCGCCGGTGTAATTCGGTAACACAGCTTGTAGTGGCTCCCGACTCCTATTGCCTCTGCCCGTGTACTAATGCAGGGGAAGGGGTAGAGGGGGCTCGCCGTACTATCTGCTCGTATTACACCCGCGGTATAGCTAATAATCGTTAGTGACAGAGCGCATCGACGCCCACCGAGCGTCAACCCGCACCATTCACCTCCCTGTGCCATCCCTGTGCCATCCCTGTGCCATCCCTGTGCCATCCCTGTGCCATCCCTGCTTGGCCACTCGGCGAGAGACGAAAGTGGCCGAAGAGAGGGGGTGAGAGAGCAAATCGGCGAATCGGCGAACGACAGTACTCGGGCGTGTCAGTTACAACGCAGCTACCCTATAATTGACCCTAGACCGAATCAAACTGGGAAATTCTCATTTTCCTTACGTCACAAATCATTTCTCTAGTAGTTTTCACCTAGTCAGGTCCGAAAGGATTTTGAGCTACGCTCCCGGTAGGGTAGCGGCTGTTCGAAAATATTGGCCGTCGGAGACGGCGGGAGTTCTCTTCGATCGAGAGTTGCACGGCGCTAGAAGCGGCAGGCAGTTACGTATACATTTGATAAAAGTCCTGACAAAGAGCTCCTGGACAAAGGCGGTTCCTACTCGAAACGGTCGATCGAGAGTGGCGCCTTTCTTACGAGAGCCTTTCCATTCCTCGAAAGAGCGTGGAATGGAGATTGGACTCTTTGAAAGTGGCTAGACGAGCCGGCTGAAATCGGGTGGTGACCGGGAGGTGGTTGGGGCTGGAGGGAGCTGGGAGGGGCAGGAACCGAGTGCAGTAGGCGTTGAAATTTGAGCGCGGAAAAATAAAGTGCCGCCACGCTAAAGGGAGGCATCGGATTACGTTAAATATACGGTCAATCGTTGGAATCGGACGCTAAAGGCTTTGGGATGATTCTTAAGTGGCGATCGAGAGTCGATTCTCTATATCAATTTCCATAACCTTCTATAATTCGGTAATATTAACATTTGAATACGAATATTCGTGTAAATGAATATAAATTATAACTTGCATTGTTATACATTTTTCGTGTTGTATTAAAAGTGCTTTCACGATCGCGTCTGTCATTTTTAGCTCGAAGCTCGCATTCCTGCAAACCGCAAAAGCCCCGGAAATTAGTTTTCCCCCCTTTCGCATAGCGAGCCGAACAATTACCAAGGCAGGTATCCATTTGTACACAATCGTAGTGGAACGATAGGAATGTACGAGCGCGAAATAAAATATTTTCCCTGAACCTGCCGACGATTGTCCCGTTATTGTCTGTCAAGCCTCGGGAAATCCATTAGGGGGTTTCGCTGGAAGGGGAGGAAATGGGATGGTGGGCGAATGGTGGGCGAATGGTGGGGGAACGGTGGGGGATGAAAGGTGGGCGACGGGTATCACTAGGCTTTGCACACTGGCCGCTCGTCTCGAATTTCAAATTTATCGCCGACAGACGTCAGAGACCGATCGGCTGTCGAACAAATATAAATATGTACCATCTATTTTATTGAGGCATACCGGACCGAGTTCCGGTGTTGATCGAACGTCCCCCGCAATCACGGTAGCTTCGTTTTTCAATCCAATCATCCTGCCAATCCTACATCTTCCAATTGTTTAATGCATTTTTTCATACACTCGCTACTCTAAACTCAAAGAAATATGATGTTTCTTCGATAATATTTAACGTTTCCGTTTGACTTTGAGTACCGAGACTTGACTATTAAAATAAATAAAGTTATGAACCTAATAGCTGCATTCTTCCCAATTCGTCGAGAAATTTTGTGCTTTGCTCATCGTTCGAGAAAAACGTCCGCCTACGTTAATTTCGCAGTCGGTAATTGCGCGCGCACTCGAGCATGCCTTCCGGGTAGGACGCCTCGGCGACGTTTTCACGGGGGGTGGGGAATAAAAAAGGAAGTCGAGGGAAAGGAGCACGCCTCGTCGGTTCCATAATCCGATTGAAAGAGGGTCTCGACGTCGTTCGCAGACAGGAAGTGCGCGGAAGGAAGTCGATGTGTGTACCGTGAGGTCGGCTTTCTTTGTCCCCGCGACTTTTTTCACTCCCCAGCGCGTACCGACCCCCGACCACCCCCGGCGACGACCTATCGTCAGTCTCCTTTCATTCGCTCGCATATTTTTCGCCCAATGTACCGTGAAAACTGTGCTGCGGTTCGAAGACGCTCTTTCGATTGGAATACGAAGTTACCGATACATAACGCGCCCTACCCTCCCACATATGTGCTCACTATTCTAACTATGTGGCGACTCAATTCTTTCGAGCTGAGAAGATATCGAAAAGATATGTGGCTGCGCTGTCGCAGAGAGAGAGGAGAATTTAATCTTCTATGAGATCTACTTGGGCGCCAGACTTTTCAGTCAATTTTTAACAATAATTGTCTGCGGTATAATTTGCATTATTGAAGGTGTGATAGTGTGAACAGGTAAGAAGGGAGGCTTCCGGTCAAAATGAAGACAATGACGCTGACGAACGCAATTGCGACCGTTTCGACTTGTGGGAACAGACGTGAGGAAAGTCCGGACTACGAGTGAGGAATGAATACACGCCACCTGACAAATTGTGGACTCCCACTCGAGGAGTGATTCCGCCTGAATGTAAGGGACGGCCGAAGGGGTCGCCGGAGGGGTGGCCGAACGGTCGACGCCAGCAGACCATAATGATCGAACATCCCCCGCCTGTTATCTGCCGCCCCGTCTGCCTAGGGGATGAAAGTAGCGGGAAGGGGACGAACGCTTTTTTTGCAGAATGCGTTCAGTTAGCTTCATTTTTCAACCTGACAGCCGAATACTACCTATTTGGCTTTCGGCTGATAGTGCGGTTAACTCTAACTTCACGAAGGTCGACCAAGATTACTGATAGTCGTGATGTGCAATTTTTTTAAGTGACTGACAGAATTTAAACTGAATTTCATGAACATTTTCTGAGCGTTAGTAGTATTGAGGTAGTAACTCACGTATACGATGTGTAGGCTAAAAGGCTATTTATTAATAGGGAATAGAAATGAGTCACCTATCATGGTACGCCTCCGCCTCCTTATAAATTCAATTTATCTGAGAAGACATAAAATGAGCTCGCGACACAGGTTTCACGATCATCCCCCTTGAAAGACCTTGAAAGGCTGTGATTCCGGAAGGGAGAGCATAATGATCGAACATCCCTCGAACAGGAGGGTGACATTGGTAAGGATGAGTACCTTACCCCGGTTTCGCATTTCGTCGACGTAGAAAACGAGCGAATATCTACCTTCGCCCTCCTACCTTCTCCCTTCGATACATAAATAAAATTTCATCACCCTGAGACCGTCTACTTTAATCCAACGTTAGTCATTTCTACTTTCGAAAGTTAGATATTAAATGAAACTTGTTGTAAAAATATAGTACCTTGTTAGTATGAAGAGATTCTATGCAAATGCAATGTAAGGGACAAACTTTATCCAGGGCAAATGAATAGACATGTAAATTCGATACCGAATACAATATCATCAATATTTTTATTAGAACACAGATCTTTATCGACAAAAATAAATTCCCAATCATTGCTAAACATCGTTCAACAATAGATTATAATTTAGAACATATTGAAGAACACTAACTCTCTCGCACAGCAAATTTGGTTTATATCTGGAAGAAAAGGTGCAGACATATCTCTTAACAATAAAAGTACATACGTGACTGCTGCTACAGGCCGTTTACATATTAAAGCGAACGTTAGCGTAAGGGAGTGAAATGAGAAGTAATGGACTTTGCGGAAAAATGTGGCCGTGAGCCCTGCTACAGGTTGTTCCACAACGCGTTAGACTTGACACTCAATGTTGCAGACAGGGCATTAAATAAGGAGAGACGCATCCATGAATTGAAGATTAGCGGCGTCCCTTGAGAGACCGTCCGGTCGTCTCGTGTTACTTCTGTGAGGGACAATGATCTTCCATCAGCCACGACATATCCCCTAATGTCGCCGACATTGAGCTTCTACCCCTCCCTTCCTCCCTCCCTTCTTCCCTCCCTCAGTACAGACCGCCTATCTCATTCCCCGACCTCTATCCTCTACATGCTTAAGAATGAGCAATTCAGACAAGAAAAATGACATCGTCCGTTCGTTGAATGTCATATATTTAGAACGTGCCCTGTGCAAGAGTCAGACGTAACCCGCGCTTCGACGCTTTTAAACGAGGTCACATCCGGATATGCACTATTTTTTGCCGCACCGTTCGTTTCGTTTACATCTAACTTTCCCATTTTGCGTCCGTCTCGGCTATCCTTCTCCACCCTCTCTACCTCCCTCCCTCCCTCTCTATCTCACTCCCTGAATGAGGCAGTGTAACTCCGCCGCCTGCGCCTGACACCGTTTGCGCTACTCACGTCTGGCAGTTACACCTGCACATGCACGTCGCCTATTTGTCATCGGGCCGAGATTAGAGAGCTTACAATCCTCCTACTCGAGTCCCTCGCTCCGCTGACTGCCTGCTGCTTGCCTGCTGCTTGCCTGCTGGTTACCTACTTACTGCCTGCTGACTGCTGGCTACTGGCTGCTAGTCCTACTACTTCATGTACATTGTTACCAATAAGCTTGTTGAACGAATTTTACGTGGCGCTTTCAATGATTATCAGCGACCATTTGCTGCTTCTTGTTGTGCAAGAATAATAATGAACATTATTCTATTTAAATGTGTCACGACATCCTTTGTTTCGACAATCGTTGGTAAAGGAAAACGGGGATGTTGTAGAGACGTATAGAACGTTTGAGGGTCTTGTGTAATCTTGTCTACTCTTGCTCCTAACCTGCCTTTAACTTCTGTTGTTAGCGCTGACCACTGACCACTGTTGACATACCTTTGTGGGGGACTAACAAATGTTTGACACTATTTTTTTCAGGTTGCAGAGTGGAGATTTGCGAATAGTCGAAAGATATAAATTTCAGTAAGATATTCATATCTTTAGTATGTTGAGTGAAAAATTCGTTTCGATATTCTTCGAAATTGCGAGAGAAATGGTTGGTCAGTAAAGACGTTTGGGAATGAATATAATTCGTGTGCGGGCTCGGAGTTCCGCTTTTTCCTTTGTCTACGCATTTTGGGGGCGCCGTTCGCTGAAACGCGTGGCCTCCAGCAAAGGACGATTAAATTCCCCTCCATTTTTAATGTTCGACGAACCGAACGATAAATTTCCAACGTTCGACCAAGTCGCCATGCGCAAATTCCATGTTCCATTCAATCGTATTATTACGCTTCTTTATTCCAGCCGTAAAGCGTTTAATTGCATTTTAACTTTACGATTTCATTTCTTCCATGAATGTAACATCACAACAAGAACACAAAATTCTGACTAGATAATGTTCCGATTCGTCTAAATTTCGTTTAAATCGTAAGTGACATAATTTACATAATACCCGTGCAGTGTTGAAATTTGCACAGTTTTCGGGGAAATCCGATTTATTTGATAATTCAGGTGGGCGCGACAGATTGGGAAGAACTCATTGGAATTTCATTGCTGGGATTGGCATGGCGTAAGCATCGTGAGTCATCGGTCGAAAAGCATCGGGTAACATTGGCAGAACGGGACAATGTTAATTGTCGCCGCGAGACAGGGAAGAAAAGTCGCGCTCGAACAGTGGGCGGTGGGGTGGCTTCGAAAGGGGTGGCCTCGAAAGGGGTGGCCCCGAAAGGGGGTGGAACACGGTGTTGGGCTGATCGAGCGTATGAGGGAATAAATGCGCGCGACAAACGGCGGCTAATTAATTATCGGCCCGATGCATCCCGTTGCATGTGATTAATTAACGGCGCCGTTAATCAGGAATTGATTAATCGCATTTCGGAAACGCGCGAGTCGTCCTGGCCGCCGATGGTGCCCTCGCATTGTCGCCCGACCACCCTCAATTTTACGCCTCACCATTATTTCACACTATTACATATTTTTCTAAGAGTGTCAGGCCCGACAGAAAAAAAAAATAGTATAATTTATCAGGAACATTGTCATGCGGTATCCGAAACTGAAGAGAAAATTCGATACTATATGCAAAGAAATGTTTTGTCCCGAAAGATCATTAATAGGCAGAGCAGGACGAGTTTCGAACCTTTGATCGCGCTCGCTGCTTCCCTTTTTCGGACGGCATGCCTGGATATTGGTGGGCGTGTTTTTTGCGGTCAAAAGTTTCGTCAGGCCATGAGAGGTTTGTACGAGGGGATGGGAGAGGGGTAGAGGGAAGCTTTGTCCCCGCTGATCGCCAAGATAATGCGCGTTCCTCTTTGTTGTCTGTCATTCGGCGGTTATCAATCACGCGCTTTCCCCTCTCGGTTTTTGAGGCGACGGGCACAAATTTTTCGAGAGTCAAGGGGGTGAGGGGGTGAAGGGTTGAGGGCGCGGCTGATTGAAGCACTTGAACAGGCAAAACGGTCTTTTCGTCGCCTGTGAAACGTCAGATTTTCCACAGAGATGACGGTCAACCGGGCTGACTGATGATTGACTTGTACCACTGAAAACTGTTGGCGGACGCTGATACAGCCCTATCCTCAATATTTTTAACAATTCTGTATCCGACTATCCTGCTCGTACTTCCCTGATAAACATAGCTATATTCGACTACGCAAATGTATTAGTGCAACTATTTTCACGCACAGTGTGTAGAGAAAAACATATTTTCTACCTTCGTGAAATATAACATCTGTTAGGTGCAACAACAACCGCTGCGGCTGACTGATGATTGACTTGTACTACTGAAAATTTCTTTCTTGTCGATTGCATTTGCAATCCGACGTCTTTCAATTTCTCGTTTAAAATCCCGCATGCGTCATTGCTGCGACATACAGACGCAGAGACGTGCGTAGACACATTTCTAACTGTCCGCTTGTCTCACTCGCTCGGGAAGGCTTGAGCATCGCGAAAAAAGATGTACCGTGAAACGCAATATGCGACGTCCGCATCTGCCGATTGACAATTTAATCGAAGAAAAATGTCACCCTGCCAGGACAATATAGGGGGTAGGGGGCCGAAAAGGCTGGCGCATCCTGCAAATGTTAACGCAGAAGTGGAGGGACAGAGAGCGATGAGAGGGAGAGAAAAAGATAAAGAGAACGAACGTAAATTGCCTCGAGTCAGTTCCAGATCGTAACAACCAGAGTTTTTTTTCAGTTTTTCTATCCTTTACACTGTCTCTCTTTCCCTCTCCTTCTCTCTCTTTCGCAATCTCTTTATCTTGCTCTTTTACCACTTGCATGGAAAAAAAGTGGAAAAGCGTAGCGCTCATCTGGACGCGATAAAGTTCATGCGATTGACGTCATAAAGGACGTTTACGATTTTTCGCCCGCGATGCCAAGCTGGCGGCCTGCTGGCCGAGAATCATTGTAGGCGGAGAACGGGGACCTTCTCTTTATTAACCTTTCGTTCTCGGCCCGCACTTTCTCACAATTGATGATCCTAAATTACCTTTTCTCGAGAAATAGATCGTGAATAATGTGCGATTGCAATCGGGTTAGTATCGGTTGAAAACGTAGAAATTCAAAGTAATTATAGGGCAAATATTTCTCTAAGTGAATTTCAACCCTATAGCCAAACAAATTTGGTAGGAAAAAGCGAAGAAATGACAATCCCAAACCTTCCCCTCGCCATGAACCTTGAATAGAAAATGTTCCATGATCTCTCCTAAATTTTTAGGCGGCTAACAAATGGCCTGGAGTAGATTCGTGGAAATCCGTAGAACGGAAAAATTGTCGGAGAAACATCGCCTACGACGACGTGTAAGGATTTCCCTCGCTGCCGGTTGATTCGGGAAAAAATTAATAAGGTCCAGGGTGGAATGTACTGTGCTCGCCATTCGGCCCTGACCGTTTCTCTCCGTTGGCACCATCGACTTTCCTAACGCTCGTCGAGAATGCTACATCGTCGTACGCGGAGCGGAAGATGGAAGGGATCGAGATGTCTTGCCGGGGGTGGCAGTGGGTGGGGTCAGGCTGAAAAATTCTTCGGGAAGTGGCCCATTCGGCAGCGAAAGGGATCTTTCCTCTCTATCTTCTTCCACTTCTGCTCCTAGCCAACCCCCATATCCACTCGCTACTCTCATCTAAACGACCCTCTTTCTCCTTCTCCTTCTTGTCCTTCTTCTTTCTTTAGTGCTTCCTTAAATCTAATACTTTCATACTTTGTTTCTTTATTCCGTCTTCTTTCTTATGTGACACGGTCTGCGTGTGTGACTATGAGTGTCCATGGTCTCCGAATATGCTCCATTTAAGTGGCCTGAGTAACACAAGATTTGACACTTATGCTATCTGTGTATCCAATTTCTCTACATTTGCTGTCTCTAGTCTATTTAATTTCGTTTCATTCCAGTACTCTGCAATTTAATTGTCATTCAATTTGAATTAGATTGAATATCGATATCGGGAACGTTTCCTGGAAAATCCGTATTTCAATCGTGTTTTGCCCCCATTAAAAATTCTCCCTAGTTCTACATTATCTCCGTACGCTCTATTTTCAACCTCCGCTACTCCCCACCAACCTCTGTCCACCCCTACTTCTTTCACATCTTCCTCTGAACCCTCTTAGCTTCCTTACTTTTTGCTACACACCCCATTGTTTATCTACCGCACTCTTCTACCTTTTTTCTTTCTTTATTCCCCCTTGCATCCCTCTTTTGCCTCAGGCTGGCCACCTCTCTTCTTTTTTCCAAGCCACACGTCGGCTGACCGACGCATATAGAATCGATCTATCGGCGAGTATCAGGATTGACGGGGACGGCGTGAAAGGATGTATCGAGAGGAACTCGTCTTCAATGATCGTCCATCACTTTTACTTTGTATCGGCCAGATCACTGATTCCCTATTCAACAACTTATTCCTACGTCTCTACCGTCTTCTGTGTTATTGCTTATACATAGAAGGATTTCTGAATTGGTATCGTCAAAAATGTCTGCATTTTTAATTTAACTTGAATGAATTACAATCGCACAATATTAACAATGTTAAGAATTCCGAAAACGTACGATGGGCTTGAATAGAAGAATTACTAAAAAGAGAAGGTCTTTGTTATCTACCCTGAAAAGATGTATCGAAAAGAATTCACGTTCGACATCAGCGGATATCAGTTGTACCATGCTCCGTTAGGATCCCTGATTCCCTACTCTCCTTCCCACCCTCCCTGCCCTCGATGCATCGGCCTCAGATCCTCCTCCGCTACTCAGACGGCCGATTCGAGCCCTTGAGATGCGAAGAAGAGCTGTCCGCCTTCCGCGTCGCGCGTCGAATAAGAATCGCTCGAATATTCGCCAGAGCCCCTATGCTGCTGGCCTGATATGCGATAGTTTCGATCTTTCTCTTCGAGAGTGCCAGTCAGATACGGTAAGCCCTGATGGGAACGGCGATACGTTGCCCAGAGTTGAGAATTGTTGGCAAATTTTTCGAATAGAAAGTCATTGTTCCCAGAGAGAAGATGCTTTGATTTTTTCAAGATGACGAGGGTGAGAGAGGGTTGAGAAATCAATTATATTAGCCGAGCTCGCAGTTGGGGGATATACCGGGGAGCATAAAAATATTTGTCAGGGTTGATTGTTGAAGGTGCAGCAGCCATTCTCCTCTATTGGCCGTATTGTAGGAGGGCGAGATTGCGCGAAATAATTCACCGGCGGGGCTCGGAGAATATTTGCCGACGCGATGATCGTTCGCCATTTCATTTCTGATATTTTACCTTGAGCTCCTAAGGGGGCGCATGTCGATCTCATGCATTCGGTATGATCGCTTTGGCCCAATGAGAATGGAATAGAAATGTGAAGCGAAACTTTCCACGACACGTAAGTGAATGCTTGAGAGCATGTGTGAAATATTGAAATTGGACGGGTGAGAAACAGCGTAATAAATCAGGAACATATGATTGTTTACTATAGTCTCCCATTTTTTCCGAGAAATGCTACAAAAATACAATGGAAATTAGAGACTACCACGAATGTACTAAACATTTCAATTTTCATTAATAACGAAATGTAGAAGCTCCTGACCGGCAACATGTAACATGTTATGACAGATAAATTGGTGTAGATTCGTTGATACAGCTTTCTAATTAATAATTCGATCGGAGCTGCTATTGCCAGGGATTACAAGCAGTATCCGTAAGCGCTATGCTCGAGGCTAGAATAAAAGAAAGGAAGACAGTCGATCGAGTGGCAGTCGACTTTGTCAGCCATTAAGAGAAATGGAACGGCCTCTTCGATCATAATGAATTTCACGCGTCGATGTCGATGTTCCCCTCGTTAGCGAACTCTATCTATTCCGGTCGGGACGGGCTAATAGAGACGATTCCAATTAAAAATGTCCCAGAATTATTTTCTCCTCGCTAATTAAATGCGCCTCTACTAAATGAGCGTGCGACGAAAATGTTCAATTGCGAGCGGCCACTACATTTTATTCCCTGCGCAAGCGCAAAAAAGAAAAGCAGTCCATGGAAAATCCTGGCCAAGCGAGACTTTTCTAATGTATCGACAATATGAGAGGCGGGCAATCATTTCAAAAATCCGACACGCTCACTTTGAACCCATCGGGCAAATTATCTATAGTACTTAGGGCGAAGAAATTAAGGAATAATGTATGTGCTTTAGTTTAGCGAAAAAGAAATCTTTTATAGGTGACCCAATTTCATTAGCAGGGCTAAGTATATCAAGAATGTCCAATTTGAGATGACCGGCGTCGATCGGGATTTCTAGCCACATTTCACCCCTTTACTCGCATGCCGTCAATCAAAGGGAAAGTATTATGGTGGATGTCGGTGTAGGGTGGAAGTTTCGATGGTAGGAATATCAGGAGGCAGGTGGCGCCTGGTTTACGAGAGTAGATTTTCGGATACGGGAGGGTGCGGGGTGGCTATCAGGATTCGAGGGTCGTCTGCAGGCCTCCACCAACGTTCCACCACCGTTCCACCCCCGTTCCACCCCCGTTCCGCCCCCGTTGGCTGCCCGGGTTGCAATATAAATGAACGTTGCACATATAAATTCGGTAATACGCCGCCTCGCGATATATGGACAGAGCCAGACGTAAATATCGCCAGCTTGCCCGACGGCCTTTACCCATTACCGCTGACGGTAGAAATAGTGAACCGTATGGAAACTCGCTAGCTGATCAACATTCTCTCATTTTCTCTAAAACTAATTATATATTTATCGTATAAAACGTAACGCATGTAGGTATGAAAATACTAGCGATAAAGGTAGAAAATTGAATTGAATACAAATCATAACAGATTCGTCGATCCAGCATGAGAAGATGAAATGAAAAATATGAATGGGTCAGCATGCGAATCACCGCAAACCTGACAAAACTGACAAAAAAGGGCATACACAAATGTGGGGGGGCTTATCGCGCTGGATTTATGGACGGCAAAGGACGAGCTGTCAAAAATCGAAAATCCACCGTTTTGCCACCCTTAACGCTGGCCAACGTTCGGATTATGCAGGCAGAAGGAAAGAGGGTGGTGTCCGGGCGGGCATAAATTCCATTTATGAGTGTCATTTATAGACTCGACACCATATGGACAGCGTAATTTATGGTCCCCGCATTACGCACACTCTATAATTCATAAAGTCTGCGCGAGTGTGTGGAGGGGAATGCGCGCACGCTATCGCGGCCGGATATATGTCCGGGAGGATGTGTGTCCTTTGGACAGCATTCGCAGAGGACGATGTACGCGCGTCCACCCGATATCGGATGTACCTGTTAGAAAACGGCAGCCATGGATCAGACGTGTCATTTGGCTGAAACACGCGAGCTATGGGTGTGTGCGTCGCTAGAATAATGATATTGCCGATATGGGGAAAATTGCGAGGGGCAAAACGTTCTTGAAGAAGCTGACTATGGAACAATGTTCATGAAGAAATATTTACTAGAGAGTCGAACTGCGGCATAAGGGACAATTAAGATTTTTTAAATGAAAGCGATATAGAAGATTTTATTTGTAGCTTTGACAACCTGGCATTCAGATGTGAGAAATGCGCAAAGGGATAATTTGAAGATTAAAGATTTAGAAGGTAGCTTTGGTGGTTGCGAGCGGGGCGGATAGACGTTACATATCCATCCATAGATGCATGGCCGCAAATACGGTCGCACTTGGACCGCCGGCCCGGGCCAATTTCCCTCTTAACATTAATATTTGATCCTCTTAATATTTCAGAAGCGAACTCGACGTACGTAACTCCGCTACTGGCCACTCTCAACTGCCAGGCCATCCCTGTTGGCCGCTCGCTACCTCGAGGCTATCACCTAAGAGGGCCAATCAGGGACCCTGGTCGTGGAGGGATGAAAGAGGAATAAGGGAAGTAACGACATCGATGAAATCGGGAGGCTTTCAGGAAAGAGGAGTGCTCGCGAAAAGCCCGCTAATAAACACGCTACGACTCTTTTCTACGAGGCCCAGTGTTCTTTCAGCCCTTAAGCGTCTGGGGCTCTCCTTAAATAAGACGTCAACTTACGGCAAGACGCATTATTCGCGCTGATTACGATTGATCGATTCCGCGTCTCAGAGTGTAGACCGTAAAGGTTGAGTTTCCAGGTGAGTCGTTCGCGGCGGACTAATCGTCCCTAACGATCCTGGCGCGAGCTGGGATCCAGGAGGTAGAGGGGGTGGAGTGAAAGACGGTTGATGCTGAAGTTGGAGGGGGTGGACGGCTGAATCTGCAAGAGGATCGAGAGGGAAGTCGCGAGGATCCAGTGGAAGCCACTGTTGGGAAGATTAATTACGTCGTCGGGGGTGGGTATGGACGAGGGGGTGGTCGGTGGGAGGAGTTAAAGGAGCCCGCCGACAAAGGACGACGGTTCCTTCCTTGGCTGCTGAGTTTCACGTTTAAGTCGCGAAATGGAAGAGGGTGCGGCCAAATTGAGGGTGTCGGCTTGAGCTGTGATTTAGCGTTGTATCGTCGGTATCGTCGGTATCGTCGGTATCGTCGGTATCGTTTTAATCGTATCAGACCAAGGTGGTGAGCTTCTACTGCCTGATGTATCGCGTTAAGAGTCATCGGTATCCTTCCTTAATTAATGCCGAAGCAAGTAATCTAGTATTTTCTCCCGAAAGTAGGGAAGTAGGGAGTATAATTATGGCACCCTAGCAGATACCTCAGATTTATTTGGAGCGGCGGGATGGTCGGCAGGAATGTTTCGCGGAACGCGATCAGAAGTGAAACGCGATGAGAAAACTGAACTCTGCTCGAATAACGGATGGGGGCGAAAGGGTGGAAGGGTGGGAGGCGGTCCCGGCGTCGGCGTCGGCGTCGGCGGAAAAGTCGAAAAGATTAATTACATTAGGGGGCAGGACTGCCGCCGATACCGGACTGGCAGCATCTCCTGGCTTCTCTACGCTCCTTTACGCTCCTTTACGCTCCTTTACGCTCCTTTACGCTTAAATCACGGCTTCAGATAGAGGGTGGGCAAGTTCAGACCGACGAACGTGACGTCGGAAAGAAGCTGCTCGACGGGAAAACCTTAGGCGGAAGAGGGTTGGCGAGAAGGGCGGGAACAAAGTAAGCGAGATAGGAGCACACTTTTCCGGAAAAGTAACATCGGGGAGAAGACAGGAAAATCGTTTGCGCGAACGATACTCTCGGCTTTCGTCTTCTCCTAATTTCTATCTATATTATCATTTTTACTTTTCTTTCCTTCCTTTCGAGGGACAAACGAGCAGTTTATACTGTTTTTTGCAAAACAAAATTGTAGAATTCTCAATATAAACGATTTGTGAAAAGTATGACAGAGGAGAAATGTATGTCTGTAATTTGAGAAAAATACCCAAGTAGAAAAAAGGTAAAAAGACTGTTAGATCCTTGCAGAATGCGGAAACGATGTGTGGAGATAGCTCAGAAAACGTCTTCTCGCGATGTCGTACGATGCAGACTTCGACATTAGACCCGACTCAAGCATCCGATGACGATGTCAGGATCGACAAAGACGGGAGCGAGTAACGAGTAGTCCGACGGCATGCATTGCCCTACGTATTCGCTTAATCTATATATTCGAAAGTTCGCTGACTGCCGGATCGCATTCGATTCAACCCCTCGCCGGGAGGAATTGCATTGCGCATCCGTACCTTTAGCTGCACCCCCCCCCCCCCCCACCCCCTCCGCCCCTCACCGCGCGCTGCGAAATATTCATGGCCGAATGGGAAAAAGCATATTCCGCCGTCTCCGCTCCTTCCACTCGCCACCTTCTTCCCTCCCACCCTCCTTTCGTTGAGAACGGAATTTAGATAGACACCTCCCCCAGCGTTGACTGATACATTCCTAATGTCGTCGCGCGAGGCGCGCGGAGAATATGAGATATTTCTCGGCTGGAAAAAAGACGGGACGGCCGTGGCGTATTCTTTTATTGAGACGGCTCTCACAGCCTGATACATTCCTAATGTAGTCAGGAATGCATGATATGCCAAGTGTGTGGGAGGTGTCTCTGGTTGGAGACATTGTTTTATTGACCTTTTGCCTCGGATTGATACATTTGTAATGGTTTTCGGTGTGCTCGAAGTTGAGGGAAAATGTGGAATTGGAATATCGCTTTATGGAGATAGGTGTTGGGGCTGATGTGTTTATGGTGAGCATGGAAATGTCTGTTTTCTATATAGAGCGTGAGACGAAATTCGTTACTTGAAAAATAACATCCTAGAGATTATTCAATCCGAAATTATAATATTCTCGTATGCCCAGTAGCTGATATACAAAGATAGTATAGAAAAATTCATACCGAAAAGATTACTATTAACATTTAAATCAGTTCGTACTGATTCCAGCGCAATTTCAAATTCAATTCCAAGCGACAAATACTGAATACAAACAATTTTCAATAACATAACTCAACCGAAATTGAGGTTAATCGCTCATACATATCTATCAAAATGTAGGGGCTGCCATCGACAATATTGAGGGAATCGATGAGCTGAAATCGGTGCTGAAATTGTATGGGGACGTCGGAGGGCAGGAAAGTAGAGAGTCGCGGATCGATGGAGGGTGGCGTTTCTGAATCGAGTCCGAGTTCGATGGCGGGAAACAAGGGCACGAATCGACAGTTTGGAGGATACACGTTCGGCGTGACCCGGCCGAGGCTTTAATTATGCCAATGTCAACTACACTGACGAGGGGGTGCGCCTATATGTCGAGGATTAACTGGCAAGCAGGGCTGCCCTTACATGCTGGCAAAGCCGCCGATCATACGTGCGGCTTGCGGCGTCTTATGAATCTGCCATGAGGACAACAATGACTTCGTAATCGACGCGCATAATCGGTTCAAGTCGGCCGCAAATTGTAGCTCACCCGGATAATTCGCGGATCTCTTGTCGTCGGGATCGCTCGACTCAGCTATTAAACGCGCGCAATTTATAGCCCGAAAGTTCCCTCATCGCACCGGAAATCGGCTAATTGGGTAATGGGAACGAATTGTTGGCGCGAGCCTCACCGGACGGATAGCGACGAAAATGATAATGAGAGCTCGTGTGTGGAATGAAGAGAGTAGGATACCTGATTCTTTGCGAGTCGTAAAATTTGTCGGGGTCAGGTCAGGCAAGATTTTAAACTGGGCGACGTGCTTCGAGTTAATTTAATCGTTCCATAGCGATCAATAAAGCGTCGAGGTACTAAAGTACGTGGCTTGAGAATGTATTTCGTGTCCTACCTGAGTGATGACCTTGACGGTAGCTGGTAGTGACGACTGTGACACCAGCTGGGTTCAGGAGTGTTTTGGAACAACTTGAAAGGTCGCAGAAACGGTATTAGGTTAACAGGCGCTCGTTGATTTCCGCATCAGGTCACTTTAAACTGCCGAAATTCACAAAATCACTCACAACATTTCGCAACATTTCACAGCGTTCCCGCACGAATCGCGACGTTTTGAAAACTGCGACACGAACACGACCTGGTGTAAAAGTTCTGAAACTACTAGCGGCGGCCGGCAAATTCGCAAATTTCTTAACCATCATTACCGCTACTGTCGATAATATCTCACCGGAAATTATCTGAACGTGTACTTAATATTCATCCTGTTTCGAATTAGGCATTCTTAACCATTTAAAAAATGTATGAATGAAAGTTTTGGAATAACGCAGATTTCACGATATTTAAAGTCAGCGAAATATTAACCAACAATTGAAGTACGCTTCCGCCGGTTCGAATTTGATCGGTAACGCGCCACAAAGCGTCTGCCAAGATGGCCGCCGTACGGGAAGGTGACGTCGCGTGTGAGAAGTTACAATTTTACAAGTGTTGTGCCTTGTAAAGTATAGTTCGTTGGGAAACTATTGTGCATCGCGAATATTACGATGCCTGGAAGCTGTACAAATGGAGGCAACCCTGGGCTTGCGGCATTAGCATCAAAAATTCTGGGAATCGGTGAGCCGATCTCCGGACGAGTCCATTAATGGCGTTCAGGTAAGTTTTGTTGACATTGACTGTTTATTCGCTGCGCACATTTCGGCTCGATTTCGCGTACCTTACCTATTATGGGTAAGAAAGTTTTTGCCTATTTGGATCCATTAAGCAGTGAGTGTGACACCAGTGAAATCAAGCATGGACATGTTATGAATTCGTCAAATGGTGCATTAGAAGTTTTGTTCGATATGGTCGAGTCCATTTAAGACGTCGTAGGAAGACGCCGTCAAGAAGCGCTCATGAGGAAATGTTTATTTCATGTGTTTTAAATGGATATTCAAACAATGTTGCTGCTTGTTTTACAGATCATAGCATATGGCTGTTCTGGAAATTGGAACAACGCTGGACCTGTTTTCATGGCATTTGGAATGGAGGCACATGACTGAGTGAACAACGACCATCTGGATGTTAACAATTTCTCTTTGCTGGACCGGTTTCAAGTGTTTTGACTGATATTCATGAAGATATTTTAGTTTTTGTTACAGGTGAAGTTTGGGAATTGCTGTACAAGAACATATTTTGGAAATGTACAGTGAAGTTGATAAAGCGTGCATAATGGCAATAGACCAACTGGACTCCTGGATGTGGCGTGGTGTCTGAATCAAAGGATCAGTGCAGCCCTGTTCTATGGATATAAGTGGAATGGAGCAATGGATCAACGTTGGAGTAAGCATCAGTGTATTGCTGTACTTGTGGAATAGACACTGGGCCATCGGTGAGCAGTGGTAGTTAAATTATTAATAAGTGGAGCTCATCAATGAACTAAATTGCTGTATCGTCTGATCATCTTGCATTCATTCTCTGAAGTTTAGTTATTAATGGGTAAGACGTTTGTAACTTAGCATATACTTTGAATACATAAGTACTATACATATAACATTCTCTACGACTTTGTAATGGATTCGTGATGTATGCCACTGGCTATTAAAGCAATCAACATTGTCATCTATAGAAAGAATTATGAAACAATATTCTTGTGCATGTGAAAATAGTAAAAAATTACAGCAGGAGAACCACCTGATGAAACTTTAATCATTCAGTGTAGAATCAAGAGGCACATCAGCAGGCACCAGATACAATCAGCAAGGAAAGATCAGTGTTTATATTTCTTCCTTCTCACCTCATAGAGGAAGAAAAGTTATTATAATGAAAAGGTCAAAAACAGTAGCGCTTAAGTAACATTGAACAGGTAGGCATAGAATATTAACTGAGGCCCCGGTGTACAGCGTCATTCTTCCAATCTCGTAGGTAATCTGCGCAGTGACATTCGAAAGCCACGGAGCGCCGAGGGAGAGGCAGCGGGGGCGAAGGTGGTTGAAAGGGTAGTGTGTAAGCGTAGGCCACGATGGGAAGTTTAAATTTGCTTCCGCGGCGATGAACCCAGCTCCGGTTAGTTAAACTAGGCGTTAATGTACAAACCGGGGAGTAAACCGTGTTAAACGTGTTTCGTTGCCAACCGTCTTCTCACGTGGCTTCGGGTATTTCCGGTGTTCTGGATGTTCTACCTTTATTGAGGTAACCTCTGCATTTTCATGATAATTCGTTTAGGGCAGCGTGCAGAGTGCTGGAAAAATAGTAGCAAATCTGTTGTCAGGCAAAGTTTGGAGTTGTTGAAAAATACTTTCTAGGATTTTTCATTTGAGTTGTACATATTGTTTCATAAGAGAAGCACAGAAGAGATATAGAGTACACTTCCACATATTGGTTTGAGTGTTAAGTGTAGTATTTGGAACTGTACTACTCGATTAGCAGGTGAAGTTACAAACGAATCGATGATATTGTTTGTTCCTGTCGTATTCTTCCTGGCGGGGAACAAACAAAAGTTTTTGAGCGATTTCACTTCACACATCCCTTCATACCCTTCTAACGATTCCTGCGGCTAGTCAGAACCTCTCTCAATATACGCTTCCTATCCGGGACACTTTTAATATTCGTTTTCCACTGAAAATTAGCGACGCGTGAATTAAAAATTGTTTCCAATCCCGCGCCGTTCGACACGTCCGCCTGACTTTATTTGCCGCCGCCGTTTTTGTCGTTTTCTTTCATCTCTGGCTCTCTCTTTCATCCAGTTAAGTAAAGCTCAGCAGATATTCGTCACACGTTCTCATTTTTTTTCCCTCGCTCAGTACCGTTTCTGAAAGGTTGTCCGATAACTTTGATTGCAATCTAATAACTCTGTTATCACTGGATTAGTTAAACAAATGTTTGACCGTCGACGTCTGAATGACTTTTTAGCTTATTGGGAAATGAAAGGAAAACATTTAATTAACAGGCTATAAAAAATAGACTGCGTTGAGCTGTTAACAACAATAGGTGATGCATATATGTATTGAGAATAATGAAAATAGCTCGAGTAGACAATGAGATAAAGGATTAACACAATTTCTTGTTATTATTCCGACGTACTCGTGATATCAAATGTTCTTGAGAGCTAGTAAAAATTCAATTTTTATGATTCCTCCCATCACCGAAGGTTTGCAAACAAACTGGGTCTGGACGTCAAACGCGACGAGGCTAAATTTTTAAAATCCGCAAATAGCGCTGCCCACCCTCAACCCCTGGCCACAAACCCTTGGGACGCTGCTTATCCGCCATATCCCTGTGGGGTGGAGAGCCTCTCGACTCTTTCATAATGAAGTCTTTACACGGGTTAACCCTTTGCGTCGTGCATAACTACATTAAGTGCCTCCCCCGTTGGGCATCGTCTAATATTTGTCAAGTCAGAGTGGGGAGGTCAGACTACGCTTCACGTGCGTTTCGTCGTTGGTAACTGGGGGGGGGGGGGGGTGCAAGTCCTTGAAAAAGTGGTAAGACAATCGTTCTATCCGTATGACGATTATTCGTCTCGAGCGTGTCGCTAATATGTGACTCTATTGTTGAGTCTTAGATTGCGACTATCAGATGGAAAGAGGGCGAATTAGTGGGGATGGTAATTCAATCTGCCGGGGGCATTAGCTGCCTCTCGAGAGCAAGCTCATGTTTCCCGAGCATTAAATCCGGAAGGAGGCAGACAGAAGCTACCCAAAAATGTCAAACAAACCTTTCTAACGGGAGTAAACGATGAAAACAGAATCGGTGAATTACTTATACGCGCGCGTCCAACAAAATTCTATCCGTGAGCTTTGTGATTACATAAAAATTAGAACGTAAAATCTTTTATCATAATATTTGGCAAACGATACTGTCTTACGAATAATACTTTAGCAAGAATGCAGATATAAGCCTGAGCCGCAAAGAAGTATCAAGTCGGAGCAGTAACAAACTCTCCGAAGAAAGAAACACGAAGCAGTCAAAAATGTCGCAGAAAAGTGCACGTCAGAAGAAGAAATTGGAGGGTGCCGAACGATGACACGGTCGACCCATATCGAAGCTTGGGGAGAAAAAAGCGAATGGTGTGTGGGTGGGAAGGGGGTACAAAGGGGGTTGAAAGGCGAGGATGAGGGGTCGGATGTATAGCTGTGTGGCGGTTCGCTTTAAAAGGCAGGGAGGGCGATCGGCTAGGGTCTCCCAGGAGGGAGGAGTCTGCCGGCAAAAGGGGAAAAACGCGCTCGGCGCCGCGCTGTCGTCTATTTCGATATTGAAAAATCACAATCGCGGCCCGCGTCGCTCGGTAAAAAGCGGCTCCCTGTGTATCGCTCGCAGCCGGCGGGGCTGGAGGGGCAGAAAGGGGAACGGACAAGGGGTGGCGAGGTCGGGAGGATGAAGGGAGCAGAAATGCAGACCACCGGCACCCAGCGATCTTTATCGTATTGACGCACTCGGCAGAATGCAGCTGCGAGCGTGGACGGCACTGATTCCTGAGGGGGGAGGGATATCGTCTGGCTAACCACTGCGCAGATCGGATAGATCAAGCGGGTGGGAATTGACGGCATTTTTCCTCGAAGAGTGGGCTAGGAAGAACTTACAGATTTTTCTTAGTTTTGGCAATGATTGAGATTATTCGCATATAGTTCGACATAGGGTACAGTCTTTGATTTATGTCATTCACAGTAAAATGAATGAGAGTAAGGGATGCAATTCGGAGCGCACATCTGGTCTAGCTGAGAATCTATTATAGAAGATAATCAAAGTTTGATAGATGCAAATAGAGATATTTGATGTCAGTAGCTATGAAGGCAGAACCCATTTTCGGATTTCCTCTTTCTTCCCTCCCATCCCCTCGGCCGACTCTCACCTACGTCACTCCATTCTTTTTCTCTTTAATGGATTGGCAGGGAGATTCCTTTTGCCTTAGGGAGTCGCACGGTAAACGTGTCGAAAGGGAACAATGCGTCGCTCCGCCAAGGGACCTTGCCCGTCTGCCTTTTTACTTATCGATGTAGGATAGTACTCCAACTCCTCGTTCCATTCCGAAAGACTCTGGTATTTTCAATGGCCCGCCCCCCCCCCCCCCCCCCATCGCCGATCGCCTCTAATACTGTTTGTACTCGCGACAGAATCTCTATTCTCCCGTATTGAACAGCCCGTATTCTCAATAATTTCTGGGTCACGATGCCATTTGCTTCCTCTAGCGAGGATAAGAAAAAAAAAGTCTCTCTCCCTGTAACTCGTCATCTGGGTCAGAGTTATTGTCCGTAAAAGGAAGAAGATTTTTTTCGCACCGAGCTCCGTAGAGAGAAGCGAGGCTGCCATTTGCGCTAAAGCATTATGGGAGGGTGCATTGTTTAATTCAAACTGTTATTCGATCCGATAGGTGAGCGAGGAGGTAGTCAGCGTTGAAGTCGTGAAGAGAAATAGCCGAAAACTTCCGGCTCGAATGCCCCGATCGCCGCAACAATGCTGCATCGACGCCGGGCTATTTGTCTTCTTCAATCAAACGCTGAATACACCGTTCGCTCGCCGTTATTGACGTACGCTACTCAAGTCAACTCCGCAGCCAGTTGTAAAGTCGGTCCGAGGCACGGCACGAAGCACGGCCCAATGCACGGCCCAATGCACGGCCCAATGCACGGCCCAATGCACGACTCGATGCACGGCCCGATGCACGCCCCGAAAGGGAACATTCCGACGAAAATGGCAAACTAGCCGACATCAAAATACCGACGGTCGCATCGTTCGTCGTCTTACAGGGAGGGAAATCTTGATCTCGGATAGATAGTCGGAATCTCGAGAACGGAGAGTCGCTTAACGAGTATCTCATCTAAATTACGTTTTCCATTATTTTTATTTACAGCTAAATGTATCTATGTTGGCCAAATAGTAAATGCGAATGGTAGATAGGAATTTGTGACGTTATATCGAGGGGTGGGATTTTCCTCTCTAGGCAAATCAAAGCAACTTGTCTCTAATATATATTATAATTGGACATTAGCAACTAGAAGCTAGTGTCCGCCAATGCGAGATTCGTCAGGAAGGCAGACTCTGAACTGTGGCCTTCAGCCGTTCCGCCTAAACTGAACACCCTGTAGACAGACGACAGAGAGTCACAGGCGGATACTGTGTAACACGCACACGGTCGCACGTTCATTCGCGGCCAACACTTCTGTCTGCCCTTTACTGCTACTGATACCACTATGTACTACCGGCATCCGGTACTCTGCCAGTGGTAAAGCCATTCATTCGGTCAGACAAAGTACTGACATCCCGTTAAATATACGACCGGCGCCCACCACCACGCCGTCCGAGCCATGGATGCACTCTGTCGTTATGTATATTCATGCGTGCCCATATACGTGTCCATGCATCTATATGTAAACGTACATAGAGTCCTACATAGAATTGTACATAAAAGTCTATATACCTGGCGAGCCGGTTTGCATGTATGGATATGCACATCACGGTGTACCGACTGTATGTGTTCCGTGTGTTGTGTATGGGATGTGGTGTGTATGTGGGCTCGGGCTGCAGGCCATGGGGAGTGATAATTCCTTCGAGCTGGCGAAGGACGAAGTACAGGAAGGCATTTAGCGAGGCTGTTGTCAGTAGGAGGGAACTGCGCCGGAGAAAATGATGTAGTCCGTGAGAGAGTCGGTGGGAGATAGGGAGAGGGTTTGGCTGAGGAGGATGCTGGGAGGATGGGAGGAGCACGCGCGGCTTACAAAGAGAGAGGTCATAAAGGGACCTGCTTATGCGAGCATAGTCCCGGATTAGTATGTTTTGTATTCAATTTATTTTATTTCAGTGGGGAAGGGTGTGCTACTGTAATGTGTAGGCAGATTGATCTGACACGATAAATGTCGGATAGAAGTTATGAAGTTACTAGGGAAATAACAATGACAATTTAACAAAATAAGGACTGTTTTGTATAATGTGTGAGAAGTAGATGAAGTATAGTACATTTATACCTCTGCTTTATTCTGGTGTTGGAAGAAAATAAATTAGAGTAGATAATTAGATTCTACACTGATTATAACAGGAAAGGCGGATGTTATTTAATTCTTAATTCTCAGTCAGAATACATTTTTCTATCGTTTGTCTGAATTATTTATTGACGGCACGCAGCTGTTCTACCGGTTACGTATGCGTGCTGGGAGAGATATTTGATCGGAATGTTTGCCATCGCAATGCAGTTCTGAGACGAGACTTGTTCACAAGAGAGTTTAAACTCCTTGGAGGGGGATTTCGAATTCTTTTGAATAGACGTGACCGATTTTTGCCATTTGTCGCCTATGATGGAGCATGCCAGAAGCTTACTAAAGTTGAAAGAATAATGACATAGCTGTGTAGTATTATTTCCGTTGTTTAGACGTCATTTGGTAGTACTTTATAATCAGACCAATTTTGGCACGTCGTCTGAAACAACACTGCGCGCACAAAGTGCGTAGCACTCTTCAGAAAGAACAGTCGGAGGCAAGCATGCATATTGCCCTTGACACCCCTCAGTCAGCGATACGTAAAAATCTCCTCCGGAGAACGTGTTGCATTAACGCAGATGTTAACGAGCTCTTCATCCTGCGCAACCCTCCTTTGTCCTCCGAATGGTCGACCCCGCCACTGCATTCGGTGGGCTGCGTGCAAAGGGGTGGATCAGGCTGTTTTACCCGCTGCCACCCCAGGATTATTTCGACGACATCTCGGGAGGGCTCGAGATAGGTACTCAGCTAATTAAGACTAGGATTGAGTTTCTCCCGTCTGAGCACAGTCTCGACGCTTTTCTATATTCTGAACCTGCGCTTACCACCCTTCCCGCCTTTAACCCATTGCCACCTCCGCGCTAGCTAACATTTTCTGCGCTTCCCCCTCTTCTTCACGCTATTTACTGCCCTTTTCTCATCTGCTCTTCTCCACCCCCTTCACAGCCGGTCGTATTACACGCTTTTTGTCTTGAGTCGCAACCGGTCGTTTCTACGTTTATGTCTTCGCCGCGCAGAGCATTTACGATCTGCCTTTTATTTTTAACTGCAGCAGTCGTTCTATACTGCATTCTTCTTCGTATTTTTGTCGGCAAAATATTGAATTAGCGGTGATTTTTGTTGTTGTAGTTATTATTTAAACCTTATTGGGGGCTTGTAGTGTTTCGTGGCAGTAAGCAGTTAATTTTCTACGAGTGTTCCAAGCTGTCTATGATTCTTATTTGATTCTATACAGTAATGGTTCAGTTCAATTGTTGCATTTGAGACAGAGTTGACATAACAACAAGTTTTTCACGTTTTTTATCACTGTTTACCACATTTCTACTTCGCTCTCCAAAACTATAGGACTTAGAAAGCTCGGGTTACGATTTTCTTATATGTTCTTGAATCCTCTTTACGACGTATAAAGACAAAGCCCCTAGATGCAATAACACCCTGGCACCATACGACAAAGGCCGATTTTTGTCATTTTTCGACACATTTTTGGTCCGTTCTCGGAACCTATTGCACTTAAAAAGCTGCGGTTGCGATTTTTAGTAGAGCGTTAGTTAGTAGAGTACTTGGCTCATAAGGCAATGGACCCGGGTTCGATTCCCGTTTCGGCAGAGAAATTGAGAAAAAAAAGCACGCTTGAGTGAGCACAGTCGAGCGCCGAATTGCAAAGAGTAAGCGCCCGCGGCAGAGGGCAAAGACAAGTCGCGAGCAGTAGTTAGTCAACACGCAGCAGCCACGTAGCACGCACCCAGAGTCCATATATTATTTTGCTCCTCACTTTAACCACAGAAATTGCAGCCAACAGAAATCTTTAGACATTTCATCCATTTATACCTCAGTATTCTTATTCGCATATTTATATGAAATGCCATGATGTTAACACAATCTGACAGTCGCATCGATCTTTCCACTCCACTTCGCATTACTTTTCCAGAAGGATACAGTGCGATAAAGTAGTAGGTTTTATTAGCTTGTCTTCGTCATCGGGACTTTTTCGCACGCTCTTCACGGGTTCGATCAATAAAGCGCTAATTACACGCATTGAGAGTCGAATTGAATGAAGCCTCGCAAACGACGTCGATCCGTTCAATCTTGAGCAACGGCTCAGAATACTCGTGCCTCTAATTATTCCCAGCAGTCGATTGTTCGCGAGTGTATTTTCCTGCCTCGTAGGTAAGAGACAGACGGAGAGTGTGTGCGGGTATGCTGGGAGAAAGATAGATAGATGTTCAGAGAGGGTGAGGGAGAGAGAGAGAGAGAACGAGGCTAAGTAGAAGGATATACAGAAATGGAGACACGTGTAGTACCGCGTGATTTAATTAGTCGCATATTCACCCTCGTCGAAATAATCCGTATCCTGGTACTTAGGCGCACCGATTTCGAGCTCAAATTATTAACGAAAAAGGAGACTTTTTCTCGTGAGCGAGGCCAAACAAGACTCTTTTGTAGACAGATTCTGCAGTTTGCTTTTCTTACCGCTTGTCCCAGTTCGACAAGGAGGGCGTATTTTATGTCGTTTCGCGTTTTCGCGCGCGCAGGCTCGAGCTCTGAAGTCGGATATTTATCGTATAGGCGGACTGAATGTGTGCGGATTGCCTTTGGAGTGAAGGGGCTCTAATCCATTAAGTCTCTGTAAGCAAGACTGCAACATTCCGATTTCCTCTTTCGTTTAGGAGCTTGAAACTCCCGGCGTCGCTAGCATCCGCTCTTCTGCGTTTTTCCGGACTGGCAGCTTCAGTCAAGAGTCGACTGCCCAATGAATGTCTAGCATCAAATACCGGTGGATAGAGATAGAGGTTGCCAGATAGGTAGAGAGAAAGGGAAGTGTCTGCGAAACGCTGCTTACCGAAGGTAACGTCCTTGTTCCCTGAGCTAAATGTACATATTTACTGGCAAATATGGCGCATTCGTTCCATTCCATCCTTTTATTCTTTCCTCGCACTAGGAGATAGAGCTTACATTTAATTTCAATAGGATGAACACAATAAATGAACGAATTAGTGAGCTTGAGAAATATAGTCTGTTTATAGCAGAAAGTCAGAGCTCTCCGGAAGAGGAAAGTTGAAAGAAATCATTGCATCGATCAGATTTAAAGGAAAAGGAATTTGCGGTTGCAAAGCGAAATCAGTACCGCGCTTACAAGCGGACAGAAGGTAGGCAGGAAGCGAGGATGAGAAAGGCCGTTTCGGCTTTGGACGGAAAGGGAAAGGGGGATGAAAGAGGGCGGGGAGGAGAAAGTTTACTGACCGTAAGCGACTGGAGCTTGCTGGATGACCTAATTTGCAGGCAAAATGAAAAATAACGAAACGCGGAGAATTCAATTAACGACTGCCACTCTCCCTCTCTCTCTCTCTCTCCTTCTCTCTCACTTTGACGCAATGCCAGGAATTTTACCGAACATCCCACCTGCAGCGACGGCCGGCGTTGCGAAACGAAATTTTTCCCTCCGCGACCTTAATTTTCGCGCATTGCGAGCGAAAAATTGCATGAAACGGAAAGGTCGGAAGGGAGTGGAAATGAATATAAAGGCATTCGACGCGTTTGACCAGAATTTTATGAAAGTTTCGAGAGGGTCGTGATTCGGAAAGCAGGTTATTGGACGGTCAGATTGTTTATTGCAATTCCTTCTTTCTTCGGCGCGACTTGCACTGTGAGAATGCATATTACGGTTTTACGGTATATGAATAATGGTAGTGGAAGAAGCGTATCAAGACGTAATGCTTGTAAATTTATTCGAAAGTATAAGAAATATGTGTATCCTACATCCAAAAATTGCGATCATATGCTAAAAAAGAAATCGGAGCTCAAGTAATGTGATTAAACTGACACGTTGCGCTCACTGATCCAAATTGAAGAAAGCTGTTAACGAATATTCCACTTCGATAGATCGACGCACTTCCAACAAAATTATATCCCACTCTCCATGATTGTAACGATGCGCGAACGTATTACCGCCAAATTGGAAAGCGTTAAAAAGCATTTCCAGACCTTCGAAACACTCCCCTCGCCCTCGCTGTAATTGCAGCCCTGTAAAACGCACTTCATCAAATGCATGTCCATATTTCGGGAGGTATATCTGCATTTTGAAACAAGGAAAAATTTCATGAATATATGTTCGGTATACTTTAATTTTTTAATTACGAATGATTCAAGAAAGTATTTGGTTGACACTGGTAAGTCAGTGTTTAGATGTACTCCCTTAAGCATTGACATGCACATTGTATGGTTAATTATGAAAGGCGCTTTACGTCTGTTGGACAACTTTGGTGAAAGCAGTTGAGCAGCAAGATTAAACGCAGCCAACAGGGAGGGAGAACGTGAGTCTCGAAAGAAAAAGAGTCCGGCTTCGAGTAAAGCTTCGGGCAAGTGAAGGTACTCGGACAAAACATTTACGGTCCGCACTCGAGAATCTTATGAAATTAAAGAATTTCACGGATTCTTTTGTGCAGCGCGAGTCGCGGGACTGGCAACAATGTAAATTAACGCTCTCCAGCGCGAGACAATATTCAGCGCTGGGGGGATGCCTTGGCCAGCGTTTCCACTCGCTTTCTTACCCTTTGTCGTTCGCTCCCAAGAAATGGATGTCATCCAGCAGCCTTCTGTCCTTCTTCTCTGACTGCGCACAATTCCATTTGCGCGCGAGCGCCACCGGCTTATTCCATTTTCTCCCATCTCTTTCCATCTCTTTCCATCTCTTTCCATCTCTCTCTCACACACCTGTACGTCTCACGGCGCAATTTTCTTTGTCTTCGACGGATCGTAGTTACTACCGTAGGTGAACACGGCGCGTGCATTTACATTACAATCGAAGATTTACGACGCATATCGTGCGAGAGCACTGCCAGAATTGACAGCTTGCTCGAAGAATACAAATTGTTATTCTTATCGCCTTTCTTTTATTCGTTTTTTACGTCCTTTAATGTTAACAATTCTGACCCTATACTGTGGGCACTTGCCATTTTCCAATTTAGTGGAAATGCTAAAACGATGTGGGGAAAATGTAAAGGTTTTTACGATATAATGGAAGGTTGGCTCTGAATGAAATGTCGAATGGTTGAAACTCCCAATTGATTGAGAATTCAGCGTTGTTGGTCGCTATGCAAATATGATTAATTCCGCTTCAATTCTGCTATTACGTTGAAATTAGCAATTTGACGTCTTAATATAGAAATATGTCGATCTGTACGCGTTTGTATAATAGGTATAGGTGAATAGAGGGGAGGTGAAGATTTATGAGATAGATAGGGGCGGGAAGGCAATCGAATTGACGATACGGTCGGCGTGCAAAGGCTTTTTGCCCGTAGACTTTGGTTTACGCGGTTTATACCGCGTGCCGCAGTTCGTCGACCGCTTGCCATTACAGCATTCTGCGGTCTTAATTGGGAACCGTATACGGCTGGGATTAACCTTCCTTCTAGGTCACAGTCGATCGATTTCAGATCGCGCGGAAGGTGCGACACATTTCATCGCATAAATTGCATCGGTTTACGTATAGAGGCCGCCTACCACCGCAGTAACGTTCCTCAATTAAAAATTAACCGAGCTAGAAATTCAATTTCGGATCTTCAATTACTGCTTAATGAATATTTAAAAAGTAATACATTTTTTGCTCATTATTGTTTCATTATTGACTACAGCTCTTTTGCGACTGAGAAAGAAATTAATTTTTCTTCCTAGTCTTCAATCGATTAAATGTATATTTTGCACAATTTTCCCTCTGGAACCATTATCCCACAAATTACGGAAGTTATAACAGACATTTCTACTAGCCTGCTCAGAATACATACATTTTTACTCATAATACGTCGGTGGTATTTGCTTTACAATACTTAAGACAGTTATAGCTCAAATTTTTCTATGTTCCATTAACACTCACCACTTTCCACGTAGTGAATTAAACGTTCAATCCGTACCACATTCTGGACCAACTCATCGCTTGGCACAAATTTGAAAGAAATTCATGAAAGTACTCAACGCTTCTGAAATTCGGGAAGCGCACGAAAGAGATCCGTGGTTTACGATTGAATTGAGAATGGCGAGAGGGAGAGAGAAATAGAATCGACGCGTTAAATGCTTCGGATCATCGAGGATTTGGATGCGGTTTTGGAATGGGAGCGGGGGCTCGTCGGGAATCGGTCGAAATCTCGGGGCCAGCGTGTATTTGGGGAAAGCGGCCCGTTGATTAGCCGCAGGTAAATCGGATTTTCGTTCATCCTTCCCGATGCCGCGCCGGGAGCGGGGGGGTCACCACCCGTCATTTAATCACCGAATAGACGCGAACTTGTAATGACGATGAGCGTGCAACCTCACGTGCGAGCGTGCGGGGTGCGTGCGGGATGCGTGCGGGATGCGTGCGGGATGCGTGCGGGACGCGAGTTACACACCCGGATCCGTTACAATTGGCGTATGCGCGTTACATGCCGCGCGAATTAATCTCGTCACCGGGAAACTCTCTGTTCCGTTCGACGGACAGAAACAATGTTCGTCGGGACGCTCCGAGAACTTTCTCCTGCGAATGCACTCACCTTTTATCGCTTATTTGTTAGGCTTAATCTGCGCTACATTATCCTCTTTGTTCATAATGTATATGATAGTTTTCGGAAAGTTAATCATTTATCTCAGGTTGGGATAAGTTGGGATATTACAGAAATTATGTCACTGCACTACTACAGTTTTCATGATATTTCTTTTACTTGGACGTTTCGAACTCTTTGTACAAGAGTATAAAAGTAAGATTGTCTAGGGGGGAAAATTAGTGTTAGAGCAGAGCAAGCTGCTCGCTCGAAAACGCTTGAAATGATTTGCCTGCACGGTGCGTGTGCGAAGCACTCGTCCATTTGGGCACATTGACAAAATTGAGGCCGAATTCCATTTGCATCCGCGGGCAAATGGCAGTCAGCGGACCCGGCATCGGAAAGGACGACGAGTAGCGAAGAGTGTTTTGGATATGGAGCTCCGGCGGCTGTCGTTATTCATAATTAATGGTGTGCGAGCGTTGTTACATAACTGCTCGGCGATAATTATGACGTGATCGATTGGTGCATCCCCCGTTGACGTTAATGCGCCGCCCGTCTGACCATGACATATTCACTTGTGACTCTCGCACACGCACGCGCCCGCCGCCCCCACACACATTCACGCGCCCCACACACATTCTGTCCACGTTGGCACGTACGGCGTGGTCCATTAATTTTAACCGTCTCAAGAACAACTCGACTGTACACTGCCGCATTGACGTCGGACAAACCTTTTTTCGCGCCTACTGTACTTCGATTAATCAATTAACGTATCGGGCCATCGGACGGACCATAATGGTATATAAACAATTTTTCGAACCTACGCCGTGATCAATTATAATCAACGTCCCCCAAGTTGCCTGAGTTGTACACTAAACGAACACTTAAGCGATGAGTTTGGTAGAATTAATGTTTGAAAATTCATTACTTAATTATTTGAGTGCGGCTGGTGTTGATGAGATGCTTCCTTCGTAAAGTCGTACATTTCAGAATACCCTAGTATCAATTATTGATGAATGTAGAACATTAATTTCGAATGCGTGTGCAGAGATAGTATAAAAAGGGGGTAGATAACATTTCTGAAGAAAGAATATCTATAGAATGATAAATACCATTATGATTTCCATTGAAATGACTGTAAAATTGGAGCATAAAGAGTCTCTTATAAACATTACTGCTTTCGTATAATATGAGAAATGTTCGTTCACCGGAGCAGATTGTTCGACAGTGGGGTATGAGTTGAACGATAGCAGGCCGTGCATATTGCGAGAATCGATTCCGGGCGAAGGTGAGCAAACATCTCTGCCCGTCGTCATAAACTCTCCTGTCCGCTATTGTGGCACGATAATGACATCAGTGACGGTATTAATAATAACAATGGCGTCGCCGGCAATGATAATATTTCGTCCGCGCCCCAGCGATTGTCCGCCGATGGAGGAGCGACGATTTTACTATTCCCCAGTCCCCGACCACCCTTCATTCACCCTCTACACCCTCTACACCCTCTGCACCCGTCCCCCAATCGGTCGTCAAATGTAAATGCGACGGAAAACGTGATTAATGCCGCGAGCGAAACGGATAAGTGCCGAGCCGCCGATATCGAGTATCAGTATCAAATATTCGTAAAATTTTGCTCGACGGCGCAAAACTCATCCTTCCCCGGCTCCATACGCCATCAAGTCGGCGCATATCCATTATCCGGCCAGTCTAACTACGGTAAATATCGAATATACATCGGGCCGAATAAGAGGAATGAAATTTTCACAGACGTCGATGTGAAACTTGATATTCAGGCTAGCGCTCGCCGATTGTTCGAAAACGTACGGATTTATAGCTGAATTGTAAGTGTTCCGATAGTTGTGCGGATCAATTGAGGAATTTCACCGCAGAGATCATTGTTGAACTCGCAAAGAATTGACACGAATCGATCAACTTGCTAACAACAACAACTGTCCACCCCTTGAGAGAAAATTAATCCTGCCCAGCATCTTCCAATTGAATCTCATCCCCTTCCGCTAATCCGTCACGCTGAACGCCTTCCTACTATCATCCGCGCTTGCGGAGAAAAGCCATTTGTCAGTAAACATTCAATTGACCGCCGTTTAATAATTCAAGAACTACTCCGGCACGTTCTCGCACCGGATTGGCAAGGGAGAAAGAAAGAGAGAGAGAGAGAGAGAGAGAGGTCGGCATCGTCGACGTTCGAATTTCGTGGGGTAGCTAGGGAGTAGAGCGGCTGAGGTAATGGTGGTAAAATACGCGTGCGGCTAAATTGCAAAGGAAGGGGGTTGAAGGTGGCTGAAGGGGGTTTGAAGGAGGGCTGTTGGCCGAGTTATGCGCGTAATTAGCCCGTTCGTGCGCGTCGAAGCTTCGTGCGAGTCCCGCATCAATTCTTAAAACGACTTCCGGCCAGGGACAGTCTACGTGCCGAAGCTACGAGAGTTCTAGGAACGATCAAGCTTTCTTGAGAGGGCAAGAGAGGGGCGAGAGAGGAGAGGGGAGAGAGAGAAAGAGAAAGACAATGGAGGGAAGTGAGAAATCTCGGAGATATTCTCTCGGACGGCTGGGAAATAATCGAGTCGGCCCGCTCGGAATACCGTGTTGGAAATTATTAAGGCGATTGCTTCCGGAACGATTGGGCGAAGGAAATTGTTGGCTTCGAGTGTTTCGAGTCCTACCTTTCAGGAATGACTGAGAATATTTTCCTCCAATTGCAATTTCCCAACAATAAAGGATTTTTACGACGCTAGAATGTTATAATTAAAAAATGCTATAAATCTGAGATACTATAAATATTGAAGCTGTTAGAATTCAAAGTATTACGATAGCTAATAACCGCATACTAATATCGATCCTCCGATAGTATCGAAAATTGAGGCGAAAATTATGTTTCTGGAAAGTTAGTAGGATTTGAGGGGTCGGAGCCGAATCGAAAGCTTCGGCAACGGTCGTCGAAAGTTCTGAGGCGACGATTTTCCTCGGAATTGCAATTCGGCGGGACGAAAACCGCGACATTCCGTCCGCAGCTTAACTTCCGATCCCGAAAATGGCACTCGATGTCCAGCCGAACGAGGCCTCTACCTTCCGGGCTCTACCGGAAAGTCGTCGAGTCCGGTGAATTCGAGGGATCGCTGCCGATCGGCAAACTCAGGCTCAAGTTTCGAGTACTACCTTTCGAAGGAGATCGACGTTAATCGGGCACTGTCCAATTACCAATTGCTCAAATAGGTTAGCCCCACCGTTCAACTTTTTTTGCATTTTTATCGTCAGAAGGGAAATGATCCACTTTCCATTCTTTTTTCCCTCACCTTTAAGAGCGATTATTTGTCGAAAAAGCCGTTTTTAGGATTTCGGTATGAAGGGAGAAAGAATTTGTTAGCGGCAGGCGGCGAGAGTGAATGTAAGACACGGGAGAGTAAATCAAAATGGTCGGTACGTCCAAAGTTCCGTCCTTCTTGCCGTTGACATCACAGACGTTGCCTGACAATCTCAATTGTCCGGATAGGCGAGGGACATGGATGAAGGGAGCGTATATATACTGTCGGCGGTGAGCGGCGAAATAGAGAGATAGTCAGCCTCGGAGAGCTTCGTCAGCCGGAAAGCTCGAAGGCTGGAAGGCTGGAAGGCTGAGAAGCTAGAAAGCAGAAGCGGGAACTGTCCGTGGCAGAAATCGTTTAAAGGACATTTCCCTTCTCACCGATTCTCTGCTCTAAATCGGACTCCAGCTCTTCGACGTTCCTTCACCTACGAATGTCTATTGCGATAATCTCGTTAATGTGAAAGCTTTTCTATTCCAATTGATACTTGAAGCTTTAAAAATCCTCAGCAGGCGAAACTTTGTTCGTATTGTTTGCTTATCTGTATGAAGAAGTCGGTTAGTAGGAACGTGGCATTCAGAATCATCGGTTCCTCAATAGTTAGTATCTCAGCATCAGAATTTATTATTATAAGAGTATTAGCCACATAACGTAGAAAACTGATGATACCATAAATCGTACCGTTAGCCTCACCCACAGTTAGTGTCCAAGTTACATCATTAAGTCGGAGAAGTATCAGGCAGGAAAGTAGTTCGTTAACACATCAAGAATGAACCGCCATCCATTTCTCTTGGAATTTAATTAACGACGTCGAGTGACAACTCGCTGGAAGCCGTGCATGGCATAAAAAGTGTAACTTCCCGTAGGTCGTCTCGAATTCCGTCGCAGCCGTGTAAGTTTGCTGAGAAAAGCTCCTCGCGACGACTATCGTTCGCGGAGGACAACTTTGCCGCGGCTTCTCGAGTGTTTGGACGTTTCCGGCTTTCTTCCCGGGAAGCGCGAGAGCTCCGACCGAACTTCGGAATTCGCGCCGACGGAAAATTTTTATCCGCCCGACGTGCCCGATATTTTTTATCCGATGCCAAATAGAATAAGGAATGTCCTCGGGAGTGGATGGCGGCGCGTGCCATGTTTATAGATCTCGCATTCTCTCCTTCCTTCCTAATTTCTATCCTGTATCTTTAGTATGCTTTTATTCATATTGAAAGTAGAGCTGATTAGTATAGAGATAGTATTCATATTAGACGGTTAAGAAAAATTACATACAAAAGTTATCGATAGTTCTAATGAGACTATTTTATTCTATAATATCATCTGCTTACGTCGCTACGGCAACTAATTTTTGTTTTAAACCGGGATGAAGAATTAAAATTGATATGGATAACCTAATCTTCAGAATGTTTATCAGCATTTTCTGCCTGTCTTGATAAAATGTTCTGTTTTCCCAGGTGAAGCGAGGAGGAGCGGTGAACTGCATTAAAGTTGATGTGACACTGTAATGCGTGCGCTCGATGGAATTTTCCACTTATCTTATAATCCTTCGGGCTATTGCGACGCTGTCCGCAACGTTGCCTTCCTCATTTTCGTTGCCTACTCTCATTTCTCTAATTGAAAAGTCGAGCGCACAGTATTAGCAAGCAATAAAATAACTTCCCACCGACGTTTCATGCTTATCTCCTTATTTCTCTTCTCTCTCCAAACTTTCCTATTAAATTCCACGAACGAAAACCAGTAGAACAATCTCGTATCAACATAGATGCAAAAATACTTTCTTAAAGAGTGATGAGAGAAGTTACACTTTTGTCTTGGTGCGATAAAACTAAATTTGACATCTTCAGTTAATTCGATTCTACTTATCTTATCCGTTTATTCACGTTATCTTTATCTTTTCATATAATTGAAACAGCCCTGGAAAGTGCGCTCACAACATTTTAGGCCGGGTTTATTTAGAACGTATTTTTGTAATGTAAAAAATGGTTGCAAACGAATCGGCGGAGATGAAAATTTGAAGAATCCAAACGACTGTCGCGAAATTTATAGACTAATAGTGAGTTATCGCCTAATCCTGGTTGGGCATGCCAAGATTCTCGACTCGGCCCACCGCGGAAAACATGCGAGATTTACTGCGAGAGAAATTGCGAAACGCGCGGCTAACTTTCCAACCGTCTTTGTTTGCGGATATCGAAGCTGAACGAGCCAGGCACATGTCTGCAGGCTGAGTCCAAATCAGCACTGCAACTGCCAATAAATTCAATGAACACAGCCAACCGCTATATATTCTTTCTTTCTACTTTTACACTTGTCAAATATATTAATTACAAATACGAAATAAGCAGTGAAGCTATTTGTCAATTGAAAGGGAACAATATGTACATAGTCAGGCAATGATGGTCTCGCGTAATGATTGGTAAATACTTTTTCAATGATACTGCGTGCAGACTCACAGTCTATTCCGCGTACTCTTTCATATTTCCACAAAGTTTTCACTTAATCAAACATTTATCAATTCCGTCAATGAGGAATACAGAACAACTCGCACGGCAGTGTAGATAGATTCACGTGCGGACGCCGTCGAATGATTTCTGCCTGTAAAAAGCGAGGAGCTGTCTCGAGGCGGAGGCAAATATTTGGCAAGGAGAGTCGAATTCTGCCGTCTCGCGAGAGAGAAAGCGAAGGAAGGAGGGGGTGTAAAAAGCGGTTGGCAACGAATAGCGGAGGCTAGTAAAGAGAAGGTGAGGGGCTGGAAAAGCTCGCAAAGAGAGAGAGAGAGAGAGAGAGAGAGAGAGAGAGAGGCTGAGTTGTGCATCATGCGCCGAATAGGCGGCAGCGAGATATTTATGTACCGATGCGGGGGTGGTAGCGGAAGAGGGCTGAGAATGGGCAGAAAAGGGGGTAGAAAGTGGGTGGACGCAGCCGGTCGTAGTAAAATGTATTGTTTTCGGATATTCTCCGCTTCATTCGCCTTTGTTTCGTGTCGGTCGACCACGGCAGTGGTGGGCAAGGGTAGGGCAAGGGGTGGGAAGGGCAGAGTCGGGGCTTGAAGAGGCTGGCTCGAATTCCGTGCCCGGGGAAAGGGATAGGAATGGCGAGACAGACGATGTCTCTGGGTCTATGAGAATTGTGCGCAAGCGAAAATACTGCTGGAAATCAGAAAACCTCGTCGGTGAAAGAACAATTTTCTCTTACCAATAGTCGCATACTGGGTGTAGGCCCATTTTTCGAACTCTTAAATGTCCGCAGACAAAGCTTCATTTCGGACGGGGATCATAAAATGGGGGGTGGTCATAGGAGGAAGATGGGTGGAGTTTTATGTTGGTGAAAAGTATCTTCGAGTGGAAGTCGAGATAGAGAATCGAGAAAATGTTTTGGCTTGAGCTTCTTTCTTTATATATTTATCGCTTCTAGGCTGAGGTAATAATTATAATTCTTTATGTATATTTTTGTGAAAATGTTTGTTGATTTCTCGTCTTGATATGTATTTTACTATTTGGAGCAGTTGGATATCCATAACTCTCTGCTTCGACGTTGAGCTATTATAGGAAAATGGCCTCGCCAGGAGAAATTCAGTTTAACGAAGGTTGTCGTAAGCGGCTGGGAGCCGGCTCCGACGAGACGTAGCAACCTGCCAACCCCTGCCAACCCCTGCCAACCCCTGCCTAGGGGCTGCCCGCCACGACTTAAGGGGGTGAACATCTCACGGTAACGAGGAAAGATCAGAGCGCGTTAACGATAACGTCTCGACGATATTTTTCTCTTTCGAAACGCGGCGAGAGTATTAAGTAAAAGAACCGGGAGCTGCGAGAAAAATGAAAGGCGCGAAAAGCTAACGGGCCAATCATTTTTATTGCCTATCTTTTCCTTTGCTCATCGTACAAGAATTCGATCGTTCAACGAACCCATTCATTTTCGTAACATTTCTTGTTATTCCAGACGTAGCGTATCAGAAAAATTGGGACCGTCTGAAGGTGAAGTTTGTCACTCAGTCTGGGGGCTTGGAACAGTGGAAGGTAGAAGATGAGAGTAGGAACAGCGGGTGGTCGCTGATCGAGATTAAATTTTCGGCCGGCACGGATGAGCCCGAGATTTACAGAAAGGAGATTCTGAAAACTCCTCCTGCCCGTCCTTTCGAGCTCCCAAGGGTGCGAGTCCGCTCACCCTTATCTTACCGTAAATTCAAGCCCTCGCTCTCGCACGCGACTTTCGCACCCTCACATCGGCCACGTTCCATCTCCCTAGGGACCTTTCACTTCTACCTACTCTGCTAATTGTATAATGATTCAATTAACTAGCCTTCATCCCTTCTTCGCTTTACCCTCTCCCCCTACCCCCCTCTTTCATTGTGTGACTCTCACGTTTGCTTTTTTTGTTCTCTTTTAAATGAATACCTGATTTTTTGTATTCGAGTTTGTGTATCGTAGAGGCCACAATATCTCTAATTTTCAAAAAAAGGACAAGTCGCGAGCAGTAGTCAGTCAACACGCAGCCACGTTCCACGTATCGAGGGTCTATATATTATTTTGCTTCTCTACTTTAAATTTTCCTCACTTATCGGAACGTATTTACGAAACAATGCAATGAACAATCATAAAAGCAGTAGTGTTTAAAGTCTCGATCATTGTACTAAAAGGCGCGACAAGGCAAGAATATGAGACGAGCGAGGCAAGATAAATTTCTAATTTAGTCTGTCGCGGTTTAATGGATTAATATAACTCGACTATAGCCGGGTGTATTCATCCAGCAGTGGCGAGCGTTCGGGGGCGGAATAATAGCCTTTCCGATGTCCATGGCGGCCACGAGATAAGGGTAGAAGTGGCGCCTTTAACCTCCCCCGAGGGGCTTTAAGATCGGCGGATTAAAAAGTAAGCGCGTTTTTTTCCCCGGCTGCCCATCCCCCCTTTACACTTTGAGCACGATGTAGTCGAAAGCTGTCGCAGGGAATGCGTGGTAGTCAAGAAATTTTGGCAGGATGTTCGGGCTGTTCGGGTTACAGACAATTCGATACAAACCTGAGCTAGATTTCTGTAAGTAATCGTATTACATAGACAGATTTGAAACTGTTAGCGTAAAGTATCGACATAGAAAAATATTAAAAGAAGGAGATAATTGTTGGCTGAAGGGGCTGGGCGTTAAGCTCTGACGTTAAGCTCTGACGTTAAGGTCGGACGTAAGCTCGGACGTGAGAAAAGGTTCGTTTCGCGACTCGGAGCCTTTCATCTGAGCCGGTCCGAGGAACCGCTGACAAAGCTCTCGTCGCTTATCGTTTGTTCCCTCCGCCGCCACTAATTTTCTTGAGGCTCAAAAGGCTTCGTTTCGAACGTCAAAAAAGCCGGGCGGAATGGCCGGCGGCAAGGATCGCTGACAACATACCGAAGTTTATCGTCCGCTCGGCGAACATTAGCTCGGAGCAAATTTATCGCTTACTGCCTTACAAAAAAATTCGCCGACTACTCGACTGGCGATTTTTGAAGAGGCGAGCGATAATAGTCGGGCCTTGTTGAAGGCTGAAAATAAAGATCGCGGGCGTCGGCTGTTTCGGCCATTCGATGCGAAATTGCGGAAGACGCTTCTCGGAGGGAGGTTGGAGGGAATTGGAGGGGATTGGAGGGGGATGGAGAAAAGGGGATGGGCGACAAAACGTTTCGAGGGGATTTTAATATCGGGACGCGAAACATTTTAGCCGTAACGTTTTACGATCGTCTCCTCGTCCGTATTACATTACCATTACGTTGCGTTATGCGCCCGTAATAACTCGAAGCCCTCAACTCCTCTTCCAGCCCTGGCCGCAAACTCAACCCCCCCCCCCCCTGCCCCCCACATCCCGGCCTAATGCCGTTTCTGGCCAGTCTGCAGAATGCGACGGGCTAAAAATGTACGCCGGCTCTTTTGCATAAAATGCTCCTGCGTCGGGGATAAAAATCGCATTACTCCACCCTCGGATGCAGCTGCATGCTTGTTAATTTCGCTCCCGTAAACAGTGGGCTGGGTTAAATCGGCGGATTGGATGTTAAGTGGAACTATTGTCCGAGAATAGTCGTTCGGGTGGGCTGCATTTTTAACGTAATATCGTCGAATTTATTCCCCAAATCAATATCTATGCATATCAGATTTCGCTACGACAATTTATATTCTTGACGGTAGAAACGTAGAAAAAGTAGGGTATTAAATAATACAGAATCCACAGATGCGTAGAAAGTTCTGCTAACGTCTTTCATTTCGAATTTATGAGCCCTGAATAATAATATCGTACCGATCCGAAGGGAGAAGCCGTTAATAGTCAGGCCCGGCCATAACAGTCTTATATTAAAACCGCGACGTGTACATATTTAATAAGTTGGCAACCTCCCCCATAAACAGTGAAATAAAGTCCGGCGAAGCAAAAGGAGAAGGTAGAGGCCATTGATTGGAAACTCTGGCCGAGGAATATCAATAAAGCGCGTTTCTCCCTTAATCGGTAATTAAAGGACTAAAAGCTCGCTCGCCATGGAAATGTAATTTCCAATATCGGGAGCTCGGCCTCCTCCTCACCCCGTCAACCCTCTCGCAGGCATATTCGCCCCCACGTCTCCACCCCTTTTTATCTGACGAGAGATTTATGGTGACCATATCTTCTGACGGCGGATCGGAAATTCAAGCAATAGCCGGCGAAATATATAACGCACGGATAGAATTTTTCCTATCAATTTTATACGTACTCTCTCCCTCTCTCTCTCTTTCTCTGTCCGATGCGCTCTGTGTGCGTGCGGATAAGGGTGCGGGGTGGGGGGCTGAAACTCGAAACTGGCAGAGTTACAGTTCCAGTGCTTACTCCGATTGCAGAGCAATTGAAACAACGAGCTCGCCCTGAGTAACGTATTTCGCACTTTCCTTGCTGCCACCACCGCCGCCTGTGCTGTCACTGCTCCTACTGCTCCTACTACTGCCCCTGCTGCTACTGCTGGGAAGGAAAAAAAAAAGGTCGTCCAATATTTGCCCCCCGGATTAGCGCCGGTCGATGCCTGCGGATTTATCCCGGCAAATATTAGTTTTAGTTATGCGTTATTACGTTTAATTAACTTTCCCTGGTTTTGTTGGTAGAGTAGCAGGGGAATGATGGATGAGCTTTGCTCTCCGTTCTTTTCGCTGCCCGTTGGATTTTCCTAAGCGTGTGTTAGGCTTGCATGCGTTTTCTGTATCGCAAATGAGACGATTGAGTTTGCTTTGTAGCTCTTTGAATCAAAGTATTTTTCGTAATTAGAGAAAATGGTGCTGGTCAGTTGTTTAGTTCGCTCTCGTTCGATCGTATCAGCATTTGTGCGCTAACCTATGTCCGAAAATAGCACGCATTGCTAGCTGACTTCCGCGCCAATTAAAATTCCGCTTCCGACGGGCAGTTCGCTCGGACGTTCGTTGGGACATTCGTTGGGACGTTCGCTTCCTCCGATTTTCTGGCAAACTACGCTCTCGATGACAAATTACCGGCGTGGCCGGTGATCGACGGCTTCTAAAATTGACGAATCGCTGTAATGTTCGTGCGGCCGTCCGGGAATGGCAAGGCGCAGCCGGTTGGGAAGGGGTTGGTACAGGGGTTGGTAGAGGGGTTGGTGCCTGGGCTTTCCACCAAAACCGCAGATCCGCTCGTGTTAATCATCGCAAAGCGATTAGCCCGACAGAAATTCATTTTTCCCAAATTATTGTCATATCAGTCGATTAACAGCACATCGTATCGAGCAAATTTCAAGTCATAAGCATTCTCGTATTCTTTTGCATTATTCGCGCTAAAATAAATTTGTCGCATGCGGGAAAGAAAAAGTAAGAATTGCAGCTCCGGTGGACACTTATAAATTGCGAACAGTTGTCAATGGCAGGAGCAGAGATCTTTGTCAGTCGATGAATTCTGAAGGCGCAGACTCGGGCAAACTCAATCCTTATCGCAAATGAACCGCGACAGGGAAGCGGCATCAATTATAAAGTTGCTAGGCGTAAGCCTAGCAATCTCGAAACTCGGCGACACCGTAGGCGGCGTGTAAAACGTATTTCAAACATGGCCGCGCGTATTTCAACGATTTCCCGACATTCCTCGGGAAGCGCGAAACGTCTGCCGCTCATGATTTATAACTGCTCGACAGGAATATTAATGAAACTCGAAGGGTAGCTGGGCGGGGTGTGCTTAAAGATACCTATCGCGGATAAATTAATTACCGGAGTATGCCGAGGCAGTTGCCGGTTCGAGGATGCGAAAAAGGTTCCTAACTCCAAGATGGAATCGGGTTGCTGAGATTTCCTTTCCTGCCTCAGCCGTTAACCACATTTACGTCGGTGCGTTCGGTTTCTGCTCGTCGATCGATGATTCTTGGGACACAGGTATAATTCTAATTTGAAGAGAGCATCACTATTTCTCTTAAATATGATTAGGGTAAATGAGATGTTTGCGTTCGATTCACGAGGTGAAACGAGTCCGCAATTGTTTTACTTAATTTTCCGCGGAAGTAATTTAGCGAGTCAACAATTAGGGTTTTCCATGCTTGGCACTCTCTTTGTGAGCGTACTCGCCCCTTGTCCTCTCCTTGCCGTTTCTTACCCATTCGTGCTTCTACTTTGGACGTCATTCCGACTTCTGAGCCGAAAGTGGGTCGACCGCGCTAAGTACTAGACCGCAAACGAGCACAGCAAAGGGATCCAGGGATCTGAGGAGAAATCACCAGCCTTTTCATTCTTTTTCTTTAAGCTGCGTCTGTTTCCGTCTCCCTCTCCCTCTTCCTCTCCCTCTCCCTCTCCCTCTCCCTCCATTTTTCGCCTTTCCGCTCTCTCATATTCGCCATCTTACGCGAACCTTAATTCACTTTTCATTTTCTCTTCTGCACGTCCGATTGTTCTCGAGCGCTATTTCCTCTCTTTACCTGAGCCTCCTACCTGGACTGTCTCGCGGCGCTCATATTACCGGTCCATAATGTTGATTAAACGGGCCAGGGTTTCCCTTTAATGCCTTTGAGATAAATGCGCAAATGCATTTCGTCGTCGGTCTGGCATTTCAAACACGCTAAGAAATTGCTCCTGCTTTCGTGCCTCCGCTCTACCTTCCTTCCTCAGGATCTACCTTGCGATCGGACTTGTGAAATGGATATACTCGATAAATTAGCGCTAATCCAATGACTGACGATATTCATTATTATACCTTTGATAGAAATAATAATTGAACGGAAAATAGCGTTTTTATACAAGATTTGTTGAGAACAGATCGAGATTTGAAATACGTTTAATTAGACAGGCAATTACGTCTACATTTTGAGGAGACATCTAATACGTTTTTCGAAGATATAATTTAGTATTGAATTGATTGGGCAATTGAATAGATTGGGAGTGGCATTGAATTGGACAGACGGAGCTAGTCACCGATGGTTTACCGAAAATAGAGGTAGGCCCCATTCGATCACGGCCCGCTTTCCTCTCTACGCATCGAAATCGTGATAACGAAACTAGATGCGTGGCAGTCCGTTCCGGCAAATTGCGACGTTTACATGCGAGCGTGCGCGCGCGCGCGCACAATCCTATAATTCGGTGAAAACGGATTAACGATAATGATCGCGCGATTACCGACGACGAGCGCGCCGCGATTAATAACGCCGATATTAAACATCCCCCCGCTAATTGGTCGCATTACTCCCAACTTACTATTCTGCGTCGGGTTCCAATTTGAAGTGTTATTATAAATCGCAATGCAATACGGGCCGAGTGCGCTTGTTCCGTTTCACGAAAATATGCCCGCACGGCAAATTCCTGTCATGAAGCGTACGTCAAAACACGGTATCCTCACCCGTTGTACGGTTGCACTACTTGTAATCGAGAACGGCTAATATATTTCAAAGTTTAGAGTCAGCGGATGGCATATTATACAGTTGTACTACTTGGTGGTGAAAATAGCTTATAACGAAAAATTGTCCCACGTAATAATTGTATGTGGGAATCGTTTTGCAACACTATTAGCTTTATAAAATATAGTCTAGTAACATTAACGTAATGATATTTCATTGATAGTATTGATAATGTCGTAAATCAGGCTTGTCGGCGATAATTTAATAAAATAGTTGCCGGGCAGGGCTCGCATTGAGATTGCGAGCGTATGTAAACAAAAGGGTGGAGAAGTTGAAAGAGCGTGCGACATTTGTAGCGGCACTCCTCGTCTGCTCGCGGCCGGCAACACTGCCAATTACAAGCCCAGTTCGGCGAAGCCCAGTTCAGGGCATCGTGCCAAACGTGTCGGGCAAAAATGGAATTCCTCCCCATCGACGTTGTCCTTCTAGAAGACTGATATTAGTTGTAGAGCTCGCACTTGTTTTAGATTATCGATTGAAGGAAGGTACAGCTGTCGACGCGCACTCCTTTCACTCAACCTCGAATAGGGCATTAATATTCTTTTTTAAGCAGTTTTTAGTTTCTGCCTTTATGATGTTATAATTACATTATGTATGTATGTGTATTTCAGTGTTAAATTATTACGATACATAACTCTATTGATCGTTTCATCCTCCTCTCTACACCTGTAGCAAAGGGCCCAAAATAATGGACTATTGACTACTCAGATTCGTACTCATCCATCGAAAATTCGTCGCTGCCTTGCCGAAAGGCAGTTAAAGGACAGTTTAGCTCGGAAGTCAGTTGAAAGTAGAGGTTGGCGACGAGGCAGGGAGATTTTCGGTAGACTTTACGAAGTCTAGACGAGGCTCTTAGCGAGTCCCTCGAGATCGGGAAAGAAAGAGAGGGAGAGAATGGAAGCTCCTTTTCGGAATCTTTCGCCGTTGGAGAAAAGCTCGGCAGGAGGGGGCGAGGTTTCCATGGCAGGCCGCCTGTTATTTCTTCATTACCGACAATATTCGCGGAAGCCCGCGGCTCTTGGCGAATGCGCGGATTTTCCCAAGTAGGACGTTACTTTTCTCCTCGGCGGCCGCTGCGCACCGTGTCTGTTATGACAACCGAGGTAGCGTAAATATTTGTCTAACAAATATTTTTTTCTCGCCGACTATACCTTCCTATTACCCGGCCGAGTCTCTTCGAAGCTCGTGCAAATTACCTACAGACTCTTGCCAAGAGATGACGAGATGCTGTCCACGCAATTTTTCTTCCTTTTAGAATTGGAGCGAAGGAAACGGTTTATGTGCAGATCAGAATAGTAATTGTCATTTTTTGCTGTCGATTTTTTATATTAATAACACTGTTGACTTTGACAATTGTACGACAGATTACCGAAGTTTCAAGCGTTCATTTCAGAATTTTTTCAAGATTTAACGGAGAATCGAAATACTATGCGCCTTCCTCTATTTTCATGATTACATCTAACTGGTATTTCATCATTTCAGGCACGCCAGTGGCATATCAAGCTTCGCTCGAAACATTCTGGAAGGACGAACAATCCGAATTCAGCAATCTTAGATGCAGCGGAGAAACAAGAATCGATGTCAATATCTATTTCGGTGCGGTCCAGGTAAAATGATATGATTGAATTTATTTTGATCGGTAGTAGAGGGGTAGTAGGGCGATAGTAGGGCGGACATATAAAAAAGGCAGACTCGGTTGAGGAAGCGATGAGGAAGAGGAAGAGGGGGCGGTCGGGTATGCGAAATGAATTGATCGCGGGCAACTGCGGTTCAACGTTCCCTTGACTGATTTGATTTATCGGGACTCCTGATTTATCGCCCGCTAGCTACTGTACTGCGCGTTCCGCTCCACTCTGCTATTCTCCACCGACGCAGCGCTGCGAGCAAGGGGGACGCATTTTATTCGCCGTTCGGCCAAGAGGGTGCTTTATGAATCGGCCTCGTCGCTGACATATTCCAGCTCAGCCTTCTACAGGGTTAAGAAAGCTAAATTATTACAATTTTTTAAAATTCCCTTCATTTCCCAATTACTCATTCGAAAATTGTTAAAATACCTTTTCGAATTAATCGTGTGATTTCTAAGTTTATTATCTGTCGTTCCTACTTGATATTATGAGCATTGCATATTTTTCCAATGATTTCTGCTTTAATTACATGGATATTATTGTTCGTGTAATGTTCCTTTTTTGCATACAATGAGTTATAATTGAAAGAGTTACTTTTCGTCGGTCACTGTAACTTTAGGAGAATTTGTCGTAAGCGCGGCGCGTAATTTGTTTTGAGAAAACAAGCGCGGCGCGGCCTATTCGGAATGGTAGGTCGATTTTTGTTACACGGACGTCCTCATGGCGAGGCGCAGCGAGGCTGTGTCATTTTAATCGAGGCAAATCAGCGGCGATTGGTCCGAATGCCGCGCCTCGTTAAACCAGCCGCCCGTACGGACGGATAATTTAATGTCGCCAGCAGTGCGGCCAACTGCGACGCCCGAATTGTGCACGGGGCAAAAAACCGGCCCCGTGATATGGACCTGCCCAAAAACCTTTATGTAGGACAGTCGCATATGGCGACCGCCGGCTATACTCATCGGATTCCTATCTAATAAAGAGAAATAGCACGAACTAAGCTAAAAACGCTTGTTTTCCTCTTTCCGATCGACTGACATTTTACGGGCGTGGCTTTTCATTGTCTCAAGCATTATTGCAGCTGCAACGACTGAGAACCAATTCCTTTTCGTTGACGTATTCTTTCTACCATATTTTGACTGTAGTTATGGAATTTGTAGGAAAATTAATGAAAAATGAAAGTATATTTGACCGATTGTTCCTTTGATTATTTGGGTATTGATACAACATATTGTTCAGAAAATTGCGGCCGGTGTCTTTTAGGTTCAATAACCTGAATAACTAAACGCGACAGAAGTGTGAACGACCATGAACGAACATGAAAGGCAACGAAATCCACGTGGATGGACGACTGCATCCTCACCCTCTCACAAGCAAAGCTAGCTAATTGTGATTTACGTTCAACCAGAGATGTGACCAAGCTGACGCATTGTTCGAAAATGAACGAGCGATCTGTAAAAAATGACGCACAGTAGATTATCGTCGACGATATTGCACTTGTTACGGGTTATCGATCGATCGCATCGAGTATCATCCGTCAGCCACTCTCTCCTACCTACCCCCCTACTCCTCCGCCCTGTCCTCTGCGCGTCTCTTCTCAAAAAACTTTCCACTGTCTGGCTCGAAAAATATTTCATCGTTTGTCAGATTGGATGCGGTGGACATATTTTTATGCATTCCGTCTGTGCCGACGTTAGCCCACTTCTCAAACGTTCCTCCCATTTTTCCTCTTCCTCTCTCTTCCTTCATTTTTTAAATGCCGCGCTCGATACGGCTAAAGTAGAAATTCCGGGCTTGTTTCGAGGCGTAGATTTTTTTTAATCCAATTGCCTCCTCTAATTCGAATTACTCTCATGACATTGACGAAGGATCAATTACAGTCTGCTGTTTTACGTAATTTTCCAATGACAAGGTAAATGCCAATGATATTGGGCCTCTCCTTCTTTGTTACGGAAAATTGCTTTGACTGTTTTCGATTGTGCAATCTGCCGGCTTTCGCTTCCAGTTTCTCTTTGGCTTGTTTCGAGAATTGTTTTGAACGGATCTCATTGGCGCGATATCGGCCCTCGTAAAGCAATTTAAACAATTTCTTTGGCAGAGCTCGTTCAAAAGAGCGCGCTGCGTTCGGCTCGAATTTTATAACGTTTCTGCGGTCGGGCCGTGACAATAAACTCGTTATTGCCCCGCCATCGTTTTCGATATGACCCCGTTTTACGACGTATTACCGCAAATCATACCGCCATTCTGGCGCATTACGATTTGAGCAATTCGTTTGTTGCATCGGGGGACCTCGGGATGGCGCATCGCTCGCAAAAGTTTAAGTGCTCGCCGCATCTTTATCGAAATTCATATCGGTCGATGCCTTTCGAGTCAATGGACTCTTATCTAACGTCGTTTTAGATACGATCCTACTTTACGAGAACCTCACTAGGTTCGTTCAACTACAATATTCCATTTTCTTTTCCCGCCTTCTTCATTCTTTCTTATTTTTCTGCTACTCTAATAATCTCAAGAATTATCCTGAGCATATAGTACTTTTCAAATTTTGTTGAGACGATGATCAATAGCAACAAACTGTAGCACAGAATGAGAAATTCACTATTCCGGGAGAGAAGAGTGGAAAGGGTACAATGTTCGAGGGTCGATGACATAATTCAGGATGGACGCATTGAGTCGCGATTGAGGAGTGGGCGAAGGGTTGAAGGGGGATGGTGAAGAATGGCGAGAGGGCGGCAGGCTCGAAGAGAAAGGAAAGAGGATCCTGTTTATTTCCCCGTTCCGAGGGCTTACCGGCACCAGATTGGAGGCCACGACTAAAATGGAAAGGGAGAACGGACGGAGGAGTGTGGAGAAAGACAGAGAATGAGTGAGAGACAATTAGAAAGAGTTGAAGAAGGAGAGAGAAAGGAGAGAGAAAGGAGAGAGAAAGGAGAGAGAAAGGGGTGGGAAGAGGCGTTGTCGGGTAAAGATTGCGGGATTACGGTCGACGGTGTATTTCGTTGATATCGTTGGCCCGCTACCCCTTTTTTTATTGTGTCGTAGCTCTCTTTCTATACGTTGCCGACCGTAAAAGCGCTCCTCTTTTTGTCCTCGGCCTCCTCCCGCCTTCCCTTTACTTTCTCTACTCTCTCTCTTTCACTCCCCACTCTACTTTTACTTGCCTCGCCCTTCCCTCTTTCCTTTTTCCCGCCTCTATCTCTCTCTGCCCTTTCATTCCTTTTCTTCCCTCCTCCTTTTTTACCAGCTACGTGTTTACGTCTATCTTCATCTCGCTGTACATTGCTCTCCACTTTTTTCTATTTCTCTCCGACTCTCTCTCTCTCTCTCTCTCTCTTCCTCTGTCTCTCACTGCCTTTTATTCTCTGTTTCTCTAACTCTCTGGACACGCTCTCCCCTTTTTTCCATTAATCCCATCTCTCTTAAAGCTGCGGTCGCTCGGTCGATTTGTTAATTTGCGATGCAAGTGGTCTCGCCGCTGCGGAGAGTGCAAAAAAAAGGAGGGAAAGGGATGGGAAAAAGAGAGACGGAGAAATGGGTCGGCTGACTCTCCTACTCTCGCAGTTTGCCTCTGCGTTTCCTCTGTTCCACCGTATTCCAATCTATTCCGCTGTGTTTTCCCTTACGAGACAGCCCGGAAAGTTTCGCGGTTTACGAATAACAGTCGGCCGCCCGCCACGTCCTTCTCATTTTCCACGCACTTGCCGAACTGCTTGCTGACGTAAGCGTCGTTCGCGTCGTTCACGTAATTGTCGAGCTTCGAAATTGTCGTAAACGGGACTGAAAAGTAGTACAACATTCGTGGCAACGAAATTTCTTTTTGGGTAGGGTGTCGTGAAATTTTCGGTTTCGCAGTTATGCATGTTTGGTCGAGGGAAGAGCACATCTCAGACGTCAAGGTGAAAGACAATCTCAGTGTAGGAAGTGGGAAGTTTACGGTTTACAGATAATGGGAGTTAAGTGCTTTCTGTTTGCCGTCCTTCTCTCGAGTTGAGCTCTTTCGCCACTTCCCGCCAGGCTCCTTTCTATTTACCTGCGACCCTTTCTTTTTCTTATTCCCTATGCCTTTCATTCTCTCTTTTACTGCCTTCTATGCTGAATTTCATCTAAGTTACGGTATCGTCAAGAAAGGATTTTACTGCAGGGCCATTAACGGCAGCAGCGAATGCTCTGACAATATAAGGAATAAGTACATTTTTCTTATTGCGTCGGTTTAGTCTACTTGCACAGTCATGGACAAATATCGACGAGTGCATATGTATTCATCCACCCATTTACGTGTAGGGAGTACAAATAAAATTACTTTCCGCTTTTGAGCGATAATAGAAAATGGTCAGTGGCGCGGATGACTGATGATTGACTCGTACTACTGCAGGCCGCCGTGTCGTTACGGGAAGGAAACACAGTTTACGCAGTGTACAAAGCGGTATTCTGTCGTTGTTTGGAATACACTGTCAGGCAATTGAAAGCCGGGAAGCGTGCAAGCCACGACGAAGGCGGACATTTGCGCCGGTAACCTTTATGACTGGAATAACACTCGCAGTGCGGGTGGTAAATTTAGTTAAACGCCGGCACGCGAGTCGAACGAAAGACTTGGTTCGATCGCCGGCTAGGCTAAGTGCGAAGTTTATGGTTTACAAATAATGGGGGTTAAGTGCTGGCGCTTTAGCCGATACGGTCCGTATCGTCCTAGCTTAGCCCTCCTTCTTACTCGCTTCCTTCTCAGGTTTCTCTACTCGGGCCCATCTACTCGCTCGCCCATTTCAAACCGACATCGTCGGATGCATTTTACCTTACCCTACGCTATCCGAGTACCGAAGCTCGAGGTACGAGCCTTTTGTTTGACCTCGGACTGTTTGCCGTTGGCATTGTGGTAGGTTAACTTTATCGAGCTCGTTAATTCGAAATGCTTAACATTTTTCCTCGCTCTCTGCTGGCGGTGATCTAGGGACGTATTAGAAATTCCGCCAACGTCAGTTTAGATTCTTTTAAATCTCCACCCAATTCACGTAGACGGATGCAGTATGTTTTGTTCCATTAACATAGCCTTGCAACGCAAAATACTCATGCTGAATATCATATTCTACGTTTACATGGAGTTTCGTATAAAATGTAGTTTTCGCATTAAACTTAGTCCACTCTCAAAGAGAAACAAGCCTCATTCCCCGTTTCCACGGTGACCAATTCTCATTCGTCCGCATCGCTAGGCGCGCGATAATTATCGTCGTTCTCGAAAACTGGGGAAGAGAGAGCGAGAGAGAGAGAGACAAGAGAAAAAAGGTTGGGTGGAGGCGAAAGACAGGAAGAGCTCGGCCGCGTCTCGGGAGGAATTTCCCAGCCATTTTCCTTGCCGTCGTCGTCGAGTTTCATTACGATGACTATCTCGGCGTAACTTCGTTTCGCGTCTCGCTTCCGCGAAGTCGCTTCAGGAAAATGACGCGTAGCGCATAACGCAGCGATGCATGAGGGCTGCATGAGGGCTGCATGAGCGCTGCATGAGCGATGCCTCAGTCATTGTCGGCCCCGGGAGTCGAAGGGAGCTCATCGGAATTATTAGTGCATGCACCATCGATCTACGAGGTGATTCGATCGTTTCGGCGCGTTTGTGTCAGAAATTAGATTGGCTTCGCGGCAAATTCTTGAAAGGGACGCGCATCGACCTTACAAGCTGTCGGTGTATGCGGAATCTTTGTACACGTGAGTATTTGCGATATCAACTATTCGCTCTCAACATATAGTCCGAGAGCTGGCTACATGGTTAGCAACATACCTCGGTGCAAGCAAAATTTTACATGGAACAGGTTCGATTGTTGCCGGCAAAGCGATAGCCCGATTGTCAGAAGGCGCGCTGGAAGCAGTATGCGTGGGCGGGCGATTAAACGTGTAAATTTCCCGACAAAAAAAAAACTGTCGATGTGCAAGGCTGAAAATTTGCACAGGTGTTGAAGAGCATTAGGAAAAACAGGGAAAAAAATTTCAGAAGCGCAAGAGGAAGATAAAGGGTTGTCAGAAGCTGCCAAAGTTGCGAAAAATTTCGGAAAATTTACATGTCAAGGAAAACTTCTGACAATTTGCAATTGTATTGTTTACCTATAGAATAGAGTACTTGCAAATTGTCAGAAGCCAAAGTGGAAGAGATAATGAGAAATTTGAGGGCAAAGTGCAGGAGCGTCTTCTCGCGCGCGGCGCGGCGCGCAGCGGACCGATGGCTTTTCTCTTGATTTTCATACCGTACATATTTCAGTGCACTTCTGACAATTAATATGAATATTTATAGAGGATTAAAGATACTATTGTTCAAATGTCAGAAGTCAATTAAGAAGACACATACTTACATTTTTATGAGAAATAAAAAAATTATTTTTATTTGCAATAAAGTAAATTTAGAAATGTTCATGACAAAGAGTCCCAATATGATAGCGCTGCAGATGAAAAAGAAGAAACTGAACAGGATATTGCATACGAAATCGACTAATTATTTCTTTATTGCAAATAAAGATAATTTTTTTATTTCTCATAAAAATTTTCTGATATTTGAACAATAGTATCTTTAATCCTCTATAAATATTCATATTAATTGTCAGAAGTGCACTGAAATATGTACGGTATGTAAGTCAAGAGAAATGCGATCGGTCCGATGCGCGCCACGCCGCGCGCGTAAAGACGCCCTTGCACTTTGACCTCGAATTTCTCATTATCTCTTCCACTTTGGCTTCTGACAATTTGCAAGTACTCTATTCTATAGGTAAACAATACAAATGTAAATTGTCAGAAGTTTTCCTTGATATGTAAATTTTCCGAGATTTTTCGCAACTTTGGCATCTTCTGACAACCCTTTAACTTCCACTTGCGCTTCTGACATTTTTTCCCCTGCTTTTCCTAATGCTCTTCAACATCTGTGCAAATTTTCAGCCTTGCACATTGACAGTTTTTTTTTCGGGAAATTTACACGTTTAATCGCCCGCCCACGCATTTAGCTTCCAGCGCGCTTTCTGACAATCGGGCTGTCGCTTTGCCGGCAACAATCGAACCTGTTCCATGTAAAATTTTGCTTGCACCGAGGTATGTTGCTAACCATGTAGCCAGCTCTCCGTCTAATATATCGATGATCGAGTAGTCGTATATTAGGAGGAGAAGTCGTCTGTCCGTCTGAAACTGGTCGCAAAATGGGAGGAATCCGTATAGATAGGTCTCTCATTGCTGATTGTGGATGGGTGGGTTTCCACCTATCGACCCTTTAAAGGCCGATGCGCGCAAAAAGAGACAGCGAACAAGGGCGCGGTCGACGTCGATGGAAAAGCAGTACGGGGAGCGAGGCACGGAGGGGAGTGCAAGGCTGCTGGAGGTAGCGGGGGAGGAGGAGGAGGAAGAGGAGGGGGAGGGGGAGGGCGAGTTGGAAGACAAAAGGGGCGAAAGAAAGAGATAGTCGGTGGAAAAGAGAAAAAGTGCGCCACTCGTGGCGGGTATTAATGCGCAGAACGTGCTTCACGCTGACCGCGCTCGCTGTTCTATCAGATTTTCCGCCCCAATGAATGCGTCTTCCAATCCCTCCCCCTCCACTCGAGCGGAGGGTGTCGGGGGTGAGTTGGGGGTGAGTTCGGGATGACTTTCGCCGGAGCGTCCGACGCGGAATTTCATATCTCTCAATTTTTCTTCGATCCTCCCGCTTTCTGCCCGACTTGCTTATATGAATAAGCTGCTGCTTCTTCGGGCCAACTGTGCTTTCCAGAACGTTCTTGTCTTCTTTAGTGTGAACGGGGTGGCAACCGTTTGCGGGGAGGGGTGCTGGTTTAGAATTATTTTATGCATGAACGCGTAATATATCCCGCGGGCTGTTTTTCGCGGACAAGATAAGGGATTGCGCGCTATTTATTTGATAGGGTGCGAGTTTAAGATTGTAGTGCCATCGTAAAAGTTGCGGATGTAATATTAACTTTGAATATTGGCACGGGGAAACTGTTCTTGGCGGGCGATTCTCCGTTTATTAGATTATCAAATTGAACGGTATGGCGAGTTGCGTGCAAACGCACTTCCTTGTCGTATAGGTGCGGCTTTAGGGTCATCTATACTTTTTTACGTCGAACAAATGTTCATTCATCCGTTGCCCTTTCAACACTCGCATATAATCATCCGCACACTCGCAATCATTGTATCTGATGAACGTATTTACCAGGAAGTTTCCTCAAGTCCTTAATAACACATCCATGCTCCTATACATGCACCCTCACGCTTCAAGTATCAACTACTACGGATAAATCGGTCATACACGCACGCGCATTCGTCATCCGGATACTCTCACGCACACATCAGCCAGTACATACTTAACTCTAAGGCATATATGTAGAGATTTGCAAGCGTACATAGAGTTGATGTATGCTGAAGGTCTGTGGGTGTGTGGGAGATTGTGTGGAGATGTATGTGCGTCTCTGCTCGTTCAGTCGTATCTCGCGATAAACTAGCGACGTTGAAGACGGTCGACGTTCACGCAGATACGTTTCAGGCATTGCGGAGGCGCGTCAACGTCGACGCAGAATCCTGGCTAACGGCCCGTGAAAGTACCAGCTACCAATAGAAACCGCGTCTCCATTGAGACGCGTCTGTTCCCGGCCTCGCAAATAATTTACCGGCTTAACGCCCTCTCCGCTCTTCCGCTCTTCCGCTCTTCCGCCATACCCGCCCCTCCCAAGGTGGCCTCCGACGCAAGTCGAGAATTTGCCCGGGGACAACTCCCTGTCAGATTTCCAGTTAGGCTTCCGGGCCAAGTTTATCTTTTTGCGTTAAGGGCTTCAGTAGTTTCGACCGTGGTCGCAATTACGATTTAGCCGATTGTGATCGCGGTTTCACTATTTTTTTTATATCCACTGGGACGTGGTAGCAATTGGAGATGTGTATTTCTTTGATAGGGGATAGAATTTGATTGTTTAGAATTAATTCACAATTGACGCGGAGTAAAGTCACGATTATTTCTATATGACGGTCTATCAAATGTAAGGGAGTCAATAGGAAGATTTCGATATCTTTATCTCAATCGTTCCTCGCGACAGAGCAGAAATCGATGAAATATTTGCAGCTGCCAAGAAGGTTCTGATAAAAAATGTCGGCGGCCTCGCGAAGATATTTGGACGATCGTCGTGAAAGAGATATCCGGCCCAATTCCGAGATGTCGTTCGATCGATTCGCAATTAACGACAGCGCGTCCTCAAGTGGGGACCCTCGAAAGTGAGCCAATTAAAACGTTCTGCAGAACTTTTCCGGCTCGGCGGCGATTTCCATTCAACGTAACGAAACGATTCCTGCTAACCGATCGTCTCTTCCCTGCTTCCTGTCCGCTGTCCGCAGCCAACTCGACGCCTTTTTCCAACCCCTCACCATCCCCTCGCCATCCCCTCGTCACCCCCCACCCTCAACCACTCTCTATTTCATCCCCTTTCTTCCCGCAATGTTCCATCCAGAGAGTACCTTGCAAATTGAAACATTGCGGTTACAATATAGACTGAACTCTAAAGTGTCTTATTGTTGAGTGTTTCTAAAATTGTCGCAGATTGTCAGATTTATTCCACACATATGTAAACTGAGCTGGTTTAAATACGATTATTGTTGGTAATTGTGAATGACACAATCCAAACGCATTTAAATTCATGGTTGAAACACATTGTCATGTAAAATACAACAATTTATATAATCGTTCGATATACACCCAAAGAATGTTTGCCGCAAACTGTCGGAAATTAGGTTCAAAAACGGTAGCAAAATGGCGAGCTGACGTCGTTACGGAAGAACGATAAAAGTTCGATGATTCATTTATTGTCGAGGAAACGAAAGAGCAACATCACCAAATTACAGGACAATCAATCCTGAACGGGGAACTCTAGCCTCAAACAAAGTCCAACATCCATCCTCCTCCCCCTCACTTTTTCATCGGCCCCTCCGCCGCTCTGCAGACACATTCATTTGTAAACGCTCTCTGACGCGCGGTCCACTCAAAGTACAACGAAAAACCAGAAAAAGGCCAACAAATAATTAATGAATACCGTAGCCATTGCCGCGTTCGCCTTCACCTGATAGATTGTGACGCGGTTGTCCCAACTCTAAAACAATAGAAATGTCTATACAGAGCGTCCGTCATTACCGCAGATACTTCGGTATTAAAATATTTCATATTATCTTTAAATGCTTTAAAATGCTTCCGGAAAATCAGACTTTTTATAAATCTCATTGATGTTACTTTCTAATAGGTAAATGCTGATACTCTGTATGTCTGACGACAAATGCGTGACTGTAACTGTTTGGTATTGTATTTGGCAGAGGAAATATTTGTAAAACGCCGACGATGACGAGCCGATACTCGAAGCGAAATTACGCTCGGGCCGAGCTCAAATGCGAATTCGTTATTTCGACGATGGCGGTTTAATGTCGAACGTGACGAGAATGGCGAGTGACAGCTCGCCGGGCTCGTTAGATCGTAACGAAACGATGGTTAAAATACGATGAGTTCGCGGGCCGGGGGGGGGGGGGCTGAGTTGAGGATCAACGATGGTTGCAAATGGCAAGGTGGAATTTTCGGGATTAACGTCGAAGCACTGCCCTCATGAGATGCGTAATCGATTTGGCCGCAGCGGACGGCTGCCTGTTTCACCTTTTATGCTCCAATTTTGAGGTACGCGTAAATTTTTAAGGTTCCGCTTGATCGCGGTGTTTCATGGAATAATTTCAGTTATTGCTCATAAGAGAATCATTATTGTAAGAATGGCTATGTAGTATTAAGGTAGTCACAGGACTTGACATTTTTACTGCGGTAGTAGAGGATCATATAATACGACCGTTGTATCGTAGCGTGGTATTTCGGCACATGAAAATGAGATATTTTGAAGAATGTCAGACTTGACGGACAACGCGCAACGTAAACCGTGAGTAGAAGCCATCTATCCTGTAGTTCGACATTAGTTTCATTTGAAGGAAGAGAGAGAGAGAAAGAGTAGGGAGGAGTGGGGAGACGAAAAAATAAAGGCGCGGGGAAAGACAAATAGCCAGAGGTAAAGGATGCCCCCAGCAGAGAGATAGAGGAGAGAAGGAGAATTGTCGGCAAAGAGAGAAGTTCGAAACTTAAACACGCGAATTTGTCCGGAAATCCCTGGATCGTATGTAACGGCTCAACTGAGGGTCTTACAGTATGCGAACTATAATCCGGAATGGATCACGCTCTCACCTTGCTACCCTACTCCGATACCGCTGCACATTCTCTCTTAGCCGAGGGAAGAAGGCAGAACTTTACGATAAAATCTCCTATAAATGCGCCTCTGATTCTTTAACACGTTTATTGCCCAGTTTGTCTCATTCTAAGACGGTAAATGTGGATCGAGAAATTAAACTGATTAATTCTCTTGTCAGAATGAGACAGGTAGTTGTGTCTGGCAAACACGTTCAGAATGCTTTGATTGCAATTTTTTGAGGCTCATTGAAGCGTTCATCGAGATCGTAACAGGGCGAATCTCGCGAGGGGAACTTTTATTTCGTCTTAAAAAACTTTACTCTACGCGTAACAACATTTTATCGCGGTCTCGAAATTTCATTTTCAACTGGATCGCCGTGCGCGGCGAAGAGAGAGTCGAGTTGTACAATGTTTCATAATAAGCGAGGTAGGAGGGGGTGTCGATATAAAGCTGCGACTGAAGTAAGTTCAACAGCGCGTATGACGAATATTACCATTTTGCACGCAACTCCCTCATTTATCCCTTCAGAGGGAAACGAATTCGGGAAAACTTTGATCTCCGGCCCCTTACCATTCTCTATTTCCTTCGCACTCATTCTAATGAATGAATATATGACGAGCAGATGCTAGAACAGAATGTTTCTTGAAATTGTATCTTGAAATTTATTCTAACATCAATAACCTCACGTATTGATTTTGGTAACAGTGAGCATTCCAACTGTAATACCTGTACGTAAAATTAAATTTATATAGCAAATTTTGATAATCAGATTCTACGCAACCAGTTTACATTTGTGAAGAACAATATAATTTTAGTCACTGACAGGCACCGCTTCTGAAAATGTCGTTTCGCAGTTTCCATTCCAACTCCCAATTTCACAATACATTTCATAACACCCCACCGCTGGGAACAAAAGAAAATCTCGACAGTGGTGTAAGTTCAATAGCTTGCACTCTCTCTCTCTCTCTGAGGCATTACATCGTTCCTTGCGCCCGTCACCGTGTAAGCCCGTTACAGAGCGTTACATGAGGCCGAAAAACAGTTCCCATTCAGGCTCTCCGTAACGCGTGTCGCCGAGCGGAAAACACTCTTCATACGCGCGTACTACCGGCGACGGATTAAATTGACATGTAAATGGGCCGGGTGCCATTCGAAAACGTTGAGAATAGTTTTGGTCCACCTGCGCTCGAGGCGGCCTGCACAAAAAGCGGATATATTTCGCTGAGCTTAACCGATATAACTGCCAAAATGGATCCCCGTACAGTGGCGCTCTCCTTGTGTGTGTCAGTGGGCAGAGAGGGAGGGAGGGAGGTCAGGGGAGTAAAGAGGTGGAGAAAGAGAAAGATGGAAGCAGAGTGTAGAGGGAAGGTCAAGAAAAAGCGCGCCAGACACTAATGCGTCTTCCCTCTCGGGTAAAACGAGAATGGCGAGAGGTGGAATGGCGTGGGTTAGGGGTGGTAGGAGGGTGGATGGAGGGTCGAAAGGGGAGGAGAGCTTTCTTGCTGGCTTAAACAACCGTCGAAAGTAGCGCGGGCGCAGAGACAGTATCAGCACTGCTGTCGTTACTCGGCAAAACACAAAACAGCGGTAAGTAGTGCAAGCAAAGCATTTCGGCGACAGCCGGTGACGAAGAAGGGAGTCGATTGGTGTGTGTGTGTGTGTGTGTGTGTGTGTGTATGTGTCTACATGAATGGGAGGTAAGCGGATCTGTTACTGGCAATTTGGCAAATTTAGTCGCAGGAGGAACGCGGAGTATATGGATTCTGGGAATAAGAAGACAGAATGCAGATCTAATGTTTGAGTGCGGATATAGAACTGAAATTTATTCTATATTGGATAAAGATATGGATGAAGTTTTAACAGTAGAGTTTATGAGCAAGTTATGTACGCATATATTTTCTTGATTTGTTGCATTTTCTGTACTCAATCGATTACAATGTTACATCTCGCCAGTAACCGAGAAATTACGAAAACAGCTGATGCAATCTAGCGACGATAAAATGGAGAAGAACTGGTGGAAAATAAAGACGAAATGACACAATAAGCGTATCACTGACCCGCAATTTGGCAAATTCAGGCATTACATCACTCGGTTATGAAGCTCGCGGAATCTCGGAGGGGGACTGACGCAAAACGGATCTAGGAAAATTGAGGTGGTGTGAGACGAAGAGGAGCGCAGAGTCGAATATAAATGCGTGGAAAGAGAGGTGGAAGGAGAGGTAGAAGGAGAGGTAAAGGGAGCGGTTGAAAAGAGTTGGGAAGAAAGGGAGCGAGAGAGCTAGAAAGAGTTTAGAAGAAGAGGGAATAAGAGGGTGGTGGGATCGGATGGATAGGGTGGAAAGAGTGGAAAGAGTGGGGTTCGAGATAGAAGAGAGCAAGTGACACGGCCCTGTTTTAGCCGTTCCAGCCACTGTCAGTGGCAAGAAACAAAAGCCCTACGGCAGCCAGTCCCAGGGTCGAGATAAAATGGAAATGTATGTAGCGAACGTTATAGGTACGTATTCGGTTGTATACAGGGTGCCCCAGTCTTCTCCGCACAAACTTCGATCTTGTATTGTACGAGCACAAATATGATAAAAATGTCAAATACGCATGGACCAGAAATCGTGCGTTGTACATTCTATGGGTGAATAAGTAATATGGTCAGACGGGTAAAGAAATTGGTAGATGATAAAATTTATCGATTGTAGACTTTGAAGACTTGTATTAACATTCGTACTACTATGTTCTGAAATGGTCCGATTGTCGTGAAATGAATATATTGATTTATGAGATCGATGCCAAGTCCATACTCTCATAGTCCACACTTTGAAATACATTAGCAAGCTGTGAACAATTTTTACACAAATTTGCTTGAAACTTTTTAATGAAGCATTTCTAGATCTATGTCATAAGAGTTTTTTGTCGTTATTTGCGCTCATAGAATGTAATAGGAAAGTTAGTGCGGTGAAATGTGGAACACCCTGTATAGGAGTAGAGGAGGCCGTATGTACTTCGGGTTTACTTGCCTCCTTCGTCTGTGCGCCGACTCGCGGAGCATGTACACGGGCTGTTTCGAAACTTTTTCAACGGGATACTTTTCTCTACCCCGTGAACCATTGCCTACTCGCGGAAATTCGTTTACTTATGTGCAACTTTTATGACCCGTGAACGCCGCGCGGAGCCACCCCCACCGGCTGACAAATGAGCCGCGAAGCTCGCAATTGATGGGCTTTGGCTTTCGAAAATAATATTTTTCCAACGGCAAATTGCTTTCCGTCCCCCTCCTTTGCCTTCGAAATTATGCGCAATTCCGGCGCTGATCGCGGACGATAAAATTCTATTTCGAGGACGGTCCATCGGGTGGCTGTTGTCAATTAATTGGGGAATCTATTTTTTAATTTATTTTCTTCCGAATATCATTTGTCCTCGGTTACAATTTGAGCCCTTTATCTTTAAAGTGGTCTACTAACAATTGTCACTTCCGAATTAAGAAACTCATCTGTGTTGTGAATTAATGCATTTTATTTTGATGATGGTTTAATAGCGCACTGTTTGCAAGTGCAAGTTAACAAAACCACGTTGTAGCTCCCACGGTCGCATTACTTAACTCAATTCGGTGGAGCGTAACATCCGTCCAAAGTATTATACCGAAACCGAGAGGCAAACAGCAGACATTTGCCCTCCCCCTCCCTCAGCCGCAAATGTTTCCCAACGCCTCGTAAAGAACTCGAAGCAAACAACGATTTCTCCTCTTAGCCAAGGTTAACGTATCATGTACCCTCGGCCGCGAAAAAAGTAATCTTTAATAATTCGTGGCAATTACCCTGGTTGCCGCAAAGATGGCAAATCCGATCACTCCTCGCTTCTCGATTTCATCCGCGCCTTTTTCCCGATGCAAGTCGGGCTTTGCAAAAAAAAAAAAAAAAATGGGGAGAGTGATCGATCGGAAGCTCAGCGAGTGGCAACAATGAGAGGGTTGACAGCACTTGCGTCATTAGAAGGGATGAAATTCTTCTCTCCTCTCTTCTTTCTTCTTTTTTCCATCGCACGATACAACGACGGCAAGAAACAACGGATAACAATGTCGAACGGCGAGTCGAAAAAAGGGGAAGGACTGGGTGTTATCGCGCAGGCACCCTTGCTCTTCGTCTTTCGCCCTTTGCCACCCTTTGCCACCCTTTACCACCCTTTAGCAGCCCTTACCATCTGGGGGGTCGGATTTGATGACGCGCGTGCAGGGGCGTCTGAAAAGTTTTTTCGGAAGAGCGCAGAGCAGTTGGAGGCAGCGACGACAAGAAATATGTGAGAGGTTGTTGCTAAAAGCACTCTGACTTACGAGCTGGCACGCTGCTGATTCTTGTAATTTCGTTGGAACAAAGAACATCCTTGGATGAACGTTGGAAGCGGAGGCTGTAATTTATGATCATAATTGTTTTCGGGGGTAGAAGCCGAAATGAGGGAGTAAACTGAACTTATTGATTATTAAGAGTACTTTTCATAAAGTTTACTTTCATCTGATTCAGTATCAGGAATAGAAATATGTGAGTTGTTTTTTATTGGAATGCGCTTGAAAGACGCTTAATACGTAAATTATTGAACATGACCTTAATTGGACTGAACTTTAGTACTATCGCTTGACAACACGTCATTAATGCATCTATAGTGTTTGAGTCAATAATGTTTAGGCAGCGCGAATATTTGAAGCTGGCATAAAGCGTAGGCTCCCGGTTAGAGCGGCGCGTAGGCAATTGAGAAATTTCTGGTTGCATTCAGGCGAGAAATCATATCATCCCTGGCGCCCATTCAGAGAAAACCGCACGCGTTCTAAAACAAGCCGTGCGAGCCTTGAAGCACAATCGCGACTGCGTATTATTAGCGAGACGTTTCGAGACAAGGACTTGGAAACGTGGCCGTTGCGTATAGATCTTGCGCTTGTGCACACTGTCACAGTAGTGTGGAGGCGCAGAGCTGCACAGCTGCACAGCTGCACAGCCATGGAGACGAAAGTGCGCACGTGAGAGCCGTATGCGTCTAATTGATGTCCCGCTTTTATTACGGCCCTGTGAAACGGGCCGCGTACGTCTTTTGTACTCGCGGAAACGTCGTCTCTACGTTCTAATTTCTACGCTCAACGACCCCTTTCCCGTTCCCCCCTCCCCTACTCCTGATACAAGCCAGCTATCGTTGACATTGCTGCCGTTTCCATATTCCTGCCAGCTATCTAAGCTCTCTGTCACTGACAAAGATTAATCGATCAGATATTGCAAACGCGACCCGAACATGATTTCTCACTGTTCACTTTGTTTGTCCTTTGCATCGCACTAATTCTGTTATCAGAGCTGTTACCGACACTAAACATGATTACCGTTCGTCCACTTACAAACGTACCCTATATTCTGCATTTTTCGTTACTTTAATTAGTCACTCGCGTGTTACACGCATGTTTTTAACCCGATTTTTCGTGTCGTTAGTTTTCTCTCATATTCCTACCCTTCAATCGAATGTTACAAGTTGAGTTTTCAGTGCTTACTTTTTGCCAAGAAAAACTCATTCGTTTCAACGTTCGCCCATTTCCCTCGCCGGCCTCGACCCGCATAATATCGCTGACATAATTTTTTTAAACAGTTCAGATATGCATCTGCTCCATGCATATCAGTAATGGTCCGATACGGCATTACGGCATTACGGCATTACAGCCAGTATTTTTAATATCCTTCCTTCGTGTTCCTCCGCCTTCGTTAAGCAAAGTTCTTTCCTAACACTTTGCGCACCGTCGTCAATGTGTTAATGAAAATTTATACAGTTCCGCGAGGCAGGTGTGGGTGCGTAGGTGTGCCATGTACGTGCTCAGTGATTTTTAGCACGGAAGGGTGTGGGGCATGCTGGATATACATAGTTGGAGGTAACGGTGGACTCCGTAACTATATGTGCCCGCGGAGTTTCGTGCGTGTAATTGAAAATTTTACGACGTGTCCCGGAGGAAAGTGACGTGCTACGAGGGCTGCTTTAATTTGCAATCCTCCTCAACCCTCCTCAGCCCTCCTCACCTACGCTCTCCTTCGATCTCCCTACTCTTCTTCTTCTTCACTCCCTTTGGCTCATCGTTTTGCCTCATTTTTCATCCATTCCTTTTTTATCTTTCCGTACCTTCATCAGCTTCTTTAGTCTCAGTTGATTTTATCATGACAAGCGATACCCATTCAATACAGTTCATTATTTCGAGTTCTTTCATAATTACTCCCTTATTGGAGCTCATTCTTTAGTCGCACCGCTGATCAGGTTACTAGCATGACCTCTTGTGAGTTACACTTTTTGCTCTACATTCGTACGCTATAACTTTCTTCGACACTGTTATCATTTCCTTCTTTAATTTCAATATGATTTCCTTATTCTTGACCAGCCCCGAGCCGCCTTCCGCCCCTTCGTAAATTGCGGAGGTTTAAGGTGGCGGATAGTATATACAATGCATATTTCAGTCGGCAGAATAAATCGGAGAGGGCGCGTCGCGCGGCGCGCGGCTCGCGGCTAGTCGAGGCTTTTAATTAAAATTCAGGTCGGCCGTAATCAGGAAATAATAATTTTTCCGTGAACCCGCGGCCGACACCTCGCATTATCGTCTCGACTCCATGCGAAAAAAGCTCTTAGCCAGCGTGCGACGCCTCGAGCGAACTCTTTATCGGCCGATTTATATGCGCTAATCATTTTTTCCCACCGACCTTCCGCTCCCGGCACTTTACTCGTATTTCACTGTCACCCGGTACATGACATGTTTGTTGCCGGCTAATCTTGTCGCTAAAGTTGTGCACGCTTTAGATTTATACTACGCGTATCTTTTATTCTCTCTTCCCCCCTTCACTTTACGTTAGTTTTCCACTTTATTCGCTTCTCTTTTCTACGTTTCTGCCGAGCTTCCTAAGATTTGAAGAATGGCGGTGTTAGGTTTATGAAAGATATCGCAATATAAATATTTAATAGGAACTGGATATTTAGGAAGGCAGGGCAAGTTTCTAATTAGGGCTGATGGTATCTATTTTTCGCGGGTAAACAGGTTAAAGACGCGCCAATCCCGATGCCAATTTCACAGCACGACGACTTCAAAATGGGCAAGCTCGAAGTTTTGCGGGGAGGAGTAATCATAAGTAACAAGAAATAAGAAGGGTGAAATAATGGGAGGTGCATTACTCTGCGTCTTCATCAGCCTACTGATCGACAGGTTCTATTTAAAATATTCTCTGCTGCCTGAGAAAGTAATTTTTCATTCTCCGTTCCCTCTTTCCCTTTTATCTACTCCTACGTCGCATATGTTTTGCTTCTCTTCCTGTTAACATTGCAACTCCCATTTTTGTAGTTATAAATTATTGGAAATGAGAAACTTAAGGTGCAGATTGTGCTAGAATTTTTAGTGACTGCCAGGAAGTTTGATACATCTCCGCCCTCTCTTAGCATCATTTCCTCATTCTTTTCTAATCATCCAACTCTCATTATCCCTCTCGACTCTCTCTCAATCTCTCGGACCCACACCCTCCAATCTTGAAGCACTACGCCACCCCTTCCGCCACCCATTTCGCCACCCCGTCTTGTCAGATCCTAATTAGCACTCGCGAGTACTAATTGCAGCGGTCCGGGATGAAATAAGCCATTAAATTACGGAAGAAGTTCAGCTCGTAGGATGGCAGGTGGGGTGAGGGAGGGAAGGTGGTGGGAGTGGAAGAAATGAAAAGCGCGCGTAAGGGAAGGTAAGAAAGCGTTGGCCTCTGGCTTCGAAAGAGAAACTGTAGCCGAGCTGCTGGGACCTTCGCTGCCATTATCTCTCTCTTCTCCAAAGTTTAGAGGGTGGGGGCGAGGGTGGTGTTATCCGCAACGGCGGAGATTGGTAGTCGAGACGCCGATAATGGACAAGCGCGATGAATTTGCCGAAAAGTTATGACAAACGGCCGACTCGTCGTCGTTTCTGTTGTTCGACTGAAAGTAAGGGGGTGAATTTCTCCGAGAGGGAGATCCAAGAAAGTTGCCGCTGCTCTGAGTGTATTGCCCTTTCGAGCTGTTTAGCGATGGATCTCTCTTTCTCTCAAAACAGCCGGATAAGTCCAACGTTTATGGCTTGTTTTTACGGGGATCTGACGTTTCATCTGGATGAATTTGGCCATACGAAAGTGTTTTTTCTCAAAATTATAGGATATGGAAAATTAATAACCGCTAACATTCTGTTGACGATGTATATTTCATGTACGTTATTCTATACATGTATATTCATTTATTATCCAAGTTCGGACTATGCTCGAAGTTTTCGAATTTTTCGATGTCGTCCATTAAATAATTTCGAACTTTTCACCGCAGAGAATATTAACTGTCGTCGATCAGGAATGCTAGCCTGTTTTAGGAGTGACTTTTGGAATGGCTGGAGCGGCAGGGGTTGAATATCGCGGATAGGGGGAGAGAAATTTCGCCGACGAAGAAGAATATTTCCGCGGAGTTTATCGCGACGATGTCGATTCCCTCGCCGCTTCGTTAACCGTAAATGGGGTTAAGGATCGTAGGATCGCATTAATAGCGCATCCTTTTACGATCCTCCGGCGAATATTTTACGTGGGACCGCTTTGCCGTACGATTTTATTTCGAATTAATGGTTCGATGCGTACTTCGAATGTAACGGAGAATGGGCTGGGTGGAGGGGGCATGGTTTAATTTAATTTACGACCGAAAGTGATCGGATAACGGCCAAGCTCGAATTCTGCCGGCAAATCGTCGAAGGATTTTGTTCGCTAATTTTAATTTAATGCATTTCGCTTTTAACGCTCTGATAAATTTCCCGAAGTAGGCTCGCCTCTCATAATAATACGATATTGTCGGCTGATTCGCACGTTTATATTTATTTTACTGCGAATCGCGATATGTGCAGTGCCAGATGTAATTGTCCGATCATTGTTCTCCGGTTATCGTCTTTCTTTCATTGCTTCGATAAATGTCGTTCTAGCTAAAATATGAGATAACACTCCGTTACCCAATTAAGGATAATTGACTATCGAATCGCTCCATCCTAAACACTACATTTCCTATACTCTCCATCAAGATCGCAATGACACAGAAATTGCGCGGTCTTCCCAGACGTACTTAACACTCGGAGCTAACGCACGTCAAACCTGCGCCGCCCCCGTAATTGCTAAGCCTCCTCCCCATCATTATGTTTCTTGCAGCAGCGGTAACAGGTTCGCAATGGCAGTGCGTTCTATCGATCCGAGATCCGATTCTGAGCCGAGGTACGGGGGAAATATCGAAGTTTATCGAGGATCGGCCGTGTTTAGGCCTATTCTCCGCGGGTACTCGCCCCAGCGCCGTCGGCCGAATAATTAATTAGACCGGCGAGATTAATTCCGTGTCGACGCCGGAATGGCTTCGTTCCCGACGTAATACGAGCGAAGAGTCGGTTTCCACCGGATCCACGAGATCCACGAGACGCTTAACGAGATTTATCAGCTTCCTAGTAGAGCGGGGGACGAACCGTGCGGAAGATGGGGTGGGGGCTGGGGGCTGGGGGCCCAAAGGGACTGAAGGGGGTGGGACCTGATGACTTTGCCGGCGACGATTTACGAGTCGCTATTTCACGTCCTCAACGACGAGTTTCTTAATTTCGTTAAAGCCGTCGTCCGCCTCGTAGGTGAAGATCGATGCCGGGGCCAGCTTGATTGAACATCCAGCCCCTTCCACTCGAACTAATAGACCGCTCTAATTGCTGCGGGAGGCGGCTTGTAAATGTAATTTCTATCCTGTTCGAGCTCTACGCCGAGAGCGGTCTGCGCTGTTTCGCGTTATTAAACGGAACTCACTGCCCGAAACGTTGGCGACGTGTCGATAGTTGAGGGTCCCACTCTGAATTTGAATGAGCGAGAGTTGCTCAACGCGTATTTCTCCTCCGGATCACAGCTTCCTATTTTTTCGTTATCCAATCATCGATCTTTCCATCACCTAGATAGGAGCCATCCATTTTTCCCGTTAGAGTAATATTGTAAATAGTATCTAACGTTGTATATACACGCGATACATTCACGCGAGACGTATGATGGATTGGTAGTTGAAGCTACAAAGTTTAAGATCTATGCTGAGTTTTGAAAAAGCTTTTTTTTCCTGCTTTACGTAACCAGGCTTCCAAATCATACCAATTACAACAAATCCTTCTTATATTTCAGGGTGGAAGTTGTTTTCGCTGTCTCTGGGGTTAAAAGAGGGTGGAAAGGCGGTTCGTGGGTGAGCGTCATCGAACAATGGGTCAAGTGACGAAAAAATCCGAGCATTTTTCCTCGCTGTCTTGCAATTATCATAATGCTCGTGCAGGAGGGTTCCATTCTCCTGACGGACAATTTTTGTGACGCCATTAAAAGAGATCCCCGGCGAGCGGTCTTTCGATAGCCTTTTTTTCGGCTTCTTGCCCTTTTCGAGGGTTTTCCTCGATCTCGACATTCTCCTTTCCTTCTTTTTCGACTTTCGTGTTGCCTTTTTTTTGCCCCCGTTTCTTTGAGACCACGCTCACCGATTTCGAGCCAGACCTGACCGTGCAATTTCGCGTCATTATTATTATCGAATAAATTGGCAGCCCTCTGGCGATCATTATCGCGCAGGCCGCCTATTACATGCACATTATCGCCGTTTCTCTCGCGCCCCTTCTCAAATCGACTATACGGGGTGTCCTGTACAGGTGATGGCGCTCTAGGGCTCATTTTTGGCTGCTGCTGCTGTTAGAAAGGTCAGTCAAGCTCTACGGTAAAACCTTGGACGTATATTTCAACTTCTAGATTAAATATTACGTTACGTTCTCTCTAGGCAAGTACAGGTTCACAATACAGATTCTATCGATCGGTCGTCATGATTGAAAGCGAAAAGAGAAACGAGAGAGTCGCAGTAGTGGTAGGATGGGGTTGTGGGTGGTGAAGGATAGGGCGTGGAATGGGATTGGGAGAGGAAAAGGGTGGAGAACGGTGGAGAAAGATTGTCCGCTGACGTCAGGAGCGACCGATGCTAATGTAATCGAGCACGTAGCGCGGCGTAATCCTCTGACCGAAAACTCGGAGGATCCGGGGTGCATAAGCGAGGAAGAGGGTGGTTTCGGGTGGAATGGGGTGGAAGGGGATGGAAGGGGATCGGTAGGATAGAGGCCACGTTCTAATTGGTAAGTGACCTGCGAATCGTCTCGACCTCGCAGCTAGACGGGCAGCAAGCTCATTTCCCTGCTACTTTATTGGGCAGAACTAATTGCGAGCCGCGATTAGGTTAGCTCATTGTGTTTTTCCGCCGATTGCTGCCCACTGACGTCGGTAAGAGCCGATTGAATCTGGCCAGCTTCTAACTTGACCAATTGCTGTGGTATTAGGCGCTTTTATTTTCTCTCATTCTGCCATGATTTTCTCCTACTGAATAGGATCAGCGCCAAGAGTGCTAAAATCGAGTAATTAAACTTGCCAAAATTACCATGCACGTTACAGGTATAGCGATTGAATTAATAGTTCCGGTATAAATGTTTCTGTCAGACACCATAAATTTTGCCGCTAACGCACCAGTTGAAAAACCTACTTTGTTTACTCTTAAAGCCAACGATTGGTATATTTGCTGTGAGTCTATCGCTTCAAAATGCAATTGAACTTAAAGTCTGCAGTCCGCAATCGCGAATTAATCGAGCCTCGATGACAGGGCAAAAATTTGTTAGCGATGTTGGGGTCGAAAAAACAATTGAATTTACGCTGGCAAGCTGGGCCATAAATAATTGAGTTAACGACTGGCCGAACTCGCCCCAAGATCGTTCTGCCTCCCGGTTGCAATTACAGTCATTACGATTTTACGATTCGGAGCGGTTCCCAGCACAGCCGAAGCCAGCCGAAGCCAGCCGGGCTCTCCCGCTATCATCGTATTGCCCCTGCTATTGCGTATGGTGTATATAGTAGGCATCGTAGGCATATCGCCGGCTCACTATAATTACTCGGCCGCGCGTTCACACTCGCGGGATCGGAATATGCAGTTCGCGCATCAAGTCGCGGGAGCGCATGCGTCCGTCGTCCTCGCGGCCGCATGTATATCGTATATCGCGGCAATTATCTGCCGCATTTAATCAAGGCAAACTCGGCCATTGTTGGCGGCGGAATACGTGCGCCGTTACGCTGGAACTTCAATTAACCCTCCGCGCGCGGGGAGGCAGCCACCTTTCGCGGCCCCTCAGCCTCCTAAATTCCACCCTCCGCCACCCTTCGCCGCCCTCCGCCACCCTCCGCCATCGTAAGGGGTGGGAAGTCATGGAACGCGGAGGAAAGGCCTTGTTCAATTTCCATTTACAAGCTCGCGCTGGGCCGAACTTTTTCGCGCCGCGGATCTCCGATGAGAAGGAGCGATTTTATTCTCCAGCTGCTCGGAGGATGCTGGAGGGATTGGCTCGATTAATTCGATGCCTCGCTCTTTCACTCTAGTTTCTCTCGAGTACCTTCAAATTTTCGAATAATATCACCTTGAACGTCGTAATATTCTTGTTGGTTCAAGTCCAGATGTAAATGTCAGGTCTTTCGGATATTCGGTGATTAGTAGAATGGATTGTCGAGACACGCAATCTTAACAAATTCTGGCGAGGAAGCGTGGGGCAGCATGGGGGTAGTGTTGCGGGATTGGTGGGGATGGGATTTAGGGTTCGGTGAGGCGATACTCGGCGATAGTCTGCGATACATGTCGGGCGTGTAATTGGGTCAGGTGCGATGTTACTTAAGTGAGCATGCATCCGACGTTCGGCTACGATTGTCATTCTGGCCCCGGTGAATTTCCACGCGTGTTTCCCTTACGTCCCTTACGTCCCTTACGTCCCTTACGTACGACTATCTTTGCCAGTGTATTGTGGCGGCGCAGATCGGCGAAGGTTCGCGCCGCGAGCATCTAATCCTGTCTGAAACAATGGATCGTGCAAAAATCTAGTTAGCGTAACAATGAGCGAGGCTGTACCGTAGGCTCGTTGTGTTCAAGAACGGCTTTGGGATCTAGCGAACTGAGCTGAATGCCTTTCTCTTGGATTTTAATCAAAATACAATTAAATATGCGAGCCTCGAACAACTCGATTATTTATTGGAGTGGCTGGATATATAATATAATTTTATTCATACTACGTGAACGACTTCCATTGAAGTTTTTAAACAGTAGTTTATTTTTGTTTCTCACTTTATTGATTATATGAATATGTTTCCAACAAACTGCATGTAATATTTTTACCGTTCTCATGTTCGCGAAGCATGATGATCCATTTGTACAATGTGGAGCAGAGCAGCGTTGCAGGACTCTGAGAGTATCTTCCCATATTTTGGTTCGTCTAATTTTTACGATGTTGTAAGGTTTCAACGGAGATCGCGCATCTCATCCGGCTCGAACAATGGATCCGGCAAAAATCTCGTTAGCGTAACAATGAGCGAAACTGTAACACAGCAGACTCGTGCGGCAGCTAGTTTTAGGATTTAGCTAACGGTGGCCTTTGTCTCCCGCAGCGATTTTAATTAGAATTACATTTTGCTGTTTACCTGCTTTCAGGAGGCAATGACAACTCCTGTTTAAGAAGCAATTTGAAATTTCAATATTGATTGAGATTTTTCGACTCGATTAGAGCAGCCGACTTCCGCGAGAATGTAACGACGTGTGGCCGTTGGAATTAGAAACAATTGGGAATAGGGGGAAGGGAATAGGAGGGTTGGCGGAAATCTCTTTTGCGGCGAATGTCATGCATAGAGGGTGAAGTTTGGGTAGTCGGTGGAGGCACGTCGGGCAGGGTGAAATTTTCCTCCGTACTGAGTGCGCACGTTGACGCCGCGCATCCTGGGAATCGAATGAGTAACAGCCCACCCCCTCCAGCATCCACCCCCGCCAGTTTCGCATCAGCTAACCCGCGAACTTTGACAGGCTCATATTTCCCCTACGTCAGGAGCGCGATGTTAATTAAATTGAAATTATTTCCCTACCTTAATGGTGCGAGCGTAGTGCGACTTTCGATACCGTTCTAAAACTAAATTCCGCTTTAAATTATCCCATCGTTTTTCTCTGATTTTTCTTTATCTCTCCAGATTAATGGTGCAGCTCATGGTTGCAATGTCAAGTTACAAAGTTACAAAATTTTAATATTAATTACACAAATTCATGTCATAGTTTTAATCGCAAGTTAAACGTGAGCTTTGTAGAAAATTCCACTGTTTCAGCAGAGAATTTTTCAACTATCCTCGTAGGTCACTGAAACGAAACTCACGTCTTGTACCGAAAAGGCGACATTAATTAAATGAACTTATTTCGCCGGCAGCTAATGTAATTCGCAGCACAATAAATTCATGTCCCCGCTTCTCGAAACACTCTTTCAGCGGACTATCGCGTTAGACGGAATAAGTTTGCAGTTCGGCGAAATTCGAAAGTCACGCGCGTTGCATTGGTAGTTCGATGATGAGCTAATTTTGCAGGACGGGAGGAGAATTAAAGTGGTGCCGCCACGTGACGTCGGACGAAATGCGCCGCGCATCTTAATGTGCCTGCAATTCTATGGAGTTTCGGATATTTAAACGTGGGCGAAGGCTGGCTGCTCGTATTCGCAGACGACGCCAATATACCCGCAGATCGTATAAATCATTTTCACACATTTACACTTATTATTATTATTTCATCTATTCGCGTCGATGCGTTAATTGGCCAGAAATAAATAATAATCGATTTGAGGGGTTGATGTTTGACACCCCGATAAAGCTGACCATTAAATACCTGCATACACATGCGGTGCTGTTAACAGTAAATTGATCAGGGTCAATTTACATCAAGTATAACAAAGGTTTTGGTCATATTTTGTTAAAACACACCGGTTAAAGTGACGTGAAATATTAACAGCCTTTCTGCCAGCAATAGCAGTCTTGTTAATAATTACACTCAAGTTTCCCGTAATACTGTATACTTTGAACACAGTTTGAAAGAAAGTCTCTCGCTCAAAATCTCTCTGATGAAAAGGACTAAGACGCGAGGGAAGGCGTTTTTTTGGGGAGACCTTTGCCACCTTTACTTTCGGCCGGTAGTTTGAAAGAACTGGAAGTTGCCGGCTTAAAGACATGCAAGTGAGGACGGTTCCGCCGACATAGCTGGCTAAGCAACCGTGCTCAGGCATTGCTAGGGCAAATGACGAGACACTTGACTCAGGCCGTGGTCTGGGGCCGTAGTGAGGGATCGTAGTGAGGGATCGTAGTGAGGGAGCAGGAAAGGAGGTACGATCGATGATCCGTTAGGCGCGGGAGGATCGGAATTCGAATGCCCTGTCCCGCTGGATATCCGACTCGGAACCTCCTGATTTCGTGGCCAGCCAGTCAAGTCGTGCATTATCGTTCCGGCGGAGTTCTCCTATCGTCCGCCGCGATAAAACAAAGGCAAACAGCCCGCTGAGTGACCAATGGCCGTCCTCGTGTGCAATCAGCCACTGTGAGTCGAGCATCAGTGGCAAATGCCTCGAGGTTCCGCCGGTCTATGAATGTGCGTGCGTCTATGTTTGTTACAGGAGAGGAGAGCTTCGTGAGAATATCTCCGAGAGTCTCTGTTTCTATGTGTGGCTTCAACTGATGCTGAGAGAGAGAGAGAGAGAGAGAGAGAGAGAGAGAGACAGAGCTCTATAAATGTATGCGCCAGTCGGACCGTGATATGCCATTGTCCGAGTTCTCATGGCCATTTCATGATGCTGGAGCCAGTGTGCCAGGATGCTGGCAGATTTTCGAGGACGAAAGTCGAGATGTCTTGCGTTTTTGCCCAGTCCAGCTCGAGGACTGTTTGTGGGCTATGTTTTAATAGTCACCGAGCGAGCAAAGCCGAATTTTCCTCGAGTGCTGATTGCAGTTCTTGCTATTAAAAAAGACTTCTTTTTTCTCTCTTTCAGACAGACGTATATAGAATATTTCATTCCGTCGCACTATATTCGGATTGTTATAGTAGTAGAGACATCTGTTTAAAATCTTATATGGTTGAAATCCTATCAGTGGAAATTCATCCGTGGAGCTGGTCACGTTTAATGTCAAGCTCACATCAGTCAATCGTTAAGATAATTCTGCATATCGATGTTACTGGGAAGGAACGATCGCTATGGTCGTATATCAGCGATTTTAACCTAGGGAAGCAGTTTTCGAACTCCTATAACCGCGCATGAAATGTATCGGAACGATAACGATAAGTGTAACGTGAAACGTCTTCGGGCCGATGAAGAAATTTAGGAAAGAGCCTTAGCTGGAAGACGTGCAGGCCGATCGATCGCTAGCCAGTCAAATTGAACGATAAAGTATTGAGGAGCTTGCCGAGTGTGGGGATGGAACACGAGTCTGCCAGTATACAGGGTGCCATAGAAAAATTCCTACCGGCAACTTTCGCACTCACTAAAAACATGTCTATGCAATATTCCTCGTTTAAACTTTCAAGTCAGCATCATTATTAGATTAGTAATCAAATTTTTTCCCAATTCTCTTTCCCAATTAAAGATTTGCATTGCAAACTAGGTATATCGTGAAGAAAAATATCAATTATTCGCAATTTAGTTTATTTTTACAATACGGCGGTGGATTCGTCAGTAATTTCATTTAATAATGTTTGGGCCGTTTCAATGTTCAATCTGCATACGTAATTTACGGGTATAAATAAAATATTGAACCGTGGTAGAATGGGCCGGACTGCCGTAACGGTTTACGACATCGGCGGAAACTTAGCTTTTCCAGCCAAAATTACTTTATTTCCCGTTACGTGACGACTTTAGCCCCACCCTATATAAGTCCGGGCACTCCGTTTTTAGTATTATCGATATCGCGGGCGCCAGGCGGTTCGGCTCAGGTCGACCAACTGCTCCGCGGAAATAAATAACGAATAATATAGAGAAACAGATACCGAGCGGGGGCCCGTTTGCATTGGCCAGCCGGGATAAAAAATTCCACTGGCCTCAAATAAACGACACGTAAGCCTCTAGCAAGAACGAATACAAGCAACTTTCTACGTTCAACATAAGACTTCACGTCCGCCAACCACTTTTTCTTCATCCTTCTGATACTTCTGCAAATGACGTAAGTGAAGTCAGCCTTTGCATAAGACAGTAAATTACGCAAAGTTGGCGAAAAACAGAAAGTAGTCATCAGAGCTATCGAGAATTTGGAAAGATTTTACGATGGACCCAGCACTTGACATGTTTTCTTCTGAGGGCTAAACGGATTGAAATATTGATAGCGCGCCTGAAATACTGCTTGATGCATTACCGGACGGCAATAATTTTTTGTCTGTCGGGCACACACGGAAACATGCACAGGTGTGGGCGAACGGACGTTGGCGGACAGAGGGTGGTATCTAGGCTGGAGGGGTGTAAGCGTATCGGGAGACGGGGAATATTCTGTTTTCAGGCGTATCGATATCGCGCCCGCCAGGCGAGCCAACTTTCGCCCTCCAACTGCTCCGTCGCAAATAAATAACAAAATAATACGGAGAAACAGGTAGCCAAGCCAACTTGTCTATATTCCCGCCGTTGTCGCGTTAAAAAGAGAGCAGCAGAGAGAGAGAGGGAAGAGAGAGAGGAGAGGGGTGGCTGTGGGGTAGGTAAAAAAATTGGAGGTGGAAAGAGGATAAAAGTTTGCATCGGCGGAGAACGGTTCGGCACTGCGTTGTTATCGTTTCGATGTGAGCGTCGCCGTTAAGAAGATTACGAAATGGATGGCGAGCGTTTTTTTCCCCCCACCCACTCTTGCCACTTTTTTCACGCATCAAACGATTTGCATTGCTAATCAGAGAAAGGATGAGAAATATCTCCTAAGTGGAAGGAGCGGAGCGAACGGTCGGCAATTGTCGCATAAAATTTTGTTGAACGTCTTAATGGTTGAAAATGCAATAAAAGTATGTGGAAAATTCATTAGCAGTCGAGCATTAAGTGCGTTCGAGTGACGAAAGACATTAGTTCCCTTTGGTGATCGACTGTGTGCGAGTTCTCCATCTGCCGACAGGGCCGGGAAGGGGACTTGTTTCGCGTCAGAGAGGTGTCTGTTCTTCTTGCGACGGGAACTAAACGACGAGCCGTTGCCGAACAGAGCGGAAAGACTGACGGGAAATTCGCGGAAAATGTGAAAAGTGGCCGCGCACCTTCTCACTTTGCCTAGAAAGAAATCGTCTCGCGGAAAAAGCTCCTCCTACAAAATTGCGCCATGCGACATACGTTTTGTCCTAAAAATTCTACCGTAAAGAGAGTTTACCAACTCTAAATTCTTTAATTTTCCGAAACACGAATAAAAATGGCATTAAATCCATCGACAGGTCGTTAATTGCGATAAACGTATTAACATGGCTCGATAATAAAGTTACTCCGCGCATCATAATTATGCTGTTGAATTCGCCACTTCACGTACATGCACACATTCACCCCTTGCACCTGCGGCGAAAATTTTGATTCGCAGAACGCACGCTCTCGATATCAGCTTTAAGGCCCTTTATCTTCCTCTCTCTTACACCATTCTTTCTATTTTTTCCGCAACATTGACCACAATCGTGTCATTTGGCAGATAAGCATCAGCCATGGCCGCTGCTGGAAGACACAAGGGATAGTGGGGCTGAAAAAAGAAGTGGAAGAAGACGAAAGTAGAGAGAATAAAAGAGGGAGAGAGGAACGTAACTGGCTGACAAAAGGAGCAACACAGAGGGAAAGTGCATAGAATGTCGAGCTTTAAAAGGTCCGAGGCTAATCAAGCGGCACCTTTGAATACCTTTCGCGTAACGCGCGCTAATTATAAAAAGAGAGAAAGTAGCGGCCGACACCGCTGGGATCAAGATAAATGCCGTTTGATAAGCGGTAAGCGTGCCAGACGATGCGCAATAAATATGCATGAATTAAACTCGACTCTTTTTTCATATTTGTCGCCGGCCACAATGGCAACTTTTAAATATCAGCCACGATAATCCGACACACTCTTCTGTCACTCGCCCCCTCTTCGTGGCCCCTTTCGGGCCACCACCCCTTTCAACCCCCTGTCAAGCCGAACACCTCTCGCAATGCTCGCTATGTAAATTCACTCTTTCAAAAGAATTAAATGGCCGCGGACGAGTCCCTGCTAGCACGGGCTGTATATTTTTTCGGCAACGAGTTAAATAAATCGGTGGGGGTGGTCACCCTTCCCACCTCCCCCGACCGCCACTCTGCTGCGGAGTTTTCGACCAATGAAATAAATACGGGAACGAACGGGTGGAACAAAGGCGGCTAAGAGGCGGAATCGAATTAAATCAGTGGCCTTTTGCCGGGTGCCGTATTACGTGCATTCACCTTTTTTCTTCCATTCTTCCCTTTTTTCCCCTTCCTCTCACCCTCCCCCCTCCCCCCTCGCCTTTTTCAGTCTTTTTATTGAGATACCTGTGAACGGGAGTCGATACAAAGAGAATAGGCTGTTTAGGGAACAGAGGCGTTCGGTGACAATAGAATTTTTCGAGTGCCCCATTAAGGTCGGAGGTGAATGGCAGTCGATTGTAATTGGTAAGAGGGTCAAGTGTGGGAATTGTCGCCTGATGCGGTTTCCTACGGATGCAGTTGTTTACGGATGTTGGCTGGGCGTCCGCTGTTTCAGCGATACCGCTGCTTTTACAGCTTCTTTTGTGGGCTTTATTATATTGTAAAATCTAATTAAATTTATTCGTTCACCTATATTTCTCATATGTATTTCTACAGGCATCCAAAGTGATATTTGCAAAGCTATCACTCCGCATTACACCAACATAAGCGTTACAAAATAATTTTCTCACCCTGAAAAAATGTTTTGTTTAAAGGAAATCGTGCCACTTGTCGCTTTAGGTCGAAGGAAAATTTTGGTTTTTCAACCGCCTCGCAGTAACTGTGAAACTCGCGGTCTCCGACCGAAATAGACCGCTTCCCGCAAGGGAGCGTTAGGCAATCTCAGCACACAGACAGACAGGACAAAGCGGAAGGCAGTAAAAAAGATAAAAAGAGAAAGAGGTCATCCGACTCGACGTTCACATCAATTATTGAATTCACGCTCGCTTTTCCGGCCGTCGATGCTTCCCGCGGAACAAAAGCCGCGGTCGACAAAAAATGTGTAGCGGCAGGAAAAAAAAGGTCTGGCCGATGGCTGAGGGAGGGTGGAAGGAGGGGTGGAGGGTGGCGGTGGCGGTGGCGGATAATCCTGGATGGGAACGCAAAACGCAACAAAGTAACGCGACGCCGCTCGGCTTAGCATCGGGCATCGAAGGCTTAGAATGATGGGATTTTAATGGGATTAAAAAGAGCGCCCGCCAGCAGTCACAGTTAACCAGTAGTAATAGCGCTCTTTAATCTATACCCGGATTTCTCTATAATCTATATTCGCCGGGCGCCCGTCCTCTGCATTGCGCTCACGTTTCAGTCGTTAGCCCGGAAGATGACTGAGGTGGGATAAGAAGTGCCAGAATTTAGAGTGATTCGATTGCGAGGGCGGGATCCTCTATTTGATGCGCTGCACAATTTCGCCTTAAACATTTTATACGCTTTAAATGTAAAATACTCAAGTAAATTGTATCGTAGAATTTTCTGTTAATTTCTACTAACACAATTTGAGCAGTAGCTTTTTTCAGACAAACGTATAAGAAGGCATTGTATTTAAATATAAATCCTGTTAACAAGCATCGATTGAGGAGTTTTCAAAGTTCGGTCAAGAATCGATCGGTTCCTCAGTGCACCGTCGAAATAGTTTATACGGGGTAAGATGTATCGCCGGATACGTTACTTTCCGTATTACGACACGCCGTACTTCCATTCTCATCCAGCTTGCACCCCATCGAAGGGTATCGTAATTTCAATGTTACAACCGCCTCGAAGAAGGTCTGAACAATGTCGCGCACGTATTTAGGCCGCATTAATACCGTTAGCGTATATGGTAAGCCATTCAATATTGAGTGCCGGCAAACGTTTCGAGTGGTACTTTAGTGCTTCGAAACACTTCGGTTAACATCAAGTACGTAATACTACTTAATATCTTGTTACAGCCTGATCGAGTGCCGTCTCCCAGTCCCCTCCGGCGGTCGCTATCAAACGATTTCTGTTGCGCATTCCAATATTTCGGGACTGCCAATTCTAGTACTCGCCATTCAATGTGCTAGCTAGCTAAAAAGGTTATATGATTTTTTTCTCGCACTGTAGGTGGTGGTCATTGCGGAATTGATATTAAGCAAAATGGGTCAACACATTTATGATTACGACAGAATGATCCATATCACTTTCCCGATTGGTAGCATATATTCACTTGAGGATTGCATTATACAGTGTTCACGTAAGGTACTGTGCTAAAGAAGCGGTCAAACTTGAATTCTTTACGTCACTCGTATTGACCCCTCAAAATAATGGAGGCGTATCCGTATTTAATTTCGAATCCTGTTGAAATAAACTCTCGCCCAGTAGCCAACTGATATTTTACACTTGTAATTCGGCGCTTCGGATAGGAATCTCTGGTACGAACAGGCTCGTATCGCATGTCGCTCGGTATTTAATTTCACATCATCGCGAAACTACGTTCCCTCACCAGCGATGGTAAACTACATTTGCAATTGTGAGCCTTTTCGCCGAGATTCGCTCGACCCCGTATATTCAAATCAGAAATTATTATCGTACCGAATCCGACGTGTAATTTGATGTCGCTAGAAGCAATTCATCTCACCGCGTTAGACACTCGACATTTACATATATCTGAGGCCTGTGCCGTTGTAATTAACTTATTCCAGTGCTTAAACACTTTAATTTGCACTCTCTTAAAGAATCTTAACGAGAATGGAAAATATTCCACCCCCATAGCTCTCGTCTCTAGCCGTATTTAATTTTCTTTCTTGAAACAACCCTTCGACAATTGAATATATATTTTACCGCCGAAATATCTTGTCTCGAAGCATCGCATATTTATATTCGAAATCTATATCGCATTACAGTTGCGTCGGGCCATCGACAGCCGTGCCAATAGCGTCCCTTTGATCAATCAAACGCCCCTCGATTCCCAACCTCCAACCCCTCTGCCCGACTCGATCCCCATCCGTTCTTCCCAATCAAAGCGAAATTTTCGCTAAACTCCTGCCCGCTGCAAAAATTCTCTCGCAAGGATTTACATTTCGCGTAAGGCAACGCTCGCGATGCGAATAAAATCGTCGGCATTTTTTTTTTAACCAGCCCCTTTCCCATCCCTTTCTCGTTCTCGTCGTCGGTGGATTTTTTTTCGGCTTCTCCCCGGTCGATGGAATGTACCGGCGACTACTGTGGAAGGATAAAAATTTCGAAGAGAAGCGAATTCTCAATGAATCGCGCGAATGACCGCGCTTGCCCTGGACTTCGACGGTCTCGGAATTTTGTTCAGTTGCGCTCAGTTGGTTGTAACCTAAAGCTCCTTTTCTTAGCTTCAGACCAATTTGCACATGCATCCATGATTATCACCGTTTTCACCTGTGTGAGGAGTAAGGCCTAGGTGCGTACGTAAATAGTACACAAATGTTTCCAATTTTTTTGCCGCAGGCAGTGTTTTATCAGCTCAAACAAATAATCGCGAACTAGAACAACATTAAATTCTCACCAAATTCTACCGGGAGTAATTAAATATACTATCAGAATTTGGGTAACACTCGACTAAATCAAATATACCTACATCCCACGCCTGGAATAGAGTGTTAAAATTGCACCGTAACGTGCATCAGAAAAAAAGTCATTGGGTCATGTGGAACGAGTATACCGTGACTGCCACATGTCGTTCCCGATTTCGAAATTTTAATGGGCGTTCGTTCTAATATTTAATAGTTATTGTCAATTTAAAACATAGGAAGTATACATATGATAGTAAATATTGTTTCTTTTACAACCCACGTCACTATCACGTATATACCACGCTAACCACGTCAGAATTTTTAACCAGAGCTCCGACGGCAGTTCACAGAATCAAATGTACTAAACGCACTCGGAATTGAGTGTGAAAATTTGACCGTGTCACCTATTCCATCGAAAACTAACTACTACCGCTTTACATATACACAGCTGCATGTATACATAAATAGGTAACATATAGGGTGATTGGCACGCGCTTCGGCATCGCTCTATGCGTATGTGGGCAAAGAGTCGCATATAATACATCGGTATATAAGCTGGGAACGAGCGTGGAAAGGCCGCATGCAATTAAAGGACGCGCGGTAACAAATTGCGCTTACGGCCAATCTACGGGGTCGGGCCCGATAAATTAGAGTCGAGTTCCGTGAGAGCTGCCCGACTGACATGGGGGAATGCATCATCCGACATGGGACCGGAACAGTACTGCTTCGACGTTGTTATTTAGCCGGCGCAGTTTATCACCCGATTGTATATTGAAAGTTTCATACAGTATTTGCCTGGCCTGCTCACTAAGTAGACTGCTGTCCGTGTACACTGTCGTCGGAAAGTATTTGCTTATCGTTACGCAGGATGTGCCGGTGGGAATTAATGTAATCGCCGTTTATCGGATGCGTCCATTAAGTCTCGGAGATTTGTTAGGAATCGATATGTTTTTTGTCCGTTATACAATTGGAGCAAACGTCATTTAAACGGAAAAATGAGAATGTAACATTTGTTCGTCAGCCGAAATTCAACGTAGACGCGTAAACTCGAAACAATTGCGGTACAGTATTAAACAGGAGAGTTAGAATTTTAATACTGACCAAGAGAAATATATGCCGCAAAGCGTTGAGAATAATACTTGTGTAATTACAGTAACTAAGCGAAAAGTTTTGGCGACAGATCGAAACTGCAGTTCGCCGAATGGCCAACTAGCTGAATCCGCAATTTGACTGACTTTCCCGTTTGGCGAAGAGGGAAAATTTCGTGCCACCATCGGAACTCGGGAATTCGGTGAGCGGTACGATTTTCAGTATATTGTCGGGGGAAGAAGGTGAGACAGGGCGGAATACGCGGCTACGGGATACGCGGCTACGGGATACGCGGCTACGGAATACGCGGCTACGGAACATTTGCGAGCGATAGTCTCAACGATGCACCGTTCCTCTAACGCGTGCGTGTGAATTACAGCGGGCGTTACATCGCTGGCAAACGACGTAAGTTCCATGCATTACGCCCCGGCCCCTGCTCGGCAAAATATTCGACGCTCCAACACTGCCAGAGAAAATGGCGGCGCGAGTCCAAGTTTCCGGCGTGCGCATTCTTCCAAATATATTCGATACGATTCGGAGTGCGCTTCCTTCAAAGAGACACAGCTCTTGCACAATGCCGTTACGTCATCAATCTCTTTAAGTCGATGGAGGGAAGGAGACGAAAGGACTGTTCGGAATGAAGGATGTTGCGTAAGGACGACTGCAGACAGCGGTTGCGTTCGGTATGACGTGCTACAATGCAATTAGGATTCAATGAAATTGCCTTCTTCCGCAAGTTATGTGGACAGCAAGCGGCGCCACGTAATTGACTTCAAATTAAACTGTGTCCTTCTGGCATTTATTTTTGGCCATTTTTTTAATTTAATTCAACGTTTCACGTTAATTTCATATTTATTAATCTCGGCATATATTATCATATTTGAATATTGTATAATTTCGGTGAGAAGTCACTACAGCTGTCTGCCCCTTTGAAACATAAATTCCCAACATTTGATTATTTTTCGAAATTAAGTGTTTCCGAAATAGACTGCTGTACGGAACAAACCTGAAACTGGCTACGCTCCGTCTAATTAATTTAAATTTCAAAAACATATCTCAATAGCCCCGAACCCCTTAATACAGAAATGGTAAAATCAAGTCGTTATTTGGTTGTTGCTTTTGGACATATATTTCAACTCGTTTTTCTTTCCTTTTGCAGGTTCAGTGGATGCCAAATAAGCAAGTACCAAGTTCAAAGGTGGGATTAAAAAAAAGATTGGACAAGGATAATGATGAAGCTCTCTCCTCTTTCGTCGATGCAAACGGAGCCAATGTAGTACCATCACACTCTTCGACTGAACACAGTCGAAGATTGACGAGTAAACGTCCGTTCAACGGCCATCCACCCACACGCGCACACCGCCAGCGAAGGTCTGAACGCGTGAATGACTGAATTACACAGCTGCACACATCCGTAGAATTCCGTGTGCGGGTAGAAATATGATCAGGTGCATAAACTCGGCGAACGCACACGCCCGTAAATCTGCACGCGTGAGAACGCACACGGATGTAACTCACGTTCGCACACCTTCGTGCGCGAGTCCATAAGTGTAGGCGTAGGCGTGCGTATAACACATTCATAGACGCATAGAGACACATAGAGACGTAGAGCAAGCGCATGTGGGTCTTTATGTATGTGAGTGGATATGGAGTTGGGTAGGTGTGCGAGAGGGTGGATGTTCGGGCGGAGGTGTGCGTGTGACAGAGGACATGCACTCAGGCCGAAGCTGAAAATGCATCGCACGTCCGAGCCAGGCAAGAGGAGTAATCAGTCTGTCGCGACGCGTGCTCGCGCCCAGAACTAAACAGATTAACGCCGTCGTAACGTCAGGAAAGTAATAACCGGCCAGTGTAAGCGCGCGATGATGCGGCCAAATTTATTCATAAGCAAACTTCGCCCGGGACCCTCGCGCATCGCGCATCGCGCAGAATTGGCTGCTAAGCGGAGCCGAAGGAGGGAAAAAAAGGAGGCTTGAATAGAAATGTAAGCGTCGAAAGGGAGGAGAGTCGAATCTGGCTAGGTTTTTGGCAAAATAAAATAAATGATTCCTCATTCTGTCGCTGTAATCTTTAAACATTACCAACTTGGACCATTTCCATAATTAGCACCTCTTCATCTTACAGGGATTTGCCTATTATCGTAATCAAAGGAATTGACGTAAATTTTGCCAAAGGTTTAGTTGCGCAGTAGATGCTCAGACTCTGAATTCAAATTGAACACGGAATTGGAGGGATAAGGATTTTTTGATCACTTGATTAGCATAAACGTCGAGCGTCGGAGAGAAAATCATGTCCTTCGTCCCGGATAAAGGAGGGAGAACGGAGGTGGGTTGGAAAGGTGACATATTTTCGACTCCCTCCCGACGCAAGTCCTAACGTCGGCACATTATGGGCTCCTCCCAGTGACGAAGCGATTTTCGATATATACGGTGCGACCGAATTCGCTGTCCGCCAGGAATATCTTGACGAGCAAATTTTTTCATCCTCCTGAGTTATTATCGTCGTTAGTATAGTACTGCTCCAAAATCGTTTTATACCTCGTACTCAAAAATTTATTTTCTTCCACATGTACATCTTGTATTTAATTTCTAACGTTTAACCGCTGTGTCAATCGTATTAATAATATATTCTATATTAATTATAATTTGAATGTTGGAATTTTGAGCGACACTGTAGTTGCAGATGATTTCAACGTTGAAGAAGGAGAAAAGCCCACGTTCAGCCTGAAATGTTTCTTTGCTGTTTCAACGGCGATGCTTCATGACGAGCCATCCGCTTCTGCCCAGGTAAAACTGACAGTTAATTCAATGACACCGGGGATAAAGGTCCCCCGCAAGGCGTCCTAATGAGAATTTTCCACCTCGAGTCATAAATTACGGTGACTGCGCTTCTCCGAGGTTAAAAAATTAAAACTACCTTTATTCTCATTCGCCATCACAAATCAACTCACTCCTTAGATTTACGCATTTCATTTTTGTCCGACAACATAATTTCAGTCACTCTCTACCTGACACCGACGGAACTTTTATTCTCAATTTTTAATAGCTGCTATATTACTAATTAAAAGTAAAATCATTTCTGCCTTACTTCCGATTAGACGAGAAACTCTCTATTTTTAATTCCGCGATTATGGTGGCGGCGATATTTAATAAACAATGTTCGGTCGAATATTTTTCAAACGAATTCCGTCGCGAAGTGTTCTGCCGCTTGAGAGGTGATTTTCGGAAATGCGACCGCAGAACGTGACAACTAAATTGTGTCGCTCCAAATGGGCAGCGTCAGATTTTTTAGTAATGCGTCTGTTTTGCAAATTGCCGCTCGGCTTGATGCGCATTTCGCACTTTCGCGTTTCGCATTTCGCGTTTCGCGTTTCCTATTGCGTATTTTGTATTTCGCATTTCCGCTCTGACTCTGGCCACCGACAAGCCTGGACCAGTCTCGGTTGACGCTGATTTTCCATGAATAACGGGACGCCCCGGCATCGAATTTTTTAGCGCAAAATCCATCCCGGCGCCGGAGGAATTATTTAATGCCGGACGGTAATTAAGTTTCGCGTCTGCGGAAAGGACTTTGTGTCGTTTGCGCGATTATCCCAATTTTTCATCTTCTCCTCTTACCTCTTCCAATAGAGCTAACTCAATTTTCCCACCGTATCTTTATAGACATTTCCCATTAGCTGAAAGTACTTGGTCCTTCGAATGCGATTCTTAAATTGTATTATTTTTAACAATCATTTGCAATATAAAAAGCATATCGCTTTTTACTCGGTTTGTATATTTAAATGCAATCACAAACAAATATTTATTTCAGGAATCATTTCCGATAACAGCGTTCCACATTACGTGTATTTGATAGTATTGTTCTCTACAAGTCATACGGTATTAAATATAAAATCGCTTCTTCCTGGCTCAGTTTGTAATATATAGGTATACTTATGCCATAGATATTAAACAGGAATTTCCGTAATTATTACTGGCACCTTTGAAGCATCTTCGAGAAAGGCAAAGTTTTTAACAATTTTTACTAACTTCCTACTATTACGTTCTACTTTAGATGATGCCGTTATTAAGCGCAGAATTTAGTAATTATTTCCGCTAATTTCCAAGTATTTCCGAGCCACTGTTCAGATTCATAAAACTCTCTTCCGGCCAGTTTGCTTGAAGCGAAGACATTATTTTCAATCTTTCAGTAGTCTGCACTCATGATTAGGAGGACAGTCGGGCCAGCGATTTCGGGGAACGTCTGGCGTCTCTGCTATCGTACTTTACGGTCAAACGACTCCGACGTCCTCAACTTTTATTCCGCCAGTTACCTTCGTGTCGGTCTAGTTAACCTCCAATTTGGGTTAATTAATATGACGTTCGCCGGGCCCTCTGTCGTAAGGGCGCAAGTAAGGCTGGCCCGCAGACGGGGAGGCTAGGGGTAGTTGGGGGTAGTTGGGGGTGGTTGGGGGTGGTTAGCTAGGGAGGAGCGCGAGGTATCGGTTTACATCGATTCGGTGGCTACACGCTAATGGCCTCGGCTCTCTCGCGAAACGTTTACCGAATACGATGCCCGCCTCTCACGTTGCTCAAATATTTAGTCTCTCATTCGCAGCGTCCCTTGCATCTGCCATTTCCAACCGATTCGCTGAAGCCCGCTCTCACTCATTTTCTTAACATCGCTCTTCCCAGCTTACCTGAAACAGAAAAGACATTCCTTGCTTAGACTTGACATATCGTTCGAACTGATTGCTCATTTATTATATTTACAGACTGCTCAATGTGATTTGATGCGCAAATGCTTATTCACTATTCTACGTTAGTTTACATGGTCCCATCACGAAGTACGCATCAAAAGCTTCAAGAAAATGTATGATTATCATAGGTTTGGATCACTGGTTCGAGAGTTACAGTCGGGTTCGAAAAATGACAAAAATTTGTCGATCAAAGTTCTATAAGCGCACCACTTTTCGAGATATTATTCGTCAAATGTAGGTCGATAATCATGAACCTTTTGGCATTTATGATAATGTAGCATAAATGCATTGGATAATAATTTGTAATTAATGTCGAATGATTATGAATTAGTATTATAATCATCATCCATCAACTGTAATGAGCTAATTTGAAAATTGCATAGCCGAAGGTAACTGGTTCTTTCGTGTGTCCGCCGTGCTTCCAACATTCGTTTGGTCACGATTCTCGTTGGGTGGCCGCTGAATCGGTGGGGTCGGGACAAGAGGGATGATATGCGAGGCGGCAGTATTTCTTGGGAGCCGTCGACGCTGATAGGGACGCGATTCTGCGAAATATCAGTGTCCAAGCCGCGTAACGGATTGCGCGCGACAAGCTTTTCAATTTCTTACCCCTTGGGGGGGTCAGTCGGGGTATGCGGTGGGTTGGGAGGTCGGCAGGATGCCGCGGCCAACGCTGAAACGTTCCCAGGAGGCTCCTTATGCATTAGGAGGACACCGGTACCTTAACAAATGGAGGCTTTTTTCTCGGCTCTCGCGCGACACATCCGTTTATCTGCGCGAAGGATTTCACGCGGAATATGTCCGGGATGGGGAAGAATGCGATGCTGGCTGTCAGCTTGATGTCTAAGGAGGGTGTTCAGCACAATAATGACAGGCCCAGTGAGTGTTCGAGTGCTTTCTTTTGACACGCTCTCGTGGGACGTACAGAGAGTACGGTAGATTTTTGGTTCAGAAAACGTAGAGGCCAATTCTTTTCATTTATCGCAAAACGTTGTTTCGTTTTTAAATATTAAGTGAAAAATTCCCCTAATGCAAAATGTTGCCTTTACTTAGATTAATATCGTATGAAAGTTGAAATGCCAGTTATATAAAATTTGATTCTGCATTACAATCTGGCAATGGGACAAATTTCAAAGTGCACCGTGTCTGCTAGTATTTCCATTTACGTCACTGTCCGCGCGCCAAATAAAATGGATACACGACAGTTCGTCTTTTGCCGGTGGGGGGTGGACGACAATCGTTCGATTATCCTCGTCGAAACTCCGGACAAACGACTCGGAAAGTTTCGATCCGTTCCATTCTCGCCGCCTTGGCCACCCTCCCGCGCCCACCCTTTGAGGGAATATCGAGTTTTGAATGTCGTTTATAACTTTATTCCCTGATCCTGAAATATCAAATTACCGAACTTCGCGGAAGGGCGAGAAGAGATAGGGGGTGAGTTTAGGGGGCTGAAGCGGAGCTGCGGGGGGGAGGGAGGATCGGCTTCGGAACTTTCACCCCTTTCACCCCTTTCCTGGCCCCGCGCAGGTCATCCCCCTTTCATCCGTGGAAGCCATCGCGTGCCTCGATGGAAACGTCATTTAAAGTTCCCGTTGCCATTTAGAGTCGCTCATACTTCTCGGAGGTCCTTCGTCTCGCGACGCAGATTGGTAGGTGCGAGGACCTAAGGCTAAAGAAACGGATGCCAAGGAAAGTTCTTTCCCGGACTAAAACATGCGTTTCCTGTAGCGGTGTATGTGAGGCTTCGATGGGAAAATCTCTGATTGGGCCAGCTGAAAGCTCGACCATTTTTCATTGTTTATTTTGTATGCAAGGCACGTACAGAATATTTTATAGACAATGTTTTCCATGGGATTTGCAACGATTCTGTTTCCATTACGACACATACTATATACAAGGTATTATACGTTACGTCGTACGCTGAAATAATCACTGTTTTTTGCTCGAATAGTTGAGTACTATTGATCATTTAATAGTTTCGGACATAGCGATTTACAGTGGACAATTAAAATGGTTGAACAAAGGATTGTCAGCGAAAAAATTCGTTTGTCGAATTGGATAGAAGTTTTTTCCGCGTTTGAAAAAAAAGAAAATAAAATTTTGGATGTGTCTTCCTTCCATTTCGATACAGAACTGACATTCCCAAATCACTGATCGACGCGTAGATTTAAATGTCGTGTATTTCGCAGTATAGATATTTTTTCGCGAAATTCTATTTAAAATCTGTCATTCATTAATTCAAACACTCAACGTATATATCGTCGCGTACGTTTTTCAAAAACCAGCAATGTCCTATCGTCAATATTAACCATATATTTTCTTTTTTATCGTTACTACTTGAAAATCTTTAAAATCACCAGTATGAAAGCATGCAACTATTCTATCTGCTGTTTGAAACAAAAATTTCTCATCTCTGAAATATTAGATTGGGCGCTCACATACACGCATGAAGGATCCCTCTCGCATATTTGTCATAGCGCATTTCTGCGCAGCGCTACTTATTAAACGAGACGAGAAGCATGACGAGAAGCATGACGGGAAGGGTGAGGAGAAGGGCGGAGGGGGTAGGTGGTAATGAAATTTGGGGCCGCAGTTCGAAAGTGTAGGCGCCCAGCAGCCCTTGATATTGACGCGGCGGCGGGGGTGGAGGTGGCGGTGGCGGTGGTATCGTCCTATTAGGGTCGAGGGCGATGACTCTGGCGCAAGACGGAAGTACGTCGTTCGAAACTCAAAGCGAGGCGTCGCCAGCTGCGCGCCAACAATCATTTCGTCAACCATTGCCGAGAAAGTCAGTTCAGTTGCCATTGAAAGGCCAGACACTCATCGTGTTAAATTTAATTTTTCGGAACATTTTGGGTTCGGTATTACATTCATTTGCCACGACAGTCTTTCTGTTAGCCAAGTTTTCATTTTCAGGGTTGCCTTTCCGTATCGAAATGTTCATATTTCTCATGACGCATCATAGTTTCTCAATATCTTTTTGCCCTGAATTTTTATCGCTGACGAACGTACCTACTATTTCCCAACTAGACGCGACATCGTTTTCCTCTAATATTCATTTATCGGATTTTGCTCCCACTTCATTTCCCTCCTCCAATTTCCCTCGATCTCCTCTTCTTCGATCTTAGCTGCGGTTGGTTCTCTTTTTTCAGCGCAGCACCCTCCTTCGTCCCCGTCCTCCTCTCACCCTCCACTGCTTTCCTTCGATCCCCCCAGTCTCGCCCGTACTCACAATCGAAGCAGAACCGAAGCACAACCGAAGCACAAGCGAAAGCCGCGTAAGACGATTGAGTCTATCAAGTTAGTCGATCGAGTTTATCAGGGTTTTCGCTCGGAGAGAGAAATTACGGAAGTAGTGCTGTTTATGATAGCCGTAAAGCATCGCACGGCTCAAACCCCTCGGCGCAGTCAACTTATCTTCTTCCTTCCACTTTTAACCCCCTACAGCCCCTTAGCTACTCCTCCTACCACCTCTCATTCTTCTCTCCTTCCCCCATGCTCACCTACTTTCTTACCCTTGCTTACTCCATACCTTACGCACATTCGCTTTTCCTCTCTCTCTCTCCCTCTCTGTTCCTTAGCCGGCGGCGGCGAATAATTACGGCGCAATAAAAGGGTACTCGTGTCGGTGCTTGAGCGTTAATTATTATTGGATCGTCGTTTATTGCCTTGCTGGAGAATATCGCAGGATAGTTGCGGGACAGAATCTTGATGCGCCATTAGCGGAATTCAATTATGGCGGAGATTTGACGGAAAGAGTTTCGCCTGAGATTAGCCTCAGTTTAATGCTACAACTATCTTGCTTATTGACAGATTAATAAGGGAAGCGTTTCACGTCTAATTAGTTGACAATAATGTGTACTAGATTATCGGTTAATATTTAGCTTATGTAGAACGTGTCCAGTATTATCGGATACTGAACGAGTTCGTGCTTATATCGATGATAGTTCCAGGTGCATTGGATGAGATGTAAAAGCGTGGAAAAAACATTGAAGGCAGTTGAAATAGGAGCCGCAGTGCGACATACTTTTGGCATAACGATTTTGGGAACTTTTCGAGGCCACTATTCGAAACTGTACGCGATCCGCAGGCACTGTTCATAATCAGTCACGCTCTGATAGGATATCTCCACGTGGTATAACATATCCAGCGAATTTGATACGCGGTTTACAGGCAATACATGCGCATAAATGCACAACCGGCGCGTAATGACGTTCGCGATATTTGACAGGACGCATAATCATTCGTAATCATCGTAACGTAATATTTCCACGCTTAATTACCTTAATGATTAATGATCTAACATTGAATGAGCCATTAGAGCGCGAGAAAAATATTTTAAATAGCTGATGGATCGAGAATGATCGAACGAAGAACATAAATTATTAATAACATTGATTCTGGTAAGAAATATTTATTTCTACCCGTTACATAATGTAAACGTGGTTTCATATGCTTATGAATAACGATTGAAAACCATTTGCAACCGCCAACTGATGCCATCAGCAGATTAAACAAGGACTACCATATATTCCAACATTTTCTTTATCGGTTGATATTCGGAATTCGCAAGACAATCGATGGAAAATCGGATCTCTGAATAATTGAAATTAATCTTAATCCCTATCCCCCCTTAGCACCCTTCTCTTCGAATTGCGCATATTATTCCCGCGAATTTCCAACCAGTTCACCGCAGACATTTCATTCTGACGACAGATTAAAAATAAACATTCGCCTTTAATGAGCGAGCGGCCGAGACTCGAAACAGGGAAACGAAATTCAGAATTGATATTTCTCCGTCGCATTACACACCCTGTCCAACTCTAGCCCGAAGAGTTAATCCGAGATTGTTGAACGTGCCTAGCACGCCGAGAGTGAGTTCGCTCGACTTAATAAATTATACGCCGGCTGTTTCGGCGAATTGCAGTCGTTACAGGCTCGCAGTTTGCGTCGCAGCAGCATTTCGGCCCGCGATGCGAGACAGCCCGAATGGCCGATGTAACTTTTCGAATGGAAGAATGTCGCTTTTGTCAGCTTCGGATCTGTCGGGATGAAATGCGCATCTCTCTTGTTCGCGGCCCTACCATTATGTGTGTATGGGTTGCGAAGTTAAATGTGGCCGGGTTGGACCGACGAAAAGCTGATATACGCCAGATGGATTTTAGACCGTACTTTTCGAAGCTTCTAAAATTGCGGAAGGGCTCTGATACAGTTCTCACGCTTGACTGACATTTTCGATGATACAAAATTCTCTAATCTATTTTTCCTATTTATTTGTAATTCCAAAATGATCGTAGTATTTTCTCCGAATAATGTCAGTTGCTGGAGCAACCATTCTCAATTTTGGTAAATGACCCCTCTTTCTCAAAAAAACAGAAAAAGCATCAGTGCCGCGTAATTAAAAATCCAGCTAGTCACGACAGGCAAAGAATGAGAAATATCCAAGCATGTCCTTCAATATCATCCCTCGAGAAGCCATGAGGCAACTGGAGCCATTGGCGGAGTAAGCAGCGGCGGCCCTCATTTTTATTTAATCACGCCCGTCCCTCCCAGCGAAACGACCTTCACCTTTCATAACTCGGCGCCTAGGTCCGCGCTCGGGTCGCCGGCGACCCCTGGGCAATTCTCCGCGCTTCTCGCAACTGGATGACAGCAATATCGCGCGAGGCAGCGCGTGTAAGCGTGCATTATGTAGGAGAAACGGCCGCGTCCGGAAGTCGTCCTTGGACGGCCATACTTGCCGCGGCCAGAAAGTGGGGTCGAAAGGTCACGCAGCTGAGTGCTGGAATGTAATACTTGGCCGAGCGCACTGAAACTGGACGCGCTACGGAACTTTGAGATTGGCAGGAGCGGTAGGGGATGAGAGAGAATTCGAGTGGCGGCAGAGGGGAGAAGGGGGGGGGGCGGGGGAGGGTTTGAGAAAGGATGGAAACTCAGCCCGTTGCCGAGCCAGCGACACCTCTGCAGTCTTGTTAGAGGTCGGCATATTGCTCGGCCAGTCTAAGTAGAACTGATAGTATCTAATCGCGGAACAAGATTCTGAGTCGTGGCCATTCTGAGGTGATGGTGTCGGTCCGAGGTGTCTCAAGTATCCCATTCGATCCGGAGGACTTTAGCCTTCGGTGCCGATCACTTCTAATCCCCGTTTCGAAACTCCTCCGCTCGTTAATGCCTTCATTCACATGACGCCCATCTAATCTTTTCTACAATTTTCTATCACATTTCCAATTCTACATTCTCATTTGATTGTAGATGCAATAATGTTCTGAGGACAATATTTTGCCACGCTCATTATAATCGTACTCAGATTGCAAGGAACACAATGAGAAATTGATTGGATAGTTGATATATGTGAAATATCTGGTTGAGGGTCGTTAATAGAAGTTTTGGTCGATCCACCTGAGACACTGCGTGTCTCCGTACTAATCGTCGATACTCGAGGTCGATGGTGGACAGAGACGAAAGGCGGTTGTCGGACGGGGGTTGAAGCGGGTGGAGAGGCAAGCAGACGTCCAATAATTATGTCTTAATTAAGGCGCTTGGCCCAATTTCCTAACCGGCTTCTCGAGAAAGCCGCTTCCTCGAGAGCGACCGTAGATCTGAAGCGCCGGCAACCCTCGGCAACCCTCGGCCGAACCGCTTCAACCCCCTTCCGAGCCCCTTCCGAGCCCCTTCCGACCCCTTCCGAAAACGTTTACGCTGGTCGCCGGTAAATATCAGGCCGGCGGAGAGAGGGGGTGGCGACAAAGTTGGGGTTAACTATCTCTCGTGCGAAGGAGCGCCAGTTTCATTAGCCTCCGAGCACGTGGCGCTCAATTATTTTATCCTCGATCGAATGCTCGGCACCCCTCGTTATTCCAATTTTCGAGAATCGCTCGAGTGGACTGTCGGCAAGCTAGTTTCACCGCCCTCCAAAGATGCATTGCCCCCATATTTATGACCGTCAGGGGAAAATTATCTTTGCTTTTCATCTCAAGCTTTATGTCGTTCAACGTGGACGATCAGAAATAATACTATTTCCTTTATCATTGATTTGCAACTTGTACGGTGTTTATACAAATGCGGAAGATGTAAAAACTGAATGAAAATCATGACGTGCACTTGCAAATCAATATAATCGCAGCTTTTCACATTCTAAGGAAGAATCGAAGATGGGTATAAGACTCTGGGGAATGAATGGCGTCGGAATAAGTCTCCGGACTGAACCGCCAATCGTTTCCACTTAGATATCTCGTATCACGTACCCTCAGGAATCCGGGCTTTATCGACCACAAAAAGTTTTATCACCGGGTACGTAACTGAAAATCACGCATGATTTCGCAATATCGATACACCGCCCGCACTCTCTCTCGCGAACCATAAATACGCGTTGCTCCATTCAGTAACATTCCACTCTTACGTACCTTCCACATACTTAACACATTCCTGTCCACGTTTTCATAAATCATCGACAAATCCGAACAATGTGCCCCATTTTCTTTATTTTTCCGTCAGAGGTAATCTTTCTCTAACGAAACCCTGACAAGGAAGGAACATTGTAAAAATCAGAAGTAGAATAAGAAATTGGAGGTCAGATAGACAGGAGGCGATGAGGAAAAGTGGTCGAGAGGAAAGACAGACTGAGATAGGGCGAGGCAAAGTGGACTTTGGCGACTAATTTGTATGAAATTTGCTTTTCGCCGGTGGCGTCCTCTGCTTCCTGCCCCCCAGCCGCGGGCGAACTTAATTTAAGTTGAAAAGTCAATCCGCTGTGGCGCACTTCAAACAGACTTGGAGTCCGCCGGGGCCGAAAGTCGCGCTCGTTCATCGGCAAATCTCCCGTAAAGCGCAAAAAGGATATCAAAAAGATTCCGAAAAGTGAAACGTCCGGTAATGCTCGCTCAAAGTGGCCAGCGGAATTTTCGATCTGTTGCTTTGCGAAACAAGAATGCCACGGCTCTTAGATTCCCCGGCAACGAGCTCCTTTACTCTGAGAAATCCGTGCTTATCAATAAGCTGCGAACGTCCTATCAAATCTACAACTTCCCAATGTAAAACTATTTCCTGTATATTCACTTAATTTATTGCAACGTTTCGGACTCGTATAGTACAGCATTGGACAGCAGAATGAATATTACCGAGTAATATGGAAAAATTAATTAAAACAGACTTTTGCATTTTGCGTTTTATATTATTAATAGTAAAATACAATTAAGGTACTTTTTCATTTTATACGATTACTATCGTTTTCACGTTTTTACCGGTTCCATTTCAACTGATTTATAAGGTATACGAGAATGAAATGTAATTTTTGCTGCATTTCCATTTAATTTCTTTCCGCGGTACAATGTTTTAGGTTACATTTTTATTTTTGACGTCGGCCGTCACAGCGACAAATGTTTAATATCAAATATTCACCGTTTTGCATTTTTTGACGTTTTCATTTAGCTTGACTCATAAGCGATAGTATCACATTTGAAATTTGATTACGCAATGGAATACAGACATCCGAGAAAGTGCAGTGTATCGAACGTTCGAGTACAAAATTGAAATTGATCCTGATGATGGAATGGAATGTGCCGAAAATTTCTTGCTTCCCGACTCTGCGGTGAGGCAGAGTCATGCTTAAATAATGTTTAACCCTCGATCGGTCGGATGCCGGGCGATTGTAATTCGAGTCAGAGAGCTTTGGGTAATGTTATGGGTGTTTGTTACAGTTTATTGCGCCCACCCCCCATTGGATGGTCCGCCGTTACCGCTATTCTTCGGTACGTGCCGAGAATCGAGATCTCTTAAGTGCCGGATAAGTCGAAGAAATGACCTCTGTCTCGTAAATAATGCCCCCACTGCTCTGGCCTCCTCTGGCCTCCTCTGGCCTCCTCTGGCCTCCTCTGGCCTCCTCTGGCCGAAGGCAAAAAGACGCTCGATCCACCTACTCCACCTACTCCGCCTACCCAGACTACCCAGACTACCTGCCTTCCTACCATCGATCGCTTCAAACATTTCTATAAAATATTGAAAAAATGTCCAGACCAAATTGCTAGTCCCTCTTCCTTTTCCTCGGTTAGGGACGTTCAATTTGAAGACGTGCTTTTCTCTTATGGACAGGAAGGAATTCTTCAAAGATGCAGAGATCTATACAATCTGACCGCGACCACTTTCGTTTCGATCGAAACGCTCATATTTTATTTTCGTTTCTTCTTCGCGTGTTAAGTACTTATATTTCACAATTTTAGATGATGATCTGCAACAATCTTTAAAGCCGAGTTGAAACGAAAAAATAATTCAGGAAATAATATTGAAAATCGTACTTGTTGCATCGATCTTCAGACGATTATTAATTAGGAAGGCGAGAATAAATGTTATTGGGGTGTATTTTGCGAAGATAAATTGAGTGTGGGGTCGGCGAATGACAGCCGACAAAGGAGAAAATGACCGGGGACGAGCGTACTTCTCTTATGAAACGGGCATTAATGCCCCGAGCTAAAAGAGGGCCGTAATTCGCTTAATGGCCGACATTAATAGTCCGCGGCGAGTGCCGGTTCGCTTTAACGACATCGGCGAGGAGACAATTGTTGTAAAATCTCTGCCTCGGCAGAGAAAAGTCGGCGAGGAGGGCTTTAAAGGCGTGATATATCGCTGCCTTACGGCCACCGATTTACATTGATTTCGGCATTCGCCGCGACTCTGCTGATTTCGCCCAAAAATCAATGGGTTCCGCCCACCAGCTTCCCCCATTTATGCTCACCACTCTTACAGTCACGGTACAGTCCATAATTTTTCTCTTCGAACGTTACCTTCAAACATCATTGTTAGATGAGACCTTTCGCCCATAAAAAGACAGTGCCTGTGAAAAAAATAGTAATCGCTATCGAAAGTGCGCAGTCTTACGAATACTAATTTCCTAATAAAACGCATGCTGTGCGCAATCAATGTTAAGCATAGAAGCTCTTGAAAACATGGACAAGCGTAGTGGCCCCGGGAAATAAATCTTCGGGTTGGAAAGTGTGCCGGGTTCCGAAAATCGAGGATCGCGAGCGGAGGATATCTCTCCGACGCACGATTGCTTCCTGCGCGCGAGTGCAATCTGGAGAAAGGGGCGCGCATTCGCCGAGAAGATTTAGAGGCTCCTTGCCAAATGTCAGAGCACCGAGCGCCACCCAGTAATTAAGTTTACTCCAAGAAACCCTCCCTCTCTCTCTCTCTCTCTCTCTCACCCTCTCTCGCCCTCTCTTGCCCCCTCTCTTCTGATTCGAGCTTTGTCCCACCCTCCCACTCCCCCTCCTTCCCCTCCGCATTCGCCGCCACGCCGACCCTTCGCGTCTCTTTCCACGACTTTCCCGAGACTTTCTCTGACTTTACACCCCCCTCCCCAACGGTTGAGCGGGCGGAAAATCTCTTCCCACCGCCGACGACCCCCGAATCGTCCGCGTTCGGACGAAATCGGACGCCGCACTTGTAGAACAAGCCCTCTAACGACCGCCAAGCGGAGCTCAGCTCAACGAGCGGAGAAAATCGGCCGAGAAAGCGCCCAAGTGCCGCCTTCGAAGAAGGAGGCAGATCACTCCGCTCCTTCCATTCTTACGTTCCATTCTCAGTTCTGATGACGGTCAATTACTTGACCTTCTAATTAGAACCATCTTTGTCGACGTGGGTGACTCCTCTCCCTGCTGAGAGTAATTTCGTTCATGGAATCGGTTATTGAACAGAGGTGTCGTAATGTAATAACGTTAATAGTATAGATAATTCATTTATGGGATTATCTAATTCAAATTCGTAGAAGCTGAACCCCTAATACAGTTTCAGTCGACTTATTATCACAATTATTCCTGAATAAATCATAAATTTGCGAAATGGGGAATGTTTTGAAATGAAGCTTCAATCAACCTACTCGGCAAGGCACACCATGCAGCTGCTTGTTTCTCTTCCAGTCCCGTAGTCACACCCACCCCCACAGCCACGTTCGGAAAGCACAATTTACATAGTTATCGTGACAAATAACGAGGGCTTACTCGTTATGCCCCGGCATGAGTTTACAATGAAGATGCCGAGTGCACCGGCAGCAGCAGTAGCTAGAGTAGTAGTAGGTAGATATAGTAGTAGTAGTAGCTACGGTAGTAGTAGCGGGAACAGCGACTTCAGTCGAAGCCGGCGAATTCCTGGAAAGTTGGCGCGAGGTTTTTCGAATCCGGCAAGAAGACAATTTCGCAAATTGCGTCGGGAGCGAGTGGGAGACTCGGCTCGGGTTAAGGTTCGCAGACGCAATTCTGTAGATCGCGGAGGGTAGAGGGTGTTTCGGCGCGTGTCAGGCCGAACTCGGCGTAATTAGCGCGGCCCTCTGAGTAACGTTTACATCTACCTCGTTTATCCGCCCCGTACGTCTTCAGGAAGCCATTCCTGTCGCCCCTTTAATGTCACACGCTCCATTCGGAACTGCCACCCTCTTCAGTAAGAAAGCGAATGCGAACAACTTGTTCCGGCGAAAGACGCGCCTCCGGATCATACCTGCCATTCCTTCCCTCATTTTACTACCATTCCAACAAGTAGGGCAAGAGTAACATATCTTATAATAATCATCTATCGATCGTTGCTCATATTCGGCTCGTCAGGCAACCTTTTTAAAAGCAGCCAGCGCATTGCGTTCATTTTTACGTTCGCTGCATCATTTTCTTTCCAGCAACCTGATTGCGTGCTCCAGCTTAAGATTTGATTGATGAGCCCCACTCAAAGAAACGTGTTATCGCGCACTGCATTGTACCTTGTACCAATCTCTCGGTCATTAGGCAAAAATTTCATTCCCTCCCTTGCCCTTAATTTCATCTTTTTCCCCTCCTCGATCGTTTCCAACCGCCGGCGCATTAGAACACTTCGCTTCCCTCGCACCCCCCCCCCCCCCCCCCGCATCGTGCATCCCCAATATTTGGCCGCAGCGCGAAGATTTTCGATCCCGGGCACCCGGAAAACAAAAGGCGCTCCTCGGATGAAATTCATTTGACGCTCGACCCTTAAAACTTGATATTACCCCGAAGATCGACTCCTCCCCGAACTAGAATCATCCAATTTTCCGTTACGCCGCAATTTTGTATACCACCCCCTCCACCCCCACCCCTTGACGCATACGTATACCGCAAAGCCACATCGGTGTAACGAGTCCTCACGTACACGCTGCCACTATACCCTGTGTACGCCCGCTGAATGCTCCCCATGACCATCTCTTTGCCAGCGAAATGTCGTCAAAGAACGTAAAAGAGTTGAAAAGCTATTCACGGCTGATTTTATCTCGGCGCCTTATCGCGCGATGAGGTTGCGCTTTTCTTTATTCAGAAGGATTAAGTTTCCTCGCATGCCTCCTCCTACGCCCTTCTTCTCTCCACCTCTTCTGCTTCCTCCCATCCTCTCATTTTTCCCTTTCACATTCCGTCTCCCCATTCTGCCTCGCGCTCTTTAGAGGTTCGTTTTACGCAAAGGGACCCGTACAACAGTCATTTCGCACCAGCAGCCCCTTCATCCCTCCCCATCATCCCCATGTTCATCTCCTCGCCGGGTCGTACATACTCAACTCCGTACTCACCCTTATTTCCAGCCCCCAGCCAACCCCTGCGCGACTCTTCCTTTGCTATCACGCGACTCCGTCGTTACGCTAGACCGTGTTGCGTGCTCTTTCACTGTGTCTAGGCGAACCTTTACGTGTGTCACCTGTACTTGTGTGCTGTACTTGTGTGCCGGTGGCCTCTACTCCTCTACGTATACTGGGTGGAACGCGCGACGCGGTTCACCGAAGACAGATCTTTTTCGGAAATAAAGCTTCGCGCCAACAAATACTACCTCAACCGCCGACATTTTTTTTATCCTCTTCTTTCTCTATTTTCTCTGCGGTGGCGGTGGTGGTTTGCTATTCAATGTTGTTATTACTATTTACGTGCATGAAGATTAGAGATATATTGTTGTCACCGTCACTCTCTGTATACCTGCTAGCTGTGTGGGTTATCGTCTCTTTTTACAGATTAAGGCTGCCAGTATTTATTTTCTGAATGTATTCGAGGAGATGATTAAACTTGTTCGCGGTCCGTATTACGAATTTCATCGCAGCCCCTATGAGCTTGTATATAATTGCGCGTGTACGTTGGGGTGTAGGTGGGGTGTAGGTTATCGTGTAGGTTGGCGTGTACGCTCGTTCCTAGAAGAGTACACGTGCAATGTACAGGGTTCTTGAGAAAATGGAGGAGACGAGCGGGGAGTCGTAAATCTCAACCGGCTTTGACGAAGTGTTTTTAATTACGACGTAGTGCCATATAATCTCCCTTGGCATTTTACTAGTCGCCGTTATGTGAATATATGAATGCGGCCGGATAGAAAGCTACTGCGCTCGCGATCAACCGTTCCAGTCATGTTATCAACATGTCATATGCTTACGACTATATTCTAAAATTTATTTATGTATCACTTAAGACCAGTTTGATTGAATTCCGACTTGTATCGTTTATTGTACCATGCCACGTACACGTTCTCATTCAAATCATTATTTGTTGAACTTATTTTGGAAAAGTCAGATGGCTACGGCGAGATCTTTAGAATGCTAAAGAGGCACCATTTTCATCCCCATACATGTAGCACCCTAGTCACACGCGGGAGTTCACTGCTCGACTTTGCGGTTAACGTAATTCGATATCACTGGCTCTCGCTATCTCTCCCTCGAAAGGGTCGGTCATAATGATTTTACACGCGCCTAATGACGATGAAACAGTTATGGCCGCCCGATAATTGCCGCATTTTCTCACGGTCGCGAGTCAATTCTCCTGCGCAAGCACTCTATGTAATAAAATTAGAATGCATTAGCTTAGGGTTGACTTAAAATTCTGAATGTACCTTCCTTAGATAATATAGCAGGCGTGTTACAATTAATGGACACCATAGCATGATTTTACAAAACAAAAAAATAATTAGAATACCTTTAGTATAGATATTAACCAGATGATTATTAGAACTAATAAACACACCAGGCTAAATCAATTATTAATGATTTCGAAATAGTCGGCAGCTAATCAGAATATGGCTGAATGTAATCACAGAAATGTACAAAATGGCAAATGACATCAGTACATCAATTATCTGAAATGCGCATAAAAAGCATGGTTCGCAGGAAACTTAATCAACGCAATCGTCCCACAGCACATTTCGGTAGTAATTAGCGCTAATGCGCGCCAACAATTTCCAAGTAGTACGAGTTGACGGCTGATCAGACTAGCGCGGCATGCTTAACTCGCTCGCAACGAAACGCGGCGATATGAAATTCCGAAACACCTCCCATCCCTTCTACCCCCACACCCCTTCCACCCCTCACCCCTGTGCCGAATCGCCGGCTTAGGAGAAATGTTCATCGCGACAATACGTCGCAGTTTAAACTCTTCGCCGTTAAGGTAACATGCAAGGGGCGTTATTTCGAAGTTTAGCCCGGCTCTCTCTCGCGCACTGGGCGTGGAATCTTGGCGCGATTTAGCGAACTTCTCCCTCTCTCTCTCTCTCTCTCTCTTATTCTTATTTAAGGTTTGTGTTCCATTAACGCGGACAGACGTGAGCGAGAATTCTCCGTGAGTTCCGCATCAGCTTCCGTTTCCCGAAGCGTTTCCCGAAGCGTTTCCCGAAGCGGAGGACTGAACCGTAGAAGGCGGCAAGTTATTGAAAGAGAGCCGCGTTGCATGATTTTAAAGGCAGAAAAATGCCGGTAGACTCTTCCGACTCGATGCTCGGCAGGCCTTTGTGCCTCTCTATACGATATAGAGTGGATGCGTGGGTGTTGGTTCCTTCGTGCTCGTATAGCGGCTCTTTATCAAGACGCCGATAATGAAGGAGGCCGGCCCGCTTTATGTGCCCTGGTAATTGAGAAAAATCGAGGATCGTTAATGGGCAACCGTTAGAGGGGCCGGGGGCAAATCAGTGGTCCCTTTTGGCTTCTGTCGCTTTTTTTTCCGCCCCTTGCCAAGCAGGGGGGTGAGAAAAAGTTTGTCCCAATATACAGTCGCCTGCAATTGGATATCGTCCTCCAATCCTGATATATAATAAATTACTTTACCACTGTTGCGACTGTTTTAAAAATAGTGTCTCCCAAATTAATTGCTTGTTATTTATTAAGTCTAAAGTTTGAGAAAGCCGCAAATGCCTTGGACCGTTCGACATCTTTTGGAGAAAGTGATACGTAACAAAGTAAAGTAGCGAATGAAGATCCATTTACAAGGGTGAACGTCGGGTAGACGTTAACCCGAGAGGTCTCGAAAATGATCAGCAGCCAAAGTTCGTACGTCACTAAAGGGGTTTGCCTGCCGGCACTTTTACGACGAGCCCGGCCTGAGTACTTTCCTCGAGTAACGAAGAAAGCCAGGAATTCGTCGCGGTCGTTACACCGCGTTGCTGAGAAACTTTCTACCTCCCCTTCTTACCTCTAACCTCGCCGCTTGCTCCTTTTTTTCTCTCACCTCACGCTCACGTCTCCTTCTCTCTTTGTCCCTGTTCAAACTGGAGTGCCAAAGAGCGTGCGTGCGTCTGTGTTTTTTAACTTGACGTACTGATCAACGGTAGCTGAACCGTCTTCGTCTACTCTATATTTTTTATTTGAAATCGTTTTTTTCGGCGACTATGTACTGATGTCTCAAAATTCATTTATATTTAAATTCTCTTTGCTTTAATCCGTAACGATGCGATCGATGTACAGAATTGATATTATCATTAGCGATTGCTATACGTTCATTTGTAATTCCAACATTCACATTTGCTTTATTTCTGCGATCCTTACCAATTAGAGATATAAAAGAAATATTAACATTAATAATTTGTTCCGATTGTGAAAATCCGGAATCAACGTTAATATGTATTTCCATTTAAATCGAAATATCAGACAGTCTTCGTTGGCGTACAGAATATACGCGCACGGCGCATAAAATAATCCGAAAATATATCCGAAATCGAAATCTTTCGATACCTCGCCTACAACGCATTATCAAGCTCCATCCTCCGCCCTCCACCCTTAGCATCGAATCTATTCGATCCGACATGCACCCCCTGGAAGGCTGGAACGATACACACGCTCCCCGTTACAAAGTCCTCCGATGTAAAACGATGCTCGTCTGCCTGTAGAAAAGCCGGGCCGCATAAATCTGCCCTCGCCAACCTCGCCAACCCTACAGCCCCTTCCACGCTCACCCCCGCTTATCATGGAGCGCATACGCATTCTTATCTGGCGGGCTCCCGGCTCGACGAAGACTCGCTAGACGTCCAGAGGAACATTCCGGTAACCGGCAAGCAGGTACATTCTTTATCCGAGCTATTCTGTTCCGAGCTCAAAGTCGAGCGTGTGTGTTGTACCTCGCGATAGCATTATCATCACGACCGCTACCCTCACATTTCCACCCTTCTGCCTCGTCCTTCTCTTCCTCCTCTTCTTCTTCTTCTTCTTCTTCTTCTTCTTCCGTCTTCGACATCTTCTCTTCCTAGCCACTCTCCGGACGCCATATTTCGTGCCGATAACTTTGTTCCTCCTGAATGGCGATCGTCAGCCTTTTGACAAGTTATGAATGCGCCCGATGCCGGTATGCCCATTACCCTGGATCTTGCCGCGAATTTCATGAATACAAATAAGTCAGCTTGCCCAGGGACCGAGGTGTATGACAGCCGAACGTTCAACCCCCCTTCAACCCCCCTCGGTCAGGCTCTTCAGCCTTAGGGTAGCTAGTCGAAAATCTCGAGAGACGAGCAAGAAACTGAGATCGTCTGGGGTGAATGGCGCTGTTTTCCTAACCTATGGATGGCCCGCTACGGAGCTTTGTGGTAAATGATTAGTTTTTATGGGCTGCCATGTGTGCTGCGTGCCAGCGATAACAGCGATGAGGGGGAGAGACGATGCACTTGGGACTTTTGCCGGAATTGCTACGTCTTCGGTACCAGTGACAATTTGTAATATAACAAATTTAGATCCTATCTTTTCGTCAGTAAGTTTTGTTTCACATAATTGGGACTTAAGGTCATCGAGTAGCGGGCATTTTTGCTCGGTCCGCTCCTCGAATCTCGAGGTCTCAAGCATATTACTTGATTTAAGTCCGAGGAAAGGAGGAGAGCCAGAAAGCTTGAGGGAAGCGTAGGGTGCCGATTTATGCTTTTCTCACGCGCCACCGCTCCAAATTTATCGCGACGTTCGATTTTACGAGCTGACGCTCTTTCAACCCTCTTTTCGACGCCTCTCACCCCCTTCAGCTTCCACCCTCCGCCCTCTCGCCACACCCACTATCCCCCTCGAGCCCCGAGATCGACCTTTCGCGCATTCAATGAGCGACAGGCCGACAGTTTTCGAGCGATAGTTACGCGGACGATTCGAAGGCGGCCGATATGGGATGAATGACGGATTCGGGAGAGACAAAAGGAAGCTAACGAGACACCGGTTCGGAGAACGAGTTTCCTATTTCTCGCGGGGGCGCAAAATAATGAGAGTCGAGAGTTCCGATCTTTTCGGTGGCAGGAGGCTGGATATCGAGCCAAATGTCCCACTGCCAGTTGAACAGTTGTGCGTAAGAGATCGGGGGGAGGATCTGCGGCTGTTAGGGGAGGACGCGGTAGGAGGTCGACGAATAAAAGTGATGAAAAAAGGATGGTACAGCTGTGTGACCTAGAATGTCCGATTTTTACCGGCGGCTTCGCCTGTTTTCTTTTTAGGACGACCTGCACCAATAAAATGACTCCGTAATATCTATGAGAGTCAGCTATCGAAACCTATATAGATTTCAATTTGTTAATACTTGCAACTTTTCCTGTTCAGTAATATGGTATTGATTGTCCAATAAACTACTCAAAAATGGATTTAAGTGTTTAGTTATCAAGATCCCTAGTCATCGATATGAGGGAAACAATGATGTTCGGAGCTGGACAAAAATGGGTTCGAAAGCCGTCAGTTACGCACTGAGGCGCAATAGATCTCGGCATGCTCAGTTAACAAACGGCTCGTCTCGCCGAAAAAGCGTCGAATATCCTCTCTCGCGCATTCGCCCCCGTGAGTCCGTAGAACGTCAAGTCGGCATTCATCTTCGTTCCTGGCGAAATAAGCGCGAGCTCGGACCAAGAAGAAGAGAGCGCCGCTCGATAAATCAAACGGAATTCCGATGATAAAATCGCCCCCGTCCTGTTTTCTCCCCAACGCCCCACCCGTTACATACCCGCTACATGCCCCCTACATGCCCCCTATATGCCCGCTACCTTTTCCTCATCGGCCTGCGAATCGCCACTTTTTTACAACCAGCTGGATTTACGTCACTGCCGACGACGCGACTTCTTCCTTGCTTCTTGCAGATTATTCAAATTCCAGCAACTTGTCATACTTTCAAGAATCATTAAAGAAAATGCGAAGGGATACCCCTTAAAGAATTTTCGCTTTCTTAAATTATCTGTAACTTTTGAATGTGTTTTTTGTATCTTTAGAGTAGCTGCAGGCGGCTGAAATTTGTTTTAAAAAAATACGGGTGGAGTAATTTTGAGCACTGTACAATTTGATGCAACAACCATTAAAATTCAAGTACGGAGGTCAGTATTATGAGTCAGGTATTAAAGGAAAGCATTTCAGTCCATTAATCGGAAATAACTAGGAATTTGCCAAGCAGGTAGGAGTTACAGCCGATTTTCTAAAATCGAGAAAATGGTAAGGGGTTAGCCTTGCCGTTTTTTTCAGCGAAAAAATGAAAGTCGGCGGATCGGATTCTCCTTTTGCTATCTTGTAGAGGGTCAGCCAGCCGTTTCCCGTTCCTTGATATTTGCCTTATTTTCGGAGTTACAGCTACCAGAAGATTGACTAAAAACTCGATAAATGATGCGGCACGTAATATTGGTCTTACTTAGCCGCTTCGATAGGAAAAGTGTTAATCGTTTCAAGACAGTTTTAAGTGTGTTGCTTATATACCTTTGCAACTATATTAATATTAAATTATTTAAGATAATTATTATGTAAGAAATTGTACGTATGGATGTATGTGGTCCGAGTAGTATGTATGTAGCGTGTATGCGAAAAGTACAAGTATTGTATAGGGATTAGATTATAACTATGTAAGAAACATTTTTACTGTATACTATTTTTCGTTACAATATATGTATTAAACGAAATTCTGTGTTCTCTAATTACTTAGTTATAAGATCCCATATATCCAATATCCCTCGCCGAAACCATACCTCTTTTTGTCGTAACAAATTTCACCAACTTTGACAAAATCCACATAGAAATGTCATGGGAGAAGAACGCAACCGACTCTTCTATTCATTTCGTATCGTAAAGAATTCCATTTTGATGGAAAACACTATGGGAATAGCGAGAAATGATCAAATATACGATGAGGCGAAAAATGTTAAAGTCTCGGTTAGGACTGGAATCAGTCAAGCGTTAAAATGTCGAAAATCTGACCAAGTAACAGGAACATAGAAGTGTCGAAGAGGTGGCACAGCGAAACTTGGCGTGTTCAGTCAAGCGTGACGACTAAGAATTTCAGAAATTTGCCCAAAATCTGACCAAGTAACAGGAACATAGAAGTGTCGAAGAGGTGGCACAGCGAAACTCGGCGTGTTCACTCAAGCGTGACGAACGAACTTTTCGAAATTTTACCCAAAATCTGACGAGTTAACAGGAACATAGGAGTGCCGAAGAGGTGGCACTGCGAAACTCGGCGTGTTCACTCAAGCGTGACGAACAACGTTTTCACAATCTTACCGGAATCTTCTCTATGTTCCAATTTTCCTATCTCGTTCGTTTTACATATTCCGTGGACTTCCCATAGACTGTTTGTAATTCTGATTGCTTTTACTGACACTGCGTGCGTAGCTTATGGTTTCTTATGGTTTCTTTATGGTTTTTGCTTGTATTCTTATGCATTTAACATAAGATTAATTTCTATCGTTTCCACTGGGTTTTCTATGGAGTTTCTGGCTTCCCTTAAGTTCTGATGGTGCCTGATTGTTTTGCCATTTTCGATATTGTTTTATGGATACTTGAAACTTCCCGAAATGAACAACGATGGACTTATAACTATTGTAAACGACGATGGGGAATAGGTGGGTTAAGAAAGTAATTGTTGAACGCTAATTTTGGTTTAATTTCTGGTTTATTGTAAAACCATTGAATAATATACATTTCATGTTCCATAATAAAAAATATTTGAGCTAAATAGAATATTCGCACGTTCTCGCCGATAGTCCTATCCGATACAGCGCATCAAAGGCTTCAAGGAAATGTATGATAATCATAAATGTTGATCACCGGTTCAGAAGTTACTGACGAAATAATTGTTTAAGTAGAATTGATCGAGCATTGATCCGACGCGCGTAGACAAGTCTATGGTTTTTGGGCTGTAACTCCGAAAATAATGCACTTAGAAAGCTCTGCTTTCGATTTTTGTGATCCTCTTTTCATCCTCTTCAAGCATATGTAAGCACAAATACATCGGAACACTTTCCAATTTTTGGCGAAGAAAAAAGGTAAAGGGTAGCCTTACTGGTTGTTTGATGTTGGATATTCTTTCGCCTGAACGATGCAAACACTCAGCTCAGAGTTTGTTCGATTACGTAGAGTATGTTCTCACTAGCTAAACACTGCTAGACTGGTAAAAAATTAAAATACTGAATAAGAACTGCTTAACGTAGATAGAAGAAGATGAATTTGAAAATTGATTTGTTCTCGGGAAAAATGACAGCTTCTGCCCGCAAATTCTTCCCTGTAGAGTGATATAGAAGAACATAGGAGCGCCAATGATGTATGGCCACTCTTTATCCGCCAATATGCGGCCCTGTCGGTAAATTTTTGCGGGAGTAGGTTGCCATCGCGTCCGCCGCCATTTAATTTCATTCGAAAACGAAATCGAATCCGCGCGCCAGTCGGAATATCGGTGATATCAAGATATACGCTCGGCTTGATATACATATAGATCCAAGGTGCGCGGGCGTTCACAATGTAAACGGCACACACTTATTTCTGGGTGTATACAGGGTGTCTCGAATGATACGTGGCATATGGCGTATTGTATACGATGTTCCAAGTTTATGGTAGCTATTTCGTTCTTTATTCTATGAATAAAAATCAGCAAAGTATGTCAAATGGATGTGGAAGCCTAAGAATTTGTTACAAATTTTAGTTTATTGGATATTTCTGCGTATCTTGTTAGTCAAACATTTTAGGACCCAACTTCACATGACATTTTACACTTATTTTCGCTTGTAGAAAGGCAACATTTTTTGTACCCCTATTATTCCGCAACACACACCTTAACTCCACCCATAAACATACTTCTCGTAATTGGCGAAGATCAAACTGGCGTACTCTTCTTCTTCCATGAAAAACGACGTAAGTATCGTTCTATTTGGGCAAGCTCACGGCGTATATACCAATGCCCGAGTGATCTTTTCATCACGTCGAGAAGGGGGATCCGCTTGCCTTTGGCAGGTGTAGGTTTGCGCCTAAATCATGTTTGTTTGTAGGGTCGGAATCCGGGATGGAAATAAAGAAGGAGAGATTCGATTCGTGCGAATTACCGGCGCGAGCCAGATCTCGCCATTCAATTTATCGAAGTGAGCGGGAGCCGACTTTCGACCGAATATATTTTCCCCTCGATCCTCCCCACCGAGAATTCTCCTTATTCGACTCAAGGTCACCGTCGTTAACTTGGCGTGAACGGCGAAAGATTCTCTGACGGGTAAGTGGTTCAATCGGGTCAACACGTTTTCAACGGCAAGTTCTGACTGACGTGGGAAACAATTATTGGGACTGACTGTTTCTTGCTCCTGAAATTCTAGGAATGTCGTGCGATAATAATGCACCGGCCCGACGAGAGGGTGGCGGCTGTCACCCACTTGAACGAATTGAAACGTGCGTGAATTAAGCGGTAACGTTGCCAAGAGAAGTGAGGGCTACGTGACCATTGTCATGTTACGTCACATTCTTGTACGCGACCTGTATTCCTCCAGAGATTAGCTGCTAATACAATTCCTCTCTTTAGATTTTCTAATTGGTTCTATGCGAGGCGTCTACTAACTGAAATTATAGAAACTTCATTCTTTTATAATAATCTTAAGTAATAACACTTTACATATTTCCACTATTAAATCTGAAAGATTAACTGGCATTGCCGATTATCTACTCCCACAGTTTGATGTTTCTCTAACTGTACACTTTTCCAACATCACTGATCAATCAAATAATTTCTTCCGCTTCCACGATAAATATTTCAAGTAATTAGTTTATAAACGTACCGTACGTCCACTCCAGTGGAGAGTTAACATTTTTCTTTAGCCCACTGCCTCAGTCCGCTCGCGCTGCCGGACTCCATCATATTTCATACTTTTATGCATAACACACTGCGCTCTTTGAACGCATTCGAAACTCGGGCGGAAAAACAATGCCACGCTCAAACGAAATATATTCTCGGCATTGAGGCGCGTTTACCCGTGGGAGCGGTCCGACTCTGGCGGGCACACCCGGTATAGATTTAGCCAGTCAAATAGCGGAAACGGCGCGTAGCGACTGAAAGCAAGCGACGTCAAAGCCGGCGCGGTGCATAATTTCGAGCTACTTATGCGCCGCTTGCCCTTGTTTGTTACTCAGCCACCATCCCTTGTTTATGCCCTGCATCGCGGATTCGTTTCTTGCCTCCTCGCCATTGCGGACCTTTCCCCTTCAGTTTACCAAACCTCCAGCTCCCAGAAACTGCTTCCAGTAGACGATTGTCCTTTCAACTAAGAAACGAACGCATTTCGATGGACCGAGAGTAGAGAACAATTAACAGTAACTGATGGAGTAGAAAACAATCTCAATTAACTAATGAAATGTTAAGTTTGGAACAATGATAATGTAAGTTGAGGGGAATGAGTAGTTCAAGGAAAGAATCCATTACATCATTCCGCGGGGAAGAATTTCATATGCGGTGATCGACGCAGAAACGACGCAGGAATGCAAACCGCGCGAGCGTAATGTAAGAGGAAATTTGCGTGGAGTTTAACGTGTAAACAGCAGAATGTTGATGTACGCCTGGGCGTAAGAGCATTATGCAGACTCGAAGAATGGCAGAAGTTCCCGACTCCTCCGATGCCAGATTATTATGATATAAACTTTCCCCGCCAAGATAGACCGCAGGCGGGGGAATTCGAGATAAGCTAGGGACACAAAAAGGTGCACCCGCTCACACACAGTCATCAAAATTACTGCTAGCGTCAAAATTATATATGCATATATGTCAAATGTTAACTGGGGTGACAGACTGAACTGTACAACGATTTGAATAGGGTTTGGTTTTAATATAGTCTTATTTTATAATAATATTTAATGTAATATATTTGGGTTTATGTTGCGAAGAAAAATATATAAAAATATCATGGTATAACATATAGCGCGTGTTTGAGAGGAAAGATGGTGTAATCGTGGACAGCTGGTTATGTCCGAGTCGACTTTGCGGCTTAATGATTAACAACGCAAGGACACGGCGTAAAATCAGTACGGATAGGTGTTCTCAGATTAAATTCCCACCCGCAGGAAGGTTCTTAATTAAGCGACATAATTTATGAGTACCCCCACCAACCGCTGGAGGAGCTGTAAATAATTAGGAACTGTCCCCGCTGCGACGATGGTAATGTATTTTTGACTAATACATGAACGATGTTAAATTCGGGACACGACAGCACTTTGTCTTTCGTACATCGGGTGTCAGGTTGCTTAAATCTGAATGACGCTGTATTATGCATTACATTTTAATTGAATGGGGCCTTCACAAATATTTCATGCCTGACTGATGTTATTACCTTATCAAGCTCATTTTTTCGGAAAATCTTTTTTCTGCAATTAGAAAACATATACAGCGATGATAAGACAATGTATCTTCGAATATATATGCTATTTTCATCAACAACGAATGTTTCGTGCAACGCATTAACACTGAACAGAAGTTTTTCAGTGGTATAAATCAATATAAGTCAGCCATCCTTGCACCGAAGGCATTTGAACTTAAGACATATTTGTTGAGGGTCGGAAAATATATTAGTCGGAGTCACTAATTAATTATATGTCAGATCTATATGTCGGAGTCGTTTGTACGGCATTTGTCAGTGGTATAGCTCGATATAAGTCAGACATCCGTGTACCGTGCTAACGTTAAAACACTCCATATTTTAATTACGCTTAACACTGCGAGACGTAAATTTGAAGACAGCATAATTTACGTCTACGATAATATTGCGACCGACCCTGCTAACGATGTCAGCTTGAAAACGCAATTACTCATTGCTGAAATATTCACATTCCGTGTAATCTCGGAATCATCAAGATCTCGAATAATCAAGACTCTACTTCCGTCTACTCGAGACCGTGTGCCTTTACACAATAGCGTTGTCACACGATAGATCGTGTAAGTCAACCCGCTTTGACAAACATACACACCTCAAACATCCACACCCACACGCGTACCTATACCTGTCATTCGACTTATGTTATGATAAAAGTTTGAACGTGTCACGCCGCGTAGTACTAAGCAAACCGAGCTCACACATTTGCTCAGTTCGTTCTTGCAGAAAGATTAAAAAGCACAAATACGCGTACGTAGTTACAGTTACACATAGAAGGTGACCCAGAATTTGCCGCACAAACTTTCGATAGCTTCTATAGACAAATGATTAGTAGTGGTAACAAACACTAGCTTTCGCAATATTGTCTTGTACTGCACCGAGTATTCTGAAATGCGAAACACGAATATTCAATTCGCGAATGGTTTACCAAATCAATTTCAAGTTTGTTTAGATGACATGATACGTATTTCTTCCTTCCGCTCATAGAACATAATAGCAAACTTTGTATTAAAAAATGTACGAGATCTTCTCATGCAAGCTCTTCACGAAAGTTGACACAATTTCAGGTGCTCAATGACAATACATAGAAACGTATATGCTTACACAGTGACAGGCTTGCTGGTCGATACATAAGCAAGATATATACTTAGCATAGGACGCATAAGAAATATATTGCCGGAAGCCACGCCGGACGGATAGATACAGATATCTCCCCGAGGAGGATAGCGTAAAACCACTTTGCAGAAATTATTAGCAATTTCGTATTGCTCCTCCGCAAAAGTTTCGCCGCTGATTTATGTGCCTTGGGTCGTGGCACGTAATGGAGGCGAAGAAGGCAAAGACAGCCGTAAAGAGGATAAGCTCGAATGTTAAGGATCGTGAAACAAAAATATCGTGTCCCAAAAAAAAAAGACGAAACATTCGAGGTTTGGCGGATAATGGAAGTCGTGTGGCGAGGTGCAGAAAAAACAGTGGGAATTATTTTTGGCCGACGAACGAGTTGTTTCAAGCGAAGTAAGGGAGGGAAAAGTGAGGGTGTCGAAGGACAAGGGATTGCGCGAGATTGATTAGGGAGGCTCGAACATTTATCTGCCTCCGGTCGAGAACAAGGTATTATCATATTTTTGCATAATGGAAGCAGAGAACGCGTGAGAGTGTGTGCGGCCCAATGTATGCGTCACTCGTGTTACTGTTCATGTACACTACGATGCAACGTGTGCGTCATCGAGTTAAAGCTCACTTAGATTAGCGCGGGTCTACAGTGGCCTGTCTATTAATGATGTAACTAGATGATATTTAAAAGAAATTATAGCTCGTATGGTATTCAGTTTTCTGTCTATATTTGATTTTCTTTATTTTCAAAGGATAAACATTTTCACCAAATTACGGAGACGCATCTCTTCAAGTAGTGTTTTTCCAAGCTGCTGAAGCAATCCACTATGTTCCTACTTCTAGGAGAAACAGCGGACTTCAACGAAAAATAGGATAGAAATTACAGAGCTGGTAGTGAAATTTTAAAAAAAATTCCTCTCTCTCTGTCCGTGCAATGAGTCGATATTCATCGGTGTCCTAGGCTGATGCTCGCGTAATTAAAGGCAAACAGCGCGGAAATTTGGGCGCGCTGCCTCTCGGAGTCGAAAAATGGTCTGTCAAATAAAATCTGCTTCCTCATTCCTGATTCCTGAATCCTGCTTCCTGCCTAGAGCGGCCTAGGATAAAGATACTTTGGTGCGAAAGAAAGGGCCGACCAGCGGTTGCCGACTTGAGCAATCAATTCGGTCGGACCTGCGGGCAACTTTTGCCATTGCATTGTCTGTCCGGCTTGCGCAACAGGTCTCGGGAATGTTTGTATCGACCAAAGCGACGGACAAACAGTGTCAGATCGATCGTCATAGACGCGGAAGGGCAGTTTAAGCGCCACTTTTTTCTGGCTTCGATACCTGTCCGCTGGCCGACCGATCCTTGACTACTTAATTCGAGTCCCGTTGCAAAATTTAATGCTCGTTGACTATTTTTATTCTTGCCGGTATATCATCCTTTGATTCGAAGATTTTTATTTTATTCGGCCTGCTAATTATTAATACAGAGTTCAAGCATTGAATATAGTTTTCCTTTTAATTAAACGGCAGCTCATATTACTTCGTTATGGCAAGTAATTCAAGCTAACGACCAGATGTAAAGAATTCGATCACTATTCATTTTATGTACGCTACTCCAGCTGTTATAGCCACTTTCTTTTTTTAATTTGCATCTTAAGAATCGCTCGTTATTCTCTTAATTCGAGTGGAAAAATGTTGACGACCCGGGTTATGGATGTAGAGCTCGAACGTTAAATCCATTTCATCTTTCGACTAATCGAGCAGCATTAATTAATTGCAGCCTCGAAGCTCGCATTCCAGAGTAGCAGAAAGCAGCTTAGGTTAACGACTCGATGCTACACGCTGGCTCTCGCTGGCTCTCGCTAATGAAACTCTCCGGCATGCTACGCTGGTACCTGGAGAGAAGGAAAGGCCAAAATGGTTGCCGATCAATGATCAAGAACGACAACACAGCGGAGGAGTACATTGGGTTCCGTTTAATTTGCACTCGTTTCCTGCTCACGAGCGATCGTAAGAAGAACTCTTAGTATGGCGTATCGCGCTTTATCTCGGCAAAGGGCTCGTCTCACGGCCGATTACCCTCGTTCGGCCGGCGGGCAACCCCACTCCACCCCAGTCCACCCTCTGCCGACAAGGGGGTTAATATCGCCACCCCTTAATGACCGAGTCAACTATTATTGTTATAGTCACGGTTACGAGGCGTGCCGCGAGATTTGCGGCAGCCAATGCCTAACGACAGTCCGCGTTTGCATAGTTAAAAGAACTGCGGCCTGCCCTGCAGCGAACGAAGCAGGAACGAACCGGGAACGAGACAGGAATGAAGCGGGTGGGGCTGAATGGGATAAGAAATGAAGAGAGCGGCTTTTTTCACTCATTTTCGAAATTCACTGATGGAAAAATAATTTGACGCGAACCTTGACTAGTCGGAAAATCTTCTCATACATAGAATAGGTTGAGATGAAAATAATTTGAGTATCGAAAGATGAAAAGTATTCATTCGACAAAGGAAAGAAAGGGTAGCAGATGGATATAAAGAATTGATAGAGACACTCTCGAACAATTAGAGATTGGGATTGGGGAAAAAGAGCGTAATTTGAATAGAGAAAGAAAGAAAATATGGGCCGAAATGAAAGAATAAGAAAGTAGTCACTGACTTTGATAAGGGGAAGGGATGAAAGGCCGGCGGCGGGAAAGGAAATATTCGGAATGGTGTAATGGACAGCAGGGGGGATGGGAAGCCGCGAGAGAAAGAGACGAGGAGAAAAGGGAAGATCCTGAAAGGGAGAGAGAAGGGATGGGAGTCGAGTTGGAAAGCGGTCGATGGAAAAAGGGGGTGGCTTATACGGGGTTGCAGCTGGCGCGCAGTGAAAATTAAGCGTTTAGAAGCGCAACGAGAGGTAGAAAAATAGAGGCCGACGACGCTGTCTTAACCGAAATGCTAATGTTAATTAAGGGCCGCCGTTCAACTTGATGTTGCTCCGCGGTTTTATCGTGCCCAGTTTCATTCGCCAAATTTCTATACCTTCCCCGTTTCCTTCTGTTTGCCCAGTATGGACTGCGCATATAGAGTATATAAAGCATTAGTGGGATACAGCTCAATAAGATTCAAAAGATGTGAATTTTTCTCCTTCATACCAACTGCATGTAAATCTCACTTTGCACGGATCAAATTTGTCGAGTATAGAATATTATGTCAAAAAGTTTGAATCTTCTTTTCACGTTGCCAAGTATGAGGTGGGCAATTAGAGTACTGAAATGATATAGCTTAAAATGATCGAAAAAATAAGCTTCATATATGCATCAAGTTAAGTTTAATTAAACGCCCCATGTTTATTCGCTACGGAACCAATCTTTCGTATGCCCTGTCTGATGGATAACAATTTTATTCTCCCCCATTCCGACAATCATCCACAAAGTGATAACCTCCACATACGAACTACGACTAGAGGCGAAAAAAAATGCCGAAAGCATTGAATCGGCGGACAATACCCTGAGACCGTGTTACCGGCCTCGTCGACAACAAACAAAAAAGGCACCTCCATTTTTTCGCCCGCTGCCAAAAACATCCAATATCAGGCCGCCCTGACGTCTCTCTCGTCTTGTCAAAGCGAATTAGACGCAGTCTGAGAGACTCACTCCCCGAATCCCCCTATGACAAATTTCTCGACCACCGACAATTAGGGAGCAAAGAAAGGAAAATGTGGTGGTAGAAAAAAAGAAGTAGTGAAAGACGACAAAGCGTCGTTGGTTCCTTTTTTGTCGAAAGAGGATCGGTTCAGCGATCAGAAACTCGATTCCGTCGTCTTTCTCTTGAAGCGGAGGAGTAATTCCGTGATGTGTCATGTGCCAGGGCTAATGCCGGCGGGGATAATCCGGGTTACAGTCTCATAACCTCGAGAGCAACATTGCACGCTTTGATCGCCGCTCTCGGACAGTGTTCGTCGTTAGGAGGTAAGTGTTCATAATCGCAGACGATCGTCTAGATTTTAATTGCTCAGTCAGATGGCGCCCAGTTCATGCTCAAACGGTGCCTGATGGACAAACTTAAGGGAAGGAGTTATTTTCATTCTTGGTTTACGCGATATTTTGAAACAAATATGCAGTGCGGTTGAGAAGTTATAATTTGTTGTAAAGCGAAATTAATTATTAGTGCACTTTACAATTTTGTAAGTACAGATTTAGGAATGTGTAAAAGAAGAAGCCAGGGATTTATGACATATGCAGACAGGAGAGATATGTTATGAAAGTACAAGCATACCATGTATTAATACAGCTATTAACGTTTGGAATTATTCCTTTGGCAACATATTCGATATTTTGCGTTAACCAAACAGCATCCTGTGTACATTGCAGAGAAGTAAAAAAGAAGTTTGCGGGTAGCGTGGAATTAGGTGAATTGCGAGCGGAAGTGTCCGTTATCGGTGATGACGGTGAGAATTTTAATCGGTGCGCTTTGAGTCCCATACCTGAAGCGGGCTGCCGAGTGCTGCCGAGTGCTGCCGAGTGCCGCCGAGTGCTGCCGAGGCTATGACGATTAATGTACCTTACCGTCCGCGGTATTTATTTAACGGGAGGCCGCAAGGTTTGCCCAGGCATCCGCGCCGCCCTCGTGTTTGCCTCCAATTCAATTAAACCTAGATTAATCCCGAACGAATTGGAGGGAGGACACGGTGGGAGGACAAGGTGGGAGGACACGGTGGGTGGACTCGGTGGGAGGAAATGGCGGCCAGGCTGGAAAGGTGCGAGACCTTTCTCCGTTGGTAACGAGTGAACTCGAGTAAAAGTGTTAACTTGTAAACTTTCGAGCAGACCCGCCGAATAGGGTCGAAACTACAAAGATAATCAGTTTTCATCAGAAAATCTTCGCTTACGTAACCCACTCTTCTCCGCTAATTTAATCTGCTTAGACTAATGTTAGCAATAATTTAAAGGTGGGAAAATTGTTGAGAAGCCAATCGGAACGGTGGAAAGCAATGAAGGTAAGGGTGGCTGATAAGTGGTAAGTCCGAAATTGAGAGATGAAGAGAGTAGCAGTCCGGGAGAGTAATTTTGTACGGTGGAGCCTTCGAGCGTGGGTCAGCCTGCTTACGTAGTGGATTTAGTTAAAGGTCAGGATTGTTTGCTCAGCGTTTCGAAAACGAGGGACGGGTGTGGCGCGACGAGGTAGAATCGAAGACAGAGAGGGAGGAGGGAGGAGGGAAGTGGGAGGAGGTAGGAGGAGGTAAGAGGAGGTAAGAGGGAAATGTGGGCCGGTAGGACGGCCGATATCGAGAAAAGGAGGGTCCTCCCGAATGATATCGTTAAATGTAAGGTGCACGTGCCTGCGAGGGGTGCGCCCGTTTAGAATTTGCGGATCATCCCCTATTCGAGCCTCGGCAGGGGTTGCGGCCTCAATTTGTAATCGGATCCGCACGAATAAATCGAACGTCTGGACATTTGCATTATTTCCTCGAGATCGACGCTATCTCCACCGCTGGAATTGTCCGGAGTGCTTAAATCCTCGAAATCCATAGGTTTAATGTCAGCTACGAAGACGATTCTACCTATCCTGTCCTTCATCTCTTTATTTCCGTCGCTACATTACTTCATATTCAATTTCTGAACGATCCAATATTAAACAAGCTCCGATAACAAATATTTTATAATTCTTTCAAATTCAATTGGGTTCCTCGATACCATTTTATTTTAATTAAAAATTAGTCTGCATATTAAAATTAATAAAATATTGCCCAATCCTATTATCTTGAAGAGCAGTTTTATATTTTTTTCGTTCATAATTTTGTTTCCTGTATAAATGTAGGGTGTCTCGTTTTCAGAAGATTATTTGATTTCACGTTATAATCAACTCGTGATCAACGTTTCATGACTAAAATTTATCGTTTTGAATTGGGCCACCTCACAAAGAAAATGATTGAATCAATTTCTTCAATTCGCCACTCGGCTCACCGTTTACATCGGGAGGAGTTAATTTTTTTCGGACAGTATCGTTCCTGCCGTAATACCCATGTATTTTCAAGGCTTTACATCCCTTTGTAAACGTTCGCACGCCGATTTTTTCGCTAACAGAAGAATCATTCGTCAATTCGCAACCTGACCAGACCTAAAATATTCGCCATTTCCGCAAATCACGGGGTAGAATGTCCTCTCATCCCTCCTCGTCCTTTCAGAGCTCGGTCTAGAATATTTTTTTAATAGACCGAGCATTCGAAATGGCCGATTTTACGTAGAACTCGTTTGTCGCCGGCTTTACTTTCCTATTTTGAGCTGGGTAGATTTCCGATTCGGAATCATTCTGCGATTAAGCGCTCTGCAAGCTGCCTGAAATGTATGGCGACCAGAGAGGAGTGTGCCTCTCGCCCTATTCATCCCATTCATCCTTTTTATCCTTTTTATCCTTTTTATCCTTTTTATCCGCCTTCATCTCGCATGACGTTACGTCCGCTGTTATGAGAGAAAGCGAGGTGAGGCCTGTAAGCTAACTGTAATGGCAACAGTCAGTAATAGTTTCCCGTGGTACGAAACCAACCTAAGCTCGCATGTCGTGGACGCTAAATTGTCACACCTCCCAATCCCAAACGCCTTTATGCTTTCTCCCAAAGTTCTCTCTTTATTAACGCGTTACGTTTTTAATCTCGATTCTATACACATATATGCACACGTATAATTTGATGCAACGGCCAATAAAATTCGAGTACGGAGGCTAGAGTTATGAGTCAGGTATTAGAAGGATGCATTTCAGTCCATTAATTGGAAATGACTAAAAATTTACCAATTTTCAACATTTTTTTCCGGCGACTTCTAGTATCTTTTGACGTTGGAACAAAAACACGTGTCCCCCAAACTTTCGTAAGGTATGCACCTAAAAAATCTGAGTCATATCGGATGATTAGAAAAAAAGTTACAGCTTCTTCGTCGGACCTTTGCAAAACTTCCTATTAGTAAGAACATTTCCCGAATTTTCTTTGTAACTGAAAGTTTTTTTGAAACTTTTATTTATTGACCAATTACATGGCGTCAAAGTACATACCTTTTGCTTAACAATGCCTTTTCGATCACCTCGCTACGACGTCTGGAAGCTGAGAAATGCCAATTTAAAAAATGCGCTGCAATCATGATTTTTATTGAGCTGTAAACTATGCGTTGCTACTAAAAGCACGTGGCATATCCCCTCCACTCCTTTGTTTATCGACCTCTGATTTGTCAATCGTACGGCGGCCATCATTTTTCTTACTTCTATCAGCCAATCATCGTTCTTCAGAGCACGTGCTCGCTGACAGGACACGTGCTCGGTTAACTTTTAATGACACGCAATCTTTAAAAATTCATATCTCCGAAACTATTGGTCGTATCGACCTCGGACAAAAAGTAATAAATTTCTAATTGTTTATACTATATCCTGTGACATGTGCGGACCCTGTAACATTGTTTAAACAATTGCGATTGTTAATCAAAGTAATGACTTTAGTCTGGAGTACTTATACATGCCACGATTGAACTGCGCTTTTAGTGGTCATTATTTATTGCGGTTATAAAATATTTAATTTCACTTCTGCCGCTTTATAAACATTTGTTCATAGGACAATAAACAATTAAAATTTATATCTAAATCATCATAATTTCATCACCGGAATCTGTTACTTCAAACATTGTGGCATTTAAATTAATATTAACGATCCTACCATTAATTTCAAATATTATTTTGCAACTAACGACGTTATAAACAAATGACTGTAAAACGCTTTTGGAAGCTCGTAGAGAGTTCGGATAAACGCCAAATTAAGTATCATGGATAGTTCCAAGCAATTTTAATCCCTCTTTCACTTTATAAAAGAATTAACCGACTCAGAAGCAGTATGTTCGGTACAGACGACGAAAAATCCATTTTTTCGAGATTTTTGGCTGTAACTCCGAAACTAATGCGAATTTTGACCAACGACAAACGTTTCTGTGGCTTATTTTTGATCCCCTACGAGATAGCAAAAAAAAAACAACTTCGATTTTTCGACCGAAAAAAATGGTAAGGCTAACCCCTTGCCGTTTTTTTCAGCCAAAAAATGAAAGTCGTCGGATCGGATCGCGCTTTTGCATAGTGGTAGGGGGTCAATAAAGATTCAGCCAGCCGTTTTCCGTTCCCCGATATTTGCCTTATTTTCGGAGTTACAGCTACCTAAATATTGAATTAAAAAACCAAAAAATTTTTTTAAGATTGACTTTCGCCGATGGTCCGATCCGATAGAGCGCGTCAAAAGCTGCAAAAAAGTGTATGGTTATCATAGGTTTTGATGAGCGGTTCAAAAGTTACAGGCGAAATAATTGTTTAAGTAGTATTGATCGAGCATTGTTCCGACGCGGTTAAACAAGTCGATGGTTTCTTCGCTGTAACTCCGAAAATAACGCACTTGGAAGGCTCTGCCTGCGATTTTTGTGATTCACTTTCGATCCTCTTCAAGCATGTGTAAGCACAAATCGATCGAAACACTTTCCAATTTTTGGCGAAGAAAAAAGGTAAGGGAAACCCCTTACCGATTTCTCGATTTTAGAAAAACGCTTGTAACTTTCGAACCAGCGATTAGAACCTATAATAATCATACATTTTCTTGAAGCTTTTGATGCCTACTTTATGATAGGACTATCAGCGAAAACCGATCTTTAAAAAAAATGTTTTATCAGAATGGGTCAGAAGCTTTTGACCCATACTATAAGAGAAAGAGCGGCGAGGCGGTATTAATTTCACATTAGCCACTGGTCATCGTCGATCGGCATTCGACGTTCGACGTTCGACATTGGACATGCCGTATCTCAGGCATTGGTGCATGCCGTTGAAAGGTGGGGCGCGCCAGCTATATAAAGTCTGATTAATAATAACGGAGGCTGGTCCCCGCACGGGGCTCGCAGTTTGAATATTGATTTAATCTTCCCTGCGACTACTCGCGGGCGTGTCAGGAATAGTGTACGGAAATAGTGTCGGGAATAGTTTCGGTTTATCGGCATGGTGCATCCCTGCCGCGACAGTTTGCCCGACCGTCGACAAATGATGCTCACTGCCCGCCGGACGATTTTCGAACCAAAATCGCGTTTCAAGAATAAAATTACACGCGGTCTTTGCCGGACAGAGTCAATATTGATTAGCGTTAGAAAATCAACAATTAGAATATATGAAACCTAACCATTGCAATTCTGCGTCAAAAATACTTTGACAAGGAATTTCATGCAGGCTAACAATCTACATTATTATAATTAAAAAATGACCAAAGCGACACGCAAATGGAAATGCAAGTTGAGAAATAAGTGCTATTTCTAAATTTCGGCCGAATCGATAATAGGCGCGGGGCCGTCAAGATTATAATTCGGGGCGAGCAACAGCTGTTACTAAATTTCTTTGACGCTCTAGCCTGGCTCGTAGGGGTACATATTGCCATGGCCGTATGCCGGGAACGAATAGAATTTTGCCCCCCCCCCCCCCCCTCCCTTGCCAGCTTTCTGTCCTCGCCGTTCTGCCGTTGGCCTGCATTGCTCCCGGTTCAATTCAGATAGCCTTTCCACTCGGCATATTAAATTTATGGTATGCACGCCACACATAACTCAGTCTCGGCCATGCATGAGGGTCGCCAGAGGTGAGAGGTGCGAAGGGGGTTGAAGGGGGTTGAAGGGGGTTGAAGGTGAAAAGGGACCGCACGGAGGTGCCTGAAAGAGGGTGAGGGTGGAGAGGGCTGCCAATGCTAGCTTTACTCTTTCACCTCGGCCGCGTATGCATCTACCTATGTACGGGGTGCTCTGTAATTCGTTGCTGAATTCAGGAACGGGCTCTATTAAACAAAAATCCCACGTTAAAGGCTAACGGCCGCGGGAAAGGGATTGAATGGTTGAAAAAATCTGAATCTGAAAGGTTACGGGAAAATGTTGCATTGCGGAAATATACCGGGAACGGCTGTAAGACTTGGCACGAAAAGAGATTGAAATAAGTTGACGTACAGAAATGAATAAATAAAGTGGGAAGATGGTTGTACTTATACTATACCCTCTATAGAATATTTCATAATAAGCAGAATGTTACACTTCAATCATTTCCTTTAAACCAACAAACTGAATAAATATATATTCCAATGGTTATAAAAGTGATAATAATTTCATTGTTATATTGTTTGTGAATATTTTAAAGGACACTGTACGTATTTGATGTATTTCTCCGTACTTGTTGCAATTCTTTGTCAGCGTCTACTATAATTTCTATCAATCCTTTTTCTCCTTTGCGTCTTCCGTCGCAGGATGCGTACTGCGCTCCGACCGATTGAGGGAAATTCCCGGATTTTTCCGACGAATTAAGAACGATTTATTCGATTTATTCAGCCAGGAGCATTGTGAAAGAAAACGGAATTGAGTAGGTCTGACTAGGTGATTGGAACGGTGTGAAATTTTAAATTGGTCAATCGCGTGCAGAGCAAATCACCGCTGCTCAATTGATGTTCTTTATCTGACCTTGATTGCATGCCATGCATGCGGTGCGCAACCAATTTAACGCCAATACCAAGAATCCCTTCCTTCCACTAACAAATTAGGTATTTACATTTCGCAGAAAAGTTAATCAGTGCCGCGACATATCCTATTATCGTATGTGCCGAATTACGAACTAGTATAACGTAATGCTAACTGTTGATTCCATTTCTGTAAAGGTCTACTAAAACCTGCAGGAATTCTTAATGCAGGCCACTTTCAGGATGACTAGTTAACCCGAAGATGAGGCAGAGTTGTAGTGCGCTTTCGAAAAAGCTGTACAATTCTCCTGTTAGTGACGGGAGAGCGGTTAACAATAATAAGGATGTGAGAGGATGTGAGTGGATGGTAGAGGATGGTAGAGGATGGTAGAGTGGCATATCTGAAGCGTCTGGAAGGGATCTCGGAGCCTGCAGGGAGCGGGCTTTAGTCCTAGGCCGTCTCCACTATCGGCCTCTTACCCTCTCACCCTCTCACCCTCTCACCCTCTCACCCTCGGCGTTATTGTCTTTGGCTAACTGCTCGTCAGCCTCCTGACGACCCTCAGCCAACGGCGAATCCTGGGAGCGCGCCTAATCGCCTTTGACGGAAACAGGAGCCATCGAACGATCCATAAACCGGAAGACTATGATTGTCCCTCTCCATCGGCGTTGGAAACGAGCCGCTCTCACCAGTTATTGCGCACTTTCGATAACCCGCAAAACAAGACGCGCTTTTCCTTTACTTTCCTCAACTTTCCTTTACTCTTCTTTACTTCCCTTTACCGAATACGTACTAATTTTATGACGGTCTTGGAAATAATTGTTAAGTTGGAGTTCTTCATTGGAAAATTCTAATATTATTTTAAGACATAGTGTAATGTAATTATTTGGGTTCGATATTGGTAATTGTTAATTGATAGAATCCTCATTTATCCTCTCTTTATAAAACTGAAATATCGCGTGGACGATCATATTAAATTCTCTTAAGATGTAATCGGACACAAAATTTGCATAGTGTGAATACTCGCCGCGCGCAAATATTTGCAAAATGTTAAAAATAATAATGTACCGCACCGGACCATCAGATGCAAGCAACAAAAGCGGTGTCACATTACACGAATTCGTGGCGTTCCGCATTTACAGAATTCCACAATGCCACGCACCGTTCATTCTATAGCCGAAAAAAAAACACTGAAATTAACAAAGAAATTATCCTCGTAAACTCTCACTTCTGGCGGTCGAACTAAAGAATGATAATATTAACATCTGCTTGAAGAAAAATTGGAAAATGATATTATTTAAAGGTCGCATATCAAAAGAAATGAGGGAGAATCAAAGGGCATAAAGGGGGCAAATTCTCTCGAATTCTGCGACATAAAACTCTGAACTGGCCGCGGAGAATTTTTCCGCAGTAGCCCGCTTTATCGCAGCGCTCAATGTGGAACAGGTACTCGGAACAAAGGGTGTGATTGTACGTCGCGTTCTGAAAACTTGCCGTTCATCCCGGCCCGTCTCCCATTTCCTCGTAACGTTTTCCCGCGGGTAGTTCTCGCTGACCGAGAATCGTTGCAAACAGGCAAGCCAGTTGAAGCCATCCTGTTCGAGCCAGACCGTTCGAGCTAGCCGGTGGAGGTTCAGTAACGAGGGAGGGAGAGATGACTCGTAATGTAAATTGCGCTGCGAGCAGTGGCCCTCGTTAAATTCGTCGTTAAGTGTATTCGTTACAAGCTCATTCAGTCGTGCGAGCGAGCGTGGCTCGGCCGCCAAATGAATTGCGAGCGAATCAATGCGCAGTATTAACTGAGATTCAGCTCCGTAATTCGCCGTCGGCTCCTCATTAGCGAACAAACGGCAAAAATTGTCCGCCGCGAAAACGATACCTTATGTAAGTTACACTGCCTGCTGCCATAATATCGTCCTACACAGGCATACATATATACAGGCCCATTTTCGGTCTATGCGAATATCTGTATGCCGGTGGCTGAATTCTGAATCCTGATTATTGTCATTGTCGGGCAACTGCGTTGCTAAGTGCGCAAACCGCATAGTTCGCCGTTGGTAGCCAGACAATGCGACTGGCGGGGCCGCTTTTATGTATGAATTTAAACGCGCCATTCTCGCCCGCCCGAACAATGATACGGCCGAATAATTTTATTGCGCGAGCCGTACGAAAAATTTGTCCGCTCCCGCCGAACGAAGGTTACACCTGTTAGGTGAAAATTGCAATTATTTCAATCATCAACGTTTCACCACCGACCGTTTCTATTAGACTTTTCACCTGTGAATTAATCACCGCTGACCTGGCCTCTTTCGCTTTACTACATCATTAAAGTAACAACCGCTATCACTCTTTCAGAAATATTCTAATAACCAAAGTTGAACTCTACTCGTCATTCCTATTATTCAATTAGCCAAATTCTGCCAATTCTGATTTTTCACGAGCAATAGATTGAAAAAACATATCACTTAAATGATATTTTAGCTTTTAATCTGCTATAAATAAAAACATGGCCAATATCCTAATCAGCGATTTAGACTACATCGCCCTGGGACAACTGCAGCGATAGCTCCGGTGGATTTAAATAAAATTGATCGCCTCCAGGCTCGTTCGCCCTGAGTCCGCATCGGGCGAGACGCGAGTGACGACGACGCCGACGACGGCGGCGACGGCGACGTCGATATTCGGCGAGACGAAGAAGGAAATGCGGTTCGCCTGTCGCTAGCGTGCTCGGACGAAGACTGATGAGAGCAGGAGGCGGGGTTGCTAGGCAAGCGAGGGGCGAGGGGTAGTTGAAAGGGGGCTGAAAGGGGGATGAAAAGGGGTTGGCCGGCGATGGGCGGCAGGAGTGAAGAAGGACTAGGGAAGGTAGCGGTGGATGGAGGAATTAAATGGGCAGGCAGGCTGGAAAGGGACAGAGTGCTGCTGAGGGAAACGGAGCTTAGCCGACGCTTTAATATTTCCCCAGCCACCGTCCGCTTGCATAGAATATCGCTTAGTTGCAATCTGCCTTCCTTCTTCTCTACCGCCATTCTCATCTTTTCCTTCCCACTCCCTCATCCCACTCTCGTCTTGTCTCACGCTCGTTCCGCTTGCTTTTCTCCACTTTCCTCTTGTTCTCCCGCCGGATTTAATCCACTACGCTGGTGACGTATCTCACGTTTTCGGGAGGAAGCCAGATGATTTTTGAAAACGAAATTACAAGTCCGGACTGAGGCAATTCCGATATTTTAGCATTGCAATATCACAGTATTTATATTCTAATACTGGTACTGATACCATAATTAAGTTGACGTTACCGTAGATTATGATAGTAACAGCTGTAATGATTGGCATTCAACATAGGTAATTTTAACGTTTGATGCGTTTGCTTTGCCAATATTATTTCACCGATTAAAAAGATATATTTATACAGATAATCTTTTACAATTTTATACAGCCACAGTGATAGATACGAAAATTGAAGTACAACACGAGTCGAATTAATTGAACTTGCCCTTATATGCGCAGATTTCATTCTCACCGCTTCCAGACGGTGAATAGAATTTTCGACGGAAGTCTGGCGGACAATCTTGTTCCCGGCTCGCAGTACGAACAGTATGGCGCGAAATAAATTGTCGTTTGCGCAAAAGTCGCTGAGGCAACGGCGAGGACGGAGTGCCGAGATGAAAATTTATGCCTGCCGGGCCAAAAATGGCCGCCGCTCGTTTCGAGTTCTGCGAAACTGACGAAAATTTCTCCACGCACGATCTTCTGTCACTTCCGGCACTGTCGGCGCAATTTAAGGCAGAACCGAGGACGTACCGAGAACGTACCGCGGACGGAAGTCACATCCTTTCCAGGAGGCTGATCTCCCTATGGTAATGTCTTGTCTCAAGTTTCGCTCGACAGTCGGCGAAGACTTTCGCCAGTCGCCGACACGTTCTGACAATCAGCTTATACCGCGCTGATAATGGCAGTTATTCAGAACTTTCGAGAGGAAAATTGTGTTAACCACTTACTTTGCGCACCAGTGAAAAATAGAAACAGATTTTGCCGAAATTCTCCGGGAGCTGGACAGAATTAAACTTGTGTAATTAACACTAACACGAATTGTTAACATTTGGCTGGAATAAGCAACGTTATTTCAGCAATTGAAATAACATTGAGGACAAATATTGCAATTATTCTTTCGTTCTGTAATGGAAGAATAAATGAAAGCGGAGCTGCAGACGGAGAGCAGACAGGTGAGGAATAATATAGTGGGAATCGTAAAACATGGTTGAATTGAGCGTGTCCGGCTGGACTGTTATGACGTTCAGGGGCTCGCTGTAGGGGAAATTCGATAAGCAAAAAGGTCGAGAGAGATAAAGACGCGTGGAAAACGGCAGATGTCTTCGATGCATTGTGAAATTCGTCCCCCGACGGTAATTTCACGCTGACGTTGAGCGTACGACTGCCGTTGACGTTGGGAAAATTGTATGGGACCGCCTCGTTCACCTTATCCTCCATCCAACCTTTTTCCACCATCTCGATCTTACGCTCCTCATTACCTCATCCCACCCAATTCCTCGATTTAACGATCCTAAACCGAAGCAGGACATAGATGATATGAAAGAAGTATCTATACGATGTCCAATGAAGAGATGAGAAAATAAGTGAAATATATGAGGGAGGGATGGAAGTAATTGGTTTGCGAAGGAAATTGCGATAACAGGTTGCAGACGCCACAGAGCGAGGCACGCACAGATTGACAAATAGCCGTGCGAACAAACCTATAGATTAGTGGATAAATTGATCGCTCCGTACCGTTCCACTCTCGTCCTGACGCCGACATCGCCAACGCGATTTCCTCTCGTCAGAGGATCGTTCCGGCTAACTTTCATTAATATCGGGAGAGATCGAGTAGCGGATAGAGCAAACGCAGCCCGGCGCGGGCGTAAATTTGATGAAAAGGTGGGCCGTGCTTCGGGAGAAACGAAGAGTCAAACGCAGTGCGCGCGCGCGCGCGCGCCTGAGAGAGAGAGAGAGAGATAGAAAGGGTGAGGAAATGGAGAGAGGAGATGTCGATGGGGCCGGAATCGGAAAAGGATGCCAATGGCGGCCGGCGAGTGTTTCCATCTTCATCCGACGACTAACAAGTCCGCGCCAGTCAGCGGTTTTTATAATTGGCCGGAAGTAGTTCAATTACGGAAGCGTGACGCTGGTGGCCCGGTCCTCTACCTCGAGAGTTCCTCTCCCTCCCCCCTCCACCCTCTCTCTCTTTTTCATCCTTTTTCCCACCTTTTTTCCCACCCCTTCGCTCTTTCCCACTCTCCACCGAGCTGAGCATTCCCATTTTTATCGACTTCGATCCCTTCCGCTTTTTGTCCATTCTATCTTCTTTTCGGGGATTACAGCTTCATCCGCTGAGATTGACGCCATCAAAGTTTCTTAATCAAATCGTAGTTAATTGCGGTACAATATAGTACAGCGCTTGTAGGATGACATACAGAAGTAATGTATGTACTGTTTATCAAAAACGACATCAATTTATTGAGACATAGAAAACATATAATTGGTATGACAATCGTCATTCCGCATACGTTAGTTTACATCGTCCCTGTTAAACAAGTGAAATGCTCCTATAACAAGGTTCGCCATAAGAGAAATTAATCGAACGCACGTCAATCGAGTTAGAGGAAAGTCTAGAACGTATACGGGTAATGAGGCAGTATCAAATTGCGGAGCTCGCGACTAATTTTTGATCGGTGCCGCCATCTGTCAGGCTCGAAAGGAATTCGGGGCGCCCATATGCCGAAAATATTTTCCGCCTATCAGGGTGGATCGCGGAAAAAGACAAAGGCACCTTGCCTGTAACGTCGTGCCGAGGCAAACAATGCGAGTGTCATCATTGGATCGCAGTTTACACGCCGGGCACATTGTCCGGCTTGCCGAAACAAAGTCGTCGCTGACAAAGCGCGCCGAACCCATCCCCCAAAGCAACCCCCTTCCCACCCCTTCCGACTCACCCCCCGCCCGTCAAAAAAAAGTGAGCCACTCCTGCCGAGCTGACAAATTAGGCGAAGCAGGGGGCTAGGTATCGCTTTCCGTCGAGGAGAAAAAGCTGCGGAAGTCGGGGCGGTTTCGGGGGTGAAAAACGCACTTCACCCCCAATCCTCGTTCCGCTCCCCCATTTCGCTCTTTTTCCGTCTTCCCCTGTCGTCCTCTCACGCTCAGCGCCTCTCTTTCGCTCCCTGCTTCTTCCTGCCTATACACGGTGAACCGGGAAACGTCAGCAGTTCAGGACTCGCTCGTAATTCAAAATACTTTCAACTAGAATTTTTCTTTGATGGCCTTTCTTTGACGGCTGGACATAAAATGAAGATTTAAAAGAAGCAAAGTTATCGGGTTACTTACGAAGAATTGACTGGAGCAAAGTACGAAAAAAATAATTGTGGAAAATATTAAGGTAACAATAAAATATACGACTGTTGAGAATAAAATATATAAAAGAAGAATTAAACAAAAATTGATATCAGAAAATTGAAGAGAGTTATATGACGTGCTGCTGTTTGGCGGTACACCCCGTATATCTTTGTTCGGAGGAACGGTCGGTGCCCATAGTTTGTCCAGTGGAAGCAGTTTGCTTGGGGAGAACAAGGTTAAAGCTAAGGGACGTACGGTGGGTTTTGTTCGCTCGCGCGGACGGCCGATCGAACTCCGAGCGAAACTCCGAGCGAACTCCGAGCGACGTCCAGCAGCGTCCCGACGCCCAGCCGCGGATTAACGAGGTGCTCGGCTACTCCAGATTTTAATTTCCGACCGACATCCGCGCCCATTTGTCTTGACCTTAATCGAGGAATGATTGATGGACGCGCGCGCGCGCGCGCACGCGCGCGAGCCCGACAATCGTTCGCCCCGTTTAATCGATCCCGACGCTCCAAAAAGGGCTTCATACCATTTTTACCCTTTTTTGCGCCCCTCTGACTTTGCGGCTTGCCCTGTCGATATTTAGCCTGAGTTTCGAGGCCTTTTGTTTTAGGACTCTGCGGCTGCAACTATTAGGTATCGCCCCCCAATTGTAGGTCATCATTTTTTAGACTTTTTTATTGGTATTACTTTTATTTCATCTCAGTACTTGTACATTTACAGGTATATACACACATTCTTCGATTATTTACAAGAATAAAATAAACTCAATAATTTTATACTTGGCTAAAGGCCGAATTTAAGACTCGCAGTGATAAAGGTCAATGATTCAGGTTCCTGCTCGACTCGGAATCGGAGTGGAACAGATGTAGTAGTCTGATAATTGTCAGGCCGTTCCCGGCGATCAAAATCCGGCGACGAATTTTTCCTTCCTCGCCATTTGGCCGGCTCGCACAGGTGCGGATAACGTTCTCAACGAAATTATCAGTTGCCCGGCGAGCTCGACGATAAACAGGGAATAGCACGGATCGTCGTCGTCTTACTCGTTGGCGGCCGCAGGGGGGACCAAGGGGGAGCCAAAGGGGGAAGGTAAGGGCCGAGATGAAGTTAGCGAAATTATCCGGCGGATAGTCGCGGCGCGGAACGACTTAATGAATTTTTCGGGAAGGGGACTCCCACGGGACAGGAAAGTTTTCCTATTCTCGGCGAAACCCTCCGATTTCTGGCCCGAAAACCGACGACCGCGTGTCGCTTCCACTTAATTCTCGCTCATCGCTTGTCTTGGCAGCTTGTCCACTTCGGCGTGTCTATCAGAAATTTCAACGAATTTATATCAGAGTTACGTTTAAATTATGCGCACTATCCTACAAGAAATTTTTACAAATTCGTACAATATGCATGTAGAAAATAGTCTAAGACATTTCTCATCTAAAGTTCTACCATTTTCAAAGAAAGAGCGAGTGAAAGGAAGAGCCCATGCTGATAGATTGATGAGAAAGGAGAGTAGAAGGAGAGAAAAGAAGAAGGAACAGCAACGAGGCCAGATGAGCGAGAAATCGGTGAGCCATTTTGAAAGGAAAGCGGGACGGGGAGAAGGATGAAGGTGGATAGGCCGGATAGTATGGTTGAAGTTCAGGATGAATCGTCCTTACTGGAATTCGAGGGCATTCTAAGTTTTCGGATGCCATGGAACTCTGTGCAGAACAGGGCTGTGGAATGGACGATAAGCCACGCCGGAAGGTATTTCCTTCAGCTTCCTTCGGTCACTTCCTGCGTCGCGAACCTTGCTCGATATTAACCGACCTTCCTCATTTCTGTGTCACCGGGCCACTGGGATGCCACTCCTCTAGCCAAGCTTATCTTATCACATTTTACATCAATTTTAATCGAACGGTGCATGGTAAAATTGTTCAGATTCAAGGGCAACTCACTGCCATCACTAGGATCGTCGACGTCTCCATAGATCAGCCCCGAAAATCGTCTCAATTTCTCAGCCCACCCGGTCCCAATAAACTCGTCGCTATTTTTACGAGTTCCACCCTCCCCTCGCCACCCTTCCCTTCCCTTTCTCCCTCCGTCTGCCGTCCGAGGGCGTTAAAACTATAGGATCGGCCCCGAATAGTTCCCGTGGCAACGATCGATCCTTTCGACGATATTACAACCATAAGGCGGACGAGATTACGTCGCGGTCCCGTACCGCCCCTCAATGAGAACAATCGTCATCGTCGAAACAGTCGACGCCCTCTTCTCACCCCCATCCCCCATTTCCCATCCCCCCTGCAGCCTACAGTGCCGATTCGAGCTCCCGCGCGCAATCCGAGACTGCCCTCGGCCGGTGTCGACTTTTATGACGCGAATCTCGGATTTTACGCTTTTCCAGCGCCGTCTCGCGGTTATGCCCAGTTCGCTCGATAAATCCTCGCATTCGACGCCGATCTTACGCTCGAGCATTGCCTTGTAATATTCGGACTCGCTCTGGATCGGGATCGGAAGGGTTTATCGGGTTAGCGGACAGTTTGCGGGGGATCAGACTGGAGTCGCTTCCACTCCTGGTTGCTTCCTCCGAGTCCGAGAAAAATGCTGCTTTATGAAAATTGTCCCGTGAAAGTGTGCAATTTCCAGCTGATTATGTCATAGGATGTCGCCTCATGTGTTTATTGTAAGTTGTAGGTATACTGTAACTGAACAAAATTGATATCGCATCGGATAAAGAGATAATGGGAAAAGCATAGTGGAATTATATTACGTTCCAATTACACTGTATTTTCTAAAATCAATACCAAACTAAATATGTGAAATAGTAGTTAATAACGAGGAACATAATTATCACTGGAGCAGTACAAAACTTTAATACTTCCTTGACAAGTACATCTTTGCATCGCTATTCTTTAACCAGTAAAACCAATACAATTCACAGTAAAAATAACTCATAACCTTACCAGATAAAAAATCAGAGTATCCAAAGCGTATATGGTAAAGTTAGTTTGACGTGTTCCTTTTACTCTTGGCCCCTGCATCGGTGGAATGTGTGCTGGTTATCGATAGCGTGCGGGTGACAAGGTGCCTCACACACTCTCGGCTCCCATCGTTTCAATGTTTTATCTTTCGCTGCATCTCTCTCTCACTCTCTTTCCGGATCGTACGTAACGTGGGAAGAGGGAGGTAGGTGGAGGTAGGTGGAGGTAGGTGGAGGTAGGTGAAGGTAGGTGAAGGTATCAGCCTCTAGACTGTGCGGCTAACGGCGTGTTAACCGCGAAAGCCCTTCGTGTTCGGTACCGTAACGTTCCGTAGAATGGCGGGAATTAAATGGAGGCCGGGGGCACAATGCTCAAACGGTCCGGGAATGCTCCCAGAACGATCTTGGAAACGATATCGGGACCAGTCGGGAAACCGATGCTTTCGATCAGAACCGGCTTCACTGACTTCGTTCAATGCCGAGGAGGACACGACGTCTCCTCGCGATAAAGATGTTCGTGATAATAGAGGAGGACGGATATACTCGAGAGTCGGATTTAATTAATGAATGACTCTGTGACATTTTTAATTGGGAGCGTGACTGATCGGTGGCTTGCTTTTTTCGAATTCAGAAAGTTGCCGGTGCGCTTGGGAGTGCTCGGCGTTTATTGTAGGCAGAGCGGAGTGTGATGGAGAGGAATTAATGGACTTGGAAATTGTGTGAATTTGAATAATTTATATATTCGATCATTTTTTCAGCTTCCTCCGTACGTCGTGTAAATAATTCGAGAGCATAACGTTCGACAAGAACTATCTCTACATTACTTCATTTTACATGCGAATATTTTCACCGCCCATTTATTACTTGATAATTAAAATTTCGCATTTGCCAAACGTGTGTCAACATTTCATTCGGAGCACATGTCTCTGATAGGGAAAACCCGTGGAATATGAAACGCTGCAAAAATTATTCGTTAATTTGAGGTAGGAATATTTTTTGCCGCGCACTTAGGCAAGCCTCATTAACTCGTCCAGGGTAGCCACGTCTGCGATGATCCATATGCGATGACTTTGACGTTCGAGAGAAATGCGGAAATACGGAAATACGGAATTAGGGCGGACGGTGGATGTAGGACTTCTATGGAGACAAGTTGAATGTAGGTTGTAGGACGGTAGGACGGTAGGATGGTAGGTGTGCGAGGAAACGACAGTCGGCGGCCGCGGATGGACGAGGGCAAAGGTAATTTGTCACCGGACTTCATGGTGGTACTTCATGGTGCGACGATTTAGCTGTCGGTAGGCGTAAACGCTTCGTCGACAGGCAAATCCGCGTTTTCCTAATGGGAAACGAGCCGTCAGACTGTAAATGCACCTATGACCCCGGGAGATTTAAGGCTGAGCAACCTCGGATTTCATCGTTTCATTCAATCTCGAATCCTGTTCACAGAGCAGCCACTTATGTGACCAGAGAGATTTAAGGCTGAGCAAACTGAGATCTCGTCCTTCCATCGAATTTTCGACCCTGTTCACCCTTTTATTAACATTGTGTTTGCTGCAAGAATGTAATATTGCTTTCAATCAATTCTTGCCTCTCACTATTATACTTTATTCATACGGTAAACATTGATTAAATCTCAGGAGTCTTAAGAAGTTGAAATGATAAAATATGCTGTTTTCTCTCGTTTACATAAGAAAAATGTAACGTAGTATATCGAGAAATATTCGCGTAACATGAGGCGAAGAGTAAGAAAGATGAGTAAATGATGAGATTAAATAAACGTAGTGCACATTAGCATTGATGTAACATGCGGAGCATAATTTCATTCGGCCGTGCTGCGACGAATGAAAAATTATGAAATTACTGTCCAACCTTTTCCACGGAGCGTACATTTCTTCCCTCGAGTCTCCCCCAATCTCTTTATCATTCGCCACTTCCCTCTCCGCGGACAGCCCCGCAAACTCCGTTTCAGCAAACAAACGGCTAATGCGTCAACAGCGACGCACTTGTAACGCGGCGCCATTGTTTGGCAGGACGACGCTAGAGTATGAAGAGAGACGGAGAGCGACGGAGAGAGAGAGATGAGAGAAAGGAGGAAGGGGAGAGTCAGCTAACCCGCAAACGACCATTAAATGCGCGTACGTTTCTCCGAGCTAAACGTAGCTAAACCGTGAAACTCATTCTGTGACCCAGTGTTCACCTTCCACCCCCTTGAATCTTCTGTTAATAACTACTGACAGCTGGATCTCTCTTTCAACCGGTCCTCAATCCTTTCTTTTGGCCCACCCTGGATAAGGTTATATAAATCTGCGCCAATTAGCGAATCATCCGTTATTAAGACGTCGCGTATAATCCGAATGTGAAGCTAAAACAGCTGAAATATCCACATAAACTGTCGGTTGACGATAAAAGGTCGGAGTTCGCTCCCCAAGAGACGTCTACTCGGCGTGTTGACTGGGAACTCGGGAAGCACCGTTGCGTCTGCAAAACTCGCAAATCGCGCCATCTCCGAATAGAAACTCGTCACGCAGCTCGGCTCCGAAATCTCGACTGACCTTTAGAATGGCTCGCCACTCCAATATTGAGACTCCCCTTCCCTCATCCTCCTCCTGCCGTCCTTCCTCTTTTACGCTCATGCTCCGAGCCGATGTGGCCGATAAGAAAGGGCGTAGCCCCTCAACTTCCGGCGTAAAACGGCGATTAAGACCGAACAGAAGCGAAGGACGAGCTGCGATACGCGTTATAAACTCTTCTCCACCCTACCAACCGCAAATTCCCGCCACGAATACACCCGCCCTACCTTCTTACGCTCCCTGAATCTGTCATTTCACCCTCCCTGCAGATATGAACGAAAAGCTTCATTTTTCATCGTCAGATTTACTCCTTACGAGAGTATAACTTTCGAATCCTTCCATAAGGCTAATAACGACCTGCACGTTTTGGTTTTTCTATGCAAATGTTAGTAGTACACTGTGTAAATTTGTACGAAAATATTCAAGGATAAGATATTTTTTCTCATAAACTGGATGAGTCTAATATTTCCTTTCTTGTCCTACATTCCTAAATGTCTTTGTAAGTACGTAATTTAACAAAGTGATTATTTTTCTAAATGAGGATATTGCGAAGATCGTTGTTGGCTCGAAAAATAAGAACACACCATCTTATCCAGCCCTCTCCGCATCAATCTCTAACCACCCTCACACCGTGGCTCGATTTTTCCGCCCCCACCCCCTCCTCCTCCCGCTGAAGCTCCGAGCGTGTTTTCCGCCTCTCCGCGCTCTCAATCCAGCTTATCTGCGGTGTAGTATTATCGAAAATGCCCGTTCTGCGGTGCGTCGTGCTCGAAATATCGAATCTGGATGAATATCCGATAGCGGCGCGGGTCAGTGGCACTCAACCAATTGCGAGGCGGGAGGGAGGTGATAAGGGAACTGGATTAGAATTTTCGTAATCGCTCGCGAGAGCACGATGAGTACTTGACGAATGTTTCGCTCATGTTTCCTGTGACGTGCTACGAGCTACGAGCTCTTCTGAATCGGCCAGAGAAGATTCCTCGAGTTTATCATTGATGAGTGAGCGAGATATGGTTTATGCTTTTAACTTGATATATTGGAAACTATTAAATTCTCATTGCTGCTTTATGTGTTAATTTCAGTACCTGAGAGTCATTCAGTTTTAATCATTTAACTTTTGCTCAGTAACAATATTATTTGTTATAATGCATAATACGAGGATTTTTATTTATTTCTGTTAACTATACAATATCTTAAACTGAGAAAATCTTCCTAAATGACATTCAGCGGACGCTTGAAGGTACCGATGTCAAGATGGTACAGTAACTTGATACTGTTACAATGGACTAGAGTAGATTTTATTAGTCGAGTTAAAGTTTGAGGATAGATTCGGCGGCCGTTCTCATAATCCACGGGCCGTCAGGTCCTGGACGCCGATTGGCCATCCCTGAATCGGCGCGTACAGCTGGAACAGGTGATACCCGGGCAATGAAACGTAAAATCTGATCGTATATCGTTCGCGCCGGGAGTCGCCCCGGCGTATGCGCTTGGCAATAGTAAATTAAAAATAACCGTCCGTTGTCCTGGCCAATGGCGCGATGTCGTTCGTCAATGCGCCGAATACATTTCCACTGTCGATAACAACGCCCGGAATTTCGGACGTCGAGCGGGAAAGAGAGAGAGAGAGATAGTTGGCCATCGATGCTGTGCACCAGCGACGGATGAATATTTAATGACGCGCGTTTCATTATTCGCGCCCAACCTTTTACGCGGAAGGATGGATTGCGTACGGGATCGTCTGTACAGAGCGTGGACTTGATAATTGCCGGAGATTGATTAGATCGTGAGGGTAGCATCAGTTAATAGAAATAGAAATCAGTTAAACAAGCAAGCTTTGAGACGGGAGCTTTGGTCGGACAATATCTGAATTATACATTGGCCATTGTCTCGCAAGACGGCACGCCCGTGATTATAATTCGGTTAGGGGGAATTTGCGGGGCTGCCCTTTCGGCTAACTTTTCGCGCGACAGGTGGACAGGGGTGGGAAATTTGCGCTGGCCGTCCCTTCCGAAAACGTGGCCGAGGCAAATGGCGAGTGACAAGCGAGTAACGAGTTCAACGTCGCCGCGGCTAAAACGGGCGGGGCCACCCTTTCAGACCCTTTCAGCGACCCTCTCAGACCCTCTCAGACCCTCGTAGAGCAGGCCAGAAGCCCTGGCGGGCTGATTTAATCTCCGCCGCCGAAAGATATTCTCCCGGAAGATTCGGGTATTGCGGTCACGGAGTCGTCTCATCGAATTCTCTTATTACCGCTCCGAGTGCCCCGTTTACGCTGGCACACCTCTTCTCTATGCTCAAAGATATTTTCTTTAAAGCTACCTACTTGCACAGTCAACTTTTCGATTCATACTATTACATTTTCAAGCAATATCGATTTTGTCTTCATTACCCACGATGCATGTTAATCAACAAATAAAACCAAATTACGCAGCAGCCGTAATATTTTTACTTCTGCCAGTCATTATCTTATTAGTCTTGCCTGAAGATAGAATTTAAAAAATTTATATACAATCGGTTCTTGGAAGGCTAATCGATCGTTCATGAGCGGCTCATATTAATAAACCTTGTACAGTCTCGGCATTAGTGTAGAAGACTGATTACACGCAGGCCAAACCAAGCTCGAGAAACGTGAAAGTTTCCAACGTAGACAACAGGGAGAATGCACTCGAGGACGAAGTTACGAGAAGCTTACGGTGTCGTAGGTCACATAAGCGGCCGTGGGACTGGAAAGAGCTGAGAAGGGGTGAGAGGGGGTGAGAAGAGCTCGAGAGGGAGCGTGAGAAGAGCATTAGGCGGATTCATTAAATTTAATTTTCTTGATACATCGTTCTCTCGGCCCAAGAAAGTTCCGCCTTCGTCCGGACGGGATTCCGCTAAATTCGGCGGAGTTTCCCGAAATTCCACTAAATTCCGCCGCCCCGCAATCCTAGGATCGTAAACATTCGCGTATACGTGATACCTGGCAAAATTTCCTTATCTTGCTCTTGGAAAGAGTATATGTTTTCTAGATTCACGACGCTCAAGAAAAAATGTCCCACCGCTACAGTCAAGTTTGCAGTAGTACTTTAATTAATATAATTTTCGTTACTGTTACTGCTGGCTATACGAAGCTGGTTAGCTACATACTTCATACAAGTTTTCATTCAATTATAGGTTAATTAGTAAAGGGGCTACACTGCAATACATTCATTGTGGGTATCGATTACAGAATTGTTAGTGAAGTAACTACGGGAATTCGTATTAGTCTCGGGAATAGTTGGCTTTCAACAGTTTTGCGCCTAATCTTGGTAATATCCTCGGAACTATTATATTTAGATCCCTTACCATTACTTTATGTCAAAGCGATCAAATACCTCCAATTGTATTGATAGTTTCACTACTCTATTTCGAATTTTAATTGTCTGATATTTCACTGGTATCACAGGTGATAGAAAATACACTGAGTCTTTGCAGTAGAAGAATTTTGCAGGAAAAATAAGTAGGAAACTGTTCGGGAAAGAATCGTCATCCACAGGCCAGGATGAATCCTGCGTAATCACGGAGTCGAAGAGACTGCTCGGCGGTAATTACGCTGCCGACAGCTGAGGAAACGTAAAAACAAGCGGTGAGCAATAACGTCGAAGGCGTCGTCGTAGAAGAGACTCGTTTAACGATCTTACCATTCCTGTGCGCCGCTACGGTGGGAAGGGCGGGAAGGGCGGGAAGGGCGGGAAAATGAAGAACGACGACGAAGAGGTAGAAGGTGAAGGAGAGTCGGCCGAAGAAACGGAGGAACGCAGAGATAAAGACGGAGTAATCCAGAAGTTCCACCTGTAATTGGAGCGATCCCTTGTCTCGTTCCACGGCTTTAAGGAGCGATATAAGAAACGAGTGGGGGCCGAAAAAGTATTGGAATTGGATAGGGAGAGGCGAGGGAGAGGGAGAGGGCTGGAAGAAGTGCGAGGGATAACGAGACGGAAGTCCGAGACGGCGATCGAGGGCGCAATTAATTTTAACGAATATCCGTTGTTTCCCCCCTGACCGTTAAAACGACGTCGCCTCCCTATTGTTCCCGGAATGGCAGGTAGATTTCTCGCTCGGGACAGAGAACGGATTCAGTGATAATCGCTGTTCGATACTTGTTGGCCGGCTGGAGGGGTCGGAGTCGGATTTTAAAGTTTACGGAGGTGACCGGAGTGGTTTCGATTGCAGTGGCGGCCCACTGGCCTACATAAATTCTGCAACTGCCCCGCTGCTCCACTTTAATTACGGGCGAGGCCTAGTGACCCGGATAAAGTCCGGGAATTGTGCGTGCATGTGTTACCGGAGGCGAGCGTATGCGTTCGGCCGAGGTGGGATCAGTAGTATGAATCTTAAATTTCTCGGCCGTACAGCTTTGTCTTCACCCGGTGATATCTCGGCAGAAAAAAATCGTATGGCCTTCGGCCAACGTTCATTTTACGCGGAAAGGAATAAGCTTTCCAATAACGTTCCTAAATTTTACGAAAAAAATTCTTTATCGATTGCACTGTATAAGGAATAACGTAACAAGATTGTAGAATATTTAAACTGACTGGCAAACATAGGTAATAAAAAGAATATGATACCAACGTGAAAGTGCCGCAAATTCTATCATAAATATGTAGATTAACTATATCATTGCCTAATCAATCCTTTAGTTCTGAAACAACTGTAAGGAGTCTACTGATTTAGAGAAAACTAAAAGACATTAAACTTTGGCCATCATTCTGCATATCTCATTGATCCTCTATCGACATCGAGAGCCGACGGGAGGGAACGAGCGCAATCAGGCTCAGTCGAGGATCGGATGTTCGGAACAACAAATTAACAATTCGCCCGCGACTTCCATTTATCTCCAACTCTAGAACCGACCCCGCCCGAGCTACGTTCTCAGCGAGAATTTAGTGCACCCGCCCGTTTAGTTCCGTATTACGCCGGCTTCGAACACGTTCGTTACACAGTACCCTGTACATGAACTCAAGGAAAAATGAAGCAAGAAATACTGAAACAAGGAAGAGTGGACGAAAAAAAGGGGAGGAAGTAAAATTCCAAAAGGCCACGCACCATTGTGAGTGTTAGGGGTTGGAGCAGGTTAGGGTAGGTCAGGACGGTGGTCGACATGGGTTGCGGTGGGGTGGCTTTGCATAAAAACGGATCTCGTGAACGTCCGACGGGGCAAATAGTTGTGGGGCGCTCTTTAAACATGGCGAATTTTTTTGGCACGCGGATCTCTCGCAATTAAATGAGAAACAGCGTAAACGGGCTCTAAAAGGGGTGGCTTCGGGTGCTGGAGGGTAGAGTGGGGTGGTTGGAGGAGAGCCCCTCGAAAAATGGGACGTGATTAATTACCCTAATAACCGCGTCGGGCGAGGGGAATGTTTCTTTCTCCCCTTTGTCGCCAACGAATGAGTGTGTTAGGTGGGGAGGAGGTGAACAAAAGGTGGAATAATATGACACGAAAATGAAGAGGTCGAGATGTTGGGAGGTTCGGAGTGGGTGGCGGAATGGCAGGGATCAAGATTTCAATCGAACGAGCGTAATTCTCCTTTTTCGGAATTATACCCCGAATGAAGCTGATTATCATTCTTTTCATTACTCTTCATACTGTTTCCTCTTCAAACAATTCTATAGTTTGCTCTTTAAAGTCTTTTTTCTCCTACATTAACAAAGGCTTTAAGTTTGATTTTATTTCATTCAAACATTGGCGAACTAAAAATAAATGTACAATATCACCCTTTTGCTGAGAAGTCATTAACTCTGCAAAAAGGTAGATGTGTACGCACAGAAAAATAAACGAAAACTATACTAAAGGGTATGACCATATTATTCGGTTATACCCTTTTGTTACACGCAGACATTAATACTCACAATCAGTAACATTACAATCTGTTTCGAACATTGAACATTATTCAAAATTCCGAACATTATTACTCATCCCCGCCCTCCACACAGATTCTGCTGTAGCGTACCAAGAAAATTCTCAACATGAAGCATACGACGTCCAACGCAGCTTTATATTATCAAATTAATTGTGTCGTCCGTAAATGAAGAAGACGGGTTCGAAGAAGAAGTTTGAAAAGAGTGTGTGCATGCAAGCGAGAGACTGGGACATATATGTATATATATAGAGAGAGTGTGTGTGTAGCGAGTAAATAATTTAACCGGCGAGGCGACAGCGGAAATTTTCGCCTCGGCGCAGGTCCTTTTCCATTTTTGAAGCGCGGTGCGCGCGCACGCGCTCTGCCCTGCATCCGGCCCTGGCTGAATGCAGACGCGGGAATATTTCCGGAACGGCAGGCGTAGTTTATTACGCGGCGAACGGAAGTCCGCCGTTCGCCCCTTTGTGAATTTATTCGCGTGCCTCGCCTACCCATCCTCCTCTTTTAACCCCCCGCCCCGCCTGACAGCTTCGGCCAGTGCTGCCAACTATGCCAACTAAGCCCTCCCTCACTTCGGAGGGAAAAATGAGGAAAAAAATATCTTCTCGTCAGGAGCCTGACGCGGGACTGTTTTAAATATCCCTGGAACGTAATGGGGCGAGTCTGCTAGCTTGATACAGACTATGGAATGTCTCGTTATACCGAGAGTACCTGGATTGAGGCTTTCGGGGATAGTGCTGTTGGACGTAGGGAGGATGGGAGTTAGCCAGTGGATGGATCATTGGACAGTAGAATTTTTTCTATTTCGCGAAATGAAGGGGGATGATATTCCAATGGATGGGTGACTCATTTTTTTGTTGGAGTTTGTTGTGATAGTAATATGGGTATATTTATTATTTGAGTAGGACAGATTTGGTTTTATATAAAGTCTGTAAATTAGAATTAGGAATTGGAAACATTTCCAGAGTGGAGAGCAACGTAATACTATAGATTAACACAGAGAGTCCTGTATAGTATCATAATTGTACCAGAATACTCCTCAAATATCCAATAAGCAATGAATAAAATAATAAATGCGGTGCAACACACAATAAAAAAGTGAATATGGTGAGCGGTTGGGGGATGCCTAAAGAGTGGAATCTCCGTTAAATGTGAACGTGACGATAGAAGAACGTACGCGTTTATCGACGATTGGCTAAACAATCCAGCACCACTTACCGGGTAATAACCGAAAACCGCCGCATTTATCGTTCCACGAAACTGGACTGTTTTGTTACTGCCGGTCGATTTTACTTGTTGGACGTGCTCGGAGTTAAAAATAGTACGTAGTGCAAAATTACTGGCTGAAATGCATTATCATTGTAAATCGATTGTCGTCATAATGCTATGCCGATAAACGTTCCCCATTATTATTCGGCTAATTTTACAATTCGCACTTTGCATCGACTGTTTTCCGTCTGTCGATTCCATTTTGCAGGTTCGCGACAGCGAGGAATCAATAAGCGTATCGACAAACGTCAAACTGTTTCCGAACTCATTTTTGGAATTCAGATTCCGTTTTATTTGCCTTTCGTACTCGCTTCCTGCTTCGATCGTCATCACTATTTCGAAATATCGTGGCCGAAAATGCGTACAAACTGACGGACGATCCTCCCACCCGATATCGGTGGCAAAACGTTTATTTATCATCCGCCGTACCGTTATAATATCGGGCAACAATAAAACGGAATGATATCGGAATCATCGTTTGCTTCTCGACTGTTATTCAATTCGGGCCCCGTTATCCGATTACTTGCCGACCGGCAAATTGAATGAAATCCCGCAATTTAGCCCGCTTAAATGATGAAAAGGCTAGGAAGTGCAATCAATTTGAAAACGAAGACTCTCCGCGTCGCGTCTTAGTGATTCTTTCAAATTTTTAATTAGAATATCACCTTCCGCTCTCGTTTCACTAGAAAAATTGCTTTGAACTCTTCGGGTCTTTCCTCTGGCTTCCCTGATAGCTGCAATTCCATTAAATACGTCTGCCATTCCGTCTGGATTCGTAAATTCGAGCATCGCACGTGTACATTTGTCCAGCGCCTTCTCCTTTTTCCTCTCGTCCGGCCGGCCTAACTCGGTACCATCTTTCTCGCCCTAGCCGACGCCAACACCGACGCGGAGACCGACGCCGACGCCGAGGCCGACGCCGAGGCCGGGAGTGCCCGGTAGTGAGAAGCGACAGCCTGTTTTTCATGCAGTTTTCCGTTTTGTTTGCTCGCCGCAGCCTGGACAGCTCGTCGTGGGAGGGTGAGTAGGGGAGGGCGATTTTTTCACCCCCGACTACCCCTTAGAAGCAGCGACCACCCCCGGCTACCCTCGGAGGCAGCCTCGGAGGCAGCCTCGGAGGCAGCCATGGAAGCAGCCCCCAAGAAAAACGTCTCGCCGAGCGTGAGAATTTAAGGGCGCCGTTCTCGTTACTGTCAACGTTTCTGCTTCGCCGTTCGCTATTCTCCGAGGACTTCTCCTCCTTTTGTGCCTCCCCTGCCATTTTGCCCATTTCTCCCATTTTTCCCATTTTTACACCCTCTCCTCGATTTTACCCACCTGCCATTTTCTTTGTTGTGCCAGGCCAGGGGGAGAGGGACGTGTGTTTCTTCATGATCGAGGCTGGATTCTTGAGAGGGATGGATGTGTGCGCATTGATGCAAACTTTCATAATAATCATACGGTGACCGAAAATAATCGTTTCTCACGAGAACTTCATAACAGCCGCGTATGCGGTATGCGTGGAAGAAGAATAGATGTAGTTTTCATTGTGATTGTATTTGTGTCCTATGCAACTTCATTCTATCGGGAGATGTAAGTAATTAACATAGAAGTTTATGTTGAGAGTTTCTGACATTGTGCCCTGCTAATTATGAAAGTGGTTTAACTGAGAACTGCGACAGTTACGTAATTATCAATTTAATAATATAACAATCAGCTGCGCAAATACAATAATGCTCCTTTTCTCGTCAACTCAGGCCCCATAGCCACACATCGTCTAAAAACAACTTTAATTATCAAATAACAAACTCCACATTAATTCACTCTCCTCCTAACTATCTTGCTTCAATTTTTGCCATTCCTCTTATCTATATTTGAACGTGCAGGTCATAAATGAATATATGTTATTTAAGAGCGTCGCCGTACGAAAGGAAATAAACTAGATTTGCCTCGCTCCTCTCGGAGGGCAGAGCACTCATAATCACCGACACCTTTGACAAAACATCCCATTCGCCGGTACGCGCCCGGAATACGGAACGAAAATGGGGCGAAAAGAGTGGAAAGAGTGGAAAGAGTGGAAAGAGTGGAAAGAGTGGGCGAAGGCGACAAATGTACGCTCGACGTAATGTAAAGAATCTCGCCGGCCCTTTTTTGTCCCAGGCAAGGCCCTCCGTACATCTCGTAGCCCGCGGCCGCGCCATTTTTCTTACCCTTTCTACCGGCGCCAATGAGAAATCGCGCCAGTCCATTGGATAGATAGCGTTATCGTCCGGGCTAGCGAAACATCCCACGAACCTTCTTCCCGAGAAATATTAATTAGACCATCTCCTATTGGTACAGCCTTCGGATATTGCTGATGTAAGCGTCGATATCAGCAACTTCTATAGTAAAACTAGTAGTAGTAGTTCAGATTTTTAACCGGTACATATTTCTGCAACAGTGAATTCCGCAGTATATTTCAAACCATTTACCATTTGTTAGTATCACCGAAATAGAACTACTGTGCATGTACAGTGAGTAAAAATTATAATCAGCATAGATATACATATGATGTAAAATTCACGTTTTACACCTCTGTTCGGAACACGGCGGATACTAATCTACGTACAAGTTCTAGAAAGGCAGATACAAGTTAGACGATCAGTCCTCACCCCACTGAACTGAAATATTATCTTCAAATGCACGAGGCTCATTTCTGACACAGATTATTTCCAGGAGTCTCGAAGCGTTGATACGGGGGCAATGATTTAATTCTTGTCAAGTTGGAGGAAAAAAATGTTTTTCATGCCCTGACCCAGTATTCTTCTAACCCCGTTCCAGGCACCCCCAGTGTTCATAACGAACGTTACTGATAATCGATGCCATATTTCGTCTTCCAGTCTGGCCCAGTTCTCGCAGGACAGATCGGTGCCGACGATCGGCGCTCTAAGTAAGTCCGGGCCGGATCGCCATCGAGTAAAACCGGGAAAGCTCGAGCAAAACATCCCCCGGCTCGCGATATAACGCATTCGCCAGCCGTATTTCTCTGCAGGCACAGCTGCGAAACTGTAGCGGCGCGAAGGCAGAAAGGATGCTCCACCGAAATATAGACTGCCGCAAAAGAAACGACATATTCATGAAATTTGTCACTTCTTTACTTTCATTCTTCTCCATTCTCTTCCGAGAGATAGTAAAGTGAAGCGATGTTTACGATTTTATAGACAATGATTGGGAAAATGCTTCTACGGGATTTTCCAGTCAAACGACTATACATTAATCTTTGTAATTTCATACACAAAATACTTTGACTGACCAGTTGACTTTTTTGGGGCAGCCGTGTACAGAAGGAAATGGAAGAAATGGCAAAGGGGAGAGAGATAGAGATAGAGAGAATAAGCTGCGAGAAGGTATTTACGCGGGCAATAATTTCAACAGATTTCACCCTACCGTATTTTCAACGTCTCATCCTACGCTTAAGTCCGTCTCTCTCCTGCTCCTCCTCTCCTCTGTTTCTCTTTTCTACGCTCTCCATATTGCTGGCTGGAATAGTCTTTCTTTTTCCGTTGGCCCATGCTTTTGCGGCATGTGTGAAGCTTTCTTCCGGCAGCGGCAACGGACTTCGTTAAAATGTGCGCCAAGTATTTTCATTTCCGCCCGAGATTTTACTCGTTACTCTCCCTCTCTCTCTCTCTCTCGTTTTCCTCCTCGGACCTGCCTTCCTATTTTACCTCGGGCCCTATGGGCGGAATCTGCACAATTTCCCTTCTTTCGGATTCAAATTATGTACTGTCGATTATGTTCCTTCTAATACAATTTGAAACGGGCGATTCAGTGTGCATATTATACTAATTATAAATATAATTGACTTTTAATTACATAAATCAAAAGCAAGCGAGAGAAAGAAATGATCGATTTTTCTAGGAAAGGTTAAACAATGGTCTAATGACAAATGTTTTTACTTTGTGTACACTCTTCCCACCGTTCCGTCTTCCACCGATTAATCATACTTAAGGATAACGTCAGGGATAAATTTTCATTCCCACCGCTCTCTAGCCTCAAAACCTTGAGAATTTTCCTTCCATCTTTCCTGGCCTGGCAGACGGCCCCGGCATTATTAATTCCCTCGTCCTGTCCGCACGTGACACCCCATCCACGCCAATGGGCTCCTTACAATTTTTATAATCTCACCCTTCGACTCACTCCCTCTACCCTTCCCTTCTTTTCCTCCCTTCCTGGCCTGGCACGCGCAGTTTATCAAACCTGCGAAGCACGCGAAAAACACACGCGAAATTTGCACGCGATCTCCTTCTACCTCCAACCCCCTTACTTCTTCCTTCTTCTACCTTCTTTTTCCTCCTTCTACCTTCTGCCTTTACTTGGGAGTTTATCGGAGGGCCGATTATTGCAGGAAGTCGGCCGGGCACTCGCTTAGCGTAATAGGAGACGGAATTCGCCTCCTGCTCGATCTTTACCCACCCTTTTCAGCCTCGTTCGCCTTACCTTCCTTCTCTCCTTTTTTCCTACTTTCCTCAATTCCTTTTTATCCCCATCGAACGACGTCGACGACATTCCGGACGATTTCGGCCAATCGGCGGCCATTTCATTATTACCTCGTTTACGAAAATAAAATTGTTCCCATGCGAGGAGAGTGTTACTTTTTTTTAGAAGCAGCAAAGTGGCCAATTGGTGTCACGTTATACAGGTACATAATAGTGGGAAGACATGTTGTGTGCTGTGATGGAAGTTATTTTATGTATATACTTCTTTTATATTCTAATTTAAAAATGGAATTTTAAAAGCAACCTTTCGATGTTACACTGTTGACAACAAAAATTTAATCCGCAAATTGTACGTGTAATAAAAATCGTTTCCGGTGGTAAACTGTGCGTAAAGTAGAAAGAGAAATTATAAAATTAGGCAACGCTGCATCAATGCGCATTCAATTATTTTTCCGTTCTCGCCTATATAAAGTCAGTTTCGCTGGACAGAATTTGAAATCAGCCAGATTCTGCTTAAACGAAGGAAAACTGAAGGGATTCAATTTGTTCTCGCGCTTGACATGGAAATCAGAAAATTATACGCCGCTATGCGCGAATGTCGAGCATAATTACATTTTTTTTTTCATCCACATTATACAATTTTCATCTCCCATCACGTTATATTCATGCATTAAAACTGTCACCAGTTGAACATTTATATCGTCTTGCTCAGATTTTCAGGGGGATATTCAAAATTATGTCCAGGGGCAACTAAATTTTTGATAAAATCCGAAAATTGGTACTCTATTGCAATTAACATGTCACCGTTCTCGAAAGTAACAAGATTGTGGCCAGAAATTAGATCCGGAAGGGAGAGAATTTTCGTCTAAAATCTGAAAATTGGTGCATTACATATTTACCGGGGTCAAATATTTGGGTAGGACTATTTGAAACTCCCGTTCCGCGGAGGCGGGAAAGAGTCAGCTAAAGAGGGCGAGAATCTACAAAGGGGATGAATCCCTCCAAACTTTGGTGCAACGGAATTTGCAATGCGCTCACCTGTCTTTCGAGAACGTGACGAAGAAAGAGAGAGAAGAAGGGACAGAGAGGTCAGAAGTCGGAAAATTAGAGCATTCGAGTGAGGAGCAATGCTGATTAAGTAATACTGCAGTTATGTTAAGAGCGGCAGGATAAATTGTAGGAGGATTTCATAGAAACTTTTAAGGCTTTTTGTGGAATGTCTGAAAGAAGGAAGATGGAGAGTGTGAGGAGGAAAGTATACTAATGAATAGTAGGAAACAGGAAACGGAGTTTTAAATGAATTTCAATCATGCATTTTATTTGATTTGTGCATTGCCCGCTTTGCAGCTGACCCTCTTTATCAAGCTCAGCACATTTCTAACATTATCCTCCCACAATACCGCATACACCTCCCGCGCACCCCCCGCACTCCTCCCACGCTGAGATATCTTGGCATTTTTTCCGACGCAACCTCTGTCGCGACTTTTCTCTTCCTCAGCTCACACTTTATTCCCCTTTTCCTTCCGGGCCGCAACTTTTCTCCCCTCTTCCCACCCCTTGCGTGCAGCCTCCCCACGCCAGCTCCACCTCTTCTTTTCTCCCCCAGAAATCCGTCTCTGTCCCCTCGGCTCATGCAGATTCCGTCTCATCGGTTTCATCATATTTCTTCTGCGTATCATCAGACGCTCAAACGTCTGCAGTGCCGAGCGAGGCAGAAATTCATAAATTAAGATTATCCCTCACTTTCACCCCTTCCGTATCATTAATTCCGGCCAGCTCGCTTTCAATCATTCGACCCGCTCATTTACGCGGAACACGAGCGTAGCGATGTGTAAATAAATTACATAAAATCCTAATGAGGGTCAATTCTGTTAATAGCACTTCTAATATTATTCGAAAAGTCTTCGAGCACTTGATTGATGCTTAACTCTACTAATTAGAAAACTCTCTCTCTCTCAGCAATCTGCATTGCAGCGTGTTACGAATTCTGTAACATTGTGGAGGATCGGAAAAACAGGAAAATTCGAGTCAATTATCCTGATCTTCAGTGGACCGTGCACGGGGCTGGCCATTATGAGGGAGAATCGTGCCTTCGTGCGGAATGGAATCCATGATAGGAGCGGCGCTATTGATAACGACGTGGTTCTAACGTTATCGATACGAGCGAGGCTGGCTCGGCCATTATCGACGTCGCCGAAATACAGTAATAAGGCACTCGCTGATAAAGAAATGGGTATAATGGCCGAGTTTGAGGGCTGATCAAAACGACGGGGCCCCGCCAGGGTTCCGACGGATTATCTGATTTAACGGGGGTGGGTCGGGGGTAGGTGAGGGCTGTCCTTACACGAGAGCTGACATTACGCGGCATTACGGTGCATTACGCTGTATCACGTGTAAACTGGATATTTACAGCCGGTAGTCGGGATAACGATGACGATTATTGCTAGCGGCACGCTGAATTCCTCGAAATTGGGACGTTGCTGCAGGATAATGATACGCTGATCGATTATCATATTGATTTCGGAAGTTATCAAAGAAAAATGAACGTAGAGTTGATAATTGGATGTTTAATGTTTGGGGAAGATGATTATTACTACTTTATTATAAGTACAAGAAATTTGGGAAAATATGACTATGTTTGTGGTTACAATTGATAGTATTTTATACCTCTCTACAAACCCTCCGCGTAAAAGCGTGACGTAAATACATAAAAGCATCCCGTCAAAAAATGAAAATTCATGTAAAATGAAGTATTCATCCCGCCGCCGATCACGCTATTTTCCAATCTTCTTTTTGGAGAAAATTCTCCGTTTACCGGTTGTAACGCTGTTACGTTCGTATTCCGCGCATGGTCTCGGGCGAATACGCCGGTGTGTGTGTGTGTGTGTGTCTGGAAAGAATATAGGCGAAGGGATTCACACGTACACGGTGCCATATGTACTTGTACATATCTGAGAGACCATCGATCACCGGTGGTGTGCCCAAGGCAGGTACTAGGTCCGAGCCCAGTGCATTTCCCTTCCACGAGCGGCGCACACTTCTTCTTTTACTTCTTCCTTCACTTCCACTTGGAATATTCGCGCGTGTTGCCCTCGGCACGGGAGCGTCCATCATCTTCCGGGGATATGGTTTGCGGCGAAATTTTTCAGTTCGAAGATAAAGAGGATCGGGAAAGAGGGTTGGCGATCCGAGGATGGCAAGTGGATTGATAATGGAATTACTCACACTGTGAACACACGATAATATTGCCATTCTAATACGATGGATTACGGCTCGTGGCCAATGTGTTCTAAGTGGGTTTGACTTCAATGTGGATACTGGCAATTTCTAATAAGTGTGCTCAGGCCGTTTGAGATCGGTGTTTGTCCAATGAGTAGTATCATTCGATTATAACAGAGTCATAATTCGTATTAGGTACACTTACTAATTAATTATCAGTCATGATTATGAACGTTTCATAATTGGAATTAAAATATTAAAAATGACTTGCCATGTAATCATTTACAGAAACCTATGGTACACCTAGTTAAAATATGGAGCATAAAATAAATGAATTCTATTAGTGTTAGACGTAAAGATTAGACGCAATCGGAGAATTGTCAGCCGAGTTGACACCGGAGCATTTCAATTACATTGTGCATAATGGAAGTAGTTGGCCGATCAGCAGAAATATCGTATTGACGTTGGGATCAATTGGATCAGATTAAAAATGGGGCTGTGCAGAGCTGTGCGAGGCACGGTGTAACGTTGCAAAGCCAATCATGGAAGGATAACGATATCGTTGTCGCGCAGTTCTTCCCTCCTCGATCCGGTGTAATTTCATCCGTTCTGCCGGGAGGGCTGCGGCCAGAATGGCGGATGCATTTTTCATCGAGCGCCTCCGGGGCCCTAGTTCGCGCCCGTGTAAACAACTGCGAGTCCCGATAAATATCAGGTGTTCTAAACGGTTCAATGAGCCTGGCCCCGATTGACTTTTTAACGAAAACCCGGACGGGGGACGAGCCTGCCTGGCTGCACTTTTCCAAAGGCTTCTATCATCAGATATCGTTCGGTGTCAACGATTCGATGAGCTAAATCAAAGGGAAATTCATCCACGAAAAAAATATTCAGGCGAGAAACACATTTTTCTATCATTAATGAATTAGCTTGACAAAGCGGTCCTTACAGGAGGGTAAAATAAAACAAACTACAATGTATTGCACAAATAGAAAGAAAAACTCTGATCAGTGTAGAAAAGGTTAGTAAAAGGTAAGTAGGGTGAATATATGCACCATTCGAAAATTGATCCTGTACAACGCCATTTAGGATTCCAAGACCATCGTCAAGAAATCGCCAACGAAAAGGCAGGTAAAGTCCGTCCACGTACGGCGTTCAGCTCCGCAGTTTAATTCGAAGGTCGACACGCTAATGAAGCGTGCGCGAAACGTCGATGAATAACCCCCCCGATCCTTTGCGTCATCCGCATCGTGCAATCCAACTTCCGGCCGCGCACGTGATCCAATTCTTACGTAAACCGGCCTTATACGTGGCAGACGTCGAAGGAAGGAACAATTTTCCAGGATCGATCTGAAAGTCGCGAGCACGCGACGATTCGTGACGAATCGACGAGCCGGGAACTTTTGAAAAAAGTGGGTTAATGCTATTATCGTTTGAAAGGCTCGCAATTACGAATGTTGCGCGCTCGGCGGTTTCAGCTCATTTTTTTTCTCCCCCTTCTCTTTTTCGTCGGATTTCCGCAACGGAATTAACCGCCGCCGTCCCGATTGAGTCGCGCCGAGTATTAAGGGATATTATGTACGTTACAATGGTGTACGGCGCATGGTCATTAGCATATTCCATTAGCGTGGACGTTGCTCGTGTTAACGGTGTTTGTACGCATAGCGGGGAAGAACTGAGTGTATATATTAATATATATGGCTGTATTATGGCCGCTCCTCGTGGATTGTTAATGGATAGTGTGTGATTTGAGTCTTAGTGTTGGCTAACGAGCTATGATAAAAAGTTTCGGGTGGGGATCAGTGTAATTACAAAGGAGTGTGTGACAAAGGGCAGTATTTAATTCATAATCACGTAGGCAACGTAAAATAAATTGACACGCGGTAGATTTCAATTGAAAGTTAAATTTGACGCTCCTGCTGTGCATTTGAAATAATGTACGACAAAAAATTCACCAAGGGCAAGAATGTCAGGTTAACTCTCTCACCAAAGGGGGAAAAAAGTTATGGTTCGTACGATTGCGGCTCGAAAATGTGCAGAACGGTGCGTAAAAAAGAATCGAAATCAATGAGAGCCGCCGGGGGTGGTGCAACTTGGCATGGCATTCGAAACTAATTCCAGCGCAGCGGCATGTCAAACAGCGTCGAAACACGGAAAGTGGCGGGGGTGCACTGTTAACTCAGTGCCTGTTATTGCAGAGTTCCGTGGCCGACGGGGTCTGACTCGACTCAAAATGCCGCAGAATCATGGCGAGAGCAGCATTTGCTCGACTGTAACGGCTCCTAACGCGTCGGTCGCCTTCAAGTTGGGCGCGGGTGGGCAAAAAGTTTCACGAGGAGAAGGAGGTGCGTGAGCAAATAGCGAGAGCCAGTTGGCAAAGCCAACGACCACTTTGAAATGCAAACAGCCGGCCGGCGACGAAAAATTCCAAGCCGCGAGAACGTTCTGACGTCTGCCGCGGCAGTAGTCCGATTCTCCGATTCTCCGATTCTCCCTTTCTCCCTTTCTCCTCTTTTCCCTTTCTCCAATTCGAATCCGCTCGATCAGATTATTCTAGCCAAAGAAGGAATTTTTAATCTTGGTGTTCGAAAATTCTTGCCAACTAAATTGACGATTTAATTGCGGAGAATTGATTTTCGTACACTGAGGTCTTACAGACAAAGGTTTTCGTTAGAATTGACTACTTTCGTAGAGAAAGAAAAACAGCAAGAATAAACGATTATTAGACATACAGGTTCGTTCGATAGGGACAGTGTCTTAGCGTGAGCCTAGAGAAAGTTCCGAAGTATTATTGATGGCTGCTAATTGACGATCGTCTAATTCAAGGGAATGATGGCATTTCCATTGGCTGAGAGCGAACACGTGTTCAATATGCCGGCACGCGAGGGCGTGAATCAACACAGAGCCTCCCGTGAATTAAATCCGACGTAGGTATCTCCCTGGCGCACGACTCAATTACGCCAATATGCTCGTTTACGATAATAATTACCGCCGCCCTGCTAATGATAATCAGCTGAGGATAACGTTACCTTTGGCAAACAACGCGAAAGGCCTTCAGACGGCAGACTGTGAATATCGCTTGATTGCTCTCTAATCTCACAGTATTACAACGCTCTACGCGCCTCTACTACCTAAGTATCAGGCCATCACAAACGATCGAATGCAACAAATGTGTATATCTATTAAGTAGTATCATAAAGCATCGAATCCAAATCAAGTAAAACATACAATACACAGACCTAACAATGTTCGTTATAAAATGAAAAAAGCAGGAACGTTTAAGAAATTAAAATCTAATTACATTGAACTGAGCGGCGAACAATATTGATCTGAAGTTCAGTAGCAACCATTGGGAGAGAAAGAAAGCTGTGAATATCGCTTGATTGCTATGGGATCCGACGGATCCGGTGGCAAAAGACGTGTGCAGAACGGACACCGCACATTATCTCAACCCAGCCGAATGATCAAAGAGGGATGTAGGGGTTTGGGCGAGGGGTGGAACGAGGGGTGAAACGAGGGGTGGAACGAGGGCTGGACGGGGAGTACGGAAACGTGACAAAACGCGTTTAAAAGCACGGTAATGAGATTCGTCGCTGTGCGGCAAGAGTACGGTTTCGTGAATATCTCTTGATTGCTATGGGATGCTATACTGCTCTACCATATTACTCTACCATACTCCTCTATCATACTGGTCTTCTATAGTTCTCTTCTATAGAGCGAGAGGATCGACGACTGTGAACTGAGAACACATCCGGCTATTATCTCAGCTCACCGGAACCGATCGAAGGTAGGAATGTTTGACGCACCTGCAATAACTTTACTGATGGAAATCAATGAAATCGATGGAATCAATGGGTGGGAAAAGCGTCGTGGCGAAAGGGCAAACGGTAGTGGGTCAAGGATGGGCAAAGATAGAGCAGGGAGAAGGAAAGAAAAGAGGAGAATAGAAATGGATAGATAAGAACGCGGAGAGAAGGGAATGACTAGAAGTTTGGGAAGCCGAATCAGATGTTGGGAATGGAGGGGTTGGGGGTGGGGGGTGCCGTTGCGAAAGTTTCCAGCTTCTGCCCGGTCGTTCGGTTTTTCGCGGAGAATCGCGAGCAGAATCGCGGGGAGAATCGCGGGCAGAATTCTTCGCTCGAGTGGGAGCGAATCGTTCTGCGCAGATAATGGACGTGTTTTCGGCTCGTTGTCTCGAGTGGGACGATCCATTTCGTCGGACCGTAAGCGAGCGGGATTCGATGTACGTACATGCGCGCCATTCTTAGCTGCCGCGAGCGACGCCCGACTCTCCCGATTCTCCCGATTCTCCCGTCTCTCCCGTCTCTCCCGATTCTCCCTATTCTCCCGATGCCTGAATATCGAACATCTGCTTCTCATATTTTCGCCACAAGATTCCCCCTGTTTCCGCCTCTCATCCATATTGTGTGCCTCTCGTTCTTCTGCTTCAAGCTAGTACTGACCGCTCTTTCTACCATCATCAGTATATTCTTAGAATATTTAGGAATGGTTTTTAGAATTATGACGCGTATTGCATTAATGAAGTATGACGCATGACGCAAGGTCGTTCGAGAACGGATTTGGATGTTCAGCTAAGGATACGGAATCGAATGAAAGCGAAGAGGAATCGGCGTGGGAGCGAGGATATCGAAAGCCAGGCTCGTTCGCTTATCGGGATCGGGAACGATGCTTATTGTTGGCCATTTATCATGGAGAATTGGGTAGGTATCGCGAGCTGCCCGATGCCGATAAGGGCGGCGACGCAGTGCTCTCGATACCTTCCTACCTTCTCCCCTCGCTCCCAGGGCGCATCGATATTTCTACAGAGCTGCCAACCTGCCTGACGTACATTTCCGACTATCGGGACATACTCATCCTGAGCGTCACATTTTTTATTGGCCGAGAGATTCGACGGCGCCAAAAGTTCAGCTCGAAATTCCGATTACAAGACATGTTCTTGGATAAAAACGTTACGACTGAACTTACGATGTTGACGTCAAATGTCTAGATTCAAATGGGAGAGTAAAACTTGATTAGGGTGAAAAAGTATTGGGCTTGAAGATAGTAAGGTTTATGGTTTCATGTGCGTCTTGTAATAAGAGTATTTCAAATTCTGTGGTAATAAAACTGTGGCTTGCAAACATAGGAATGGTCGACAAAGCTCTGTCTGCTTTTTGGTTTATTCTCAACTTTGTTAAATAGTGACGATAATGGAAAAAGTTTTGGAAAACTGTTTATATTATTTTATTCCGTCGGCATCATTCTGACGCGTAATTTATCTGTCAGAGTCAGTGATATTTTACTTCCTATGAAGCTAGAATTATGGCATGAAAGGGTAGGAGCGTAAAATATTATACTTTGATATTCGAAAAATTCAAAATTTTTCTTGTCAGCGTTGGAGTGGTTAAAAAATCGTTGCTGATATTTACTAAAACTTTGATAATTAGAGCGTGAAAATAAAGGAATGTTTTTAAAAGTGAGATTTAGATTATTCTATGCCATGAGCATGGTTGAAACATCTAATTGGCCTGTGTCACAAATCTCCCTCTCCGGCCCTTTGCACGGGCAACCATCCGTCTAATTGCTCGTAGCCGAGTAATCACGCCTCTATCGCCGCTGATTACAAACTACAAGCGCCGTCAAAAATTCAGCCCGCCGCACTCGGCGGCAAGCGCGAAATTACTTTAATATTTTACTAGCCCACTAGAGGCGCCGGTTAACACTTGAACTCGGAACCATCTATCTACTTCTCTTTCTCCCACTTTCTTCGAGGCCAGCCTCCCTTCCTCCCTTCCTCCCAGCCACCTTTCCATTTTCACCCGGCTGGAACGGGCAGAATTCGCGGTTCGAGAATCACGGAATAATGAGGCAGAAATTATTTAAACAAATGCCGGTTATTATCGGGAAAGTTTCGACTTCCAGACTCGCCGAACACCCACCGCCCCTCATCCTCCGAGGCTGACTGAACTTCCAACTTTCAGAAACGCTGTGCAGATCCGCGAGGTGAAGGAGGGCAAGAGTTCGTCGCTGGGGTGGAAGAGAGGAGAAGAAGAAGGAGAGAGGGAGCGAGAGAGGGAGCGAGAGAGGGAGCGAGAGAGGAGGGTGGAGGGGTTGAAGGGGGCTAACCGCAACTTTGTTCGGTTCCGTGTACGCCGTGCGACGCGGCATCCATTATAATGTGAGTCGCAACTTTGGCCGCAGCGAATGAGGCCTGAGATGTTTCGCCATCCTAACACGCCCTTTCCTCCTTGCGAACCTTATCTTTATTTTCGATGGGTGCGTTCTTTATATTTCTTCAGGCTGTGCGATATCCGCTTCGTTTTAAAATAAATAACTCACATTCATATGACATGCATCAATACGATTTTAGGTTACTGACTGTGAGCAATGTTTCATTTTCATAAACGTATTAATGCACAGTTCACGGACGTGACTGCAAAATGTTATATGGTAGATGTAATCGCCTTTTAATTTCATTTATACTAATATAATGTCGCGCATCGGATAAATTATTATTTCAATTTGCAGAAAAGTTACAGAGTTTCGGAGGTTAATTACTGATTATTCAGCCTGAATAATTGTAATACTATCTAATTTTAGCGCATTAATGACCATATGAATTTAAGCGGATATATTGCATACATACGCCCCATGATTTCTGTCGAAAGCAAGAAATTCCAAACGGATTATAAGCAGGAACGGGCACCAACCTTACCGACTTACCATCGGCACGTTTTACTTCTACCAGAACGTCGAATCAGAAGAAATCGAAGAACGAGTAAGGATATTGCGTCAAAGATCAGGGACAGATATCAGTACTCCATAACTGCATCCGATAAACCTGATGGAACTTTTTCTATCCGCCGTAAACGCGGAGAAAGTTCCATCCGATCGACCAGCCGCAGCTGACATTTTTTCTGTATTCTGTCTCCCTCCCTCTCTCCCTCCCTCTCACATGCGCATTCTATCTCTCTATTACTCTCTCGTTCATTCTCTTTCGTCTGTCCGACCGACACGGTTTCCAATTTGGAAAAGCCGCACTGGGAGCCTTTTTTATTAGGCGAGAGAAGGCTGCCGGGAAAGGGAAGGGAAAAGGGCTGAAAAATGGGAGGGTGGAGGAGCAGAACAAAAAAGGGGCGAAAAAAATGGCGGAGGTAGTGAAAACGAAGCACGACATGGGCGGGCTATTTAATTGAGAGCCCCATCCAATGTAATTGGCCGTGGCCGAACTTTGTCTTCGGAGTTGAGAATCATCAGGGGATACACACGATGATGGTCGAGCAGATTTTTCTATCCCACCGCGAGCTGACTCTCAAGTTCTAAACGGAAGTGGAATGCGGGTGAAAAATTGGTGGACGGCTGTGAAAGACTTTTATCTTTACGACAAGCCGGGGTAGTTGGACAGATTTCAGGTGTCAGAGAATTTCTGACTGTACATATTTAAGTTGAGCTCGATTAGAAATTTATTATTTACGCGATGGAAAATATTGTAATTGTATGCCTTTATTGTAATCCATAGAGAGAGTGTGTGATTATCGACCGTTCGCTTTGATCGACAAAGAAGTTGAACGGGCGATCGAGGATAATCGACATGACGTTTTCGAGTATTGCAACAAGGACTTGGTCCACTCGAAATTATGGATAGGATAATGCACGGCTCGAACGGACGTGAATCGGCTCTGAAGTGGATCTGAATGGTGATCCGTGTGCCATATCGACATCCTGTGCATCCTGCCAGTTGCCTACAACCGGCCTGACTCTTGACCTTCGAGCCAATTTGAGGATCAGCGAATTTATTGTAATATCGTTTTCCTACCGTTCCTTCCAATCACCCTTCTTCCCCATTTATCAAATTCTGTTCGACTCTGAGAAGAAAAGTTACTGTATTCTCAGTGTCAGTGGTACTTTCCCCTTAATTCGTGTTGATTTTGACTCGACGTGGACCAACGCGGGAAAGCGTAGTCGAATGCCACTGAATACTTGAGGACAGTGGCTACAAAGGAGGAAAGTCAGTTAAGCCAGCGTCATTCGGAGAATTCCGGGCAGGAGGGCGACGTAATATCACCTAATGTCACGGTGTTAAACGGGAGTGAGAGCGGGATTTAGCGTGGCAATTAGTCGCTGGCTTGGCAATTAAAACAATTCTCACGCCCTCTCCTATACGGCTGCTATTCCTTGGGCCCTCCCCAATTAATACCCATCGTCCTGCACTGTCTCTCCTAAGCTGGATATTCCAAGGACCTACGTTACCCTGTTGACTGCTGCCCGAACAGACATCTCTCCCGTTTCGGACATTACATTATTCATTCGCCTAAATGATTTTCCTTACTACACGCTATTGAATAAATCAGTTATTCGTGGTGGAAAAGATTGAAGGATAAAGAACACTTGCATAAATCGCAACTGGCTTTATCTGTTCTTTATACCATTTTCTGTGGATACATTGTCGAGGATTGATATTGAATTACTTATTTCGACGATATAAGCTGGGCAGCTGTAAGCTGCAGAATGTGTATTATAGAATTTTTGTAGGTGTGGTGAGGAGCAAAATAATATATGGAACCGATACGAGTGGCATGAGGTGCGTGTTGACACTGCTCGTGCTTTGCCTTGTTTTTGCCCTCTAGCTGCGAGCGCGAGCCGATTTCGAGTCGGCGCTCTACCGTGCTCACTCAAGCGTGCATTTTTTTCAATTTTTCTGCCGCGACGGGAATCGAACCCCGGTCCGCCGCCTTATGAGCCAAATACTCTACTAACTAATACTTTTACACTATTTTACCTTAGTTTACATCGTAACCGGACTGTTCGAAGTGCAACAGTTCAGGGGATATGGTCACAAATATGTATTAAAAAATCAAATTCATGATTGAACTCCTTCATATCAATATATGTTTGACTAAGGCCTACCAAATACATTGAACTGGAGTTCCTGGATACGATTGAAGAGGGATGAACGAATCATAAAACAGACAACACACTCTTCTGAATTGACGGACCTTTTGCGCAACTTTCAAGCAGCTACATGTCCGATTACTCAAAAAGTTGGGAAAGAATAGCGTCGTTCCGAGAGCTGGCCAGTGCCCTCGCAGCACACATCATACACATACACACAGAGAGATACATGTACACACTGATTTACAGATACACTGGACGGAAGGTAGAGATTCGAGTCGAAAAGAAGCGCAAGTTTTATCAATCCGTGCACTCGTCGGCTTCCACTGTTATCGTCGAAGCTGGCAACGGATGAAAAGTCGTTTTCAGAAGAGGAAAAGGGGAATTGAAGAGGGTAGAGGCGGTGAATCAATGGCTGCATCACCTTGATATTCGGTACCGTTCGATGTTCCCCTCATACTTCGTAAAAGAAAGCCGGGAAATAACGGCATGCTTCGGCTTGGTTTTTTATTCGGCAGTTTCCTGTTAATATGTTTTGATAATTGTTTGATATTATTTATGTATGTTGTGGTTACATCATTGACTTTAATGTTACATTCGAGTGAGCTTACACAGAATAAATTTAAAGTTGGACAAACGCAAATTTTCTCACGTATGCTTTCCATGGATTGTATTCAGAATATTCAGAATATTTTGATTCGATTATGTCGTGGTAATATTAATCGAGTGTTGTGACTGCATAATTAATTATCTGTCTAATTATGCAGGCCCACAATCTTATAGTAAGATTAAATCGAATTTAACAACTTGGCTGTAAAATATCAATTATGTTGCGATATGAATATTATTAAAAAATACGATTGCTCGACAACGTTACATTTGATTGATAACTGTATCATTTCCGGTATATTAAACGCATAAAACAAATCTGTTAACCTACTCATACATATCTACGGGAACGTATCTAAAAATCCCAAATGTTCAAGCATACTATACTCTAATTGACAGCAACATAATAAGTTAGCAGTATTTAGACAGTAGAAGGTTCAAGTTCGCATAGGGGCCGAAGAAACGTCGAAACGTCGAGAGATGATAAATTCGTAGCTATCTGGCATCCCGCATACTGAAACGAAATTGCCAGAAGGGGGTGGGTCGGGGTGGAGGGTGAGTATGACAAAGGGCGGTCTCTCCGAACGAGGAAATAAGTGCGAGACAAAGGAGGGAATAAGCGCAGAATGCGAGGAGAAGGATGAGACCGATAGTCTTCTCTCTTTCACCTTCTGATAGTCTAGTTTTACTGTCTTACTGATAACCGTCTAATACGTCTGGTGTCGAACGCGATCAGGCCCTCCTTTCGATGCGGACGGCTATCGAGTCCCTTGTCGGGATTGATAAATTTATTAGAATGACAGAGAAGCCCTTTGGGGGAGAGAGTACATATGTTAAGGGAAAATTAAATTATCGATGGCAGCCACTCTTTCGAAGAAAGGGCGACGTTTATATACGTTACGTTTGACGTGCGAGATGATAATCGATCAGGTGGGGGAAGAAACTTTTTAATCGACAGCTCGATACTAACTGATTATGTCGTGTCGCGTGAAATGTCACGCCGATTTAATCTAATCATCTGATCATCTGCTGCAGCTATTACAGGCCGAGATATAATTTGAAAAATATATATAGGATTACATTTGACAAAATCACATTTATAGTGTGACATGAAATGGGATCGTGCGCATAAACTGTTCCGTTTGTGCAGCTTGCAATAATGTTAATGATGAATTTTGTCGCACTGCTCTCATTTGATGTTTTAAGCTGGACGATGCGATTACGCCTGAATTAAAACTAAGTACCAACCACCCTCAGAAGCTTTACGAAATGAGAGCGAAACGGGCGAATGAAACAATCGAAGCTCAGATTGAATTACGGCGATGGATTTTTGGCGATTACTGAAAATTTTGCTATGTGAGAATCATCGGTTTTGCTTCCATCAATAACTCTTAGCGGGCGTAACGCAGTTGAGGCGAAAATTCGTTTATGATATCCGCTCGACGTCAAACGGTCAACTGTCTCGAGTGGCATTGTCCGAGCGGCGGACTGCTTTGGCATTGTTATTAACTACGGTGGATAATTGCATTGGCGAGAGGAGGGAAGTTGGCTGCGCGGCATACAAAGTGGCCCGCGGCGATAATTGTCGCTATTCATTCGGCGCGAGAGCGGAGGCGTTATCCAAAGCGCATGCTCCCTCGCCATTGCCAACTGAATGTTCTCCTCGCTTCTCTAGCCTATCCTAGCCTATCCTAGCCTATCCTACCCCTCGCAACACTCAAAAATATTCTACCCGCCGTTCCACCCTTACTTAGGAAAAGAATCTAAATCAGGCGCCAAATCAAAGAATCGAATACCGGTCGACTCCGATGTTTTCATAATTTACGGAGTAATAAAAGGAGAACGCTTGCAAAAGCTTCAGCGTTAAAAAGTAGCGAGCGCGAGCATTGAATCTTACTAAAAATTAATCACGAGGAACGCATAGGAGGAATAATAAAAAGCAGCTCGCAGATATCGGCAGGCAGTGGATGCCATTGCGACGGGCCAGTTGTGAATTATCGAGTTCCGAAGTGCGCAACAGTAAATCAAGCGAGACCACCCCCTCCGCTATCCTCCGCCACCCTCCTGCCCGCCTTGGCGACCCTCTTCTTCGCCCTGTCCGGCGCGTATCGATTTTAACCGATCGCCCGATTTCCTTCCCCCGAATATGGCACCTCGATAATGTTGTGTCGTAATAAGCGGCGATCAGTGCTGCGGGGGTGGAAAGACGAGAGAAGGAGGATATAACGATATTGACAGCGCCGCGTTCGTTTTTGAGAAAAATATTGTCCAGGGATGGAGGATGACTTCTTGCGCTGACGCTCACCGAGAACAGTTGGCCTGGAAGTTTGAAATCTCTGCTGGAAAACTTTGTTTCGCTGTCTCATTATTCTTTAGTTTCATCGAAAAATATTTAAAGGCACTTGATATTTCGGAGACGTTTATTGACGTCGGAATTCTAAATTATTCTATTAGGCAGAAAAATAGAAGGATTGATACCCATGCAATTGTTTATTTGTGTTTTTTTTATTGTTTATTTGATGTAGTCACTTAATTTAAATTGCAAAAATGTTCGGCGTTGCGAAAGAAAAGCGTGCGTCGCCTATCGTCCCCTTCTCTCGATTCATAATATTTAATTCAATCTCATTGGCCATTATCACCGCACAGAGGAAATTGAAAGGTATCGAATAGCGATAATTGAGAACACTCGTCGGAGCGACTGTTTTCAATCGAGGGAATAAACGGTGAGAACGAAAAATCTGGGCAAACTATCCCGTACCTCTCAAGTCAATCAATTTTTTCTGCTTTGAATGGAGACGATGACGTGGCTGAAATGATTTTTACAGTCCCATCCGCCATTATGATAATTCGCTACACGCCGGGGGCGCATTAATTAATGTCGCATTAATTATTCGACGTTTCGTTCTTGCGCAAAATAGAAACTGAACCCACCTACCGCCGCATTGACGGTTGACATAATAAAATGCCGATCGAAAATCAAGGAAAATTGCCGGGAAAACTTCGGGTAAACTCGTGCGGGCTTTCATTAAAATTTGCCCGGGAATCGCGTGCTGGCCATTTCCAAATTCACGTTTCGATTCGCAGCGTAGCTCGAAATTAGGCAGAAATTTTGCAACGCTGGTTAACCGGAGCTGTAACGGTGACCGACCGGTATTTCTTGCTGGCGTTTGCTGCGGATCAGCAGCGCAGAACGTTCGCTTTTTGAACCTCGCCAAAAATTCGCCGCATCTGCTTTACCCTCTATTCCAACGCTGCCGATGCGTTTTTGTTAAAAGAATTTCGGTGCTTCGCTTAACTTTCCGCTAACGCGGCCACTAAAATCCTACGATTAATACGATTATAATCACCTAACTGTAACCTACAATTACAGCGATTATGTATTATATTAAACTAAAATTTATTAAAACACTAACGTATCTGAGAATTAGTAATTAAATCAGCCTTCATATTTATCGGGTAATTACAATGACTAATTGTACAGTTTATGTAGAATTACAGTTGTAATGTGTTTTAACCGTACGAGCTCCGGCAAATGTTACACGCGAAATATGCATGGCTACGTACCGGAAGAATAAATAGACCGATGATTGAAAATTAGTAATAACATGAGTAATACTATGTAACAGGCATTTCAAATTTAATATTTTTAATAAACGCCTATACACGTACGTTGGTTGCCACAATTTATTCCATTTAACAAGAATTTCCCAATGGAATGCAACTTTATTACATTATTAAGTCGACAAGGCGCGGTTTTACGGAGCAAAATGGTCGCAGGCAAAGTTTCGCGAATGCGTGCATACCCAGTGGCCGTTAATCGAGCGGAATCGAGCGAAATGAAGCGAAATCAAGGATTTTTGCCCGACTGCCGTTAGAACGCGTTCGCTCATGTGCCCTCACGCACATATGCGAGATAGGTCGGCACAATTACCGGTGCATACCTGGCTGCCACGCGAATAATGTTCGCGTACGCGCACACGTGCCCACGCGCACACGCGCACACGTTCATCCACGCGCCAAGGAACGTGAAATATCAGTTTCCGTAAGCGCATAGTAGTCGACGTTTACTTCAAGCGCGGAGTATGTTCAACTAAATAGAAACGGATAGCTCGAATTCCCTTAGCGATGCGGGGAGAGAGAGTTTCGGGGGCTGAAACCCCTTATCGAATACCGGCAGGGCAGCTTCCCGAAGAATTCTCTCGACTTTCCCACCCTGCTCAAGGCACATAAAGTACATAAATCAAGCGACGCATCCCCGCCGAGTCAGGCGTAAGCTCGAAATCTCATTAATGGATAGCGCTCCGACGTTATACTTATATTATGATCGGGTAACATAGGGGTGGGGGTAATGCGGATTACTCGGGACAAGAATGACGCCCGGAAATTTGACGTCGAACATTCTCTACACGATCAATTTCAAAGACTATAATGTTTGGAATCTACTTTGATAAAACAGTCTATCGCTTTCATGGCAATATGGACACGTTTACTGCAGTAATGTCTGAAACTAACATTAAATACTATAACAAGTTAATTATTACGAAATTAATCAAAGACCAGCACCCATAATTGGTGCATAAAAAAAACAATAAATGCACCTTTCAAGAGTGCACAGATATTCGTTGCTAGAATACCAATACAGGTACTCCTTCGAGGAGGAAAAATGAGCAGCCTTGAAATTGGGGAATCATACGAGACTCCAGGCTAGAAAGCGCGCCCCGAAAGAAGGTGGTTGCCTCCGGATGCAAGAACGAGGCCCGCATTGGCACTGATTCCGTGCGAGCAGTTTGCCCTCGGATTTGGCTTGGTGGGCGTATGTCCTGCATCGACAAACAGCGTGTAGCCGCATTGTGAGGGGGTAAGCAGCAGCCGTAAGCAGCAACCGTAAGCAGCAGCCGTAAGTAGCAACCGTAATCCGCACCCGATCATCCGGCACCACGTCGACAGCCCACACCAAGGCCACACACCACCCACAGACATGGATATGGATAAAGCCAGCCTGGCTAGGAAAGGGATCGTCGAAAGAAGCCTCTTCCTACTTCCGGCGAGCAAGGGCTGCTAGCAAGGGCTGCGAGCTAGGGCTGCGAGCAAGGGATGCGAGGACCGAGATTTCAATTGAAATTCACTCCCAGGATTCAGAGAGTCACGTCAGGCTATATAGCCTCCTGCCGACGGGAGAATCTACTGTACACTCTGCGCATCTTGTGCATGAGGGGACATGGAACTATCTGTAACCCAGTAACCTATGCAGGATCTATGCAGGATCTGTGCCGGATTGCGAGATAGTTCTTAACTCAAATCAAAGTACTCGTAACAAAAGTCTATTGACAACCCTGGCAACGTGTCACAGCAACGCTTTAAAATTGAACCTAACATCGATCGCGAATGAAAGAAATCTGATAAGAAATTCATCTGGCACAACTGAGTTGTATATTCAACCTCCTAGAAGGAAGGTATAATTTCTGAGTAACGTGAAAGTATTAGTTATTAATTGCTTGCTACGATGGGGAATTGAATGCGGAATTCTGACTAACGGGGTGGTCTCTGCGAAATCGTAAATCGCAATCAGGCCATCCTGCCGCCACGAAGAGTCTGGGCCGAGGGGCCATGAATAAACAATTTTAATCATCTTCCCGTCCGACGAATTTGGCCACGACCGGGCATGGGGACAATGCTGAACAATGCTGGCCGAAGAGAGGGGTCGCCCCGTCTTTCTCTGACCTTCCTCTGACCGCCTCTGTCCTCGTTTATCCTCCTCGTACTACTGACGGCAATGGGCAAGGCAAGGGGCAAGGCAAGAGGCAAGGCAAAAGGCAAGCGAAAAGACTTGCGCCTCGGTGGTTCAGAGTGCGGTAAACTTCGCTGAATGGCCGAAACCTCCTCTTCCTCTTCAGCGGATGAACCTGCGATAGCTTTCGGTCAATGACGAGCATTGAGTGGGAAGAGGATTCTCTCTTCGGCCAGGTAGATGTCAAATTTTTACGTGCCCGGAACCTTCTCCAAACGTATTGCGCGGAATAACAGAAATAGCGGTCGTTATAACGTAAGATGGAGAATAAAGAGGTTCGGGAGAAGAGGCATATATAAGGTTGGGGAAAAAGAAATCCATTATTTTTTCGGTACATGGCTGTAGTGAACGATATCTCGTAAAGTATCGATCAAAAAATTTGAAATTTATGCTCGTTGTAAAGATGACATTTCACACTAAAAAAAATTCTTTTGTTGTTTTTTGTTTCGTCCATTCAGTTGTGAGTTACAGGGTGTTAAAAATGGAAGTCAGCAAAGCGAACATTCGGTACATTTTACAGTTTTTCTTCGATAAAGGCGAAAATGCAAGCCAGGCGGCTGAAATTGTAAATGGTGTTTATGGTGCCGATACTGTAACAGCTAATTACGTGCAATTTTGGTTTCGTCGATTCCGTTCAGGCATTTTTGATGTTAAAGATGCACCTCGCGCAGGCAGGCCCATCGTCGAAAATGTCAACCAAATCGCAGAAATAATCAATATTGACCGGCATGTTAGTAGCCGTAGCATCGCTCAGGAGCTAAAGATCGACCATAAAACAGTTTTAAACCATTTGCGCAAAGTTGGATTCAAAAAGAAGCTCGATGTTTGGGTGCCACACTAATTAACACCGAAAAACATGTTGGATCGAATTTCCATCTGCGAAGCCTTGGCCAAACGCAATGAAATCGACCCATTTCTTAAACGGATGGTGACTGGGGATGAGAAATGGGTCACATACGACAATATTGTGCGAAAACGATCGTCGTCAAAGCGCGGTGAAGCAGCTCAAACGGTGGCCAAACGAGGACTAACGGCCAGGAAGGTTCTACTGTGTATTTGGTGGGACTGGAAAGGAATAATTTGTTATGAGTTTGTTTCCGTATGGCCAAACACTAAATTCAGATCTCCACTGTCAACAACTGGACTGTTTGAAGCTAGCGATTGACCAGAAACGGCCAGAATTGGCCAACAGAAGAGGTGTTGTGTTCCATCAGGACAACGCCAGGCCACACACGTCTGTAGTGACTCGCCAGAAACTCTTGAAGCTTGGTTGGAAAATTTTAATGCATCCGCCATATAGTCCGGACCTGGCACCAAGCGATTACCACCTTTTTCTCGCATTGCAAAACATCCTGTGTGATAAGAAATTGGAATCAAGAGAAGATTGTGAAAATCGATTATTAGAGTTTTTCGCCAATAAGGACCAAAACTTCTATGAGAGAGGCATTATGAAATTACCTTTAAAATGGCAACAAATTACCCAACAAAATGGTCCATATTTGACCCAAATCGGAAAATCCAAAGCATGTTAAATAAAGTCTTGAACTTCGCGCAAAAATAATGGATTTCTTTTTCCCCAACCTTATATAAAGAAGGCGAAGTATTCTAAAATCGGTCAATTAAAAATTCTATTAACTTGCCTCTTGCTCTGGCCTCCTCCTATTGTGTAAATTTATCAGCGGCATTTCCGAATGAAAGAAGCTCGGGGCAAGGGAGGGGGAGGCATTGTACGGTATAATACGTGTAATTCAAGCGAAAATTATAATTTACCGGGAGGCGAATCTTCTCCCGGCGCTGTTCGGAATAACAATTTGAAATTTAGATTAAAACGAGAATCTACGCTGGGAAAGTGGACTGTGCAGCGGTCTGCGGCGGTCTGCGGCGGTCTGCGGTTCCTGGGAGGCAGAATTTTCATATGACGCGGCTAGAAATGAGACTGTTTCGAGAACTGTAAATGTAAGTAGCTGCCGCGGATGTTCGCTCGGGAATGTAAGTAGAAGAACTTAGCCTTCGGAAAAACTTGCGCCGCCTTTCTCGCCCTAATCCCGCCCGCAATACCGAAATCCTCGTCGCCTTACTTCCCCCAGGGAGTACCACTCTCGCGGCAGGTATTAAATCCAGCAGCGAATTTAAATGCGCTTGCCGAGAGGGCAGGAATGCGCTGCCGTTCTACCACATTTTTTCCCTCCAATTCGATTTTCCGCTCAAGTTGCTAAACAAATTCCTTTTTCATCTAACAGTATAGCCAGAGTTCCTAAAGGTCTGAATTATTGAACAATAAATAAAAGAAAAAAAATGAAAAAACAATGTTGATCGTTTAGTTGCGACAAGAGGTAAGTATGGGCAAAAATAAGCAACGGTCTGATCAGCTTTCAAATTCTTGACTTATAGTAGTTGCGTACCGCGCGCGTACGGTTCCATTAATTGGAGTCACTGAACAGAAATAATCCTGAAACCCTGTGAAACCATAATTTCACAAGGAGATAAAACGCAGTATGTCAGCTTCACTGTTAGTTTCTGAGTCATTTCAACTTGGCAGCCGTCAGTTTGCAGCGCTGTAAAACAGTCAGGCGTCAAATCTGTGACAATATACATGGAGCCGAATGACAATAGGTGATTCGGATGTGAGGTGGTTGAAGATGGGGGATGGAATGCACGTCGGTGGGGGTCGAGGTCGGGGCGAAACAACGACGCGACATTTGTAATTCAGATAAACCTTAAGTTCAACTAACGGACGCAGAAGCCGTGGCGAGTTATGGTGCCGCTTTGTTCCGCATAAATGCTCCATGGTGGTGGGCGGGAGGAAGAATGGCCGGAGGCTGACGCCGGGAGAGAAAACGAAAGACCCGAGTTGCGGGGGGAAAAAATTGTTGGAAGGCGGACAAAGGGCGAGCGGAGTGAAATTTTGAAATAACACGAATTTATCGCGCTAATATTAATGTGCGGATACGGTTGCGGGATGTGTGCCTGTGCACGCGCATGCGCGGGCATAAAACGCTGTTTAATGTGCGATGTAACTAACAAGAATCATGAAGCAAGCAGTAGAGGAAATCGGTCTGTTTTCGACTTACGTTACGATCTTTGCAAAATTATTCTTACTTAACATTCTACTGCCGTCTTGATAATGTAGATATTATGACAGAAATGCGCAGACACGAGGAGAGGAAAATTGTTGCCATAAGGCCGCAGCCACGTAAAAGAAGGAAACGCGCGGCAAACTAAATCCTAACATCCGTTAACCTTTCTCATACGACAGCCGCATAGAAAGGAGGAGCAATTAGGGCAGCCTCTCGCGGCAGAACGTCCCTCCGTCATTCCGGGCATTAAAGGCGGATTAACTGCGAGCCTCGCGAGGATATGAAATAAGAGGAAGCCAAGGCCACACTCGGCAGACTCCGAAAGTGTCCAACAACGACGTGCCAGCCGAGGGCAACAAACAATGAACGAGGGATGATGGGGGATGATGGATGTCGAAGGAACATGAGGGCAATTCTGTATGCGTATGCTAATGGGCCGTCGATTATTATCACGGGCAGCTATTATTAAGTACGTCCTTTACGATCAGTGTATCGGGTTAAAGCCTCGAGGCTCCTTAAGTGGCGGATTATGTTTCACGGAGTTTACGGTGGCGCAAATTGAATAGTCGGATAAAAAGGTGGCTGCAAGGTAAGAGAGACCAGGAAGGAGGTAGGGGGGCGGTTGAGGGATCGGCACCTTAATGGCCGGCTGAAAACTGTCGGCAGAAGAAGCTGAAAGTGAGATACGTCGCGCAGTCTATTTTTTTTTCGGCCGGTACAAACAGCTGCGAACAGCTTCATTAATCGGGATTAGCGTCGGGCGAGGGGGCAGGGGCTGTTTTGCGTTTTGTTCGCCGCTTTTTTTGCATCGGGCCGAAGGAAAAAATTGAGTTATGAAGCGTCAAGTTAAGCTTTATCGGTTAAAGGGATAGCGGCGCTCGAGTGTGCGACGGATGCAGCTGCAGTTCCGAGCAGTTTCACCTACTCTCACGATGCATTGCGCTGCTGAGACTGTGTATAACCGGATGTGGATACGGATGCGGACGCGTGTGCTGGTACATAGATACTGGGCCAATATTTGCAGTTTTGGAGTTTATACAATACGAATAAACTGTGAATGTGTGCTGACGTTGGTATTGGTATGCGAATATTATCGGACATGTGCGGTTATGGAAATATAATTTATAATGTGGCGGTGGGTTGTTATATTTACGGGGATGTAATAAAGATTTGGGAATGTCATATTTGAGTATTGAGTAAAAAATTGTGGTGCGCGATATTTACGAAATTTGAATCTGTACGAGTTCGCAAAAGTTACACGTAAAAATTTATTGAAAACGCGGAAATGTTGACAAGCGTCATGTGCATTGTTGATTTTTCTTTTTCACTGTTATTCCCAATTTTTCTGAGTAATGGTACATACCTAAATGCTGCTCTGCTCTGATCATTAATTAGAATTAAGTGAATTGCGTAACTATTCAAGGCAAACTATCTGAAAGTAAATTATGAATACGATGTGCACACCAAATTCTCCATTTCCTTTTCTATCTACAACCCTGTTACATTCTCAACATCTATACGTTATATTTACAATCCGAAATTGCGAAGTCTGTTAATTTTGCGTGACAAAATAATTGGCAGTCAGCGCTTTATCTGCCTAATTCTTTGTTCCCATTAGCACGTACGATTTCCTTTTCATCGTTAATACATCTGTAGGTAACATCTGGGTACTTAACCACATTTCCACTGCGAGTGCATATATTTGGCAATTAATTAGAATTAATGTAGCTCGTCCGAAATTAATCCGAGGAGACTGTCAAAGCGTACGTGCCCACCTGGAGGGATAGAGAGAGAGAGAGAGAGAGAGAGAGAGAGAGAGAGAGAGAGAGAGAGAGAGAGAGAGAGATGTTAGTCACGTGTTGCACTCTGTGCATCGTCGCATTCATCAGGCGTCAGATGCAGGAACGTCTTACGCGTTTCACTTTGGATGTAGACCGCAACTTGTTTGCAGCTATTCCCCGCGCACGGCCAGGCGACAGATATATTCAGGTGTCCCACGAGTGCATTAGAGAATACGTGAGGCGTGCTAGATCGACAGTCAGATACGTGCAGGACGAGCGGGATCGTCCTCCGGCTCAGGGAGGGCCAAATGGACTAGAACCGAACCAAGGATACAGCCAATTTCTCCGCATTGGCCAGTCCGGAGAAACCAAAAGTTATGCCACCAAAGTCCGTACTAATTAACCTTCAAGACGACGATCGTTCTGCACTCTTAAGAAAATTATAATCGGAGAAACCAAAAATTATAACAATATGAATAGAAATCCAGAAAAGTATAGGAGGAAAATAACGATTACGAAAAACAGTAAACTGAAATATGAAATTAATGGGACCAATAATGGGATAATTAAAAAATTAGATTATAAAGTACCTGTAGTTATTTTGCATTCAGAGCACTGGATGAATTATTCCAGTAACATTGAATACCAACATTGTACGATTCCGTACGAGCTGACATTACATTTGCAGAGCCACAGCACAGTCCCTCGGTAAGAATGGTCCAGGTAAATGCACCTTAACCAAACCGGACGTAGAGGCAATTTCTATCTTCACCCCGACGAGGATAGCAAGAGCCGGTAGAAATGATACCAAGAGCTGGCAGCCGGCTCGCCGGGGTTAAATAAAGTAAAATAACGGATACAGAGAAAGCTCGGGAGAAAGCTTCGCTGCGGATCCGTGCTTCGCCAATTCCTCCGAGTTCAGTGTCCGAAGACTAAGCGTAGCTGTACAGAGGGGTAAGAAGAGGCAAGAAGAATAAGAGGTCGCGAGGTCGGCTAACGAAAGAGAGGCATGACGTGCTCCCAGACGCCGAGAACGTATTAACGAAGTGCACGTGGGATATTTGAGTGTCGAACACCTGCTGCATCTGTGCGCTCGCGCGAGCGCACTCTCTCTCCTATCGCACCGAAGGTAATTTAGTTAGCGGGCCGCGTCTGCTATGTGTTTTTCCTCGATCGTTCTGTTTTAGTTTGAAGCGCGACCGGGCTGCATCAATTATCCCGATGAAATTCGCCCCGCCTCGCGTCAAGGGCCTGAAACATTCCCTCTTCCTCCTCAGCTGCTACCCATACACGGCACTCACCTTCCGCATTTTGGGAGATTAAAATAAAGTATCTTCCGAAGGAAACAGAAATGTTTTCCGAACTTGAGCTACAGTGTATTTCATATGTATGTAGCCTAGAATTCTGACGCACAGCGAGAGGGAAACAAAAGGACATCGCCGCGGAGAGGGATCAATCGCCTCCACCGAGCGATCGAGGATCTTTTATCTGAGCGGAGGATCCGACGGAAACTGTTTCATCGGCAAGCGTGCGGCTACGTGACGCTGTCGAGAGAATTGTTCTCGAGGCCCGGGGGACTCGTCACGTACCGATCAGGCAAAAACGGATTCTCCTACCCACCCCCTCCCCTTCCTCCCTCCCTCGACCTCCCTCACCACCTCTCGATCATCCTGCGAGCCGAAAGCCGTCCGGGTGCCAGCACTGCATCTGCCCCCCCCCCCCCCGATGGCCTTTTATATTGGAATTCCTCGAATTTTTCTCGCCGAGATTCCACGGAGTGCGTTACCTACCCTGCCTACCCTCTTCCTCACCTTCAGCGGGCCACTACCTCCTGCCATACTCTTCCATTTGCCTGTATCTCTTTCCATCGCCTGCCAGTTCGCTCGGATCGTTGAACCTGTCTTCCTCCATCCTGCTCTGGCTCATTCGATACTCGCCTTTTTTCCCGGCAGATCGGCTGTCTTATTTTCGTCTTTTGCAAGGGAAGGGTCCTCTTTATCGCGCGAGCGATCACCTCAATAGAGTCCGTGCATGCGACATTGGAGGCTGGGGGGAGTCCTTTAGGGACGATGTAGTCCTACTGGTGTACTCAATTTTCGGAGACGGCGCCATTGATGCTGGTTTGGATTAATAGATCAATGATAGTCATGCCATACATATTTGATTTAATGAATATGTGTGCGCTTTGAATTAAACGCTCTTTGTCAAACATTTGAGGAGTGTGGGCAAACGTGTAGATTTGATTTTGAGGGTATCTATTATTAGATATATTAAATCAATAATAAATTTATGGAATCGATAGCTTTCTATATTATTGATACTGACTGTGTGATTACCGTTATTATTGCAGAGGAGCATAATCTAATATACTTAATAAATAAATTCATCAGTTTAAATTACGTTATGCCTCGTCTCATACAGGGTCTTTCTTTTAACTCGGAACGCTCGATCTAGTGAAAACGCTAACGTGGCAACAGCGCTAGACTTGATACACGCGCCGCCGGGGACAGTACGCCGGCGGTGCCGACACTCTTGACCGTATCGACTCTAGCGCTGTTGCCACGTTAGCGTTTTCACTAGATCGAGCGTTCCGAGTTAAAAGAAAGACCCTGTATATCAGATCACATTTGATGGCACAGATTTTCGCCAGAATCTCAGTACTATTCATCTATCAGAATCATTTCAGGTTTCACGGCAACTATAACCCGCGCTCCTAAACTCCTCTCCACTACATTAAACTAAATACGCGGCAGTTGCTCTGGGATTAAAAGATCATCAGGCACTCGGTTCTCCCCAGGAAATCATTCGTAGGACGCTGTCGGGCGATAACCTTGACTTGAGGCAATAATCGGTTTTGTCATTACGCAGCGTCGTAAACAAAGTTTAATGAGATTACGTGATCGACGACGTCTCCCTTCTCGCAGCGAAGCGGAAGTTCTCCCGGACATCGGGCTTCACCACTTCCGGAAGTGAAGAGAAGGGCAAGGGATGTTTGGAGAAGAGAGGAGAAGAGACGGTTTCGAGAAGGGAAAGTTGACGGAGCCTTTATCGCTGCGACCCGGAGGCTCATTTTAATCGCATTAAGTTCAACCGCCGGCACTAATGAAACGTGGATCGCGTAAGACGCACTTGCCTTAAGTGGCCGGCGAGCCTTCGTTTTAGCCGGCAACATTCTTTGACGAAATTCTATTTAAGCCGAGCGAAATTACGCTTCACTCTTGACATTTAAAGGAGCCCGCTTGCTTCAGCCTGCCTCAGTGTTTTCCTTCCGATCCAACTTCGAGCAACCTCCTCCTTCATAATGTAAAACAGTGAAATTCCTCTGCGTTAACGAAGGTAGAGGCATTGACATTTCGAACAATAAACGTTAATAGAGTAATATCGAATGACACGAATTACTCGAACAGTTGCGTTCACAGGAACAATTAAAACAGTAGCGTGCGTTTGGTTCAACAATTTAGTACGTCAAAGTGGCAGAGTAGGAAAGCGCTTATAATCAATACGTCCGACTTGCCTCTCCTTCCGCGATCCGCGACTTCCAAGTTCCGGAGAATGGCAGCATTTTTTTTCCTCTCTTCCTTCGAGCGGAAGCTTTATCGCGGCGATTTTTATCGCTGGAGCCGCCGTGTAATGAAATGCGAGTAATGAAATGCAAGTTAGGTCCGTCGGATGGAACGCGAACCCCCCCTCTCTTCCCTCCCAACGTATTGCAAGCCCTTACTGCCCTTCAACCTTCCCTCTCCACTACCTCGACCGCCTTTAACCCTCCGTTGCACTCCTATTCGCACGCAAGCCTAGACTCACGCACCGGAAGAAACGAGAAAGCTTCGGCCTGATTGAAATGGTAACGAAAGACGTGGCCAATTTGCATTTCAGCGTTTCGCATTCTCTCTCCCTCTCTCTGTCTCTCTCTCCCTTTCTATCGCAGAACGTTGAATTAATATCCGCGCGACGCGGACCGATACTTTTTTTCCGGGCCGCGAGACGCTTGCTTAACATACAGATGGCCTGGAATTTGAATATCGGCCAGGCTAGTTTTGATTGTTACGGGATGAAAGAGTGGAATGTAAGTTTCCCGAGACGGAATACTTTAGATTGAGAATCGGCTGCAGGTTGTTGTGTGGCTATTATGGAGGGATGGCTGAGATTGAATGGGAATTTCAATTTTCCAGTCGATACGTGGTGACATATTCTTGTAGTATTAATTCATAAAAATTTGTATATAGATAAAGTGTATATGTTGAAACTGTTGGATACATCTACGCATTAATTGTTGGTTGGATAATTCTATTTTACTATTGTTTAGTTATTATGAACGGCATGTCATAAAATATTAGCAGACAGTGAATGAATTCTTAGCAGAACAGTTTGCAAGGAAATTAAATATAAAAGATGAGATTTATCCATCCCGAGATATTAGGTGTCTTAAGTTATCGTGTTAAAAGGATTATAAACTCGTCGTAAAATTGGCGAGAGACTAGGTAGAGATTACGACGAACGGAGAAGAGGTAGAATCGCTGACCGGCAAGAAATACTCCCTAAAATCGTAAATGAATAGCTGTGACGCGTTGGTGAACAAGTAGGCAAGTCGTAATCCAGCGCGTTCTCCTTATTACAGGCACTTCCCGTTATATCTGGCTGCTCGCGGCAAACAGTCTCTGCTAGCCGAATTTGAGCGTTCAGCGAAACTGTTTACACTCGATCGCGAACACTGGCTGTTCTCCTAGCAGAGTTACCAACAGAGCTCCCAGCAGGGTGAAAACAGTAAGCGAAGCAGCTGCCGCGCTATTTCACGGTTAACGACGATCAGCCGAACGACACCCAGGAGGCAGAATTCGGGACTTTGTCGCGTGCAAATTCGCCGATGATTTACTAACGATAATCCATGAATGGGCCGGGCGCGAAACTCGGATCATTTCGAACGGCATTCAATTTCGATTTCTCGACACAGGAGTAGGAAATACTTTGACCGAATATGGATGTGATTTCAGATAAAGAAATTGAGTCTATTTTCCTAACAGTAGGATAAGTTACAACAAAAAAATCGGGAATTTTATTTTGAACAATAGGTAGAATTACTATACTTTATTACTTTTAGATCTCGTTCACTATCACCCTCTGAAATATTCGATATCAGTTTCGAATGCCCATAAATTCGTGACAAAGATATTTACTTCAAAATTCATCAACAACGAACCGTGCGAGGGACCATACAAAAATTCGATATTGCAATTCCACTCGGCATTTTTCCGTTTCGGGAATTCTTTAATTCCTCAAAACATCCTTAAAATATTGGGCTGAAAATATTGGCGACGGGCATATTTTATGTCTCCGGCAGGCTGGACGATGTAAAATTCATGGAATCGATCGCGCCTGTAAACGAAATGACGCGTGGACCCAGTTCTTGATTGATGTTTCGCGTTTTTGCGCCCGGAAAATTTCAATTACGACGTGAGCTCGGCCTTAATCGCTTTCGCGATTTATGCGCGAATGAAAATTTTCGTCCGAACTCGGCGCGCTCGATTCCGGAAATCGATGCTCGCCCGGCCGCATGAAATTTTAAACATTGTTTAAGTTCGACCCTATTGCCGACGAGGATAAGATTCCCGAACTTTCGGTCTATTGTTGGCCAAACGGATTGGGATCTTCATTATTCAAGGCCCGGGCTGATTTCAATATGCATTTCGTTAAATAATCGAACGGATCGACGGCGAGCGAGTTTACCCAATTAGAATTTACCTAATATTAGAATACGTCGATAATAGGGATTATCTTGTTATCCATTTTTTAATGTAATCAGGTCAATCTTCCGCTGTGGAATAGAAAATAAGTGGAGGATGTGACAGTAATTTTTATATTAAATCTAAAATACCGACGCTCATAAAATCGGTCTGAAATAGAGGCTGTTATTTCGAAAGCGGCTAATATCGTACTCTCACCCCCAAAAACAACCCCGTCAAAGCAGCCTACTCGATGTTAATACTCAAATCGACTCCGCTCAACGCTGCTCCCTAATCCAGTATTATTCCCCGAATCCAGGACAGTCCCAACAGGTAACCCTGCCATCCTCCCGGCCGAGTGACGTGACCGTTAAGATCTCGGCGTCCGGCATCGAAGCCAGTGGGGTTGCTAGAGGGGTTGCCAGCGGGGTAGTCAGAGGGGTAGCCAGAGGGGCTGTTCCTCTACACCGCGGCATTAACTGCTTAGAATTCCTCACACTCACTCCACCGGCGCACCGGTTCAGTATACTTTACTAAGTATTTCGGCACGGGGCGAGGGCGGGAGGGCACGCTCCAAGTAAGCCACAGGAGCTTAGGACAGCTCTAGACTTCCTTCTCACCCTCGAAGGCCTCCACCCCTCCACCCCCTTCACTCCTGCACCCCTCCATCGCTCCAGCCAAACGTGCCTCCGCTCGGATGCCTACCCCTTCTATCCGCTTCTCTATCCATCTCCCTCTCTCTGGCCAGAGACCTTCGGATGGCCAGCCCTGGCCAAAGGGGTGCGCACCCCCTCCTTGCCCCTCCTTCCTTTCATCCCTTCCGCAGATCCCGACGCCGTGTCTTGGCTCGAAGAGCCTTCCCGGGGCGTCGATACTAACGCTAAGTGATTTCTCCGGGCGAGTGAAGTTTCCTCCAGCCTTCCTTCACCCTCCCACCTCCCCACACCTCCCGCCCTTCGGGCCGGATGGAGATGGGGGTGAAAATATCGTCCGCGTAAGGAGGATTCCGTGCGAGAATTTATTAAGGGAAAGTTCGCCGCCCCGTTTAGCACGCGATACGGCCCGGGGAATGAGTAAAGGCTTCCTTCTTTCAGGACGATTTGCGAATTTAAGGCCAGAAGCTTTTGAACACTGTTTTCCCCCGAGTTTCGAATTGCGAGCCATTTTTTCGTCAAGCTTTGCTCTTTTACTCTGGAAGCGGAGACAAGAAATATGCATGTTCAGAAGTATAAGCATGAAATGCATAAATAGTGAACAGTAAAGAATACGAACAAACGTTATGGATCAATTATTCGACATCAGGCAGTGGAAAATAAGGAAATAATTTTGTATTTTCTGGCGCACTGCTATAATGAGAAAAGTAGCTCCTACTAACGTATCCGATCCTTGAGGTTAGTATGATTTATTAAATAATACGACTAACTGTCGTTCGTTAAATAATATGATCCGTTTAATCAGTTCGTCGTAATTTTATAACTTGAACCAAATCTTTTCTAAAATATCTAACAGTCGGAGATTCTCATAGTTCCAGTCACTTTTTTCTGTCCTCCCTGCCAGTCTTCTACTGCAAATTTTATGTTTCCCATTCCAGACTCTTTCGTCCTCTCCGTCTTAACCCACCCTCTCTCTCTCCCATAAACATTGAACCGCCACAGTTCTACCAACTTCAATCCACTCCTCATCCCCACCCCCTATTTAATCATATACCCTTCCCTGTCTAATTTTTTCCCGCAAATTTTATTTCTCCCCACCTGCAGCCTCTCCTTAATCCATCCCTTTCTCCGCTCGAATTCCCACTCGCAGACATTCAGCCTCGTCTCCAGCCAGGCTTCCTGACTCCGGAGCCCGGAGTCTTTTAACGGAAAATCGATTATTAATCGACCGTGAGATTCGCAATGGGGTGGTTGACTCAGACGTGGTAGGAAGGGTGGTGAGTATGCTAGGGACGAAGGAGCTCCCAGAAAAAGCGTAAGGACTTTGGATATTCGGAGCGATTCGCCAACGCCATTCCGTCCGACGAATGGAGCACTTATCCCTCCTGTATTTAATGCAAAATGGCCCCGCCGCCGGATTAGGACGCGAATCGTCGGCAAGAGCGTGTTAACCTCCGCCGGGGGTGTCATTTTTCACCCCCTTAATAGCCGAACGGGACTTCGAAGAATTGCCCGCTTCCTTGATTGGGGAGGCGTTCCTTCGCGAGCTTCCCTGTGCTTTATGTCGCAGGATGAGCGCTTGTTTTATGGACGATGGATGTCCTAAAGCTCCATTTCACCGAACAGTCAATTATCACCGCCTGACTTTTACCGCTAAATCTGTCAACCGCTGGATCAATCTGTCATTTTCTAGATTATTTCTGTACTCTGCAGATTGATGAAATGATGCTGGTGTTACACCGATTATAAGTTAGACGTGGATAGCTTAAATGTATAAAATAGATAATGTATTAGTTTGGAAAGAATGTGTTGGAAAATATGTTGAGGGGAAGGGAAACAGAATAATGTATGGACGCGTTTGATGAGATAGCTGAAAATGAGTATTGGGAATATCTGTGGTTGAGGTGAGAAGCAAAATAATATATAGACCCTTGATGCGTGCTATGTGGTTGCGTGTTGGCTGACTACTGCCTGCGACTTGTCTTTGCCCTCTGCCGCGACCGCTTCACGATTTCGATTCGGCGCTCTGCTGTGCTCACTCAAGCGCGCATTTTTCTTAATTTCTCTGCCGAGACGGGAATCGAACCCGGGTCTAACCTAAAGCAGGGAAAAGGCGTACGCATGTTCGAAAAGTAAAGTAGGAGAGAAGAAGAATAAGCTGAAGAAGACTATAAGGAGTAGAAGAAAGTGGTTGTCCGAGGGGAAAGCGTTTAGTATCCGGATGGAATAAGGTAGGAGGGTCTGGATTCGGGCGTAGCATTTGATGGGGGCGGGGCGATTTATCAGGCGGGGAAGTGCATCATAGCGGCGTATAAAGCCACGCGCGTCCCTTCCATTTGGCCTCGCACCACGATATTTTTGCCCGGGCGAGGTGACCCCACCAAATTTTCGACCGCCCGGAGGCCCACCTGGCGGTCCACAGCCCGAATTCGTTCAGAGAATTTTCGACCAACTCCCGGAATTGAAAGTGAACCGAATCGCTCACCGCGGCATGAAGCTGTCGTTTTTCCCAGATTAGCTGATTTTAGGCAGGAGATCACGATTCTTTCATCCGTCTCTATTCCTGAAAGTGGATTTTCAGGTTAATATTGTAACAGCGTCATTTGAAAGAGACTAGATGACACAGATAGAAAGAGCGTTACATTGCAGTCATGCGTCATTCCCTCCCAATTTGCCACTTGCATCGACTTTTATACCAACCTAATTTCTGCAAACTCAACCACACGCGTATTACCATCCGCAATCCGCTACTGGCATCGACCTAGCCGTACCTGTGCCACTGAAAAATTGTCATTCTACCTCTGGTGAGAATCCCCGCGGGCATCCTGAAAAGGCTCACATTCTACATCCCTCCCTTTTTTCCTGATTGCGGCGGCTATCTCTCAATTCCTCGAACACGGATATAAGAAGCGAACTAGGCGCAGCAGATGTTATTACTCCATAATGCATGGCATCCAACATTCTCTACCCCCTTCCCCATTCGTAGGAACTCGCAATTTTCGCCAAATTACTCCCTTCGCGCAGGCCATAAACTCCCTCGTACTTTTCAGGGTGTACGCTTCCATAAGTATGACCCCCCTTGGTCGTTGTCGTTGTCGTCGTTGTCGTAGTTGTCGTAGTTGTCGTAGTTGTCGTCGGCAAAAATAACGCAATCCGCGTGGCAAATGGGACGCGCCGTCTGCATCTCTAAATACGTCGTCGGGGCATGCAGAAGGGGTTGATGCCGGCAGAGGGGGTTGGGTAAGAATAAAAGGGAGCGCGGAAGGGACAAAGGCGGGAGTAAAGTGGAGAGAAAGAGCGGGAGGGTGGGGAGACAAAGGGCGAGAGGCATAAAAAGCGTGAGAAAGGAAAAACGAAAAGGGACAGCGGAGCAAAACAATGGAGGGAGTGAGCGACAAAGTGGAGAAAAGGTGGAGGAATGTGTGGGAGGAACGAGGGAGTGCAGCGAATGTGGAAGGTGCGACTAAATGGGAGAAAATAGAGATCGGAATGGTGGAGGGTATATAATATTGACAAGATAAATGTGGCAGGATTAATACGGGTAAAAATGGCATCTAGTCCGATATAATATACAATAATATATAGAAAATAAGAAAGATGCAAGGAATGGACCGACCGGTGGACTTCCGCGAACAGCTTGACCATAAGGGTAGCCGGCCAAGCCTAATCGCCGGCGAAACGTGTTGCAGGAGTGCCAACCGGCGCTAATTAGTTCCTGGCCAGCGACGGAAAAATGTCGCAATTACGGTCAGTCCCTCTTTCCAAGCCCGAAATGGCGAAGACAATTTTCGTGACGTACGACGGCGACGCGACGTTGCAAAGGGTTGCTAGGGGATTGAAGAGGGTTGCCCGAAGGGCGGTGTGGCTGACAAATTCCGGGGTGATATAATCACCCGACGGTATGCATCGCCATTGGTAAACCAGAGTCAAACCGCTTGAGGAGTGACTCAATTACGAGCCCACGAAGGAATACCCGGCTTCGACGCGGTTGATAGGGGTTGGGAACCGAGGAAAGGGGTGAAAAGCAGACTAACGTACCTAGAAATGCGAAGTAACGATCAATCTTGTGAATACATAGGATAGAGTCGTTCAATTTCTACCAAAGTTCACAGCTAACCTGAATATTCCGCCATGCCTGACATATGATTGACTCGTATCACTGAAATTTCTTCGGATGCATTTATCGGACGATCCGTTGGAGCTGGGGATTACTTGCACATGATCTTATTACATTGCCTTTGTGTCTTGAAGCCATTCCTGCCGCGAAAGTCACGTATTGTGACGCATGCAACGGTGTTGGTGCAGGGAGGGACGGGCGTATATTACACACGGTGGGATGTACGTCCAACAATAAAGTGCTATTATTCGGCTACCCGGCTGGCTATTCGCCGTGCGTGTGTTCCGCGGTTTGTGTTCGGCCTCCGGCTGGCTCCGGTCCAAAAGATTTTTGATATTTTTTGGCAACCGTTCAAACTGCATATAACCCGCTAAAATGTTTCGCAGCGTCCTTGCCCGCCTTTCTGCCCCTACACCTTTCCCTCCTTTCTTCTGCGATCTTCTTCTTAGCTCTATGACTCCTTCACAGTCCGTGGACGCCTAATTCCTTCTATTCGTTCCATACATCATTTGTCGGTAGATTCAGCTTAATCTGTCTCCTCGACGTCGAAGAATCGTGAATAATTGGTACCGCCTATTCGAGCGTCGGTCCGTATCAACCCCATCAAAATTGAAGCGACGCTATAAATTTGGCCGAAAACGCGACGCTCCCAGGCCGATTATCAAACGAATCAATCCTAGCGGACAAAACGCAGCGAGACCACCCCAACATAAATCCCGATCAAAAATCACACCTAACTCCGGCGCCCGCTCGTATCAATTCTCCGAAATTTCACGGGACGCTAATATCGCATAAATTCCGCTCAAAACACGCCGTATTCCTAATTCACTTATCGGGCATCAGGCACATTTTAAACCGCGCTATAAATTTCACTCAAAACTGGCTCACCGAATTCGATTATCGTTCCGAGTGGACGCCGATGGCTCGAACGAAAATGTTGGCGCATAAATTTTGACGGGAAAAAGCCTAATTCGACTATGCGACCTGAATTCAATGGGCGTCGTCCGAAAATGCGCTCGTCGCGACGCGTAATTGCCCGATTAGCGTTCGACTCGTTTGGGGCTGACGTTACTGCCAGTATTTCTCTAGTTCGAACTTGACAATAACTGAGAGAGTCGTATGCCGTTTATCGAAACTAGAAACTAGAATATCATATATATTCATTCATCGAAAAATTCACCTATTAGCACGGTAGAAATTTGGAAGTAAAAAAATGTAATTCATGCCGGATTGAATCGGGGCATCGTCCGAAATTTGGCGCGTCGCGACACGTAATTGCCCGATTAGCGGCCGACTCGATTCGGAAGGGGGTCGAGAGCGGTGATGGTGGTGGTGGTGGTGTCCAGGAGGGGAGGGTGGGGGCGGGGTGAGGAAATTTCTGGCATGCTCCGAGATCGGGACACGCGGCCGCTAATTTCGATTGGCGTTCACTTTCGCGAAATTACGTCGCGTATCCGCAAACACGGTCGACCGATCGGAGTCCGATCGCACTCGATGCCTTCCGGCGTCGATCGGCCGAGTATTAGTACGAATCATCTAATCGCGCCTGTCAATACGGCCGAGTGCGTGCGTGGCTGCGTCCGTGACAGCGTGCGCGACTGCCTGCGTGACTGCGTGCGTGACTGCGTGCGTGACTGCGTGCGTGAGTGCGCGGATAATGTTCCAGATGGTGCTTCGAGTATTATACGCGTTTGCATCGAGTTTGCCGCGGCTCGCGACACAGAGCAAATTCGCTCTTGTTCGCTAACGATCGCACGCTCATATCCATATCTGACTGCTCTGCTTGCCGCGAGTGTGTACGGAAACGTGTATGGAAACGTGTACGGACGGCGGATGCTTGTTTGAACGGACCAGAGCAAAGAATTATCACTGGCCGAGTATAGATTACCTAAACCAGATATTGGTACAGAAAAATTCTGTCGATGGATACGGTAATATGTAAGAGACCACATTTAGCATAAGATTGATATATGATGCAATGTGAATATCTTTTCCTAGTTTCAAGTAAAAGATAATGATATATTTGTACTCTATCAAGTTGCGTCCCATCCTCCTCTCGCTTACACTCTCTTTCCTCAACACTCCTTCTTATCTCGTCACCCTCCTTACGTAATTCACGTGCTCGGCGCAGGCGTCTTATCTGGCAAGGCGCAATAAAAAGAGGAGCAGGAAATTAACTCCACCCCCGCAGCTCCTATCCTCGGCGCTCCACCCTCAGCGTCCTTGTATCCGATAATCCGATTTAACGTTCCGCCATCCACGAGCGTCATCTCGGTATCTTCGACGTAATAATTGCTTTCCCGTCTGTCCCATGCTTTCCAATCTGAACGGAACGTACTCTTGGCCCCGAGCCTTTTGAGTCCTGAACGCGATTTTCCAGTTGTTCTACAATTCCCCTTAGAGATTTCCTTCACTTTTGCTGCCTTAAGAAGATGTATTATCAAGTCGAACAATTTTCCTGCTATTGTAGAAATGTTCGGTGTGATCGTTCCTCTTAAACAAATGTTAGAAAATAATATCAGACTTGTATTAATATAATAATCCCAATTGAACAAATATTATCATACTTCGAATATCAATATTAATCCTTTTTTTCAACAACCGTATCGGGTACAGTCGATTAAAAATGATTATCTATTGAATAAAGTGTACATTATTATGATAAAGTTGGCTAAACGCTCAAGTCTAGGAGACGATTCCTGGTCCATTGATCGCGAGTCTAAGTTTCGTTCGAAAAGGGGCGATTAATCAGGCGTTGAAAAGGCGCGGGAAAAAAGGGGTGGTGGGGGAAGAAGGAAAACGGCGGGGAGGCAGACGATATTTTAGGCGAGGGCAGCGACGGCCCTTTATTCCTCGACGGCCATTAACTCGAATTACGGCCGCTTCGGCGGTCAGGATGAAAAGATGAACTTTCGAGGCCGACCAGCTCGTCCAAGAAGACGTCGACGTCGCGACGCCGATCATCGCGACGTTATTGTACTTGCCCTGTTTTTTTTCCCTGATCTCCGCCCGGATCCGTTATTGCTGATGTTTCCAACTATTTTAGGGCAACCTCCTACACGTCCAAAGTTAAACTCTTTTATGAACACCATAATGCAAGGAAACATGTGTCGGTGATTACGATAGTGATCAAAGTTTATATAAAAAGAAAACAGTTTTATTCGTTTAGTACGATTTTTGGTGAAACTTCTTGGTTCAACGTAATATGTTATTTTTTTTATCATAGAAAAAGATTTAATATTGGAATAAAACATGAGGTGAAGGTAGGAAATAAATAACGTTCGGGAGAATTGGTGAGAAAAGTCGACGAACGAGAAGGATTGGTCGGCTCAGTATCCCAATTTCGAAGTAAGCGGGGCAGTAAATGAAATTACTCGAATCGGTGTCGTCGGCGTCGCCGGCCTCCTCGGGAAATTAAAGACTAGGTATGGTCTCGGGAAAAGGTAGAAACATGGACAACACGTTGGTCGGTAGTTGAGCAAACACGGATTGACCAAGGGTTGCTCTTTAATTTAGATCCACGGCCCGGCAGCATGCGGACAAAAGGCCTTCGTTCCACTCTTTTAAACTCTCGTTTAATCCGTCCCACTCCTTCTCCACCTTTCCTTTCTTATTACTCTGTATTTATCTCCTCCTCACATTATTTCCATTTACTATTCATTTATTTCACATTCTATTTAGCGTTTATTTTACTTAACGCGCTTATTGATTTATTCAGTCCTTTTCAATTTACACGTACAATAGTTGAATTCAATGTTATTGATACTGAACTCCTGAAGCTTATATTTTTGTTCTGCAACTGACATTTTACTCAGATACTGCAGGCAGGATTATTCTCTTATCATTTTCAAAATAAAATAATTCAAATCCCCACCGATACAGCCTGTAATTCTAACATTTCGCACATGACATTTCCAACTGCGCATCTTTATCCTCCTATAGAAATTTGTTACCATTGTCGGTATGAAAACATAAATCACACTGCACTTTGGTGATTTAACATCATATGCTTTCTTGCTTGCTTCGATTTTGAAACACCGAGCGAAGCTCTATTTTCGAAATGGAATGGAGCCCGATTCCGATCGCAGATTTTCTCCTCTCAAGATGCGAAAGTGTTTTTCGCCGATTCGCACAGCAATCGTCCTTCCTGGCTGTGTCTTTCCTCGAAATTCAATTCAACTCCTGCCGGCCCTGTCCTTTCTCTCTCTCCCTCCCTCTCTCTCTCTCTCTCTCTCTCTCTCTCGATCTAGGATCGAAATCAAATCGGGTCGGGGTATATCATCGCGTGAATAAACCTCTCCATGTTTGAATGGCAATATTATACCGTTCCCGAAGGCACCCCGATAAGAGAATAAAGTGTAAGGGTAAAAAGATGGCCTCGCCAATGGGCTCGCGATTTTTTTACGGGGCGGTAAGCGCGATAAGCATCGCCAATCTGATTTATGATCAAAGGAATATTCGCGAATTCGGTGTCACTATTATATTAAACGAGGGCATCTTGCTATTACAGAAATCAAATTCAAGAAATACTGACGTGTTATGTCGCCAACACTTTCACAGTATTACATCGAGAATTATCTATTAGAAATACTGTAGAATATTAGTGAAGAATAAATAGGATAGAAGGTTATTCAAACAATGACACATTGTTACGAATAATACTTTAAACCGTTGTGACATAAAGCGACTAAAATATCACTGAACATCATTGATGCTAGAATGAAACCAGAGACATGAATGGAGAAAAAGGACAGTGTTCAAAGAGATAAATAAGTGGGAGTGAACGGGGCAGGATGAGGATAATGAAAAAGAGGACAGAGGGGAAAGAAAGAATGCCTGAAAGTAGAGAGAGAGAGAGAGAGGGAGAGGAAGAGAGAGAGAGAAGCTGAATAAGAGCGGAAGCCGCGGTGCTTCGTTTGAGTGGTCTTCTTAATTGCGGCACCTTTTGAATTTAAATTACCCTCGAGAGAGGTGGCGTCCACCGACCAATGAGGAATGTCTTCCTCTGTCGACGAAGGACCTGTGTTTCCATTCTCTTTCTCGAGTCCGTCGCATGTACATCTCCAACTTGACGGCGTCCATTATCTATGATTTCTGCTTTTTTATTTTCGATCACGGTAGTATAAAAATTGCTCCAACTCAAATACATTCTCCATATCCATTTCATAAAATACACTTTGAACATTTTACCTACGTTATAGATGCTTGTGTAAACTATAGAAATCTATGGACCCGACCGTTTTAGATGACATTTCGTAGCTAAAATGGCGCTGTTCATAAATGAACTCTAGTTGCGTCCTTTACGATTCGTCGTATTCGAGTAGAAGGCTTCTATCGCCTCGGCGGAGGACTCGTGTGACGTCAGAGTGTAGCCAGGCTGTAGCCAGGCTGTAGCCAGGCTGTAGCCTGTAGGAGAAAAGCACGCCTACGGTACTCGGACTTTTACCCACTCGTAAAAGCTGGCCACGGAGCCCGGAAGGGTACGTGACTCTGATTTTACACTCTCGAACGAGTCGGGGGCTGCCAGTGGCTGGAAGGGGAGTAACGTGTCGAAGAGGTGGTAGGAAGGACGCCAGCTCGAGTGCGAGCAGGGTGGCGGCGATGGGAAAGAAGGGAAAACGGCACGGAAAGGAAATGGCGGTCAGTTGCTTGTAATTTGCAAAGAAATGACTGGGGGTAGAAATGGAGGTGCGCGAGAAGGCGGTGTTTACGGCCGGTGCAGTTCGAGAATATATATGGGTGCGTTAAAGAATACTTTTTAATATGTGCTCGGCTGCCGTGGAATAAAATTTACTAAATTGTCAAGGCTTTAATTGCGGTGTATCGATTTATTAACACCGTATGGAAAAACGATGGTAACTGCGAATCGGATAAGGATTGAAATAATAACATAAAATAAGTCGTGCAATGTAATAAGAATCACGGCAGTAACAATTTTGTCCTCAATAATAATTTTCTTCTCAATGCATTGAAACCTGATTTTTGCCTTCAAATATAAGAATGAACACAGTGAACCCGGAAAAACATTGTTTGCGTACGAAGAACGAAATTAAACGGAATAAACCAAAAGATGGGGCGCACACATATACATACACACTCGAGCGAACCGTTCTACTTCCATCCTCTCCTATTTCGCGCCATTTAGCCGCACCTCGAATACGTGGCTGGCTCTTATTCGCTGAAAATCCCAAATTATGCACCCGTTTAATGTATGATGTATATTGATAACGTAAAATACCGTACGAGAACGAAAGTAAAAAACGCGTAAAACCAGAAAAATTGTAATCGTACACCAAATAGAATACGTTCTCTGAGGATTGATTAAAAATGATCCCTTCTAAAATCAATGAGCAAATAGAAGAAGTATGGGGTGCGGCAGGAAAAGTGTGGTTAGAGGGGAAGAAGGAAATTTGAAGAAATAAGCCGAAAGGTGAGGTAGAGGCGTACGCACACAGCTAGGCGGAAGGGTACTTTTTCACTTCCACCCTCTCCTATCTCTGGGCACTTTTTCGCCCCTCGAAAGCAGGCAGCTCTTATTCGCGGAAAATCGCGTATTATGCTCACGTACGCTCGCCCCGGTAACGAAGGTAACGCAGAGCGACGATTTTACGCGCTCGATCATTGGCTCCCAGCGCATTTTGGCCCTGCCCAATCGCGCTCCACTTTTTTTCGCCCTCGTTCGCTTTTTAGACCCCCTCCAAGCCCGTTTCTTAGCTGCGACGCGAGGAAAAGTGGGGATCGCGCGGAAAATTTCGCCCGCGAATTCATGCGCGGAATTCATGAGCTTTATTAGGCAGAGCTGCAAAAAGTGCGCACGTTACGTACATATTGTTCGGCCATGCTCCGAGGGGTAAAAGCTGGAAATTTTAGCGTGACGAGACGTTGGCGGAATTTTTGCGGATCGGAACCTGGGTAGAGAAATTTTCCGCAAACGGAGTTACGCAGAAATTTATTTACTCGGCGGTCGGTTTTAAATTTTCGAGAGGGCGTGAGATGCTCGTAGGAATGATGTGAGAGGAATTTTGTAAGGCATGAAGTTAGGAAGTGTTGATACTTTGCTAGTAGAAAATAAACAATTTCAATGTGAGTGTATAAATTCATCAATTTCTATTCTTTCGGCGCATTCATTATACAGTTGCTAATCGATTAATTTCCGACTACGTACTCTCTTCAACTTCGTGAATTTTCTGCTGCTTTTCTTATTGCTTCCACGCAAATATTTTCTACCTTTCAGACAGCCATACATGTTCGAATTGCTGGAAATTGCTGGAAATTGCATCCTACCAGCATCGGGAAAAATAACATAACCGTTCGTACGTCAAGTCAGTGCTCAAGCACCGGCAACAAACCCGGTAGCTCCGCCTTAAAATTTCCCTCCGAGTCCCAGTCGTCCACCCCATCGATTTCGAAAACGCGGGCGGCAAACGAAATAACGCAGAAATTTGCTCGGCTCGGAAAATTCCCCCGTAAATTTCGCTCGCGCAGAGATTGTCCCGTAAAGTATCCCAGTCAAATACTCGCGGCGCATTATGGTAATGCCGAGCAGATTTCCCTTCCGACGAATGTTCTCGCACACATTCTCTCTCTCGGTCTCTCTCGGTTCGGTAAATTGAAGGCATTCTGGTCCCGTAAGCGAGGAACGCTTCCGTATCGAGAGTCGACGTCAAACGATGTAGGAAGATTCGAGAGTGGGCCAGGACAGAGAGTCGAACAATAACGGGAGCGCGCCGGAATATTATGTAAAGTTGCACTCCGCTTTCATCGTCCTCCTCGAATGCGATCTTGAGCGAGCGACGTCGAGTTTTGCGCACGTTAGGTGGCCGATGAGGGGGCTGCCTTTCTTTTATCCAGATTGTGCCACTCGTGTGCATATTTCGCCTTGAGCGCGCGCGCGCGCGCGCGCCACCGGAGAGTTTTCCGATACTTACTCTCGCCGAGTGCAAACATGCGAGTGGCGTTGCTTTGTTAAACGTAACAAGTACGGCCACGGATAGCGTCGGTGCAACATTCAACGAGACTGTAGAGATCGATTGCCAACGAATACTTACGTCATATTATTATGTAACGCTGCTGACAGTATCAGCAGAAAATTAGTTCCTACGTAATAACATTAATTGTTTCAACTGCTGCACCGTGAAAAGAATATATATTACGTTACAATGGCCCAAGTTCCTCAAAATGATCACGCGATATCAAATTTGATCCTTCCAATCATCATCCACCCCTTCCACCACCGATCCCCGTACGTCAAGTCCCAGTCTTCTCGTAGGCGAGGAAAAAAAAGGAATTGGTTGCCACCCCTCGTCGAACGAAAAATATGAGTGTGCCGGCAAGGGTGGACGGCATCCATTTTAGGGGATGAAAGAAATTGGCATCCCGCTGTTTACCCTCCGCCAAGCCAGACCACCCCTTCCCAACCGCCCTCGTCTCTTCAACCCCTCCTGCCCCCAGACGACCCTGTCGCGTAAGAAAAATCAGGGAGTGGGAGAGCTCGGTTTAAGCTCCGTTATCTTCCAATCCCGCCACGAATTCCAGGACAAAACTCCGGGGCTCAATTTCGGGGAAAGGGAGCGGATCAGATAGCCGGTGGACGTTTATTCGATACACATTCGAGTGCCACCCTCCCACCCCCCTAACCTAACCCAGACAGCCCTATGCTGCCGCCAACGGCGCTACCAACACGTACGCCGGCGGTTGGTTTATTTTACGATCGTAAAATACATGGTCAGGTGAGGGTGGTGGGGAGGGCTGGGGAGGGCTGGCGCAAGTATTCGCCGTATTTAAGGCAGTCATAAAACGTTTCTCGCCCTGCACTCATTCGCTCCCACTGTCCGGCCTTCCTACTCTCTTGCCTGATTCGCCTAAACTCCCCGCTCTGCGCACACTTTTTAGCCTCGGCTGTTTTCTGCCCAGAGTCGTTAACCGGGAGAGTGTCGGAATTAAATTTTTCGATGTGTGCGAGCTCGGCTCCGAATATTTTTCCGCCTTGAACAGTTGGCGATGAATTGCAAGTGATTTGTTACTTGTTGGGAATGCTTCTAGTTGTCCCTTGAAAAATACAGCTACAAAAGTATCATAGATCGTTGTGATTATAGGTATAAAAAGAAATTCGATAGCGCAGATGTTAAAACATTTCCCCATTCGACCGTCGGAAACATATTTACCATCAATCGCATGAAAATATTGATCCTCACTTCGTCCAATCGAAAGCTCAGAGATAATCGGGATTAAACGACACACAGAATCTATCAGAGTTTAAGCTACCCATTCCCACAAAGACTCGAACTCGGAACCTGAATAATGGTCGGTTCGAGGACTGTACCGTCCTCCCTGCTCTCCCTCAATTCCCGTAATTTTTCTGCGTACACTCCGCCGACTCGGTATCGTCAGTTTAAGCCTCGGCATTCCTTCTTCTTCAAGCGTAGAGAACGTTCGCCCGATGGGTGTGTAGCTCGGTGAGCAGATAGCACTCCGGCATTGGTTCAACTTCCATTCTGCCACGAGGAGGGAAAAGTTGGGCCGTTACGACGTTCTAGGATACATTAAGCCGTGGGACGTGTAGCTCAAACGCGAGGCAGGACCGTATTTCGTCGCGCAAATTGCACGGACAATCTAGTTTCCGATGCCGTTCTCTCGCGCGAACCCTTTTCGCGAGCTGGCCGCGAACTTTATGCCACGGACCGACTGAAAGGGGTATCGACTCTGCAGATATTGTCTACGGCGTGCGTAGGACGTACCCGCAATCTATGGCTGATGTAACGCTTTATCTATACGACTGATCCGACCTTTACGACTGCTATTTCGGTAAAGCGCTCGCTCTATATTATTACGCTGTTACCGACATCGGACCTCTATTAATATAGACTCTCTATTAATACAATATAGACAGTACGTGGGAGCGTAAATCACGGAATATGGCAAGGTTTGAAATTAATTGCCAGTATCGACATGATACTTTTATCGGGCAAACAAAAAAGTAAATATATATTCCTAGTTGGTAGTTGTCCGAATCTGGTCTAAAGAGCCACACATCACGTACCACTAACCTGATACTCCCCAAACCCGCATAGCATTTCCGAGCGCACGCGTACGTACCTGGAACAGAAAAAGCAAGCGTACATTAGCATAAGCGCGGGCAGCTCTAAAAAGTTGGCGTATCGCCTACCTCCCGCGGAAAGACACAATTCCGCAATTTCGCATTCCCTCTCCGCCCGGTATCCACTCTGGCGGCGGTGCAAAACGCCATAACGGGGGGCGAAAACGTCACAGCGGACAATTAAAAACATTACGTTATCAGACGTGTAACAGGATCAGCGAGTAGGAGCGGGTTCTGGCTCCATTGTCTCACCTTTCCGTCATCCCGGCGAACGTATTCCCACTCTAGAGAGAGGCCGCAACCCCCCCCCCCCCCCGTCCACCCCCCTGGCACCCCTTGGCACCCTTTAGTACCCCTCGGTTGCCTGCAACACCCTTCAACCTCGTTCAACCTCGTTTCATCATCCTCGAGGCTTTAGACCCGCCGGATTACCGCGTGCTAGCTTGAAAAGGACAGAAACGTTCGCTTGAAAGCCAGAAAAGGAGGCTGAGGGGACGGAGGGATGAGGCCGTTGAGGGACTGTGTCACGGAGAGGGGGAGTGGGACGAAATTTTTATCTCCCGCATAACGCGCACGATGCGAGAACCTCCGCAGGCGTAATTCTATTATTACGGAGGGGTCGAGTGTTAATCCTTCCATTTCGCTCGCCTCCTACGCATTTACTTTCGTCTTTACCGTTACACGCGGACAGCCTACATCCCGCCACTCTTTTCCACCCCTTTTTTCACGCTTTTCAGCTGGCCTGGGATTTGGGGATCGGTGCTTAAGCATGCTTTGCGCCAGGATATAAAGATGGAGTGTGATTGGACAATTCGGCTTTTTCGCATGTAATTATTTTGTTTCTGGAAGCTTGGGATAGCAATGGCAGTTTCTAATCATTTTGAGTGAGTGAGTAACAGGAAGAAATAGGAAAATTTTAGGAAGCTGTCAGATATTTTTTGTTCGCAAGAATTATAATACGATATCGAATATTCGTCAATCATCCTTTATGCATTAACAGAATGAACAGTAATGTAGTTAATATCTAGTAGTGTAGCAAGATAAGATGTGATGGGAGAAAAATTCTATTTGTACCACTGTCGCGCATCTCTTTAAGCATCCTACTTTAAGAAGAGCAGCCCATCGCGCATCATTCCACTCTCGGTCCCTTGTCGAAACTGTGTTAGCATCGACTCAGTTTTTAGCCTGTTTTAGCCTGTTTTAGCCCGACATACGTAGGTAGGTAGTACGTAGGTAGTAGGTAGGTTAGCTGCGCAGAGAATGACAACGCCGACGTCGGATCCATTTGTCTTCGGCGACAAACGATCGAATTATGCCGGGCGATGCCTCGAGGCGGGGCGCAGTTTTAATTTGCTGAATTCTTAACGAGGCACCGCTTTCTATTCGCCCGGAAAAGCCAAACGCGGCGGGGACATTAATTATACAAATATTTCCGAGACTAATCTTCGTCGCGTCGATCGATAATAACTTTGGCAAGCGTGCGCCCGACATTGCGAGATCGATGCCCGCCATTAATTTCCCGATGTTTGCGCAACCCGTTATTCGTATATTTTCCGAGCGACGCCCAGTTTTGACCTCCCTTTTTCCGAAATACGCCCGATAGATATACGGTGGACACTCATTTTTTCCCTTCCTCGATCATGACGGACATATACATTTTCCTATACAATTTTCTCTTCATCGTACCGTATATTAATGCGTCTACAGCATTATGTGACTAAATATATATTTACTGTAAAACTATATTTTAGCTCGAATTGCATCATACAATACTAATACAACTTAGTAACTGCAGGGTTCAATAATAATCATATGATATACTGATATAACGACACAAAAATACAAGTAACTACGACGAATCTATTTATCTTATTCTTTGTCGCGTATGTACATTCATAGAACTTACACGCAATTTGATCGTAAGAAGCGTTCCGTCCGCGTTGATAAAAACTCTCGGCTTTTTATGCGCAGCTTGCCAATTTGGTAATTGAACGAGGGGATTGAAACGCGCCAGAAGAATGGCGGCGATTTTTGCGCCGGGCGTAAATCGTTTTGCCGGAATTAAAAGTTCGATTAATGGAACGTGGCTAATGAAAGAGCGTGTTGGTCGACTCAAAAAATTTGACGAGGCGAATTCATTATATCGACGTGCGACTTGGATGTGTGATGAGTGTGTATTATTCTCTTGAATGCTGTGCTTGACGTACGTGGCTCGTAGTGTATGTATATCGGAGACGTATGGTAGACCACAATTCGTTCAAAAGAATAAAGGAAATACTATTAATAACGACGAACGTGAAAAATAGACGTTGTTCGTAATTGGTAAAATACTGAGCTACTGTTTAGTGAAATATTTGATCAAGTTATAGGTATATCTAATAATTCAATATAGGTACCAATAATTGCCATAGTCATCAAATGTCTGCTTCCAGAAATGAAACACTGAAAGACTAAATCAATAACATTTATAGTGGAAAGAATGTTAAAGAGATGAGAATGATTCGATGACGAATCGGCCTATTCCCGGAAGGTTCGCCCGAAGGAAGGAAGGAAGGTTGGCGGGCATGGAAGAGGGGCCGGTGGTAGGAAGGAAGGCATGCATCAAGCGACGATGGATCCTTCGATCCTCGCCGGTGAAGCGACTCTCGTCCTATTCGCGAAATGACGCCGCGAAAGCCGCAGCATCCGTGTCGGCACGTCAAATTGTCAATTCGGCAAAGGTCGGCGGGCGCCTCGATCGTAATGGCCTCGTGCGTCCGCGCCCGTTACAGATAGTCCTGGAACGGGCTGCGCCCGCTCTAAATCTCAAATTACGAGCCGTAAATCGTCCCATTGTTGCCCGCCGGCCGCCCGTTACAACGTTACACCGATTGTTTCGTCCGCGCTCATTTCGATTCTCTCCTCGAAACCTTCAAAACTCGAAAACTCGGAAAGCGTCAACTCGGAAAGCGTCACCTCTTCGAAGGCCGTCCGAAGCGTCTAACCTCCTCGAGGCTCGAAATATCAACTGCAGGCGCGTTTCTGCCTGATCAACGTTGGATTATTGTCGGACGCTGTCGATACGGTCGATTCGGTCGATTCACGTTCCTGTTTGTCCGCCCGTGCGCGCGCGCACTCTCATGCAAGCTACCACGCATTCGGACGCATTTACGTTGATCGTAACGCATGGCCGCCGCTGTGGTTTTTAACCGATAGATATATGAGGGCAGGCTGTAAATTTCGAATTATTGCCCGCGGGGGTTAAACCGTTGTTAAGCGTTATACGATCGTTGGGTTGCGCCCGATTCGCGGGAGTGGAATTTATTCGACGCTCGCGATCGCTCAGCGAAAATACGAGCTGAGGTGGCCTGTGACCGGCTGAAAGGGGACGTGCCGAATTATCGGCCTGATTAAAAAGCGACTGTACCACTCTGACAGACCGTACCTGACAGTCCATACTTCCGCGTCTTCGGAATCTGCAAACACGAGGGAGCGTGAGTGGGGTCGAAAATTTAGTAGGATGGAAGAGAGCGACACGTTTTTTTTAACTCACTTTCCCAGCACATTAATGTACGTGCGGAGGGAGCGGAATGGATTTACTGTCGAGGGTGTGTAAGTGTAACGCGCGAGCAGGTGTGATTTTGACGGTGAACGAGAGTTTGATGATGGTACCGCGAGGAATTGTTTGTGTTAGAGATTTGTGCCACCTATTCATCCTAATACTCGAACTGATTTACACGTTATTGCATCTCACGATATAGTATATGAGCATTAGAATACATAGCGATGCTACAGCGTTAATTATATATATGAGAATTTGAATACATGCATATATATACAAGAATTTATGAAAAATGTGGAGTGACGACAAATTCTCAAAACTGCACCCGTTCGAAATAAAATTGGGAGATTTTGCCGTGGTGGAAGAATAGATATTCCACGAAATCGTGAAGGGGGCAGAGTATTGACCGTTGCTGGCGGAAAAAAGCGGCGGGGGTGGGAAGCAAGAAGGGTGCTCAGGGGGTGGAAAGCGAAGGCAGAAAAGAAGGAAGGGGAGGGAGAGAAGGGAGAGAAGGGAGAGGAAGGGAGAGAAAGGGAGAGGGCCGCGATCGTCGGTTAACAAGCAGAGTGGCTGCCGTTGAAAATTTCACGTAAACCGCAGTAGAACGTCGTCTCCTTATTTCCCTCGCGTCCGCATCGCGAGAGACCGAGGAATATTTCATTTATAAAATCCGCACTCTTTATACCCACCCCAACCCCCCATAAATGCGCAAAGCCTTACTTCCCGGGACGCAAAATTTATGCTCGGCTCGTTCTGCGCGTGTCGCGTCGCTTATTTCGCGTCACGCTTCCAAATTTATGCCTCTAAATGTATTTATTGTCCTTTCTCGATGCTGTGGGGGTGGCAGGACTTTCCTATCAAATGCCGGACAGGATTTGCCTTTTCAATATTTTTAATGTCGGTAGCGGAATATTCTTGACGGAATGGTTAAGTAAAAGCAGCGAGTCTGATTAACTGAATAAGAGCAGTCGGTTGAAACGTGACTTTTTGACGAAAGGAACTCGCGGCGAATTTTCGAGATTATCGGGGACGTGGAGCTGTAATGGAATAACGAATAATGTTTGTGCTGACGGAAATCAATTTGGGCATCGTTATAATTTAGTAGTCGTTACGGTTCATGGATGTAAGTATGTTGTAGGGTGTAGATAATCTGTATAAACATGTTCTGTGCTCATAAGCTAATGATTTTTGTCGATTTGCTGTGGCAAACTTATTTATGCGATTCGGCAAATATTTTGTACTTTATTAGACACAATATTTGGAGTAAAATATGTACATATGTAAGTGGTCCAAATTTCAAACGTGTAAAGTAAATATTATACGTCAAACATTACCTAAATAATTGCGCATAGGAAAGTAAACTCCTTTCCCGATCAAAAAAGATCAATGCCAAAACTCGCCGCCCCTAAAAAGCCGAAAGAGCGAGCCGTGACAGCAGCCGTCGAAATCCGCAACGCCCTTTGTTCTTTCCCCTCCCCCGCCGATCCAACCCCATTCGCGCCCCTTCTCATCTCGGTCCCCCGACGCTACCTGAAAATCTGTTTCAGTCCAGAAGATCAAAATCTCTCGAACTGAAATTACCTCCTCCCAGCGTCGACGCCGGCAGAAGCGGATACAGACTGATTCCCTCCCTCCCTCTATATCTATCTCTGTGTTTTAGAGAAAGAGAGGGAGAGAGAGTGAGAATGAGACAGAAAGAGAGATAGAGAGAGAGAGATAGTAGCAGAGCAGAAACAAATGTGGGACGTAGCGAAGGCAGCCATCGCAGTCGTGCACATTAGCCGGCTGCGAGGCGCCAAAGTAATTTTGCCCAGATTGAGAGAGGAGGGTAGCTACCCCACGGAGCCCGTTTCCATCACGGCCTTCCTTTCATTTTGCCCGGGGGCTGCGGGTGGGCGGTCGGCAGGGCGGTCGGCAGGACGGTCGGTACAGGACGGTCGGCCGGGCTGGCTGTAGTCGAGGGACAGCAAGGGTGAGAGATAGGGGTGGAGAGGGCGAGCTCTTTCATTTGTCGGATAGGAAGAGAGGGGCATCGATAATAGAGTTAGAGGAAAGAATCGTCCTCCGGATGACAATAAAAGGTCGATCAACGCGCTCGCGATGAAACTGCACCGTTCGCCGCTCTCACCTTCTTTCTGGGACGAATAACGTATTCGGTGCCAGGGCAGTGATAGGAAGGGCAGCGATCGGCAGGGCAAATGTCATCTGGCGGAGTTTGTCGCGCGACTTCCTCCCGATTATAGAGATTAAGCGGCTCGAGTCAACAGACTCTCATATTGTCCTATGGATGAGAGAGACTCGAATCTAGTTTTCGGCGTATTAGAATCATTTTGAAATGCGTGATAGTAATTATGTGGATGCACGTCTGGGATGAGCGTCATAAGCGAATATAGCTTGATAAACAATCGGAATTCGGAGGATTGACAAACTTGTCGCGGGAAACATTGCGAGCGTGGGCAATAAATGGCAGACATGGTCCATCGAATGGGGGGCGCAAAGAGAATCGTCGGTTGCCAGTTGTTTCTGGCAGGAGAGTAAATATGTTTCGTCAGCGAGCGTATGTGTGTGTGTGTGTATGTGTCAGGGAGGGAGAGAGAGAGAGAGAGAGGGGAGTTGCCCTGATTCCACGAGGCCAGAATTGACCAGTATCGCGACTGAAACCACGAGACGCATGGACAATTTATGCGAGCGCCTATTACTGAACTGTACCGACCATTGTCACATCCCTAACTAATTAATTGCTATAACATATGTATTCGTTATCGGTCACGGTATAGGGAGAGAGAGGCATGGAAGAGAAATAAATTTCGTAAAGTAGAGAAGCCACATAGTCCAAAATAAAATCGAGTAGCGGGCTGTTAATATCGTTACGTTATAAAAGAAAATCGACACAATTGTGTAATTAAAAAATTAATGTGATTGGATGCTTCGTGTTTCAATGCAATCATTGACATGTGAACCGACAATTACAACTTTTTCGATCCTAAGTGACTTTCTGCGAAATGATTCGTTCTTATACAGATTATTATTTTAGTAAAGTCCGCTCGATGTGAGGCAGAATCGATAAAACGCATTAGATCTTATTAATGAGACGACCGTAATGCGCGGTAAAAAGTGGCATTACAGATAAGGTCCTCGAATTAAGTTATCCGCTATCGCGGCTACTATCTTTTCGTGGAGTCGGGAACCGCGTTAAAACTCGAGCACGATTCGCTGATAATACGCTCTTTACGGTGTATATGTGTGTGCGCCTGTAGATGAGAACCTATATACAGTGATTGCATAATTAGAAACTTACAAAAACATAGAAATTGGAAAAATATGAAACCATATTCGAATATTAATAGTGATTCTGAATGCATTCATTCAACGAATCAAAATATCTATGGTAAAATTATGATCCCCGAATAATGGATCGCGAATGATTCCTTTGGTTGCAGTGTATATATTTTAATTTTTTAATGAACTTGGAGCATGTTTCTGTGTGCTCGAAATTAGCAGAACACCCTGTACATTTAATCGCCGCTGAGTTTCGAAAGGAAAACAGGAAGGAATGTATTCGGCGAATGTGCTCCTTAATACTTAAACTTATCAAGTGCACGATTTCTTTCGGTGGTACGTGCCGGTGTTAGCCATTTGTACGGAAAAGTTCGCCGATCGTCTGACCTTATTCAACTTTCCGCCGTCTTTTTGGGAAGGAGGTGGGCGGGGCTGCTAGGAGAGGTTAACTTCCGTGATATTTTCGGGCGAAACTTTCTTATCTCTGATTGTCGTAATAACATCGACGTCGATGAAGAAACGGTAATAGCGTGAGGATGTGTCATTAAGTTTTGTAATTAGTGTGTGTATCGTACTGTGATTTGGAGAATTTGTGCAGAAATAGATAGGTGATAAATAGATGACAGCACATGAATAATTTACTGAGTGTGCATCATTAATTATTTATTTTATTAAGTTATATCTACCACCATTTGAGAGTAAATTATTAATATAGTATACCCACTTGGTAACAGCATAATGTAAAAGGTAATGTGACATTATAAATTCCCAATTTATTACCGTTACGACGTAACAATTTCTAAAGATATTTCGGTAGAAAGACCCTAATTTACTCGAACATTCTCTCCACTAGTATTTCTGCAGATTTTAATATCAGCGCATTTCTTTCCCACGCCCACGTACTCGCATCGTCCGTGAAATCTTCTCGCCGAGGCGTGAAGTGCAATTTCTTCAAGTATGAAATTAACACTGGTAAATACGAAAAATAGGAATTTAACACGTGTTAGACTATAAGGCCGTGAGGGTTTCAGCACTCCATTGTCGCGGCGTGCGACTTTGCCATTCGCGGAACATACCCGCACTTCTCATCCCCCTTTCAACCCCCCTCCCCAACCCCTGACCGCCTGCTCAGCACCTCAGGCCAACCCTCCTCCAACCCCTCCCCAGGCTCGCGACTCGTTTTTACCCGCCGGTTCTTTAATTTAGCTCCTCTAATTACGTCGAGTTTTAGGTAAAGTCTGGATGGCTCTACATACTCGGTCTTATATTCCTCGTCGCCAGTATATCCTCGAACATCTGAACATAAATGTGCATTTGGGCGCTACGAATGCAACGTGTCTTCTTCATTTCAATTAAACCGTCTACTCTGCTTCATTATCATGGGCATTAGTCATGGGAACAGGACGTGCCTTTTTCTCGTGTAATATTAATTTTCCGACAAAGAAATTTCTTTTTCATTTAATAACGTTTAAACCAGGCTTTGTTAATTACGTTGAACAATTATGAACTTGAAAGTATTGATCATTCCATACGTTTATCTAACATTTTAACTAAACTCCCAAGCATTGTAAAGTGTAAAGGTAAATACTAGAAAGAATATTAATCCTTTATTACTACCTTAGTTTAGACACGAGTAGTAGATATCGTCTCCCACCCCGTCAACTGTGTAACCAGCGGTCGGACGAACTACCATCCCCCGGTATAATCCGGAAATTCGCACATTTGTAAGTATCGTTGCTATCGGTTGGATCGCGGGGCGAACTTCCGGGCGAAAACGTATACCTCACGGTATCGCAATATCAAGTAAGGTCTCACTCGGTGTGTCTTTGGGTGAGCGGTGGGGGTGGTCCCTCTTGGCCGCAATGGAAATGGCCATTCTAACCGGTAAGCGGGCCAGTGGTTCTCAAAGTCAATAAATCCCTGTGGAAATCCACGGCGGTGGCAACCGCTAAGCAAGGCCATAAATTGAAAACTTAAGCTGGGGGGACGCTGATCGCAGCCGTCGGCTGACCTTTATCGCACCTATACCACTGCCGTTCTCGGCCTCCACGGAATCCCGAAAACCTTCGCAAACCGCCCCTACCTGCCTGCTCGCCTGCTCGCCTGCTCGCTTGCTTCCCTGCCTGCCATCCAGCAGTTTCGCTAAGCTCGCCTGCGACCCAATGCACTCGACTATACCGCACTTCAACCTTCATTCTTCCCATGTACAATCTTTTCAGAACTCTGCAGCCATTGTTAAGTCTTCCCCTATCATTTACGTACAATATTTTCAACCATCATCTCGTCATTTAGACCATCAAATGGAATTAAATTTGCATACGTGAATTGAATAAACATTCAATTAGATGCAAATACAAAACTATCATTATTACGTGTATGTCTATTTATTGCCTGGAAAAAAAGAGATCATCGTTCAATTAGCGGTCGAAAATAAGAGATATAAAATATGAAACTCGTGACGTAGTAGAATAATGTGCTAATTGGTAAAACAATGGTAAAAGCAAAGCAAGTCTTTCCGCTTTCATAGGGAGGACGAAGCGTAGAGAGGGAAGCATCGCGATCCACCATCCTTCTCCCGATATCGATTCGCATTCGCAACTCGTCGATCTTTCATTATCCTTCTTTCGCCCATCGCATCATCCGGCACGTTTGAAGATCTCCCAGTGGAAGCTACATAGCAGGGATCCTCTAGGTTCTACGATTACCCGCCGGGGTCAAAGGATGCCAGGCAGCAATATCGTTGCGCAGGCGTGCATTACGCCGATCGAATTTAATTCTGTTTAACGCACAAAACCGTCCCGATCGCTTTGAAGGCTCGCTTAAGTGCCTATCGATAGGAGACTCCACCGTCAAAGACCCCTGTACACACAACCCGGCTCTAAACCGTTTCATTCTTCAACCTTTTTCACCCCTCCCCCAGCCACCGCCCCTCGTCAGCTCGTTGCCAACTGTAAACGAAGACTTTTTGCCGAGAAAATTCAAGTATCGTCTCCAGTTTCCTTCCCTTTGATTTTTCGCCCCCGTTTTGTCGGTTTCCACTGTTCCTCTAGACTCCTTTTTTTCCCCTCGACCGAGCCCCACGTGCCACCCCTCCGCTTTCCCGGGCCTGCCGCCTTTCATTCTCGCACGCTCTCACAGGTAAGAGGCATTCAGCACCTTTCCGCATTGTGTCGGCGGCTTAAATTCGACGCTTAAGCTTCTTAAGCTCCGCATTCATTCGTGAGAGGCGACGATGACCGCCGGAGGAGCATTGTGTAGTCGGAGCGACTGATCGATCGATTTTAACCTACACCGAGTGTCGCCGTTAATCCCTTCTGCGGGCGCTGTTATGATTACCGGAGGCTGTCCAACCATTGTTGTGCTTTTACATAAGGACTCCCCACTGTCTTCGCGATCATTATCACAGATATTGATGCATTAAATAGTAGGAGAAAAAGCTTCCTGTCTCAGCCGGCGAAAAAGTGAAAATAATCAGTGGTAAAACGTTATAGGTAACCACAGTATCAGCTATCGTGATCGAAAAGTTTGATTGTCCGCCCACTTATCAATAACTCCGGCACAATCTGGAGCCTCCCGTCGAAGAGGGAGAGAAGGGGAAGAAGAAAAAAACTTAGTTATAAAGTTGTTACGGAATCGCAAGATCAACGGTCGTAAAAAGTATTTTCCTTCTCGATTTCCGAGGAACGCGGAGGCGTCCGAAGTTTTTACTACTTTTTCGCCGCGGCGAGAGAAGAGAAGATTCTTTGAGCCGGTCGCTGAATGGGCCATGGGGCTGGGGGTGGGAGTGGGGCCGGGAAGGGTGGGTAGGCGCTTTCATTAAGTTGTTACGGGAAGTCTGTATCGCTCGTCGAGTGTTTGTCTTTTTCGGAAGATCAGCCGTCGGCGGCCGTCGGCGGCCGTCGGCGTCGTTAATACCTGCAGTTCGGCCTCGTTATTCTCGATTCGACGCCGTTAATGAGCGCCTTTCAATGAGCGAGAAGCTTAAAGAAACGGGGGAGGTGAGAAGAAATTGAGGAAACAACGTTTAAGTCGGCCAGCCGTTTCGGCGAGAATTGGAACGGAGGTGAGAAAAAGCTTTTCACGCGAGGAAGATTCTTGCCTGACTTTTAATCTGTCCAATGGGAGTGCGCAGCTTTTTTGGCAATTATACTTGGATTTCGCGGCTGTTGCCTGAATTGTACTGTTTAATGAAATTGAGGAAACACGAGAATACGTAGCTTATCTAAATTACATCTTTAATAAAATCTACTAAAATGTACTGTATCACCTGCTGAAGTACTAATGTTTTTAAAACAGTTCTACACCTGACTACGTACTTAAAATTTCATTCACTGCAAAGTTATTTTATCTTTTTGTAAATCACTAGTATTCAAACACGGTAATCCGAATAAAATATCGCAGAAATAAAGTAAATAATAATCCATAATCCCTATCCCAGATTTATTTCTCTTCTTAGCGAGAAGAAGAGATTAATCATCATTCGAGGATCAGTAACTTTGCGAGAGGCGAGTAAATAATGATTGCGGGTGAGAGGCGTAGCGGTTAAGGGGTGGCGGTGCGGGAGAAAAATATTGGCCGACCGATCGGTTAACGGTCTCGGCAATCATGATAATCGAGAATCAACGTTCATAATGAAAGAGGGAAAAGATGGAGCGGGGCATTATGTCCATCGTCGGGATTACAGTGAATCGAATGAGCCGTTTGCAAACGCTTCGACAGCATCAACGGCGGATAATCTCTGACAGGAGTCTGATTTCCCAACAGTTGCCCAGATAAAACGCGAACACACACGCCGCTCGTTCACATATTCGCATTCGCATCGACACTCGCGTACCTTCGTTCGGCCGAAACGAAAATGTTGCACGTAAATAATATAGAGCCTGGGAAAGGGGGCAAATTTTTCATGTTCGACGTTCATCAATTATGACGGAGAACGCGTATGCTTGTATGGATGGGGTGAGCGGGTTGGAAGGAGGCGGAAATGAGATGAGGCTGCTTTTATTGGCTGCAGTGGCGAATTATTATGGTGATGCATTAATAACGTTTGAGCAAATTATTGAAAAAAACAGACCTGGAAAAAGGAGATGAATACGAAATGGAATTTGCGCTTGAGGATTTGTTGGAGAAAATGATTACGGACGAGTGTTACTTTCATTTGACCGTATTTCAGATATTGTACCAGTTTATAGAAGCAGCTTTTCATATGATCGTCACGGCTGTCTATACAGCAACCAATGGACTCCACTACCTGCTGCTTATTTATACATACCATGGAAAAAATTACGCTGTTGAACAGACGTGAAGTCATATTTTATTTAATCATATTTAATTTAATCGTACTTTATTAAATCGCTTCCCTTTGAGGGTATTACGCGCCGTTCGTGTTAACACATTCCTCTACACCAGGTATAAATCCGATGGGATCAGCTTTTTATTTATGAATGCCTTGAAGGATAATTATGATTATTGCAGAAAATTAACGTAATCTGTTATTCATGCTTTCGGAATCGACTGAAACATTTCGCAGTGCCGCACGCAGATAGCGATCGACACGTTCCGCCGCCGTTAAAACTGAGGACAATTCTAATTCCTCGCGCATAGCTTATAATCCGCACACGTCTACAGATATCGATGCGCGTCGTAAAGTCACACACTGCAGGATACGTGTACGCAAACGCGCCACTCACGAACATTGTTTGCGCGCGACTGTAATTGTTGAGCAGCTGAATCGATCGGAGAGACTCGGTGTGTAATGAGTGTAGATTGTTTATAACGCTGTTTATCGGGGGCGGTGGGGTTAGAGAGGGTAGCTTGGAAGCGTATGCCGGCTTTATTCCTCCCATAAATTCCTGCCGGCCAGGTCTCGCGTCTCCGCCACCTGACAAGCAATTAATGTAAACGCTGCCGGCATACGTGCGTGCCCCTTTGCAAATCTACTCATGCGAACCCCTACAGCCGGCGATCGGCTACATTTCGCTCCTCACCCAACGATGGGAGTCTGCGAGCTTCAAACCAATCTCTTTCGTTATCTTTCTTTTTTTTTTAAACGCCTATTTGTTCCTAAACTGATTGAAATTTCGGCTAAGTGAGGAAAAATTAAAGTAACGTTCTAAATGGCTCGGCATTCATTCGATATCAAAAGAGATCGAAAACATACAAGAAAATGGCAACCCGAGCCTTCTAAATGTACTAGTTTCCGAGCACGGACCAAAATTGTACTACAGGTATTTATTAAAATTAATATTGGCCACCTGACCAAATTTTGACATGTTCATCTGACAAAGCAACCGATGCAAATTTAATCCTGTACACGTGGTTATTTATTAACATGGATAAATGATTTCAATGTTGAATTGGACCGAGCAGATTTTTTAATCAATTATATTTTATTAATTCAGGCTTTTCCTAAACCTTGATCACCTCGGATGTAAAACAGCGCATTTATTTATTCGTAGCACGACCGATTATAACGATAACCAAAGGCAAGCCAATATTTCTTTCCATTTATTCGACTGAGCAGTACATTTGATGGGCGTAGCACGTGAGAAGTTTGACACGTTTCTCTCTACCCACCACCAATCCAATTAAACGCGCCTGCTCATTTATCAATTCGGAAACAAGCTGCTGGCTCCAAATGAAAAATGTACTGTACCTAGGCTGCCGTAATTTTTGTAAACTCGACATCTCGGTGAGACGAAACTGGGGAGAAAAATGAAAATTTGGAAGGAAGCGAGAATGGGGCTGTCGAGCGAGTAAACTCGGAATGACATTACAGGGTTCGGTTGAACCGGGATTATCGTAACAAACGCCGGCTCATTAAAGGCCGCTTGATTGGCGTGCACGCGGATTGATGGGCAACGCTGTGGCGACAATGAAAATCGTAATCGCGACCAGGCCCCGCAGGCAGTTCGGGCATTGGCCAATGCTTTGAGAAGCGTTCTGTTCGGTATCGCTCGTAGACTAAGCGCGGAATTCAACTCTCCCCTTGCTACGCGCTAATAATTCGATATTCGACCGAGAAAATGGCATGGCTCGGATTATTTCAACGATTTGGCGGTGATCAAGACTACGAGAACTGCGATCCGGGATTAAAGCCCGGAGCTGAACTGAGCGTGCCTGAATCAGATTAAGTGGAGCTGGTAATTGAATAAATGTAGAGTGCGAATGACGTTTCCGCCTGTTTCAAGTTACACCTCTTTAAATCACGTTACTTCCTACAAGACATTACCAGGAAAACCATTTTTATCATAAATGTGTTCCAGCGCTGCTATAAACAATTACGAGTATTCCTACAAAATCGTGCAAAAATAGTTTTCCTAACCATTTACAGCACAGTCGAAAGCAGCTGAAGCATCCTCCAGCTCTCTAACTCAAACAATCGCAGGCCAACAGCCATTATCAAAAATTCCTCAAATACTCGGTCTGCTCCAACAAATCGACGTATACCGGTTCAACGGTGATAAAACGTGTTTGCGTCAATATTGAGTGTAGAAAAAAGACAATGCACTTTGTGTCGGGTGGAGAGCATTCGTAGCGTTGGAATTGTTCTTAGAATGGTCGCGGAGCTAGTTAACGAGGGAATACACTAGAACACGACTAGAGGCACTCCTGGCATAGATCGGAACGGTTACTTGAACGGATCGGCTAACACTCGTGTCCGTTCATAACCCGGCGTCAGCGTTTACGTCTCGAGAAGTGCATACAGCCTGCCTGCTATGCACACGCACAGACACGCTCTGTACATTCAGTAACGTCTGCACAAAGTTCATCCACGAGCTAAGTGGTATAACGACTAAAGTTCGGCTTCTCATGCAGTAGTGGCTTTTGTTCGTCATCCGCCGCCTTCCCTCTCTCTCTCTCCCTCTCCCTCATTCTCTCTAACTCTCTCTGTCTTGTCTACCTCTCTTCATCTGCGTCCATTTCTGTCTACCTTCGCCGGTCTTTGCCTTTCGGCGTATATCTATCGTGATCTGCTTGTACAGCGAGCGCCATCCAGAACCGCCTCTACTGGGTGATACCGAAATACGTGGCCAAACTTTTCGAATGTGCTGTACTACGCTCGAAGTTGGAATAGGATAACGTGTAGATATGTGTGAAAGACCTGTTTTTTTTAAAAGCGTCTATGATGATAGTAGAGAAATATAAGAGTGTAGAATCGCATTTTGAATACATTCCATATTTTCCTGAATATTCTACACACTGAGTTGATAGCAGGAAAAAGTGTTCTGCTTCGCTGTAAAGATTAATTTATTCTGAAAACAAATTTGTATGCAAAATTTTTTGGGAACTTCGAGTCTCTGGCAGTTACTTCGGCATCACCTTGTATGTCGGAACCAATGCGGGAGATGAGGAAACCTTGTTAAGGGGAAAAATGCCTCGTTCGCTGGGAACGAAATGTGATGAACCACTTCTGAGCCCGGCCCTTCCGGCCCTTTCCGCTTTCGTAGATTCGCGTTTTCGTCCCAAGTTTAAGCCCGATGCGTTATCCGTGTTTATCTTCTTTGTAGCGCTCGCTATATCGAGTCCCATCGTTATCCTTCGACGATGGCGAATCGATAATCTATCTATAAACGAGCGATTCGTCGCTTTACGTTCTGCTGCCTTAAGCGTCAGGTGCTTCTCTTCTCTTCTCATCTCTCTCCTCTCCCCTCCTCCCCACTCTCGCAGCTTCTCTAATATCAGAGGATTGCCTGTCACACGTCTTCGCTCGTCAAGACGATCGATCGGTAGGAAATTTTAGCGGAGTTCGACCGATTCGAGTGCTCTCCAGCTATTTTACTGCTTTTGTCCCAGAAACTTATTTATGATCTTGTGTTAGATTTAGTTTGATCGACTGCATACGTGCGTGCGCTTTGCTTTCGAACCGAGCGTGTATCGATCTGACATGTTGTCAGCAAAATGTTAAGAAAAATTAATAAGTGAATAATAGTTTAGAAGGTTGGTTAGAGTAAGTAAAAGCGGGTACGGTCAGTCTTAATTTGTTTGAATAATAATAGCTCATGTGTGCCCCTGTAAAAAGAGTAATTAACGCAACAGCAATCAAACAAAAACTGAACTTGCGAACTTGAAATAAATTTACGTATAATCGTTCAACAGACATGTAAATTAAAACGTACAATAATATACCGATCTTAATATCCTATATCCTTCGAGGCAGCTCAGCTTTAATAACTGTACAGTTCGGTCGAGTTCATTTTTCATCTCGCCCAATGTCTCTGGTCACCGTGCGCGATGCATCAAAGTCAATTTCAGAAGGTCGAGATTCTCATCGGGATTTCGCGCGGACCTCAGTCGTCAAGTGCTCGGACTTTAATGCGGCTCACGGTTAATGGAATTTGTCCGACTCGTTCCACGGGCCTTTCCTCTCTATATATCTCTATATATCTCTATATATCTCTATATATCTCTATATATCTCTATATATCTCTATATATCGCGATAACGCGCTCGCGAATTGTCCGCAGAGTCGGTTAATGCGCGGATTATTCATCCCGAGGAAGGCAGGCTCCATTCTCCGGTTGGAAAGTTAAAAATTTCTATCCCACCGCGTCGTATTCCTCATCATCGGCCCGGCGCCCGTTTCATCCGGATATAATTATGTTAATTATGTAATATGATGAAACGCTTCGCGGGAGTGGACGTCATCTAATTACTAATTCGATATTTGGAGCGAGCGGCGGCGGTGGCGGCGGCGGCGGCTAGGTGCCATTGTTCCTGCTCTCTCGGCCGTACAGTTTGTGAGTATCGATTGTGTCGATGCTCGTCCGCGCGAAAAGGATTGCGAGATCGAAATTGTCGAATGCGCCACCGGTTGACCAAATCCTGCCTTGCGATCTCTACGCGACAGCGAGTCAATTGCTTTTTTCCGTTACTCGACACCGTTTAAGAGCGCGTAGCTCGGAAACGGCAAATGGCGAATGAAGAAATGAATGAGAAAGGAAGGAAGTAACGGTAAGTCGAACGAATCCTGAGTGTCGTTACTTGGATCGTCGACATTCCGACATTCGTTTCGGCCTTTCGGCCGGCTCTCGCGATTTAGCGCGCTCGTACGTTAAACTCGCCGGCCCTTTCACGGACGATGGGAACTTTAATGGGAAATCGATGGCGGGAGCGTAGAATCAGAGATGCACACAGCGTGAATATTCTAAACGGACTGTGACGGCTGATATTCAAATTGAAGATTGCATTGTGCAAATGTAAATGGGATACTATAAATTGTAATATAAGCGAGAACTGATATCAAAAATGTAATCAATATTAGCATCCTCCTATAATGGCGATGCTATCCCATCACCAATGTACAATGTTTACCGTGTCCAAAATCGTATATACAATTATCTAATATATTTAAAAATGAAAATGCAATAGATACGAATGTACAACATTTATAAGACCGAAAATAGTTAACTGTCCACACGGCTTTCATATTTATTCATGAGTTCGTAGTATGGCCATACGCGCAAAGCGGAGAATTTGAGGTGCCAAGTTTCTTAGAAAGTCCCTCCTTAGTGTTATTCGCCTACTCACCAGAAGCGGGTATTGCGTACGGTTCTTGTGATTTAATAGCCCCGTACTTTAACCGCCGGACTACGCTTACCTCCGGCTCACTACGCTTCCCGCACCCCCCGTTCCACCCCTTTACCTCTTAGCTCGTTCCCGGTCGTGCGATTAGCGTTGTAGAATCGCTGAATTTATTTCCGGCGCAGCGCGCAGTAAGGAGAGGCTGTAAATCGCGCCCGCTAGCGAAATTCTAATGGTAAACTTGCCGTACGTCCGACGTGCCCAGGCGGCCTCTAGCTATGCGCATGCGCGAGTCAGACGTCAAACTGAACCCGACCGATGAAGCGGGTCAAATATTTTCTGCTTCGAACATTTCATCGATTCGCGTCAACCAAAATAACCTATTATTCCTTTCTCTCTTCATTTTTCTCATGCTGCAGTTATGTTTATCAGTGCTACTAAAATCTTCCGACTCCAAATCCACCTATTTACCGACACAAATTAATTGCCGAAACAGTACTCCACTGTACGAACGTCTTTGCTCCTTAAAATTAAATCGAAATAACCGTATCTACTGCAACGCTCCAGTTAATACCTGCACAAATTTCCTAAACAATAATTACAACTTTATTCTCTCAAGTACATCGGACGGCTCTCGGTGGAGAAAATTTATCGAACACCCTTGGCCCTAAAAAAATAGGAGAAGCGAAGAAAGAGAGCTCGGCGAGTTGATCCGCCGACGGGCAAGCAAAGCCCGTGGAAAAAAGTCTCGCGGGCTTTACTAGCCGGACCGTTAACAATTTAGTTTCCTTAACATCCAACTTTGCCCCGTCGGAAAAGAGGGACTAGACTGCATTCGCAGCTAGCGCGTTTGCTGCGGTTCAATGTAGCGGCACTTTTGGCCTGTCTGACCCGGCTAAGGACTGCACCACTGCGGCTAACGGACGCTGCAAGGCGCACGGAAGAGCGGTGGGAGGGTGGTTTCGGGCTGCTGAAAGGGTGGAAGGACGTAAGAAGGGTGAGAGGGAGGGAAGTGGCGCATTATACATAATAAAGGAGAAACAAGAGGGCAACGTCAGACACACTTAGCGTCGGAACTTTTTGCCTCGCGACCGACCATCCTTCTTCCTTGCGGAGGGTGCATTTGGGGGGGATGAAGCTGGAATGGAGAGCGCAGGATGGCGGCTGGAGGGAGTGAGCACGAGGGACTGCAAGTGATGCAAGGTGAAGGTGAAAATGAGGAGTTAACGATGGAGGATTTGTTGCTGTCAATTTTTTATGTCTTATTCAAGGCGGAGTTTTTAGTTTTGCTAATCATTTTCTGGGAATAATGTCATGGACGAGAATTCGAATGCTGGACATATAGTAGATATGAGACAGAGAGTTGAAATGGAAATGTCGTCGAAATTATTTTCCAATACATTATTAAGGTTAAAAAATACAATATTTGTTATTAATCCTCCGCGATTTCCCAGTAATCAAGAGTCTCATAATTTTCCACTTCTTCCGTTGCCACTGGCAAGAAACAGGGGTTGGCGGGCATAACAAAAGGTGGTGGATGCGAAATCCTTGGGTAGGATTTAAAAGGTTCCCGGAGCGTGTAAAGCAGCAAGGACAGTCGCCGCGATGTGCGCCGACTATAAAATGGCCTGCTAGGAAAATTATTCAGGGTACATCAGAAGATTATTCAGACACTCCAGGTATCAAAAGTTCTCCCTCTTCGACTCGGAACGATTAGCCCACCGTTTTTGGTCGTTTTTAGTCGTTCGAGACATTCGCCCTATCCTAAGGTCTTTGTCGAGCTTCCTCATTGGTCGTAAAGCGAGCGTACAACGCGAATGCCAATACGGAGGGTGATAAAAGGGCCGAAGGGCGTCGCTGGAAGGAGAGAGTGGAGAGGGAGAGAAAGGGGTGGGAAGGTGGAAGGGAGAGTGGAAGACAAACGCGAAACTTGGAGTCGCTTTAATTCGTTGGAGAAGTTCTGCGATCCAATCGAGGAATCAGTCTCCACCTTCCGCTATCTTCTTCTTTCGTTGATTCTCGGCCCGTCCCTCCCCGTCCCGGACTACCTATTCGCGGATCCATTGATCAGGCCTTTTATCTCACAACTTTTAATCCGCCGGAATCTGCTCGATACTCGGGCAGGAAAAGCCGAGTTTCCGGGCGGACGAATAAGAAAGCTCGGCCAAGCTAACGAATGAGGAACGAAAGTGGCTGACTGACCTGGCTCCCTTTTTCATCCTATCAACTTTTCTCACTTGTTCGAGAGTGAAGTGGATGCTCGATGGGAGTAGGCAGGAATTGGTAGGTAGAGAGAAGAAACAGAAGAATTCAAATTGATTTGCGTATCCGCTGTTAATTTTTTAGTATCACCATGGTTTGATCGATCAATATCCGGAATCTTTTATTGGATTTCTATCGTTTTTCGGATTTAGCTTAGACCTCTCGCGGATCGCGAGCTATTCGCTCACCGCGTTTCTCCACTCCCGGAAGAGTGAATATCTCGCGCTGAACGGCAGACGCTAATCGCCTTAGGAAGTCTCGAGATGGAATTTGTATTAAGTGACAATCTGCGTTTGAAGGCCTTCGATGCGAATTCGTGGCAGCGCTCGAGTGCGGACGATGACGATGCTGAAGAGAGGGAGAGAGAATATGAAATGCAGATAAGAGAGAATGAGAATGGGAAATATAGGAAGAAAGATGGAATCGGAGAATGAGTAGTGGCAGGTGGAAAGAAAGAGAGCAATAAAGAGAGAGAGAAATAAAGAAAGGGAGTAGTAAAAGGGGGCGAAAGGGGGATGAAGGGGGGCAGCTAGAGAAAGACATGGACAATGGCGGCTCTCGCGAAGGGAATGGAGTGGATGCGGGGAATAATCCGAAAGGCCATATCGTCGGTAAGGGCCGTTGTACCGCTTGTGAAACCCCCGGTAGCTACTTAACGTCGGAACTACATTCGAGGATTTCCATTATGTTTCAAGGAAAATAGCCCTTTCCGCGAACTTCTCCCGCGAGAGTAATGCTCGCGCGCGGGATGCGTTCGAGTTTCCGTCCGCGGAATCAAAGTCGGGGGCACCGATGTTTCGCTCGAGTATAGCTAACTAGCAACTTCCGGTTTCCGAAAATTCGCGACCGGGGAGCTACGGGATTAATCCATTCCACGCTTCGGCTATCGATTGCGATTGGCCGCGTAATTTTCTATCAGATAGCACCGAATTATCGTTACAATGTTCTGCGGTTGCAATATGTGCTAATTGCAGTGTTTGACTGATTAGAACTGGAATTATGAAGGATTTAAGTTCACAGATGAGAGACGGTAAACAGGTCGACACGACAGAGTGGTATGTTATATTAAAAGATTAACAGTCTTAATACTTTCTTCGTATTGAAACTTACGCGCTGGTTATTTCATTGTCTTCCCTCAACAAAGAGAAATTGTACTATCTTTGTCCTGACGATCGTAATAAAAGTCCCAATTAATCGATTAAAATAAATAATGCAATCGAATTGATCGTATAACTTGAAGGTGCAGTCCTACAGCGGACTCTCAATAAACGTGATAATTGTGAATTGTTGCTGCAATTGTTCCACAGATTGGATTGTTTGACTCGCCAAGATCAAAGAGTACGGTGCAAGGTATCATTTTTGACGGCAGATGGGAATGGCACATTGTCGTCTGAGATAATGGGAAATAAGGAGGAACGAGGGGAGAGGAGAATGAACGTAAATTGAGTACCGGACGTGAAAATCTTGTTCGCTTCAAGGAGGAGGAGCGTAAAAGAGAGAAAAAGGAGTCTCCGTTCTGCGGAGCAGTGCTTTGCCGGGCGCGAACAACAACGGTAGAATATAACGACGCAATAATTGTCAGGCCAGCGGAGCAAGGTGTAAGTTTACTCACTTCGAGATTCTCCTCCGACTCCTCCGGCCTTCCATTCTTGACATTCATCCTCGATTCCAACCTTCGTCAAAGTTGTTACCCGACGAAATGCCTGCGACGCAATCTTTACTTTCCCAATCTGCTACTTTTTTACATTTTTTTCTTACTCGCATAGATTTGCAATTATTAGATCATTGCTCTATAATTCAAGGTCTTTTGCTACCCCACATAATAAAAAAACGAATGGATGTGTAAGTGGACACTAGCGTATTGTACAATTATATAAATCTGTTTTGAAAACTGAAAAGAATATTATCACTCGAACAACTGGAGAAAGGAAAAGAAAAGATAATTAAAGGTTGCGGTGAACGTAGACAGAGACTGGGCGAGATTCAAAGTCCTCTCGTCAGTACCTTCCCGTGGCAGTCGATGCGTTAATAAGTCACTGCTTAGAGAAATGAGAATAAGCGTAAGACGGTAGGGGAGCGAAGGGCGAAGATCAGTTCCTTGTTCCCGCTTCTTTCGCCGAGTCTCGGGGGTGGAAGGAGGTGGCGGCGGAGGGAGGTGGTGGCGGAGGGAGATGGTGCGGCTGGCCGGTTTAACGGTGCCGCAATTATTTTCACTGCCGGCAGTCGTATAAAACGTCACCTCCAGTACTCGCGAGAATCGCACTGAAAGGCCTGGCAGACAGCGAGTGGCCGCTGCTGCGACGCTGGTGCGACGCTGGTCGACGCTGTGCGACGCTGTGCGACGTTGGTGCGACGCAGGTTAAGGGTAGTAACGTGGGCAGACGCGGTGCAAAAAAAAAGCGCGCGACACTGCGAGGGGCAGAATAAAAGTAAGAGAGAGGGCGAGGGAGGAGTGGTAAAGGTAAGGGTGAGAGAAAAAGTGAAAGGGAGGGGGAGTGTGGCCCGGAAAAAGAGAGAATAATAGCGGGAGAGAGAGTGTCAGGAAGTGAAGCACGGAGTGAATGAGGAAAGACGTGAAAAACGTACGAGAAATCTGGATTTCAATATGGGCCAGGAATGAAGTGAGAACGACGACGGAAGCGCTGATTGCGAAATAAAGGAAGAAAGACGAAATTTGAGATGCAATAAGAGCGGACAAGAAGTCGGAGGATTGACGGAGAAATGGAAATAGGAGCGGAAAAAAAGGGAGAAAACGAAAGTGTGAAAATGAAGGGGCAGGAAAATCTGAAATTCAATGCGGGCTGAAAGAGAGGAAGGGATGAAAATTGTGACGTAAGGAAGGGGACTAATTTCGAGAACGACCGCCGAGACGGTAAGAAAGCAAGCGGCAAAATTAGACAGCAACCAAATAAGAATACGATAAAAAATGAAAGAATCGTGACGTACAAACAGCCGGCAGGACGGCAAAGAAAAATAATGTTCGTAAGACGAACAATGCGAATAAACTCGGCAGCGGGTAATGTACATCAAGAAATAAGATGAAATGAAAAGGAAAGCTAATAACGGAGCGCAAAAGCGTAGAGGGTAGGAAGGGAAAAAGGCGAAAATTCAATATACAGTAACATAACTAAAAACGATAACCGCGCTGGAGGAAAAAGAAAGCTAATTGTAACATAAGTGAAGAAAGACGAAACTCGAAATGAAGAGAAGGGAGGGGGGGGGGGGGGGATGTAAAGAGGGTGGATGGGAAAAATGGGATAGTGTGCTGGCTTGTGCCTGGGGCAACCTCGTACTAAAGAATTCCGCTTTTTTCGCCTCCACCCCCCCCCCCCCCTTACCTCCCGCCCTCTTCGTTTTCTTCCTTCCGGCACTGTCCCGCGCCATTCTCATTCGAGCATTCGTCCACTCTCCCTCTTCGGACGGACTTTTTTAATGAGTCCACCCCCATCGAGAAGGGCTGCTCAGGCCAGTAGTGGAAAGGGTCGGGAAAAAGAATGGGGAACGACAGAAATGGCGTGTGAGCAAAGGTAAGAGGTGGAATAGGGGTGGAGGGGTTGACTCCAGGGGATAGGCGGTGGGAAAAGGGAAGAGGGTGGAAAAAAAGGGTGGCCAGGCAGAGAGTTGGGGAACGGGAAGAGGGCGGCGGGGGAGTATAAGACTTGTTCGCGCAAAGTGAGTAGGGGCCATTAGAGAGGAATAAAATCTTTTTTACCCCTCTTGCACCCCCAAGGCCGGAGCCGTTCAACCCCGCAGCTAACCGTAATTCAAAAAGTTTTGTCGGATTAAAAATGTGACTAGACTGTCGTAGCGGGTCTCGTCCTCTGCCACCGCCCCCCCCCCCCCTCCACGACTACCCTCGAAGCCTCGAGCCTCTTTCAACTGCGCGACCCCCTTCCGCCGACACCCTTGAGCTCCATCCCCCGACCTCGCGTGTCCTTCCGCAACCACCAATTTCTCTCTGCCTATTCGTTTCCTTTTTCTTCTCCTACCCTTGTTCTTCTAATACTGTCTCTTCGACTTTTCTTCATTCTGAAAAGTCCAGAATTTTGGGTACTGACCTATGACTGAATATGAAGGAAATTCATTGAAATCTATGGCGTATTATCGTATTGACGATTTAAGGGCGAAGACTGTTACCGCTTTCTCGGCTTAAGTAAAGGCAGAAAAATGTAATTGGCGCCGATATTGGTCCACTCGGAGAATTGCATGGCGCCGGGAGGAGAGGGCGAAAGGAACACCCGAATCGCATCGGGGGAATAAAGTTCGTAATCGATATCAAGCCACCCCATCCGCCCAGCTACCCCCACGCGAGAAAATTTTCCGCTAGATTGCCGCGGCAGAGGGTGGGAAAAGGAGAACAAATTACGTTCTCGTTACCGGCGTCGTTGGGAGGAAAATAAGAGAGCGGGGCGGAGAATATTATTTTTTCGATGCGAACCAGGTCGAGTGAGAGAGAGAGAGGGGGGGGGGGGAGAAAGAGTGCGAAATGAAAAAGGAGAAATGGAAGGAGAACTGGAGACAAAGACGGAAAGCAGTAATTCACTTTTATGCCTCAGTACGGAACGTTAGAGGAATTAGGCGCACACTGTGGCAGACTAGCAGAATAGGTGAGTATCGGACAAAGGCGGAAGAGTGTGTTTTATAAATATTTTCGCTTCGAATACGCTTGTTTTTAAGCTCAGTTATGACAATTCCTCTTTCGCAGCCGCCCTCGCTGTTGGGCAACTTTTAGGTTTCTGCGAGTCTGAGGCTGCTCGTCAGTTTTTAACTTTTGTGTCGGACTTGCCGGGAGGTGAGGGCGGTGAATGAATGGAAGAATGGATGGAAGGATAAAAGGAAGGAAGGAAGGAAGGAAGGGAGGGTGGAAGGATGTTCGAGGATACCGAAACCGCGAAATGGAGGGTGCGCGCTCAAGTTATGGGCGATGGCGAGCGGAGTTGTTAATTTTTAAGTAACGCGATTTCCCCGGGTGCGGCGAGCGCGCCTTTTATCGAGAGAATACGCCTTCAAAGATTCATAAGGACGATGCTGTTTGCCGACTACTCTTTTATCGGCTCAAATTATATTTCTTGACCTCTTCCGCGAGCTGGGTTCATTTCAAATTTCAGAGCGTACGCGGTAAAATTTAGGAGGAAAAGAACGATAAATGAACTCTTGACCAACTTCAAAAATTGGTGGGTCGTATAGAATTCTTTCTTCCATTTATTACACGATACTTTTTGCAGCTTTCATCGGACAAAACTGTCATTTACCACTGGTCCGAATCATTTGAGAGATCTGTTACACCGAATTTACAGACGCATAATAGATTCTACTTTTTGTTCTACTTTCCAAGAGACTATGTTTCTGAATATTTCATCTGTTTTACTTCGTCGAATGTAGATTTCGAATGTGAAAAGGATGATCAGAGTTAATCCACCGCAAACGCTTCAAGTGCGACGAACTAACGGATGGCAAATTGGTACGAAGAAAATTTATCCCTCCTACCACAGTCGGCAAAATCCGAAAATCGCTGAAGAGTTAGGATGTAAGGGAGTAAAGGGTGCAGGAGGGGCCAAATGGAAAGTTCCGTGGACTGCTTAATTAACCGAGGTTAGTAATGGAAATTAGCCGGGATTAGTAATGGAGATTGGGAGAAGGCTGACACTCCCGTCTGAAACCAATTTCAGGCCCTTTTCCCACCGCTACCTGATATCTATGGCACTTCACTTATTATCCGGAGCGGACTGCAGCCAACGGATATCAAAAATTAGCAGTTCATATTAACCCAACGGTCAGGAACATCAAATTGAATGTAATATTAATTGAGGGAAAAAAATGTGGCAATCAATGGATCGAGGAGAGACTGTGAATGAAAAATGAGCGTCAGATATACCAATTCCGTAATCCAGTGACCATCTCGTGACTGAGCGCAAACAAAGGGTGTGGGAGGAAATGTAAAATCGAGCGGCGAATGTAACCCGATCGAGCGTGACCTGTGGTGGGGGAAGAGGAACAAGTCAATTAGAATATTAAATAATTCGCCGCTTGTAATATTTTTAGCTTAACTACCTTCGCGAAACATAATTTGCTCGCCCTCCCGGCGGAATATCGGGCCGATCGGTGATAAATCACGTTCTCGAGCGCCGGACACAGATAGAAAGAGTGAGAAGTGGGCGGAAAGCGGATTGGGGCCGAGAGAGGGTTGCAGGGAAGGGGTGCGAGGAAGGGGTGAGCAGGAAGGGGGTAGGGCGAGAGAAAGCAATCGGCGGGCGAACCCTCATTAATTTTCGCGGGCATAATGAATTCGCGACGAACTTTGCCTCGTTACGATAAATCCGCGACGAATTTCTCGGATTCCACTTGTCGCCGAAAACCGTTCGCCGAATGCGACCGGCGCAAAATAACCGCGCGACAATTTTACCCACCTACCGCCACCTCCATCATTTTACCTGGGCACAGAAATATTAACGAGTTCCCCCTGTTTAGCGACCACGGATTCTCTTACTTTTCTGGAGTTCAGAATCCTCTTTTTCTTACGATTTTTCAGCTGCGAACCAGGCTTCAGATTTTTTAGACTTTCTCTTTGCCTGACGAATTTGTGTTCTGAGCGAAAATTTGAAACATATCTGCACTTTATGCATCAATCTCGTGCATTGGACCAAATATTTTTACAATCTGTCATTAGTCGTCGATCAATTGTCTCCTTTAATGTCTTTTCGCGTATTTGAATTTTGACGACAATCGAGGGATAATTGATAGAAGTTGAGAAACTATATCGACACGGAGGTTTTGATGAAATGGCCGAATGATTCTGTCCAATCGCGCTAATTGTCAGGAGAATGAGAGGCTGAGTAAAAGATCGCCGAGGAAGCACTCGCTTGATGAAACGTCTAAGTCTCCCTCTAAGCACATAGCGATGGCGTTCGCCGACAATAGCCTGGACGGGATTACAGTAAGCTCCCGATAACAAATCGTCCCGGCCATATTGTCAGCCGGCGAGCAGCGATTAAAAGCGCGGCCATGGCTTCCGGCGTGAGAGGAAAAATGTTTTCCTAACGAAGACGCGGACTTGAATGTTGCCCGAACCGACTTTGGCCACACAACTTTACCGGCTACACAATTTTATCAGCTATCAATAATCGATGCGATATGGAAGGCCTTCCAGTTGTTTACCATCATTTTTAATCATTGAATAAAATTAAGCGTCAGTGTTAATCGAGAAAAAATGGATAAATTTCGAAAGTTGGTCAGGGGTACTAATTTGATGTTGAGATTAAAAGAATTAGTTAAAAAAATTAAACGAAATGCAGTAACGACATTACAGCACTGTTACAAAAAAAAAAAATGATGCGTAATATATTGGAAGGATTATACGATATTAACGTCCATAATTCTCATCATCCGTCCCCGATACCATTTTCATCTGCATCCTATACCGAATACCGTCTACAAATAGAGATTCTCCGGAAAATCCTCGCATACGTTTCCATCCTCAAATCGTAATCTTCCGTGAAAAGAGTCCTACTAGAAATCCGGAGGGGCTGGTAGGGCCGTAAGTTGGAAGGTTGGTAGTTGGCTGCCGTTGTCAAGCCAACGCTTCCCAGTTGCAGTTATATACCGAGCCGACCTCTACACTCTCAGCACTTACATTTCGCTGGCACCAATACCAGTGGCGTTTCACACCTTCGGGAGTGACGGACACACAATCACGTCGCCAAATCTTCGCGGCCTGACGGAAAAGAGAAACAAGAAGAAAACCAAGAAGTAGATAGAGAAAAAATGTTGGGAATCGAAAACAGAAATGTTACGAAACGTAAGAAGGAGGCCACAGAACAAATTAGAGATATAATAAGAGAGGGAGAGAAGAAAATATGGTGAAATAAAAAAAAAAGATGCTACGAAGAGTAAGCATGGGCGTAAAAGAAAATCGATAGGAATGTCGAGATACAATAAGAGGAAGGGAAAAAGATTAAGAGATAAAGTTCGAAGAAGCAATGTCGGGGACTGGAAAGAAAAGCATTACGCAAGCCTAAGAGTCAGACATGAGGGTGAATAAATATGTACAGGATATGTAATAGAGGAAGGAGTGGCAGAGTAAAAATACGGAAAGGAAAAAAATGTTGAGCATGGAAAAGTGAAACGTTATGAAGGGAAAGAAAGAGGCGCGGGGTAGAACAAACAAGGACAAGACATACAATAAGAGAAGTAACGAGAGGAAAAGGAAAAGTGTAAGAGGCAGAGGACAAAGTCCGGTCCTCCTGGACTCGATGCAGGAAAATCCCAGCAGCGTCGACATTTTTTGCTTCTCTCTCTCGCCCTTCCCAGCCTCCCTCCTGCTCTCTTTCACTTCCACTACCCGCAAGATCCGATATCTCGAGGATAAGACGACGGTATCCGCGAAATGACGAGGAGTGCTGCGAGTGGAGAGAGTCATAGAAAAAGAGGGAGTAGAAAGTAGAAACAGGCAGAGACAGAGAAAGAGAGACAGAGAGAGAGAGAGTTTTCTCTACGTTCGAAGCGCCTCGGCGGCGGGACTTTTCAATTTCGCGAGGGAAACTCGTTTGGAAAGGATAACGCGCCAGTGGAGGGTGCGCTCGGATATACAGGGTGGCGCGGAAGAATGTGTGCGGGCACGGAAATTGAAAAGAGCGTGGCTGGCTGGCGAGTGTTTAGCGTGACTTAGCGATGTGATTATTCTGTACCCTGCTTTCATGCGTTTTAACATTTATCTTCCCAACTGTTCAACTTTCAAAACTTCTTTAATGCGAGTTGATTTCGCTGTCCTCAAATATATCAATAACAGAATGAAAATAGAATTGGCGGAATATGGGGCAGTCTGGAATAACAAGCGTCACGGAGTAAGAATAAATGTGTTGAATAAATCTTAAAACACAGAATATGAGAGCTCGTGACAATCTAAGATTTACGATCTTGCCGTAAAATTGGTTCGAATTCTGAAACGCTCGTTGCACTCTAACGAAGTATGTATACCACCTATCGCGCGCATATTAAGGGCTTAAGATAGTCAGACAACTTTCAATTTTTGGGTCAAGCTCCAGCTCGGCCGGGAAAACTGGGAAAACGAATGGAGCTAAAAGCGTTGAAAGCAACGCAAGAGGATTCCCTCCAATGCTTAACAAAGCTTCTGCTCTCCGCTTCGTCCCTCCCCTCTTCTTGCTTACAATGTTAAACACGTTAACTGTCATGTTCAATAAGACCGTGGCCATCCTTTAGTCAGCCCCCTTTATCGTAGCCGGCCGTAAATAAAGTGGAGATTCGAGCCATTTTTACAGGATACGTCACACCTAGAGCCTCCGAGTGGGCCGGGAAATATTTATTTCCGTTAATATCGGCGCAATGGTCGGCTTCAATTTTAGATTTCACGCCGGTACGCGATTTCCCGGCCCGTTAAAAGACCGCTACACCCGGTGAATGTATTATCGAATCTATAATTCAAGCGATACACGGCGCGAAACAGGGAAAAAGCGAACAATAGGAGGCGAGGGTGGCCGAGGGGGTGCCGAGGGTGTGCCGAGGGGGTGGAAGGTTGGGAGGAGTGAGAGAGATCGTCGTAAATCGGGAGAGCCGAAGGAACGGTCGCGCACGAATACGTGACCTCCGGAACAATTGAAAAACATGCATTAAACATGGCAGCGGATGATTTACCGAGGCCAGTGCCACCAACCCATGCCGCTTCTCTTTCTATCTCTTTCTATCTCTTTCTATCTTTCCATCCCTCTCTCCTGCTGCGGTACCTGCGGTTTCCTATCTTCCTTCTTTCCTTCAACCGCGTCGCCTTGCGTTCCTCATCGAATCGTGTCGGCAGGGAACGCTGAATTAATCGACTGAATCGTTAGAGTGACTTGAGCTTTTCTTCATTATCGTCCTACCAGAGTCAGGTTACGACAGAGTCGTTTGCACTCTGTGCCTACGCCATCTTGTCTCGCTTCTCACGCTTATTGTTAGTCAAAGGACATAGCCGAATACGCTGGTGAAAAGGGATCCTAAACCGATTGAAATTCTGAATGAGGCGTTTGATAGCATGAAAAGAAAGAATCATTCCTGTGCATTTTTTACTTTGTGTCTCAACCGCAGGGGATGGGAAAGGGTAAAATGTATACTGGATAAAACACTTTGTTAATCGTGAGCGCATTTCAAAGCTATGTCGGCCATAACTCTCCAAAAAGTCGTAAAAACCATTAATTATTATATATAGCGACGTAAAATAGTGTAAAAGTATGAAGAAAGTCAAGACCAAGATAGACAAAGTTGTCAAACATATTTCAAATTGGGGTTGAAATGTCGCTTTGTTAGTTAAAACTCCTCAAAAAGCTGAAATAGCCAACAATTATTGGATATAACAATGTTAAGTAATGGGAAGTAATGCAAAAGTATGCAGAAATTCCCCAATACCCATTTTTATAGAATTTAGAAAGTGCTACTATAAATGTTCTATGATATATATAAAATTGATTAATATCAGCGCTGAATAGAACTCGCTCATTAGACTGACAAGCTTGCGTAGACCAGCCCGATCCAAGACAGAATTTCTGTAATTCTGTCATTCACTCCGGCTCATTTTCTATCCTTCCCCCACCACGGTGGCATCCTTCATCAAATCCAAATTAATGGAGCGGCCCCATTAAGCAGCCAAACACTCCCTTCGGCGAAACTTGACTCGGTGGCAGTTTCACTTTCTAAACGTCCCCAATCGCGAGAATCGGACCCTACCGAAACTCCGTCCTCAAATTTGAGGCAAACTCTTCTGAAACGGACATGAGACTCTCCGAAATGAAGACACGTGTCAGATCTCTGCGGAATATATATCCCATTTAATTTGCGAAGAAGGTCGAATTAGCTCTAGGGCAGTGCCGTAGAAATCCTGGCGAGATGAGGAGGCGACGCGCCGCTTGAAAGTTGAACGGCAGGCAAAGCCCCGGCAGGGCAAAGTATTTCAATTCCAGTGGTACAAAGTGAAATAAGTCGGACGTGGCCGCGCGGATCCGTTTCCGCTCCATTAAAAAGAGCCCGCCCGCACGGAATTACGATTAATTCCGGTCGCACGGAATTACGGATTCATACTGCTAATCCTGAGGCCAGGCGAGGCGAGGCCAGGCGAGGCCAGGCGAGGCCAGGCGACGCCGGGCGACGCCAGCGTCGTCGATAGAATTAATCCCCCTTCCTGCCGGGGGGAATGGAAAAAGTTCCAACGTTTCTCGCCACGCCGATTGTTAACAACTACAGGCCGTTCGCCATCGCTGCAACAGGCAAAATCTGATTCTACATGAAAAACTGAATCGAAAACGTAGAGTAACATTTTTTTCGTAAGAAACTTTGTTTCCTAGAGAAAGAGGAATCAAAGTTTGCCGAGTACAGGTGGGCTTCATTCAGGTTCAGTTCGATAGATTCTACTCTTGAATTTTACATGCAAAATGGACTTGTCATCAGACTTGCGAAAACTCTACAAATATTCAGATCAAGACTAAAGAACTGGAAAAATTGTTTAAATACGCTAAGCAAAAACAACATACTAAAACGTATTGACAGTTTGGCGTAATAAAAATAGACGGTCTCAACATTCGAAATACTCAGATGCAAAGTACGTTTGAAATATGACATAGTCCCTGCTTTTGTCTCAAGGTATTAGCTCAACTCGCAGGAGACATGTCGCTTTGAGCAATTTTTGGAAAACTTACGCGTTCCCAACATGTCTTGTTCCGCCACCTCCCGTACCGTTCCACCCTGCAGCTATGCACAAGGGACAGAGGCGTAAATACGAAGAATATTTGCAAGCTCGTTACGTCGAAGAATTTGTCGAGCTGGAAATCTCCCCCCTCCCCAAGTCGCCCCCTCTCTCCCACCGGTCGCGCCACTCCTGGATTCAGAATCCGGTGTTTCCCGTGGCTCGAAAGGTCGAGTGCCTGAGCTCGAATTTAAGCTCGCTCTGCATCCTGTCTTCCCCAGTTTTCACTCCCTGTCTTCGAGCCGATGCCTACCGAGAATTTCTAGGACGCGAGCGATCGCTCAGGGAATCCGGAGCAGGAACGGATCGAGGACTCGAAAGACATTTGAAAATGTGTCATTATGTTGCTGGAACCGTCGAAAAAACGTGTATGAAAATCACTGTTCGAACAGTATGTTACAAGAAATTGGTAAGCGATAAAGGGTTAAATTGATATTACTGTTTTTCGAATTTGGCATACATAAAGGTTACAAATTGATAAAATTGGAAAAGTATAGAAAGTTACGTTCCGACATCTCTGTGAGGTTGCAAAGCAAGTTTCAGTTAATCAATTTCCGTCTGTGCCTCGACAGCCGTCAGAACTGGCAAGGCAAATTGCCGGTAGTCACAGTATTAAAACGTAGCGCATCCCAGGAAACATAGAGCGCGAGTCTATTTTAATGCACAAACGTGTAATAAATGAGATTTAGAGAGAAAAGGGACACAGAATCCTTTTAGCGATTTCCAGGCGAGTACGGGGAATGAAAGCGTCCTGCTTGCCGGTGGAATGGGGTAGGTCGAGGGTGCGTTGCTCGGATAGGGGTGAAAGGTGGGTGGCTGAAGGTGGAGCAAGGTGCGCGCACCGGAAGTGCCATGTACGTACGTGAAGCGAGCGGCACTTTAATTAAATTTCATAATTAACCGCAATGATGAAGGCCCGTGCGTGGTTGCGGGCGCGCCTTAATTTTGTCTGCGTCACGTCTCAAAACGATTTCATCCCGAGCGGAAAGTAGATGACGCCCAAATGGGTACGGATAGTTGAGATAAACTCTGCTTCGATTCGTTATTCGGTGGCTGTACTCGATAATTACCGGATTCCTACATTAAAGATACTTCGATTTTCAAGCTTTAATTGGAATTACAATATGCGCCACCCAAGTGATGTACATCGGATTTGGAAATGTATTAATTGATTCAAGTTTAAATATTTATGTCCGTAAACTTCGATTCAAGAGGTGTCCCATATATAAAGCAGCATTTTGTATATGTCCCGTACGCTAAAGCATTCGGGTTTAAATAATTAAAGTTGTATACTCGGCTATAATTAATATATGTCTCGGCGATGATATATACGAGGTTATTAATGCTGAATTAAATGATTGAACTTCAACAAATGTATCTGTGATTTGCAAAAAAGGAGTTTATCGTCGCTGATGGAACAAAGTATGACTTTATCATCACCCAGTTGAACAATTAAACTTTACAAATAGAGAACTCTCGCCATAATTGCGTTAACCTTACACCGTTCATAACACCGTGATGATCGGTGAAATAGAAATTTCTCCTCTAATTGGACGCTATTGCTTTTTTGTTTTGCGCATCCTGCCCGCGGATGCGCCCCCGCGCCCGCGAGCCCGCGCGCCTCGAATAATTAGCCTTTTAGTTATTAGCCCGTTCCGCCTCGACAAATTAAATTCCATTACTAAACCCCTGCCGAACCAGAAATATTTCGCTTCACTGAGAGAATCGGCCCGGAATCACATACTTCTTCACTATCAACTAAACACCTACGCTCTACAGTCTAAATAATCCTGTCAAAACAGACGTTATTCATTTTTATATCGACAGTGAGCGCTTCATACCTTGGCCTTCCTTTTTTAGGTTTTCAAATACGAGTACAGTGGGCGTTAATTGAGAGTGAATTGTTTCGAAACGAAAGAATGCGATTATTGGTTATGAGAAATGTGTTTCAGTGACTCCGAATTGAATGAACTGAATGAAAGTCGATATCAGAACGTGACACCGTCACAGAGTTCTAAAAAGATTTAAAATCACAATCTTATTTCGATTAGCCTCTCCTTTCCTAGTGTAAAATAAAAAGTTTCTACCACATTGTCGGATTTTTCGGATTGTCAAATATCAAGACCAATTAATCGGCGTTAAATCGATACTCATTTTCCGTCTTTCTGACAAGGAAGAAGAAGAGTGTGTCCCCTCCCCCAGCCTTCATAAAACCCAAAATTTACCACCTGGCCAGCACGTATCACGGACGGTTCGATCAATCGATCGCCTAGCAATTTCCTTACGATTTTCCAGAGATATCCGACACGTATTAGCATAACAAGATTCTCTCGTGCGCGTAATGCAACTTCGGATGCGGGCCCTTCACCCCCCGCGGTAATCCACCCTCCTTCAACCCCCTTTCAACACCCACCTCAGTTTCGTTGGACCCCCCCCCCAAGTGTCGGGCTACCTCTATGGGCGGACCTCTTTGGATTTCTTGAAGGAGCAAGTTGGCGCTGCATTTGCATAGACTGAGGATCCGTAGATTTTCCAAGACAGTTTCTTCATTTCCACGGGCGCCTGCCCGGAAAGGCTGGTTTCCCACTATTTTGTCGATATCGGATTTATCAGCCGGAGCGGATGATTGGCTTCGTTATTTCAGAGATGGCGGACACTTATTTGTTCGCGCTGTTTGTCAGCTTGTTTTAATAGTCGGCGAGTCGATTGAATGACGTGTGAATAATGTTTTCCGCACTTTATTTTTCGTCATTTGATATAGGAAAATATAGAAAACATTTAGTTTTTCTGTTTATTCTGATATTGGTTTTCGTCTATTATTGGTGAATTTAGGATTTAGGACCGTAATCGTCTTAAGCATCCGTCTCAGTAAATCCTGTATTCTTCTTAATTTTTAATTCAGTTTATTTTATTTTTGGCCCTGTTTCCAGGTATTATACTTTCGGCGGTTTCAGGTTTGCTTACGTAAACTCAGTTCGCAATAGGTGTTTGCAGATCGCTTGAGCTGCCTTGAAATAGAGTAAACGTGTAGGAGGGTGGCTGCCGAGGGTGGCACGGAGGCGGAGGGGGAGTTAGTTGCGAGTCCATAGAAGGTGGCGACACGTTCCACGCATTTGTTTCGAAGGATCCATGAGTCTGGTACGAAAGTTCCTTATTTTCCGCCGCGCAGCCGAGCTTTCCTTTCAATCGTTTATCGACCTTTGCAGAGGGAACGGAGACTGCTTTAAACCGAAATTATCTTCCCTCTCCTCAACCCATTCAATTCGTCCGACGATTACCAAAGTAGATCCCTCAAAAATAGTTCTCTCATCCCCGCCTTGTAGAGAACTGAATGATTAAAGTGAGGAAAGGTGTACGGGAAAGGCGACAGGTAACCCAGTTTTAATCTACCACCCTCTCGAAACACAGACTCTAAATTCGAAATGAAACGTAAAGATATTGCCAACAAAAATGTTTGCGTTGCACCAAACTAAATGATTAAAGCGGCGGGGTGGGAAACAGAGAGTGAGGCAAAACGGAAGGATGGTGGAGTGAGAGTGTGTGTGTGTGTGTGCGTGTATGAGGGTGGGAGAGAGAGAGAGGGAGTGAGAGGGAGAGGGTTGGGAATGGACAGGGAAAAAGAGAGAAAGAGGTCCGAAGCGCGAATTCCGGGCGAGCAAAGCGATTTATGGCAAGCGAATGCCCGGCTATAAAATAACACTTCCCATTCAAATCGGCAAATTAATGGTCGTTTTCATGGATTCTTTGTTTGCGCCCCAGCTCGACAATGGCCACCGCCGGCGGGCTGAGTTATTCTGAAATAGAACGGCACTTCGGAGACGAGGCTGAATGCTCGGCGACACGATAGGAGAGCTGACCCATGACCTATCGCTGTTTTACAACCTTCCTGAACCGGCGAGCCGCCGAAACTCGGCCACCGGACTGTGTCCTTCCTCACTTTAGCGCATACCAATATGAATTTCGCTAATCTTCCTCATAGACATCCCGTCCATCTTTTTCTTCTCTCCACCCTTCCCTCAAATTCGTTTCCCGTACGTCAAGAGAAATTAATATAGATACAGTAAAGAATGAGGAAAATTGATTGAAACAGCAGTTTAAATACAAGAGATTTAGTAAAATGTACGCGTTGGGTATGAAAATTTTGCTATCTGGTATATAAGGTTAATTCAGCACCTGCTAATGCAAATTAAATGTACATTACACAATTTCATAGTTACTGCATTAAGTTCGTATTTGAATATGTGATTTTCTCTAGAGAGTGACGCAGTAAAATAAGCAGCAGTCAAAGTTGCTTGCTCCAATTAGACGTAGACTAGAAAATTAATGCTAGGATAAGGCGAAACATGCAAACGAGTTGGAACTCTCGTTATTCTCATCGTTCATTCGTATTACTTTGTATAATACAAAGTACAGGCATTGGAAACAATTTGTGGGTATGAATCAAAACAGACATACAATGAGACCGTACCATATTCTATGATACAAGTCAAAAAAGATGAGAGACAAGAGAAATATACAAAGCAATGAAAGAATAAATAAATGAAACACACGAAAATAGTTTCTGATCACAGAATAAAGTTCTATCTTATTCCCAAAATCAGGTAAAATCTCTGCGACCTCTTAAATCTATTAAGTTAGGCAGTATATTTAGTCGTCTCCCGCTCTAATCTCCCTAAGCGCCGGGTGATTACGAAGTTTAGCGGAAAATTGTCGATGCAAGCAGCTCCGAGACCGTACCCGTGATAGTTCGTCAATGCGTAATTGATCATCTCATACATCACGGGCCGTGCTATTTTTATCGTCTGCCGCATTTTACCACGTATCAATTATAAACTCCATCCTATCACGCCAACGTAAAAGTTTGCCCTTTCCTTAAAAATAGCAACAACTATATTTAACTTTGATTCTCTAAACGAGTCTCTATCTCCATCAAGCCCGAAACATAGCAACTAACTAAATTTTATTCCATCAATCTCCGATAAACATTGCCACTACAGGCTAAATATGATTTTTTTGCCGCAGCAATGCAGTTTGTCCGAGAATTAGGCTTGGCAGGCGCATCTACGCGGTCAAATTGGCACTGGGGTAGTTAAACAAATTTCGAGGATAACTGCTCCAAATATTTTTCAGGTTAATTAATAAGCCGTCCACTGCTCCCGCGCTCGAGCTCGTATCGGTTAATATAAAATCCTAATTTCCTGCCCACGCGAACGAAAATGGAAGGAAGTCGACGCATCGTTTCCGCGGCTGCGAGCTCGGCGATATGATAATGAATGATAATGAATTCCGAGATAATTGCTTGGAACAACGGGATCGCGTCGATGTATCGTTTGTCCTGGCTTGCCAACGACCCCTACGCTTTAACCGACCCATAGACGTATAGAGGTATAGACCAAACCTTCCCATGTATTTCTGCACACCCGTCCTACCCGTAAATCGTGTACGGCAGAGATTCAGAGAGGGAGAGAGAGAGAGAGAGCGAATCGAAATCCTCGTGCAAGGAGAAAAAGTTGACTACGAGCGGTGGAAAAATTAGCTGCGGGTTAATTAAGATTCGGCACTAAAGCGTTGTTTATGAGGATTGTGAGATCGCGGTTTTCGAAATATACTGTAATATAAAATGAGAACAGAGCGGACGTAGGAATGATAAATGAAGAGGTCGAAACGAAGCGAGTTCCGCATCGATCTATGAAATTCTCGTTCCAAGTTCCTCTTACGATTCATTTGATTATGAAGAATCACCTTCTGTGTATGGTGAATAACGGGATAGCCTGCGCAGGAGGCCGCATACGGAATATCGTGTATAGGGTAGAGATGCGGACAAACGAACAGGCATTGATCTCAATTGTACTGGAGACGCGGACTCCGTCCCATTGAGAATGGTTAGAATAACTCGTCGACTCGATGAATTCGCTGTCGCCGGGCTGAAACAATTCCTTTTTCAAAAGCCCCACTGGCTAAACTTGATGCGCTCAAAAAGTACAGAGGCATTAAATCATAGCGTGTCAAATGGAGAATTCTTAAAGAATTCATGTGTTACACTGAATTCTATGGACTGTTCACTCCATAATTTTATCCTTCAAGTTCTTGATTGCCTGTTAACTTTATATATTTCGGAGAAATTCCCGCATCATTTACTTGAAATACACATTCCATGGTCCGTTTTAGTTTCTGCATAAAAGCCAATTTTAAATGTTAACGGACATTATTGCCTCGTGCTTTTTTCATAGTCTTTGATTTATATAACAAGAAACGTCCCCACGTTTGTGCTAAAGCATGATGTGGGCTCGAAATGATCGAACAACATCTGTAATCCGGGAAAATGATCTTCAACGCTGGTGCAAAGTGCGCGTTGAAATCAGATCAGATAAATATTGAATATCAGCTTGGCGTGCATTAATGGCTTTATATCGAAATGATGCAGACTATCGTTCCGCCCTTCTCCGCTCGCTGCTCACCCCGCCCGCAAACACTTGCCACCCCTTCGAACCGTTTTCAAGTCAGTTGCGTGCCTGGCTAAAGTTCGGCCTTAATATGCGTCGGACGAAGAGCCATTAAGGAGGCGATCGCGAAAAATTTACATTTTCTTAAAGCTAGCCCCGCCGACGTTATCGTTCCGATTCGTTTCGCAGCCGCACGCGATTTCTGCGTTAATGCACCTATTGCGAGCTATGCATGGCGAGGCACGTGTGTGATGCATGCTGAGATTCGGACTGAGCAAGCGTTTTTTAAATGGCCTATGCTATCGAACGAATGATATATTTAAGTATTTCGAATTCGAATAAACGCTGGCGAATTGCACATTCAACCAAATATTTGCATATGTGATTTAATGGCTTGAAAATCGTCCGCTTTGTCAAAGGTACTATTTGATAGCCTAGTATGAAAAAGCAAGTTCATATTACAATGATTGCTCTTAAAATTTACAAAGAGTGACAATTTTGATTGGTTGACTCGATTGTTTCGATGTAGTATGTGATATGATCGAGTAGCTATATTCTGATTACGAAGAAGTATTCATGAAATGTGTGTTGAATCTGGCGATGAGATCGAAATATTACGTAAGTAGGGAAGGGAAGCAGTGCAGCACGTAACGCGGTAAACATTCGACATTAATTCCCATTAACCCAAAAAACGCCGATGGCGCAGTTCATATATAGGAGGGCAGCTAAGAAATTACTTTGTTAAGGGCTTAAACGAGACTCGGCGAGGAGCTTCTCGAGAGATGAGCCAGAACTATCTTGATTTATCGACTATCTGCCGAGCGCCCGCTAATTTTGATCGGCCAACTTTTCAACGAGCCAGCAGCGGCGCGCGCCGCCGCCGTTTTCGTACCAACATTCGAACGCGAACGAGAATCCGGGTCAGCGAGCTGCCCTTGCCTCCGCCGATCCCTTATCGATATATCGATTCGTGGACCTCGCTAATCGGAAATCTCTAGGCCGAGATTTTTAAGCCCTTGCACCGGATTTCTTCAATATCAATTTTGCCGTTTGTTCCGCAAACGTTACGTTCGTTCGATTTTTAAAGGTGATTGGTACTGCTAAAAGGTATGGAGGGTTCTCTGTGAATTAGGGATGGACTGAAAGTTTGATGATGGCGCTATTGCTTTCATGTTCTTATTTTCAGTCTACGATCGGTTTTACAGTTATTACTGTAATGTTGTTTATATTAGATATCGTTGCGGGATGCCTAATTGTCAAAAGTTTTAGTACTTTCAATGAGGGATTTCCGAAATTGTTGATTTCGACAGTAATTCGTACTCTGAGAGAATTCGCTGATGAATTGCGCCAACTTTCTATTCACTGGAAGTAAATGAATAGTGTACAAGCGACGCTGATGTTTGCAGAAACATAGCGGTAGCTTCGGTTCTGGCATTATTCGTTAAAATTGTGACTTTTCTTCGCATTAATGGAATGAAACAGCGGTGTAATGAAACTTTCTGTAATTCTGAACATGCCATCGCATTTCTCTGAGCGAACCAGTGTCTGATCAAAAATGTAACCATCACTCCGATGAATTGGCTCAACCTGACATTATACGACCACGATAATATCAAAGTAAACACACTTCCAGCTTTACCCTAGAATGTGTTAGTTTTGCACCACTCAAAACGGGCGACATTGACGTAGTTTATTTGTCTCCTAGAATGAATGAGTCTACGCAAGTTTAAGTTTGTCAACGTCTAGCAATGAAACATACAACCACTTCTAGAGCAAACTGGCCTGGACTGAACTTCAAGGGGAGAACAAATATTGGAGTAACCAAGCATTATTCTTAGAGAACCTTTCTCTCCTTTCGATTTACGTTTCCATCATATTAAAATCCTGCTTTCTCCTACCAACAGTGTAAGAATATTGTCAACGAACTTTCAACACTGTCCTTACTTCGCACTAAGTATAGACCTAACGAAATTAAAATCACTACCCTGGTAAACATTGTTATAATCGTTCAACTAAACACACTGTCCCATTTTCATTGGACAAACACAAGAATGAAAGTTTGGAGAGTCGAATCCAATGAGCGCGCAAAGAATATCGTCTTGAACTGACCTTGTACGGGGGCGTAAATGTTGAGGTAGAGGCAGTCCTCGCTCTGGTTCTTGAGATAGGGCAGAAGTCTCCTGAGATACTCGACCCTGCCCTTGGGCATTCTATCGCTAAGCTCCGGCAGCTTCTGCGGGCAGACGGGTCCGAACTTGTCGGCGAGCTTAACGCCGTGCCAGAGGGCCCCGTTCACCGGCGGCATGAATCTCAGCGAGCCAATCGGCGGCGATGCGTAAGGCACCCCGCGAAAGATCTCGACCCCCTCGAGGTATCGATCCAGGGTGACGATCACCCCCGACAGCTCGCCGTACTTGGTCTTGACGATCCTCGAGCTCAGCTCGGCGCAGGCCGTCGTCAGTATCAGGCCGAGGACCGCCAGGATCGGCGGCGTCATCTTGACCCAGATGCGGCAGAATCCTCCGTCGAATCCTTCGCAGAATCCTTCGCAGAATCCTCCGCCGATTCCGCCGATCCTCCCGAATCCCGGTGCGGCCGCCACCAGCGTCCAACCAACTCGCGCACCAACAACAACTCGCCACCGATCCTCACACTGACCCTCACACTAACCTCGCCCACCCAGTCGTTGGGATGATCATCGCGAGAGCACTCCGGAGCACCGTTTACCACGCCTGACCTTGACCCTTTAGCCCCCGGACGCCGGAAGCCGCGGCGAGGGTGCATCCAAAATCGGCCCCGCACCAGGACCGAGACGATCGGCAATCGGATGCATCAGCGGAGATGGATAGCTCTACTTTGCTCTTGCCTTTCCTTTCTTCACGTCCTTTACTACTTATTCCGCGTTGGATCAAGATTCTTCCTTTTTACTCCCCCGTCGTCACTTTTCACTGAGCACTGAGCACTGCTATTCTAGGACACTGAATGCGAGGTAATCCACTGGAGTTATCGGAGCTCGGACCGATGTGATGATCCTTGTCTTCTTTCCGATTCTAGGGCGAGTGGTCAACTTTCGCCGAGTCGAGTGTATAGGAATTTGCTTTTCGAGGCTCTGGAAGCTGGATGCTTCTTCGAGCCGCGTCGAGGAACTTTGTTCCTGGATCTTTGCGAATTAGAGTCCTGTGACTCACTTCGCAATTCTTAGCACCTTCGATTCTCTACTCTACGCTATCTCACTTCTCTTCGACTTCATAAATCCGATGAAGGGAAGAATTAACAGCTACTCGGCTTGGTCTGCAAATGGAACGGTTGGCAGCCACGGTCGACAGGAGACTCGCAGGATCGGAGGATCGCAGGCTCGCAGGCTCGCAGGACGCGTCTGGGCAATATGCTGACAGTCCATAGGCCGCGGAAGTTAGCTTGGCGCGGTGGCCATTATCGAGTCAGCGTTTTGAAAGGCAAATAGACGAAGTTGGTGGCAGACAGGCCAGAAGGGATCCCTCCTGGCCAGGAGCGAGTGCGGTCGGGGTCCCTTATTCCGCCCCAGCGGCAGGAGACCGTTATCCTGCGGCGAGTGTATCCTCGTGGATCGGACAGTGATTGCTCGACGATGGGGTCGTTAACGTTCGGCCGACCTACCCAGCGACCTACCCAGCGACGGATCGTGACTCGCCGAAGGTGGGGCCAATGCAAATCCGAGCACTATTTAAATTTTCGACGATTAATCAATCCGCACTCGATCGACCGATTAGCTGTCGGCCGAATTCCAACTGAGGATCCTAAACACGCCGCAACAATCGTCAACACTGATAATGACCATCGGCAGATGGTAATCCACACCCGAAGAGTCGCACAGAATAACTCAAAGAATCCGAGGAATCTTCAGGATGATAATCCACACCCGAATAAGGCTGACCTAAGATACACTTGGATACACAGAGTCGAGTTTCGAATGACGAGTCGTTCCGCGTTCGATTCCAGGCGGAAGATCGAGTTCGCTGGCAGGCGAGAAGTTCGGCTGGCAGGTTCAGACGAAGACGATCTCATTTCTAATTGCATGCTTGATGTGTCGGTAGAGATAGAAGGCGCCGGCTCGAATGACGCCTAGGAGAAATCCGCCTCTCGGATGTTTACCAGCTCGCCTCATCCTGGATAGACAGGACGAGGGATGGGGGAGGCGCGTGGGAGGCGGAGGAACAGGAGGAGGAGGAGGAGGAGGAGGAGGAGGAGGAGGTGTAGGGTGCAGGATGCAGGATGGCTAGGGGATGGCTTTAAGCGCGGCTAACGACGTTCAACGTCGATCAACGCTTGCGGCACTGCACTCTTCCTCGACAATTTTCAGGCTGCGAACACGTCTCGACGCTCCGCGCGGACTTCAGCTTCGAGGACAGCCAATAATCCACGAACATCGTGCAAATATTCAATTCTTATATCGTTCCACCGAAGCTGAAGGGAAGTGGCTCGCAGAAAGCGATCCTTCCAATTTGCTGCATTGCGTTCCGCTCCAATTTTTCAGAGCTGTCGATCAAGAGTGACCCTGTGACTCGACGTTTCACATGTTGAGATCGTTCAATCGTCGGCTTCATCGAATTCAAGGGACGTACGGCCAGTAGATCCTGACGAGAACATCGGTGAGCGCGAGGCAAAACTGTGGACGTCCTCTCCTCAGACTGCGAGCCTTCTAATTTCTGAAGAAACGGCGTCTGGCAAACGGTATCCTCCCGTTCTTCGTTTCGCGGATTTGTTCCGACTCTCAGGCTCCGACTGCCACCCTCTCTCCCCTCCTCTCTTTCGCCTCTCTCCCTCTCGACTCGTTTGCCCCGTTGTCCACGGAATTACTTCCGAGGAAATCGTTTCTCGATAACGACAGTTTATCGGATAGCAAACTAATTTAAAGTTCGTCTCGGCGCAGCCGCTGGTGGAAGTCGCTGGTGGAAGTCGCTGGAGGAAGTGGCTGGTGGAAGTCGGCGGCGGATGTCGCGGGGAGGAAGTGGCTGGCAGCCTTTTTTGCCTGTGAGAGATCTTGGGACGAGACACGAGAAAGAATTTCACTGAACAATCCACACGCGCACACCACTCTTCCTTCCCCCGCTAACTGGATTCGGTCGCGGACGTCCCTCGGGGAGGACGTTTCACTGATCGGGGAGGAAAAGGTAGTCGGCGCGAATTCGGTCGAAGGTGGAAACGGGTAGAATTCGATTGTGCGAGCGGAAATCCGGGGAAAAGCGCGGTGAAGAGCCGAGATGTTGCCGTCACTTCCACCTCCGACAGACTGGCGTCAGGCGAGAGGCAGCGCGGTCTGGTGCGCATGCGCCGCGCAAACGCTCCGGACCCTCTTTTCGTGCGGACGGACATGGGCGGAAGTGGTGCCGGCCACGGTCGATATTGCAGCGCCGTCTTCCTCTCCTTGCCCCCCGCCGGTCGATCTGCCAGCCTGCGAGGTTCGGGGTTCGAGTCCGGGATCGAGGGGTGGAAGCCGTCGATTCTCTTTTTCTACTGATCCTGAGAGCGGGCCTCGCGCAATTCGCCGGAGCCGTCAGATTACCGCGCGCTTTCAATGCTTCTTCTTTTTCCAATTTCTTTTCTCTTTTACGCGGCGAACGGTGTGACCAATCAAATAATTCTCATTTTCACATTCAATTATCGCGACGTAATCGGTGAACATTTGATAAGAATGTCCTAGCACACCGAAATGAACCCCCAAAAAATACCTCTTCCAAATCCAGAAGCAGCGGTGCAATTTTCGAAAGCGGACGTTCAGGCGTGTCTTGGAAGAAAACAAGTTTGGCCGCCACTAAGTACCAGCAGACTTCGGCAGGGCCCCCGGCCTAAGACTTCATCCCCCGCTGAATAATATATTGAGCTTACCGCGGGTGGTTCGGTCCAACTTCCCGTGGCATAAAATATTATGACACGCGGTCCGCGAAAAAGGAAGGAAAGAGGGTAAACGGCGAGGCTGAGGGGGAAAATGGACGCTAAGATAATTAACCTCTTTCCCGAATTTTTTTTCTTCCGCCCCCACTGCTTCAGCCGATAGCGTTTCGACGATAACTTTCAGAGTTGCGGCTTGTTATTAGAAAAGTGGCAACTTTTTAAACGTTTCGTCCCCCGCCTCGCTTCCTCGATCGACTTCAGTTCCATTCGATATTTCCCTGTTACGATTCGGTCGTAGCGTATTCCGGGCAGAATAATTCAATTCGTAGATCGAAGGAAACAGGAGTACTCTTCTGAATTTTAAAATGACCGTTCAGTGTTCGGCTCTGCGAATTTTTATTCTCCTTCATGTTCCGTGTGTTTTTTTTTTGTTCGGGATCGTCCAGAGTTTAGTACGGTCTAACTTTTGAGCTTCCCGTTGTCACTGCAATACTGTTAACTTTTCCGAGTTCTCAGTCCTTTACTTTTCCTCCTTGTCGACTGCTGGCCTCGTCTCTTTTCTGCCGAGCACGGTAAATTCCGCGATCTTATCTCAAAGGGTTGAAGCAACGGCGGCAAAGAAAAGGGAGACCGAACAGAACGGAATAATGTAAATTTTCACTCCGCTCCCACCTTCAACTCCATGTAATTTTCACTCCAATTTCTGTCCTTGTACTTAAACCCCTTCCTCTTTCTTATACGCGGACAGTGCATCTTGGAAAAAAAGAGTAGCGTGCTTCCGGGAAATTGCTACACGTACCACTCTGCATATCTGAGGAGCCACACTGGACTCTATGCACCCTTGTAAATATATAATATCGTATTATAACGTGTATGAATAAGGAAAACATTATTAACATTTGTCTTTCTTAATATCAAATTCTAGAAGAGTATATTCTATAAAGACAAAAATATCTAATTTGTTTTCAAAAGAACGTTATTGCTAAAATTATGATTCTGCAAATATAGTATTCTACCCAAATTCGTCCCGTTCAATATTTCTGTCTATCGTAGCATATTGTAGGAAAGCCTAAAGATACGATTAGTCGTTTAGCGTTGGACAGCAATCGAGTCGGAAGAAAGAAGGGTTTCCCGCAATAACACGATCTTCCACTTCTTAGAGCTGGCTCGGGAAATTTGGGCGTCACTCCCGCGGAAACGTGAAACGACGTTATCGGACGTGTTATCGTCGTAACACGATCACGAATCCGGGCGGACATTTACCGCGACGACGTTCATTGGTAAAATCGACGAGCGCCTTCCGTTCCGGAAGTTGAAAGCGAGTCGAACCGTGGCGACAACCCTTTGTGAGAACGTTTTCTGCCGCGGGCCCGACCATTTTGCGCCACTCCGCCAGAAAGAAAGAGAGACAGAGAGAAGGAGAGAAAGACAGAACCCTCCGGCAAATCGATAAATAACGTTACGAGAAGCGTCCGGCGATCTTATAAAATTCCAAATTCCCCGACGCTGAAACATTGGAGCATGACGTCAAATTCGAAGACGTCCGCTATTTCTCGATTTTCACATTCCTCCTGGCAAACGTCTTTCGTCGAAGGAAACCTTACAACGATGTCATACGCGAGAGCTATATACGGAATGCTTTAGAGATGCAGTGGATACTTTTTGACAAATGTTAACAATTATGTTATGAACGATAAAATACCATTCCTTCCTCGCCGTTAAAATCCGGCGCCTCTGTAAATAGCGACGTTACATCAACGGACGATAGTGGGATGGCGTTTCGCAAAAAGTTTAATACTGCATAATTCGAGCCGTCGTAATTACAGGAACGCGGTTAAAATTCGGAAGTAGGATCCGGTTGAAAATATCTGACTGTTTCGGGTAGTAAACTAGAATTTTCGCGAGGGCTCGCGGTCTGAAAGAGGGGTGGGTTCGGGATGCGGCGGGAAGGGTTGGTAGGGGTGGCAATTATTTGGCCGGCGTGCTCCGCGTTTGTGACGGTTCGTAAACACGACGTTTAGGGCCAGCAGTGCAAGTGACAGAGTGGTACAAAGAGAAAACTGGGAAAACTCACGATTTCGCCCGACGAACCTCGCCCTCTTTTCATCTTTCGCCGAGCTCTCGTCGGCTTCAATGCTCTTCAAATCCCTTTTCTCACGCACCTGCGACCGCACTCGAAAGCTTCAATTAGTCTTCTACATTTGTTTAGAGCCGCTACACGCACACGACGAAAGCATCCTGTCGCTTATAAATGCCTCGTTTATTGGCCAAATTGGTTAACCGCAATCTTGGAGCTTTTTTAAGATTCACATCTGTGTGCTTAATGAATTAACTTTGATCTGTTTCTTAATATTACCATTAAAAAACAGAATACTAGTTTATGGTACAGTATACATGATGTTCATCTGATTTTTCATTAAATATGAATATTTTAAAAATGAATGTGCTTATTTTTTGTACCTTCTGTTTCTAGGACGTAACAAAACTAGTCAAAGTACGGGACAAATGCCAAGTTAAAGTTTGCTGCATCGATACCATCGTTGCCGAATAATTGTTACAAGTAATTTTAGCTAAAGAACGTTTTAAGATTGGAGAAAGTTTGGAGAGTATCGTAATAGTATGTTGAAAAGCTGACGGTAGGAGAGGAAGAGATCAAGCCGAAACAGGGAGCAGGGCGAATAGAGTAGCGAAGTAGAAAGTGAGCGAGAAAGGCCGGGGGTGGAGAAGGACAAGGGAGGAGGATAAGGGAGGCTGGAAACGAAGGGCGTAAACTGGGATGAAGAGGAGTTCGGGGTCCCCCTTCTCGGTATTCCATTTATTCCAGCCGATTTTATTGCTCCCGTAGAGCCAACTTCTCGTATCTTAGCGTTCGAATCTTTGCCCCACCGATGATTTTACCCCCTACCACCCCCTTCTCGAGCTGTAATCAACCCTGCCCTTCGCTATTCGCTACCCAAACCGGCGAGACGCATATTCTCCGGCTCATTCCATATTTTCGACTTGTCGATGTTTTGTGAACTATTCTAATACAAAATCTAACGAGTGCACGTATGATTTCATAATCTGACATATTAAGCTAAGGGTTCCTCTAGGATTTCGATACCAAAAATAACAGATGCCCAAACGTTTTAATACATTCTGCATATTATGCTTTATAAACTGAAGAATTAACATCTTTAACTTTAAAGAAACCGTGTTCGTAAAGTTAAGCATCGATTAAGGTTTAAACCAACAAGTTTCGCAATTACCGAAATAATTTCGGTTACCTCGACATTCTAAGCTGTCAAATTCGACTGATTACCATTGAGTAAGAGAAAATCAGGAATCCGAGGAACGCAAGTGTCTTAATCCGTCCGACAAACATTCCCACCCGTTGGCTGGCGAATTCGTCAAAGGCCAGAATTATCTCTCGTTGCTGACCTACATTCCGAAATTCTTTCAACCCGACGGAATAACGGGATAGACGACGGTGTCGCGCTCAAATAAATACAGTCTCCGTGGGTGCTTTCGAACACAAGAGGGTGCCGCTGGGGGGCTGAGGAAGGCTGAGGAGGGCGGAGGGGTTGAAGACAAGGGAAGAAAAGCGACGGGGTGTGACGCGAAGAATTCGTGCTCGGACTTTCGAGCATTCAAATCCGGGAAATCGATGGGAGATCTTGACGAGCAACGCCGGATTCGTGAAGGGTGTGGGAGGGGGTGGCTCGGGGGGATGAAACCTCTGTAACCCCGCTCTAACCCCCTGGAGCCTCGGCCGGAGCGCGTTATACTTTACCTACTTTACAAGATTTCGCCGCACCGATAACCGCCTCGATGTTCCATCGGTTTCCTACACCTTCCACCCTAAGGTTTTCACCCTCTTTTCCGGGTCTCGCGTGTAGTCCAATTTAGGAAAGGGACGTGACTTTAATGAGTTCAGGCCTGAAGCGGCTCTACGGCTTTGACTTTATATTATTCTCCAAGATTATATTATGAGTGAGATTTTGGTTATCAATGATATCAGCATATTTACGAGCTGTACTTCAAAATTTTGGGAGTCGTCGAACTGCTATGGAAATTATGCACAAATTTACGGTATTATACTGAAATTCTGTGTAATTGCCACTTTAAGAAGAGTCAGAGTTCGAAATACGACGTGCGTAAGTGAGGCAATCAGTATTCCGTAAAGGTATTAGTTCAGTGAGCATTTATCGTTGGGAGCTTCCGTATCGTGGCTTCTTAACTGTCTTATGCAATCATCGGCACATATCGCTTCTATTCGACGTCCTCTCCGTCTCCCAATCGTTGAGTGCTCGCGTTTTCCAGGAATTTCAAATCGAATCGTGCTCTACTTTCCTCCACCCGCTTCTCTTTTCGTCGACTCGCACTTTTTTCCCTCCTTCTAGCGTTCGCCGCTAAACTTCCTATTTTCTCTCCATCCTTCTTTTTTCAGAGAACGAAGGAACCTTTCCGCTCACCGACAAATTCCGCCGAATTGAATTTCAGTTCGAAGCGGCACCCCCCCACGTCAATGAACGACGATTACGTAGAGTAAAACAATCAGTGTTACCGCTATTTGCAGTTATTCTTTGTAATTATTCTTTTGGTTTGGTTTTGGCGCCGAAATCTTTCTTGCGCTTCAGTTTTTGACGCGCGCAGAACTGTGATCGATAGAGCAATACGCATTCGGCTCGCGCAGGGAAAAGTCTGAAGAGAAGCGAGAGAAGTTTTCCGTCAGGAGAGTGCTTTGATAATAGAAATGCATCAGGCTTCTTGTAAATGTCATAGGAGCATCCCGGAATAAATGAAGGTATCCGATAACGGCTCCGCGGATGGAATGAAGAAGAGTGAGAAAGGGGTGGGAACGGCGCCGGAATACATGGAAGGAAGAAAATGCGAAAGGAAGGAAAGCCCATTGCTTATCCCCAACATTGCCAAGTTAATGAATCTGTCAGTCGAGAAACGTCCGCTCGAACTACCCATTTTCACCGGGCCCGTGTTCTCACTTTTGTGCCCACTATTTTTAAACCCCGCCCCGCCCGCCTACCACTTTTTTCCGCGATCTTTCATTCCAGATACTGATATCGATTTCGAATCGCGAATCTGCGATCTAATTAATGGCCCCTTCCATTCTGACAGTCTGCAAAATAATTTCATTCAAGTAGGTGTTCCTTCATTTCTATTACGTTCTATGGTGCGTGATATTCAACCCTATAGTATCTGTATCTTTAATTTTAGGTCATGTTACAACAATTTAAACCTTTTTAAAAACTGCTCATTGTGTCATATTAAATAATGTACACTCTAGTAGCAATTTCTTATTTTTATATTTCTCTGACGAAAATAAATCAACCCCTATTTCCATGCTACCTCAATTTATATGAACATCCCTTCCTTTTGAAGCCTAGCGAATTTCTTCCTGAGACCCTGAATATAACTTGGGCTAAACGGCGATCAAAATGGCCTCTCGTCCATTGGCCTGGCGTCGTTCATTGGGCGTTTATTGCAGCGTCGGACGCCGGAAAATGCCGGCTGGCTCGAGCCGGTCATTTCCGGCGACACGTAGTGCACCCTTAGAGACGGCCTTCGATTTATAACGACGTACGACCGCCCGCAACGCTCGCACCCCCTTCCAACCCCCTTCGAACCCCCTTCGAACCCCCTTGAAGCCCGTCGGACGACTTTCGAGAGGGCCTCCGAGCAGGAGGGAGCTCTCTTACGCTGTCGATGATAAATCTCGGCAACTCTCAGGTACAGCTCCTGCTCATGGTAAATCCTCGCCTGCGGGCACGCACGTTCTTGCCCCTGTCGCGGATAATAAATCGATTCCCGATCGGCGAGCTTCTTGTCGCGAGGGCGGCATGAAAATTATTTCGATCCGCAGGAAGCCGGACGCTGCGCAATCTCGACGATTGTCTGCGGTAACGGGGGTGGAAGAGGGTGGAAGGAGGCCGGTGGCCTTTGTTGCGCTACCCCACCAAATCTGGATGAATCATTATGGCACTGTGCGATGCGTACAACTTAAGTGTTTAATTAATTTAAATAATAACTATATACGAAATTGAAAGAATATTTGTCAATGTGTAGTTAAAAATGAGTGGAGAATTAAATAATGTTTCTAGTTTAGAGGATTAGGGTGAATGTTTAGCCTGTCTCTAAATCTGAAAGAGATTGAATGTAATTGATGAAATTCGTATAACGACTTGAAGAGACTCTGTGTATCTGGAATGAGAAGTGTAATAATATGTGGTTTCCTGTTGGTGTAGAAATGTTCTCGGCTCACTGCTGTCAACTACTGCTTGTGGTTTCGTCTTCTCCATCCGCCGCTCTGGCTCCAACTGTTACTTGCCCGTGTTTTCGGTCCAGTCAATCGTACTTTTACTGCTACTTTCATCGGCTGCGGTGCCCGAGATCGAACCGGGCTCGTTGCAGTCTAAATACCTTCATACACCGTAAAGGGGGGTCAAAAAGATACACGAAAATCGCAACCACAGCCTTCTGAGTGCAACCGTTCGGAAGATATGTCCAAGTCATTACACGATTTCCAATGACTGCAGTAGAAAGCAAAATTAAAATGTCATTGATTTTACAATGCGGTGCGTGGGCGCAACGAATTTACACAGGAACAATGAACTTTCGCCCGTCATTGTGTCCGCAGAGACTGAATTTCTAAATAGCCATGAGCCAATGTTGACCCAACCGATTCTTCGTCAGTTCATAAGCCATTATTTCCAGGGACACACACATAGAAAGGACACAGAAAACACGCTATGCCAGCGCAGGGGTTGGAAGCACAAATTGAAATCTCCGCGAGAGTCGAAAATTCTATCAAACTCCGAACTTACGTGTTCGGGGCAAAAGAAAGTCGGAAACAAGATCGAAACTAGGCACTTTCACCGCTGGTGAAACAACGTTATAGAACTGGCAAGGTATCGGTTCGAACCGAATTACGGTGTCTTAATTTTCCCGTCGGAGAACAGCGAGGAATACTCCGGAAAACGAGAGAGAGAGATGTAACAAAAATGCGATCTAAGGGGGCCAGGGACCTGAAGGGAACGTAAAGCTGCGCTACGTAAAACTACAGGCAGAACACGAAACGGTATATTAGCTAGAAATAAAAATGAGGGCACTGGTCAGAACTACGTCTCAACCTTATTCGTAAAAGGAGGAAATATATTCTTCATTAATTTCTATCACGTTGACTGCTATTAATAAGAATAGCCCAAACTTGAAAGAAATCAATTTTACCCAGATTCCTCTATGTACCTTTAAAGAGTAAACTTTAATTACCCCAGACGGTTGAATTCTTGTAGGTCTTGTAGGTCTTGTAGCCTAGCAAGACTACCTGCAGCGCTGGAGGAAAACAGTAGCGAAAAATCGAGGCGGAACATGCAGACAGGATCGGGCAGAGCAACTGCACAGCTCACAGGATGTGGAAAAATAGGAGAAGAGGCGGAGAGGAGAAGGTGAAGGGAAGGTGAAGGGAGGAGAAGACGAGGTGAGACGCGGTAAGATCGTTAGCGGGCAACTCGGTGTCAGAGGGGCGTATGTACGAATGACGTTAGAAGCCGGGATACAAGTTAATAGCATCGGCCAAGGTAGCGGTTCTGCCCTTCCTACCCTTCCTACCCTATCCACCCTTCCTCCCTTCTCTGCTCCACAGGCACCTGCCTTACGCCACCTTCTTCGTCGGGGGTGAATGACGTTAAATGAGTTAGCACCCTCCTGCCCGGAAGAATTAAGTCGCTAATTCGCGAGGGGTCGCCAGAGAGCACTCTCGGCCTCATTTTCGCCTTGGGACAGAAGCGAATCCAACCAACCGACCATCTTCACTCTTAACGACTCTTTTTTTATCGCTCGATTGACAGGCAAATTTAGGGGACATGAACATTTTCAGATTTTTTAAATTTATTTCCATACTTATGTACCGGGAAAGATTGTGGAATAAGTCGGTTCTGTTCGTTAATTCGTATTAACGAAATAGACGAGATTTTACAAATCATTGAACGTCGCCGTAACGAAATAACAATTTCGAAAGACACGTAGCGTATCGGAAATCCGAGGAAGTTGATCGTTATAAATCGAGTAAAATCCCCGACTGACAGAAAGTGCCATCGATGTTACCGAGATCCATTTACAGGCTTGCGGGCTTTCGGTGAAACTTCTTTCCCGTTACAAGGATCTCTGTCCCTTTTTAGCATACCGTCGCGCCCTCGGACGAAAATGCGCGGACGACCTATTTACCGGCGTGAGCAGTAATTATGATTTATCGGACACATGTTCCGCGAACGAAATCCCGGCTTCAAATCGTTGTAACGTATTCATCTTCGTTAGGGCGGATAGCCTTGCCGCCGGAATAGCTCTGTTACAAAAAGAAAGAGAAGGAACGGGCACAAAGGAGTGCCAGCGAAAGGACCGAAGAGAGAGGGAGGGGGTGGTGGGGCAAGAAAGGGTGAAGGGTTGGATATATAAAAGGGGATGAAAATGGAGGAGGTGGTATGAAAGAGAAAACCTGACGCGTTCGCGGGGAGGAAAAGGTATGGTAGGGAATCAAAGAGAAAATTTAAGGATGCGAGGGAGAGGAAGAGAAATGGAGAACTGAAGCAGGAAATTTTAAGGTACGCGAGAGAAAAGAAAATAGGATGAGAATAAAAGATATATCATGAGCATACGCAAATATACGTGGAAGAATGAAAGGTTGAAAAGGAAAGCTAATAAAGCGTATGCGAAGGTAGGCGTAAAATGGACGAGAAGGGGGAGGCTGACGGATAATTTTTTAGCGTACGTGATGAAAAGGGAGAAAAAAAGTGGGCAAAGGAAAGAATGGAGGACAAATGCTGAGCATGACTAAAGGTAACCGAAGGAAAGACCCGCGTCAAAGATAAACTTGAAGCATACGCGGAAGGATTTTTAACCTGCTGGGGGGAAAAAAATAAAAAAATTAGCAAGGACGCGCCTTAAGCAGAGATAGCGGGGCCAAAAAAAAAAATAGGAAGCGAGACGGAGAAATTTAGGCGGACGGTAGCGTAAAGGAAAGCGTAAAACAAAGATAAGAGACGCAGGATACATAAAGCACCGTCGGCAAGAAGCGAGAGAGCGTGGGGTGGGATAAAAACAGGGGATGCGAAGGAAAGAATTTATCCGAGCGGGTCGGTCCTTCCATAAGGATAAAGGACCTGTCCTGGAAACAGACAGTTCTTTACGACGCCCTTCCACGTCCGACCAAGAGGGCTATTTCGGCCGATAAGTTTTTAAACCCACCCCCCAGACGCCCCTGAACCCCTCCAGCCCTTCGCCTACCCCCTTTTACATCCTCTTACTCGCCCTTTACATCCTTGCACGTTTTTAGCCCCACCCTTCCGGAATTAGCAGGACTGAGCATGATTCTTGTTGGGTTTCGGCATGCGAACATTTTTTACGACGATAATTCGACCTTTTCTCTTGACGTCTGATTATTATCCCTTGCAGTACCCGTTTCTTTTTTTCGTAGGATTCTACAATTCGAAAATTAAGTCCGTATGCCAATTTCTGTTCCGGATCTGAGGTATCCCGCCTTTTACGAGAATCGTTTTAGATTTTTTATACCTCCTCACTGAGTCTTGCTATTCTCTGAGCCATTCTTTGAAAATTTACTGGGCTTCGCAGTACGATTATTCCGCGAGATAAAAGGCAACCGTTCCTTTACGATGCTGATTCGATACTAGCTTTTACGTCCTTTCGCTAATTCCTACCTGTAAAACGATTTCCCAAATTAGCCTAATACTGATCATGAGTTTCTGATATGCTATTCGGAACAATACATACAAAACATTTGATCATCTATTACAATATTTCGTGTAAGTAAAAAAGCTTTCGAATATTCGAAGCTATACTGACCGTCTCTGTTTTAAAGTTTTGCCTGCAAAACATCGATTAGAAGAAACTTGTTCGAACGGTAACACTTATCCCTGACTCGCTTCACTTATAATCGAAGGTCTATCGAGTCTGGGGAGAAAAAAGTTGTAGGACAAGGTAGTAGATCTCCCCGTAGCATCCGAGAGACGAGAATTTCAGGGGTTCGAAGATGGGGGGGTTGGGGTTGCGAGTTGAAGGAGGAGGATAGTCGGGAGTGGGTTGGTGGAATTAGTGCCGTCCTTAAACGGCGCTGCTTAACCGGCGCAACCTGCTTCCTGGCAAACTTTAATTAGCTTCTAAATCTTCGCCGCTCATTATAATTCCTTTTTTGCTCGCGGCGAATGCAGCGGAAAGATTTCTCGTTAGGTCTCCTCTGAGGGAGGAAGGGAGAAAAAATGTGCGTCCCTTCGAAGGTGTCCACCTGTCAAACTGTCCCTCGAACTCGAATATGCGAACATTGTGAGAAAAAGCGAACGAGGTAGGGCTGGCAAAACGTTAAACGAATCTGCGTGTTAATCAATACGAAACTAGGTCGATGGAAGAAAACATTTATTAGATAACGCTGGCCGCAAATCTCGACGTAACTTCTATAACTGGACCAACTCACATCAAGATAACGTTAACAAGAAATAATTAACTATTCTACCTTAAAGATGATTCTACGAAATGTTCGGCGAAATAGAATAAAATTCATTTAACTCAAAAGCCTTGAAAATTATTCTGATGAAGAGCAAAGAATTTTTTCACGTCAAAAAATTGACACCTTTACCCGAATATTAAGAGATATTTGTTTCATTGCCTCTAAAGGGAGGAAAGCTGAGCGGACACACAAGTTGAGCAGGAAGGGCAAGTTAGAAAGACGAGAAAGGAAGGGAGGGAGAGAGGGGTGGAGAGAGCGACATAGGGAAAGAGAACTGGCCTGGGCTGGCATTTAGGAAAGCTAGGGAAACAGCGGTGGTCCGCACTAATCCTCGAATAATCCCTCGCGAACGACTTTGTTCTCCTTTTGTGGCCTTGCCGGCTGGCCGGCCGACGTTCAAGAAAACGGCAAGAAACTGGAAGGCTGTCGCGGTCGGAAGGACGAAATTCCCAGGCGTAGACGTCCGAAAAGGAGGAAAAAGGAGGAAAAAGGCAGAGAAAGGCTGGTGCAAGGAGGGAAAAAGAAAAGAAGTCATCTCGGGCTGATTCAATGGCCGAGCGGCGGCCATTTTTGCATAGGTGAAATATTAAAACGTTGAGTCGGAAGGACATCAAAGGACTACGCTCATTCGTGAGAAACGAATTCTTTTAAGCAATGGGAACCTTCGCTTCCGAGTCCGGCCAGATGACTTGTCCAATAAATCCACATTTTCCCTGTTATGAGAAAAAAATTAATTCTTACGCCATTCGCTTCCTGCGGAAATTGTGCGCTGTAAATTTCAGTGGAGGTTCAAATTAGTATAGCAAAAGTCATTTCCGTTTCCCTATGAACGGTGTCACACTTTAATGCTCTCATGCAACTGTGATTAGGACCACTTGTCCTACCTGATTAATGAAAATCGTTTTAATCCGGAATAATTCGTTTAAAGTGCTATAATTCGCAGGATTAAGCGGTGATTTTTGAAGCTTAATTTCAACGGTCATGTCGCTCAAGTCTTCATCCAGTGGACAAGTTGCCCTATTTCGCAACGGCGGGCATAACAATTTTCTCCATTTTTCCCCCCCGTTTTTTATTCCCCTTTATGCCTTTTTTCGGTATCAAGTTAAATGTCGGCCGCTCGTTCCGCGGAATTTTCCGCCGCGCAAACTCGCGGCAGCGGGGACGGATTTGAAAAGGTTCGAGTCGGAAGTTGCGCGGGCGAGAAAAAAAATGTGAACTGGAAATTGTAACGGGGTATCGTTTCGGGTGGACAAGGGAACGGAGGGGTGGAAAGCGGGTTGGTTTGAATTCAGCCGAATTTCGGGCAAATCGAGTGACCGAACTCCTGCAAGTCCGACCGATTGATAATCAATTTTTTACACTCGTTTTCTTCGAGTTTTGTGCAAGGTAGTATATTTTTTGTTTAAAATGTAAGCTTTCCTTGTTCCTATTCCGCATTGACTTTCAAAGCGCAGTGTTAAACGTCAACGTTTGAAAGGGCTTGTATTTTATGAATGCTCGCTAAGTATGTCAAGTAACTACAATTTGAAGTCTGAGGTTAAAGAATCAAAGTGCCGAGGGGACGAAAAATTCATGTGGGCCAGGAAATAATGTTAGCGAGGGAAAAACGAAAAACAATTGGAATGGCTGAGCTGTTCTCGTCGAATTCCGGTGGAAACGCGGATTTTGCATAGTCAAGATTGCCTCGACAGATTGGGAATTCGTATTTGCTGCCATGACGAAGCCTCCGGAGATCCGGCGGATTGACGAACAACAATTCGCGATTGTTTCTTCTGTTTCATAAAACCGTCTGTTAAGCTTCTATAAACGGCCTCAAACATCACATTTTTTCGTTGAAATAACCCCTAAAAATGCTCCTCCCTCACACTTGTCGCATATCGATACGAATATAATCAGGTTCCGCCTAAAAAAATATTCACATTAGAAAAACAGTGGCTTCCGAGTGGAAAGTTTGGATTATGCTGCTAAATGCTCCACAAAATTCCAACTGAAATGTCTGTTTCGCATAGTTAGAAATGTATCGAGACCGGGAGTTTGCAGCTGCAGCAATGTTTTGGCAGGTCTGACCGTCGAGAAAATCTAGGAGGTTCGGTATTTCCTTTCGTTTACCGGGCAACACCGTGTGATCCCGGTCGAGGTTCCCCCTTTTCATCAGGGTCGCGTCGAGGCCGTCGAAGTCGTGAGCCGAGCTGCCAAGGGATTTGATCGAACGTATATCGCGGGGACCAAACGACGTCGTCGCGGCAATTAATTCCGTTTCACCTGGCCGTGAAAGCCCGCTTGTACGGTAATTAAATGGTGTCGGCCCCTTGCGACTATCCTCAGTCTGTCCTCTGTGTGCGTACGTGCGTGCGTGCGTGCCTGTGTGCGTACGTGCGAGCGAAAGCGAGAGACGTACAGAGACTATGAGTGAGCGAGCGAATATGTCAGCTAGAGAGAGAGAGAGAGAGAGAGACTAAGAGAGACTATGAAGATTAGAGGTAACAGAGAGACAGACTACATTTCGCGCACAGTATGTTGTTCGATAAAGAAGTGTAAGTTAGGGGATCCGAGGAAATAAATGGGAATTATAGCGTCGGTACGCAAACGATTTATGCCTCGCTGGCGAAAGCTTGCCGGCGAAAAGAAACGGCCGGAAAATTTTGCGCATAAATCGCGTTATCCGAAGTTTAACGTTTCGGGCGGCGTTTAGATATTCCCTTTTTTCCGGCTGTTTCCATTACTCGCGCGCCGCTCGGACGAAAAAAGGCTCAGTCTTCGGAGGTCGGAAGTCATAATTAGCGGGCGAACGGCTATATTTGGCGAAATGGATCGGCGCATTCAAGCTGGCCGGGATAAATGAAACTTCGAATTCTCCTCGACACGCAAAAATTCTCCATCGCCATTCAATATTTGCATTTAATTTGAGCGGCCATCGTCGGGGAGGGAAGCGCGAGCGTGTAAACGAAAGCTCATTGGGCACTGATTAACTATCGTAAATCGAGCGTGTATTTGCATAATTAGGGGGTTCCAGGCGTAATGGACGTTCGAGGATATGTAGGGACCCTGCTCGAATCTCGTGACTCGCTTTCCCACTTTTTTGCCGCGATGGCGAAGCAGATTTTCACGTTTGCCTCGAAGCCCTTCCGATACTTTCCTCAATTTCCTGTCAATCTAGGAATAAATAAGAGTCTGCCCAATAAGTAATGAAGTTATGTCAAATTCTTGTCAATCACCGACTTGACGATAAAATTTCAAAGATTATATTCCTATTCGGCACAAGAAATATTGCGGAATATTACCATTAACTAGATGATTATAACGAAACAAAATTTAGTCGTAATTATCTGTTAATAAAATGCAGAACAGTTGTATGATGGTAAATTTCTAAAAATTGACAGAAAGTGTCGATTACCCAGCAGGATCGTCTTTCGTTGGCTGTTTTCATCGAATTTCAGCCGCTACCCCTCGACGTCTCGATTTTCAGGCGGATTATTATTTATCAGACATCGTTAAATCGCTTATCGGCGAAACGTTTAAGTCGATTCCCGCCACTGACGCTGGCGAACTGCTCGCGAGCGATCCGCCATAAAATATTCATCGTACGCGCGCGCACGCGGAAGGGCACGAGGGCCAAAGACAGAGGGAGAAGGTGGGAAGGGGTGGACGGAGGGAGAATATTTCAATAACTCGGCCACGAGATTCCGCCGGAAAGTAAAATCGAGCGCGCGCGCTTAGCGACGCGAAAACAATGTTAAGTAGCATTAAAGTTCCGATGCGATTAAAAGTTCCCTCGCGAGAGGGGACTGGCGTAAGGGTTGGGCCGAACTTCGCACAGAAAATAGACTTAGGGGATGGAAAGAAAGGTAGGGCGGGGCTTAGCTGTGCCTTGTTCGCCCGAAGTTACATTAACGATCGATCAAATTTGATGCAATTGAGGATGCTCGCTAACGAGATGGTTGTCATTTTTAAACGGTTCCTCAAAGTTTTTCCCTTCAATTCATTTAGAACTTTAAGCGGTAGAAATTGAAATCTTGAAATGTATATACTACCGGCCATAAGTATGTGGACACTTGGGTTTTGTGGAAATATAACCAGATATCATGATTTTTTTTAAAGAAATGAACTCAATATTTCCTTGGCGTGTATTTTATAGGTTAAAGAACATACTTATTTACAAAAACTATACATAAACAATAAAAAAAACATTTTTTTATTAAAGTTTCTTCTCGTCGACGTAGCCGCCGCGGTTTCGTATTACAGCCTTTACCAGCTTTGGCATACGGTCGGTCAGTTTTTTTAGCACATCTTCTGAAATATTGTCTCATATAATTTGAACTTGTGTCCACAATTGCCCTATCGATGAGATATGCTGCATTTTACATCTTCTTTTGAGCTCATCCCACAATTTTTCTATGGGGTTTAAATCGGGTGATTGCGGTGGCCATTTCATGATTTTTAAAACATTTGTCGATTCCATTTGTTGCAAGAATTGGATGCACACTTTTGCTGTGTGTTTTGGATCGTTATCTTGCATGAACACAACATTTTGTCCTATTAACTGGGTTCCGCATGGCACAGCGTGGTCCCTTAACAAATCCAAATACTGTTCTTTTCGCAGTATGCCATCAATTTTTATTAATTTTCCAGGCCTATTGGCCCCCATACATCCCCAAACCATTATAGAACCTCCACCATGTTTAACAGTTGGCACTACACAATTGTCATTTAAATGTTCGCCAACTTTCCGGCGAACGTAAACACGGCGCTTATTGCTGAAGAGCTCTATTTTGGTTTCGTCGGTCCAAAACACTTTTTGCCAATCGTCTGGTGACCAATTTTCATGAGATTTAGCCCACTCCAACCTTTTCTTCTTATTCCGTACCTTTAGTAGAGGTCTTTTTACAGCAACACAGCCCTTCAACACCGCTTCACGGAGTCGCCGCTTTACTGTTGTGACGGAGAGCGGTGCGTCGCGATCTGCGTTCACCTCAGCAACAATTTCTGGTGCACACATGCGTCTATTTCGTTTTGATAACGTTTGGATATACCGATCCTCACTTTCGGTCGTCATTCTTGGCCGACCAGGTCGTTGCTGGATCGCTAAATTTCCGGTTCTCTGGAACTTTTCTGTGATGTTTCACACAGAAGATTTTGATATTCCTGTTTTTGCAACTATTTTCCTTAATGAATATCCTTCTTCTGACATTGTAATAACTTGCGAACGCACTTGCACTGAAAATTCCTGAGATTTGCCAGACATGATGATCGTACTGAGGTTTGAAATAGAACTAAACGATTTCGAACGTGTTTGGGCATAGGAACGTTCTCTTCGACAATTTTCAGATGAATTTTCGCGATACAATAGAAGATTAAGATAGTATTGAGTAAGAAATGTTCTTAGACACAAAGCGTATACCGATAAATATTTTAAATCCGCAGGTAAGAACTCAATAGGGCGCGATATTCGCGCCGCCCATATGCCTACCGACAACATCATGTGCATATTTTGCAAATTATTCATACTATGTTTATAACTGAACCATACAGAGGCAAGGTATTTGTAAATAAACATGCCTTTTAATATAAATTCTAAAAATTAGTCCGCTAAATATCTTCAGTAGGTGCAAAATTCACTTTTAATGAAAATGCAGTAGGTGTCCACATACTTATGGCCGGTAGTATATATCATAGAAAGTGCCAACTGAATAGGACTTAGACAAATGACTGAATCGTCGTGCAATGGCAAAGGCAAGTAAAGAATCGCAAAGCAAGCTGAAAGGAAATGAAAAGTACAGCATCGGCATCCTGTCGAATTATCCGGGCGATTCTTTCGGAGGAACAGGAAAGACTGAAAGGGTATAAAGGACATAAGCGCGGCGAGCGTATTCACGCGAAGTAACGGCGTGTTAAATCTGCGATAAGAAGGAGAAATTCTCGAGGTAGGAGGCACCGATGAGTGGCTCCTCTTCAGGAACATCTCATTTACGTTAATGAACTCACTTCCGTCCCACCCCGGCCTCCCTCTTCACGGCAGCTACCATCAGGACTCGGCAAGCCCCTGCAACCCCCCTGCAACCCCCCTGCAAGCCCCTGCAAGCCCCTGCGCACCCTGGCTGACGGCATCCTTATCGTCCCTTATCACCGATGTCTAACACGCGACGGGAGGTAAGCGCGAGAACGGGACGTGAATAAATTTAATCGAGGATTAGCCCCGCATCGCTTTCACTTCGCTACGATCTCGTGAAGGATGCCGGATCATGGGGCGGATAATGCGCAGACAGGACGCAGCGAATGCCGGGTTAATAGGATTGAAACAGGGGTGGGCTACTTTGCTCAGGCACCGGTCTCTCAACTTTTGTCCCCTTCAACCATTTTTTCACCGGCACTAGATTACCCAATTTTCATGTGTTGTTTTTAGATTTAAGTTTGATACCGGTCTCACACCAACGAAAGAAGACATCAATTATTATTGAGTATCTGTATAAAGTAAATAAAAGTATTTGCCTCAACGATTTGTCAAACTTCTAATAAGTTATATCTGTTAATAGTAATCGAGATGGGCAAAGCGATTTTCAGATTTTACCTTCGCACTATAATGTATAAATAATATAGTATTAGCCTGCCATGACGAACGTGTTTACGATCAGATGCAATGGGGGTGCATTAAACGAAAAAAGTGGAATCGGTTTAATGAAACGTCAGAATAGCGTAGCTCAGAATAAACGCGGATAAGGAATGGAGGTGAGGGGCTGAGGGGCTGAGGGGCTGAGAGGCTGAAAATAAGAGAGCAAACGTACGTGCGAAGATGGAGCGAGACAGGAAGGTTCAGTTCAGCAGCTTGCCTCTCGGTCCTTTTTTTCAAGTGGGATTGATTAGTCTCGGTTAGCCGTTTCAAGAATTTTGCCCGACGTTCTTCGAGTTAGCGCTCGCCAATGGCAAACATTTGCCGGCGAGTCGACGAGTCTCAGGACTGTGGACCTTTCTCGAGGATCAGAAAATTGCTAGTGTCCAATTCTCAGGAAGGATAAGTAATTGACCCGTTCATCCTCCGAGTCGGTTAACTCTGCCTTTTGATTTATTTTATATTTTCTCATCAGCGTGATTAGAGAACTCTCATCGTTTTATATTGTAATTAAATATTATTTTCGTTGATTTTCTGACCGAATTATGATGGTAGAAATATCAATGAGCGTAATTTACTAAAGAGTTCGGTGCAAAAGTTTTGTCGGTCTCAAATCGAATGTATTAAAATAAGTAGAATTATTGGAAGTGTCAAACAGTAGAAAAATTGTTTGTCGAACCGATGATAATTGTACGGACAGCTAGTTTGTAATAGTGTAACTGAAAAAATGGAATGCAGGTCGCAGGATGGAAGAAGTATCGATTTCTGTTGGTCGAGCATCGCTAGCTAGTCTCCCTACGCGTAGCCTGAAAGCTTCCGAGCAGACGTCTTTACGGAAAAGCGAAGGAACAAGTATCCGTAGTGCCGATATTTTCTCGATACCGCACGCCGCGCCACTAAACGTACCTTTATACGCCTACTATATTCACCTACGGAGTCTTCCTAAACCATGGACGCGTCTCTCGTTTCGGCCACGATTCATTTTCAGTCGGCGGAGCCGCGCGTTTCAGATTCGCAGACGTGAATCTTCTCAAATTTACCCAATAAAATGGAACAAAAGGAACGAAATACGATTCTTCAAACATTATTTGCTAAGTAATAGAAAGAAAATTAAATAGACTTAAATTGCGAGGTTGAAAAGTTCTAATTCTTTATTGATAACAATTTTTTACTACATCCTGTCAAAATGACGGCAAGTTTCCAAAATGTATGACATACAAAAACACTTGGCTATAGTCTCAAATTATCTAGTACCCAAGTTAATTTGCCTCTAGAAAAATATTCTAACGCATTTGCCCTTTGCTTACTCTCACCTCCTGAATCGACGCCTAACGGACACACGCACACACACACACACACGTTCAGCCATCCTCTGTGACAGTTTCTGTGACACGCACGCCCACACGAATTCATTGGGTGCGTACACGTTGTAAAGCGCGGCTCGGTAGGGGCAGAGTTCCGACGAAAATAAAAGTTGGGAAGCGGCGCTTCGTCAGAGGCGTTCTGAATTTAATTTTAGAATTCGCTTTTGACGCGTGCAGCGGATTCAGTTCTACTCGCGACGCGCACCGATCCGCCATAGAAACGAAAGCGACGATCTAAACTGGCGATATCGGCATGCCTCACCGTCGATTGGCAAAAGATATGACCGTCAAGTTGGCATCGATATAAGTGTAAAGCTCCAAGTTCGTAAAGCTTAACGTTGTTGATCTTCGTCACTTAGAGCTTCGTTGGCCGTCAACGATTTACGATTTCAGACTCTCGGCTTGCCGATCGACAGTGAAACCGAACGGTGGATCGCGAGTGACGAACAGTTTCAAACTTGAATCGTTTCGCCGAGTTTGTTATTATTTGTTCTGGCCGAGGGACGTGTGCGGAAACGAAATTGGCACGCCGGCGTTGAGAATGTTTGACGCTTTCCGGGTTCAGTGCGTTTGATTGTTCGAGAACCTGCGAGTGAGGCTGATGATTTGAACATGAGTGTGGCCAAGGATTTCAATTTGGGAAGGGAATAATGGATGATTTGTGTTTCGTACCAAGCTCAATAATTTTATGCTGTCGTAGTGACAACTTTGGATTGGGAGGTAGATGGTGGGTAAATAAACGCTACTGTACTATTAGGATATAAATATGAAAATAGTAATCTCAACGTCAGATAACTTCTAAACACAATTAAAGCAAACAATGAATAATGTAATACCAAATAATTAGATTTAAAAAAAAACGGTGAACGTCTGATTAGAAATATGAGGATACTCAATTGAAGTTAAAGCAAGTGTCGTACAATTTATAAAAATGGAAATAATGGAGATAGGAGAAGAAATGGATATTAAAAAATTAAAATAATAAACGTTTATAGAACGACTGCGGAAATCCACATAATTATTACTGATAATTCAATCTTGGTAAAGAAAGTTGCTGTGGGCACGTACTGTTTACCGAGAATTACGGATCACCTTGTATAATATGAAAGGCCGATGGACGCGGCTTTACGCGCATTTTGCAGGCGTGCACACGCTCTCTCTCTCTCTCTCTCTCTCTCTCGCGAGGGCTTTCTCTTCTCTCTTTCGCGTCGTCCTCCAGTCGACGATATTCTTGGCGGGCAAACAAGGGTGAACGCACGTAGGCTTTCGTTAAACGGAGAAAGACCAAAATAGTGACCCCAAGCAGGAATGAGACAGAGACTATACACTCGCGATCTATACATCAACAAAAAGGCGCTGATCAAACTCGGATACCGCGCTCTAACTCCGTAAACGCATAAGGTGCCAATTAAAAGCGCGGTCTAATTAAAAGTCTTGAAACAGTTAAAAACGATTGCTTTTTTTTCCATATTTCAATTGTGGTTATTAAACTAAATGTCATAAGAACTTCTTTTCATTTTTCCGATTCATGTAATTTTTAAAACAAATTGTTAATGTGTTCATAGTTGTAAAAGGGTTTTGGGAAAGAGTAAAGAATTTACAGGGGTTCATTTTTAAGTAGAATTAGAACAATTGCGTTACTTTGACATATCAAGAAAAGTGACACATACCGTTTTTGAAATAATCGGATCGCATCTCAAATGATAAACAGATGAAAGGCACGTTAATAAAAGGAGTAAAGTACGGTAAAAACAAGAGGAACCGAGATGAAACCGAAGAGTCGAGCACGTGAAGCTTTAGTTAAAGGGAAAGACAGATGGAATAGACGAAAAAGGAGGCAAGGCGCGGATGGAAGGAGAGGAAACGTCAGTTCGTCAGACGAGGACGAAAATAGCGGAAGAAGAAGACGAAGTGGGGGCATTTCGAGTGTAGAGAAAAGGCATGGGTGCGAAAGAGACGGCTAGACGAGATAAGGAGGGGGGAGACAGAAAGGGAATGACAGTTAGAGAGAGAGACATTCTGATAGTTCCTTCTTTGGTAGAGAGAGACGGAGTGACATACAGGGAGAGGAAACGGTACGTTCCTCTCTCAAAGAAGAAGCGGGAGAGAGATAGAGAGAGAGAGAGAGAGAGAGAGAGAGGGAGATGGTAAGAGCGAAAGTAAGAGACAGAGAGAGGAGGGAAGCTGCACACTCTATTTTCGACCCAAATAGAAGCCCCTGTTGGTAAACTTCGCTCCCGTTTACGAAAGCGTCTGGCCCAATAGCGATACTCGGCGGGCATATTCTCCGTATTCTGGGCGGCGAACGGTATCGGAACAATTCGCTACGTAGCCCATAAATAATGCTCATTAACGGCAATTAGCTGCGCGGAGATCGCGGCCATCGCGCGAAATCGGTCGTCGTTCCGGAAATTGGACGAATGTCAAGCGCGGTTCAGCGAGATTTCTAATTATCGTATGAAATTCACCCCCCTCCTCCGCCCTCCGCCCTCTGCCCCCTGACTTCTGTGTATAATGCAGGCGTTCGCGAAACGCGCATGTTATACAAGGTGGCACGATCGAAGGATCTCTGTCCAATCCGGTATTGGCTTTTCACGCAAATTATTCGTACAAACACGTTTGGAAATATATTATTCTGTGAATCTTTAAATACACTTAGAATGTAGTTGAGCAATTATCTAATAGAATCGTCAGCAAATAGTTTACAACTTTACTAACAAAAAACAAAAAGGTAGGCAGAAATGAAAGATAAGAAAGAGAAGAACGTAGAATGATGTACTGTTAACTGACTTGAGTGTAACCGACGAAGACGAAGAATCTTATTGATCAGGCCACCCCGTAGATGACGGTGCGCACGGCGAACGTTCCATAATTAATTGGCCGATTTCGGCCGGTTCGGAGCTAACGTTCGACCGCGAGAAACAGGGCAAATTTAAATATCCTCCGACGAGACAAACAGGCAGCGAAGGTAATTAAACAAATTCAGTCGCAACCCCCGCCGCCCTCTCCAGCCCCCTCCGAGCTCCTTTGAACGACCCTCTCAATTATGAAAATGCGCTCGCCTCCGGATAATGAAGTTTCACGCCCGCGTTCTTCAATTTAATCGAGCCAATGGCTCCTGAACGAACGCGAACGAAGCGGGGAACGAACTCACGAGGACGATAACGTTTTTATCGGGTCCAGGACTCTCGTGGACTCGGAATAATTTTCTGCCCGCCTCCCTTCCTGCCTATGCGATCCGCGTCGCGGCTAATTGTTGCATAAACATCCTTTTTTAATCGACCTCGCGCCAAACTTTCCCTCGCATATACGTGACGCGTTTATCGATTCGACACAGTGCTGGGAGGAAGAGCTCGAGTGCGGGTGAAGTGGGAGGGTCAGGGGGTGGAACTGATGGCGGAGGGATGCGGGACGACGACGAGGCAAATGCAATTTGCAGCGGATGAATGATGATAGGGGAACGAACCAGAAAGAGAGAGAAACTTCCAGTTGAAGGGGAAGGCGCAAATTGAAAATTGCAATTCACTGTTTATTCTACTTGAAATCGCAAGGTATTAATGAGGTTGGATGATACCGAACTGTAGTCAGAACGACGGAGGGAGAGAGGAAATATGAAAGTGCGACATAACAGCCGAGAATAATTATTGGGCGCGCGAATTGGGAAAATAAAATGAATTGTTTTTTTTTTATCTGAAACCGCGCCGTATTATGACGTAACTGCGTGGGACATGCTGCGTGTAATAGAGGAAAAAAGCGGGAAGGCAGACACGCGGAAAAATGGTCGGTGATTTATTTCATTACGTGCCACGGCGGAGAATGAAATAAATAATTACCCGCGTCTCTCCCAATTTTTAAATAAACTATTTTCGTATCGGCGCTGCGCGGCGCAAAATAACTGCGCTCGACGTTTCGCGTACAAAATGTTTTGCCGGACAATATGAAAATTCAAATTTACTGCGACTCGAGGAACGGGAAAATTTTTGGCTGCGATAACACTTCTGCTGACGTTATTTTGAAGGAACGCAATTTTTTGTTACGACTTTCTTCTACGGCAATCATAGCCAACGATCTTCCAGGATCTCTAACACGAGAAAAAAATCGGACAGTCAAAAAAATTGAATATAAATCGGATGAGAAGAAATGAAAAACTCAATTTAATTTAAATGAAATTCCTCATTTGCTGATATTGCTCTGAAAAAATTGAGAGATGAGTGAGTTTGCTATACAATAGTAATTTTCTTCGATAGCGATCTAATGAACGTCGGGCGAAGAAAAGCGTGATGGAAGGGGAAGGCGAAGGGGCCGGAAAGGTGGTTTTTAAGATAGCTGACCGAACTCGCCACCCTTCGCATCCGGTCTTAAGGGGAAGTACAAACGTCTGCGAGGAGGAAACTTATTTTTACCTTTGCGCTCGACGACGCTCTTGTCCTATCGCCGACTCTCCGCAACCTCCGATTCGACGAACAGAGAGCCTTTCGACGAGAATTCCATGTCGAAAGATCTCTAGGAAAACGTTCTAGAGAAATCCGAAGGTTTTCGCAACGACCTTCCGCGGTTGCGGATGAATTTCTGAACGATCGAACGACCCCTGCCAGAAAATGCGAGTCAAAAGTTCTATTGGTAGTCGAAATTTGTAGACATTCTATCGAAAAATGGTGATTGCTCGCAAATATCGATTTTGTTGGATACGTTAAAATGAATGTTTTCGTTCCATTAATATATGCAGAATAATAACGGTACGCGGGTTTGGTCAATTATTAATTGTTTGAGTGGTTCGCAGCACTAAAGGCAACCGAAAAATGTACTCAATAATGCAAGAAATTTTTTCACTGCACCATCAGGCTGATGTTAACGAGAAAATGATTAAAACTGTAATGACAGAGCACTGCTAATCGTAATCGTATAATAACGAATATAATTTCCCCTGCATTCAATATATTCGGTAACTACAATCTACATGCGGTGACCCGTAAAGGCAATTTATACCGGCTTCAATATAATTTTGAACAATTGTACACCTTGCGAGATAAGGCTATAAAATTTATTCCCTGATCCAACATTACCAACCGATGTCTGTGAAAATACCCAGCAGAATTAAACTCGAGAGAGGAAAACGTCAAAACTGCTGTCAGGCAGAACGTGAATTTCGATCGGGACATTATGAATATCATTTTGTTGGATTCTACCTCATTGGAAGTTGAAATCCGTGTGCCGCGCATTGCAGACGCTTTTATAAATAACCTAGATACTTTCTATTCCTGGCATATTGCGACGCCGCATCGCCTCTTTTCGCCGAAATTACAGGCGAAGCCGTGAACTGCACCGATCGCGTTACATCAACATGGTTCATTGTTCAAATCGGGTAAACCAACAGTTTACATTTCGACAATCAAGGCACTTGGCCAATTTCTCTTATTGTTAGACAAACCCATCAAAAGAAACTACCATTACCAAAAATGTAAATTACACGATCAGCATCAGAATAACACTACCTAGTACTGTCTAGAATGTCTATCTACTTTTTCTATATAACAGGAAATCGCTCCGTCACTCGTATCTACTTTCCATTTCCTAAAGTTAATCGATTCGGCCAATGATCGGTTCAAACCTTTTACACAATCTGTAATTGCAAATTCGACAGCTACGTTATAATGCAGTTACACGAGGCTAAATTGAAAATCGTAATACGGAGGGTATATCTACGCGTAGTAATAAAATAAAATCGACATATCGAATCGTAGCATACAAATTAAACATCGGTTGATCGAAAAATAATGCTGTTACTGATGGGAAATAAATAAATAACCCGTTTTCTTTGGAAATGGCGTATTTCAATTTGTTTTTAAATCGAGACATTCAATTATTCCGATTTTAGAGTGGCCAGAAATATTCATGTGAAATTCTGAAAAGATGTACTTGTTTTTCGTACTTATGTAAACGTAATCTCTGTGCTTTCTGTTATGGGAGCAATTATCTTCGTAGGTTACAGTGAAGAAAAAAGGGGTGAAATAAAGATAAAAATGTAGGATGTGGAGCGGGCGTAAAGTGCACGGCACTTTTTCACAGTTCCCATTTCTGAGGAAATGTAAGTTGAAGTTACATGCGCCGAAACCGGTTTACCTTGTCGAAGAAGCTTTGACAGGCGAGTTTTATCGATGCGAGGGGAATTGGCCGATCGGCGTGCTCGCTAAATAAACCGTCGGCAGAGTAAATATTCACCGAGGCAGACATGAACGATCGACGTTCCGTTTTTCATCGACGTCTGACTGTCAGAAAACGCGTCTGGCATGTTGAATCGCGTCGAGTACCGTGCCCGTGCTTCATTATGTTTTCACCGACCGAAAAAAAACTCTATATGCCCTCCAACAACTGAAACCGAAAATTAGCTAGACCAATTATTGAAAAATCATCAGTTTTCAGTGCACACGAATTACACCATGAAGTACATGTATTAATGTACTTATAACGAACATATATACTAACATACTTTGAATTTAAATACTGTAGAATTGGAAGTGCAAGATTAAGAGCAACTTCCACCTCTAGAACTTTATTTTAATAGATCAGTAAGAAATTTCGACAAGTCAGTGAAGCATTAAACAAATGTCGATAATGCTGCGATTGGAATTAGTGGGACTCGTGCTTTTTTCGTGCACGCAAATTTTAACCGAACATCGTCGTGACTTCGTCGAATCTCGAAGTCAATATCATCACCGATATCAAGAAAATCGTATGACGAGGGAAGTGCGTGTTAAACAAGGACGATTACGTGGAACAGTAGTGCAGCCTCGAAGCAACCACAATTTACAGTCCGTCGATGTGTTTTTGGGTAAGTCCTAAATTATTTCAAATATTTTTCTTATTGTTTCAAAATATTCTCCGTTATGATTTCATCCCCAAAATGAATATATCATTCCTTTAAATCACATTTAATGTCAAATCTCAACTGTGTGCAAAATGAACTTTACCCAACTCACACCACTCTTCGTACATAAGTTCTCCATTTCTTCACTACACAGTATACATCCCTCTTGACCTTACGGCAGCCACACACCTTCCACGCTTCCTCTCCACTTGAGCAACGTCACTCTCACGGATTCCAGCTCTGTTTCGTTTCGTAAGTGCCACTTCCTCGCCTGTCGATGGAGATTGAATTCTTCTCTCGCATTCCCTCGTCACTTTATTGCCGGCATCGAATCGGCGACCTTCTCATCGCATGCCAACCGTCGACCGTTCTAACTTTTACTACTTGCAAAATTATGGACCGTCAATCTACCCTGACGTCATTTGCCGAACGAGTCCATTTGATCAGCTCACGAGCCCGTTCGATCATTCCTTCCTGTTTCGGAAGAGGCCGACGCGATGACTGGATTCCGGGAGATATCCATAATTTCCTCGTTTCGGGGAGAATATCGCCTCGTAACGCCCGGCGAATAGTTTGCAACGTCGTTCGCGCGTTTACGTCGCAAGTGGTGTGCGTGTGTTTCGACGGACAGGCTTAGCGGATACTTCCAATGGTGTTTCAGCCGCTTAATCGGATACAATATTTACCTTCCATTCGAGATGCAGTTTGGCAAGCAAATTTACTTCATTCATTTAGTTTGTTATTATTCTATGTAGCTTTCATCGGAATATGCTATGCCACAAATTCATTATCATTCATTATCATTCATTACCATTATTTAGTTTGAATTGTATTCTTAAACATTGTGCAAATAAATATTTGTACCCTAAACCAGTCGTCAGTTGTGTATCTGTCATTTGTGAAAATTTATAATAGTAACAATACTATTTAAATTCTAACATACTACGTTATCGTTAAACGTAAAGTTATTTTTCACATCTGTTTGAAGGGGAATCTAATTTGCTGAAAACAAATCAAACTAACAGCCACCCCGCCAGAAAACTACCCCTCCGCTCGAAGCTCGCTGAACAGTCAAAATATTTCCATTCCTCTTTATTCATTCCGGTCGTAATTAACTGTTTATTTTACCTTTATCGTCCGGCTCAGTGCATGCAACGCCCACTGGGCAGGCTTTAAAATGCGAAAAAACGGGAGGTTCGAGGGAGGCGGGGAAAGTATAATTTAGCTTTGCGCAGCAATAATTGAGGGAGGCTGAGCAATTAAACAGCCTTTATAGGAGGTAACGACGTGCGGGTCTTCGTCCATCAGCCGAATACAGAGTCGACCATGCATGAAGAGCAGGAGGTAGACAGAGAGGACTGGGTCCTGAATATGTTAAGCAAGGTCGCCCAACGCTGATGAACGTTGATTCATTCGTCCCAAGGGCGTCCCATTGACCTTCGCATCGAACATTGTTCCCTCGCCACGTCCCAAACCGATCCCTCGACCCAATTTAGATGCCAGTTCGCACCTAATTTAGAACTGACCGAGACTAAAACCTTTTTCCACGGATTCCCGACGACCCAGACGAATGGTTTAGCGTACGTCTTTAAATTCTATCGAAACTTTGAATGCGAAGGAATGCCACTGGCTCGAAAGTCGAGGAATGTGTGTTATCTCAGTTAAGAATTTCAAGCGCGTAGAGGAATTGTTCATTTTGGATTAAATTGGGGAGTACTGGTCGTTCGGAATGTTTTGCGGTTTTCCACAACTGCGTCGATACTACTTTGAATTATGTTCAATAATCATTCCGCAAATATATATATTGTCATTTCTCTTTATTGTACTTTGAGGAAATAGTTATTGGTTTTGAGTTCGGACGTTTGAGATGCAACGTGGAGATTGCTGACGGCAGGAACGCGAGAAGGAAGGGAAGGAGGTGGTGAGAAATGCAAAGTGTAAGGTTGAAGGTGGAAGGAGCGTTCCCAAAATACTCGCTCCTCGTTTCGGAGTCCTTTGACGTATCGAGATTCTGGGCGGGGATGGCGGGGATGGCGGGGAGTTGGAATGCAAACTGCGGATCGTTGGGGAAAATGACGATTCGTGGCAAACTTTTGTAGGGTGACCGAAGTTCGAGATGTGCTCGAGAGTCGGGCTGAAGACGGAATTCGATGGTGGCGCAGGAATTTGATCGTGGGAAGGGTAGATAAACGGATATCATTGTTTTGGGTAGAAATTTTCGGATGTGGGATAAGGCGAGATGTTACAGAAAATTGTTCAGATTTGGAATATTGCTGCTTACCACACAACGATTGAATATAAACATATTTTTCACATCGTTTTATAGTATTTTTTTTCAAGAGTAGCAAACGAATTTTTAATGAATTAGTAATAAGAAACCTGCTGATACATTATCCCTCTTGGAAATAAATTCTGAGGCAGCACTGTCCACCCTCCAAATTCCCATCCTCGATTTTCATCTGTTAACTGCACAATCTTGTAAATTGAAATCTAATTACTTTGAACCGCTACTCTAATTAAAACTAGTTAATACAACGTTCCCATTTCAGGCTATCAATGTCATAATATCTGACACTCTACATACTGATCTTTAAGTTTGCGCTATTATTTACTGTCCCGATATTAACCACCGTCGAAATAGTGGAAGTGCCGCAGTGCGGGGTGAAAATTTGTCGCCGATACCGAAAGTTCTGCCTTCCATCTTTGCCCCGGATCCTTTCAGCGCGCGCCAGCGTCCAAGACGAGGAGAATTACAGATTCTACGTCGCGATCCGGCACAACACATACGCCGTGTAAACATACGAGGGTCCTTACGGGCGCGACTTCCTGCGACGGTTCCAATATCGGCGCGTATGAAACTTTCATATCGTGTTCGCAGGCGTCCCGTACGCGGAACCTCCGGTGGGAAGCTTCCGGTTTACGCCTCCGCGATCACCCCAGCCATGGCGAGGCGTGAGGCAGTCGCAGGATTTCGCCCCAGTTTGCCCGCAAGTCCTGCCCAATCTTCGGGACGAGGTGAAGCCGGGCCGTTACGAGTATCTCGAGCGACATCTGCCCTATCTGCGGAATCAGAGCGAGGACTGCCTCTACCTCAACATCTACGCGCCCCATCAGCCCGAGGGTGAGTCGCTTCAACCTTGCAAATTGATCTTGCCTGCCGAGACTCTCTTACACCTATACTGATACACATATACTGATGCACCCAACTCCTCAATGTCGACAATGAGGATCAAACCGTTTCCCTCTTTGCTAAAGTGCCCGAGTATACAAATATTTTCCTATTATATTCTTATGTATTTTGTATCATGCTTGTAACTCGATTTTTTTAAACGGAAAGCGAGTGCATTAATATGTTTTACCCAAAGTAGGTGAATATTGAGAAAGAATTAGAATTTAAATTCAATGATCGTATGCCACCACCAATAGATAAGTGAAGATAATGTAAAGTAACGCTCTAAATGGCCAAAGAATGAGTATTGAGAAATTCTGTGGTTGAGGTGAGAAGCAAAATAATATATAGACCTGATATGCGTAGTACGTGGGTTGAGTGTTGACTGACTACTGCTCGCCACTTGAATTTGCCCTCTGCCGCGGTCGCTTACCGATTTCGAGTCTTAATTTCTCTGCCGAGACGGGAATCGAACGCGGGTCCGCTGCCTTATGAGCCAAGTTAGTTTCGCTATTTTTCCGCTCAACCTTCATACAGCTTCAAGAGAGATCGAAATTATAGAAGAAAATTGCAATCCCACACTTCTAAGTGCAATAATTTAGGAGAACGTACCGATAAACTGTTAGTAAATGTCAAAAAATTGGCGATTTCTGCACCATGGAGGAACGCGATTCTATTCATTAGCTTGTTTCATAAGAATTAGGGAATATCAGTTGGTGTCAATTCATTCCGTTTGCACAGACTTGGTCACCGACGCTGGGCATGATTGGCAATTGTTTCGGTCCGCGTGGTAGTTTCGAGGGATATTTCTAATTAACCGATTAAAAGGATAATCGGGTCAAAGCTGCGGCGAAGTGTAGCAATTTAGTATCCCGCTCGGAGCGTTATCTATGCCCATAGACGTGGAATTGATTGAAAGCAGTCTGCTTGTTAGAGAGCGCGAATTCTGCTTTACGTACGGCAAGGGCCCCTTTGATCGTGCGAAATATTTCCAAGTTTTGGGTATATCGGCCGTTCTCTCAAAGGTACCGGATCTCGTGCGGCAAATCCTGTTTCTCCTCCCAATCCCTCCCTCTTTCTCTCCCTCTCTATCCAATCGAATCGACTTTGGCATTATTATAAAGTACGTGGAAACATTCATGTACACCCCAACCTGTCGATCTACCAATACGCATTCGTTCTATAATCAACGACTCTTTCTCCCCATAAATATCTTTGAATCTCGAAGGATGAATGAAAAACAGAATGTTTATTCCGGAATAGGATCACTCGGACAGGGAAAAGCGAATAGGAACATAAATGAAAAAGTGGAGGTAGAGAGAGAGAGAGAGAGGGGACGGTAAATGGGGAAAAAGCGGAAAAATTAAAAATGCGTATAAAATAAAACTGTGACGGCAAAAAATGGCCCCGTGCGAGTTGCGGTGTAATTTTTCCGGGATAGTCTGCGTCGCACTGTGATTAATATGCCGGCCAACCGCCGATAAAACGATCCCGACCCAGAAAATATATTCGCTGACACGGAAACGCTCCGCTCGCGAGTGGGGGAAGATTTTGGAATTTAGGACTTGCCACGATGGCCAGAGGAATAAAGTCAATAAACAGAATTATCGAAGACTGGTTAGGAGAACATTGAATATTGTGGTCTCTACCATGATGAAATGAATATTGTGTAAAAAGCACCATTTTTGGGGCGGATATTATTGAAGAATGCCGGTAAGCCAAAAAGTCAAGAATGTCAAGTAAAAAAGTTGCGGAGAAAAATATACCGTTAATAAAATTCTGTTGGGACGGCTGTCCAGGCTAGGCATACAATATTCCGTAAATCCACTAACAGTCCTTTCTTTTAACGCATTTTCGCATTCGTGTCACTTGCATTTCCGTCAAAGCCTCGTTTCCCATTTTTCATCCGACAAACGTTCATTTCACATCGCATCCCGCCGATTCGGTTTCTAGAATCACACAAGCGGCGCACTCAACAAGAGACGCGACGCACGATTTCCAATCAGTTTTTTTTACCCCAAACATTTCTACACGACCCTGACGCCGCTGTCAGCAACTTCGAAAACCGCAGACTATTCAACAAACGCGGCCCACATTTACCCTTACATGAATTCGATACGACCATTTTAACGGACGTATGTATCGCAAAATTCGTAACAACAAAAACAGCGTACGATCCACGTTGAGCTCGATTCGGAGCATGCAGCTTGCCGAAAAAGGAGGAAAAAGCGTAAAAAGGTATCCGCCAAAGACCAAGAGCAAGAACAAACGAACGGTTCGGAAAATAAAAAAGCGGAGCTAAAGGATGAAAGATAAAGGACAGCACGCGGTACACGCAGGTATTATGACGGAGCACTCGTCGTTGAACGAGTTTTTCCGCACGGTCAACTGCATAAAACCCTCGCCGTAGGGGTGAGAGCGGATAACGAAAGCGTGCGTGAGTGTGTGTGACTCGATTCTCTCCAACTTAAAGAGCAAGAGAGAGGGAGAGCATAAGAGGGAAAATGATAGTTCTACTCAAAACTAGTCAGAGAGGGAGAGAGGGAGATAGAGGGGGCGAGCGGACGGGAGGGGTTGAATTGAGGGGCGAGTTAGGGGTGGGAAGAATGGAAACGGGAAATTCGTCGTCCGCATTGTTACCGCGGGGGAGCAGTTTTTGCCTCCCTCCCCCTGCTTCCTGCCGGTGTATAAATTCGTTCGCTCGGCCCTCGATGGCTTGAACTGGAGCGTTTTACAATATCCGGTTCGGGGCTGGCATGAGGGAGGGGGTGAGTGAGGGGGTGAGTGAGGGTGAGAGAGATGGTCGGTGGCTGGGGTCAGAGGTGAGCCCCGCGCCGGTTATCGCTCTGCACACTTCTGCCCCATACTTGTCACTTCGACTTCCTCTCAGCCACCTTCCGCGATCCGTTTTTCCAATTCTTGTTTTCGGATACATAGTGGGTTTTGCCTGCGGCGGCCGCAGTCGGCACCGAGCAAAGCTAGGAGCTTAAATAACGCACGAAACAGACGGAACCCGGAAAAGATCTGATATTTTTCCGTTGGCAAAAGAATGATTAAACGTTTGACGCGACTGATCTAGTAATTGATTTTAACGTATGTGGTATTCTTCCCAGTGATATTAATATGTCGAGTAAAGTATTTTAATGTTCTGCTCATATGCCAGCTCCGAAACCGAATTAAATAACTTTCATTTTGCCAAATTCATTGTGGTTCAGTATTGATAGGGTTCACAGAATAGAAAACTTTCAATCTCCAACTAAATGTAACTCACACATATTGTAATTTCCCAGCTATTCTAATCGAATCCCAAAATATTACTCGAAAATCTTCTGCAAGAGAGGTAGTAACTACACCTTAAACGTGTTCAGCATCGAATCAGAAATAACACAACGATGAATACAATGTACAGCCAACAATTATTGCGGCGTAAAATGATTATGAAAATGAGGTGAAAGTAGGTCGCGCCGGGGGATAAAAATATTTCGGGTTAAGCCTGACAAGCGGCTTTAGGGAGTTAAGAAACAACATTAGCGGATCTTCGCACTCGCGGGGGATAATGATATTTACGACTAGGACGTCAACCGCAAATGTAGCGTCAAATTATCACGGCCCGCTAGCACCGGGGAGGCAGCGACGTAATTGCTGCTGTAATTATGTCCACCGACAAACGGACCACTATTTAACATCGACCGCGGCCATAATCGTCGGCCCCAAAACGTGCCCGTAAATTACAACTATGGACGAGACGGAATGCTAATATTTGCCACTCTTGGATATCAATTTGGTAAAGATCTATCACTCGCCGTCCGTGTCGAGCAGGAAATTCGTAACGAGGCCCTTATTAATTTAACGGCCCTCCATCCGCGAGCGTCGACGCTGAGCGCGCGCGGATCTAATTAAAATCAAAATAAACGAGAAATGATTATTCCCGTTCGTTTCGTTTCACCTAATTTTGTCTAACGCCGAGCGTTTCATTCGCCGCTCGCCGGCCTTCCCTTTCGACATCGGACACCGCCCGTCTGGGAAAGGGCTAATTAAAAGTAATCCGGCGCGGTGGTCTGCCGCGCTAATTAACTGGGAGAAATGAGGATGGACGAACGCTAGCTAGCCGCGATTACGGCGGATTAGTACCTTGTATCTCGTCACTTCCGCGAATTCTTTCACCGGGCTCGCGCTGTTCATCGGATCAGACGTCTTTTGTACCTTTTCAATTCATCACCGCTTTCCACTATTCAGTCAAACGCTCTTCCATAGTCTGCTCTCTTTAAAAGATATGTCTCTGCTCTACGAGTCCTACAAGCATGCATTTATCTCTGCCAATACATTCACTTCGGTTACTGTTCATTGAGAATAGAACAGCAAATAAAAATCTTATGACAAAATTTTAAAAAATGTTTTGATTATAAGTAGTATCGCGTATGTATTTAACCCTTTTGCCAACACGATGCTGATGAATTTCATATCCTTTCAGAAACTTTAAATTTAACGTGAAACATCAATCTTTTTTAGTAGAACATATGCTTCAGTTTCCGTGCTTTTCTGTGTATCTGCTGCGGGGTAATATAGCTACCGTCCCATTGAAAAAACGTGAATGACTAAATACGAGTTGACGTAAGGGAAAGGAGAGCGGTAAGCGAACTATAAAAGTCTGGTGCCGAACTCTTGACGGGCGGACTGAGAAAACACGGAGAAACGAAGCAGGTGGCATCCAGTCATTTTTACGATTCCTCTTTACGAGTTGTACGAGCTCCAGATCCGGCGCCAACCGGAAACTGGATCAAACGACAGACAGGCGTAAGAAAGCAAACAGGAAAAAAGGGAATATTCAACGTGTACCGGAACACGTTCAGTCTTTCAATTGGCGCCTAGCAAATGTAAATTTTATCCAACGATATTTGCAGATTCGAAATTCTTGTCCTGCTTTATTCGCGTTTATCATAACAATGCATGTATGCATTTTAACAAGTTTTGAAGCACATTCTAATATTATTAATTCGCTTCGCTTTCTACGGGTAATATTATGAGATAGACAATGACGGTGTAAGAAATTGCTAACAAACGTGAATAACTCTGTGAATCGCGATACCCTCACTTGACCGAAGATCGAGCATTAATGAATTTCAAGATATTTTCACCGCCGGAAAGGTGAAAAGTGGGCGAGGAAAGAAAGGTTTGAAGAGGCTAGAGGCACGCTGAAAGCCTCAAGCCCTGGCTATCTCTATTTTTTACTCCGCCTCTCACTTCAGCCTCTACTTTGGCTCCCTTCCTCCGCTTAGGGCCAAAGCCTTTCCTTTCCGCTCTTTTCCTCGCACCTCGCGCCTCGGTACCAGTATTTAAGAGGGGGAATATATCTTCGACGGAACAGCCCCTTTAACCCGCGGCCGGACGGTTCCAATTTATTTGCAACGAACGCGCATCTTTCATCCCCAGCGGGCCGCACGTCGGATTCCTTTCTCTTCCGCTTTTCTGCTCGGCCACCGCCGCGTCCTACCAACACAGAATCGAAACTCGCAAGTGTTACGCCCTGTAATCCCACGCTTACACGCCAATGCTTCTCGGAAAAATGTCTACAATCGCCACATCTTTTTCGTATGCATTATAATTATTCAGATAAATTTGGAACGTACAGTGCAAGTATGGTTAATTTTTGCAAAATACGTTCATGAAATTGTTGAAGGCATGATTATACGCTTGTTAATTGACGCGAGTATTCCGCAAAAAGACCGCATAATTATTTCTATCACCTCCTCTCAGCTTATCGTAAAATTTGCATAAAGTATAAGCGTCGCTTTTAAATTTAAAAACAGATTCAAACCAATTCTGTTCACCCAAAGTATGATGATTCAAACTGTCCGCGCACGATTCAGAATTTATAATACAGACTTTTGTATTCATGGTTTTACGACATTTTCCATAATCTCCGATCGTTTCTCTGAGCAATTTCGTTCGAGTGAGCGTTTTGTAACAAGCTTTTCCTACTGAAACTCAATTTTTTTATCGCGAACGCACAGGTGTTTAAGAACGATCACTCATTCGCGCGAATCCACATGTGACGCTCTACTATTTCGTTCAACATGAAGGACCCTAATTTTTCCGCGTAATTTCATTCAGCGCACCGTTGCGAGAGCTTCAAGGGATGTAATTTTCCTGCGAGCGACATAATTTTTCGAAATCCGCTCGCCTGATATCGTTCCTTCCGCAAACGCGAGCACCGGATGGGAAAGACACCAAAAAAGAACTAAAAACAAGACTGTCGGAAACAACAGACTACCGTCGTTACCATCCTAAATAAACAGAAAAGATTATTATCCCTATACTAAAGTGTGGTAATTACTATTAAATTATAGAAATTTGTAGAAAGAAATTAAAAGATAACGCTACACAATGAGATTCCAGGATACATCTCTGATGTGAAATCAGCGTTTGAATTTAATCGAGCGCGCCCCGAGACCTCGGAATAGATTCATCGAACCAATAATTCACGATCTACCGATCGAGAAGAAGGGTGGAGGAGAATAGAGCCGCTCGGAGAAAAATAGAAACGGAACGGCCTTTGACGAAGTGCGCCGAACGAATATTTAATTTCTCATTCGGGGGCAAAATCGCGAATATTTCGCCATTTAAGCGCCAACGACCCCGTTCCGTTTGTTTCGCTCGAAAATCCGTTAATGGCCCGGACTTTTCGACCGTATCAACGCTGGCCCAAAATATTCTCTCTCTTTTTTCTCTCACCCTCATCCCCAGTCTCTCAATCTATCCTTCGCAGCTCCTTCCACCCCCATTTTCTAACAAGCGTCGGTGCAAACATCGGCAAGCTTTTATCACCGAATCTGTTTCCTTACAATAACATTTTCGTTTCCCCGCCTTCTTTTTCAGTTTCGCATCCTCATTTCTCTTCGTCTTTCTGCTCCGCTTCCTCTTTATCCCCCTGACCCTACCCTTCCTATCTCAGAAAGGAAATTATTCGCCAGAGCGGCGCGTCCTAAATGCACGCTAATTCAGTAACTGTCCGGCTAATTGTAATTTATTACCCGTCAATGATGCAACAATTTTCCGCGCCAGTCAGTCTCTGTCCTCCGCTGATTCATCGATCTCTCCCAACGTTGTCATTGCTTCGTTACATGTTCAGACCGCAGCTGTCGTTACTCCGCTCCACGTTACATCCGTATAACTTTTACGCTAAAACTGTCATCTGCGCTGTTCGTTCGCATCGTTTTAATAACGTTGCGCGTGTCATTACGCTAAATTCCGCCCCGACGGCTGTTACTTTTTTTCCATCTCTCGTTCCCATTGCCCGTTACATCGTTACATTCGCACGTCATATAACCGACGGATTCGACGTTCATGTCATCGTTGGTGCCGCTTGCGTCAACCTGATATGTTCGTACATACTATTACGTTTAATTCTGCACGGTTATTATCAAATTCTTCGTGAAATTATTTATCAAGATTTCACACTCTTCGTCAAAACGACCGTGCTCAGCGTTTCAATCAACAGATTGAACGTGTATTTGTATCGAATAAAATCATAATAAGAGCAGCGTACGTTCTTGTTCTTCGAGTCTATTCAGTGTCCAGCTCTGTCTGTGCCATATCTGCGGCCTCCTAAAACGAACTAAATTGGCAGTTTCGTAGTCTGACACCGAGCCAACCGATGGCAGGGCTCTTACGGCCGTCCTCTTCCTACATATGTATACTTCTACACAGGGTGTTTCACGAATGCATGCCAATATTTCAGACGGTATGCCCACACATTGGACCAAGTAAAAAATGCCATATCAACATCTCTGCGACATACCTGAGTTTTGAAATATTGACATGAATTTATAAAACGCCCTTGTACATGGATTCCGACTACGGTCCACTTTTCATAGAGCTGTACTTCTTTCGCAGAGAACACAGTAGTCGGAAACTGACGGTAGTCGTGCAGGAGGCCACGACCGTAGTTGCATTTATAGTCCATTTTGCTTCGTCGAACTGCGTCCGTTTCGTTTACGTGTCTACCGAAAGAAGCATACGTTCTCCCTCGTATACACGTTTATACGCTGTTTTATAGAATATCGCGCGACTTCATTTCATCCCGGTTCCCCTTGTTTTATTTCTTCATCGGACCGGCCATTCGGCGAGTGCTCCGTCTAAAAGGACATAATTTCAAATGTAAATCCTGGTCAGGGTTGCGTAGAGTGATGTGAAGAATGCTGCCGGTATTTCTTTCAAGTTGTCAGTACCTACTCAATACTACGTGAAATGACAGTTGTCACTCATATTACATTCACTCAAGGCTACATGTTTCCATATACGTAGTTTTGAAAACATTTTTGTCGCAAGTACCATTTTCTATAACGATTATTCATTCATTCCCATACGATTTGAACTAAGAAAAAGTTTTCTATCAGTCTCTCAACTCCTTTCATGGTGACACCCGACCTAATTGTCCCTTCAACCACAATAGACTTTAGCGTGAACGCGAACGGTGAACTTTGACAACGACTTCGATTACAAATAAAAGAGCTGCGTCGATCATAATAGGGCACCTGGAGCCATGCACTCGACTTCCTCTCTCTTCCTCTCTTGATCCATGCAGCAACCTTCTCTTACCAGGGGTAGCAGTTTTCCACAATGGGTACTGACGTTGTCGCAAACGTGAACGCGGACTCTAACGTGGGAGTCGTCGTCGTCCGGAGTTAAGCGAAAACGGGAAACGGAGGTTTAAGGTGTTTCGTTCCACGACTGATACGATCTCGTCTTCGGGCTCTGGTCAAGAAGTTTGAAAGGGAATGTGTCCGGCGCGCGGGTTCGCGGGGAAGGAAAAAGGAGAAGTCGAGCTTCGAAGCCGTCGGATTCGTCCCTTCGTCCCTTCGCCTTTTCGCCCTTTCGCATCCCTTTATCCCGTACATTCTTTGATTTTTCTTCTTGCACGGCAGTCGGCCGTCCTCTCCTGACGATTTTCTCTGCCGCTCTCTCTTCAAATCCTCAACTTTCTTTCGAAAACTTTTTCGAAGGTGTCTGCTTCCATAGGTTTAAACTCCTTTTGCTCTGGTGATTAAAAATTATGAAGGTATTCAGATATTTAGAATTGTTTAAGAGTTAAAAATCTTTTCGTATGTTATGAATGTTCAATCGCTCTCCGTGTTTTCTCATTTAATCTCTTTCAGGAATAGTCTGGCAACAGACAAATGTATTTTTTTACCACTCATGTTTTATGCCATGTCCATGGAAATTGAAGGAATAAAGTCACAATACCACATAAATTAGTAAATTGAATGCAAAAGCATAGACTACTTCCAACGTTTTTAAAATTTAATTAAAAAAGATAACAGCTTCAGAACCACTCTCGCCCCATTACTAATAACAAACCGAACAAAAGAACATACAAATAATTCTCGATGAGTAAAGAATAATTGACAAGCTAGTAGATTGAATCGAAAAAAAGTTTACATTTCGAGGTTGTCGAAGAGATTAAAATCTTTGCGCTCCCCACGCGAACAAATCTTCGAAGCTCTCGTCGGCTTATAGATTATTGGACGTGCCTGCACGATGACCAATTATCCAATCATCCTCGCGGCTCCCCGATTCTGCGGCCCGGGGTCTGGCCAAAATATCGCAGTCGACGTTTCATATCGGCGCGGCGTCCGCCGACGGCACAATTAATAGTAAATCAGCGATCGCGAAACGGTAATGGATGACGTTTTGCCAGGCTCGACGTATCAGCGGCGCGTAACAGACGTAGCGCCGCATGTTGGCCCGATAACGTTGTTATCAGTGCATACGGGCAGGGGTGGGACCCATGTGCGTTTGTCATATCGCTGCGGAACCCCAAAGTGCGAGAGGGAAAGCGCGAAAGAGGAAGATCGCCGGCCGGATGCGCTTCTACACGCGATGACCATCGAATGACCGGCATGCTTTTACCATTTTCAACTACCTTTCCTCATTTTATGGCTATTTTCGAAGAATTTTTATGATCGGGTAACCACAACGGAATTTTTAGGTTTGGACATTAGTCGACACGTTGAAACTGATAATGTATAGAGTACAAATAGCTATTGAATAATAATTGGGAGATTTTTGACAATATGTTATTATTTTTTTTATGGATAACCGCGAGTTCAGACAATATTAATCTGGGAGGACAGTAACTGCCCAAGCCGTAAAAATAGCCTGCGCCGATGGAAATGGTCCGGAATAAGTGAGCAAAGTTATAACTTTCTTAATGAAAATTAGTTTCTTTTTGTCGGAGCAGTTTTTTCCCCCATTTCATTACTTATCGTCAAACGGGTAGTGCAGGTTGTGCGAGAGGAGGGTAAGAGAGAGAGGGAGAGAAGGGGAAAAAAAAGAGAAACTTTGGAGGCGCCTCGATAGAAGTCGTCGCGGATAAAAGTCCACGCGAAATTGGCTTCGTTACGTCAAACCGGCAAACCTTCCCCACATTCTGTCTTTATCTCGCCTGACTTCCCTCGCGGAAATATCTGCACGTCCCTCAAAAGGAAAGTCTAATGGCCGCTGTTGCAGAAACTTGTTTTTATCCCCCACCTTTTTCGTCCCCACATGCGCGCGTATGAGCAACTTCTGAAAATTCTGCAAACTTTCAACAGATTTTCCTAATAAAGAGTTTCAACACATTCTTGAACACTGCTTAACGCAATCACTTTGGATCTAACTTTCTAATTACCGCGATGCTTTACAAGCCTTGCGATGGAAGTTATGTCCGAAACGGATATGATGAATAACTTCTGAAAATGTTACGTACAGACTCAACAGATATTCCTATTAATGCAATCCGTGCGAATCCTAAAACATTAGTCAACGTAATTAATTTAAATTTGACTACCCAGTTAAAAATGATCTACGAGGCGTTACAATGCAATTAATCTTCTTGTATACTCATCACATTCACTATGTATAAACACTCATTGACTGAATCCAATGCGCATGCACCGAGGTTATTTACAATGAAACTGTGAAATTATTGTTGATGAACGACACAATAAATTCCCCGGTAAAACTTGCAGAAACTTCGCGGAAAATACTCGCCTCCGGATCATAATAACATCGAGTTCCAGTGAACTTGATTGAAGTACAGCCCCCCCCCCCCCCCCTTAGCCCCTGCCTGCCACCGACCCTCTCTCTCCCATCCACATGACAAAATAGTTTTAGCGAAGTTTCCAGCGCTTGTTCGAAATTGAAAGCGAAAGAGAGAAAGAGCGTGGCAGCGAAAAGGAGGGAAGGCGTGATTCGGTCGACAGGATTTTTTTTAAAGCGCTAGTCGTTTCCCGTGCGGCCAGAGCAAATGAGCGGAGAGAGAAAAATCCGCAAATTTCGACGCCGAAAGAAGCGAACTCGCTGAAAGGCAGGGCGAAAAGTGATTGAGGGAGAGCGCGGCCAGCGAAAAAAAAGTGCCGCAATTGGACGTCATCCCTCGCCCTGACTCTTACCACCATTCTCGGCCCTCTCCTCTCCTCTCCTCGCCACTCTTCTTCTCTTCCTTTTTCTTGCCTCCCCGTCTTAAGCCAAGCCGGTCCAGAGTTTATCTTTCATTATGCCGAGTTTGCTGAGATAAGGTTTGTTATTTCTTCGCACACCGTCACTGACGGCACAACGTTTCTCGGCTATCAAAATAATTCGACCTGTCCTTCGACTTCCGATGCGACGCCGTTATAGACTCGACTCGATTAATCAGATGGAATGTATGGAGGAAAGATTTGCAATTTAGGTTTACTTACCTATCCGTTTCCTTCTTCTAAGGGCGGTTGGTGAATGTTACGGTTTTCTTTATTTCGTTTGGATGGTTAGTGGTAGGTCGAGGGGTTAGGAATTTTATTTGAGGCTGTGAACAATGTCAGTAAAGACGGCCACATTGTAGTATGGAATTTGAAGCCAAGATTGTGGAGGAATAGAAGAACTCACTGGTGCAAGATTCATTCTAGTGACAAACTTGAACCTTTGAAGCTACTGCTGGATTTCGCAAGGAAGCAGTCATCCTGGATGAGGTTGGCCATTCGTTGATTCGCCGAGTTATTTCAATCTGAGACAGGAACCGTCCTTGTAATGCATGATTGACGCCTTTCACTGCAAATCCAAGATGAGACCTGTAACAGAAACTACGTATTCTTGATGAATATCCGTTGAAATGCAATAAATTTGACCAACGAAACGATTCCATTTCTCTGATGTTTTGCCCTCGTTGCTTGTTTCTTTCGACTGCTCGCAGCAACTGCTCGCTATTTTAAAATAGAAAAATAAGTAAGAGTGTATCACCAATAAAGCGAACGTTGCGCAGTACAATGAAGATTGAAGCGGGGTTAGCGATCGTTATGGTTGACTTGATCCACTGACTGGTATCTCTTATGCTCTTCGTCGATCCAATGTTCGGTGATTTCGAAGCAGATTCATCGTGGATCCTGCTGCCAAAGCAATCCCGCGTTGTAACCTGTAACAAATACTAGCAATATTCGATGAATATCCATCAGAACAGAACACAGTCCGACAAAGAAAACGAATTCACGTGTTGAAATTCACCGCTTCGTTATCCAGATTCCTGTTCTGCCACACTTCGATAACTGCAACGCTGATGCAGTATTGACTGGACTTTCACACCAATCGCATGCTGCAACCTGCAACACACGCTAAATATTTTTTATAAATATACGTTAATTCCTCTGCATTTTCAAACACGCATTTTTGAAATAGCTGACTAACTCCCCCGATGCAGGGAATGAACTCGTCCAGGCCTCGTCAACGAATTTTGACAGCGATTGAAATCGCTGCCTACTTCCCCTGGCAGCAACAATGGACTCGTCCAAATCCGCCAACACTTTCGGCACTCCGTACGATAATCTTACTCATTTTCCAGCACTCCCTTCACTCGTACGACAATATTCTGATACGATTTATTAAAATAAATGCTGTTTCTTACCCAAAACCAGCCACAAGCTCGAAATCTCGACAAAAGTGTGGTAGCGTCCAGTACTTGGTGACGTCATGGATGGGTACCAGGTCGACTCCACGATTTTGCCCATCTTCTTTACTTACGCTACATTCCCAACGCTGCCTCCATTTCTGTAGTTACCTCCTGCCGTAAGCTGCAACGGGCGTCCCAATTCTCGAGGCAGAAGCACTTTTAAACGCACAAAACTTGCACGTAATTCGAACACAACGCGGCACAGTTTCCCCTTATGGCGGCCATTTTGGTGCTAGGTCCGGTCGGCGTACTGCCGATTGCGCAGTGGAGTAGTTGTTCCGCTCGGCGCCACCAGGTAGCACGCATGCGCCAGCAATCCAAGATGGCCACCGTCAGTGGTTAGTTGTGTACGTGACTGCAATGTGGGGAGACCTGTTGACGTTTGTTGTGTTTCAATTGTGCCGTCTGATTAAATTTGGAAAAGTTGAGCTACCGGATCTATGAAGAAGCTGTACTTTAAAATGTGAGACGAGCCTTGTAACTTGCTTCTGCACTCAAATTGATCCTGGCTACACTACGGTCCGTTGAAATATGACCCCAAGATCGCTGTCGAGGTAAGGTTTGTTTGTTTGGTTATGTTTGAGGCGAAGCGTGGGAACTGGCAATGTTGCGTAATACAATTGACAAAAGCTTCTCGTTTCTGTCCCATTATTGATAACTGCTTACGAAACTGTAAGCCATGCTGTAGGTACGTTGACTTTGACAATGTACTACTTACACTTGCGTATGTTTTGCGAGGTTGCTGAGAACGTACTGTATATACACATGATTTGGGTAACCGGTACTTAACCTATAGGCCTTTTCCGAGCCGTCTACAGAATAAACATTGATTACATATGAGAATAATTTTTACAGCCTACAGTAGTTTTTGCGAACAAAAATAATTTCGAGAACAAATCCATTCTTGAAAAGTATATTCAACCGTACATCTATACACCTCGCACCTACCAATGAAAACATAACACTTACTCAAGCATGCCTCTTTAAAATTCATCGAAGAAGATCAACGTCTCTCACTAAGCATTATTGATTACCTTCTTGAAGGTAAGCAAACTGCGCGGCAGCTATCTGACGGCGTGTTTGTTTAAATTCGCTCTCTAAATTCGAATTCATTTCAATGCCTATGTACACGCGAACTTTCCCCCCACCATCAGCCTTTTTCACTCCCTTAATAACCGGCGGCGAAGCGCAGCAAAAGACGAATGAGGTTTCCTCCGCCTATATATAAAATTTGTCTAATGGTTCGGAGCACGTCTCGCTTTTCCTACGCTACCTCCCTTCTTCTCTCTTTCCCGCTTCCAGCTCCTTTCCATTCTCTTCCCCTTTTTGCTCTCCTCCGCTCTATTTCCAACCCGATCCTTCTTCCCTCCCTTCCGTCTCTTTGGAAACCTCTTCTCTTTCTCCATTCTTTTGGAGCGCACCGTCTTCCTCCATCTTCCCTATGGATCTTTTCTCTCGTCCGGACTGTCTCTACTTTCCAGACTCCTTTCTCCATCGCTCTCTCCTTCTCACTTCGTTTCCTCGATTCTCTTTCCTTCTCTACGCTTGAGAGTGCGCTCGAGAGTTCGAAAGAACTTCTTAAAATAAACGGCGGTCTGCGAGGCCGTCGTTTCTTCTTCCAACCTCGAGTCCTCCCCTTTCAACTTCCCCCTCAACCCCCTTTCAACCCCCTTTCATCCCCCTTTTATCCCCCTTTCAACCCTCGCGGCCCGCTCGACAATACTTTGGCGGTATTGTTGCCGTGAATTCTTCCTCAAGTTGCCAACCTCTCGCTCACTACCGTACGTTTGTTTACAACTCTCTCCCTCTCATTTTGCCATGCTATGCTTTGCCAGGGCTGTTTTCCGTTCGGGTTTCCATTTCAACGCCTGCGCGTCGATTCGTTTTCGGCTGAGTCCCGAAACTGGAGCAGGAGGAGATTAAGTGAAGTATAATTTTGTTGAAGGTTGAGAAGGAGCAAGTTTGTTTTTGTTGACGAATAGTTGGCGCTGATTAATTTCTCGAGTTTACTGTTATTTTCGTTGGCGATGCTGAGTGGGCTGGCGAGTTTGGAGATTGAATCGTCCGAATCCTGAGCGAGTTGTTCCTTACGTATGGCTTAGATTCATTAATAGGAAGCTCACGTGCGACTGCTGGCAGGATACTTGGCAATGCTGGAATCGATGTAAACACAATTACCTAGCTGGTCAAAGTGGATGAATGGGTATTTAGACGAGTTTATTTTCAGTAGCTTACTTTTATAACTTTAGTTATTTTATAGTTATGAAACTTGTTACAGCTAAATTACAATAAAATATCGCTTATGTATTACCTCTTTAATGCTGTTGTAGTTTCCCTTGTTATGCATTAGAATCTGTTACACCAGAATTTTCAATTCCAGTTGGATAATCTTCACATAGGGCAGTTGGATTTCTGGAACTCTAATCCACGCATGTACTTAAATAAAATGCAGGATTCCTTAACACGAGCATCGCATAGAACTGGCAGGATCCTTGTGGAAGTTGGAAACTGTTTAAGCACTTGAACTAAAGAGGCATTTACGTAACATAATATTTCTTTTAAATACTTGCAACGATTAAAATAAATGATACTCACACTACATCAACATGATTAAATCTTGCCAATTTCGAAAACACCAACCCACCATATTAAATTCTTCAGTTGCAGGGTCCGATAATTCGTCTAGGACAATTGAATAGGACAGGGTCTAATCCTAGGATTTCCTTAGTAGAGATCAGGATTCATTAAGAACTCGGTCACGCGCGACTCCTGGCAGGGTGCTTGTCGAAGGCGGAATCGGTGTAAACACGGTTGTCGCGGGCTCGCTCGTGGCTGAATAGACGGATATTCATATGGGTCGGCCGTGGGTTCCACGAAAGGTGGAGGGGCTTTAGGAGGTGGAGGAAGGGCCCTGGCCGTCCGAGACTTCCATAATGATGAAGCGGAATCCGTAGCATGCGCCGCCGATATGTTACTGTCCGCCTCGATGGCGTCTGCTCGCAAGTAGATACGGTATGAGCAGCGTATGAGCGTCAGTACGAGCCCTGCTACGAGCCCTGCTACGAGCCCTGCTACGAGACCCGGTACGAGCACGCGCCGCATGCCACCGACTGCTTTCCTTCCATATTAAGTGGCCGAACCCCCGCGGAGACTGCAGATTTCTCCAGTTTTGGCCATGTGTCCGTGGAAGGGGCAGATCCCTTCGACCGAATATTTCGACCAGCCGCACTTCTCATACTCAATTCTAACGGCTGACCTGCAAATCTATGGGGGCTTCGTCTACGACGGCTAACGTGGCCCATGGGTACGGTTAAGCTGCTAATATTGAGATCATTTAGGGAATTAGATGTTGGTCTTACGTATAACTGTCTGAAATTTTCCGCCTGTAGGTGTATCAATAATTGTGCAGTTTTCGCAGAACGTCTGTTATGTCAATCTTTAGACGAATATCGCTTTTTGAGAAATTATATATTTCTTTCTGTGTAATTACAATGTTAAAATAATTGGTCCACGTATTAATAGCACGCTGATTTAATGGCAAATAACGATTGTTACTTGAATTTTTAGTTAGTACCGTATACTGTGTGTGAAATTAGGCATTTCTTACACTTATCAAATTCATATAAAATATTCTTCAGGAAGTTCTATCGACAGAACGTAAACTACAAGAAAAAATATTTAAACGTTTGACCAAGATAAAAACGAGATTCTTATATATTATAACTGTCGGAAAAGGGGAGTTTTTCGTTAATATTCGTTCGATGCGTCCAGACACAATTCCGAAGAGCCCCAGCTCTCGAACATACATCATCGGCCAATTCGGAATTCGGCACGAGCCGGGCGCGACGATAAGGGGAATAAGAAATGCCTTGTTTTTCGGAATGGCGATGTTAAACTTGACGTTGAACGGTGCTCTCCTCGGATGATCGATCTTCTCTGAGGGCAGTCCATCAATTCTCACGATCCCTCGCCGTCAGGTGTCATTGATGTAACGATAGGGAGAATAGTGTCTCGAGCCGTTCCTCTTTCATTTCATCCCGAACACACGTAGTTACCCTCTCATTGATCCTTGATGCGTAAATTTCCTCTGACAGATAAGAATTGGGAGAGTCTGTTGGTTAATTTCATTAACATTATATCCCTGCCTTTCATATATATTGAAGTTTGTTCCGGACACGGTTTTGAGACCAACACTCACTGAGTAATTGATGCTCGATGTATAAATTTAACTTTAAAAAACAGGAAACGATGATTGATAACTTTCATTAAAGTCCTTCGATCGGCCGTCTTGGGATGAATAGTGCCCATTGGTGCACGTTCCACTGGTCTCAATGGGCCGGGCACAGAGTGGGAGCTTGCACTGACAGTTGTTTACCGAGTAACGATTAACTGCTGAGATAGGGAATGCAAATAGCCGCGAATCCCGACGGACATTGGCATTGAGCTCGTCCGCTAACCGTATCTCCACTTTCTGCTATGCGTCTTCTGTTCGTTATACATGCTCTTTGACCTCAGATCAACCATGGTCCATATAAGAAATGTTCTGTGATGTGTTCTCTAGGGAACTTCCGAGTAGGTAAAGAAAGGGTTGACAAATATTCTGTTCATATTGCTTTGAACGTTTAGTGAGAATTAATTGGATCTAAATAACGAATTTAATACCAGCATGTGTTAATAGATATGTAGCATAAATCTAATGCGAATGGCTTATACAATTAACTAATCCTTCTCTGATGGGTCAATTGCTTCGCTGTCGCAAAGTCTCTATATTATTTTACCGTGCTCCACGCGATATGCATTGGTTGACATTAGTCTACTGTACTCCTTTACATTATGTGATTGAATAATCAAATAAACGGAGATCTGATGTATATTCTGACAATAAAGTAATGTTTTCCGACTAGTTTATGACTTTTCTATCGCAATGAGCGACACAAATACGATACTGGGTCAATATTTTACACATTTTTCTGTTACTATGAGTTAGTATATGGTATTATTTTGTGTTATATGAATGTGCTAGCATCAGCAGACGATCAAAGGGGTTTTTTACGACAAATTAAGTCTTTTTTAACTATGTTGCCTCGTTTGTATCGCAATGTGGGACTAAACTACTGTACTAGGACTGTTCTAAACATAAATTTATGTTACTCTAAGTTAGTATATTGCACTTTATGCCTGATTTAGCACTATTAGGCAGCAGCGGGTGTCTTTGACGACAAATTGGACCCTTCCTAGGTACATTATAGGTCTTATATCTCACCGGACAACTAAACTACCGAACTAGAATAGTACTTAACACTATTGCACGTTAATTTGAGTTAGTATATTGCATTTTTTTGCACTCTATGCCGAAATTAGCGTCCATAGGGGGCCGGAGGCGGGATGTGCCGGTGTTTTAGCAGGGTTTTGACTGGGTTATCGCTATTGTATCGCAATGAGAGACCAATGGAGGGTATTTTGGCATCACTTGGACCCATTGAAAGGTGATAGGACCGTCAAAAACGCCGAAAAACGCGAAAAAATTTTGGGTCTTAGATCGGATTTATAACTATCCTATCCCATAGATTTTTGCTCGCCCTGAAAGTTGGTGCCAAGCAGAGGTCCGAAATCTTAATAGTTTCGAAGATACAGCCATTTTTCGGAGGCGATAAAAAATTTTTTTAAAGATCGACTTTCGGCGATGATCCTATCTTAAAGTACGCGTCAAAAGCTTCAAGAAACCGTATAAATATCATAGGTTTTGATCTCTGGTTCAAAAGTTACAGGCGATTTAAAAAATCGCGAATTTTTTAAGGGGTACCCCTTCTCATTTTTGCAAAAAATCGAAGGTCGGCAGATCGGATCGACCTTTTGCTACCTGCTAGGGGGTCAAAAATAACCCAGAGAGCCGTTTCCCGTTGGTCGAAATTCGCTTTAGTTTCGGAGTTACAGCCAAAAAACCATCGAAAAAATGAAGGTCGAGAAATGGGTAAAAAATAAAAGTCTTCCGATCGAATCGCAACCGGAGCCTTGTAAGTGCAATAGATTCGGAAATATGGGCAAAAGTAGGTCGGGAATAGTTGAAAAATGTATCCTATTTCGTGCTAAAGAGATAAAACGTGTTTCAACGCCTTGCTGCATTACAGTACGAAGGAGGAGGGTCAATAGTCAACAGAGTATGCCTCCTGGACTATTTTCAGTGTAATAATTTCGACAATTCTCCCAAAACCTCACCAGAAAGAAGCAGAAAACTATATAGGTACGTTAAGTCAGAAGAAGGCGAAAAGACGCTATTTTCCTTTTGGTTATTATTTGGTTTTCCTTGAAAACCGTTTTATGCTAACAAAGTTTATCTAAATCCTATTGACCCTCGTCGAACGAGTTTACGGTTTCATTCGACAAGGCGTCGGACAAATGTTGTTCGTCGCGATGGCGCGGGGCAAGTTAAAGTTGACCGAAAGAAACGAAGAAAACGGATAAATCACGAAATTTGTTTTTGCGTCCCCAATCAAGGGCGTGCGGAATGATTCCGCTTGTTAGGGGGGTATTAAGGAAGGTAATTGGAAAAGTTGGTGGGAAGGGCAGAGACGAATAGAAGCCCTGATAAATGGAGAGGCGTACGGCGACGGTAATTGCCGATTACCGACAAAAATTCGGCGCCGCCTCTTCGGCGCGCGTGATATTTCCCAAGTAATTGCCCTCCCCTAATACCGGCTAATGAGTAGGCTTTGCGTTCTCCAAACTGTTTCAAACCCCCTCTACCCGCCGATTGCCGCCCGTTGTAAACTCACCAAACTCTGCGACAGGATTAATTGCGAGTGATCATATTATTTTCGGCCCAAAAGAAACGTCCTTCCCCGTTTCACTATTTTTTACTATCTCCTTGTCTTCTTTAATATAGAATGTTAATAAGAAAGTAATGTTGAATACTGGTGAAAAATAATAAATAATAACTTCACATATGTACGTAATATTATAGTTGTGTACCTCTCAATTAGTTCCCAGTGATGATTACTCCAGTTTAATGTGAACCAAAAGAAACACATTCTTTTCCCTGCATTTGACACAAATTCCTCTCCGTTCGAAATTCTTCCCCGTACTTTCGTCAAAGATAGTTTCCCTCTCTCCCGTAAATTCCGTCGAACTTTATCGATTTGCCGGTCTTCTTCCGAGATTTCGATTTTCTCCACCCTCCTTTTTTTCGAACTTTGCGGAATTTTCGTTACGGAACTTTATCGTCCTTTTTTCCTCCAGGAGACTCCATCGATTTCTTCCACCTTTTCTTTTGCCGACCAACTTTTCTCCTGCCGACCGCCTCGATATTCCATCGCCTTGCTTTTCTAAGTTCATCCTACCACCCTAATGTCTGTCCCATGCACCTAGATAAAACTGTTCAGTGAATAAACATTGTCTAACAAAACAGATCGTTCACGGTAACAATACTCGGAAGGCGCACTAACAATTTTCTTTTATCACCGATAATTCTATCGTCAAGACAAATGAATAACGTCACTACAAATTTTCCCGTGTTTCAATTAGTTGAGTGTTCCTTCAGCCGACGTATCGCTCCGACACAATCAATCTACGGCTGAGCATCTTGTCGATTTTCTCGAAGGCGAATGACGATTGCACGTTTACCCGGCGAAGTCGAACGCTTCAATTATCTGTCTCGAGGCTGTTGCAGCACGGCTCGCCGATCTTCCGGAAAGGTTTCAGCGGTGAAATCTGCGGCAGATTCCACGTCAGGTTCTCGGCCGTCTGCGAACTCGTCGCCAACGGTTTGGCCACGAATTCCGCCCCGCGAAACGAAAATAACGATCGGTCGCCGAGTTAGAGATCGGTTGTGATTTCGTTATAAGAGCCTTCCCGGCGGCGCCCCGAAGCGTTTCGATAACTTTTACATTATGCAAACGCCGGCCAAGCCCCAGCTACCCGCTTCTCTCTCGACGAGCGACGTGCGGCGCCGAGCGCGCAAAATAGAAAAGTGACGAAAATTGACAGTGGTAATGGAGGTCAGCCGGGACCTCGTCGCGCCGCGAATTTATCATTTGAATATTGACGAGCCTGCCGGGACGAAGTTGCGTCGACAGAATTGACGTAGGATCGCTCCAATTTACTACGCAATTACGGGATTACGGCGAATGAAATTCTAGTTCTCAATTTTTGTCCTGATATTTCAAAGTATTAAGCTACATTTATTGGTAGGATCAATTTTACGATCGCCCGCTGTAAAATACGTATTGACTCATTTTTTAAGAATATCATAACTGTTCAGAGATAAAATCTAGAATGGTCATTTGTTAGACTGCGTTGGCATACTGGAAACTTCAATCCCTTCCGGCAGATTCTTCTGTCTATTCGGGAATCGGGAAGTCTCGACTAAGAAGAGACTGACATGTCATGCCTTGGAAATTTATTTGGCCGACATCGTCGGAGCACGCCCACGCTGTTAGCCTCGGCGACTTTTTGTCGTCGGGAAAGAAGGAGTGGATAGGATGTAGCTTCGGGCTCGTTCACAAATCGTAGCAATTCGACGCCATTCCGTCCTATTCGATGCCATTCGATTCGAAATCGGTTGTAACGCGCTGTTTTCGCGAACGATTCCTACCCATCCCGCGTCACTGTAAATTCATGAAGCATCGATTCCTACCTCCTACGGGCAACTCGACTGTCTTCCGAAGGTTTACGTCGCTTCTGATATTCGTTGTACGCGCACTTTTCAATTTTATCGAGACCCAGAGTTTCTGAATAAAATGGAAGCGTGCCCGAAACAATTTATTCTCTCTTATTGCCTTATCGTTTCAGCTTCCTTTTTCGGAGCTATTAAACATTCATTTATCGGGATAGGTATATCTTTTTAAATATCCGGATTAATAAGTATATATAACATTTTTCTTTCGGACCTTTTAAATAGCATACGGTATAAGTCGTTCTCATTTGACGAATTTAATTTATATTAGACTTCTATTCTTAAGCAGATATAAGGTGCTTTACCGAACACAATAACTGAGAGTTATTCATACGTTCACGTAATATTACTATCAGGCATAGTATAGAAATTTTTCTATTTGCCACGAATCCTATTCCGTGCTTCGTGCCACGCGCGAAACCAAATCTTAAATGAGAAATTAGTGAGTTCGACATGAAATTCCACGGTTCCCAGTGTCCAAACATTTCGGGCAGGATCTGTGGAGAGCTTCTGTTTTCGATCGAGGACGGCATGCACTTAGCAGAGTTCATATTTCGCGGAGCAGAGATCGGGCGTGTAGTTTCTCGCGGCCTTAAATCGAGCCGAACCCGAGTGGGATTCGCCCAGAGAGACGAACGAACGTGTCTGCGGCGGAAGTTCAGTCAAGGAAACTGTTTCCGTTCCCGCGAATCCAGCGCGTGCATACATGCCGAGCTGAACTTTAAACTAAAAGGCTGCCGGGCGCGGAAGGGGGTGGCGGCCGAAGAGGAAAGAAGGAAAATGCCGCCGGCCAGAAGACTCAAGCGGAGGGAAACAGAGAATGAGAGAGCGTGAGAGAGAGGGAGGGAGAGAGAGAGAGAGAGAGTACAGGTAGGAGAAATAAAAAAGAGGCTGGAAGATAGGAGGGACGTGGCAGGAAAAGGAAAGTTGGCTATGACCGCGAAGAGATAAATGACGGAAAAAATGGAAGGAAGAGAAATGGTGAGAAAGAAAGATGGCGGAGGAGAATTGTGCGCAGAAGTAAAGACGGAAAATACAGTTTCCGTGTTATGAAAAGAAGAGGGAAAACAAGGCAAAATAAAATGAGTATCCGATTTCACCAAGAAGATGAGCGTCACGCGGCAACAGGAATAAAAAAGAGAAGCTAAAGTGTATTAAAGAAGAGTAGACAGCAACAAATGCGGGGACGAGAGAATGAGGAGAAACAGTAAAAATTAGAAATGGCGGGTAAGAGAATCGTGTGAGAGTAAAATGGGAAAATAGAGTTTCTACGCTGCGAGTATGGAAGAAAAAGCAAAGCGAAGGAGATTAAGGAACCGATAGGGGGAAGAGGGGGGAAGGGATTGAAGTCTACCCGTAGAAATAACATCTCTAATTGACACCGAGTCACGCGAACAAAGCGGAGTTTCGTTACAAAAAGCTTGTCCTTTTTATCGATCGCGTGTGGCCGTTAAATTAACGTTCCCAGGAAATCGTCTAGCTGTCTTTTAAAGGAAAGTTCAAATGTCATCGAAATGTGTGCGTATCAAGGAACTTAATTAATCTAAGAACAGCTTCGCAACAATAAAATAGTCGATAATTAAATTAATATCCCGTCCGAATAATATCCATTGAGTGTCACACAGAAGAATGATCTCTGCGAAATAAATTAATTTTTGCGCGCACAATGCGGGTGTCAAAGGCACCGGGTGATCGGATTTTCAACGTTAATTAAACGAATTTACTCATTCGGATATTAACGAAACAATTGTATGACTACTCGCCCGCACGGGCGGCGGAGTCGAATTAATACCACAGATAAATGATATGTAATGAATCCTTCATAGAAGAAAGATCGCGGCGCATAAATTAATTTTGACGAACAATACCGGCGATTTTAAGAGTGTCGATAAAATTTTCGACGTTAATTGAACGAAACTTACATTGTACCGTATAAATTTCGTCCGACAAAGATCGGCAATTGACGTTGTGGGGCGGGAGAGGGTGGGTGGCAAGTTGAAAAGTCCCTTTGAAAGGGTGAGGGCCAAAGTGGCCCGACTAAAATTAACTTTGTTAATTGACGTCCCTTTATGCCGCTCCGGGCCGAACTTTGATGAAAAAGGTTAGTTTCGCCCCACCGTTCAAAGTGTATCGAATCCCGGGGAATTAAGCCTTCAAAATTACATACAATGATGCGACCGGTCACGAAACGGCCGTCGATGGAAATGACGAAACGTCGAAAGGAAGAACGGAGGTTCAAAATAACATGTTGGAAGATTGATTTTCATTCAAACAAACTAGTGCAGCATCAAAATCTCTACTGTCCAAAACACTTCTTTATTACGTCCGCAAAACAATTTAAAACAGAATAAATGACCATATTACGAATCTATCAAGCAACGCAGCTATTTATTCGAAGCAATTAACGGTTGTAAACTATAACTACAGTACTGCACAACTGTCCCATCGAGCAGAAAGTAAAAGAGGAAAAATGCGACTCGAGCCCTAAAAAGTACCTCAGTGCAAATATCCAGCTCTTCCAACGGAAGTCGTCGGGTTAGAAAAGTCCGGCTGGGAGTCGAAAAGAAGAGTGGGCGACAAAGGGAAAGATGGAGGGTCGGTCTGGCTCCGGGTAAGGTAGTAGCGGTAGTAGCGGTAGTAGCGGTAGTAGCGGTAGTAGCGGTAGTAGCAGCAGTAGCAGTAGCGGCGGTAGGGAGCGAGACATCTTCCGAGAAGTCATCGACGCACAAAAGCAACGCTAACTCCCTTAATTGCCGAGCTTCTTTATGCCCGACGGACCGGAAGGCAGCCGCTTCGGCAGCCGCTTCGGCAGTCGCTTCGGCAGTCGCTCCAGCAAACCTTCCGCGCCGAGGCGTATATGTACATTTAATTAAGCGCGTCGCCGATCTGAGAAACTCCGGGACTTCCGGCCGGGAATAATCCCGCGGGAAGCGGCGTTAATTCGACCCTCGAAGCCTCGATGAATGTCGAAATGAGAGCGCATCAGAGATTATCGTATCCGAGAGTGGTCCGAAGAATGAGGATAGGAAAGAATCGTAATCCGGTCAGATACATTATGTTTATGAGGTCACCTATTTTGACAGTGACGTGAATTGATTGAAAGACAATTTTGTAAATTGGTAGATTCACATAGTCTGAAGCTGACTCTTGAATTATTTAAAGCAGAAGTATCGAGATGTCTCTATTTATTTTTTTATTAATGTCGTGTCACATTCAATATTGCTCAATGCTTGCAAGCAGATATTCAATTTGAGGGAGGGAAGATAGAAGCAATCGATTTCTTCCTTCTTATGCGTGGTCGAAACTTTATCGGCAAACGGTCCCCCACGAGTTTGCCTCGCGCGCGACGATTCGAACTTCGCCGAAATCCGAGATAGGGAGGAATGGACATTGTTAATCGATGTCCCTCGCGCGCGAGGCAAACTTTCCCTAGGGAAGAAGTTGCGTAGGGTGTCTTCTGTTTCGAAGTTTCCATCGCACCCCACGCCACTTTCGGTAGAATCGAAATCTATGCGAACTTACGAATAACTCAAGATAGATAGAATTTTTGGTATGGAGAAGTACTTAAAATTAAATAGGTCTTTGATAAACATTTTTAGCCATACAATGATAAAATGGTTCGTGCTATCAGGATTACAATCTATGTTCATTAACAAAACTAATTTAACTAACCGCGAGGACATAAAGAATACTAACGGATAAGGCATTATAAGCTGGTAGAATAAAGAGGGCAATACATAATCTATCGGCTAATAAAAGGCAGGCTATTACCTATCGAAAGGAGGAAGGGTCATTGTCCAGAAGATTGAAACGTGCAAAACGCCCGCTATTAATCGACGTCTCCTTATTCCGGGCGGAAGGCCATTACCGCGTCGCAGATTTTCACCGTCATTCCTTTAGGATCTCCAGCTTCTTGCAGATCCAACCCCCCTCCTCTCAATCCGGCGAGCAACCCCCCATTTTCCGCGAGAACCGTAAGCCACGAGGGGCCGGAAGTTTTCAATCTTGCTAATCGATGTCTCGAAACTTTTCGGTCCGGAGAAAATCGTATCTTCCGATGTACTTTTCCTCTCCCTCGCCCTCTCTCTCTCTCTCTCTTTCTCTTCCTTCTTTCTCTCAGGCTTGCATTTCGCACTCGGCCAGGAAGTGGAGGAGCTCGGTAAGCGATGGTCTACACGAGTCTCACATCTCGCCCGGCCATCCTCCCTTTTGACAAACGACGAACGATTAACGATCCATAAATTGCGACACTCGCGGCCTGTTTGCCCTGACGTGTTTGGGAATGTTTTCTGCGCTAGTCGTCGCGTCTGCCCGAGAGTTTCGCAAATCGGCCAAGATTGAACTTGCTTCAGTGATCGATACGAGGGCGTGTTCAATTTTTGCCCGATCCTTAAAGCTTTTCCGTCTTTTCGTTCCTGCTAAGCAACTGATTAGATAAATTACTATTATTGGTTGATTTATGCGCCTTTTTAAATTCTTTGTTTGTATTACGAAAATCACGACAGTCATACTTATGAAAACTCATTAAGACAGCACTGTACTTATAATATTATTTTTCGTAGATTGTAGTCGATTCACGGTACCATTTTTCTTTCATTTCATTTTCCTATCTATCTATATCTATATCCTATCTTTTCCTATGAACTCCGCATATTCCCGGTGCATATTATATACTTACTATTTAATTCATCGTATCCATCCACTGAACCTCCCACACCCCCCCGTTCCCGCGTCTGCCGCGGCGTAACGAACGATAATCAGCATAAAGTCGTTAACGAAACCCACCCCCCATCGACGAGGCGGACCGCTGTAATTTTCGCAGAGCGAATCCGGCCGGCCGTGTCGTTAGTAATTCCCTCGATCCCGCGGATCCCGACGATCCTCCCCCTCCCCACCCCGGATCCTCTCGATCCTCTCGATTCCATCCAGCGTGAAACGTCCGTCGACGCACTCGCGGCCGGCTGAACAGCGGGGTGGAAGAGGGTGCGGGAGGGGGTGCGAGAGGTCGGGAATGGAGTGGCTGCGTAGGTTGGAGAGGTGGAGGGAGGGGGGAGGGATAGGAAGCGAATAACCGAGCGGATAGCTAATTTAACGCGAGTTAGGCAGCGCCTCGGTTCACCGAGTTCGCGGACGACGACTGAGATCAGTCGCATCCTTTGCCCGGCGTTAATGATCTTCGGAAGGACTCTGCACGCAACCTCATTCGCGGCGCTTAATTGCGCGATAATACGCCATTGCGGATAGGCGCCATTTTACAAGCGTACTTTCAGCGGATGCGGATGTCCGCGCGCGCTCTCGATCGGCCGTTTATTTTCGACGGGAGATTGTTGGGTTTTATTCGAGACGGTTCTGGGGGATGATTTGACTGAGATCAATTTTTAGATAGCGTTACGAACGAGAAGCTAGCTAAAAGATATGTAATTAAGTTGTTGAATACGTTTTGCATACTTCGGCTGAAAGTTCTGTGTTGGAATGGGACGCAATTGGGGATTTATTATTTTATGTACAATGCCAGTTGTGTAGGTAGATATTTAACAAATTATGTCTCGAGTTCTAGAAAGGATATTTCTCATTGCAATTCTCTGCATTGTCTCAATGCCAAATGTAGATTGAAAATGTGGTACGTAATTTTGGAGCGGATTCCAGTGCTCCAGTGTGCGCCATCCGCACTTGGGAGTAGAATTGATTTTTTGCCCTTGGTCCCGCATACAGAGAGCACGCATGCAGAGGACTCTTCCGCTCCCGTATCGATGCGAGCGCCCAGCGGGCAGCAATAAAGCAATGCGCTCAGCGGGAAACGGCACTCGGAGTTAGGCTAAATCCGGTATTTAGAGCCACGGAGAAAGCCAAAACGCGAAGGGGGCTGTACTTTGAGCTTCAGTTGGAATCGACTAATCGCGTGCCAAGTCGCTTTATGTTGTTCCTGATTCGGAAAGCGTTAACCATTCCGTTGCCCGGCCCGGCTATCGCTCGCCCGCTACAGAGTGAGCAAATCCAACCGCGAACACACAGTACCAAAAAGATCAAGGAATCGGGATCACAAACATTGCTCCATCCAAAGGCTTTCAACTCAGAAACGTAATCTTTTCGCGGATACTTTTGTATATACGTGAGGATTTATGTCGTACGAAGCTGTGGAGCGAATTGCTGGACACCCGGTACGCGTTCTATAATTCTTACTATATCGTTCTTACTGTACCGCTGTTACTCGGGCCATACACTCGGCCCTTTTTGCTCGTACATCAAGCGCAGATAAGAGTTCGCCACTTATTGCCGGAAAATATACGGCGGCCCATTAAGCACTTCAAGAAGCCACGGCGATCGTTCATTGCCCCATGTTGCTCTTCTCCTCCTCCTCCTCCTCCTCCTCCTCCTCTTCTCCTCCCTTCTCTTCTCTTTTCTCTTCCTCTGTCCCCCCTCTCTTGCCTTCTTTCATTTTGCCCATCCTCTCGTCCCGCTGCCATCCTCTTCTGGCCACTCGTCATGATTTACGCTATGCCCTGAAAAATAGCGTACTAGTTGAGCCATTGTTTGCTTGCCATCGATGGCGAACGGAAGGGATTCAAGTTGGAATCAAGGAACGAGGGAATTTTGACGTTTGCATAGCAGCCAATTGTACGCTCCCGCCAATTGTACGCCCGGGTATTACATTCCCTCATAATGATCGAAGGGATTTGCTTGCAGGAAAATGAAATGTCTATTTCGAAATTAAAGATGCGGTTGGAAGTGATTTCTTGCTAATGGTGCGTCAGTAGGTGTAGTAGGTGGTACTCGAATTAATTAGGTAGCAGAGATTTATGTTATGCTTCATAGTCATGAATTTATCGACTGATTTCTGTGTTAATTTTTGCCTTATATATACTGCCTTTTAGAGAAACTATTACGTGAAATTTGCAAAGCATAGTAGAAGTTCGATGTACTAGCTTTTCTACTATATTTACGCAAGGCCACCCTAAACAGATTTGGAGCCGGTGTAAAAGACTTTCGCAGACTGTAGCACTCGATATGTAACTGATTCGATGGCAGCAACCCTTGCACTCCTTCCCGTTGTTCGAAATCTACGGAGCAACAGCGTAGGACCGTTTCCGCAATCTTCCCCCACTTTCTGGCCACTTTCTGCCGGGGGAACTGGCGTTTCGCAGTCGGCAAACGAAATTTGGGGAGCTGTTCATTCGGCCGCGAGCGCGCAGTTGCGATTGTTCGCCATTCGGTTCGCCATTCGGTTCGCCATTCGGTTCGCCAGTCGATATTTGATCGGCGGTATCGACCGATAACCGTGCAGCCTCTTGTTTCGCTTATTTCCACGATTCGGGCTTGGGGCGAAGTCGATTTCCGGTCAAAACAGCGAAAGTCATACGACCGCAATCTACCCTCTTGCAACCATTTCGAGCTGCGAAAGCTGCAAGTCTTACATCAGTCACGCGTCGAGTGAATATATTTCTTGTGTGACTGTTTTCAAGTATTTTGCTACCACTGATCAAATTTTGCACTGTGCGGAATCATAGAAGGTTGCTTTTTGTTATTTATATTATTAAACATATTTTTTTACGAGACGTTTCTACGGAATATACATGAAATAACAGTTATTTTGTTGAAATGCAAAGATAACTGTATCCTGATTTTGGACGTTTGACAAATAGAGTAAATGTATACTACAAAGGATTCTTGGCCGGGCAACAGCGAACGTCACTACTGGCCCTTTTGACGTTTACGATGTATTTCCGCGCGATGAGCTAGAACTTTATACGCGAAGACTTACGAGATTGACGCGACGCGTGAGAAGAAACCTTCAAACGGAATATGACATTCATTGTCCTGGCCCTGCATGTTTGCGCCAGTGTCCGAAGCTCGGACGGCAGACTTTGTGCACGGAATTCAAACTCGCGACCGTTCTGGGAATGGAATAGGAGACTGGCAGGTGGTGTTAATTTGGTCCCAGGACAAATTTTGCCCGAGTTGATCTTCGTCGAAGGTTGAAAATGAGAATTCCAAATGCATCTGTTCGGGTCGCCAGTAATAAGTATTATTTCACTCACATATGTAATACATTCTCCTCATCCCTAACTTTCAATGTTGAAATTTAGGCATTTATAATATTACAATTTTATTTCGACGATGAAATTGAGCTTCCACTGGTTGTTGTTTGACCAATTTCAACTATTACTACTTATTTTTTTAGTCTCCATTATATTCTCTGTTAATTTACGTACGACAACCCCTATTACCCTGCCATTTACTGAACAGTACATCATACTCAGTACGTCATGTAAGAAGAACCCTCATTCAACTGAAACACAGGAAAGATAACGAAGGTTCAGATTCGATGTTTGTCCGGCGCGCACGGTCTGCGCCGAGAATGCGAGGTTGAAATCGTTCTGAATCGATCTGAAGCGGGATGAGCGTGGCAGGTCGCCGGTTCGGTCAGAGGACAAACGACGAAGCCACCTCCGGCATTAGGAAATACAAACTATCACGGGCAGGCAAAGCCAGAAATATAATTTGGCGTTCGGGCGGTAACGAGATACCGCTCCTCCACTTCTCTCCTTGTTTCCCATGCTTTAACAGTAGGCAGACTCTCTCTCTCTCAACCCTCTCTCAACCCTCGGCACACTCTGTCTTTATTTCCCTCGACGTTGGCACCCTTCGGGCCGATCCTCTTTCTCGCTCCGACGAACGCATGAATGGCGAATGCGAACTTGTTGATTGCACTTACGCCCTGCCGTATTGTCTCTGATCGTGTGCGCTCCGAATTTCGAGTGCGGCACTCTAAATATTCCACTCACTGGGAGCGAGGCACACCGGCTGAAGTGCGTGTACCGCCGAACTGTAAGCTTCTATTTAAAATGTCTCCGCAAATGTTAATTTCAATTATCCATTATACAGCCCGGAATGCTCCGAGGGATTGTGTACGCTTGTTCCTGTCGTGTGTTTTCGAACTTGAAAGGTGAAGGGGCTTACAGTATTTTTATGGCAATTTCTAGACTTTGCGATACGTTGAATTTCTAGTATCGTAGAATTTATAGGTGTTAGAACTGCTTTATACTCGGCCACATTTTTTAGCGTTGTCCCTTTAAATCCGCAGTAACTTTGCTTCGTTGTTATTTAATTATTCCTAATGGAAGCTTTGTATCTCTCTAAAGTATATATTTCAAACTACTGACAGTAGCGGGTAAAAACAGCAGGGAAATATTACGCGAAAACAGGACGAAAATCGTGTAAAAACTCATTTTAGCAAACAGCTAAATGACTTGGCCCGTAATTATTTTTCACCGGAAGTTCAAAACACCGCTTACAGCGACTTCCGCGAGAATTGAAGAATGCGCGTCATTGTACTCAAAAAGGGGGTAGCGTCGGTGCGTGCGCAGGAAAAAGGAAGACACCTGCTCGAAATTGTCATTTTCCCGTTTGGCGCGAGAATCCTCGCTGTCGAATAAAATCCGAGCGGGCCATTTTTTTTCCGGCCGATTAGCGGCGGATAAAAGGGACGTCGTGCTCGACAATGACGCCGGAAAAGCGTCGACAGTCGCGCCTGTCGGGCAGAGGCCTCGTCGAAAGCGAGGGAAAGCGAGGGAAAGCGGGGAAAGCCGGGAAAGCGAGGAAAGCGAGGAAAGGGACTGTCGGGATATGCAGCTACGCGGCCTGTTGTCGGAGAACGACGTCAAACGACGTAAAACGACGCCAAAATCCAGCGAAACGGGTCGCGGAAGTCAACAAACCGCTATCTGCATCTCGACGCTTCTTCTCGCGATTCTAATGCTAATTACGAAAGCGGTATGAGAGAAAAATTTCAATAAACTTTAATCTATTCTTGATTTTCATTGTGGTCGTATAATAACGAAAGTGGCCTGAGTCAAATAGCCGACGGACTTTAAGTACTTGGAGAAAAATAAAGTTATCCCCATTACGGTTACCAATTTTACATTTCGAAATAACCTTTCAATAACAATTTTATCTTTTTTCTTCAGCTCTTCAAACAATTCTTTCAGAATTAATTGACTATAAAGTACTGTTCTCATTTTTTGATCGGCGCATCGAAGTGTTCAATATTTCCAAAATTACTAAAACATGAAATGAGATTGTTACACTTGTATGTCACTTTGATGACGACTGGCTGAATTATTAAGTAAAACGTCACTCCAATTGCTCGATGTAAAGCAAGGGTGGGAGAAAACGAGGACTAATTGCCGCACTCGTCCCTCGGTTAAGCGTAATTGCGCGTGTGTAATTCCATGTTTTTCCCCGGCGAAGGATCTGTAAGTGTAATGGTGAGTGCGGGCAGACCGACCTGGATTTTCTCGACCTTTTGTTGGGATGGAGATTAAAGCGTTGGAAGATGCAGAAATTTTGCATGTTTTAGGAGTAGTCGATATGAAAAGAGATCAAGTTGTTTGATGAACTAACGTTACAATATTTAACCTACGTTCATCACTTTCTGCTTTTGGTACAAACATTTTCGGCGCAAAAATTTCAGTCCACGAATAATGACGTGTTATTTATTAAAAGAATATACTATTTTTATTTACTGGAGATATGAATTTGTGAAAGGGGTGGGTCGGGTAGTAAAGAAGGAACAATACTCGGAGGAGACTTTCATCGACGCGCCCCCAACATTAAGAGGGTTCAGGGGGTGAGAATGATGATCACCCCTGGGCCACAAAGGGAGCCGCACATTAACAGCGTCCTACTTCCGAGGGCGAGAGCAGGCAAACGTCAAACATCCGTCACCCGGCTGCATTTTAATATTCCAGTATTAAAAGCACCCCTTCAAAGCTCGAAACATATCCTTCCCTCAACATCTTATCTAGAAAAGCCGCGGCGCCCTCAAACAAGAGAAACCGAGGACAGGGACAGTATCGATTTCGAGTAGGTCAGCCTCGAAGTGTGTACTTTCTAAAGATCGAAAACGCTGCCCTGTGAACAGATAGAATATTCCAACGTTAAAGCCACCCTTTCAAGCTCCAGAACTACCCTTCACTAAATTTCTCCCACGAAAGTAACAACGCTTTTTAGAGTGAGCATTTTGAAAATAATGGAAAAATCATGCTCGATACGAAATACATTCGCTGCTTTGCGAGTATCGATGTTCTCCGGCAGCTGTCGGGGGTTAGGTGGGGGTGTCGCGGGGGTGTCGCGGGGGCGACTGGTGCATATTTCGCTCGCGATTCGAGCCATCCAAGTGGAAAACGACCGACGTCACGAGACGTTGACGCCATCATCGGCGCTTTTCGCGCCGCTAAACTGCCGCAAAAAAAGAGAAGCCGAGCAGGATCGGCCTGGGGGGGTTGGAAGGGGGCGAGGAGGGTGTTCCGAAGGGGTTGAGGGGTGAAAGCGGCGAGGAACAACAGAGGCGCGTGTCCCTTGGAATAAAGGACGTCGAGTCGGGTGAAAAAAAGGGCGGCCTGCGGAATTATCGCCTCGACGGCTCGCTTTTTAAAGCGGAAGTGCCGATAGGGGAGTCACTCCTGTCGGCAGCTTTTTTTTCCCTCCTAGCTGCCCGATGTTTTCACCCCGACTCGCTCCGATATCGTTTGGGGGAGAGCTGAGATTTTCCATAAATGTTTAGATTGGACCCCTTGCGGTTTCCGGACGTGCTTCCTTCAATAACCTGTCCCTTTCTTAATGAGATTTCTGTTTTTCATTTATAAGGGTGGCCCTCGTTGATCGTTGTGTTTTCTGTAGATGTTTAAGGGATGTATGGGTGGTCGGCAAAAGTGGTATATAACAGGTTCACATTAAGATGGGCTGATAAAAACGGAATTGATTTCAGTTACGACGTTAACGATTTTATTTTATTTATCACAATGTATTAATTATTTATCTGCCAGTAGTATTGAAAATTTGGATACTACTAAAAATGCCAAAGGAAAAATTTCTAGAGAGAGAGAAACAGTCATGTATCAAATATAATATATTAACGATAAAACGATCATAATCCGCCCCTGTCGATATGCAATCCTCTATACTTCCTTGCAGAATTCATATTTTGCAGCCATCCTATACCTAGGGGCATCGTTATGTTCTTCCCTCCGTTTATATAATGATACCTTTCTGCACATTCATTTACGACAATAATTTGCTCAGAATAAAGAAAAGTGAAGTATTGATCTCCGAAGAAAAATCAATGTCCACGCTTCGATCCTGACACTCGGCAGCGCTAAAGGAAAGTGAGATTGTCTAGCGAATCGCGAAGGAAAGCTGCAACACTCAATTTTGTGAAAGGGCATAATCTCTCTTCATCCTGATCTCTTTCCCTCTTTTCCATTGCCTCGTTTTGTTTAGTCGTCTCAATCTCCATCTCATTCGATCTTTCTATCCTCGTAACGGGTAACTTAATTTAGCGTTGAATCCGACGAACGTTGAGATATCGGGGGCAGATGGGGAGGAAGGGAGGGCGGCAGGGGTGAAAGACGAATAATTAAATGGAAAGCAGCCACTCAGCGAATGGAAATGCTTCCGGAAGAAATAGGCGTGCATCTCTCTCTCTCTCTCTCTCTCGCTCTCTCGCTCGCGTCTCTCTCGTAATTGTCCTTTTTCCTTTTTTTAAGTCCCTCCCCCACCCTTTCGTCACTCCTTTCTTCGCACTCCTTTTAATTCCCTTGTTCTCGGAACGAAAGCGGTGAGAATCGAGTCGTAAGCTTCGTCCCGACCTTTACCACGTTCCTTTTCACCTTGTTGAACGAATTAAATTCTTGCCGACCGCTTTACTCGCGACCCACGGCCTTTGTGCAATCCTGCCTCCTTTCTTTTTTCGCGGTTTTTCCTCCCCCCCTTTCGAGATTGGTTGGCATTCTCCGATGACTCGCCTTTCAGTTATGTATTGTCTTCAATTCCTTCTTCCGCCTCGCACTAATTTAAATCGGCTTTATTCGTTGATTTTTACTCCTCCCGCGGACATAGTATTACTTCTTAACCTCCACTTTTCATATATTCATTCTTTCACTCGTTCGGTTTCTTGCACGATTATTAAGCGGACGTTATTAATCCTTATTTATTACACGATTTTTGCCGATTTTATATTTAATGTAATCCTGTCTTTCACCGCGTCTTCCACCTTCGAATTTGACCGAGGGTGGCATTTGCCGATGACTCGGCTTACAATTACGCATTGTCTCGGATCCTTTATTCTATTGTGTACCAATTTAAATGCGCTTCATTCAGTAATTCTGATTCTCTGCAGACTGAATTAAATTTCGCCTCGCTTCGTCGGGAACGTAACGTCACTTTGTAAACTTTTGTTTCAACATAATTTCGCTTTTAGCCCTTCTACGGATCGAATGAGCATTCCATTGTTTCGCTTAATCATATTAATCATACGCTTTCCTCGTACATCGAGCATAATACATTAGCTCGTCCACTGTTGGCGGGAACGAGCTATCGGCCCGTCGCGACTTTTAAATAAATTTTTCCTCTTTCAATCCTTGGCGAGCAAAGGGGGTGGTGGCCGCCATTGGCGAATGATAGAGGCTGCACAGCATATTATCCGGCTGTATCGTTCGGCAGTGGCAATCTGCTGAGTGGCGTCGGCCAACGCATGTTACATTCATTTCAAATGGCCAGCGAGACCTTTCACCGCTTCTCTCTTTTCTCCCCTTTTCAGCCCTCCTGATTCTTCCTTCTTTTTAAACCTCCCCACTCGAGTCGCGAAGAGAGAGAGAGAGATGAAAGAGTTTCAACGCATCGTAGGCGAATAAATGTGCAGAAGCATTTATAAACGGTACCGAACGATTTGCCGATAATTACCGCCTTGGAGGGGGTGAGTTGCGTGTCGAATTCCCTCTCGTTTTCACCCCCCACCCCCGAGGTCACCCCCTGCTCGGCCCCAGTCGACCCCTCTTCAGCGCACAGCTGCTGTTTACATCGAGATGTCATTACGATGCCCGTGAAAGCGGTCGCTTCGAGTGGATGATAGATAGGTCGTTAAGTAAACACTGAATTTCATGGAAAAAGAAGAGGGTCACCCGATAAATGTTCAACTGTCGGTCTGACGTGTTGGCGGATCGTCGATTAAAAAAGGTCCTTTGATCGAGTATGTTTCGTTTATGTTTGACGTCCGCAGTCTCTTCGCCGCTCTTTTAATCAAAGGCGTTTCATCCCTCAAAAATGGGCCTAATATCTATTTTCCCAAAGAATCCTCGATGTTGAACTTGTCAGAGCATTACTTTTACAGCTGATTGTGAGTTGTTCGTTTTGAACGAACGAAAAGATTTGGCGACAAAGAATCGCAGCTCGGCCGAGTTTTCAAACTGGAATTTTCACTGTCAACGCGTGCAGCCAATTTCGGCGCCTATTTTCCAGCGGATTTTCCTTGTTTGAAAAGAACGACGCCTTGGCACCTTGCAATATCGTTCGCCGGCGAAATGTAACGATTATATTTCGAAATGTCGCGAATCGAAGGGCGTGAAATATAGCGGGTCGCTGTGTTTTGGGGCGGAGGAGGAGGAGGGGGTGGGGGATGGGCTCGAGGGGGGGATGAATGGTCGAGGGTGGGAAGAGGCGGCGCGATATATCATTGGGAAGTATGCTAAATGGTTTCGCAACGCTGTTCGCGGCGCTTTGTGCGGCTAGCAGCCATTCGTTCGTTAGAAGCGGCGCGAACGCCGGTTAAAAATGGCCGAAAATATTATTTCGACCGCTTATCGTCGACGATGACCGTTGGCGCATACCGGAATTTCAGAATGTAACGATGGAACGGGACCATTACATGTCAGTATTTTTTCTGTTGCACACAGTGTAACAGTTTCATTACCGCAAACAATTAAAATCGAAACAAACCGTTAATTCAGAGTTGTAGTAAGGATATGTGACGAATGAGGGAAATGGGATGGGAAACGTCGAAACTTTCGCACGTTTGGACGGCTTCTATTGATCCTCCAATGCCAACCCTTTACAGCTCTTCCTCGCAACGATTACAGCGCCGTTCGGATCGCTGTGAATTAACAGCGCAATTAATCAAACGTATCGAATTATCATGGTGCGCGTAATAACGGTAAGCAAGTACGAATCGTTGGCGAAACGCGAAACGCGAGACGCGCGCTTGCGTCGGTCGACGCACGGATCTCTGAGGGTGTATGGGTGCGTGAGCGGCGGAGAATTGTGTGCGGAATCGTAGGCTGCGTTTCGAAAACCGATTCGAAACGCTTCGGCACACAGGGGACGCATATCGGTTTTGGTTGATAGATTAACGCTGACGTCGTACGTTTAACGGACTTCGACAAATTCTGACGCAATCGCTCTTATTGAAGCCACTCTAATAATTCCTTAATACAATTCAAATACGGTATTTATATCTCTGCAATTTTTACAATATCCACAAAATGACTGAGTATGAAAACGAATTTTTACTCGCTGAATTAGACGAATGTAAATCTAGGTACTCTGAATGCACAGAGAATATTCTACTTTTCAAGACCAACCCTGAGAAAGGCTGTTAATAATAATTCCACTGTTATCAAAGCAGAGAAAATGAGGCAAATGAAAATTTTGCCAACGGCCACTCGGCCGGCAATTGGGTAAACAGTGAAAATATGAAGAGGATCGCCGAGTTGGCTGGCCAGCTTAACAAAGTGGAAGGAAATGGTCGTGGCAGAGTTCGAGTCTCGAATCTCAGCGATGCCGCCAATTTGGTGGAGCGAGTATCGGTGTAGAGGGAGGAACAAACACGATTATGCCCGTTTGAGCTGCCGCATCATAATCGGCGTTCCTCGCATAATCGTCTAGAGCACCTACTCTAGCCACTTGTTCCCCCTTTGACGCGCCTTCCTCTTCTCATCGGCGATACCCTCCGCCGCCGACATTGTTCTTGCGTTTCCGTCTTCCTAAAGGGAAGTATTCCGCGCCCGAGACGAGCAATCTTCCGCCTTCGAGTCTTTCTCACGGCGATAACTCTTTTTAAACACTTTACTTTCCCTTTACGCAGTTTAGACGATCATTTAGTACTCTTTATCTTACCTACGTGCCACTGTTAATCAGCTGATAAACTATTATTGATGGTTAGTTGGGATTGTAAGAGAATTTATAGCTTAATTCAATTTAGTATTTTTATCCTTTATTCAGTTATAATTTTCTATTAATATAGCTGTGAAATATTTACGAGAACCGTCCAATTTTTCATCAGTATAATTTTCAAACATCGGTACAGCTATAGAAATTTCCCAGCCTTCAGTAGAACTTTGTTCAATTCTATAAGACTGAGTAACCGAATACCTTTCTGCGGTGTATACAAGTATTGAAAGATAGAATTGGGAAAGCTCGTGAAGAGAGAAATGGAAGGAGAAAAAGGAGAAGAAAGAATTCAGCATTCGGGGAATAAAGCAGTTTCGCGAGTGGAGGAGGGGTATCGTTCATAAACTGCAACGGAACTAAGCCCACCCACTCTCCTTCCGCTCTGCATACCTCGGGCTCACCCCGTACAACTTGCAGTTTTTGACGGCCCTCTGAAGGGTTCCGAGTCACGTCACTCTGGAGAGGGTCAATTTTCGTTCCTTCTTTGCATCCCCTTTTCTGGCCACGCAGGCCGCGTAAAAAAGTCGGGATCGCGGCGCAATTTCGACGATTAGTTTGTAGCACGGCCGCCATTGGCGCCACTTCTCTAACAAAACTGACCTAAAGTCTCGACTCGAACTTTTTGCCCCATCCATGGCGGATGCAGGTGCCTTTTTCCGGCGGGCGAAGGTGGCGAAAAGCTTTTAAGCCCTGCTTTGGAAGGAGACATCGGGCCAGGTTATCGTGGCTCTCGCCTAAATACGCTCAAAAGGTTGGCGAACGTTCAGCCATGTTGGATAAGCTGCGTGCGGAACAGTGTCGTCTCATGCATTTAAACGGGGCCGGATGGCGTGGCCGGCCTGAAGCCGGAATTTATGATAAACGCTGTGTATAATTGTCCCGCGACACCACTTTTCTTCTTATAAGAAAGTTCTGCAGTTGCACGCTGTGCATGCTACAATTTCATTCAATATTAGTACAATCGTATGTTGTGAGTAGATAACAGTAAAAATATGCCAACTGAACCGTTTAAAAATTATACTACTTAAATACGTCTATTCTGTAAAACAATTTAATAGGCACACGTAGTAGGGAAAAATGAATAACACTAGTAAACATATTACAATAGTAAAGTACTGTAAACGAATCAGAATTGATTGCCCCTAAATTCATTCACATATTAATTATAACGATAGGAAGAAAATGTGTGCAAAACAATTCTAACGTGTACGTAATCCACATTACACCGATTACTTTCATGAATTTCACAATTTCCGACGCATTCGCTCAACATTCACCCCACCGTCTCGCATTCCAGCTCGTCTCAGCCATTACCACCCCGGCCGCACCCCAAAGTCTCCTACACTCGGAGCCACCCCAATAATTCTTTTCCACCTCGAATTTCAATTCCGCCAGTCATAACTGCAGACTATCGGCCGCGAATTTCCGCGAGGTCCGCGCCTCGTTCGCGCATTTATCGTCGTCATTTTTCCACTAGTTTGTCGGAGCCCGACCGGAACGAGAGTCCCGGCTGCAGAGGGGAGGGGAGGGGTGGAAAAAGAGAGGAAATAGTGAGAAAGATAAAAAAGCGGGCAAAGAAGAGGATGGGAGATGCGACGTGAGCACAGTATTTCCCCGTTATTCGGTTGACAGCTCGAGGGAGGAAGGGATCGATAGGAGGGACAGCGGGGGGTGGCCTCCCTCTAGAGGGACGAGGGGGGAGCGGGAAAAAGTCATTAAATCGGTGGCGATCAAAAACCGCGGTAAATTCATCGCCTCGACACGTCCGTCTAGACGAGCGTTGATCTATTCGACTCCGGAAGTGCGGACGATCGATTACCCGACATTACCCGACTGCACGAGCGTGCACCAACGTGCACCAACGTGCACCAACGTGCACCAACGTGCACCAACGTGCACACGGGTCCTGTGGCACGTGATTGAGGTATCTTACACCGGGATGGCACGTAATTCGTCGCGAGGTCACGGAAGCAGCCGATTTCAAGGCGAAAAGGTCATTTTTGTCACGGAATCGCAGTCTAGACGGACGCAATTTCTGCTTATTGTGGTCACATCATATTCTGTCCATCGGAAGGAGCATAGTACAATAAGATGATCGAAACTACCCCTAAACCGATCGAAATTCATATACCATCAGATCATATGGCATAATGCCGGCAAAATATTGATTTTCGCTCTTTTAGCAGTCAATGGTCTGGAAAGCTTTTTGTCTGGTCAGACAAACTGATGGTTTTTTCGCTCTAACTCCGAAACTAATGCACGTGGAAGGTTCCGGTGGCGATTTTCTTATATGATTTTCATCCCTCTGAATGCCATATAAAGACGAGGATCCTGCATACAGGATCCTCCGCTCCTCCGCCTAGAAATGTCCAATTATATACGTTTTCAATTAGAGCTATAGACCAGCGCATCAACTCCTATCAAACAAGCCATTGTATATCTACCGTTCCCAACATCAAGCACTGCAGCATCAACATAAAATTACCAAGCCAACCACCTGGCCATCCCCATACACATCTACCCCCTCCGAACTGACAATGAGATAGCAGACATTTGAGCAGGAAACGATCCGTCTTCCATCGTTGATAGGAAAATCCATGATCAGGCCTTCTCCGTTCCACTGTCGCGATGGTTGTCGCTAGTGGACGAGAGGCACGGCAGGACGAACTGGGCAATTTTGCCGAGTAAATTAGAGTTTACAGGTTGGGCTGCGCCCCTCCAGTGGACGCTGGGCACGGTTCGCAAGGAGCGGGGCAATTTACAGCTTCCACGGGTTTACGCCGCACTCGAGACTCGGACTATATCCATAGGCTATAGTTTACGCCGTCGGTCATAGTTCGCGAGTGGCGAGGCTATAGTTCACGTCAGGCAGCGCGTGTAATTCGGGGGAAGGAGTAGCCGTTGGCGAACGGGCCGCCGCGTTCTCACCCCCTTCGACCCCCTGCAACCCCCTTCAAGCCCCACACGGGGAGAGGATGCGAACACTTGCGCAGGTGTTTGCGTTTCAGCGAGCCTAGCGATGCCCGCAGCGTCGTTTTCTCAAATCTGGCTACTCTCCCCGGATATAAGCATATATTTGTGTGTATACGTGAGCGTGTTTTGTTAGCAGGTGCGCGCGGACGACGGTCTATAAGGGACGCGGACCAGTTTTGTTAGCTGGATTTATGTTAATTGGGACGCTAGGAGCTTAATTTTTTCCTTTTGGGATTGGCCTTCCAATTGTTCCGTGTTGCTAGTAGTAATAGTAATTATTCCGAATGGAGGGAAAGTAGATACGGTACTGATATTACACTTGCTATTCCATGTGTTATTTCTTTTTAATGTAGAGTAGTTAGCGTTGAAACTATTGCATCAACGAGGGCGACGTTATTTTCCGTACAAAGCTACCCCTATTGCGCGGTATACAATGCTTTCGAAGGACAAAACACTCGGTTACTAAGGAAATCGCTTTCGAAAATAAAATTGGGATGAAAATATATAAATTTCATTTTGCTCCGCATGTAAAAAGTTTGGTCAGATTTTGCTGTAGAATTGATAGAAGAGTGAGTCTACGACGTTACGTATTTATTAATGGCTTGGTTCATTATCATCTGCCGCATGCACTGGCATGCAATTAAACCTGGAATTAATCACTGACATTCACGCCACGTACTTCGATTATTTGATCCGTCGCTACGGTCCAACCTAACGACGCACAGAATTCGAGGGAAAACATTGCGCACAGCATTGTATTCTACGATCCAGGCAAGTTGGGGGGTGGTGGAGGGTTGACTGGGAGTTGACTGGGGGTTGGCTGGGGGAGTGGACGTAGATCGTGGCAACGTTCGCCCACCCCTGACACGGCGGGAGAAACTTTACACAGCGGTCGAACTCTTGGACTGATTAACATCCGTCTGGCCGATTGTCTGCGGATTTCCGTAATCACTCCGACATGCTGCTACGAATCGACGGATAGATTCATTGGGTTCGTTAACCTCCCCGAATTCTGTCCTCGACTCTCTTATGGGGAAAGCTAAGTATTGATTCGCGCCGCGGAAGGCAGCACTTCGCTGACATTCACTTTTCCACTTAACGATGCGCGTAACACGCGAATTTGACTATTGGAATGTCGAGAAAAACATCACCATGCTTGTCGTTCAGTTGCTTTCTAACAATATCTATCCGTTACGGTGACTTTCAAATTATTACTTTTACTGTACAGAAGTTTGCGAAAATTAGTTTACTGTATCCTACACAGTACAAAATACAAATTATTAACATTACCTTCTAAACTTGCAAAGGGAAATTTTCATCACGCAACGTAAGCCTATTAAACGCATAAATAAATTTGAGACCACCCTAACAATTGTACCGAAAACCATCTTGAAACACCGTAAGCAAGGATGAAAAACTATGAATTGTAAGGTTTATCAGCGTCGAACTAATAAAGGGAGCTGTTTATGGATCGCGGGGCGATCGTTTTCGTCGCTATCTGCCCGAGACGCCTTGTATACATTGGGCAACGTGTAGCGGATTGAATAGCGTCGTCCAGGATAATGGAAGGCTTTGCCGGACCATGTACCGGCACCGCAGCGTATCGGCCATTTCGATCTCGCATGGTTCCTCTTCTTCCCCACCCCTGTACCCCCCACCCACCCCCTCGCCGCAGTTCGACGTCTTGTTGGGCGTCGAAGGAGAAAAAGCTCAGGGGCGAAAAGCTGGGGGCCAAAGCTTTTCGTATCGGTCGAGAAAATCTGGCGCGAGACTAACTATTGCTCCGACCGGAAGTCGAGGATCGGACCTTTCATCCTGTTAATATGATGAAAGCCGATGTTACTGGCGCGGCGGTGAGCCGAGTGAATGGGAGAATGCCGTGTTACACTGTTGTTGGACTTTAGACGCTGTGTAAGAGATTGATGTAAGCCGGAGGGTTTAAAAATTGAGAAAGCTTACTAGCGAGTATATGAGCGATTTTTGTCCGCTCGTAGTTCGGATGTCAATGGTATATTACGGATCATAGCAAAGTATTTGTAGAAATGTATTATGTGATTTGTTGAACATACGTATTCGAATAGCAATAGAACAGATAAAATGTTTGTTATAAATGATACCGGTAGGGGGCGCCCTTCCATAATTTAAGAAAACTCCGCCTCGCTCGTTAGCTGGCACTACTTTTCTCGGTCGTCATCCGGAACGCTGCAAAGATGGCACTGAACGATAACGAAATTACATTCGATAGAAAGGACTCCGAATGTATCGTAATGATGATTATACAAAGGTGCAGCAGTCGGAGAAGAAGGAAAAGTTGAGCGAAAATAGAGGGAAGAAACAGAGTGGTGGGCTGCGAGAGAGGGTGAATTAGGGGTGTAAGAGGGGAGGAGAGAGAAGGAAGCTTTGCATTTGGTAAAGAAAGCGAAATACGTGTCGGTTAACGGCTAAGGGAATGGAGAAAGACTTTTTCCCTTGTACCAGACAGAAAGGACTCGGATTCGGTAGTTGCATCAAAGTCTACGCACACAACTCGGTGCAGGGTACGCTGAATAAACTAATATTCTAACACACTGACACTGGGACAAAAGAATACATTCATCGCTGAATGCGTTATCTATACTATTATTACATGAAACGCGGCTAGTAATTAGAACACGTCAAATATGTATTTTTAATCCCATACGAATGGCAAATTGGAGGCAACTTTTTAATTGTACCCTATATCGCTTGCTATGATGAAAGAATAATTAAAATTATTTTTTGTCTTTCACGTAGACCGCTTTCATCATGTTCCGAAGTAATAACTAACATATGTGGACAATTTTTAATTATCGAAATGAAAAAAGATCAAATTTGCAGGAATCTCGAAATTGACACATCAAACGACCGAAATGGATTGCATTGGGGAAAAAGGCAGTGGAAAAAAAGGGAAAAATAGGATAATTCAAAGTCGTGCTCAATATTTAATACCTCGATATTAAATATCGGAATGGGCGCGGAGGGATATTATTGGCTCGTCCTATGTGCGTGAAAGGCGCATGTACAGACACCTATGACGCTACCTATGACGCTGTCTATGACGCTACCTACGAAGCTAGGAAGCGGCGAGCGAGCGCATAAAAGATGCATCTCGCCGGGCTCGTTTCGAATCCGAATAACGAGGCACCCTCGCGAAACGGCCCCTTCGCGAAAAAGTGAATGCCCCCTACGATGCCATCAAAGGGTCGCATAATTCTTTGAGATGAAAACGTGAAGACGCCCGTAATAACCGGGGGCCCCAGCGTCTGCGAGCATTTTAGTCGCGTATCGGGACGTACTTGTAATGCCGGTGCCCGCTAAGAAAGGAAAGAAACGGAAGAGGGTGGAAGGGTGGGGGGTAGAAAGAGCATGATTTTGCCTGTTAGGACATTTGCTCAATGCTGCACGCTCGTTAATATCGTGACTCGCACGCTCGCCTAACGTGAAATCCTTTGCCTTCGTTGGCAAAGTGTACGTTAGACTCGCGTGTCTGGTTAATATTGTGCGTCGTACACGTTCGTAATTCCGTACGGCGACTTAGAGTATGTGTATCGGTGTGGGGGTATACTTTGTGAGCACGTCAGCGGCACTGTAGGAGAGCGCGACAAACGACATGCAATCTCTTAGAATCGACTTTCGCTTGCTTGTTCTTTATCAAGAGGGGGCCTGGAGGGAAAATAAAAATTGGATGCCGTTTGACGTTAACATGAATTCAGTTTACTCTGCGGAGCGGGAGAAATTGTGCGTGCGAGATGCAGGATGCACGGTGCGCCGAGTTGTCGGGGCGAAATTGGGAGGCTGGCGGACGAAGGATCCGTCAGTCGAGTATAATATATTAAAATTTACAATGTTTTAGCGTTGATAATAGGTATACTGATAATTCGAGAAAATAAATTCAATCCAGTAACTGACTTTGCATAATATTAAAATAAAATACATCAACCTTACCAAAATTATAATTTCTTACAAATCACGAAGATTAAATCTTAATACCTTCAGAATGCAATTGAGAAAAATTGCTAAACGAAACATATAGATAATACATGAGAAACGTGGATTTATCCGTCTGCGAATTGTGGAAAGTTGCGGCTAATGGAAAGAAAGGCAGAGTCTTGGCGTGGAAGGGGTGGGATTGAGGGTGTTGTCCGGGGTGCGTCCGGGGATAGCATAGGGGTGGGTGGGTTGCTCGTCGCCATTTTGCCGCGGATCCCCGATTCTGGCGACACGCTCACCTCGTAAAAAGCGGACGACACGGCTTCGCACTTTGCCTACGCTCGCGAAATTGTCGAAGGCGTGAATGGGAAATCGTCCGGGGAAATGATTGCCAGCCAAACGTGTCGTTGACGTTTCGTTCTGTTTGAGCTGCGCGCGATTTCCCGCTCACCTTCTTCTCATCTTCCCTTCTTCCCTTCTGCCCTTCTGCCCTTCTGCCCTTCCTCCCTTAACTCCTCCCACCTCGAGCTCTGCGATTCCGTCTTCGGATTGACATGCATATTTATGAGAGCCACGAACGGCAAACGCTGTCAAGTCGTTTCGCTAAATGAAATTGGCCGTAATCGGCAGGCGGTCGTAGACATTTCGAAAATGGCGACCTCGCAAGACTGGGGGGTGAGGATGGTGTCGGGTAGGTGCGTTTTCGAATTTACTTATTAATCGATCGCGGCGGAACTGTTAATTCATAGGAGCGGGGGAGCGTGCTGCCGTTGACAAATTTATTTATACGGTGGCACGGTTTGCCCGATTTGATTCGCTCGTTACGAGAGAGTACGACCACTCGCGCATTTCCCCTTCGCACGCGTTATTAATTCATTAATTTTGCCTGGGAATTATTCGTGCAAATTATCCGGTGCTCGACAGAAGCCAGCGGAAATGTGGCAAAGGAGGAGAAAGAATCGGTGCAAAAATTCAGTTGAGCTATGGTCAGAGAGTTCTTCGCAAGAATTTTTAATCAGTGTCGCGACATTTTTTAAACTTTCTCCATATAACTTCAAAAATCTCACTCGTCGGCAACGATATACACCATCCATATTCTAACAAAACTGCCATTCAATTTAAGATCAAATAAATAACAAAATATTGTTCTTCGAACACCGATGTAAAAATTATCAAAGCTCTACATTCGTCACATACTAAACTCTATCTTTTAATTGAGAAAAATTGCGGAAAAAAATTAATTTTGACATCCTGCCGCCTATAGAAAGTCTGGTAGATTGTCGAACGCCTCGTAACCCAGCAAAGCCTATCGTTCGCCAGCTTTATTACTAATTTTGTCGCGAAACGAAATTGTCGGCGTCGAAATTGTCGAGAAGGAGGAAGGGGTGAAGGGGAGAAGGGGCAACTCGTCAGATCGTTTGGTGCGAGTTCGGAGGCCTGGCCGAATGATAATTCGCAAATTGATACACAGCGCGCCGGCCACGTATCAATTTGCCGTTTCAATTTAACGTTTACGCCCCGTCGTGTAATTTACTCTGGTGCGCGCGCGTGTCCTCGCACTCTGCGCGCAGGGCTGTAATTAAAAAATCTTGCGGCCTCGCGTCTATAATTCGAACAGTGGCAGAGTTGTCGGTTTGTCTAGCGTCAGATCGAATATTTCCCGATAATGCGTGGCTGCCAGCAGAAATATTAATCGTATGAGTAACGGCCGTTCAACCAGCGGATAACGAAGTTACTACCAAATTTTCCCTGAAATTGATATCGACTGTAACTCGGTGCTAATTTTATCAGTTCCGGTGTAGAAATATTAGCGATTGCCTAATGGCACTGTTGATCGGCGGCTAACATTTCTCGTATACTTCGCGGTCGATACGAATTTGAAAGAAAGTCGATAAATCGCAAAACTTACAGATGTTTCAAAAATAATAAATGTACCAGCCAGCGTGTTACAACCAATTTTTTTCTGCAATTGATATCGACTGTAGGTTGATGCTAATTTGATTAGTGCCAGAACAGACATATCAGTGATCTGCGTAATAGCATTGTTGAACGATGAAATTGAAGCACGATTTAGTAGTAATTTCGTGTCTGTACGATTCAATGACTACACTTTCAATATTTCTCTCACCGCCTACAATCGGAATCGCATTCAATCAAAATTAACTGAATCCGCGCAAATTGCATGAAAGAAACTTAATATTGTAAACCATCGAAGTAGTCACTAAATTTCATCTGTAATTGACATCTAACATACTCAATACACCTCATTATCACACAACCCTCTGAAAATATTCGTCTGAAGCGACAAATGATGAATTTCTGTTCCATATATGTCTCTTCCCGATTACAATCGCATGATTTGCAGTACGAATGCAAATTAAACAATGCCGAGCCGAGGTTGTATATAGGATTCTTGCCACGGTAACCGAGGAAAATTGACGATAAATTCCCGCCAAAATTGACAGAGAACATTCCACTCACCCTTCATTATCCCATCTCGAAAAACAACAAACAGCCCCGTAAATTGCGGTGGATATCGGCTGGGTCGAAAAGTTTATAGATTCAAGATCGATTACAAGCCCGCGATAATGGCAGAAGCGCGGTACATGTATCACCGGTTCGGAACATGAGCGAACGAGGGAAAAATCTGTTTTCCTGTTACAAGCAGGTGAAAAAAAGTGGAAGAGTGGATTCGGGATTGCGGCTAGTTTAACTAACGTCCGTCCGTTCCGCGTTCGATGCGATTCATCGTGGAAAATGGAGCGCGGCCGATTTAAATGGTTGATTATTCGGTTTAATGTATACCCAGCGGACGGCGTAATTCGATCAACTTAGAGGACTGTCGGGCCCGTAAACGGAAATGGTGGGAACGGCGGCGGACGGGAAGTGTCCCGATAGTCGAGCGATTATCGGAACAAACGATACGGTACGATGCGAGCCCGTCCCGAAAACGAAAATGACAAATTTCCACCCGTTATTAAAAGCGGATAATGAAGCGGACGGGACGTTGCCAATTGGTCAAATCAATCGGAAAGTACGTTAACGTATTCGCCATTCGCCGCTTAATTGTGCTCAAAAGTCAGCGGAGGGTGCTTCTAAATTATTGGGCTTTACGGTTCTAACAGGATGATTATTCAATATAGGTTTCGAAGAATATTATTTACGTATAGCGAATGACTGTGGGGTGTACCTTGAACGTTGACTGTTGAAATTAATTTACGCACGGAAAATATTCGGAGAGAATATTTGATCTAATAACATTCTGGCTTCCGATAAACTTTGGAAATTATCAGGACGTATCGTGGTGGCTGGCCACACGAAAAATTCGTAGTTTAAGCAATTGTGAATAAATTTCACGCTGAATGCGTTTATTTTAAATAATCAGTAATATATATTATGCTGTCGTCATCGTTGCGCGTCATGCCATCAAAATATAATAAATTCATTTTACGATAAATATCGTTAATAAATAGCGAATGAAACACACGTGCCAACAACACCATACATTGCAAACCTCGAAAACATGTAGAGCATACTAAACGCAAACGAAAAACCTATCTTGATACGACGCGCGCGCGAGTAGTTCGAGCAAATGTTCAGTCAGCCATACTCAACGTAAACCCAAACTATATATCTTGCGAAAAAACAGCAGCAGCCAAAACAAACAAAGCAGAAAAAATGGAGCGACGTAAAATTCAGTCTTCCCTCCGTAGTTTGACCTGAAAAGCACTGCTAGGAGACAAGTAGTAGGAGTAGACGTTCGGTCAGCCCTAACTGGTATAAAATCGAAAGTACGCCTTCTAGCCTCGCTCGAATTCTCGCTAGCAATTAGAGAGCTGTCTCTCGAGGAGCAGGCCTCTTCCCACCCCTTTCGGCGGAAGCGGAGGTTAGAGGGACGCAATATTAGCCTGCGCCCTCGCCGAAAAAAAGGGGAGGCTGGCGAAGGACCTCTTCCCGTCGGCCGCGAGGAGGAAACGCAGAAAAAGAGACCCTCGTAAACGGGCAGAAACTGCTCAACGACTTCGAAATGTTTTCGCTCGCGGAGTGGCAAGTTATGTTACGACTCGGCCCGCTCTCCAGGCCGCGCTCCAGCCCGCGCTCCAGCCAGAGCCAAACGAACTTCTGTTCCGACCTTTCGACGTTCTCGGCTGGTTTCAGCCGGCTGGCCTGAAGGGAGGGAGGGAGGGCTTGCAGGCTGGTTAGGGGGCGTCAAAAACAAGCTACCGAACTTTTACGAGCGCCGCCTTTCGCGAACTCCTCCGCGAATCCTTCTCCAATGGACATCCGTTCCCCTTTTTTTACCTTTTTCCGCCCTATGACAGCGGCCACTCCTGTTGCATATGTTCTTTTTCCTACCTTTCCTGGAGTCGAATTATTTATTTTTTACACTTTCCTCTTTTCGGCGCTCCGCGAATGAATGGTGTGGTTCTGGGATGAGCTCAGTGTTTCTTGAGCTGTAATATTCTGGGTGGTTGCCTGCTTTGAGGTTTTGTCTTGTTTCTACTCGAAGAAGTGGCGATTGTTGTTCTGATAATAACTCCTTAAGCATTAATAACTATTGTTTCATAAATACATTTTTTTCAATAGGAGCGGGATACATAAATTAATCTATATATTATTTCTTTAATATGACTTGAATTGATTGAAGAGAGAGGAACTTTATCCACACATACGTTTGTTATTGTCTTATTATATTTTTATTTAATTACAGATGCAATTCCTACATTATTGTTTCTATCATTACCAGCATTACTCATAATACGTTATGATTTATTAAAATATAAAAAAATTCATATTACGTATGTGTATATTATTTTACAAGAATATATTCATATAATAAGTAAACGTGAGCTGAGACCATTAAATATTGTTCGAATTCGAGGTGCACATTAAATGACGGAGGGTTTTCTGAAAAACTGGGCAAAAATTGACAAATCTCGAAAAATAAAGAGAGAGCGCCCGTGAAGGGAAGTGGAGGGCTGAGGGTTGGAAATTTGGGTGTAACCTCGTTGCTCGCTCGTTGCAAGCTCGTTGCAAGCTCGTTGCAGTAACAAATTACGCGGCCGGCTGGCAGTGGAAGGGCAGTCGTGGAAGGGCAGTGGTGGAAGGGCAACCTCGGAAGGGCAGCTCTCGGCAACGAACAAACAGCGGCGAATATCGACGTAGGAATACATGCGCGCGACATGCCGCGCCAGAGGGGGAAGGGGTAGTAAAGGGGTGAAAGAGTAGGAGGAGTCGGTCTCCCATCTAGAACGCGATTCGTGCCGACATCTGGACGACAGGCGGGCAACCCTCAACGCGAGTAGTTTCACTCGATCGGCACAAGGTGGCGGATGCCTGCGTCTTTCAACGTTTTAGGGTGCGAAAGGGACCGCTAAAGGGGTGCGAAGGGAGCCTAGAAACGATCCACCTCCATTATTCGGAGTGCCATCTTTGGAACTCGGCCAATCACCGGCGTGAAGAATGTTTTCCTCTGACGCGGATCAAGGATCGAACAATTTTTAAATGATGCAAATAAATTTTTGAAAATAATAGGGGTGGTGAAGTTCATTGCGGCTGTGGTATTGAAACTTGTCCAATATATATGACCTTTAACATTTTCAAATTGTACGACTCTACAGAGTTCAACAACGGTATTTTCAGACTCTGATTGAAATCTGGGAGAAATGATTAATTCATAAATGACCTTTCGGCAAAATTCGTTATATCATTACATCCATGGTATTTCTACGGTCAGGAAAAAGCTAGCGCCGTGCTTTAAAGTAAAGTCAATGTCCTGTGCAACTTTAAAAGCGGACGCTTCAATCGGTCGAGTACAGGAATGCCAAGGATGTTTTGCGGCTTGAATATCGGAAACTATGTCGAGCGACAATGTGCGAGTAGAAAGGATGGCCTGTTGAAGGACAGTGCGATGATCGAGTATTAAAAAAACACTCTATTATCCGAGTATCGAGGAATTATCGAGTATCGGGGAGCGTTCCATTGACGGAATTGAAGTGTTTGCGGAATAGTCGCCGGTCTCTCTTCACTCTCTCTCTCTCTCTCTTTCTCTCTCTGACGAAAGTCCGCATCGGGATATCGAAAAGTAGTAATAGAGGGTGTTTGGAGTAAAAAAAAGAGTGGGCCGGAGAAAATGTTTGACTGTCATTGTTCCTGGCGAAAGGAAGTGAACGACTACGCTCGTATGCAAAGGGCAGCGAAGGGGGGGTGTGCGTGGGGGAGAAACGTCGCTCTCGTGGAAATTTACATGAAAATTGAAAGGTCGGATCGATCTCGGCGCTCTGCATAAAATTGATGTATCGTGAATCATGGGACAGGATATTTTCATCTTGCGCCCGTTTGTACGCGTCCGCGATGGGGTCAGACGTCGTTGATCCAAAAGAATGAAACGCTCGACTCCCATAAATCGTTCGCCGTAAATCCGCGTCACAATAAAAGGAGACAACGTCGGCTTTTTGACGTTAAAAGTGCGAAACGACGAAAAGAAAGGAAGCAACCGCGAGTGTAATTCAATGAAATAAAAGTGTTAACAATTTTCTCGCGGCAAGAACGAATCCACCCTCATGGTAAAATGAAGCTACCCTCATGGTAAACACGCCCCCATCGCCCATGGTAAACCGAGACGGCCCTCATGATAAAACCACCCCCATGTTTTTCCTATCTCGACGAACGTCACTGCCGAAATGAATTTCGAATCGGAGCGGCCGACCACTGCATTTGCTTTCCTGGATTGATTAATGTTTTTTTCACTCCCCTACGTCGGAGTCCGCGATAAAAAAAAGAGAAAAATTGTGACGAGAGATTTGTACTTTAATTGATTGACGGATCGATCGTGATGTCTGTTGAAGGTTGGTAATATAATTTTCGTGAAGCGGATGTATCGGTTGTAACGATTTAATGATATAATGATGTAATGGTTATTGTCGGGCATTACGATCTGCGAAATGTTAGTGTAATCCGATACCATTCATTATCGATATGTTACCGGTAGTAGGGGTAGATCCACTCGTATCGAGCGTTTATCGCAATCTCTCATATCGCTAATCCTCATCAGATTCGAGCCTATTCATCAGTCACCTACTGGTCCGATGCGTTCCTCAGTCTCTGTTCAGAATTGGTGATACGGGCAATTTATTGCTTATCACTAAGAGAAACTAATCGCTCTGTCGCCGATATATCTATCAATGACCGCGTCGAAGATACAATTATTTTCTTACCGCTCGCTCAATATATTACTATTCACATCCATATTTACTTTAATATTTATTAAAACAATATTACCTATGTCTTTATATTGTATGCTAACCTATTATTCTTTTATCTTTTTGATCTCGGTATTGAAATTGTATTCCTCTGATTATCCAGATAAAAATATGAAACACTGTAATAATTGATAATATTAAAGCTATGAAAAATACGTCTGTCAGGCTAAGAAAAATGTGTGATTTTAGCCAATATACTGCGGCCGATATAACGATAGTAGATCCTTCGAGCGATTCGCACTCCTTTCGTCGTTAGCATACATCATGAGGCATTAACATACATCACCGTCGCCGACATCGAGGGGAATCAATATTCGCCCCATTAAACGGTGGAACAACGGTGCGTCCCTTCCGTCCGGCCCCTTCATTTCCATCAGAGGCCACCTTCCAACCAGCCACCTTCCATTCCGACATTTGCGGCCGAGCGAACGTCACTTTCTTAGCCAGCCCTGCCAACCTGACGTTTTTCTCATCTACCTGTCGCCTGCCGAGCGAATTTACATCGGCGCATTAGCTTAACAAATTCCGCGTATACCGCGAGATATTAAAATCCTGCCCACCTACTCTCCCCCTCGGCATGCGAAGAGGGCGATGGAATGGGGTGAGGAGTCGGGTGGCAAATTTCGGGGTGGGGGATGCTTGATGTAACGTGGCTGGCAAGTGTCGTCCGTCGGATGATTGCTTTGCGCTCGAGGGTGGACGGCAGAATGAACTGCCGGTTTGCTTCGCTGCTGAATGCAGAGGATGCTTTTTGCCAGGGTGGGATCGCTTCATCGGGGGATGAAGAGCTCAGATTTAAGTTTGGGGAAAGAGGTGACCTTTGATATTTTTCGTTCTCTCAAGTTGGGGAAAATATTTTTAATGCTTTCTGCTGTACATATTTATTCGTGGTATAAATAAAGCTATACTCTGGTCCAAGCAGAGATTCTTTTTGAAGTTCAGATTTTTTGGGAACGATGCAACACTTTCCTGGGGCATAAATAAATAATTGTGCAGTCTTACTTCAAACTCGAAATATCGCCTTTCGTTCTGAGTTTTTATAATTTAATCGGTGCCGATATAGAATGAATCAAGTACAGGGCCATATAGGAAATCCTTGCCGAGAAAGTTAAATGGATGATAGACGTTGAGATACAGTGAAATACGGAGAAATACGTCCGATTCGAGCGGCTGCCGTTCTCGCGATAATTGAAAGCGTTAATTAAATCTCGGGATAAGCTTCCTGGGTAAATGAGTTTTTAAGACGTCTCAGGATGTCGGTCAGGCTGAAGTCTAACCCCCTCCCACCCCTTCTGCCGCCCCTCGTCTATCCTACTTTCCTCTACTTTTCCCGCAGTTTCCTCACGTCTTTTCGGCCATATCGGCCCACGTGACGGATATTCCCCATTCCACAAAAGTGTTTTCGTTCGGGGGAAGAGAGACAAAATTTGACGAACAAATTTTCCACCATATGATCCTTGAGACACTCTGCATGCCAAGATCAGTCAATAATAAGGTGCCTGCATCGTGGTTCTTCTTTGTCCTATGTCTCAACTTTGCTCCCCTTTGTCAATTATAACAAAAGTTGAAAATCCTAAATCCCGGGTATACCAATGAAGAAATATCGATAATAAGATATGAGCTATGATATTTATGCTAACTTCAATGGAACACAGAACGTCTTAGCAAAGAAATAATCTACACCTTGTACCTAAAATAAACCCAATTTTAAAACAAATCATTGAAATCATGCAGACGTGAATGCTACATTGAAATAGAAACTACATTAATCTTGCGATTCCATACTAAGTATTACACTACCATTTATTTCAACTCAATGTTGAAAACGTATATCAAAATTATCAATCTGCCAGAGCACGTAATCAGAAACATTCGGAGCAGGGATATGAAATGGAAATGGAACGAGGATATTTTGAGAAACGTTTGCAGACGCTTATCGCGGGCGTGAAAAAAGCACAGTCACGGTAAAACAGATTTTCCCGATAAATCCCGCGAGATGTTCTCCCCGGGGGCTGATTCTAATTTGCGAACTCACCCCCCGAAGTCGCCCCTTCGACCCTCAGACCGTCGGCAACCCCGTTTCGCTGCCCTTCTCGCGCCCAAAACGGAAACTACGTCGTCCGCAGAGTGTCGCGAAGAATTTATCGATTCCCTAATATCGAAAGCTCGACTGTGAACAGTTCTGCGTGGCCTGAGATCGAAAAAAGGAGAGAAGATGCGGATTATAAATTTTCCGGCTGACCCGAGCCACGTGCGCCACCGCAAACTAACCCGATAATTTTCGCTAAGCGACGTAAATCCGAAAACGTTCATGAACATTTTTTTTCCCATCCACGATTCTCACTCCGACAGTCTGCGCGGCTGATTTACGTCATTTCCGGTGCTTTCTCGCACTTTTTGTAATGGGGTGGCTTTTTACCGTTCAGCCGTGAAAGTTGAGGGGTTCTGGGTTGTTTATTGGATTTGTAAGTGTGTTGTTCTGGAATTTGTTCTTTCCTTTTGCCTCGAGATGAGTAGATGAACGGTGTGTTTCTGTTGCAGGACAAAGGAATTTGAAAAAGTTTCCGGTTATGGTATTCATCCATGGGGAGAGCTTCGAATGGAACAGCGGAAATCCCTATGATGGGACAATATTTTCGTCCTATGGAAATGTGGTCTTTGTTACCATTAATTTTCGACTCGGCATTTTAGGTGAGTATGTTCAATCATTTTTTTCAGTACCTTACATATTCTTAGAGAGTAACCCACCCAGTAGCTTACAGTACACCACCTGTTACACATTTCATTCCCCAAAAGAAGAAATACATATTTTATTTTCAATTACGTTTAATTAATCATTCTACAGACTTTAATTATTGTCATATCTTTCTCACAATTATGTACCAATTACATCCTTAATCCATGAAGATTATATACTACAGTCTAGTAGCGACGTTATCAGAAGCTACATTAGACCGTCACATTCTCAGTCTGTAGCGATTTTTAGTCAAGCCCAGAAAGTTCGTCGAACTCCCCTAATAGGGTTTCGGAAAAAGTCGCATCCGCTGTTAGTGTCAACTTTCAACGAGAGATTTTCCGCCTGCGATCCCGCTCGATCGTACTGTTCGGAGTAGATGTTTTCCCTGCGAACTCTTAGTCGAATGACCGCTCCCGAAAAAAGCCACGACCGGACGGCGCGCGCGCGCGGGTGAACCTTGCAAACTGTACACCCGGTACGTCCGGTAAGTGGAGTGGTTAGAAGCGAAGGGGGAAAAAAAGAAGCGAGCCCGAAACCATAATCATAAATTAGGTTAAAGTGCTGGGGAAGCGCTTAGTAACCTGGACCCTCTTTCTCCTCACTCTCTCTTTCTCTCTCATTCCCTCTCATTCTTTCTCTCTTCCTCTCTCTTCTTCACGCCTTCTCTCTCTTCTACGCTCACCCATACACTCACTCACTCTTTCACTATTTCTGTCTTTCTTTCACTCTTACTACTTCTCCCTCCTTCTCTCTCATTCTGCTACCATCCCACTTTTCCGTATCATTTTGTCTTCACTTTTTGCTCTTGCATCACTATCTTTTCCTTCCTTTCGCATCAATCGCCATTTTCCGATGTTGAATTTTTTTTTCTCATCTCTCACGTCATTTTCCATCATCCCCGATTATGTCTTCCTGCTTTCACTAAATTTATTTTAGTAGAAAGCTTAGTGCGTTGTCTATATTGTTCGGTGCGCTTGTCGGCATTATTTCGACTTTTTCTACTTGTATTGTAAGTATATTATTATTGGACACCGTTCCCCTTTTATTTTCCAATATCTATGACTTATAATCAACACATCCACCTGTTGACTTTATGTTTCTTATCTCGCCTCGTTATCATTCACATCGTCTATTTATTTTATTTATCTTACTTTGGTCATTAAGATGCGTTCTCTACTTTAATCTGCAATGGATGTCTGCATTATTTCAGTCTGTTCTACTTATCGCTGTTACTTTGCTTATATTTCTCCTGTCACACATTTAAATTTTCTTTCTTCCCCTGTACCGGACATCTTTGCATTATTTCCACTGTCTCTACTTACGGCTTAATCGACAATTCGATATCGCTCATCCTCACAATTAAAAACGCTCCACGCTGTATCTCTCTCCAATCCTCTCACGTCATTCTCCGCCATCAGTCATTGCCTCGTCTTATTTTCTCTGCCTCTCCTTTATTATGCGTCGTCTCTGTTTACTTTTCCCCTTTTCTCCATTCTCTATCGCTGTTTGTCGACCCTCTCTCCCTCTCGTCCCTCTCATCCTTCTCACTTCCTCGGAGCACGGTTAGCCCAGCAGATACCGTCGCCCCTTCGGAAAACAGAGGAAAAATATGGTCCCTCTCTCGGGGTGGCGGCCGGCAAGAAAAACAGCGATCGCGTTACAGTGCGAAAGTGGTTTGCATTTAGGGATGAGTGGCTCCGATCTTTTGATTAGCCCGCTCCTAGCAGGCCAACTTATTTTCGGGCGACCGAGGCCGTTTAATTCCTGCCTCGCGATTCACGCCCATAAACTGTTTCGCGCCCTTTCCAGGATTCCTGAGACCCGGCATCAGAGACGACACGGCCAGCAATTTCGGACTTTTGGACCAAATAGCGGCGCTGCTCTGGTTAAGGGAGAACATCGCTGAATTTGGCGGAGATCCGAATAGCGTCACTTTGCTTGGTCATGGAACTGGAGCCATCTTTGCTAATCTGCTGCTGATCAGTCCGGTAGCCAATAAGAAGGGTGAGTTGAGCTAATTTCAATTATTTCTAAAAGTTGCAGCTTTTAATTTTATGCAGTTGATAGCTTTACATTTTTGATCTTCTGATATACGTTATCCTCAAAATTAATCCTTGAGTTCAAAAATACGTATTAATTGTGAAAACTGAATGAACTAATACGAAGTGAAGCGCCCGAACCCCTTCCCTTCCGCACTAAATCTATCAACCTCAAATTCAATTCTGAAAGCCCTGAGCACGTGATCACCTTTTGCTCATCTATGCCGGCCGTTAAGCCGTCAAAACTCGGTTATTGGCCCGGCTCTTATTAGAGTCGGTCGTTAGCCGCAACGTATCGTTCTCCGGGCAGACTTTACGACGTCACGAAGAAAGGCGATAACACCGTATCGTCTTCCGCTTCTGCGAATGCGCAACTCGGATATCCGGCCCTCCTCTTATATTCATGGCCCTTGTAATTGGAAACACGCGCTCCGAGACGGGGAACGAGACCGAATGAGAGTCGGAGAGCGAGAGAGAAAATTAAACTTCTCTCTCACTCCGATAAAAAGGGATAGTGAGATGATTCAATTTATTGATGAAAAAAATAGATAGTTGTCAGCCTCTCTCTCTCTCTCTCTTCCATTCTCGAAAACTGAAAGAAATGACGAGCGTGAGAGAGATGGCTTTCTTTCTGTTTGAGAGAAATGCGGAGAGAGATACTTTTCTCTCTCTTCGAAAAAAATAGAAACTGATAGTTTCTTTTCTCAGAGAGAGATAAAGAGAGATTGGTACAATAGATCGAAAGAAAGATTTCTCTCTCTCTCTCTCTCTCTCCCTCTCCCAGAAAAAAGCAGAAAGTAATAGTTCTTTTCTCACAGAGAAAAATAGAGAAACAATTATACAATTGATCGATAGAGTGAGAGAGAGTGAGAGAGAAAGAGAAAAAGGAACTGTTCTCTGTCTCTCTCTCTCTCCCTGTCTCTGTCTGAGGATCAAAGCGTGGAAGATAGAGGGATGAAGATTGAAGATATCGAGTTGGCGGCGTTTGGAGGAGCACCTCGAGAAGCTCGAGATAATCGGGCGATTAATTGGCTCGTTCGCGTGTGCCTCGTACATGCTGTGCGTGTAAATGCGTTATCGGCCGACGGATACGTGACACGAACGGCCCCCGATATGGACAGCTTAAAGTTTCTACTGGCGACGGTAGTTGGAACTACGCCGCCACCGCCTATGCTCGGTCGTTATTCCTTCTGATACATCAGCGAATTTCTACTTAAATCTTCTTCAGAGAATGTAGTACGCATTTTCACTGCTCTCTAATAATATGGATTTTAACATTGTTAATTTGCGATCAGAGTTGTGTCAATTTCATAATATGACAAATTTATCAAAATTTCTATGTACAGACATTGTAGTATCAGTCAGATCATAAATCGTTATTTACACGCTTTTGTGCATTTACACGCACATTACAGCTTTTGTGTTCGTTAATATTCTGCTCATTCGTCGAATCGGACATTCAATATTAAATACGCACAGTTTCACGCACATACGCCTTTCGTAAATCCGGTAATCACAATAGCTGGATCCGTTGCGTAAAATTCATAGACCCGTCACGGCGAGCACTCGAAATTTTCTGCATATCCGTCGCTCGGTCTCCCTTAAAAATACTCAGCATCCAACCTCCTCTTTCAGCCTCCACTTCCACCCCCATCTCCGAGCCCCTCACCTCGAGAAAGAAAGAGAGGAGAAGTGCTCGATGTATCCTACGCTAGAAGAAGACTAGCGGAGGTAGGTGGTTGTCGAGGGTGGTAGTGGATGAAACGCGAGACGGAGGGTTGAAAAAGGAGAGTGTTGTGGGCGGACAAAGGGGAGAGAGAGGGGGTGAGAGAAGGGAGGAATGAAGGAGGGAAGAAGACGAGGACCATTTTTCACCCCCGACTGCGGTGTCGGGACAGGGTGAAAAGGGGTGGCAGTCGGCCGGCTCGTAGGACTCGAGCTCGTCGGCTCGAGGTTACTGGAGGGAGGTTGCCGGAGGGAGCTGGAGGGAGCTGGAGGGGGTGAAAGGAACTTTCTTCCGCCGGGGCGCGCACAATGCCGGGCGGCGTCCGGCCAATAATTATATTGTGCAATGAAAAATAACCGGACTTAATATTTTACACGTCGCCCGGCAGCGCCCCCACCCCCCGAACCCTCCACCCTCGGCCAACCCGCAGACGAGCGAGTTATTAATCGTCGGCCACGTCGTACATCTTCACCCCTTTTGCACACACGTCCTGTCCCTTTTCTTCTGCGATTGTCCGTCATGTCTCTTTCCCTGTCCGTCGGATTCCTTTTTTGCACTCTATACGTGTGGTCGAAAGTGTTTGATCGTGGTATCAAACATTCGGAGATGGCTTTCTATTTTGGCGAATACAAAGTATGCCATTAGTACTTTCAATGTGTAATTAGATTAAAGCAACTTTTGAATATTCTGGCATATTATTAATACCAGTAATATTAATAATATTGTATGTTTACATTAAGGTACTACTTTTAAAAACTACTGTATATTCACTAGAACGACAAGCTTGTACATTTGGATTTCTTGATGTGTTCTTTTCTTTTGGTCACGCTTCTTTCTACGTGACAATTTCTATTGCTAATTTATCTATTCCTCTTCCCCGCACTATTTCTGATGTATTAATACTTTTTTTACGGTTCTTATTATATGCGCAGGCCTGTTCACAAAGGCAATTTTGATGTCCGGCTCAGCTCTCAGCGCGGACGCTATTGGCAAGGCGCCATTGCAAATCACGAAGCAGGTAAAAAGCTCAAATTTATTAGGACGTTAATGTACATTTTTGGCGTTCCCTTCTCGTCCGGCGCAATATCAATGGCATTCGATAGACAAGGCGAAAATTATATGACTGCAGGACCATCCTATTTTATTAGCACACTCAATGTTCTCACAATTTCGTTACGAATTCCCAAGTTTTATGTCGCGGAAAATGGGGGCACAATTTATTTTCGCGTCGTATGTCACGTTAACAATGTTATTAGAAATTTCATGGAATAGCGTACGTAATAGCGTACCGTACGTAATTGTGATAGAACGTTATATTACGAGATAGAATCTAAAAATATTTATTGTTGAAAGTGATAAAAATTGTAATCCAGGTAGCTCACGCTCTGAACTGCCCAACAACAACGGACAGCGACCTGGCCCTTTGCCTTCGCGGCCAAGACGTGGAAACCTTGCTAAACGTGAAAATTCACAAACCAAAGTACGTGCCAGCGTACGCACCTCTGATCGATAACGCTGTAATCCCAGACAAACCACTAAACTTGATGGAGAACGCTCAATTAATCGGCAGGTAAGTGAACCTCAATTGGCATAATACAATGTAGCGTTCTGTACCTAAACCTACACAAACGTAAAGCTGTAGAATTATGAAGGCGGTCCAGATCACCTGAATCCCATGAACTTTTCTCATCGTCAGATTCGATTTAATGTACGGCGTGACAGAGTCGGAAAAATTCCACGTCCTCCCGCCAGTGGCTTTATTGCACGGCATGTTGGACGGACAACGTGACGAAATATTAAGAGATCACGCCAAGGTAGGTGTTCAGTATTAGCTGAAGACGTTAATGTCTCATTAACATTCGGCAGTCTCATTTGTCCGAGTCTTCTGTTACAGGCAACCCACGAACTGGAACCCGAGCTGATTCTCTCCAATATTCTCGAGCATTACGGCGACTTCTCGGCCGGTTACAGCGCGGAATACGCGACCAAAAATCGAGACTTGGTACTGGAGGCATTGTCAGACAGTGGAACGGTCGCTCCGCTGATAATGGCCGCGAATTTGCATTCGAAGGCCAATCCCAAGAGTTACATGTACGTTTTCTCCCATCCAAAGGCCATGCAGGACTATTCTGGCGTAAGTGACTCATTAAGATTTATTTCCCAATTCTTTACGATATTTCTTCAATCTTTTGTTGGTTTAGAATCGATGAAATTGACCGAATGCAGTCGGTTTTTCGAGATTAAAGCTGTTCTTTAATGAATATTGAACGTCCGAGGCTCGTTCCATTTGACAGAATGAATTCCTCGAATTGATCGGGGTCAAGGATCCCTGGGTAGCCATACTAAGTAAGCGCATAAATCGCAACGGGCTCTTAAAGTCCGGCGACTCCTGGAAACTGGAGCACGTACGATTAGACGGTGTACTTTGCCTTTTACTCATTTTACCGACTACGAGCGAATTTCGGTGAGCTTGGCTCGCAAGGGAGCTTAAAAGGATGATCCATATGGATACGTGTATATTTTTACGTCTGCATTCTGCATTCTGCGATTCTTTTATTTTTATAATTTCATCATTTTACAGTTATAAATCATTTTATTTCAATATTTTCGTAGTTTAAGGTTTCCCGATCCGTATTCTATATGCTTCGATATATCTATACGTATCGTTGTAAATTCGTAATATTTGACTGCTTACGCTCACATTTCGGTCGATATCACTCAATAAATCGGGCAATCGGAGAGCAAACTCATACCCTGGCAGAAATATACTTTGAAGTTCGCGGCCAGCTCCCTGAAAAGGTAAAAACGCGATGCCACATTATCGCTCGCTAGTCCGTTAACCAAACGAATTTCTCGTCTCGGAATTGAAGTGAGTCAGGTCGCGCGAGGGAAGAATCGGGCGAAAAATGGTGGTGGGAAGTTAAGAACTCGTCCGACTTTTAAGTTAGAAAATTCGCTCTCGCCCGCCATTGGCGAAAAGTTAATATCTAACGGCGCTGTTGACGCTCCGGATACGCGGTTGTGCATTCAATTTAGCGATACTAGCCGACTACTGCCGCCGACTACTGCCGCCGCCAGTGCATGCCAGCCATCATCCGCTGTATACACAATATTCGCACGGCGGGGCAATAAAAATAGTTGGCGGAAATCCAAATGGGTTTGTAGCTGGGATTTTCTCCAAGCGACTCTTTTCCTTCCCCTTCCTTCCCCTCCTTCCCCTCCTTCGCTGCGCGAGGAGCGAAGATCCTTTCGGTAGCTCTCACTTCCTGCTCTGCCGAATCTACCCTCTCCTTCCTACCCCCTCGTTCCTACCCTCCGATCGCATCTAGAGGTCTAGATTCCTCGAAACCTACCGCTATACATCTATCCAAGTACATAACTATAAAAGAATAGGAAATCTAGAAATAGAGGTGTACAGGTGCAGTGGTACGGAAATTCAAAAATACAGACGTAGGAATATTTGGAAGGCCAGATACCCGGAAATATCAATATTTCCACATATTAACCAAATCCGTAAGGAATGCATAAAATTAAACTTTCACAATTATTAATTATAAATTAAATATTAAAGTTTCAGAATTAGCAATACGTATATTCTAGCTATCGTTAAATATTTTGTACAACGAATACGCAAGTAAATGTGAATCTATGATTACGCCGATGATTTAAGCAGCCGGAAATAAAGAAAATTTAGAGCCGCGTAGGTTGGCGGGAAATTTAGTGGATGCGGCTTTGTCAAGAGGCGTCGGTTGACAGTGTTTTTTATCGCTTTCAGCAACAAAGGCAGCGCACCGTGCACGGGGAAGAATTACCATACGTTCTTGGCGTACCTTTGGACGGTGGGAAGTACGATTTGCGCGGCCGCTACAGTGCCAGCGAGATCCTCTTTTCCGAGGCCATCATGAATTGGTGGTCCAGCTTCGCCTACGTTGGGTCAGTATCTATTTCACCACCTTATCATAGAGAAAGAGACCAAACAAAAACATGATTTTTACAAATATCTCGACGAGGAGCAATTTGGTCTACACTTCTACAGCGAGTAATACCGGTGAATCAAATTATTTTATTAAATCAGATTTCCGTATCGGTATTGAAAAATAATAAGGCCGGCATCAGTATCACCGTAATCTGAATCTATAGATGAAGGAAGATGAGAAAAACAAAATTAAGGCAAATAAGTAATTATATCCGGTTTAATAAACACGCCGAATTAAATTAATTTACCGTAATTTCCGCCAATGGGGAAATAAAAAGCTTACGTGAGGTGAGTATCACTTTCAATTTCGCTTCGTTAAAAAAGAACGGTATTAACTCATTTTTCGGAAACGTCCGGCAATACCGGGAACTAATACGAAAAACTCATGATGCCAACCGCATTTCGCTTAGTCACGCACTGGACAACGAACGATGGTCGCTGGGCGATGGGCGACGGGCAAAAAGTTCGTAAAAACATCTCGATCACCGAATTGGCGATACGCGGATAGAATTATCGTGCCGTCATGTTCTCCATTAATTTCGGCTGGCGGCTGAAACGTCGGGGGATGAAAAACGTACGGGGTGAGCTCGGAGGGTGGTCGAGGGGTTGGTCGGAGGGTGGTCCAGGAGCGTTGGTGGGAATAAAACGCGACGGCAACGATTTATAGAGAAAATTCAAATATCGGGTCAAACGGCTGACCGATGGTAATAGGGTAGAAACAATTTTGCGCTTTAATACAAGCGCGAAACATTTTGTCCGCTCGGCGAAAATCCATTATCGCCGAAACTACCGTGTACGTATTTGCCAATGAGGGGCCGACGCTCGTATGTGGATCGGCGTGTAGGTGCGGATAACACGTGCCTGCATTTTCAATAGCCGCGTGCGCGCGTGCGCGCGCGCGCTCGTGGCCGTGCGAGCCGGACGTACAGCGAGGCGTGGTTTAAAACATGATTTTCAATTAACTCTGCATCTCCATATTTATATTTCTCCTCTGTCTCCGTTCGCGTCGGACGATTATCTCTTTTCGACCCCCACCCACCCCCAGTTGTTCGCCTGCTCACTTTTTTGGAATCTTCCCCTGATCAGTTTATTTCGAGCCGTTTCTATAACTGTCGCGCAATTTCTTTTATTAGACATTTTTCCCCAGGATATTTTTGCGCTCGTGACTTCCTGTGCCTGTCATTCGCTTTCCTCTCTCGTTAAATTCACTCTCTCCGTTTCTCTCTTTTTCTCTCTATCAATCTGGATTTGTTATCTCTATGTTATTCCTTCTCTCGGTCATTGCCTCGAATTTTTCATTTTATTGTATTTATGCTGGTCAGTCGTCTGCCAACGCCACGCGACCCACCACTATCATCCACTGAAATGTCAAACAGGTAGACGACGAATTATAAACGGGGCATGTGTCCAAATGTCTATGATATTTGGCAATGGTGTCGACGCTATGAACTGCTAAGATAGACATTTTCTCGATTTTGGGTTCGTCGAAAACGTAGGAAATTTCGGACATTCGCAAAATCGGACGGCGTTTAATTATTAATCGTTGATAAACGCGCGAGCGTTCATTTCGCTTCGAAGCACGATCAAACAACCAAAATGTAATCCGTTTTAATGTGTAATAATGGGTAATAAGACGTTGAATAAACAAAATTATTAAACCGAGTGTAAATAAAATGCCGACCGCTTTGCTCAATCATACTCGGCGGACGTTGTGATATCGATCATTTATTACTGTTTTCGACAACTGGAAATAATTACAGTGCACGAATGGTGCATTGTTATCTGTGTCAAGTTAAAACCGAAATCCCAACTAAAATCGTGTATTTAACATTAATCAAAACCCGTATGAATAATATTGAATTCGGGGAACAGAATTTTTACCACTCCAGAATCAAAAAATTCTTGATAAGTTCCCAAAATCGACCCCACCAATAATTATTTTTTCCCTCGCCCCTACCCTGCTTTTTTTTTATACAGTCAGGCCTACCCCTCACCTATTTCGGTAGCCAAATTAGCCTGGTACGCAATTTGTCGCTTGTTACTTTGACGCCTTGTATTGTTAAATTAACGGTCCACCGGCTCGTCCATTTTAATTTGGCCGATACGGCCGGATTACCTATACCTACAAATTACGAGCCGTTTGCGATGGTGAGAGGGGGCTGCTCGGATGTTGAGAGGCAGAGTGGGGGGTCACCCCATAGAACGTGCCCCGGCCGATTGATGTATATTTGCTTTGAAATTCCCCTGAGTGCGCCTGTGTTATTGGCTACCGCCATTTTGGAATGTGTCGCCGGGAAATGGCATGGAAATGACGCCAGACTCTGACCTGTAAAAGACTCGACCTTCTAACATTTTCAGTTGACACACTGCTGTTATCACTTTGTCTTCCCCCTTTTTTCAAAGAAACAATTGTTTTCTGATTTTTGTTAGTTACGGTTGTAGAAACCGATTGTAACGTCCTGTACCAACTCCTAATGCCTGTCATATTTGTTTCATATTTTATTACTTTATCTTTCTCATATTTAGCTTCTGATCGTAGTCTCTTATTATCCGCTATAACTCTCTTCTCTTTCGTAAAATTATGCAGATCTCGTAACACACCTAAACTCTGGTCTTCTTTACGGACCGATTTGCTGGTTGTAACTTTTAGCCATTTTCGAAGCTCGCTTCCGCGCGTGCCTCCGGTTCCGGCAGCGCATCCGGCCTTCTTACATGCGGAATACAAAATGGCGCACGTACGTTCGCGAGATGCATATGCATTACGATACGTCGTGGGATCAGTGAGAACTGGGTCGTCCCAATTAAGCGAAACAAAGCTATTTAGTAGCTACCTAGCTTGGGACTAGACACCGTCCGCATACACGCGCACGCACACGTACGTGTGCGAACCCTGTTTTCTGATCGATATTATATCGTGTCGTCAACCGTTCATGCGGAAGAATTATGAAACCGCTGATATTCCAAAAAAATGCAACAATTTGAACGAGCACCATATCCGTACTGGTCGCGCCTGACATATATGTGCTGCATACTCTGATGGCGTGAAAGAAAGATTTAGTTCAATTGTTGCTGAGAATGCCGTTTCCCAAATTTATTGTAATGAATTGTAATTATAAGATATGGATTTGAAACTGTGTGCTTGTATATGGTTGCAGTTAGTTTTGCTTCTTGTTTGCAATTCGTGCTATCAGTAAAAATGACTCTATATCTTTCAAGAAAAGTCGTGCTAAGGATGCAAGAGTAGCGTAGAGAATATTAGCAAAAGGCATAGCTATTGTCATTAATAATGGGAGGCAGGACAATTCTTCTTAGACAGCATCATTAACACAGGCAATACATGATTAATCGCGTTGTAGAACGAGCACACATTGGAGCACGCCCACGCGAAACGGTCCCAGCTCACTCCCTGCTGCCCGGAAACTGCATGCAAACGTGTTAATGCCAACTCCACGCTGCATTCAGCCATGTCTCATCAAAATCTAGCCCTCCTACCAAGATCCATAAGCCTTCATTCTCATCCTCACACACCTAATCGAAAGGCAAAAACAAAAATGCTTCAGCGGCCATTTATAGAATGCTCAGAATGACAGAGTAAAACACTCTGCAATCGCTGCACAGTCTGACTCGCACAGTGACTTACCACTTAATTTTCTTTTATCCATAAGGATTAATTTTCAATTAAAGAATTCCATACATTTCAACTGTATTATTTAATATTGGAATTCTGGAATATTGCTGAAATCTTACCACCATAATTTTTAGTGGTAAGATTTTCACTGCAGTATCTATGGAGCTAGCCTGAACATTTCAACAGCATCTTCATTATTCTTTTTTTTTTCCCATCGTGGAAGAAAAAGGTTTATTCTCTTAATGGGCGATTCTTGATTCGACAGAAATCCGAACGTGGCGAAGAAATATCCTTACCTGACGGGCAGCTTCAAGGAATGGAAACAGTATGAGATCGACTGGCCGGAGTACGACCCCGTGAATCAGACGTACTTTAATCTCAGTAAGTCGGTCGCCAATGTATTCAAAGCTTGGGGGGGGAAAAGATTCGCGGCGCCCAACAACGAGAATCGAGAAAGTTGCGGGCCTCGGAGTGAACTCTTGTATCGAGTTTCTAGCATGCGTCTGTGGAGGAAAATTAACTTGCGACCGTTTGCCTACGACATCAAAATTCCTCCTACAATTTTCCGTTCGGTTAGTGCATAGAACTTAATCGGCTTAGTAATATTGAGGGACTAACATGATGCTCTAATACATAGAACGATTTCAATGATATCTGAAGCTCACTGTTTCGATTTGAATTGATAGCGGTATCACTAACAATAAGCGGTAGGTTCGAATTGTGAAAGGGGTCGTCGGCAAATAATATCGAGGATTCGAATGAAGGAATTTGACAGACGTCCATTGCAGCGATCCCGGCGAGGACTGGCTCTCACTATCGTGCGGCGGAGATGCAGTTTTGGAACGAAGATCTGCCGACGATGCTTCGACACCCGAACAAAGAGATTCCGCTGGCAAGTCGGCCGAAGGGGCCGCGACCCGACATTCTTGACAAGGCCGACGGCGTTGGCAAATACGCGAACGGAACTTTCGACCGCGGCCACGAGATTTACGGCGCCAGGTCGCTAATTGCTTCATAAACTACCGGCTAATTAGTGTCAATGGGATTGGTCCAGGGATTTTGTATTGGTACCTGCGATCGTTACGGCTCCAAGTAACGCGCGTTGGCCGACTATTAATTATGCCTCCCACGCTCCATTCTATTGGGATCCTCGCGTTATTAATCAAAACAATGTTCCCTGCGCAGAGAGTAACTCTTATCGAAGATTTTCTGCCATTTAACAGTTCTTTCGGCAGAATTTATGTTTTCGTTTGATACTGGAATTTTTGATCGGTTGAGTAGATACTTCACTAGGAGAAATCGAACAAATTTCAGATCCAATGCGACAGTGGTTTGAATAAATTTCCAGGTACACGACGAGCGAACCAACAACTGTTACCGACAACATTGAAGGCAAGCCACCATTTTCCATGATCGGCCCGACAAATTCGCCGGAAACAACCACTTCAGATCCTAACACGGTGAAAAGTTCATCCGTCATCACGATGGTCATCGGTTTTGGGGTGGTCTTCTTATTGATCAATCTGACGGCGTTCCTTTACTTGTACCGAAAGCGACACATCGAGAAAGGCAAGGAGAAGAGTGTGAAGCGGCGAGGAAGTCAAAAGGATGAAAGTCAAAAGAGAGCAAAGAATGACAAGCACGAAAATCATTACGGCGAGCTTGGATATAAGAGCGACAGCAAGCCTGATCTGAACGACGTCATAAAGAACGACAAGGCTTATGACAATAATTCGAATTTCGGGAGGCGTTCGAAACTTTCCAGACAGAACTCGAACTCGACCATCGACACGCATATCAAAGTCAGAGAATGGATTCAACAAGAAATTGTGCACAGGTAGGATGTAACATTTTGGTTTAGGCTGCTTATATATATATAGTGAAATGATTACGTTATTTGCTTTTTATCAGAAATATTATGGAATACGAAAAACGTATCCTCATTTACTGCAAATGAGACTATGTCACTGTTCGCAAATATTATGTTTAAAATTTTGCCGCAACCAAGGCAATAAAGGAGCACAGACTGTGAATGCTTTCGGAAAATTCATTATTTTCCCGTTAATACTTAACATCCGATTTTGATTTAACGACTCGTCTCTCCCAAAATGACACGGTCATTAAAGAAAATGAACAAATTTCGAGCACTTCGAAAAAACAAGAAAGGCGCGCAGCATTTAGAATAACATGAATAATACATAGATTTGAAAGGTAATTTGCTGTACCAACAGAAATCATTTTCTTCCAATCAGAAAATAATTATAGAAATTGTATCTGAGTATCCGAAAATAATATCGTTAACTAAGAAATCCAGCGGAATTGGCCGCGAAATTTGGATTCATGCCTCTTCTCGAGCCGGCGGTCTACCAAAAAGAAGGGCATAATTTCGCGAACGGGCGGTCGGCCGCGAAATTCGCGGAATGAAAAGCCATGCATCAGCGGGCGAAAACGAATGCAATCCGATTCGCATTCGGCCAGTCTCATTCCCGGCTTTAATGCATTATTACTTTCATGGGCTGCGCACGCATGCCGAACGGTGCTCAAAATCGGCCGGTTCAAAGGGGGCGCAAAGTGAGAGGGTCGAAAGGGGGTCGGATGGAAAAGAGTGGAAGAGGTGAAGGGGGTGAGGGGTGAGGGGTCGGTGGTCGATTGGTCGCGATAATTAGACGTAATAACGGGTCGGCCGTCATAACTAATGGCCTCATTAATAGCCAGGCACAGCAGGAATTTTACGCTGGCCAGAGTTGTAAGCAGCAGGGCATTTATTCGGATGCGCTCGTTTAAGCCAAGCTCGCGTGAAATTTCATTGTTACGGCCCGGTGATCGCGAGCTTCATGTCGCTTACTTTGACAATACAATTTTTAATCTTTCGACGGGGCCAAGTTTGGATACTTTTGCTTTTTTACGAGTCGAACAGAAGCGAATTGTGAAGGGATTGCAAAAGTTGTGACAAAATTTTGATTCCTGGTACTTGACATATATTTCGGCCTATCCGATTAATAATATTAATTCGTTAAGCGAAGAGTTGATGCGGAAATGTAACGGTTTATGCAAGCGGTGCATTGATATCAATATGAATCAACGTAATTGTGGTAACGACGTTGAGTCGCGCGTAACTTAATTGTTAGTGTAAATCTGTGGAATTGCAAAATATAATCGGTGACGCAACGCGCGTAATTACGACCACAACGTTTTCATTTTATTGTACTCATTCGTTGCATCGTATGGAAGACAATGTAAAAGAAACTTGTTCCTCCCATGTCTTAAAGAATACATATGTTTTTCTATAGGTGTTCACCGAGATTTCTCCGGAAAACTCGAGAGACTCTGCAAAAGGAACACGAAGAGAAGCTGACGAAACAACAGCAGGACGAACAGGAGCGTCTAGAGCAGGAAAACCCAATCCATAAATCCGAGCCAATCTACGACGAAAGTCCAGCTCTCATAGTCCGACCAGGAAAAAAATCGAAGCTCCCAAAAGTCTCAGTGGCGATCGATGCGACGCCGGCAACTCGGACGGAGTCCATCTTGAATCAGATTCCGATCGAGCTGGCCAAAGATAATCCTAACGATCCTTACGAGAGCTTCAATTTTGAGAAGCAGCCAGCTTCTCAAGTGGTCGTCATCGAACATCATCACTCCAGAAGCGACCCTTTGCCGATGGAGACAGTTTTAAGAAACGTTAAGCCGAACTTTTCCACGCCCAGAATTTACGAATCGGACTCTGGTAGTGCGAGTAGCCTGTACGCGAAGATCAATCCGAAGATGAAGTCTCGACTTCCGAGGCCTGAGAATGTTGAGGAGGAGGCGAAGCTGCCTGAGAAGGAGGAGGTCTACGTCAAGGGCCCGAAGCTGACGACCTTTACTGGAGGAGCGGCTCCAGTCTGCGACGTTAACGTCACTAGCAGGGACCCAGTCGTCGAAAGAGAGTGCGTTAGCCCGGAAGAGGCCTTGAGGACGATCAAACGAAGGAATTATCCGAAGGTAATATTCACCGATTTCTGTTTCCTGCCGAATTTTCAACAAGACGCAGCTCTAACTTTCCACTTAAATTTCCCACAAAACTTTACGCCTCCGGTCGGTCACAATTAAAATGTACAATATACCCGGCAGACTAAATAGAATATTACTTTCGGCGGGAAAATGAACGTTTCAATTTTACGTAGCAATATTGCTCGGCGAACGTGGATTATTATTCGGAAGTAAGGATAATAATGGCCCTCGCGGCGGCATGAATTTTCATTCTTAATTTGGTTACACGCCGCCATGAATTAAACGCGCCGTCTATGCCTATCACGTCGACATTGTATACGTCTGCGCCGGGAACGCGGAAGGTAAAGCGCGTCAAATGTATTTAATGCGGCATTAGACGAAATGAATTTCGTGCTTTGCGTTTCAACTGTTCAGGGTGTTGCGCAGGCATGCGCGCGCGCGCGTACTCGTGCAACACCCTCAACAGGGCGAGCTCACACAAGCACCCCTAATAATTGCCGGCTATCGAAATTAAGTCAGACCATTGATTGATAATAATTACGGCGCGATAATCGATTAAATTATTCGTCGTTATTATTTGCTGAAAATTGCAGCCGGACAAAGATCAATTGTCGCTGCTTGCAATTGTTGCCCGACGATTTAATCGGATTCTTGTTATCTCCCTTGCTTTAGTGTTCTCCGCCGACCTAATTTTTATCGTTTGTTCTGTTGAAAATTAGATTGTTGTAACTGATTTATCCCCGAGTTAACACTTATATAATAAGATATTTGACGGAAATATTAACAGTATTTATTTCAAAGTATACATATTTTTCGACGATACCAAAAATTGTACTAAAATTTATTATCGCTAATGAGAATGTGCACACATTTTTTGCTAAGATCATAATTTTTTTTTCTCGAGTATGCGAAACTTTGTCCCCAGGTCTTACCGGACATCGAAAAACGTCGATCACTACCAGCACCGAGTAGTCTTTTCATCCCCAAGCATCACGGGAACTCTCTGAAAGACTACAAGACCGGCTTCCAGGCAGGCCTATCTTCCAGCCAACCTCCGCTTCCACCACCTAGACTCTTCGGCGCCTCAAAGAGTCTGGACTTTGCCGAAGAAAACGAAACTCAAAACGATCGCGAGCCAATCACGACCAACCTTCACGTGGGTCCATTGAAAAGACAGGATCCCAGCAAGAACAATTCCGATCCCAGCATCATCGATTCCGTAGAAAACAACATGTTGCTACCCAGTTACGTTCCATCAGGCAGTGTAGACACCATTTACTCGAATCCAAAGTGTCCCATCCATGGAATGTTCGAGAATTCGCAGAGTCTTGAAAATCATCTAGGCATGCCTAACATTTTGGAGAGCGGAATCGGCAATCCAAATTGGTACAAGCCACTGGACAGAAATCAGACTCAAAACTGCTGGGAAAAGGAACCGAAGATCGTGATCACGCCGAGGGTGGCGAATTTATTAGGAAGCCAGGCCGAAATGCAGATGAAGCTGGAGACTGACGATCATTTTTCAAGGCCGGAGAATGACAGAGATCAGGTTGACTCGCGCTCCAAGGAGCCGAGGATAATTATCACTCCAAGGATAACGAGTCCTGTCCCCGGATTGACCGTTGCGAAGGTGTCGAGCGATCATTTGAAGAATACAGAATCCGCGGAGGGATTGGAGAGAAATTCCGGCGAGACGTTGGATTCGAGATTGAGAGAGCCGAGGATAGTCATTACTCCGAGGATAACGAGTCCTGCAGCTGGCTCGAACATGAGAATGCCGAGCGACTTGAAGAGTCCCGGATCATCGGAGAGACTCGAGTCGAACCTGGAAGCTGCGGATCCCAGGACGAACGATCCGAGGATACTAATCGCTCCGCGGATAACGAGTCCTGCTCCAGGATCGTCGAGCGCTCCCAAGATCGATAACTTCGACTCCTCCGAGAAGTTGGAGTTCGATCACGATCGATCGAAGGAGCCGAGGATAATAATCACGGCTCGCGATCCGAAACATAATCCCTCCGGGATTAAGCAGCCGAAGATCATTATCAAGCCGACGACCTTGCAGAGGAACAGGGATCAGAGGAATATTCCGAAGGTGTCGGCCATCCCGCCGCCGGAGAAGAGTATGCAGAACGTTTACTTGGATCGCGAGAGGATCGAGAAGCCTCCGTTGAGAGAGAAGCCCAGAGTGACCAGGATCCCATCCTTCTCCAGGAGGAAGGAGGGGGAGGGTTACGCGGAAAAAACGGAAATTGTCCAGAGGGTCGAGGCGGTGTCGGCCAATCCGAGTGGTCCGTTCCTTTCTGCAAGGGATAAGGAGCCAATCATGCAGAAGGCTGATGGCGAGAAGGTAGCCATCAACGTTGACTCCGGACACTCAAGTTCTAATAATTCCTGCACATCAAGCAACTCCAATACCGGTACTGTGAAGAGGAAGCCGAGTAGGAGATGAATTCTTTTACTTGTAATTAAGTAATCGTTCAAGGAATGTTCAACAATTTCTCTTGGAACGGTCAGGACAGAGCGAGATTTGAACTATTTCAATATAGACTTAACAGAGCAGCGAAGAGAAAACTGGAGATTAATTCTGCTCGCAATAATTAAATAATGATTTTCGCATGCCGATCGAATGGAAATGCCGGAACTGTTCGGAGGAGGGGACTTTATTTCCAATTATTTGCTAATAATACTTGCGTATCGAGAAACTGTCTTGCTCAAGAGCAGTTGATTACGCGTTGGAAAAGTGCAATTTGCTTGATTCGGTAAAAGGTTCGAATTTTTCATTTATCTTTTGAATACTGTGTCGGTTAATATTGAATAATAGCGGCGACCGCAGTATTTGTCTGCGGCAGAATTACAATTCGGATGCGTATTTATATTTTATTTAAAGCCGCGTGCGGAAAAGGCATTTAGTACGCTTTTTATAACATTATCCAATTGTAGGATGAGTTTACACAATTGTGAATGCGATGGAAAGGAAATAATTGTCGATGAATTGTTTCATTTATATATTTCGTCTACGTTAAAACGCTGACAGTTACCTCGACAAACATTTAGCAATTAGTCAATTATGGATGCGAACTTGTGACGGGAATTGTGAAAGTGGTAAAAGTAAAAAGTTCGACATACTCGAAACAATTGCCCACTTCTACCTTCTTTGTCGAAACAACATAAATAATTGAATCAATTAATTTATTGACGCCCATACAATTTGCAAAACGATCTACGTAAAGATTCACAAAAACTCTAAATAAACTCCCTACGTCATTTTCTAAATTGACATATCTGCTGAATGGATCTTTTCTAATTTGGAAATACTATTTTCATAATCACCCTCACACTCGTCGAATGCACTATTTAAGATTTTTAAGACTGCAAAGAAATAGCCAATAACAGAGCTTTAAGTATGGCCATCCGTGGGAAGTCTCTGTAACGCGAATCTGCGAATCGTTGTCGGGATGAAATTCGAAAATGCGAAAGTTTGAGGCCCCGACAGACTCTTTTGAAAGAGAAGGCGCCCGCGAAGACGAAGACGAAGACGAAGACAAGGAAAGAGATCTCTCGGCCGGGCACGGCAAGTATCCTCGCATCCTGTTCGGAGGCGGGAGTCGAGGGTTGAAAGGATTTCGTCGTTCCCCGAAAGGAGAATCCGTCCAGTGAAGTCGAAAAGTCCTGTACTTCCCTTTACGCCGAGGACAAACGCCGAGGACAAACGCCGAGGACAAACGCCGTGGTCCACGTTACGAAAATCGTGGCTGAAGCAACTTCCTGTTCACTCCAAATCTTCGCCACTCTCGAGATTCTTATTGCACACGCGCAGTGGATCCAGTAAACGAAGCTAAGATTTAATCCATCCGGAAAATTGGGCGTGCAAAAATTTGTTGCCCCTTTCGTCTTTAGTATAGGCCTTTCCCACTGAAAACGCTTTCATTGTAGACGGAATGCACGGTAGGGATCAACATTTTTTTAATTTTTGGTGAGTTTACTTAGATTCATAAAGTATGTGTAATTTGGGAATCTTGATGATTACTTGCACATCAATTACAAGTGTCGGCGAGACGGAAAAATATTTATTTTATTTCATTTATTTTTATTCTCTTTACATTTTGCCCCCGTACACTTTTATCATTATCAATAACATTTATATAAACAATATTGAGTAGGTTATTGTACTTACTATAATTATTTGAAGTTACAAGGGGACTATTAAGTTACGCATATTATAATAACTATTAGTAGTGGACGTTAATTGTATTATTATTACTTTTAATATTCTTCGGTTAATTACGTTATACGGTGCATGACTGTGGAAAACCTTTTAGTGTCAAGTTATGGGTAGGATGAACCGTTCCATATACACAGTTTGTTTAGTTAAGTTGCTGTAATTATATAGACTACAAGTTTACTAGTTTAAACGGAGAAGTATGGTATAATGAACATTTTGACAGTCATTAATATAACTGTACTGAAATACAGGTAACGTGATTGTTGAAATATTCATTAAATTCATGCCAAAGCTTGCAACGGGAACAGTCATGTATAAAATTATTACTATCATTATAGCATAGAATAGAAGAAACCAATAAGTAGTTTGCCCTAATTTATATCATAACATTTATAAGACTTTTCTAGTTTTGTACCTATACATCTTTATCAGAAACTGTATAAAACCTGATATTATCCTTATATAATAACAAAAGACCAGTACCAGTTCACCATAGCATATAATATCGTCTCTGCCATTATGGCAGTTGGCTTTAATTTAACACGAACAAAATTAATCCAAAGATTAGCATAAATATAGCTGTAAAATAAGAATCGTTACACTTCTGTTGTTACACTACAACAAATTATAAGACTTTTCTAGTTTTATACCTATAATTCTCCATCGCATATCGCTTAAGCGCTTAAATTATCGTAAAAACCCTATCGTACCTGGAGAAAAGGAAGAAATGAAGACATCGAGAGGGAAGTAAACACGGGCGACAGTCATAACTGAGAACCTACTGTAATTTCATACCGTTTTGTAAATCTTCGAACGCTGTACCAGTTACGAAAAATAAACGATTTTCCTACTTTTGCAACCGGAGACGAGACCGTGAGTATCTCGAGACAAACTTTTCACGGATCGTAAGAGAGAGGAAGTAGAAGAAGGAGAGGAACAGAAGGAAGAGGCTGACTGGATAGAGAAAGGGTGGGGGGGGGGGGAAGATGGGAAGCGCCATCATTCTCCGGCGAACGTCGCCGTAATAACACATACCCGAACTTTATTATTAAGTAAAACAAAGTCTATAAGTCATACGGCGATGCCGGCGGACTTACGACCAGCGAAACGGGGCTTGGAGGGGGTGGAGGGGGTGGAGGAGGAGGGTGGAAAAGGACACGGCCGACTTTCGAGCGAGTTTCCACTCATATCGCTCGCCCGCGAATCCAATTGATTTTCAAACTTGGCGGGGTAATACGATTCTCTCGCCCTTAAACGGAGGGGATGTCCAAAGGGGTGGAGGGAGGAGGGACTGTTTTTTTCCCAGTCGAAATATCGATCGGAACCTGCGGATAATTTCTCTTTGACCTTTCCGGCGCGAGGAAAAGGAATAGGATCAAAAGTTTGCTTTTGTTATTTGGAAAATGAATAAGGGTGGCTGATTTGAATGCGGGTGATTTTGGTAGCCTCTGAAATTTCTCTGAAATAATTCATGGAAAGGAAAGCAAGCCTTAAAACCTGATAAAGCATTCAATTACAATTAAAAATTAGTTTTGTTTCAAATAAATAATTGATAGAGGGTAAGAAAAATTGTATTGTAAATCTTGTCGCAAAATCAAACATGGACAGATTATGTTACATTTTATTTATTAAACTCGAACGCGTTTATTTATATACCAGGCTCACGGTACATAACTCAAGGACAATCAGTTAGCAAAGTGATCCCGTTTCCGCCCCGCATTTAATCTGGCCGCCACAACAAATTTCTGCCAATTTTCAAAATGGCTCCATTGGCTCCCAATTCGCAATTCCCTCACTCGAATATAACTAAATATTGTCGTTACTCACGGTGACGTCGGGTCACCACTACTTCCGGCGAGCATGAAAATCACTCACTAGAATTAACGATCAACGTTGTTTCTTAATCGTTGCTTTTTGCGCATCCCGTTAATCCTGATTTTCATGAAAATTTTCAACCTCAATTAAAGTAAAATTTCTGCAATTTTCAATTATCTAAAAAAGTTGTCACTATTTCTATAATTACTTTGAACGATATTGTATTCATCGGATTGCTATAATATGCATCTGATGCTAATGATAAATAATTTAAAATCTAGGTCGGAACAACTTATGTCTAGAAAGTCAAGAATTGAAAAGATTAGAATATCGTGGAAGGAAATGTATGGCAAACACGTGGTTTGGCAGAGCTTAGCAGATCTACGGCTAAACATTTAACGAAAAGATTGAAGCCGAAAGCCGAGCAGGCTCGGTCGGCCATTTTGAAGGTTGGGAATATTGCGGCCGTAAAGCAGGCGCGCGGCCTAGGGAAATAATTGGATACAAGTGAATCGGCGACGTTTACAGGGCCCTTCGTCGCGCGAATAGCGCAAATGGCGGCCCTCCATCACATCCCGTCATATATGCCCCGGGGATCGTACATTACCATATATATTGAGCACATATCCGTGCGAAAAATAGATATGCCCGCGCGCGAGCTCTTGCCTACCACTTATGTATACCGAATGTACGGACACTTGCTCGCAGTCACTCTTCTACCGGGTGGTTTTGACCGAAAGGTGAACAGAAAAAATAAGGGCACTCGTCAAGGTGTATATCAAATTATTTTGTGAACACATTGTGGTCTAGCGAGAATTAATATAGGGGAGTTTAATGTTTCTTGTATACAGACGGTAGGAAGATTGATGGGTACCTGTAAAAATGTCAGTGAACACAGAAAGGTTTGGTTGTGAACACTGGAAGGAATTTTGGATTGCCACGTTGGGATCACCCTGTATGAAAGCGTCGAGGAACGAAGTATATTCGAGGTGTGGGAAATCGCGATATATATACTTTTCCGCCCTCTTGCTGCGGCTCCCACCTGTGAAATATCGATTCGAAGTTCGTGAGAAGACAATCGAACGGTTCATCCCTCTTTTTCGCGCTGCCGCCGATAACTTCCCCCGGATTATTCGCGATCTATCGTTTTTCGAGTTTTCAATTTCGTCGGCTTGGAACGCACATCGAATAACTGGCAGTCTGTCAAAAGATAATTGTGACGAATGTTTCGTCAAACGATCGTTTCTACGACTTACACGGTCCTAACACTAAATTGTTCTCAAATATATCCTTCTTCATCCATTTCGAAAGATAACAATTTTTATAAATAATTGACGTATTATCAGAATAATGATGACGACAGAGAAATAGATGTCAAGGATAATTTCATTATATCGTTTCTCTACTTAACCGTCAACTCTAAAGCACTGCGAAGTGCTTTCTTCATGAATTTATGCATCTCGAATGTTTTAGCAAACAATTCACATTTGGTGAAGACAATTATGGCAGAAGTTTGGGGAATACGTGTCACTGGATCGCGTTTGGCACACACTCGAATATGTATGAACTCCGGGTGCGGTCCTAACGCGTTTGAAACGACATATGCTCGGATTATAGGTGAAGTAGTATAGGTCAAGCTGCGGTCGGACGAGTGTTCCGTTTACGAGGGCCTCAGAGACGGACAAAGGATACACTTCGATGGTCCTCCCCGGGACGTGGAAAATCTTGTAGACCCCTCGTATACCCTCTCCCATGGGGATGACAGCTCGGTTTCCGCTCGTGAAGAGCTACCAACCTATCGCGACCACCTTTACATTCTTACATTTTCTCCCACTCATCTCCCTCCGCCAACATATGTCAGAACGTCTTCAACGTTTTCTCAATTCCACTCTTTTTACGACTACAAGCCTGCATTTCAACGGTGATAACATCCATTTTTCCCGGATTTAATACAAATTCCCCTTTTCGTTTATTCGACTGAAATTTCCTAACCTAATTTTCAACCACCTGCAGAGATGGTATCGACATCTGGTTTAACGTACATATATAGTTTTGATCAGAATACAGTATCTTGGTACATCCCACCTAACGATGAAATTGGCTTGAAAACCGTATTTTGAAATAGAACAAATATTGAAGATATGAGAATATCAAATACTGTTAAATTTTGTTAAAAATAAGTTGTTTAAATCGTTTAAAATTAAATCATTTTGTACCAAAACAGTCGAGGTATGGACTTTACGTATCCTTAAATAGATTTCGAATTGACTCGTGGAAGCTTCGAGACATCCTGACTGGCAAGGATAGCAAGGAGACTGTATGCGTTCGTGGAAAAGTTGAAGAATCTGCAGGCCACGTACGTCGAGCCAGGAAGAAGAGTAGGAAGCAAAACCGGTAAAAGATAAATTGCCCTCCTCGGCTAACACCATCAACGCGCGCCCCTCAAATATTTGTTCCTTTTAATTCCCCTGCCCCCGGTCGCCGATTATTGTGTATCTTTGTCCCCCCTCTGCCTCCCCTCTTGCCTCTCTTGCCTCCCGATTCCGCTTCGAGGATCGCTTCTTCGGCCGATCCCGAGTAGCTCGCCTATGATAAAAGCATCGTCAGCGGAACACTGTCATACCAAATCCCCCTACAGAGGTTAGAGTTATTAGCTGTTTGATCATGAACTATGTTTGCCGCAAGTTGGCGGTACTGAAACATCTTGTTTATTCGGACGTTATTCTTGAGAATTACCAACGAATCGATAGCTCGATCCAACTTCATTCCACGAACGCTATTGCAAAAAGTAGGCTCGTTCGTCCTAAGTGCTTAGATACTAACCATTGGCAACTCGAAGGTTTCTAACAATTCCAATATAGGTAATAACGCTTATTTCACTTTCCATTTCGATTACTTTGGTGCGGCTGATTAAACTGCATTGCATTGTTCAGTGTACACGCATACAGTCTGATTTGCGATGTCAGAAGCTGGCAGCTTGGTTGATTGAATTCCGATGTCCAAATCCACCTGTAAAATCAAAGAAGAAATCTATTTAAGGGGTTAGCCTTGCCGTTTTTTTCAGCCAAAAAATGAAAATCAGCGGATCGGATTCTCCTTTTGCTATCTTGTATGGGGTCAAACGTAAGTCACCGAACCGTTTGCCGTTCCTTGATAGTTGCCTTATTTTCGGAGTTACAGCTACCAGAAGATTGACTAAAAACTCGATAAATGATGCAGCACGTAATATTGGTCTTACTTAGCCGCTTGGATAGGAAAAGTGTTAATCGTTTCAAGACAGTTTTAAGTGTGTTACTTATATATTTTTGCGACAATATTAATATTAAATTATTAAAGATAATTATTATATACGTATGGATGTATGTGGTCTGAGTAGTATGTATGTAGCGTGTATGCGAAAAGTACAACAATTGTGTGGGAATTAGATTATAACTATGTAAGAAACATTTTTTACTGTATACTATTTTTCCTTACAATATATGTATTAAACGAAATTCTGTGTTCTCTAATTACTTAGTTATAAGATCCCATATATCCAATATCCCTCGCCGAAACCATGTCTTTTTCCGTTGTAACAAAGTTCACCAACTTCGATGAAATCTTATGGGATCACATGGAAATGCGATGGGAGAAGAAGGCAAGCGACTCTTCTATTCATCTCATATCGTGGAGAATTCCATTTTGATAGAAAACACTATGGGAATAGCGAGAAATCATCAAATATACGATGGGGCGAAAAATGTTAAAGTCTCGGTTAGGACTGGAATCAGTCAAGCGTTAAAATGTCGAAAATCTGACCAAGTAACAGGAACATAGAAGTGTCGAAGAGGTGGCACAGCGAAACTTGGCGTGTTCATTCAAGCGTGACGACTAAGAATTTCAGAATTTTGCCCAAAATCAGACGAGTTAATAGGAACATAGGAGTACCGAAGAGGTGGCACAGCGAAACTCGGCGTGTTCAGTCAAGCGTGACGACTAAGAATTTCAGAATTTTGCCCAAAATCAGACGAGTTAATAGGAACATAGGAGTACCGAAGAGGTGGCACAGCGAAACTCCGCGTGTTCAGTCAAGCGTGACGAGCGAACTTTGCGAAATTTTACAGAAAATCGGAAGATTTAACAGGAACATAGGAGAACCGAAGAGGTGGCACTGCGAAACTCGGTGTGTTCAGTCAAGCGTGACGATTAACATTTTCAGAATCTCGCCCAATTCTCTCTACTTCTCTATGTTCCAATTTTCCTTTCTCGTTCGTTTTACGTATTCTATAGACTTCCCATAGGATATTTGTAATTCTGATTGCTTTTACTGACACTGTACATGTAGCATATGGTTTCCTTATGATGTACTTATGGTTTTTGCTAGTATTCTTATCTATCTAACTTAAAATTAATTCCTATCATTTTTAATGGGTTTTCTATGGCGTTTCTGCGCTTGTAGTATTCTTTAACAATACTTACCATATATTTTATGGACTTTATGGCTTCCCCTGTGTTCTGATGGTGTCTGATTATCTTGTAATTCTCGAACTATTGTTTTGTGGATCTTGAACTTCCCGAAATTAACAACGCTGGACTTATAACTATTGTAAACGACGATGGGGAGTAGGTGGGTTAGGATAGTAATCGTTGAACGCTAATTTTGGTTTAATTTCTGGTATATTGTAAAACCATTGAATAATATACATTCCATTTTCCTTAATAATAGGTATTTGTATATATAATAATCGAATATAATGGTATTAATTATTGTATCTTATCAATAGTATCACTGGTGTACTATAGGTAAAACTAAGCGCAGAGTTTCATTCGCAGGAACATAACCGATTCGGAAAATCGACACCGACTATCCGAGAACCGTTTATGACGTCGACTGGCCGCGATTGAAAATTCGAAAAAATCCCGCCTAGAGCTTGTCCGTCGCATAACTCATACTTTCGATGTCGGAGTGGAAATTTCTAACAGCGGCTGGGCGTTCTTCGAACTTGGCGAGGCAAATTTTCGACATACGAGGCACATCCAAGGCTGCACGTGAGGATCGGCATAAAGGCAGTATACGCGCCGTACGTGAGTGCGATTTGAGCCCTGACTGAGCGCGTGTGTGTGTGTGTGTATGTGTATTGGCGGGTGTGTATGCGTCTCCATACGTGCTAGAAGGCTCGCATAAACACGGGGAAGGAGTGTGCGAGCAGTATCGCACTCACGTATTCCGAAATGACCGCGTGAGGAAATATACGTATGCGCAGCAACGTTGGCCATTTGCATTGCTAAACGCAGTTTCGCGTTCGATTCGCTCGCGGAGGGTGGCCCAATCCGCCCACCCGCCCTTTCTTGTCCGTTATGCACGCCCTGGACCCCTATCTATGCCCTGCCTTAAATATCTCCTGCTTACGGATACAACGTACAGAGCTACATAGCTCGTATATTTAATATTCTCGCCTCTGATGTATTCGCTGCTTATGGATATAACCTGAACTACTATTGGGTTCAACCTTGTCTCGCTATCCTTTCTGTCACATGTGGACCAAATTCAAAATACGATCTTAATAAGAAAAATTCCCTCATTTTCGTATAATTTCCCATGAAGCCCATATATCTTAGATGCTGGACTACGACACAGTATAAATCATAATTATACACCGTGCGTAGAGTACCATCTTTCTTCATCTGCCGCAAGAACAATAATTATTACTACCACAAAGTACACGTACACACACTCGTCTCGCATCGCAATATCCTTGTTCGTTACGGACGCTGGAAGGCAATAACCATGACTTAAACACGCTTCTAGCGCGTTAGAGAAGGTATACACAGTCGTAGGTAGCCGCATCGGAACGTAACACGTTCGCCACGTACTTGAGAAGCTCGTAGCGGAATGCATGCCGTAGCATGCGAGGGACCATAAGTTTTTCCGCGGAAAACGACCTAAATCGTTCCCCTGACGCGTGCCAGTACGGCTGTCGCTATGTTTTCACGTAAAAAGAATTATCGCGCGGAGAAGCGACTAGTCACGCCGTTTCTGTCTTTCTGTCTGCCCCTCCACCCCTCTACCTCCCTGTCTCATCCCTCTCACCTTCTCGCAGGACCTTCATAGCGACTCGCGTCCTTTTCAGCGTACCAATCCGGAACGCGGACGAGCGGTGAAGGGCGTGAAATGAAACTGCGTTACTATTTCATTGTCCGTATCGGTATCCATCCTTTATCTGCCGAACGCGCTTCGGGTCCTCGGACGCGGAATTGATACTTATACTTCGACTGGAAGCGAGGAAATATTGCGTCTGCTAGGGGAAAAAAGTGTTGCAGCCGGTGATGAGTCGAGGAGGAAGCTATCCTACGTTTCAGCGTGCCGAAGAAGTAGGTATTGTTAGATTTTTCTGCGATAAATGCTGAGCACTGACAGTATCAGTATCTTTCGAAACGAGTGAAGCTAGAATCTCTTCTCTGTAATTACAATGATGAAAGGAATTAATTTGAATATGCTACAGATGCAAGTGTTGTAAACGTTAGTTTTGTAAAGTTTTAATTTTTGTATAAGTTTGCAGATGGTATCGTGCCAAATGTAATACGGTTTTAGAATGTAAGTGGAGTTAGAATGAATTCTGTATCGTTCCAATATCGGTAGTCGTTGCGTCGTAGGAAGAACACTTGAAGTCAACTGTGCAGAATCTTCAACGATAGTTGTCAGAGACAAGCATTAAAGTCCTGAAAATCGTCGCGTTCGCTGAGGTTATCTAAAAGAAATCGCCATTATTGCCGCTGATAGAGCCATCGCCGGCTATTCATTGGCGGCTTGGCGGAAGAAAAGAAAGGAGGAGAAGAAAGCCACGATCCCGTGAGGATCCGAAGAACGAAGAAACATCAGCGAAGTAAGGTTGGTCACGGAGAAAATCGAAATTTTTACGATCGGCCATTCCGAGAGACCATTCGATTGGTCAATAAACGCACTCCTTAATTAGAAGGGGGAAATCGTAAAACTGCCCGGGCAGTTTCTTCTTTCGTGACAGATTGAGGTAAGCTCGAAATCCGTAATATGCTTACAAAATAAATGGGCTGTCACGAAGTCGTCAGTCTAAGAGCACAAACTTCATTAAACGATCAAACTACAAAATTACCCTGCATTAAATCTCGAACTACAGTTCTATTCATACACGACCTTCCAAAATCATCAACTTTTCACTTATTCAAATCGCAGTCCATCCCCCCTAGCCAAAAACTTACTCTCGTCTCCCTCGTGAACTCCCGCCACGTGACAAAGTCCTGGCAGGCCATAAACGTCGAGCAGTTATCAATTGCGACGTAAGGCAATCTCCTTCAGGCAGCAGTGTGCCGCATTCAGTCCGTGACAGGGTCGAATTAGCCGAGACTGTGACATACCAGCCGGCAGTCTGGCCAACAGGGCGCCGCTAGATGCTGCGATGCTGTTAGTCTAGGCCGGCAGTTGTGGATGCTGCTGGCTGCTGGCTGCTAGATGCTGGATGCTGCCAGTCTGGTCGGCAGTCGAGGCCTGTAACGAGCAATGCCTTATGCGACGGCGCGTAAACGGTCGCTGGACGTTGGGCTCATGTTCTCATAGCGTTCGCATTCCGGACTCGCGACACTACCGGCGATATAGCCAGGACGATATAGTCAGGACGATATAGCCGGGACGATAGACGCGAAGCGCGCGGTGTCCTGCTAGGTGCCAGGACAGACCGGGATAGGTCGGGATAGGTCGGGGATAGGCGAGGATTGGCCGAAGTAGGCCAGGATTGGCCGGGATAGAGGTGAGGACGAATGTACCATACCGAGTGGCGAGCTCGCCACATTCAGCTTGACAACCGCGTGGCATTGCGTGACCCATTGTCGGGATGATCTACTATTTCAAACGGGCCGGGAGAAAGGGACGATAGCGGAGAAGTGGAAGGACACTGTGGGAGTGCGTCATTCAGCGGACGTCCCGCAGGAAATTGCTGCTTGGGATTGTGCGTCACGCGAGGGTGGCTTCGAAGATACCGTGATTTCGACGCTAGGCCTTCTGAAGAATGTGAAAAGTGATTCAATTGTGTGGGAGAAGGTGTGGTTTCGTTTTTGTTTAGAGATTTTAATGCTTAGAATGGAAAGCGCTGTCATCTATTTCAGAAGTGTCGGTACGGTCATTCTCTGTTCGGAAAGCCAGCAGAACAAAGTGAAACCGTTCTGTCTCTCCATATATATCGAATATATAGAGCTGATTATAAACAAAAGTTCTACAAACAGACGTTTGATAAATTGTACAAATTAAAAAATGTAAAAACAGTAGCGAAAAGCAAAACGTATTTTTGCAATGGAAAAACTGAATGTAACGATACCCACGCAGATTCGTTTTCTGCAGTGAGTAATCAAACATCCATCGATAAATTAAGTTCATTGGAAGTCACTACGTTTTAAAAAACGACTTAAAACAGGTGCGCTTGTTGGCTTTGAAACTGATTTTTTCAATACGGCTTGGACAAATATTGACCCAGACACGTCTACTGTTCGGAACAATGTGGCTCGTGTGTAAGGTTTAATTCGCGGAATTTCTGCAAAAATAGTGATGATAAAAAACGCTCAGTGGCATGGTCGAAGTCCATTGACGTGGATGATTGCGGATCGTCGGATATTCGATGCGAACTATCGGTGGGGGTGGAAAGCGGTTTTCACGAAATTTCGATAATAGTTTTGACAATGATACACAGTAATGAATATATTGACTCAGCGTCGGTTTTGTCATGGAAAATGACGCGAATCCCGTGTAATGACAAGAAATTGTCAAAGGGGAGACTTCGATAATAACCGTGTTATAATGATAGTGACGGGGCGTGTCGATTAACAAACAGCAAACGTCGCAAATTCCACGTCGACAATGAATGCTAAACATCAAATCGTAATTTAGTGTATGCCACTAAATTTCGATCGGCAGCCATGCATATAGAATCCTTTTTGGTATAATTACTGGCTGACGTTTGACCAATATAAATTTTCCGCAAAGTTTGATGGACGGATGGTGTTGGTTGGACTTTCTCTCCCTACTCTCTCTCTCTCTGTCTGAACAGAGGACGTCGTGCAAACGTCTCAGGTAATTGTTCGATAAGCAACGATTAAGCGCTAACTCGCGGCACCAATTTCGCGCCTCATTATTATGCCTCGGATGCTCGCCACTAACACATTCGCAACAGCGAGACACGCAGTCTGATCAGCATGTGTGTGATCCTACACGTACAGGGTGTAGCAGAAGTCGCACTCACACGATCTCCGCTCTAATTTTCTTGATCAGAAAATTAAGTTAACTTACGTCTACCATCCACGTATTCAACCAACAAAAATCGCATTAAAGTTACATTGCATTTTATAAAGGTTTGACGGTTGGAAGAAAAGAGAGCTATCATTAAGCAATTGAGATTCGATGTTCGCGCCAAAGGTGAGAGATGCCGGTCACGTAGGTGGGCTATCGGGTAATTCGCGGACACCCCGTATAGGGATTACTAAACATAACAGGCAAGGAGAGTACATAATTCCCAGTACCCCGCCGTCTGAACCAATTAATAAATTTGTACCGGGTGGCTGCCCGCCACAGGACAAGGTGGCTCCGTCTATTTCAGGAAGCGTCCATTGTTTCCAAGACAATGGCAGCTACTTGGCAGTTAGACTACATTGTGCCGTGCGAAGGGCGCCGTGCGAAGGGCGCCGCCCGCTGCGCAGACCCGCGAACGCAATGTCAGATTAATTAGATTTCGAACTGGATGTGTGTCTATGCGGGCGGCTCGAATAGCCAACTTTCAATATCAACTTTCCAACCTTTCCGCTCTCTTACGATCCTTTCCACCTATCCGAATTTACCTACGGCTTATAGGTCATATTTTAGTTCTGCCTTTCTGTCATTCATTCTTGGCACCTGAACTGTTTCAAGTGTCAACTTGCAGTAGGCTCCTTGCATAGTTGATTCAGAAATATATTTACATACGTTTTGATTCCTAAACATTCCCAAAACAGACAGCAACACAGATACATTGAACGTCTAATTAAATATAATACAATACTGACATCAACTATCTCGAACATACAAAATACCCCTACTCAGTAGAAATGTTCAAAAGACATCCACCTTTCCTGCAAACAATCGCCATTGAACCATTCGACAGAATGTTCGACACTCGCTAGGCTGCCAATTAAAGGAGAGTTAATGAGAGGGCCGGCATAAACAAGCGGAAAATGTCCGTCAAACGTGAAACGCGAAACCGAGCAATCGGGCGTCTAGTTATCTTATCAAGTACTCGTTATCAGGACAATAAGAGCGATGCTCAGCAATGAGAGAGGGGAAAGAGGAGGGAGTGAGGTGAGAAGACGAGAGCGAGAAGGGGTGCGAGGAGGGGTGGAAGTGGGGGGTCGTTGCAGGTGATGTTGAAGGTGAGCTTTTGATTACAAGGCACGCCGGCAAATTTCATTAGGCGCCCTCGTTAGCAGACGAATGGCCGAGCGTTGACGTTTACGAGTCGCCTGAATGCCTCTTCGACCTTTGCATTACATCGTCATGAAGAAAACGGATATTTAAGTGAAAGCAGCGGCCCACCTCTTCGCCCTCCCCACCCCTCTCCACCCCGCTTGCCTCGTGGAAAGCCTCGGGGTCACCGATTGTTCGCAAATCGTTATATAATCCCAGCCGTCGCGAGCTCGTCGTTTCGATATTGCAGCTCGGACTGCTGGCTCGAGCTCGAAATCTTAATTAATCCGAGCCCGCTAATCGAATCGGCGGGCATGCATAATCGGGACGGTATCCAATTTCTTTCCAGAAATTATTTTTTCCGCTCAAGAGAGAGCCTTTTTCGTTATGCGAGAGTTGCCTGGTTAATAGTCAGAGTGCAATAGCTTTAAATTAATAGTTCGGGATGTAATGGGATCAAATTTGTTGCTTATTTATTTGAATATACTAAACGCAGATTTCCACTGGGGAAGAACTTACTTTCCAGTGATATTTCAAAAAATCGGCGAAGGTTGCAATAATCGATCTGAAAATAGAAATAGGAAACTAACCCCCGAACGTTGGACAGATTTAAACTGTAACATTTCCATAAACCGTGACCGGATATCGAAAGACTTCGAGGCACAAAATTCAAGTAAATTTCATTAAAGATCGCAAGGAGGAAGGTCGGTCTCACTCAATGCCGAAATTAAAGTACAAAGCATGGGAGGCGAACGAAAAATAACTTTGCATACCCACCCTTTCTGCACCCTCTTACCTAAACATCCCGCACCCTCCTGCACCCTCTGAGCTACCCTCAGACACCGTTCGAGCTCCGGTGGGTCGAAGCTTACGTTCCAAAAATGAGAAGCCGCGGTCGCGTGGATATTAAAAAAAAGTTAATTAAATACGCTCAAGGAGGAAGGCCGGGGCCTGGTAAAAAAAACTTAATATACGTCAGCCGGCCGTCAAACGTGATACAGCGAGGGTCGAACGGGGCCGGCTGCTGGGGGTTGAACGGGGGTGTGGTGGGGGATGAAGAAGGTGGTCGAGGATGAGGAAAGCTGGATTGCGCGAATTCTTTATCTCCTCGGTGACCGATGTCGGCTCGAATTAAAACGCCATTTCCTATGGCCGCTCCGCGAAAGGACAAACATTTGATCAAATTTGAGGGCTTGGAATGGGGGAGCTGAGAACTAATTTTTGAGCAGGCTTAACGAACGATTCGATGGAATGTCTCAAATGCGACTGACCTGTACTACTTAAACATTACTACCCGTTCGTCGAACCCTCTGATAACGGTAAATACAATTCCCACGCAAACAATGTAAAATATCGAAGACATAGAACCTAGGCAGTAAATTCACGATGACGAAGTAGTATAGGTCAGCGTCTGCCGAAACGTCGGAGGCACGAAGCGCACTCTTACGCAGCCGATTTCGATATGACTCTCTCGCGAAGAAACATGGCCGCTGACCGTGATCGTTGAAGCCTAAAAACCGATAGCTCTCGCGATAAAGGACATGGGGTACGCACAGGACTCGGGGCCATAGGGTTAAACGAGCGAGGATAATTTGTAAGCGGGCCGCCGATCTAATTGCGCGCACGGCCGGACTGATGAAACAATTGTCGGCGCGCGTGCCCCAACACTGGATGCGGCAATTAGCGTCGACATAATCGAATAACGCCTACTCCCGCCGGGCCATCTGTTCGAACAGCGAGCTGCGCCCGGTTATCAAAGACGACCCCCCGCCTCCCCCCACCCGGAAAGAGTCTATCGGAGAAACGGGAAAGCCGCTTCTTTGCCCTTCGTGACGTTATTATGTCAGCCAGTCGGTTTGCTCAAGATCCGGAGGAGATTGAATTAGTCCGGTAAAGATAATGTCAGCTGTGAGCTTGGCTTTATACTACTGATTCGGGCGGGTATATTATATGCTTGTACTACTTGAACTGTGAGTGACGTGCAATGGCGAGTGTTATTACTGGTATCTGCGGAAATTTATATATGCTCAAATCGATATATAGCTGCCGTTGTTGTTGGTTATACTACTGGTATTATACGTATTATACAAGTAAGTGCTATTCATATAAGTTCAATGAAATATATGAAAAAGATGTTGATTTGTATGAATTTTCTCTATTCTTTACATTATCTATACAAAAAAAAATATTAGTCAATCTCTTCAAATACGTAAAATTTATTTCGACAGAATGAATAAAAATGATTTATTTAGGCTTGCAATTTGCGCCAGTTCCATAGCAGTAGAGTTTTCAATACGAATGAAGCTGAGGGTAGCCAGACGTCGTAGCGAGTGAAAAGCGAAGTGCGGGACTTTTCCGAGAGAGAGAGAGGGAGGAAGTGAGAGAGAGAAAGAGACGGAGAGCGCGCGTGCTACGTGCACGTAAATGAACGCATTACAAGGTCGCAGGTTGAAATTTCGAGGCATCGCGCTGGGCAGGGAGTAAGTCCTTCGACGGTCGAGAGAGCTTTTACGTCGGCTTTTAACGTCCCGCTCGGATGGCAATTACGATCGCAACGAGCTGCGAGTGACCTGCACCTCGACTGCACCTACACTACACCTACACTGCACCTCGAATGCACCTCGACTGCATCGCGTGCAACCTCTGCTTTCTCTGCCTTCTCTGCGTCCTGGCCAGCTACGTGCGCATCTAGATGCTATGGCGAGGTGTTGGACTTTCAGACTCGCGATTATCGCGTCGAAACTTTCGACGAAACGATACCGTCAACGATAATCGAACGAGATCATTCTGCGATGTTTTGCCTTGTGTTCTACGAGGGTAAAGCTGTTTTTGATGCTTGCTTTACGGTTATAGGGATATTGTTGCGGTTATGAGTTTGCTTTGGGACGTTCATGTGTGTGCAATGCTGTTGCACGTTTCTATTAAAAGCTGCTGTTTCGACTGCAGTTATTTTATATTGCTAGTTCTATTGTTATTCCTCCAGTGCCTCTCACTATAACTGCTTAGTCAAATTACACATTTTTGTATTTAATTTCTAATTATCTTATGACGTGATTTACATGGGAGACCAAAGTTGGGAGTATTATATATCGTTCGAAAGCATTACCTCCGGAATTTGGCGCAGGACAAAAATTTACAATCGCTGGCCGTTTGTACGGTAAAACGTTCTTCGCCAGGAGCCGCGCGGCGTATAATTTTGAATCGTCCCCCGCGAGGCAATAATTACGACCGGCCGATTTGATACGCTCGCGAATTCGGCGCATTTTCATATTCCTGCATTTGCGTCCACGCGGTGCAACTTTTTAATGTGCCAGTAACGGCTCCCGCGTCTGCCACATTTCGAATTTTAACCCAGAAGTCATCCAAGTAATTTCGTTGCAAACGAAAAAAATGGAAAGACGCAAAATTTGAATAATTTACTGTCTAAATCAGAAATTATTTGAAGGCACAGCCCATTGGTATTACAGACTAATCTACCAATTCAAAGTTCAAATGACAATCGATATTAAATCACGAAGAATTGTGAATTCCCACAATTTCATAGAGTGATCAAGCGCGGAACAGACGCGAACGCGAAAGGAGATGATAGACGCGAAACTGGAGGTAGTGGCGATCGAAAGAGAAAGCTGACGAATGAAAGCTGGAAAAAAAGAGGAATTAAGAGGGAAAGCAGGCAGACGTTACGCGTTCGTAGTCGAGCGCCAGGCGCTATTTACAATTTACATAATACGATTTGCGAGCGTAGGTTGTCGTCGGGCGCGGTCGGAATGGCGTTCCGTGACGGGGGTTGTCGGACGGCGGGGGAGGGGGTGGAAATGAAAAAGGTTGGGCAAAAATGCGAGCGGAACCGGTCGTGGGACTGGGCCGTACGTCAGGTTGAATTCCGCGCCGCAAGAGGATTTTTCGTCCGACCTTCCTTCTCCCGGCATTTAACGTAACAGCTGGCAAGTAATTACTACGGCAACCGGCTGGCGAACGATCCGCAACTCGGAAGCTGAACGGACGGATAAGTGCTGGAAGGAAGCTGCCCGAGAAGAAGCAGGATGCTACTCGCTCGAGGACTATGAGACTCATTTTTCCGTTCCACTCTGCAGTTTGTGAATTGTCGAGAGGTCAGAGTGATGAAGAGCTAGCGAGATACAGATAATCTCCTATTAATAGCACGTGATATGATAGTCTGTAAAATGTCTTTTAATTTAGTGCTAGTGGTATATGAAGAAAAAGTCAATGTAGAAGATGAAAATGCAGGCGGAAAAAATGGGAAGATGTGAACCGGCCCATCCTGTCTACCTTTTCCTCGATTGTTCGACATGGCCCGGTGCAATTTGAGGTCGGGAGGCCCACTTCCCGGAATTAGGCCCCATTCGAGGCCAGCGAGGAGAAGTGGCCACTCTCAAAAGTCTCCTCGGTCGTGGCCCGCATTTTTCTCCGCGACGTACTCGATGCCGAGGAAAAGCATGCCGTCGTAAAGGTGTGTCTTATCTCGCGCCGGCGGAGTGCTCTTCTCAAGGCCACTTATGCAACACAGCTCCAAGAGTTGCGCAACGCTCGCCGATATCGAGGAATGCAGAACTAATTTCGAGCTGAGCGACTCTGCCTTTTAACACGTAACACGTTCGGCGGAATGAGGGTTGAAATAAAAAATGGAGAAGTCAGTCTTCAATTTTAAAAGTAGTTTGATGGAGTAGTCGGGTACTTTTACATTATTGTGGAAGGGTATTTTTAATTCATAAGTCTTAAGTTTCTGGATTTGATGGTTTATTCATTTTTGGTCAGTGTTCGGCACAATGTAAAAATGGGTTAGACTGGATAATCAATATTGTTCACATTAGAAGACACATCCCTTTCCAGAACAAATATGATGAAACTATTACAACCCCCAACATATCCACAGATTAACACCCTTACGTTAAGAGCACCGAGAAGAAAAAGGTCAATTTTGAAACACGTTTCCTTTCGTAGTTGAAAGGCGCCACCCGCCTAACCTTGGACTTTTTTAATTGACAAATCGATCCCGAAACTCCCGTCTCTGGGCCCCGATCGAATTACCTTTTCCATTCCCCCGACGTTGGCTCGGGTCACGAAGACTTTCCCGTCGATAATTACCCGCGAAACTTCCTCCCGCGCGGCCGGATAATTCGATTTCCAGGAGGCAACCACCCCTCGACAACCCCCTCGACAACCCCCTCGACAACCCACTCGACAAACCCCTCGGCAATCCTTCGCCATCTCTCCCTCTCTCTCCCTCTCTTCGTATCCTGCTCTCGCGACCGGCCGCAAGAAGAAGGAAGCGATCGAGACTGGAAATAGCTCATTGTCACGTGTTCGTCCCTCAACCTCGTCCCTCAACCTTCTCCTTCAACCTCGTCCCTGTCGACGATCATGCGATTATCCATCGTTGTAAAACGTTATTACGATTTCACCGCGCTCGAGAATGGTCCGACAGAGTTCGGTTGCATGGGACTCGGAAGGGCTCGAAGGGAGCTCGGAGGGTTGGAAAATGAGGGGTTGAGAGACCGACTTCCGGAAGAACGACTTCGGTTAGTTCTAAGTTTAGCAGGATGTCATTTTAAGTTCGTCTCCTCGTCGTTGTTTGGGAGCAATGCTGATCTTATGCATATTTTCATTTGACTGAAGATACGACGAATTTTTTAATGATACATATGATAATTGATAGGACAGAAAATTATTATTGAGATAATCGATCGAAGAATAGATCTGAGGCAGAATTTATAAAAAACAGATGAAATGCAGTGATACTCAGTATTATGGAAAATATTGCCGATAGAATCCATTAAACTGTAGGAAAAAGCGATTGCGCTTAAAACTGAATTTCTTGAGCCAACCTTAGACAGATCAATGACGAAGAGGTCAAGACTGAAAGCCCCCCCTGGACGATCAAGGTCCAAAACGCGACACGTCCGCTCCCTCGCCGAATCTCATGAAAGCCGGGGACGAGATCTTACTGGCCGGAATGTGTAATTAATTAAGGCTCCCTTTCAATAGAATTCAGAAGTTCTCGACGAAACAATCTCGACGGTATTAAAACGAGCCGACCCCCTTTCACCCCGTCGAGCCCTCGCTCACCCCCGACGCTATCATGGCCGACGGAGCATTTACCTTTAATTAAAGTATCACTCGGTCATTTATTCGAGTGTCCTGCCCGGCCCCGAGACACGAAAAAGAGAAGTCTCAGGTGCCCGGGCCGGATTCTTGCAAATTAAAGTTTTCGACCACCTTCGACCGGCCGGAGGAGTGGAAGAGACGAAGGCGGTTCGAGGGTAGTGAGCTTCGAATAGGGGTTGAAGGGGGCTGCCGGAGGAATGGAGGAGCTTTCCTTTCCCTTCTTTCTCGTTAACTTCGACTCACCGAGAAATCTGTAAGGCCCAAGGCCGTTCCCTGCTCTTCGAGGACCGAAACTTTGGACCACGTGTTAAGCTGTACGATGATGCTTTACAAGGGAAAAATTCGATGCCATTGTGCATTCAACCACCGATTTTTAGTTTCCTTAAATGAGAATGGCGAATTCCTGCGCTGCGAGAGGGAGTTGAATATTGAGTAACTTTAGCGTCCTAGGAGAAGAACGTGTGAGGTGAGAAGGAGTATTGTAGAATTTCTGTGGCTGAGAATGAATAATTTTTAATGTACGTTGGAAGAGAAACGATTTAGGACTGTAATAGGCACATTATTCTTCTAACACTCCACCCCAAACCTGCGTCTGTCAATAGCTCGAACTGTAAATCACGTAAGTCCAAACACGTAATCCCAAAAATGAAACCAATCGAAAACAATATACCCCGCATCTTACCCCAACCCCGAACCGAAGAGCACCCCATCATCAACAACCCCAAGGCACGTCTGCGACATCTTGAATCGTCCGGATTTCCAATAATCCAAGCCCATCCTATGAGCAAAAGTGGGCGGCATAGGAGGTGGCACGCTGGATGTTGAATCGGGGGTGGCAGAGGGGTGGCAGAGGGATGGCAGGTGGGGGTGGGAGTGGGGTGGCTTGAGGGGTTGAAAAGTGGGTGGCGTTCCCAGCGGTGCCGGACTATCGGCGCGCCCCGCCGCCATTATTTTCAGCGACGTGGCGCGTTCGTTCTCCATGACGTTAAATTCTAGATTCAGGCTGGCAAACGTATTGCGAGATACGACAGCGGCTCCCGGGCGACGGATAAGAGAGCGGGGGACGCCGGGACGCCGGGACGCCGGGACAGGGAAGGCGCACTATTTTCCCGAACGTGACGGAGTTCGAGGGAAATTCGTTAACTTCGCGTCACCGAATTGCGCTTATCTCCGGCACTCACGCGTCGGCCGATCGAAAAGTCGAAGGGGGACGCCATTGTAACGTAGACTACTACATGTATGCTAAGAGCGAGGGAGACGGGGCGAGAAGATGAACCGGAAAAATGGAGGGCGCAGCTGAAAGCTGCGATACGTCGCCGACAATCGATTTCGGTGTTATCAATCTGTTTCGCGGATGGTATGTAAGGAGGAACCGCTGATCGAACAGTTCGCGCCGTTTGTTACGCTCGATGCGAGTCGGGGCGAGTGAAGGCGAGTGAAGGCGAGTGAAGGCGGAGTACGTGACGAAATTTGCACGAGCGACGGGAATCCGGAATTGGAGCGCGATTGCGATGCAGAGTTTTCCGCTGTTTTCTTCCCGATAGGCACGCAACTTGAATTTTCCTACAAAGGGCCTCTACGAAAATATTCCCAGATGGCATTGCGGAGTGTCGTAACGGTACTTGTTCATCGATTGCCTCGGAATTTTTTGCCTAAAGCTTCCGTAGATAGCATACTAATGTCGAAATATACAGTTACATCAGTCTTGTCCAAAATAAGACAATTGGAGAATATTAATGCAATTCATGTATTGTCAGAGAAAACTAATATTTTCCAACGATTCGCTAAATAATAATTGGAAAAGCGTCGACATTCAACTCTAAGATAGAATATTCCACAGATGGCTGCAGCGGATGAGACAAATAGATTCGAAAGGCGTTCGAGAACGCTTTGCGAATTCGGAGGCAGGAGGAAGTGTTAGGGTTAAGCGGGAAGCGAAGAGAAGGGGTGGAAAGGGCAGGCTCGACTCGCACTTTCCGGTGAGAATGTACGGAGAGCGGGTCATAGCGCGTCGTCTATCTATAATGAAATCTCGAGCAATATTTTCATCGCGGCTGTGATGTCTCATGCCGACGGCAGGGCGAAAATTCCGCGCTCGCGAGCGAAGGAGAGAAATAGGGAGAGGAAAGCGGCAGTCGGAGAAAGGGAGCGGGCCTGAGTTAAGGTTCAACAGTCGGCGACATTTTTATCCGACCCGATTTTCAACTTTAGCGCAACCTCTCCTGCCCATCGTCGATCTTCCAATAAACCGGCGGAAAGCGGCACGTTTTTCTATTCGCAGCACTCTTTTCCCATTTGCAACTGGTCTGCCAACCTGTGTTCTGGACGAGGTTCACTTTGATTTCTTGCCATTGTATTGGAAATTATAAATCTGAATAATGTTTGGATTATTCGCAAAACCTGTGTCCAATAATTCAATCTTCTACCAAAGCAGGTTGATGTTTTATAATTATTCTATTTTCTATTTCACGCATTACAAACATCGACAGTTGTTTAAATCGGAGTTTAAGTTCTTTACCGTTCACCCATATTAAGTAGCAAGTCCATAATCTTTTCCCGCTTTCCAACACACGATCAGAAGGAAGCCAACAATTTTGAACATTCCACCCCGTTCATTCCATTAGTCCCAACTGGGCCGAAACGAATAGGGATACTGTCTGCCGCGAACGGCTGAAATTGTTAACCCTTTCGCGGGCAAGACTCAATTACTCCCACCCTCCGCCTCCCTCCGCCGCCCTCCGCCGCCCCTTAGCCCGGTCTCGCGGCTCAGTACACGCGCACCGAGCACACTGCCGTAATATCCCGTCCGCAAAGAGATTCCTGACTAACCCTGGCGCTGACTCAAGAGTCTGAAATTCCAGCGAGCGCTGCCTTAGTTGGAACTCGAGGCCGCGATCGGTTATTCGGTTAACCGGTGGCCTCCTCCTAAATCCTTCCCTCTATCTTAGCGTTTTAAAGGAGCCCGAGTAATTTTCCCTAACGCTTCCTAGCTCCTATCCAACCCTCTTCAACCCCCTTCAACCCTCCAGCCCCGCCAACCTTCGCGATTGCCGGTGATTGAAAACCATCCGGCACGCTTTTTTTCTTGAAGCCGGTAATTAAAGGGGAAAATGTTAATCAGCGAGGGGGGCAGTCGGTGAGTTCGGTCGTTAAGGGGGTGGGGGTGGAGACTTGGGACTGAAGATGTTTCGGGGCCGCCGAGTAAGCAGCAAAGCATCGTAACAAGCTTGGTAACGAGCCGCACCGTGCTCAATCAATACCGAAAATCTGGCCCCGAGCGACCGAGACTTAGACAGAATGGACGGAGGGGGGAGGGTAAATTCGAAACGGCGCATTGCTTAACGTATTGAACATTCTAACAGGGTGGGATTGAGGGCGACGTGCGGCGGGAGTCGGCGGATCGGTGGGAATCGAGGAGGGCGGAAGTACAGGGACGCGATACGTGCAATATTGCTCGATGCTGGCCAGAAGTTTGCCTACTTGATGGCTATGAATATTTAATGCTATTTTGAATCGCTTGTCAATGGAAACGACAACCTGCCATCCTACAACAGTACCAACCGTACCTATATATAAAAACATTATCATTACATAATTTCTCTCAATCATCTATGGTAGTTTGAAGGATCTGGAACTGTCAGAATCCCACTAAATGACCTCATTTAAAAATCATCGACATTATCCGAATAAAACGGAAATCCAGACACAGAACCGCATCGTAAGAGGTGAAGTCTGAGGCCGACGGAAGAGTGCGAAACAAGAAGAGAGCCGGGAGGACGAAGTGGGGCCTTGAAGTGCTGGGCAAGGGGAGGTGGGAAGAGGCGGAGTAGGAAGAGGAAGACTGAAGAAAGGCAGGAGGAGGAGAGGGAGGATAAAGAAGCGTTCACCTTCAGCCGTGGCGATGGTCACGTTACAGGGATAGGACTCTCGCGTGCGCCGCGGCCACAATAATCCCCTTCTGGAAGATGAATCACCCTGTCGGCCGTCTCTCAGGACATGGCGCAGACGTTGGCCGGATGAAAGAAGGAGTCTGTCTTGCGGATCGTCCTTTCTGCCCCGTGCTTTCTGTTCGCGCCGCTTGCCGACGAAAGGATGGCTGCAGGGGCTGGGAGGGGCTAGGAGACTGAAAGGTGAGGGGGGTGAGAAAATTACAGGATCTGTCCTCTTTTCGCTATGGAGTCAAATGTAAAGCGGAGCTGGACTGAATGTTGCGAATAACGGGAAACAGATCAAAGCGGTAGCAGTTTCAAGTGACGTGACGCGGCAGATATTGGAGAAAAATCTTGCGGGGGAGACATGAAAGGTGTAAGAAAATGAGATGCTGTAACGTAAGGTGGTGTCTCTCAAATATTACGTACAGTCATCTTCCGAACAGGTTAAGGGAGTATAAAAGATGCATCGTTCCAAATTGAATTATATTTAAGTAACACTGCATTCAAAGAAACCGCATTTGGCAGAACGTAACAGCGAAGGAAGAGAATTGAACGGACAGAGCCTAATAAAAGGCTGAGCAGAATGTTGGCTGGCCGTCGGGCGTGCCTCCGGTACAATTAACTTAATCGCGGAAATGTTCAGTAGGAAAATGCCGGATGAAACGCCGGGAGGTAAAACACGGCTGAGTCAAAGTCGCGGCGGGCTAGACCGTGCCCGAAAACAGTAAATGAAACGCCAGGTAAAATGCCAGGTGAAATGTTCGCCGCAATACCGAGCGAAGATGGCAGGCGAGATCCAGGATGAAGTGGCAACCGAAAACTTAAGTGAAACGCCAGTTTGCAGGAGTCTGGAAAGTGAAGAGGGTCCTATGAGCTAAACTCTGCAAAAACGTTTGCAAACGAAAAAATTGATCCGATTTTTTGATGATAACGAACAGATACGTGATTGCAATTATCCTTGATAGTAGGAACAAAATAATGAGCATCGATGAATGTTCGTAAAATATATCGAGGTATAGGTACATCCGACTATAATGTGGAAGTTGAAAAGTTTCGAGAAGTAAAAGATTTCCCTATAGAATCCTTAATGACACTATAACTTTAAAAGAGACCGCGACCGAATCTCTGTACTAACCAGTCTCCTCATATCGACTAAAACCCTTTGCAAAGTATTTGCTGTACATAAAAACGTAATGAGAACGATAACTCCCAATACGAAACGAAAAATTACGGAAAATAGGTTAACGCTTCTGAAGGCTGTCCAAAGGCCGAATAAAAAGTGGGCAGATTACACGTATACAAAACTATGGCCGTTTGGCATAAATCGCGAAGCCGGAGTGACACGTATCAATCCGCGGGTAAAGTCGAACAAATTTTTGCCAAAGGACCGGTCGGCAGACTGTTTAATGATGTTAAAAGAAGGAAATTGGCCGTCGGGTGGTGGATGCGGGGTTGTGGGGAGTCGAGGGTGGCCAATCCGTGGACAATCAATAGCCCGCAAGGCAGCTAGCGATGAGCGGCGTGCGTGAATATTCAGGACGCTTTTTTCCTTGTAGCTTTTAGCGACGCTCACGCTCGGCTTAGCAGGGTGTACGTACGTGGGCTTTCACAAAGTGCTTCATTCGCTGTAATTCAGCGAGCCGAAACGGGCCAAACGAAGCAGAGTGGACGATATACTCGCGCGGATACGTGCTCCGCCGACCATTCCTTCTTTCCACCCCCCTTTCCAACCGCCCCTCTCCACCCCCTACTCACCCTCTTTCTCCCGCCAGCCACGGCGGACGACCCTCTCCCCTTTTTTCTCTCCTCGCATCTCGCCCATTGTGACGTTTGCGCGGCCGAAATTCGAGCTGGATATCAGAATTTCACCCCAACCATCCCTCGGACCATCCCCCGGCTGCAGAACATTTTTTTCTTTTCCCGCCTTTCCGCCTATTCTCTTTATGCTCCCGCGGACTATTGCTGGCCTCTTTTTTAAGATCTTCTCCTGCTTTTTTTGCCGGGATGAACCCACGGCGATTGCCGGAGACGATGCGGTGACCTATCGGCTTGTTACTGGTAGGAGCCGGCGATCAGCTCGATATTGGGGGGATTGTATGGGTCGAGGGTGTAATCAGATTGGGAGTGTTTAAGGTACACCGTTGTTCATAGCGGTGATTGATTCAGATGCGATTGTCTGGGGTAAAAGGATTGGTGAATGCTGTTTCAGACTAATGGTAGATTTCAAGTTACTATTTTCTTCCATTTAATAACTGAATCTAAATAGCTTTTCAAGTTTCAAAACTGCTGACTTGATAGGTTTTCATAGACGATTGAAAGTTCATAGATTATAACTGCTCTGAAGTTTTCAATTAAATAAAAATATCCGAGCTGAAATTGATTGGTCAGTATTGCTATCAGTTATTACGAATTAGAAGAAATATCGAATCTATGGTGCCAGAAATTCAAATATCAGTGTTTTAAAGAACGTAAAAATGTTTTATTATAATTTACTCCAGTATAAAACCAACAGCAATGCGATCACTAGACCGTCACGTTGTTAAATGTTTCTAAATGGAATATTATCTGTTGCAGGTTATCGCAGAAGCTGTGCTTAGGTGAGAATATTAGATTGAGTGGAAGAAAGGCAGCAGGCGACCAGAATTCGACGTCGAGGAATGCGATATTTGAGGCGGCAGCCGGCGGATTTCAGGGTGAAAATTACCGGAAGTAGTACAAGATCGTAATTTCTGACTTTGATATGAGGCTGGCTAAGAAGCTCAAGTCTTTCCAAGTGACGTCGTTCCTTCGCCTAGGCACTTCGGAAAACCTTCCGATGCGACCTATTTCCAGGAGGGCGGAATGGAAGAAGGGGTGGAAAAAGGGAAATATCATAAAAGAGCGCATCCGGGGCCGCGACACGTCCCACCTGACAAAATCGCAAATTTCTTTAATATTACGTTGCTCGACATTCGACTGGCTTTGCACATCGTTGGCGAACATATTTTTTGAGCGACGCAGCTGAGAGAGGCTACGTGCCAGGGCAATTATTTACGATCGAGCTGAACTCGTTGAAATTCTGCCACAAATTGCATTTTAATTATCACACACTTCCTCATTTTGTATTAAGATTTGTTTCCAATGACCGGATGGAAGCAATTAATTATCACACACACTTCATAATTGAGAATCGTACAGAATAATATGAATATAGTTATGATCAAATTATTAGATGAAGGAAGTGAAAGACATGAAATAGTACATACATTTGGTATACCTACTCTCCTACCCTCTACATGCATTTTATTATTACTTTATCAACGCACAAGACAGAAACATATCGACGTCAGAACCCGAAATAAATACTCCGGCCATGAATTTCAAAGCCTGTGAAACATCGCTCCTAAAGCCCAGTAATTTCCCAGTGAAAAGCAACTGAAGACAAGCTCTCTATCCAAGGAGACAAAAAGCAACACAGCCACTTCGAACTTCCTCCAGCCCTGCATTTAAGCCATTAACAAAGAACAGAAGCGGCACACGGATCAGCCTCCGAACAAATTCTGCGAACAAATTCTCCTGCCGTCCGGCAACACGCTCCTTCAGCCCCCCCCCCCCCCCGCCCTCCGCTGTTCCTCAATAACAACATTCGAAAGGCATTATCCGTGGCGGTGCCCGCGAGCAATAGGATCGTTTTTGATCCCGGCCCGATCGTTTTTAGCCCCCGACGACGATCGAGTCCTGCGGAAGTTCGGGAATGCTCACCGCAAGAAGCGAGACATTGTAGATCGCGTATTTGCGGATTCTGCGAGAGCTGTTTTGCCGCGAGAGCCCGCGGTACCCTTTGAGACGAGCGTAGACCGTATTCCCCCGTTTTATTACGCTCTCCGTTTCCTTCCCGCAACCCGTTCCCCAACCCCTTCCCCAACCCGTTCCACGAGCCGCCATTCTCCGTTCCGCGTCGCGATTATGCTCGGCCAGTATTTGAATTCATTTTGTTGATAGCGGGAGCAGGATCTTTCGCTCGGTCGGAATTGGCAAAAGCGGTTCGCGGGCATTAAGGATATTGCGTCCGCTAGCCGCACATTGCCCAGGGGGAGGGGGAGTGACGTGATTTTTGACAGGCCACACCGAGCATGTCGCGAATACCTCTTATTTTCTGTTCTCGATCCTGCTTTCGTCCACTGATTGCGGCTTTTCGGCCGTTTAGCTGCTTTTCAGGTTAAAAGGAGCCTTGACGATTAAATTATATTGAGCTAATAGTGTTGGGGATATTGTTGTGGTAAATTATTGGTCGTAGCTATGAATGAAAATCGAGGAATGTATATGCCTTTAATTGTTTCTTATTATTTATAAAGGAGTAAAATTGTTTAGGTGAATCAGTGCAGTCATCATTATCGAAGGAACTAAAATTATCTGCTGTGCCATACTCAATCAGTCAATTCGATTACTAAATATCCAACGTCACTCTGACTATCTGATGATAAAATATTTTTACCGTCGTTGCATAGCTAACAAGTCGGATACTGTCACCGAATCGGATAAATATCGGAAATACGTACGCTCGCTGCCAAGTCGCTTGAATAGCGTTTGACTCTTTAACGAAGTTGAAAATGTCTCGATCGAAGGTAGTAGCGAAGAGGAAAAAATGAGAGAAATCCATTTTTGACCTCCATTCTACAGCTAGGAAGTCTACCGTTGGGAGCAAATCGAAAATCGAAGAAACGTGCGTTCACTGTCAAGTTCCTTGAATAGCGTTTGACGCTTTGATGAAGTTGAAGACGCCTCTCGGAAGGTGGAAGTCGGCCTCCGAGCTGAAATATCTGAATCGGGAAGTGGCAAAGAAACGGATTCGTTACTCGCGGCCATCGATCCGCGAGTGTACAATTGAGAACGTTCAATTACCGTGCGCCGCCGGCTGCAGGTGTTCTCAGCTCACTGAGAACTAATTACCAAGTACGACGTCCTCGATAAAGAAAGAGAGAGCAGAGAGCGCTGCTAAGAGGATAGCCAGACGAGGGAGCGTTGGCCGGAGAGAGATGAGGACAGAGATGAAAGGAAGCGAGGGATGGCTGCATGCGCAGAGAGGGAGAGGTAGAAGAGGAGGGAGTGGAACAAAAATTGAAGACGTCAGGAAATTGGATAGAGAAACTATCATAAGGTGAGGGAGAATATTATTTCGCAAAAGTAAATTTCTGTAACGGCAGAGTAGGGTAGGGGAGGATCAAAGAAATGGCTGTGGTAGGTATTGGTTAGTTCAATCGGAGGAAAACATGGGAAGTATCAGTTATTAAAATAATCGAATTGTCTGTTTCCCTGAATAACAGGAACGAATAATATTACGTTACCAATGGACGCAAGTGTTATTTGATAGTAAATGCAATAAATATTTATGCAGTAACGGCCGATGGCACTATCATATCGGATAAAATTTAAATAATGTACGACTGAATTACATAACACTGAGGTACTGCTGGGTGGAAATGTGAAAGGAAATAAAAATGACAATTGCCCAGAAGAAAATAGAAATTTCCGAGAAGCGAACTGAATGAACGAACCGGGCTCCGGAGGGCCTTTTGACATTCAACCCCCTCGAGAGCCACCCCCTCCTAACCCGGGGCCCGCGACTTCCCTCCGGGGATGAGCAGACTCATTGTGTATAATTAACGTTTCATTAATGGGCATAATGAGCCGCAAGACGCGGCGAACTTCGTCTCCGAGTCGTCGAAATCAGAGAAATCGGAGTGGCCAATTAGAAGACGACGCGGGCAAAGCCATTTCGGCATTTGATATCGCAAGCTGGCGTGTGAGTGTCTGTCTAGTCGATAACTAGAAATTTGCGGCCGATTTAACTTGACGCCCGCCAGTGAGTTCGGTTCGACGACTTTCCTTTGTCAATGATTATTATGATTATTCAACGTCCTTTTGTCTTGACTATCCCAATATATTGCATAAATAAATGAACATGAATTTAAAGTATTCTATACATTGCTCAATATAAATTTAATAAGTAATAACATTCTGTACTTTATTAACACTTCAGTTTTTATAGGTTTGGTGATTATGAAACAGTAGAAGCAATAATTGAAAGATATTTGAAATTGGTACTAAATCAAAAGTTTTTTACGTATCTCAATTAAGGTAAACGTCGTGAAAGCTGTGTGAACTAAAAGTGAGGGTTCAAAATTGAGTAGGATCGTAAGGTGTGAAACATTTTACTAGACGAGGCTAAAGTCACTAAAGTCACCAAGACGGGGAGAATCGTTTCGTTGGCAGAACTGAATCGATAGCCGGCTGTCCTTTCCTTCGCGCCTGTGCTTTCGAGTCTGCGCATTTTCGCGACATCGCTCCAGCTTTGCAGACATTCCAGCATTTAAAGGCCACATTACGTTTTGGGTCTGAGGTTTTCCCATTTCCCATTTTTGTTAATTGGCCCGACGAAAATTCCTTCGTTCGTTCAACGAATTTAGTCGAGTATGTTTCTCTGCTTCTACAAACGCTTATATTACATATACTGATGGTTTGTAAGTGGTACGAGTCGCTTATTTTCGAAACCAAATATCAGATGTTACAAATGTTTTTGCAATTCATGATCCTACTACTGTGAAATTTTATTAAATAAAGTGAGAAACTTTTTTCTAAGAAGTACAGAACGGAGAAGAAATTCGTCTAAATTTATCTCAAATAAGAAACGTATTTATTAATTTAATTCATAAAATACCTCAATAAAAATCGAAAAATGAACATAGAAATATAATATCTTGGTGGGTTATTCAGTTTCCTACAGCAGCGCGCCTACGACACATATACACGTCCCATAAAATTTCTACCTAATAACGCACAGCAAACGACTCTCGATATTTCACTCGGCCAAACTGATGTCCCTCACTCCGTCACTCGTATCATCCACAAAAAAACCCTGTCCCCCTCATTAACGCAACCCAACGTACAATCTGTCCTCCAAAACGTAATAACATCCCCCAAAGATCGAAAGCCCGCCTAAAAGAAATAATTTCGCAAAGTATGACACATACAGCACCTCTTGATCGATGCCTACTCTTTGTTTCAAGAAAAGAGCGCTCCTACGGTTGTCATGAAAACAAGGTCGACGACAGAAGACTCTTCGGACACAACAGTAAAGGAAGGTTCCAGTATGAGTAGAACGCGTATAAAAGGAATACAGTTTCGTGATAGAAGGAGGGCCAGAGCGAAGGCAGTACAGGGTCGTAAGAGAAGTGCTACGGCAGAGAAGGAAGCGGCACATTAGGACTGATCCGAGCGTACAGAAGCGGCCTTTATCGTACATAAACATTATACACGATATGAAAGTAGGCGAAAAGTCTGACATCGGTCAACTGCTTCCCTTTCGTCCTGCGAAGCCTTCCTCGCTTTTCCTGCGGCCGTTCTCGCTTTCGGTTCAGTCGAGACCCAGCCACGGATGTCGGGCGCGGATGTCGGCCGTGGATGTCGGCCGCACTTTAATCCGAGATGAAGGCAAAACGAGCCGGCACAAAGAGCCCTGCGAGAGGTCGCAGTTCTGTCCGATCTCGTGAGGGAGTATGGGATAAAGGGTGGCTGCGACGGCGAAAGACAGAGAATGCGAACGGGACGGAGGGCGAGGACGAGAGTATGCGAGAGGGAAGGAGAGGGGAAGATGTCGGATTGGGATGACACACGCAGCGTAGTTGAGCACCTCTCGGAGAGTGCGATAATTTCCACGATAAAACCTGCTAATCAGCTATGGCAAAGGCTGGCTTTCACGCGAGCCCTCACCGTGAATACGGAAGCGAGGAAAGGTGAGTTTTTCCAGAAAGATATGAGAATGACGAGCCGGCGAGATTGTTTAGTCGGGATGAGGCCAACTTTTTTAAATAGCTACCGAGTATAATAGTCAGAGTTCGATTAAGAACTAGTTTGGACATTACTTTATCGACTGTCTGTTCAATAGATTTTTCACAGCTGTGTATAGCATTTTAATATCATTCGCATTTCATGAACAAACGAAAACAGGTAGCCGTTGAACGTTATAGGAAACGTTGCTTTAAAAACAATTTTTTATACGTTTAGCTGCGTTCCACAAATTTGATTTCAATATGAATTCTAAAATAAATTTCAATGTGTGTTGAATCAAAGACCAATCAACGAAGTATGATTTTCCAACAAATTAAAGCAGACACCGTAAAAAATCAACACTCCTCTAACGACCCTGATCAACGAACAATCGAATAAGCATTCTAAAATCAGATTCCAAGTTTAATCAAATAAAAGAACGTCATAAAAAATATGGCTTTCGATGAATCATCCGCAATCCGATACATTTACGAACGCTCAGAGGCTGCCTAAACCAGTCGACCCAAACTGTCTCCCAGTACCAAACTTAAACTGCTACGAAACCGAAAAACATGACCAGAAAGAATAACGGTCCCAAATTGGAAAGGGATACATTTGATAGGAGATTGGCATAATAGGGTAGAGTCAAAATTCGTGTCGTCAGGTACGCAGGTTAGGGCAATGAAAGACACGGGCGAAAATAAGATTGAACGCTCTTGGGACGAGGGAAAGGGACGGTAGGGTTGAAAAAAGCGCAGAAACGGTATGCACGGTCGGTGGGTAGATTCGGTATCCCGGGGCGTGGGAGAGAGAGGTCCGATGCCGTGTGACGTACGCTGCACGGCTCGTTCGGGCTGGAAGTGTAACCCGCAGAATCGACCGTGCAGAGTGGCGTCTCTGGCGTCGCGGTGCGCGAGAGCTTGCGGAGCTTTTCATTCCCGTCCCGTAGTCCGTCTCGCAAGCTTCGAGACGTCGCCTCGTGCGTCCGCGCGCGCCGCTTTTCCGACCTAGTCGAACCTTCAAATTCGTCCGCATCCGCGTATTTTCGCGAGAATCCATCTTTCACCTCGAGCCCAGGCATTTTCCTTCGTCGTCGAGGCCAAAATCCGAGCCTGGAGTTGGTCGGAGTTGATCGGAATTGCTTTGGAGTTCCGAATTCGTGTGTCCCTGTTTCGCGAGTGAAGTGGAGTGCGTTTGAGTCGAAGAGAAGAAGTCGTGCTTCAAGGTGAACGTGTACGTTGGATTAGGTGGCCCGATGCTCTTGTGGCGAGGTGGAATGAGGGAGTTCGTGATGGGGAGGTAGGGGAGTAGCGAGAGCGGAGGTCAGAGTTCGACAGCCGGCGCTGAAGGTTTGAATGTTGACTCGGCCTTCGGTGCGGGAGGATTCTTTGGGATTTGGCTGGATTATATCGCAGGATGATCTTTGCGCGCGAGCCATCGCGCGGAGTCCTGCCAATGGCAGGAGAAGGATGCGAAGGATTCGTGGCAGGACTCTGTGTCTGTTCAGGGTCAGGCCTGTGAGTCGTTGAATGACCGATGTGCTTCGAATTATTCGAATCCGGAGATTCGCTTCTTTTACGTTCGGCTGTGTTGCCTCGAGGCAGAAGGTGAGGATTGAGGGCTGCGATGTCGACCTCCGTCGGCTGAGAGTTCCGAATTTTCGAGTGTCACTTCGGCGCGCGATCGCAAGGTCAACCTGATACCGGAAGTGAGGATCTACAAGTGGAAGTGTCGAGATTTTGCCGAGTGTCGGGCGGCTGCGAGTTCTTTCGTTCGTTAACTGTATTCTTTCGTCGAATTCGGGTGTCGGTGTCGCGTTCGGGCTGCGGATCCTAATTTTTTCGCGAGTTTCCGGGTGTGAGGTGATCTTGGATACAGTGAATTTCTCGTTTTGGGATCCTCGGTCGTGCGTGATTTTTGGATCCGGAATTGTACGGCTTCGACACTTGATGCCAGTTTGGATCCTCTTTTAAGTGGACCATTTCTCAATTTGGGAAGAAGCAAGGATTTTCACCGGATTGAAAAGCACAGCCTCAAATTTGGGAAAGCAAGAATCAGATGCGAGGGAAATTTGTCAGATTCCCGGATCGTTACAAGCACATTGCGGATCATTTTCCCCTTTTGACCCTCAACAGAACTCGCTCGAATATCCTGGATTTACTGCAGTTTCCAGTTTTCGAGGCAGGCTATCGCCAAGCTCAGGGTTTCGAATTTCGGCAGAATTTTCGCTGTCCGATCGTTGGTGGAATCGTAAGAATCGGTCCGTTAACAGAGGGAAAATTCCGATTCCGGAATAGGGGGAGTGAACTTTGCGAACGAGACAAGGGAGTGTTCAAATTGAGCAGCTTTGAGCTTTACTCTCTTTAACGTGTCGTTAATCCACTAATTAAAACTCGACACTGGGAGGAATACGAGGCATGAATTCCGGGATTTAGCCCTGAACGAGGATTCGTATCGTGCCAAGTGATATCGCTATCGGTTTACGGTTTCGATCGTTGTGCGCGGGTGTAATGATGTAAAATGTAACCGGTTTGGTGCGTATGTGTGCGTTCGACGAAGTGTCTAGGAGTGTTAAGCATCACATTTCTGGATTTCGGAGTACGTTCGACGCGAGCAAAAGGTGAGTTACAGACTGTACTGTGCCTTGGTTTAGGATGACAGCTGCTAAATTTGCGAAAGGTTACGTAGTTCTGAATTAAAAATATGTACATTTCAATGACAGGTTATGAATTAACGACAGAAGTTACTCGAAAGATATAATTGTACTGTGAAAGTGGAATGATACTACCACAACGTTCGAAACAATCTGAAAACAGTCAACGTTCTCGACCTATTCAAAAAACGAAATCAACCTTTAGTTTGCCAAAAAGTACACAAAACTCAATACCCACGCGGTTCTGAAAAAACGTAAATATAATTCAAATATGATTACGATGCCCTTGTAACAGTAAAACTGGAAGTGACTATTCGAATAATACCTGTTAATAGTGGAAAGACACAGTATCACATATCGATATTAGAGACCATCAAATAATCATAAAGAAATTATTTACATATATTAACATTCCATGCAGTTTTATATACCGACAACGCCAAAAGCCCTATAATAGCATACTGTCGAAAGAAAGTTACATAAATTATTCACTTTACTCTAGCAAGCGATTCGAAAGCAATGACCGTTCTCGTCGAACGCGGAACAAAAGAACGCAACCTTTACGGCGCTCGGTCGTGCGTGCGCGGCGGATGACAAATCGTCGAAAATATCGTGGAAAATGTGGAAAATATCGTCGCCCGCCGGCCGGTTAACGAACGTAAAGAGGCCGGATCCGCGGAAACGCAACACGTTCGGGGAGTGCGCGCGTACACCCCGGGAGCAAATTATGATTTATAGAAGCCGGGGCGCGGCAAGAAAGTGTTTGAATTTATTGCCACGGCCATGCTTAATGCAACGGGACCGCGGACAGTGATGGATACTGCCCTCGGAGAGTCGTTCCCCGGGCTAAAACTTTCAGCGCGTCCGCGTCAAACTGATTTCGGTGTCGCATGCCTAGCCTGGAACACGCACCCATCGTCTCGCATCCTGCGCGAGAAACTTTTCCCGCCGCGAACTGTGTCGAGAACCGCCCGATCACTGTTGGTATCCGACGATTAGATCATTCGACCGCTTTAATACGGATAATGGGCGGCAGGTGGCGCTGATTGATTGATTCCGGGAGCACTTGATCTGCTCTATGTACTGTCATACGCGAGTTTTCGACAATAACCTAAATCTTGCCAAAAATAATGTACTGTTTACCTTCGTTCGATTTAGTTATTTCATGGTTATGTATCGAAGTCTGTCATGACGACACGTAATAGGGAGAAGTTTAAACAAAGACTGAATTTCGACGAAATTAAATTGCAAGAATTCTAGTAATAATGAGGACATGATATAAGTGAACAGTATATATTTACGTTACCACTGTTGTCCATCTATACATCGTATTACATCGCATTCTTAGTCACAGAGTACCGTGATACAGAAAGGTTAACCGTACATCGTCAATTTCTACACCGCTTCATATTGAATCGCGTTATACGAATGTAACCTGCGTATCGTCTCCACCATCAGGTACATGCGCACTGCACATAGAAACACGACAGATATGACAGAGTACGCTTTCTTAATTCCCTTTACAGTAACCGTACCGTGCGCTGATATTCTGTCTACGCTCGCCTGAGTGTCTTTCAGCTTTAATCTAGCAGAAAATCGTAAGCATTGCAAAGCGTTTGACGAATGTGAATTGAGAGACACGCGAAGGTCGTCACGCATAAGATGAATCGTATTACTCACCGGTAGGCATTCGAAAACAGGGTACGGACAACGTTCGGATGGTCGGTCACGTTCCATCACACATTCTGAAGCAGGATCGCCTTCACGAGTCGAACAGCAGTTCTCGTTCGGCGGCAAATTCACTGTCAGTCAGAGCACCAGAACACACGCGAAACCGAAAATTCACTTAATTTTGACGGAGCGACGCGCGGATGACACTATTTTGTAAACGACGCCGCGAAAGTGGCGCCAGCGAGTGTCAAGCGGTGGAACTGGGAAGTACACTGTTTGAAGAAGTTTGAACCCGGAAGTTGCGCCCCACTGACGCTGTGCATTGTCGTTTGAAAGTTTTTCGTGCGCGTATCGGTACGTGGAAAAATTGGTGAATTTTCGGGAATTTCGAGTGATTTACGGTGCCAGGAACAATGGACTATGGTGAATTCGGTGGATGGCGTGAGTTTGCTGCTGTTCTTGGTGAGAGTTCGAGCGTGGGTGGCGAGTTTGCTGAGATATGTGCTGAGAAAGGTGACTGACCGACTGACGCTTGCCAATGCATTCTTTCTAATCGTCTCGGTGAGTGCCAAATATTATGAAATTACAGTCATGTCACGAGCTATATGAACAAATTCGCAATGCTACATGATAACCGGATGATAAGGAACGTGATATGAGCGTTCTTGCAATGTACCCATACATGTCGTAATGCATTCCATCTACTGCTTAAACATAACCAAACTTTCTGCTGCACTGGTACCGGTAATTATGAAATGAATCCCCGCGAAAAATTTGCGAAACATCAATTGGATATAATGATCGAAAGTAATTACTCGCAGCTGTAACTGAGATCACTTTTACAATCACCCTGCCAAATTTATCATTTGGACAAGAATCTGGTTAGATATACGTTATACGTTCGAGGCAGAAAGAAATTCTGGATCTGCACACTGCGGAATTTTACCTGACGAAATTCTGGACGTAATGAGGAATTGCATTTCCATTCTATCGGTAGAAGGCTAGATTTACGATTACGCATTTGGCTCGGTGGGAAAGTTGGCCGCGGCGTAATTAGATTTCCGCTATAAGCGCGTGCAATCTGTAAAATTTCAATTAACCATCCGGCGAGGCAGCTTCCCGCGTAAATCGAGGAGGCCACGTTTCGGCGTTAGAATTCTTGCCCTAACTATTCTAATCGATTATGCGGCGGAGTACACGCCCGTTGCGCGGCTCGCAGATTAGCATTCACGTAGGCAGACGCGCCGTTAACGTCCCCTGGCCCCGGACTGAAATTATAATTAAAATTAGCGGCAGGGCTTGATTTACGCTTAATTTGCCCGAAAACGCGGAAACTGAAAGTTGCCGAAAGCTTTAATGCGCCGGTAATATTGTCGAATAATTTACCGCCAATCGATTTACGCGCGGCTAGAGGGTAGGTATTACGTGTCGGAAATTCGTGTGCTCAAATTTGCCCGGCGGCGGGTAAATTTTTGTAACGTGTAACGACGAAGGCGCACGGTGCGTAAGCAGGAAGCGTTGTGCGACACGATGCTTCCGTCTCGTCCCGGCGATAAGCGCGCGCAACTTGTCAGGAAACGAGTGTCTACCGTAATGCGTGCGAAGCTGAAGCAATTAATTCTCGTGATGTGTGAAGAGTGGAGGTGGCTCAAAACGTGGGGCTGTTGACGAAGCGGGTTAATTATCCTTGACAAAATTAAAAATTGATCCTTTCGTAACACGAAAAGTAGAAGTAGACTCACCTTACGATTTCAATGGCTTCTTAATCAGAATATTACAAGAATAGAAAAATGTCTAAAGTTGGAAGAAACGCTCTGAAAGCGTGACGGTTGAATTTTGGAAAATTCCAACAATACCGCGTCCCGGTACTCGGAAATCAGTGGCGCAGAGTCCTTCCGTCCTGGCCGGACAATAAAAGCGCGGCAAGTATCAGGAGACGAGTGGGCAGCATCCTGTAATGCGCGGGAAATTTTAACGGCGCCCCCGAACGAGCTCGCCCGCTCGTAAAGCCTCGGGGGCCAGGTGAAAAATCACCACTTCCGGAAGTTGCAGCCGCGAGTGCCGCGAGTGCCGTGCGCGCATGCCCGCTTTATTCAACACTCTTATTCAACGCTTTTATTCACCGCTTCCGCGCTGATTGCGTTCCGAGAAGTTGGCGAAACGTCGCCACGCCCGCATCTAAACTCCCGCCCGATTTTCTTCCAACCAGTTTCGCTCCTACAGTAGACCTGTATACCTGCCTTCCACTCTTTACCTCTTTTCTGCCCTTCCACACTTTTTTTTTGGCTCCCTTTTTTCCCTCCCTCATCGCTGATCCTCTCTGGACTTCCATTTTCTTGCCACGCTCCGACAGGAGTCGGCTTTAATTCTGGCCCAATCGGAGCTCAAACAGCAATCTAGTTTTGCCAGATTTGTTCCTCAAGATATTTTGTATTCAATTTTCCTCGCTTTTCGGCCGTTTTAAAGTGGTACAAGTTTGGGTTTATTGCGATGATACCTTTAATTATATGAAACATTTTTCGTCGTTTTAATGAGTACGATACGAGATTTTTGATACAGCGGTAAAAGGTACGAATTAATTTATTTGTTAAAGAGGGGACAAATTTTAATTCCCCCATTTTCGTGGGCGTGCTTCCGTGAAATCATTTAACGTGACGCCGGAAGTTTGCGGAGGGGTGGATTTTAAAAGGAAAATATCAGGGGACGATGTATCTTGGTCCGGGGGACGGAAATATTTCATGTCGGCGCCCGACAAAAGGGAGGCCCGCGCAATTCCGACGATTGAACGAAATTTGTTCCCGCTACGCGTATAAGATTGTCCTGATTTATCTTCCGCGACGCGCCGGCGAAACATGGATTACGTGCCTCGAATTTTATTCGCGGTTCAGCGATACCCCTTTCCGTTCCAGGGGCGCCGGTGTCGAACGTCTTTTCAGCTCCTGTCCCCGAGTTAAATTCGACCCAATCTTACCTTCCACTTCCGTTCCATTCGCTTCCTTCGCTCGGACCGCCTCACTTTTTTCCGCCAGATTATCTGCACTGCGCATTAACTTAGACACGAAAGATACTACGGTTTAAATGTATTATGTTTGGAATGTGTAAAAGTTTCCGCTTTTATTTTTTACTTTTACATTATGCTGCTATTCTAACGCGTTTTAACTGTAGTACGCAGTAATTCATATAAATGTATTAATGAATGATAATAGTGTAAACGTGGAGAAGTTAATATTGGCATAACTTGTATCCGACGAGTAAATACAATATGATAAGAAACATGCAATTTCCGTACGCAAAGCTGATTGAATTGACGACTCGGTCAGCGCAATCCGCGAAAGTGCAAACTGCCATCGATTTCTGCCAGATGGAGAATCAAGCTTTTGATATCGCCCGCCGTCGTAAAGAAAGGGTCGCGTGAAACTGGAAAGGAGCATTACGCAATCTTCGTCTTTGCCCAGCGACGATTAAGCGATTTTACCGCGTAAATTACGAGCTAACGACTGTTGTTACGATATTCCGGAATAACTGGAAATTATCGCGAGCAACGGCGGAGTATCTGGATTACGTTACCGTCCGTTCGTGTAATTACTTGGCAAAGGGAAACAGAAATGGGCGTTGGCGAAAGGGCGCCAGGGCTGGGAAAGGCGAATCGGAATTGCGTTCGTATAAATAAGCGTTGCGCACACGGTATTCCGCTACGTGCATGCCACTGTGCACGTTTCTTCAACGGATCTAATTGTGAACATCGATTTTTATCAGACGATTCCTTTTCTAAAAACAGATTCCTACGAGGGAACGACATGATATAAACTGTCGTCGTTCTCGGGGTATCATGCTGCACGTTGCATTTAAGAGACGACAGCAATTAACTTAACATTTTTACTAAATTAATTGAGAAGCTAAATTACTGTTCGTTTTAACCAACGAGGATTTTCCTACCTTAAGGCGTATATAGACAGATTTAATTAACAACATTAAATTGACAAAGAATTAAAACTGTGTAATAACAGTTTGTATCGACTGTCAATCCAATTTGGCAGAAAATGACGCTGTACATCAACGAACTGAAACACTTCCACTATGTAATTACCGGTGGAAGCATTTTTATGCTATGGAGAGCTGTGGCCTAGCACAGAACAGAGGGTAAAATTGAATTGAGGCGAGTTGGGTCGAAGATCGACGAATTGCGAGCCGGCAAATAGAAAGCAGACTACAGATGGGAAGCGTAGGGGCAGGAAGCTCGGGAATGAGGAGGACAAAGTGAAAAGTGGAAAAGGGGGGAAAAGGAAGGATAGGGAAGGGAAGGGCGTGTATAGGCAGAAGTATAAGAGTGGAGGGGACGGTTCGAAAGACAGAGACTCGTCTCGCACCGGAACGAGGAGACAGAAACACTCCTCGCCGACTTCATTCCCATCTCCTTCTCGCGCCATAATCATAGTTCAGGGAACTTTATTCTCCGGTCGTTTTCATCCCCGTCGCCGTCTACCTCCCGCCGGCGGATATTATTCGATGCATATTGCCGGCGAGTCGCAGTTTGTTCCAAAACACGCGACACGGTGGAGGGAAATGGGATGGCGAGGGGGGGGGGGGGGGGGTGAGGCTTGGCCAAGGTGAGCGGGACGAAGAATTCGATTCTTCTTCGATACTTATCGTATCATCTGTTCTCTGTCTCTTCTTCCCTACGGAGTGTAATGTGTACGAATATTTTTTGTGCTGAGCTAGGAAGCAGGATGAGGAAAGACAAAGGTTGGTTTATGTTCAGAGTATTTCAATCCAGCCAGAGCCTTGGATTCTTGTTCAGTACTTGTCTTGATAACTTTATTTTCTTCTGTTGCTACCGTTTATTGTACATTTTTCAAATTTGTTTTTTCGTAGGTAGGTTGGTGCTCTGTGTATGTAGAAGGTTTTAGCAGCTTCTTCGCTGTTTTACAAGGTGAAAGGAGTAGGATAAAGACAAGTATGTTTTTGTTATTCCACATGTTTCTGTTCGGTGTCATTCATCTTGGCATCTTCTTCCTGCTTCTGGGTCTGAGAAACTGTGGATTTTGGTACACATTATGGAGTTTCTTTTCGGTTGTTTGAGCCAGGTTGAGGTTCAGTAGTTTCTTGAGGTTTTGATGCAGACGGCGCACCGTGGCGGCCCAATTCGATAAGGTCCCTTCAACTTTTAATACGAACGACTCAATCGCGGACTCTCTTCCCAGAATAGCGAGGTACAATCTGTCGATCTTGGAAATTAGAATGCTGCACAGTTTATTAGTGAAGCAGTTGTGAAACGGTATTCCTAATATGGAAACTGAAATACTGTATCTCAAGACACAAAATGTGTAGAATTTTCTTTCGAACGGTAGACTAGATATAGAATTGAACATTGCCAAATGATCGGAAGAATAATCGGTGAAATATTATTCCCCACGTCTCAATCGTAGGAAATCGAGTCTCTCCAATCGTGTCGCTCGCATTCTCGATCGCTAGCCTTCGCGCACTGAGTCCATTAGATCCAGAAGCCGCGATGAAAAATGTACAACGCCACCCCGCACCACCCCGCACCACCCCCAGCCACCCCCAGCCTCCCGGCCCTTGCCGTGTCTGGCCTTATGGTGGGGCGGAATTTGATACAATCGCCATTTCCCGCCAGGCGGGAGTGGCCGTCTGATTGCTTTGTAAATTTTTCACCCGCCATCGCTGCACTATTCACGGCGCGAAAGAAGCGTGCCGACTCTCCTGCCAATTATCTCCAACTGCCCTCGGGGCGAGGGCTGGGGAGGGGATGGAGGGTCTGCGTCGATGGGGGTGGACCGGTAATGACTTTGGCCGGGCTTCGTGAATGTGAGAAAAGTCGGACGGTGGGCTCTGCACTTTGCAAGGAAACCGAGACCGTCTCCGGTCTGCTGCATTATTCAAATTCTAATTTCTTCCTATTTACGCTTATTACGTACGGCTGCCCTCTGCAGATACCTAGACAACTAGCCGTTCTTGCATGTGGTGCTTCGAGAGAATGATGTTGGGGGGTATAATGAGCTGCTTGCTGGTGTAAGCTTGAAGAGTGATTGACATCATTTAATTCGGTCTAGGTTGATGGTAGTTTAGTGATGAGATATGAATGTTATCTTTTAGGATTCAACTGACTGTTCGCTTTCGTTACCTTTCTACTAGGTGGATATGGACGATTTGGGGTATTTGAATCGATTTATTTTGTGGCATGAAGGTTGCAGTCAGTGGGTGGAAAGTCAGTTAGTTATAATTTAAATAAACATTATTTTAATCGGCTATATACATTGTTAAGATTGATATTAGACATAAAGACTGTTGTGAAAATGGTCGAAGCCCGATCCTCGTTGCGGCGATTGAGAATGATGAATAAAATGTACGCCTGACTGAGTACAGTACAGCGCAACTCATTGTCAGTGGTATACCCTGCGCGAACGATAGTCGAGAATATCAAAACACAAACAGTAGCCGACGGTGACTCGCCGCGAACAGTTTCGTTTCGTTCGCAGCTCACAGATTATTTCATTCTCTACATCTGCTGAGTACATTTTCTCGAAAACCATTCAAACCTATTCAGTACAAATCTATTCAGACCCAGATCAGCTATCTTACTTTAAAATAATTGAAGTACCTAAATGTACTTATACCTACCAAAGAAAATGTACATCACGTCAATCTTAATTCGAAGAGTAATCAGTGCGATGGCAGTATTTGGGGAAAAATAAAACGCGGCAAAGCTGCGGAATGGGCTCGGATAAAATCTGGCGAGGCAAACTGTGCAATTAAGCCGATTGCGAGCGACTCCGTGCCTTGGCGAGTATAGCGAATCGGAAAACAGTAACCCTAAACGCCTTTATCGCGGCTTCTGCGGCGCGATAACAGCGAAACGCACGCGACAATGTATTAAGCCGGCGGCGCGACGTAATTTGCATGAGCTCGCAACGAAATTCCGCCTACCAGCCCCGTCTCCTGCCCCATCCAACCCCTTGCCACCCCTTCCGAAACCCAGCCGTCCCAGCCAACGTCTTCGACCCTCTCTTGCAGCCACTCTACGTGTGCCGCGCGCTAGGGCAACAAGAGCGAACTTCAAAGTGGATTACAAGTTACTGTCGGCCGATTTATGTAGCCATTATGCCGCTCGACGATCTTAATGCCAAGCGAATGTCCTGTGCAGGACAACTTTTCGACGTTTACGAATAATTCTGATAAACATCGCGAGCTTGTGATGCAAGTTTTTAGTGCTTCTCTTGCAGGGAGTGGTTTGCTGTGTGATCGTTTGGATGTTCAGGATTGTTTGGGGCGAGGGTAGTCGCGAAATGTTATGGTTGCTCCTGGCTCTGTTAGGTAGAGGAATGCAGGTGACAGATATTTTACTGTTAGAGTAGTACTTCTTAAATATAACCGTCAAACAGTAAAAGAATGCTTGATATATGTTTATGCAAGTATGTCAATGATGTTTAATTCAGGTCTCTGGAGAAAAACGGAAGTGTAGTAGCATTAGTTTAATTACTTTTGTTAGACGTTAGGTGTCAGAGAGCAGATAGAAATATTTTAGTTACGATTGCCTTAATCGTTTGCAATAGTATTATTTTATTTAGGCCTCTGCATACAAATGATGTCATTTAGATGCATGGCAATTGTGTTACGACTATACATATTCCATAATTTCACTACCAGACAGTAGCTAATATCGCCACATTGTTGCTGCGAATTATGAATTAAAATTGCGCCTCGTACCTACTATTTCCCAATCATTAAAGCATTATCTGAATACCAGAGATAGATCCGAAGAATTCCAGAATTTACCATAACGCCGCGATACAATCTCGCCAGAACATCATGCACCACTCAAAATGTCCAATTACTTCAACCTTCCCCACACGATGAAACATCCGACCTCCCCGTATGGCCCAACCCTCCTCAGGGAAGAAAAATCTCGTTGCCGCGGGTCATAATTCGAGCGTAACGCATGGCAAATTGTTGTCTGCAGTCGGGCGAGTTTACGGTGTGCTCCGGCGTAAAATATATGGGATGCAGCGAACGTCTGCTGCTCTCCACGGATCGATACTCGATCCTGGCCTTCCACTCAACCCCCATGGAACGACCCTTGACCCCTTCCTCCCGCTCAATTATCGTCGCAGTCATGAAAATCGACAGTGGCCTCCTTCGCGGCTCGCGGACGATCTTACATTTTTAAAGTTGATAGCGAGCTTCACTTAGAATTCTTCCTCTCCCTTCACTCTATCCGCCTACTTTATCCCACTTTCCTCCATCTCACTCTCTCCCCCCTCTCTGTCATACACTCTCCTTTTTCAAGAGCGGATTATCGCGAAAAAGTTTGGACGCATTTTCGTTATCTTACGAGGGCGAAACTTTCTAATCCGGAGTGGCGAAGCGTGTTAAAAATTATTGCGGGCTCGTGCCAACTTCGATCACCGTTGAATAAAAAGCGAGCTGAGGGAGGGAGTGGGTCGGCGGTGCGAGAGGAAGGAAGAGGAAGAAAGGTAGAAAAGTGCTTTCAGCGAACATGTTCGCGATATGTTACTTAAATTGCGATCACGAGGCCGTAGCTCGCGACGAAACATTTTTCACTTACGGGTGGGGGGAGTGAGTGGTGAGTTTCGACGTTGGCCGAGCTCCATCCCTGGCGGGATATTCGTCCAAAATTTTTCGTATTATCCGGCGAGCCGAGGAAAATATCGACGGCGGATGGCGTATTTTTGAGGGGCCGGAGAGGAAGCCAAGTTCGCGAGGAGGCGGATAATAAAGTTGCGGACCCTCTTGTCGACACGATCGTTATGCCGACTGGCGAGCCTTATCTCCTAGACTGATCCTCGCGGATTATGCGACTCGTCCAGAGGATGAATTATGCGGAGATGCGTTGCCATTTTGAGGCGCGCACTCACAATGCAACTGTTTAAAGCTCCAGTTTTGTAAAGGCAGCAATTATTCACTTCTGTTAAAATGAACTTGAAAGACATTGTATCTCCGTATTAAATATATTTCCTTTAAATGGAGAAATGGTCATAGTATATATTCTACTAAAATTATGTCAAATGAATAGAAAATTCTATAAAATAGAAAATTAACTAATCTTCAATACGAATAAGTAAAATACAGAATTATTGGTTAGGGTATATCAGATAGAAAAAGAAATGATGAAACTCGACATGCAGTAAAAGAAAAATTCCTCTGAACATTTCACCAATGTAATAGGCAGAACCGTATGTTACGCACTAACATCAATTAAAGTGTTAGATATGACCGTTTCGCAGTTAGGATAGTTGGAGTTAGGTATAAAAAGATGGGTCGGAAATTGGAGAATGCAATATACGCTCGAGCGGAGAATGGAAGAGCACAGAGGGGCGTGCAGGTAAATGAAACCTATGATCGAACGGCTAAACTATCGGGTATTGAACATTTCCCTAATTCGGGCGTGCTCGTACCGTCGAAATCGACGAGAATCGACGAGAATCGACGAGAATCGAAACGGGCGGAAATCAGAGGGGGCGCGTCGAAGTTGAAGATTAAACTACCCCGCCCGGTACGACGGGACGGGGCGGAACGGAACGGAACGGATCGGAACGGAACGGAACGGAACGGGACGGAACGGGACGGAAGTTGAGCAAGACGAATCGAGACCGAACGTTCGCCTCTGGAAAATCTCCGCTTTCCCCCGGCAAGGATCTTGACCGACGACCTCGATAACGGAAACTTCCCTTTCGTACTCCCGACCGACTCACCCTCCTTCCATTTTCTACTCTTCTACCGCTTCTGCTCGAAAGGTGTTTCAAAATTGCATATACAAATCAAAGCCCACTTGCTGGAACGGTAGTAATTAGACATTTTTATTAAGAAATAATTACTTTTTATATTAATTCCGGCATATTTTTATTGCGTGTAAAATATGATAGATATTTACTCCCTTTATCAATTTCTCGTCTTACAATTTCTATATATTGTACACATCTTACAATACCTTGTCGACAAGCTTCTTAAACGAACAGGAAAGATGCAATTTTTATTTCGATTTCACAATCGACTCGATTCCATTTCCTTCTGGACGTCGGTCTTTGTACAGTGTTTAAGAAATGTAAATGGAGAATAGAATCTACTTTTCGAATCCTGCATTCGTCATCTTGCCTATTCCGTCTCTCACTGTCGATCCGTACCGGTTCCCATCGTTCAGTTCGTACGATCGTCTAACAGAGGCGAAATAAGTTCTCGAGTAGAGAACTTTATCTATAAATCAGTGGACGTGGGGATCGTCGAGGGCCTCAAGGAGGCCATTTAAGCTGCCGCAAGGATCGGTAGTGGGGTTGAAGGTTTAAGAGTTTATCGGTCCTATTTTGATCTCTCCGACCCTGCGACGATATCAGGATGATTGAGTGAAAGAAGTGAACCAAGTAGGACAGACAGGTAGTACTTTAGGTGAGTGCGCTCAAATATGTCTACCTTGCTGAAGGTATTTTTTATTGAAGAATTTTAGGTTGTTAGTTTTCATGTCTGTGATGCAATGCAGAAATTTGTCAAAGTAAATATACCTATTATTTTCATAAGTATGTGCACTGAACATATGTTCTTAATATGATCATTAAATGTGCTTATTTGCCATACCAAGTACTAGCCACTTCTTATCGGAATATTCTGGGATATGGGTTCAATAATAGATCACGTAACAGTAGCTCTAACATAAAGTTAGCAAACTGTCGACAATTTTCACTTAATTTCTGTCAACTCTACCTTAACCCTGAGCTCAAACTTCGCTTCATCCACAAGGAAGCGACATCAAAGAAACAGATTCGTTTTCCCACTCGACAAACGCACAGCGTACGTCTAATACTTCCTCAATCCGCCCTCGTCCACTTCTCATGATTCTCCACCCTTTCCTTTCTTCCTACCGGCGCTCATCCTCCCCAGCAGCTTATTCTTCCTCGACCTCTATTTTTCCCCACTTTCCTCTATTTTCCCCGATCCGACGGACAGAAGCAGAAGCAATCATTGTCGACTCCGTAACTCGATTCCTTCCGCGTCTATGAGGACGATTGGATTTCGCCGCGAAATCGAGTCCACGTGGCAGCTTTAATATCGCCGGCCATTGGTCAGTTCGGGGTTCTTTTCTCGGCCGCACGGAAATTGACGAGGCTCGCATTTGAGGGTTGCCGAGAGTCGAAAGGGTTTCGCCGCAATTTGCGGATGTGGTGCGGAGGGCTGTAAATGCATTCCGCGAATTATGATGTTATCCGATCGTTATCGTGGCCCCGTTCGCCTGATTCGGTTACGAATGTAAATGCATTCGTTGTCTTGATACGGATACTGTTATTGGTAACGTATTTTAACTTCAAATTAACGTTGAAAATGATAATGCATTTATTACCGCATCACTTAATGTAGAACTGCGCAACAGGAATGGAATATAATAAGTTCACTTGCTACTGAAACTAGAAATTTCCTTATTACAAATTCTTTATCTTGCAGACATATTTAGAATTCGTTAACTGTAAAACTTTGAAACGACTAAATCTTTCCTTACGAATTATCTTATTATATGCATACCATTTAATTATAAATCGTACCGACAAACGAATGAACGCTGTCACCGTTGAAACCAACAGTCTACAACACATACCCATACGCGGAGACTAGCTTCTTGGCGGAAAGAGTACATAAATGCGAAGAAGCCGTCGAGTCACCGTATGTACTGACCCGGGCGAGCGTCATATTTCACGGCTTCCACCGAAATCGCACTTTACGCTGTAACAACTGTTCCGACCGCAGTTCACGTTCGATAAATCGCTCTTTCTCTCTCCCAGCCCCCCCCCCCCTCCTCCTCACCCCTCTCCTATCCGCTCACTATCGCCTCTTCTCTCGAAAGCCTCCAGGCCTGGGTCCCTCTTAGGCCGTCTTTCCGCTCGCCAACATCCAAGGCAGGAGGAGCCCCCCCCCCCCTCCCTCTCACTTTTGGCAAGTGATCCGAGAGGTAAATTGTCGTAAGTGGACGATAACGCTCTCCAACTAGTGGAAGAGACTGAGATATGTGCATTCCTACCAGTCGAGTACATGCGGCAAAGTGCATCAGTCTATATCCGCGCGCGTGTACATGCAGCCCGGTACGTGTAACACACACGTACGGACGATGTGGTCGTACGTGTATGAACCTAAGGGGTGGTCCGATAATTCCGTCAAGGTATAACATCGTCAAACATCAAAATTGATGAACAGTCTATCTGCTTTATTGTACTGTGTAGTCTGCACTGTTGAAACAACTAATAACATATGAACGTTCACACATATTCGGTTTCGATTGAAAATGTAAAGTATAATATACACTGAACCGATTGTAGGATACACATTGTTCCTTCGCAAACAATATGAGAAAGTAATCCTCTTAGCCAACCTCCCGAAAGAATTCTCGCGCGACAACCGCAATATTTGAAGTACTCAAAATTATTGGACCTCCGTATGCACACGTATGACACGGACACGGTTGGCGAATGTACACACGTCCATATAGATTTTCGACTCGCAGGATTCGACGTTATATCATCTCTTTGCACAGTTCTCTATCTCTATCTCTCCCCCTCCCCCTCTTGCTCTATCTGACTATCTAGCTATCTCTTCATCTCTCACAAATATCGTCTCTGTCTCTTCTTCTTCCTATCTCGCTCGCACTGGAGCGTTCAATGCACGAGAACGTGCAGGAGCACGCGCCTGAAACACGCTGATGAGTTCTTCAGCGTGCAATAACACGTCGTCCCAAGCCTCGCATCTACCACTTTTGCGCAGCGCGGAGCCCCGCCGTCGGCAACATCCGGTTCATGAGATGTCTGCGAGCGTATATGTACTAATGTCCAGGACATACTCTGCGGCGTATATCGCCAAAGTCCTCCCTTCCTACCCGATTTCGTATCAGGACATTAGCATCGCCGCTCGGATGCGTCGTGATTTTCGACCAACTCTCTCCTCTCTCTCTCCCATTTGCACAGACTATATCGGTTAGAATATATCTGCCTCACTCTATCCCGCTTGGAAAGGGCGTTACATCTGCGCCAGCATCTCAGTCCGGCTTGATACGGGACGCTAGGCGTTTGATGAGGCGCATTTGTAAGTTTAAACGACCTGATATTTAAGCGTGACGGATGAAATGGCGAGTGCGTGGCAGCTGATAAGAGCTGAGAAGTGGGAGAACGTAGATTCGGACGATTATCGCAGATTCGTTAAGTGGTGTAATCCGTTCCTCTTTCTAGGGTGGCTTGATTTATTTTGTAACTCTGGCAGACTCTGAGGTAACATTATTTTCGTAGTTGTCATGTAATGCAGTTAAATGTAAAACAGTTACTCCGGTGGTAGTTCAATTATTAGTTTTCTATAAATTTTGCAGTAACAATACATTTTTACTGTTTAATGTTTAACGAATCTCTGAATAGACAAACTAACGATGCAACTTAGAATAACGCTTACCCTATTATTTACTATGATACCGTTTTCGTGTCAAACGTCAATCGAAATTCTCTTGGAAAAAAGTATCACGGCCCTATTATAAAATCCGTCCGCCATCCTGCTCATCACTCCGGCGCGACATCCATAAAATCCAAGAACACTATCTCTTCCACCCCCCCCCCCCCCCCCCCCGAGTCTCCAACCCTCTGTTCCTTATCCATCCCTTTCCGAAAAAAAGGAGCAGCAGCGCGGGCGTTAGGAAGGCGGATAGATCGCAATCTTCGAAGGCACGTCCGGGACTCTTCTCTCCGATCGTAAAGCGTCGTCACGGAAGAGAGGGAATCGTCACAATCCTCCGGACCGGTATAAAATGTTAATGAAAAGGGAGCCGGCGCGAGAACGTCGGCGGGGAAAAAAGGCGGCGAGTTGAAAGGAACAGAAGCCAGAGGCGGACAGAAACGTCGGACAGGAAATAAGACGGGCTATGATGTAGAGAGAGGATGAGCAAGAAATGCCCAGACTGAAATACGTACATATATATATATATATGATAGAAAGAGAACAATTTTAATCCGTTGCAATATCTGTATATATCTCATATTATATATCCGTTGTGCAGAATACAGAGACACGGAAAGATTCTGCGAAATAGATGTATATCATTAATATGTATAGATAGAGAGGGAGGGAGGGATTGAAAGGACGGGAGGAAAATGAAGAGGAGAAGTGGGAAAGGAAGAATTAAGATGTCGCGATTTCATGGCAGTGCCGTGAGCAGCGCGTAAATTACGGCATGGCTCGCACGCCCTTTCCACTGACCCGCCATTATCTCACTCCCTCCAGCTACCCCTCTTCCGCCCTCAGCCTCGAAGGGTGGATTTTGTTCTCGAGTCATGGGACGATGCGCCGGGCACTTCGCACTTTTACAGGCTCGTACGTGGCCCCTTTTTACGACTTTCAGACACAGTATCAAACTTGCGACGATTCTCACCCTCGGCCGAGTATACAGGGTGGCGCGATCGCACTTCGAGAACTCCGGCCGAGGCTCGGCCGGTCTTAAGATGGAAATGTCGGGAGGAGTGGGTAAATGTGTTTTTGAGCGAGGCTCAAACTTTATGGGAGAGGTGCAGTCTTTTTTTTTCTCGATCTTCGACGCAGGGCGTTCCGGGACACTTTTTGAAATTGGGTGAACGTTTTGCAGCAAGGCCCTTTGAAGGAGGTGCACTGTATCTTTTTATTTGGCAGTGTCAGAGAACATTTGGGGAAACTAGGTTCGCGAGGGTGGAAAGTGATATTTGGGGTGGGAGGTTGAAGACATTTTTTGAGATTGAATTGTGTAAGGTAGATAGTGTCGAGTCAGATTCTTTGAAAATTCTACACTGTATTCTTTCAATGCATTTTGAACAATCGTAATCTGAGTAGGTAATGTTAGAAGAGTTAGAAACGAGTTGTTACGTTTCGTTCAATTTCGAATAATAGTAACAGAAGGGACCGACATTTAAACGCGTTTTCCAACACAATTTTGAACTTTTCAGTTGAACAGCACTTCACAGCTATTTTTCACGAAAGCCTTTTTCATAAAGCTCCACAAAACTCTGCACTTAACAAACTATCCTACCATTCGACTTTGAAACAAAATCCAATTCTACCTTCGCTCCACGACATCCCGACCCAACTTAAAACTTCACTATTCATTCCTCTCCACCGACCCTCCTACCTCTCGGTCCCGAGAAATTTCACTAAGCCATTAACATCCCCCGGCGCAGAACAATTATTCTTCCCACTAGAATTCGATAGGCCGTATTTGGGTTAGGTGGTCAAGTTTCGGTTCTTCGCCTCTGTAATTGCCGAGGCAGCTCATTCACGTTCTACCCTCCTCACGTCATCTCTTCTGCTCTCTTACCCCCGATCCACCCCCGTTCCCCACCCTTCGCCCTCCATCCGACATCCCGCCCTTTAACACGGACGACTATTTACCGCGCCCCGCCGAGTGCTGACGCTTCAGCGTTTATTCGCCAATGGGATTAGCGCTAATTGAATACAGATCGGAGAACGCTGTGTACATCGTTTACCTTCGCTTAACGCCGCGCACGTACCCTCCACGAGTTCCTGGCACGTGGAATCGTTGGGAACTTCCTCCTGCGCGGATTAACGCGCCCCGATGCGGGACCAAATCTAGATTGATACGAGGCCAGAGTCTCGGCCGTCCTAAGATTCGGCTTGCCAGGCACGTAAAACTGGTACAATGACGCGATTGGCTGCCATCGATCTTCATCGGGTGCATGGAATTAAGGGTATCGACGGAGGAGTCGATACCTTCTGAGTCTGTTTCGCGGAGGGATGAAAGAAGCTGGAGTTGCTTAAGCGAATATAAACTGGGGAACGAGCAAACTGAGGATGTGGAAATGAGCTTGATGCTGTGGAGAATATGTACGTATGTGTGTAAGTACACGTCGTGACCCAGATTTCGAGGTACGAACTTCGACAGAAATAGGATGGAAATGGTTGCAGAAGGGTGGCTTCAAATTATTCGTTTTATAAGCAGTTTATCGTGATGAAGTTAAACTTGCATTAATTTCGCACTGTCAATATAAATCTCCTTTCACATCTTCGCTGATACGTTTAAATACGCCAAATGTTTATGCGCTGCATTCTACTGATGGAACATAATAGGGAAGTTACTAGGGGTGAAACCGTGGACAAGCTATAGATAGGTGTGTACAGAGTCCCTTCACGGGAACATTTGGGAAACGTCCCCTTCCGCCGGATCGCAGACTTTCGTTCCCGAAGCTGAATGTACCCAATCAACGTTGGACCTTCGCAGAAGTGTGTCGATTCATGTCGAAAGCGGGCCGTCCGGCTGAATAGCGGACTTAGAGGCCATTGACAAAATAAATCCGACTCCCTGCTCGGCTCCGATGCCTGCTCAGGAATTTCGGAATCTGCGTCCGTCGGCATCGCCCGCGAACGAGATAATGGAAGGCAGTATGTTAATACAGTGACGAGTCAGCGTCTGGAAGCCCCAGGGGATTCATGCGGGGGTGTATATCTCGGATGCGACGTGATTTATGGTGTAATCGAAGAATTTCGATTCGGTCGGTCATTGTCATCGTGATGAGTAGGTTTTTCATAGTTTTTCTCTATTTTCGGCAGTAGCGTCAGAAATATTCCACTCGGAGCGGACAGGCTTTTCTCTCTAGGAAATTGAATTGCAAGTTTTATGAATCCTTATATCCCTCTTTCGTCCAGCCGACGAATATTTTAGGACAATTCAATTGTATATTTTATAATGTCGGGTATGTGGATTTTTCATTGGCTTTTATCTTATTTCTGGGCTGATCCCTTAAAGTACTATGCTTGTGGGTAGGCGTGGGTAGAAACTATAATTTCCGATAGCCGTCATCAGTCACTGAACTCGATATCTCACAGGACAAATTACACAAAGCACTCGAGGTCGAACGGCGTTCGCAGACGTCGTGCGCAAAGCCAGTCACGTTAATTCGGCCATATCGAAAAATGAACGGGACGAGTGCGCGGTGCGCGTCGATAAAATTGCGGGCGCAGAATTAAAATGACAGGCAACATCCCCATTAACATTCCCCGAGCCACGGTCGGTTATTAGTTTTCAATAACGATGACACCCGAAAATTACAACGGTACAGAGCAGTCACGTCATTATCCGCGAATTACGATACAAAACAATTTCGGAAATTCTCGTCATTTACGTAATGATCATAATTGCTCCTATCACACTTTCACGCCTTTTCTCTTCGAATTCCTGTCGGCCTTCGTTCTTTCACTGAGGTTCTCTCTGTTGAGGCGACTCGATCTCTTTCCGTTCGCCGACGAAATTTTTTCCTCGCCACGTATCTCGAATGGCATCCAAGCTAGCAGGGACGGAAGATTAATGTGCTGTCGCGGTGATCCGGGAGGTAAAAAGAAGGCGATGGCTTCTTATCGAGATCATCGACGAGCGGCCGATTGAGGAACGATATATCTTTACGTCCAAAGTTTTTGAGCCCCCTCACTGTGATTGGGGGCGTGTGCAGCACCTTGATTGTCTTTTGGTGTAGTCGTTTTCATTATCATCTTATACTTACCTTGAACGCGTATAGCAGGGTCATACCAATGTAAAAATTATACATCACTTAATACCGCAGCATATTTTTTCGTTCGGAATAAATAAATTTAAGTATAAATATTGGTTTTATACTGAACGTAGTTACCTGAATTTTTTCGCATCAGAGACTAATTGCAGAGAAATATGTACAAGGGACTCAAACAATTATCTCAGTTTAAAATTCTAATATTTTCTGGTTAGGAAAAGCCTTTATTATCGAAGCGCATCAAAAGTTGGTTTCACATCTACTTTCGTAATATCAGACACCCATGTGGCACATACCGAGATGCATTATACCAGTAGGACATTTTCTTACCTCCCTCTTACCGCCCTTCGACTGGGCTCGCTTCTTGCCCGTCTCCAACACTCGAAAGATTGTAAAGATTTCTTGCACTTCAGCACCCTACGTTCCCTCCCTCCGTTACTTGCAACCCCGAGCTCTGTATAGGTACGCTGTGTCATGCAGGTAGACATCCTTCCAGAACACTTTCTGGCCTCTTCCATATATTTCTCTACCGTGCCAGGCTGCCTTTTTCTCCGGCAAGATACTCGAAAGATCGAGCTGCCCGATCTCTCGCCCCGATGTTCATTATTCTCTTACATTCTCAGCCTCCCGCACTCTACGCTTCACACGCTAACGCCATGTTCCAAGATACATTGGCATCGAGTGACGTCCTTGTACTTCGCCTCCGGCCGCTTTTTGTCCGGGCAAAATACTCGAAAGATTGGAAAGCTTGATTTCTCGCACTCGATGCCGGCCGATGTGTGCGCCTTCGCACTCGAGACTATCTCGAGAGTTCCACCCGTTATAAAAGCCCTCGCAGCGAGTGCCTGAAGTGAAGGAGACCTTCGTAGTCTATCGCGAGTTGCTTTCTTCGATCGGTGAGTCGATCTTATCAGCCGCATTATCCAACATTTGACAAACGTAGAGCATTGCGTGTAAACTACGTTCGATGCGAGCTCGAGTAATTCCGATTTCAGTTGGCAGACCTTTCCTTTGAGTAAAAGGATCGAGAACGAGCTCTCGCCATTTAATGGGAAGCTAGATATTATCAGAACGTGATGTATTGTCGAGCGAAGTGCTCATGAAGTTGCGGTGATATAATGACTGCTTCTTAACGTATAGTCCTCGTTTGATGTCATATAAATGGTCGTAATGACTGAAAGGCGATTAAGATCTTGATGCAGACATGTAAGGGGTCTATTTTGAGTATCCTAGCGTAGTAGGAAGGTTTCGTAACTGTTGCAGCACGGGTAAATGTAACGTCACAGTTGTATAACATAAAACCATTCTGTAATAATTATTACTTTGTACAGATATATTCTGTAATAAATTTATATTCCTATAATTCTCTAATATATTATTCTATAACAAATGTAAAATTAAACTAAAGACAAACATATTCTATCATTCTCAATTCTGTCTACGTACAACAATGCTTTTACGACTTGCGTTTACAGTAATGAAAACGCTGCAAAGTTTCTTACAAACGCGTAACAAATATTTGACAATGTTTCTTTCTTCTTTTGAGAATAAAATGACACGCAATCGTCCACATGAAATCAAGACTGCCCTTTTAAGCCCTTCTCAGAAGCGAGCCTTCCGACCCGGTACAAGGGGGTTGTGAGCGGAGTAAAAACGAATGGCGGACAATAGCGAGTCTCAGGGACTCCTCGCGCGTCTCTGGCATGTCCGAGCCTCGGTTGGCATGCCTGGCCTTCGTCGGCCGGTGGCGGGGTCTTTTGTGAGCACAGGACTGGCCAAAGTTCGTCTCCAGTTGCTGCTAATAAATTCTCCACTCTGCCGCTCCGACGAATTACACTCCCTCTGGATAGCGAGTCCTCGTCGTCCTTCTTAGGATGCAAATCATCCCGGATGTGGGGGAGGGGTGGCTGAAACATGAGGGTGGGGGGAGGCTGGTGAAGAGCAAAAGGTTGGGATAGACGGAAGTTGGTCGGAAGGAGAGGAGACAGAAGTGGAAGAAGAGTCACGCTCGCGTTTTCTTCAATTGTTTGAATTCGTGTTGCGAGACGGGGTTGGAGATAAGGAGGGATGAGGGCGAATGAGGGCCGAGGGGAAATAAGTGAGCGGAGAACAGGGTAAATAATGTCAATGCCGCAAATTGATTCGGCCGACTTATCGGCGACGGGATCTGAGTGGCGGAAGTAAGAGAGTCTTGTGTCGTGTCGTTCTGCGACTGTTCTTTAGATACGAGCGTGGGGTGGGAGATAGGGGGTGGACGCGTGACGGAATAAGGGGTGGGTTCGCACTGTAAACAGTGTCAATGCTACGATTCGATTAACAGAATTTTCATTAATAGTAAATTTTTACATTTTGTAATTCCTGCAAAATACCAATATCAATTTGACATTAACACTTGGCATGCGGGCAACGTATTTTTACGTGTTTTGCAGACTGTCACTGGAGCGCGGGTCACGTAAAAATACGTATTTCATAGATTTGTGGTGATTATCGGGTATCCACCACGAATGTGCTAAATACATATAATTACAAGGATGTGTGACATTATGTGCGTATTGTTTGTGTTGCTAGGCAACGCTTTGCACTTTTTCTTCCAACAATTTATGATTGTCGAGTTACTTGGTCTTAAAAAAACGCCCGCTGCACGCGTAATTCGGCGGAGAAGTATACCCGCATGCCAAGTGTTAACAGCAACTGAGTTTTCAAAAAATTAATTTCAATTGTCATTGTTAAAATCGCTACATTTCTAAAGTATCAAAAAGCAATTGCATCAAAGCTCACAAGTATCCCAATTTCCAAAATCCGAAAACGGTCTGTTCCTATCAAAAGACATCCTGAGCGCTTATCAGCCTCAACCACTTATCAGCCTCGAGATTCTTCCTCAGAGAAGCCCTGGCTTGCACGCGAGATTAGCAAAATTTCCACAATCTCATAATCCCAACAAAGGATCGCTGATCCATTCGGGCAGGAACTTCCGGTCAATCCCAGCAGGACTCGAAAGCCTTTTGCAAGGACACATCCCGGGCACACGCTGCGCAATCGATGTGGCAAAGTTCGTAGTAACGATAATATTTCTCTCTCTCTCTCTCGGCCGTTCTTGCCCGGCTGCGGGATGGAAAGAGAAAAAGTGTGCCATAGAATGAGAGAGAGAGAGAGAGAGAGAGAGAGAGAGAGAGAGAGGAAGAATGAAGATTCGCCGCCTTGGGAATAGCGGGCGGATCTTGTATTGACTTCTCTCCTTATAAAGAGAGACGGAGCGAGGAGGGCAAACGGATGGAAAGAGAGGCGGAGATATTGAATGAGAGAGTGTGAGAGAGTGTGAGAGAGAGGATTCTACACACCGCGAACAATTCGTACGGTCTGCCCTTTGTCGTGGCGTACCAGGGATTGTGCCACCTCCAGACCCTCGCCTCCGGCCACCCCCATCCCCCTTGTAGCTGGATTTTCTCTACAAAGGCAATAAGTTCGGCCTCCGCCCCCCCCCCCCCCCCTCCTCTATGCGGAATTGACCTATGTTTCCATTCCGCGTTCGGCTCGGCACTAATACACAGCAAGCTTCGCGAACCGGGAACGGGGTTGGTCTTCGGCAAAGTTTAAGGCGGGGTAAAAAGTTTGCGATTGATCGCTCGTCGGTGGAATATGTATATTCAGCGTTCTGAGTATTTCAATCGTAGAATTACTTAGCTAATGCATTTCTCAAATGCATATGATTTTGGAACATACGCTTACTGTTCAATACTCAAATTTGTCAAGTACTATGTTACGTGCGAAATTCCTATATATATATATATATATTTTCCAACATTCCTTCTGAATATTTCCGTGGAATTTAGCCCTCATTTGGAGATGAGAACGCTCTGCTTGTATAAGATAAGGACGAGGGCCTGGCCTTCGTCAAGACGTAGGTCAACTCTAGCCGTCTCCTTCCCTCCCTCCACTCAGGAGCCTCCTTGTCCTCCACACTTTCCCTCCAAGGAACACTTTCCCGCTACGAAGCAGCTTCCCGCCTAGAGATCCTGCAACGCAGCCACCCAACCAGAAACCTTCCCGCTCTATTTTCCTGTAACGCAACTATCCAACCAGAGCAAGTCCCGCTCTATTTTCCTCCCACTTCTCTCAGAAAACACAGTATAAAAACCCCGGTCCTGAAGGACTCGGGGAGCACTCTTACTCAGTATAGTCGCGTTAACGAATCTCTGTCTGAAACCCTATCTGAGAAGTAAGTTGGTTTTCCCATAACCTCTTATTAGTAAAGTGTCTCCAGCAAGATCGGACATTAGTTCCTTTCGAGCAAATCTCCATATCCAAGTCCTCGGCTAGAGAGGGCTACGGCAAAACCAGGCCAGGCCTGATTGAGCATTAACAATTATCGAACATTGAGCCTAACCTCACGGGTTAGTAGTTTATAGTGAATCTTCGTTTATAGTTATTCTGACCAAAGAATATAGTTTATAGTTTTCTTTTGTTTGTATTATTTTTCAACAAAGAATATAGTGTGTAGTTTTATACTCAATTGAGTCGATTCAATTTGATAATAGAAACCCGTCCTCCTTACTAACGTTCCAGTACTCGCGCCACAAAGGTTCCTTCCGAACCTTTAATCTTAAATCTACGATAAAGCTAGGGCCCACAGGATCTGCACTTTCGCTACCAGCAGATCCAAACATTTCGAATACCCCGACATCCTCCTTCCCTTTCTCCTATTCCCCACAATTTCGTGCAGTTCAGGGTAACTTACGTTACTCCGGAACACGCGCGACCGTCTATCCGCAGTAGTCACGAGGTCAGCCGAGTAACGATTGTTACCAGGATTCGAGTGCGCGGATAGACACCAAGGGCAGTTGCGGTCAGCAACCGTTTCTAGTCGTCGGTATAGGATTCGTCACTGCCAGGTCGAACTGTGCGAGGTGGTCAGCAACCGTTTCTAGTCGTCGGTATAGGATTCACCTCCCAGTAAGACCGAAAACACGTGTGCCTCCCGTACAACGTTCCGTTGTCTATCACACGTGGACACCTCCTCCCTCGCGCTCAGGCGGTCAGCAAACACCTACTCGGTGTTATAGGATTCGTCTGAGGCAGGGGCGCCGCATATCCCTACATCCTTCCTCGTACCACCCTTTCCCATACTTTCGTGCAGTTCAGGGTGACATTACGTTATCCCGGAACATCACGCACGATCGTCAGTCCGCAGTAGCCACGAGGTCAGCCGAGTAACGATTGTTACCAGGATTCTAGTGCGCGGACTGACGCCGAGGGCAGGTGACGGTCAGCAAACGTCCACTCGACGTTATAGGATTCGTCACAGGCCAGGTCGAACTGTGCGGGGCGGTCAGCAACCGTTTCTAGTCGTCGGTATAGGATTCGCCTCCCAGTAAGACCGAAAACACGTGTGTAACCCGAGCGACCCTGAGTCGCTTATCGTACGTGGAATACACTCCCTTTCCCTTTTCCTTTTTTTTCTCCGTTTACCTAAAAACTCCCCTGACCAGGCCCCATCGGCCGTGCTAGAACGCGGTCGCCGAGCTCAGGCCCGGCGCCACTTCGACCACGACCCGGAGCAGGTCAGGAAAACCCCCCTTTCCCCGTGTGCTGCGTAACCGCACCACACCACTCCCCCCTCCCTCTAGTCGGGGCTCGTAACAACTATTACGTTTACTGTATCCACTTATGGTGTCCGTCCCAATTTCCAATTATATCAGATTCAATTACATAATGTATTTTCCGCGTCAACGTTCTACTTTCGAAAGCCTCTTTTTCCACATATTTCCGGTTATTGTTCTCTCTCAAATTCTCAATTACATCGCGTTTAATTACATCATTTCCTTTTACCGGAACACTCCGATAATGACGTTTTGCAATTAACCAACACTCCCTCCAGATCAATCCGAAAGTTTGCAGCATGACATGAAATTTCTCCGTCATTCAAATAGCATTTCGCAATTACCCCCTCTCCCCAGAAACTTCGACAACGCCTCTCGCACCTGCAGCCCCAGCACTATTTTTCTGCACCTGTACCGCCCCGTCGCATTTCTAACCCTTGCCCTCTGCCTCTCTATTCCGAGGCACGTTCCGAACGTACGTCCGGCCCATCGAAAGGGTTAACAGTAGACTCCCTGAACTTTACTTCCCCTCCGACCTTCCGGGCGCACCATTACACCCCTCTACATAGTCCTGCGCGACTCTTTGTCCTCCCTCTTTCCCTCTTTCCTCCTCATTCTCTATCGGCCGCGCACGTGGCCCGGTAGAACCTCTGGCAAATTGGCAATTTGGAGCCACATAGCGGAGGCGTACACCTTCCCACACGGACGCGCACTGTCACTCACACTCTCACCCTCGGAATCACACGTACGAACGCCTACACAGACAGGTGCGCAAGCTTCGAGCGCCACGAACCTACCAACGTTTGAACGTATAAACGAACCTGTACAGGGCGCTTCATAAGTTCACGTACCCTTCGGCTGTGTGTATGGAGCGGAGGAAGTAAACGTTGTCATGTTAACATATGTTTGATGTTTTTAAATTAGTCTGTTTTTAAGTCATGAACGAATAGATTCGTTCGAGAATTTGTCTTGTAGATAAGTAGGGAACTGCCAGTCTGCTATTTTGGATGCTTTATATCGATGAGTCTATTTTAAAGTAAGCTGCATCGAACATATAGTACATGAACATTTTGACTTATTTTAGCGTGCAAATAATGCCCAGAATAATTAATACTTATGAACCACTTTGTGGACACTTCAAACAATTGCCTTAATTGCGAACAATTTAACGCTTAAGATACAAATGACGTGACACGATTTAATTGGTTCTTTGCACGGTTACACCCTTTGATGCACCGTGAGGCATCTATGAAACGTCCTGTATGTATGCGAGTACCTCTGATCGCGTTCAAACAGGCGCGTAGAAATGCGAATACACTATCGTGGCGCGGGTCAGGGGAACTCTAATTTGACTATTATAACGTTTCGATCGAATGGAGAGGAAGATATTGAACTGAGGAAGGGTGGGATGGAAGGGGGGGATGTAAGGGAGGGTCGGAAGGAAGGGGTCGACGTACTCGCGGCAAGGGAGGGCCCGATGCGCCTTGTAATTGAGTAGGGCGTCCTTCCAGGCAGCGTTCTTGGTGAGTAAAGGCCAATTCGAATTTGCCCCGCGACGACGACAACGACAACGACAACCACGAAGATGAAGACAACCTGTACTTCGCTCCGAGTCCCTTTGTACGAAGCAAGCGCGTTGTGCACCGAATGGCGCAGGATATTTCGTCCTTCGTGGCGAGGGACTCGTTTTTCGCAGGTGCGTGCTTCGCTGGTGAGAATTAGATTGATGCTCAAACAATTTTGGTGTTTAATGTTATAGCTATGGATGGTTTCTATTCATATTTTTAATTGATGCGTTGCAATGATGTATAGTATAGCGTCTGTTATGGTGAGGGATTTGTTTTTCGCAGCCAGAATAAGATGTCTGTGGTCCGTAGGACAGATTGTAATTATTAAAGGTTTAATTATTCGCGAATAAAAGTCGATTTTTATTGAGATCAGGATACAAGAGATATGGGAATTAATTTTTGCGACGAGCTGCATGATAGGTGAGATATGAAGTTTGTTGGGAAGTCTGTGGATATAATGAGATAGACCAGATTCTATCGAGCATCACAACAGGTCTACTATATTCGCGAACTAGGTTTACCGAACTATGCCATCGGATGGTATAACGTTCTACGCTAAGCCGAGCCAACTGCACTGATCTTACAACACCGACTACGCCATTCAACTTCCCTAAACCTATACGCCTGTTAGCCCAAAATCTTCTCTGAACGCACACATTTCCCATCATGATGCCGATTGCAGATAGGGAATCTCAATGTTACACTTCTCCGAACTCGAACGTCAAACCTCCAGCTCCAATTCATTCAAAAATCGAGTTGGCGAATCTCATCGCGTTACTTGTCCAAAGTATTGCCTTCGCGTAATTAGATTCTCAACAATATTGGAATCGTAGCGTCTACCTCTATTACAAAGTCCGACTACTTTCAACATTAAAATTCGCCTAATTCTCTTTCGGCTATGAAAATTATCTGTATCCAATGCTTCGGCAAGGTTGGAATAGTCCGACTGCGATTTTTAATTAGGTTTTTGACCCTCCTTCATGATATATGGAAGCAGAGCTCATAGATAAAGCAACAGTTCTGTCACGGTGAAGGAATCTCCCTTAAAGAAAGGAGTATGTATGGAGTATACAGACATACTAAAAAAAAATGAGAAGTAAAGTGGTCAAACATACTCCAAATTGGGGTTGAATTGTGGCTTTTATTGGATATAGCAGCGTAAAGTAGTGTAAAGTAATGGGAAATAATGCAGAAGTACGAAGAAAGTCTCGCTAATAGTTGTAAAAGATCATAGATATGAAAAGACGACATTGGCATAGTCGCGTAAGAATCGGCCTATAAGAATTGAGAAAAAAGCACGCTTGACTGAGCACGGTAGAGCGCCGATTCGAAATCAGCAAGCGCGACCGTCAGAGGGCAAAGACAAGTCGAGAGCAGTAATCAGTCAACACGCAGCCACGTACCACGCATCAAGGGTCTATATATTATTTTGCTCGTCATCTCACCGCAGAAATTCCTCAATACTCATTCTTCAGCCATTTAGAGCGCTACTTAAAATCAAAAGCAAAACTTGTTGGGTACATATTCCCATAATGCACAGACAGCAGACATATTTAACGACGCCTACACACACAAAGTTTTCTCCCCGAACAATTCCATTAGCGTCACCGTACTCTAGACGGGTCCGACAACGGTCTGAAAGCAGTCAAGTGCGCCAAGCTAGCTCGCGGAGGTCCGGTGAAAATGAAAAATCGGCCCACTGATTATTCGCGTCCGTTTCGCAGGAGGAAATTTATTGGAAGGAATTCGTCTCTGTCGGGCAACACGGCCGCGTCCCCTTCAATTCGAACGCGTCCCATATAATATATTGACATAAGCTCGTGCAGGCGCTAGCCGCGCGCGCGTCGAAACGTAACTCAATTGATAGATTGATGGACTCTGTAATACACGGATTCTACATCGGGCCGTACATTGTAATGCATACAATTTACGCTCGGACATATGTTGTTCCGTAAAGTCCCATTATCGGAATCTACATACTCTACACCTGTCTCCCGGGTCATGAAGGTCTATCAACCCTCTAATGCGCTCCATTCACGGACAGCGAGGAAACTTTGTTCGCTATCTTCGAATATATACCGGGATATAGAGACGCGTATATAGAGATAGGTATGAAGCTGGATGGAGAGGGAGGGCAGGGATGGGCGGTGGGTTAAGTCGAATTTCTGTAACTCGAACCAAACTGTCCGTTTTCGGAGAAGCGTTCGAATTTTCGCCCAGTCGGGCGAGAATATCTGAATTTCAAGGTGCAAAATGAGGAACTTTGCCAGGGGTTTCTAGTCCGTCGAATGGAGATGGGGACATTTTACTGCTAAGCGCTCTAAAGACCTTTTTATTCCGCTAACATTCGTCGTTTCGCATTCGTTGATTTCGTCATTTCTGAACTTAAATCGCGTTCTGATTATACATTTGTGCTCTAAAATATTTAAGGTTGGAAAAATGAGTCGTTCACAAATTGTCTCCGGGGAGGTAAATCATTTCAAATTCGGCGTTACGGCCTCTCGAGCCTTTGAGCAAACAGATAAAAGAGGAGCTGCTCATTTTTTCCACCCCTCCTGAGGGGAAGGAGCGATATTCATTGTCAGTTCGAGATAAATAGTTTCTGGGAGCGATGGCGGCGTTACACAAAGCCGCCGGATTTAAAGCCGCCCTTTAAAATGTATGAGGCGAGGATATTTTATTCAGAAATCTGAGAGTCCGCGAGGGCCATTAGGATTCGATAATGTGTCCCTGCCCGCCCCTTTTTGCAGCCCCCCCTCTTGCGAAGGGCTCGCACCCCGTTTATTACGCGGCCTCTCCAAATCCTGGCAGGATCGTAATTTCGCCTCCTCGACACTAACGAAGCATTCGGAGACCTTAAATCGCTTCAATTTTCAGAATCCCCCCTCTCTTTCGCGCCATTTTTTGCGCATCCGCGCGCAAGGGGTGAGTAATGTGTCAAGCAATACTTGGGGGACCCTCAGTAACGATAGGACTTCGAAATGAACTGGGGGAACAGTATAAAATTATAACTTTGAAACTTTAGTCTTTTAACACTTGAAATATCTCTAAAATAATTATTGATATTTTTGTAACAGATTGAATGATACTTTATATTCACAGAATATCGTAAATAACACACGTATTATATGCCCATCATAATTTGTACTCGAATGACAGAAGGAATATTCAACGCAGCAGTCCAGTAAAGAACAAATCGCTCTTTCTCACAATCGTAACAAAAACCGATGTCATTACTTTAATAGCATGCGAATAATTTCACGTTACCTCCTGTCACACGCATTTCAGTTATTCCCAGAACAAGACCGTAGAGATACGCACGATTGTGCACTGTACAGAATTCCATTAGGCAGAAGAGTCAATTTTTTCCGTCCAGATTTTAACAGAGCCGAGGTTACGTTTGAAAGCATGTTATTCTACGTTCGGAATTCATTCCCTCTTCCACCACTCCCACTCTCCTCCCGCAGCTCTCTGTCGGCTTTTTTTTTATATGTAGAATCGTGCGGCGCGCGGTCGGACGACGGTTTTTATCACGATTTGTATGGTTATTTTGTCGACTTTCCCGCACGTTTCCTCCCTCTGCATTTCAAGAGCTCGATAACGTCCTGGCAGCTGTCACCAACAGCGAAAAATCGGTAGAGACCGAATGTGCATGTTCCGACGTGTATGCGCCCGGCACCGGTTGGATTAGAAGCCGGAGAGGGGGAAAAAGCGAGAGGAGAGTCCGCAATGTAAGAACGGAGAAATATATCGAGACACGGACGAGTTTCTTCTTCTTCTCGTAATATTCCACGCTGCTTTCTCTTAGAACGTGACTTTTCGCTCTCAAAAAGATTCCGATCGCATTGTTGATAGAAATTGCATCTTTCAGATCGGGTACGCACCATTTTTGCATTGTTATGATTTGCTTCGCTTTAGATTTACGTGTAGCAACATTTTCTACATTTCAAACATATCTTTGATTTCTGATTTGAATTACATATTACAGCGTATTTACGAAGATTCATATTTCTGCCGAATTATTGCCGGCGAGAATTCGGCAGAATTTCGAAGCGACGCTAACCAATGCGAAAATTGAGATTCTTAGTTCGTCGCGTAATTTTCGCAATTTTCTCTCGCCGACGATTGCGTGGAAGGGATGGAAAAAGGGAAGAATTTGTCGAGAGGTTGGGGGTGGGAGGGAAAAGGCAAGGCGTCAAAAGCGACGAACGTTCCACCCTCGCCATTCTCGGACGGTCCGCGAAAATTTCCATGCAGAGAAATTCTTCTGCTAGCCCTGCGGTTTCTACCCCTCCCTGCTTCTCCCTTCACCCCCTTCCACTCGTCCACAACACTTTTACCGCTTCTCACGGACGCACACTCTCCCTCCGTCCGTCTCTATCGCTCGCTTTACATACTTTCCAATTAGCGGGTGTGCCATCCGCCCATGAGTTTGCATTAATCGTTTTGTCCCCACGACCGAATCCCGAATCCGCTCATCTCTACCTTCTCCGTCGACGGAAACTGCTCTGCCGCTTTTTTTCCCCCCCGAAAGAGGAATTTCTGGCTCTCGAAGGCTGCCGATTAGCGGAGCGCAATTTCTGGTGCTTGAAATTGACTTTATTTCTTTGGCCGTGTGGATGAAACGTTCAATTGATCTACCGTCATTTTCATCAGGATTTCCAATCGTAATTTTTCACATATTTTCTTCTATATTTAAAAGTTGAGTTATTTTCAAATAGGACTTCGGTTCTTAAAAATTTGTTGTATTCTTCACGACTTCGCATCACTTAGTTTATTACATTCTTAAAATATTGTTGAAAACCAAATGACAAAAATGTTAAATGTGTAAAATGGTACCATTTATTAGGAAAACTTTCTTCAAGCGGTACATCCCTTTCATTACAATACCTATATTTCTATTACCCCCTCCATCTGCGCTCATATTTTCCACTAACATCTCATACAGCGCAGCATTTCGTGCTCCGCTTCCCACAATATCTTCGAAGAGCCCCATTACCCCTCTCGGGCTGGCAGGGTAAGAAGGTAAAAAATCGCACTGCGCAGAGGGTGGAAAGGTGGTGGAAAGGTGGTGGAAAGGTGGTGCCGCTCTCTGGGCGCGGAGCGTCAGAGATGGAACGGAAACAGAGATAGTGCATCTCACATATTCCCCAGCCTTCATTCTGCGTTTCAGGAGCGATCCATCGTGCTCGAGAGATCCAGAGTCCGTATCTCTGTGACAGAAGGGAAGGAGGTCTGAGTGAATGAGAGGATGGCTCTACGCCGTAGGGCGAATGGGGTAGGGGGGTGGCCAGTGGCAGTGACGTGCATTGAGATAGGGAGGGGGGGGTGGGGGAGGGCGGCAAAGCGAGAAAATCGAGTGGATACATACGTTAAGCTAGATTACGTGTCCGCCCGGCCCAGATTGCGACCCGTTGTATCCGCTGGATTTATTAAGCAGCGTCATACGTATCCAGCACGATCCATCCCGATCCATTCCGATCCGTCCGTGAAGAAACACGATCCTCGATGTCCACCCTCGCGCCAGTCGCAGACGAAACTTTCGGACTCGGCATGATTTACTTGACTTATCCATTTTTTCGGGGTTCGGTGGAAGATTTGGTGAATATACTATTATAAGATTGCATAAATTCAACTTCGCATGTGAACGAGGTATAATTCAGAATTCATAGAATTAAAATTTTTATATCAGTTAACATAAAATGCTTGTACCTTTAACAAATCACATTCACATGCTATAGAAATGAACATGTCCTTCGCGATTAATGCTCAACTTCAAGCGTGTGCAATGCATTACGATTGAACGTGCCTTCGAAACAGCCGCGAATTCCAATCAGCATTGAGCCGTACCTATAAACGTACAACGCGAGCTTCCGCCATTCGTAGAGCTCGCGGTGACCACCGTCATCTGCCCCTTTCCATCCCTCCTCTCGCCCAGCCACCCCTTTTCTAGCTGTAGCCACCCCTCCGGCCACCATCGGCGTTGCATTAATCTTCCGCTCGGCTTTCGGAAGGGAAATTTCTCCTCAGCCAGCGAATTGCAGCTTCTGTATCTGCTTCTATATCTGCTTCTGGGCCGGTCTGCCATTGGCAGAAACTGCCCGGCAAACTCAGACTCCGGACGTTAACGTTCTATTAGCCAGCCGTGCCGGCATAGCGATCGCTCGAAACGGCGATTTAACATCGAATTATGCCGTTTGCGCTCTCCTTCACTGTCCGATTTCACATCAGCGGACGTTCCACGTTTCCCCTTACCGGCTGATACCTATTTATGGCCTTCAGTCTTGCCTTTAAGTCCGACAGTAGTTACTGGATTCATAGCTCTTCATTCAGAAGTTTTTACTACTTTCCGTGATCAAAGATCTGACGGAACTTTTTGTTAGCGCTACGAGTAGGTATGATTATAGCTTCAGTTGTACAGTAGCAGCATTTAGTCAATATACACTTTTGTAGTACGGTAATGTTAAATTTTCATAAGTATTTTACGTCTCTGATAAACATGTTAACAATTGTTTTGGATTATAGCAGCGACAGTGCTATTTTAAGTTTTACCGAACGTACAGATATTATTACATTTTATGGCAGTAAGTGTACAAATAGTTTCGTGAGTTGCAGATTAATCGCTGATCCATTTTTACTTCACCGACTTTTATCTTTCAGCGGCACGCGTCCAATAATTTTTCTACTATCTTCCATTCCAGCTAGCATCCGCACGCTTTTCGAAATTGCACTTTTTACTTCGCTCGCGCGCGTGCGATCAGTATAATCGAGTTATCGTCCTCGCTGTTGTCATTTCATATCAACCAACATACGATCCTGTCCCTCCATCCTTTGTTTTCATCGTATCGCGTTCCTATCGTAAACCTGCACGATATTTATTCATCTTCGAAATCCTATTTCTCGCTCCGCCGGATCCGCTACGTGATTTTTTTCCACATATCCTTTTTCACTGTCTAATCCAGTCAACGTTCGTTCTTTAAAAACTCCTCTCTTCCACGATCGACTACGTGTATCGGCTTTTCATATCTCGTGCATGCTTCGGTAAGCAAATACACAAAGATTGATGATTCGATTGATATACGTCAATAATCTTATGCGCTATTTACACAAACATTATTTTCGGTGTTGCTACGTGATTATTATGAGTGGATTGTAATCAGTTGGCAGATGTGGAACCAAAAATGGGTGCGTTAGAAAGGAACGAAAAGAAGATAGAAACCTAGTACAACATAATCAGAAAATTATGTGTGATGCTTATAACAATACATACGCGAACATACGAGAACTCAGACTCGCAAAAAAAGCATGACTCCCCAAATCTACGGATAGTTCCACGCGTGAGCACATTACTGAAGCGTGGGAGAGAAGTTTCTCGCTGTCGAATCGAAGGTGACGGAGGTCGTGCGTCCCGAGAGCGTTTGGTGAAAAATAGGAAGGTGACGTCCGGCGGCAGGGGGTAGGGGGTAGGGGGTAGGCGGCGGCGGAAATGAGGAAACTGGCGTAGGAGCGTATTATGTGTAGGCGAAGGTGCCACGACAAGGGACTACTAATGTTCCCATGAAGATTTATCGCGGCACGCCGGCGGGGCTGTTACGTAAGGTTAAGCTCAGGGTCGAGACGCCGGGATACGAGCTCGCCCGGTGATCCCGCAGGCACTGCACTCGCGTAAATCCCAATGAGCTCAGACAGAGAGATTCGCTAGACGAGCAACTGCCCGCAGACACACTCCTACTTTCCCAATACCCCGAATCGATACCGCCAAACCGATCTATCCGAAAGATTCCCCATTTCTCTCCTCGTACTACTTGCAGCCACCGGCTTTCGCTTAATGTGTTGCTCGTTGCAAATGCTATTTAGTTCTCACTATGAGCACGCTGCTAATGGCATCTGCATATTGAATTCCATTTTTAATCGGTGTAATAATATTTATTTCCTATCTTAGATACAACGTGCTACGATTTTAGTATTATACTTATAACACAATTGGGGTCTAATTAATTAATCGGTGTAATGATATTTATTTGCTATCTTAGATACAATGTGCTACGATTTTAATCCTTATACACAATTCTCGAATCGGCTCTTTCATTCACTAACGAATAATTGTGACAAGTACACTTGGCCAATCGCAGTGTACGACTCAATGCGGAGCTAAATACCGCTGTAGAAGGAAGGAGAGTAACTGGTCGGCACCTCGAAAGATTAGCCGAAGAACGGAAACAGCCGCTTCTAAAGACAGGCTGGCCGAGGAAGCCGAGGAAGCGGAGCGAGTTGAGAATCAGACCGACGCTCTCGCTCCTTCGCGTTTCAGGTTTTTAACGTCATCCTAATAGCGTCCGAATTTATTGCGGCGCTACTAATGGCAAGCCTGGCAACTCTGCTGGCTTGGCCGCGCGTGTCTGCTGCGCTTGCGAGGGGGTGGCTGGAAGCGGGGGGTGGAACTAAATGCGGACGGTCGGTATACCGAGCGTGAACGGCGCTTCGAGCATTAGCAAACGACTGAAGAAAAGGCGCCCTCCGCGTCTGCGGGCGTCTGCGGGCGTCGTCGGTCGCGGTTAATGGCCGAGGCGGCCGAAAGAATGGACGAAAGAATGGCCGAAGGAATGGCCGAAGGAATGGCTGAGGCGAGTTTTCAGCGGACGCGACCGAACAGAATCTAAGATTCCGCTCCCTCGCCTCGCTGTCCTCTTCTTTCTTATCTGCTGATGCGATTCTAATTTGCGCTCCACGGCAGGATTGGACACTGTCTTTCAGATATGTATTCTGTCCGCGAAGACGGAGAATTTTAAAGGATTTTATAGTTGTCATTACTTGAATCTCTAGACAGCGAAGCACGTCGGATAATGACGTGCATAGAAATTCAATCCTAAAAATATCACCCGTATTAAAACATTAAACTTATCACCCTGACAGTAGTATTGTATAAAATATGAGCATCGTAGAAAGTTTAGAAGCGGAAGAGAAAACTAGTTTGTAACTTTGGCGACACATAGAGCTAAAAAAATAGAGCTGAGAGAACTAAGGGCTCGGCGGTACGGAAATGTAGTTTAGGCAGGACTCTCTACACTCCTGTGTAGTAGACCCTTCTCGAATAGGTGGCTGCTGTCCTTGCCTTCTCGGATCTGCGGCGTGCTCTTTGCAAGGAGGTATTGGGGGTTTGCCGTCCTTTCAGTGGCGCTAACCGTGAAACGTTAGACAGAGCTCGTTGTATCGATCTCGTTACATGGCTTTGCCGGACGGGCAGCTTGGCAAGCGTAATGGAGTCCCTCTCGCTCCCCTGAGCAGACAATCGAGTCAACTTAATGAAAGAGACATTCGGCGAGTACCTACCGATCGCCCCGGACGACTCCTGTCATCGTTAAGACGAGAAGATGTTTCTTGCAATTAACGACACGCTTACACTTCGGCGCCGTGACTTTCACGTCCTTTGCTACGTCGTCAGATAACGCTTTTGACGGGTAATGTGTCCTTAATTTTCGATTAACTATGCAATTTGTCGTTCAGGCAATATTTAGTATTTTGATGTAGTTTAGAAACGTGTGTTTATGGCTCTATGCATTAATATATTTTATTTAAAACAACAGTATATAGATAAGGAAATCGGTGATTTGATATTACTTCTATATTAAATGAACATTAATATATCATGATCCACTTTCATTTATTAATGGTTTGTAAATTTGTAAGAGGTCGGATAAAATGTTACAACTATCCGACGTTTCAAAAATCGCTTTCATCCAGAACATTACGTAGCAGGCGAACTAAACCTGACAGCGTACATAAACTGCGGCAACGCTCTGTTTACTTAATCTTACTAATGTCCCCGCATATTTCTTCCAAGTTTCATCTACGCAGACCGTAGTGTGACCAACGGCGTACCAGTCGTTAATTCTCTAACTGACACTGGCCAGGGCCTGGTACGTTTCCGAAAGTGGCGGACAACGCTTTCGCTGCCTATGCAGCGATTTATTACCGACTCGTCCGACCTTTTTTCCACTCCTTCATGTCATTCGTTCGCTCGCCGGACGTTTACAGCCCACGTTAATAATGTCGCGAGCCGTCAATTTCTCCACGACGTTTATTGACACTCCCGTCGTAAATTCGACGCCTGCGAGCGGCCACGTTAATGGAAACGTTTATGGCGCGGCGCGAAAATGTTTTCGGCCCGGGTTAAATTCGCAAACGTGTCGAATGGATCCGATAATAAAGTGCGATTATGAGAGCGCACCTTCGGGCGAGCTTCCTCCCGCTTCCGGTTTCAACGATGCTATCGCCGTGCACGTCTTTCATTAGGATGTAATGTTCGGCTGTTTTCTATGGAATTGTATTTGCGCACGATAAAATTTGACCGGTATAGCGCAGTATGGGTCGTATCGTATCGAAAAGTTGGGAGTATGCGTTAGTCATAATAATAGCACTAAAACAATATAAACCTTATGTTCCGAAAACGTTTCATTATTCCAAATTGTTTAATATCCGTAATTATTATCTGTACCACAGCTGCATTGTAATCATCAAAATCGTTCCATACGATTCACACGGTAATGACACATAATGCAATGTCACATACACGAATTATACACCCATTAAATTTTCCGAAATCTAGATAACGTAAACACTTAATCCGACATTACAGCGACCTTAATACGGATTTGCAATATGTAATTATAAATTTTACTAGGATCATAAATTCGATATCGGCAGAACATAATCTTATTATCAGCAGTATGAAATTCTGCACGCCGAAGACAGCGTAAACAAGAAGATTCCTCGGATCCCATGGCAAGGAACGGTCGATTTATTCTGAGCGCGGCTTAAGGGGTTATACCTAGTCGGAAGCGAAAAATGAGAAGTTTTTTTGTGAATTTTTTGTATCTTTACTAAAGAATCCATTAATGTGAAATTTTGAGGGCTCCTTACACTTGCCTTGAGGTACAAAAAAACATTTTTTATTTTAATATTTGTGACAAAATGGCAGTTCAGCAGGGCACAGAACGAAGATCGATTTTTTGTTGGCGTCCTGCGGCTAGCAGCACAAGTCTGAAACGAACATATTTGGAACAATGACATTTTTTTGTCATAATATACACGAGTATAGCTGTTGAAGTACACATGGATATTCGGAAATTTAAATATTTGTGAATTTGGGAGCACTTTGAACAAAAAGTCGATTTTTCAACTGAGAAATCGGCCTCAATTTGTCTATAAAAATTGCAATTGTTTATGGAACTCAAAAATCGTGTGTACTAGACTAGATAATCTATGTAAGAAGGTACTGTCAAAATTTTAAGTCAAACGGATAAAAATTACTCGAGTTCTACTGCTAGCCGTTTTTGAAAACATGGTTTGGAGAAAAACGCGTTTAAAGTTCCACAATGTGTTTACTACATGAAATTTTTGAGATACGGGCTTGTTGATTTTTTTATCTCTACTCTGCTATCCCAGCACCATATAACTGGCCTTGTGTATCGATTTCACTTCTCGCGATTTTTTTTCTTGCCGATCTAGCGTCATGACGGCTGGTTTTCGCGTCATCGGACAGTGCGCGCTCGGCGAGTACAATACGGCGGGAATCAGTACCCAAGCAAAAATCAAAGCATTGGCGGCCAACCAGATAGTCCGTCATTGAAAATAATTACCGCAATATTGATTGCAATATCTACAACCTTTTTGCCACTTGAAATTGTTTTCGGAGCGAAGTAAACAAAACTACAAACTGAGAGTGTGAACTGAATTCCCTCACAACCATGGCAGAACTGCTCGAACTGACGAGATTTACTTATTTGGTATAAGAAATTACTAAATTTAATTCTTAGGTCTAAAATAAACCTTTTGTATTCTCATCCTATGGATACAAACACAATAAAACGGGTCCTCAAAGGAATTACAAGTCAGAAAAGCTGGTGCTACTCCGGTCTACGCTCCGCATACTTTCAAACGCGCGGAGACGTCCTTACGAATATATATTTATCTTCAAGAGTATTTGCAGGATCAATTTGAAATTATCAGAGAATATACTCAAATATATGTACATTCCGAAAATGCAACAAAAAAAAAATCGATTCTTTGAAAACTCCGACTAGGTATAACCCCTTAATAAAGACAGACGTCCGTCGAAAGGGGTGAAAACGGTCTCAGGCAGGAGGGGCAGGGACGGGCGGGGTGCAAAAGTTTTTTAATTATTGCGGTGAAAACGTCGTCGCCCCCGACGAGCACGAGAGAACTTTCCTCCTCGATTCTCCGGCCCTCTTTTCTCTCCGCGCCCGGAAAAGAGTATCGCGTGGCTTTAATTATGTCACTTATCTACAGTTAGGACGTTTTCCAATAATTAGCGCCCCGCTGCGCGAAATAAAAGTGGACCGCGCCGCTAATCGATGATATCGGTCCGACAAAACGACCCAGATAAACTTTCGTCCTCCCGAGTGGCTAAGATGAAGCTTTGATTGCCGTAGAAAACGTTCAATGTTTTCGATTAAATGTGTTCGACTCGTGAGGGTGAAAGTTTCGTTATGATCAGATTGATACTGATTTTTTCTCACGGCGTATCTTTCTTCACGAACGCGGTCTCAATCAACACGAAAAATCTTCTAATGCTTCATTTCGTTACAGCAATCGTTATAAAAATAATTTTTCTAACGATGAATGACAGATTAAACAATAGGGATATTAAATGAACTAATGTACGAAATCCGAAGAACACTGGTTCGAAAAACGTTGTCCCATCAACAGTCCGAGCGCGCCACGCCCAATTTCTGTCCGAAAGATTACACCCTCCACCTCCCGCGCCAGTAACCCCCCTAATTAATAAAGTTTCCGGTTTGCGGCATAACTTTGGTCGTGGGCGAAATTTATCCGGCGCGAAACTTTCTCGCAAGTCCGCGAAGGGCGAAGTCGCGGAGGCGACGCTGGAGAGTGCTAGAAATTTTCCTTTTCCAACCTCCCTTCAGCCCACCCCTTGGCCACCCCCCGGCCACCCCCTGGCGCCTCCTGGCCGCGACGGTGCTCGCGGGATGGCCATAGATCGCGATTATCGTTGTCGCCGCGTAACCGAAACGAAACGGCCCTCGGCTAAACAGTATTTATCGCCCACTTCGCCCCAGATACGCGCCCCTTGTTAGTCAAGAACTTTCGGCATTATCTAAATTACTTTATTCCGGATGCGGGCACCGCTTTCGAGGATGGTCAGTGGATTCCAAGCGATTGCTGATCTTAGTCGCCCGCGACAGCGATCGTGAGATTCGATTTCACTTCGTGTTATTGAAGACTATGATTTTTTCGCGTTCGCCAGGTCGGACATATTCCAGTTCTGATGTATAATATTCTAATTGACAGTGGTTTATTCACAACACAAATTAGAATTATAATACACTTCTGATAGAAATATAAAAAAGTGACATTGATTCAGACATTGCAACTATCGTAAATACAGTTCGTGCCCATAAGAATTCTATATACACAATCTTAAAAATAATATAAGCGCATGCAACAAAAAATTGAATCTATACCCTCAGCAACAGTAGGAACAGAATTTCTAGCACATCGAACGAAGATTCCGTAGATGAGAGCAGACAGAAATAGATGATCGCTCGGATCGAATTGAAAGTATTGGATTCGCAGAAATCGTCCTGCTCGCCCTCGAGGGCTCGGCGGCAAGGGGGGAAGGCGGGGGAAGGCGGGCAAGGGCGATGGTAGAAGGAGAGTAATAGTGAGAGTAACGCTAAGGCAATATCACAGTCGACTAGCGCAGGCAGGCGCCGGCATACTAAGCGGCCGGGAGTGATTTTTAAAACAGAAGACGAACGCCGACGGGAATCTTAAATAACCGTCGCGGCTTCGGCCCGCAGGGCTGACTCACCCTTTCCAACCACTCACCAACCCTCTACCCCCCTCGTCCGCATCGTGGCCTGAAATAGGGGGAGAAGAATCGAGCGGAAGGAAGGAGGATGAAAATGGCGAGAAGAAATGGGGAATGGTAAAAAATAAAGCTCGACGTACGACGCTGGAGTCAAATGTGAAAATAGAGAAGCCGGAGAAAAATGTCAGGTGAAAAAACACGACGGGAGGGAAATGAAAAAGTATGGCTAGAATGGAAGGTGGAAAAGGAAAATTGTGGATGGGGTATAGATGAGGGGCGTGTAAGGAGGGTTAAAAATAGATGAGTTGAGGACGGAATGAAGTAGGTAGAATTAAATGGTAGAATTGCATTAATGACCTGGCTGGAAAAAGTCAGAGGACTCTAGGACGTATTGGTACGAAGTTAAAGATGAGTCGATACAAAGATGAAAATTCATAGAGAATTACAGAAATGGAGGGTAAGAAACAGAAAGATGAATTAAAATAAAAATTAAACGATAAATAAAGAAAGAAAGAAAAGTTGCCTCCTACGTAGACTAATTTTCGAAGTATGCTTCTGTTAGAAAACATCGGTGAATGAAATGAAAGATAAGGGAAGTAAATAGGTGGAGAATGAAAGATGCAAAAGTGAATGGATGAGTTAGCTGAGAGAAGCTAGAGGGCGGAAGACGATGTGAAGGAAACAAAGACGGGAAGGAGCGGACGGGAAAAAGGCGGAGCGGGAGAAAATGGAGGCAGCGTCGAAGTGTCGCGGAGCCGGAGAAATATTCCGATCGAGTGGCCACGAGAGGGAGAGTGACAGGCCGGGAAATTGGAAAATTGAACTAGAACTCTTGCTCCGGATCGTCTCGCAGAAACGTTCGACGAACGCTCGAACGCCATTGCATGACCGATGCCGTGCAAACCTACGATTTCGTTATTTATTACTAAGATCATCGCACTTTTTCACCGTCTCAGTTCATCCGCTTCCTCGTTAAAGCGAGATCCCAACGTGTCCGAGAGAACGTTCCGAACTTCTCCGCGCGAAGCTTCGGTCGTTCACTTCTCGGAAGTTCAATTAATTTACTCGAATTAACTTCGACTTCCCGATTAATTCCGTTCTTGGTACGGTAAAGTACGCTTCTTTAGCTGCAAAATGCAATTTGGCCGGGGTGGATTCGATCCTTTTTCCCTGAGATATCGCCGGTGGAAGGGAGGGCTGCACGTCTGACATTTCGTACGCTCGTACTACTTGTACTACTGCGTAGCTATGCATACTGCGCATACTGTACTGCCGTGCATGCTCAGGCCTGGAATGATGAAGGGGAATTGCGGCAAGTAACTCGTAAGCGTATTCTTTAAATTTATGCGGCTTACCGCCGTGGCTCCCCTAAATTATGTAGGTCAGTACGTCGCTTCGGTGAGGGAAAATCGGTCAGTAGGTCGGAAAGTTTGAAGGGCGGGTGGGGGCTTCTTGAAAAACCGTCTCCGGAATTTTTCTGGCGGCTTGGATAAAGTTCGACGAAACAGGACGTGTTCTTCTCATGTATCCAGAGGCAGATAAATACTTTTTTTTTAAGACCCTTCAGCGATGTGGTTAATAAATCATATTAGATAATTTAAGAAAAATCTTGATTGAAGAACTTTCTTAAAAATATATCCTATAACAATACTAGGACGCATTTTCGAATCATGATTAATTTATGCAGTTAATAAAAGGTCGTATATCCACAATTTCGTTTTATTACTAATCTCAAATAATGCTTCAGTTACTGTAAAATTATAAATTCCGTCAGATTCAACCTCACACGACTTCCTTCCGATGCCCACAGTAAACGATCTCTAATTCTACCATATGCTCACTCCCACGTTAGGACTCGGAATATTATCGCATCGTCGAATGTGTCGGATATGACGTCGGGGCGGCCGAAAACATCCGCTGCCCACTGTCGGATTGAAATTCCAGCGATAACGGAAGACGGATTCTGAGATAATAGTTCCGGATGGAAGGCCATCGTCGATCTTCGATCTTGGGGGCGGGGGAAGGGGAGGGGTGGCATTGTGATTTCGTTGATTGTTAAAGGGCGATTGAACGGGCAACATTCCAAACGCTCTTTCCTTTGCCCCGAACCAATCCATCATCGCTGTCGGATGATCGAGCTGGCGAGCGATCCGGAAACGTACACCCTTAGCGCTGCTTCCTGTGCGCAAGGGAGCCGTTTGAGGATGACTCGCGCCTCGTTATCGAGAATGCCGCACTTTGCCCGCGATACTGGAATATCATGTTACATTATCTGCCAGCCTCCTTTCCGACCGCCTCTCCAGCTACCTCTCCAGCCCGTTCCAGCTAGCTTCGCCTTGACTCGCCACGTATTCTTCCCTGGCGACGCAAGCTTTTAATGAATATCTAGTATACGATCCATTCTTATAGTTGGTAATGAATGGAGATGGGGTTGGATGTTGGGTCTATTCTTATTAATTTGTATTACGTTTTTCTGTGAGATTCTTCTGCTGCCATCGTTTTTCCAATAACTATATCTTAATTTTTTTAATGTAATTTGTGGAATTGCTGTAATACCACAAGTTCTAACTGCAGTGATACGTTTTCGATCACCTCGCTACTATTTCACTATTTACAACAAATAAAAAGGCTCCCCAACCTCTTTCGTGAGAATCCCATTCGCAACATGCAACTCTTCAAACATTTCATTGAAACTGCCCCGATTTTTCTACCTATACAACCCCGAGCGGAAGACCGGAAGTGAAAATGGTCCCTCTCACACTCTTCCCTCCTTGCTTAATCCCATCCAGCGCCCGCAGCTCGTCACCTCGACTGATCAGCATCCGTCCCGCACTCGCGTCGGCAACATCAGGACATTAACTGCAGAGGCCCCAGTCTGAAATGGAATTTATCGGGCCCGGCGTATGTCGTGCGAAGGTAACACGGCCCCGGACCGATGTTCCGACGCTTCCGGCGACACACACCAACACACACTGCCACATCCCAACATCCACGAACGCATACATTCTCCTCGGCCGGCAACCGCGAGCCGGCTTCTCCAAACAATCGGACAATCGGCCATGTTTTTCGTCGGAGACGCGTGTCCGTTCCTCGTTCCGTTCCACGTTCGGTTCCTCATCCCCATTCCACCGCCCCTTCGCCCACCCCTTCGCCCACCCCTTCACCCACCCCTTTACTCGTTCCGCTGTCCGGATCGCGAAATCGAATTCGCGAACGAAACAACCGTCTGTCGTCCGCTAATTTCCCGCGTCCACGGAACGTCGCGTGCTGCCGATATTTCGAGCCCGGGCCCTTTTTCAACCCCTACTGCTCCCATCCCCTACTGCTCCCATCCCCTACCACTGCCATGAACGTAAGCCACGAATGCCGATCGCGATGCAGGACGAAACGCGAAACTCGCACGCGAATGTCAACGTTCGTTGGCCAGGCAACCGGACGAGTCGCGATCCTTTTTTACGGTCTCGCACGAAGCTTGGCTTCATGTCGGACAGGCTTGGGCTCGATTTTAGAATGGGGCTTGCGTGTGGGTTGGGCTTGTTGGATCCTTCTGACGACGTGAGCTGGCTGGGGAGAAACGGTATTATGGATGTTGAGAAGTTTGTGCCGGCAGGGGCATTTTCTACCTACGATTTTTCTCTCCTTTCTTTGCTTTTCACGGGGAATTCTGTTCCTATTTTATAGTGTGCGCGCGGATCGATTGGCTTGATTAGGTGTTGCCGGTATTGCATTGTGGGAATTGAGGAAGGAAAATATTTGTGGGACTGCATTGGGGATTTCTTCGGGAGAGAGGCTGCGATAATTATAGAATGCTTCTGTCGTGATTTATTTCATTTCAGGGTAGTCTTGAGGGATTGGATTTTTGTAATTGTGTCATATGGACATAGGAACGAAATAGTTATTCCTTTTTCATTTCATTTTGTTGAGGATTTGAATATGATATCTACTGCTCAAGTGCTGAAGTATACAAAACTATTATTTTTCCATATAAACCTTTCGATACAATTCACAATATTATCTATCGAATACGCTCAGTAACATGTACCATTCGAAAAATACAGCAAATATTTCCGATATTAAATAGACATCGTCAGCTAATAATTGCCGAAGTAGACAACCCCACAGTAACGGAATGAGAATTATTCAGCACAGCTTTCCACATTGCGAACGACTCTCACGCAACTGGCACGGTCATAAGAGGCAAAGTATTTAACGCATCGCCCCCGGGACGATTTTAACACGCGACAAGCTTAATTTTACGATCCCATGCGCGGTCCATGTCGCGCCTTGTTACGGCAGCCTGTATTTTAGGCCGTGACTCGTCGACGATTTTTTAACCACGTCCGACGCGCAACATGCACGCATGTCCTACCCAACCCCCATCGCCCTTCAGCCCCTGCGGACTCCCTTCAACCCCCCTGTCACGCTTCCCCCCGCACATCGTTCGGTAGCCCGGCCAGTACAGCAAACAGAAACCGTATGGCCTTGTACAGAGATTTACGAACGACCTGCGCAGAGAGAGGACGCGCGGATTTGTCCTGAAAAAATCCTTTCCTCGTAAGCGCCTCGCGATTCGTTATTTCTCCTACCTACGGAATGTGATTTTTTACCCCGGGCTCGGCAAATGGCCGGGCGCGAGCGTTCTCTTCCTCCATTTTTCCATTTTCGACCGAAGAGTCGACGGATTAAGTGCGTGCGTTGATGGATTTGTATTCGGTACTATGGCTGACTTTGTTTTTACGCTTGCTCGTTTCACCAAGCCCGCTTTTCCTGCCTTTGTTTCCTGAAGGCCGGACGTTAGCATTTTTACGGAGTATGTTTTTCCAATCTTCCCGCGATAGCAGGAAAAAATGTCGGGATTATACGACGGTGGTCAGACTAGTCATATGCGAAACGGATGAAAAAGTACTAGTAATCCTTTATTTCGTCGCGATAAGTGACGTGGGCTAAAATTAGTAATTGAATCATTATTTACTGTTACCGTCATCATATGATAGCCGCCTACTCTTAATGTGCTGAATTTTTTTAACCCGGAACATTTATTACTTTTCTTTTAACGAACGTATGTAATGTAGCTTTTATCCATGTATGCATTAACTTGACTTTAAAAAAGGGATTTTCTCTACTTTACAAATAACCGGCTCTAGAGGTTAGTGTTCGATAAGAATTGTTGAATAGGTAATTTACTATTAGGTAAGAGTACACGTACTATCAATATATTCCAATCCGATACCGTCCTCCGTTTTATTCCCGCGGAGTAATGCGGCTACTGAGTATTGCGATGAGTGGGAAAAAGGAATAATCGAAGAGGAAATAATGAGGCCAGCAACAGCACTTACAGCAGTAATGTAACCGGGAACAGCGTTCCAATTTTGCTGGCATTATCGAGTCGGGCACAATGTTGCGGTCTCTACTCGATCCTATAATGATCGTGCCAGTGTCGGGAATAAATAATTCATTCGTTTGGCTCCAACAAATAATACTTTCTAGGCACAAAAATTGAAATCAACTTGGTTCATTCTTAAATTAGAATATTACAACGCACCAAATCATTCGTATATTCGTATATAATTCGTATATTCTAATAAGCCAAACGGTTAGAGAACGAACTATTGGTCTTGCTTGTCAAATATCATGATTCAATTTCAGCGTTAGAAGGTACAGAAGGGCGGATCGAAAAGGCAAATAATAACAGCGCTAACGGCACTTAGAACGAAAACGTAACAGAGCGAAGCGTTCCAATTTTGTCGGCATTATCGAGTCGAGCGGAAAATCCCGGCGTACGCTCGATCCTCTAATGATCAGGACTCCCGCCGGCAGCAACCCCGTCTATTTCCATTCTACCCGCGCCTCGGTTGCCGGAGATGCGAAGGGGTAGAATGGGGTGGGGGATGGCGAGTGGCCGGGATCATTACCCGGATAATTAGTCGAGCGTAAAATTTGACCCGCATACATGCCTCTCTTTCTCCGCTCCCCACATTCGACTCTGACCGCCTTATCGATCAATCCCTGCCACCCCTCTATCACTATCAACCACTTCTGCGGACGCGGAAAATATTACGCCGCTTCCTTTTTTTTAACGAGCGACTTCGGTTCCCTCAAGATCCCGGAAGAATCGAACGGCGGAGGGGTAGAAATTGAGTGGCGAGTCTTTGTTGGCCACTGGCAGAAAAGATTGATCCAACTTTCTAAGGATGTCATTTCTTTTTACTCCCTTTTTATAGTAGATTCTTTCATCCTACGAGAAGGGTTTGCCTGTATGTGATTTGTCCGAGTTTTTCCTCTATATTAGACAGAGTATAGATTGTACCGTAATTTTTTCTCTACATTATTAACCCTACTACTCTTTGCTGAAAGAAATATGAAATATTTAAAATCGTTCACACTTATATTTGCGCAGCCTTAAAATTTTCCCTACATTTCGAGTTTCTGTTCTTGCTCTTGAAAAACGTTTATGCTCAGAGCCATTCGAGAATCTAGAAAAGTAGCGCGATCCATTCGATTTCATGCACTCCCACGGCACGAAACTTACCGAGCAATTTTTCGGCTCAGCCTGGTATCGGTCCGGCCATTCCCGCGGAAATTTGGATAGATTTTATTCGGGCGCCTCCTCTCTTTATTCCCCGAATGCGCCTCTATCGGCCATCTTCTTATCCGATCCTATCTTTCTATAGCCTCCACTCTTCCCCCCACCCTTCTTACCTTCGATCACGTAGCAGCCGGCATTCGATAAGCTCGAAAGAAGCATCGGCGAACGAATGGCCGTTGCTTCAAAGCTCCTCTCAACATTACACCCCCTCCCACCCCCTATTCTACCCTTCGAACTCTACTTCTCGTCCTCTTCCTTTTTCTCGTCCTGTTCAGCTTAGCCTGCTCGAGCGCACCTTCGAGAAGGAGGAGGAGGGGGAGGGAATTATCGTTTGGCGTAACTGGAATAATCCGACGTCGCTTCGAATTAATTTATTCCGTCGGCTGATTCGGGCGACGGCCGATGTCGCTTTCGTTATCGTTGGAGGGGAACTGGGGGCCATTGTGTCTCGTCGGGAGTCGTATTAGTCCATTAGGCCGGGACGGACTGTCGTGTTTCCGATTGCTCGCTTGTCAAGTCTGAGCCTGCCGCGATTGCCCACTTATCGTCAAATCACGGCACACTGCCGAGGGGCACCTGCTTGTTTCGCGTAACCTGATACGGGGTGCTGCCTCTCAATGGGACTGTTTCGGATTATCATTGGGGACGGGAGCTTACCAGCTTTGCTGCCAGACTGCTTTGCTTCTCACTTTTTAGACTGTCCAATTGAAAAATTTGAATTTGCAGAATTAAAGCTACTTCATTAAAATCTCTGCAAAGCTATCTGTTGCAATAATTAAAGGATTAAAGGGTAATTTTTCACATTTGGTATTTTTATTCTTATGATATATACTTACCTAATTAATATTTGTAATACACAGCGTGTCGGGTTTAATTTAAAATAAGTCTTAACACCGTCACCAATCCCACAAACAGACATTTTGGAAATATAATTACAAAGTCCTGAAACTAATATTAAAAAAGGAATACGAACAATAGTTTAACCATTTCCCAGGTTCGCCCTTCCAATTCCAATTTCGACCGGCAGTAAGGACTCGCCAACTTAACAAGCCGTAATACGTCTAATCAGGAATTGGAACTAGATCGAAACTTGGCTCGGCGATGAGCGTGCACTTAGCGAGCAGGTAAATTCGAGAATTCACACGCGAGTTCGTGACGTTTACGGCGATATTTCAATCGGGAATATCGTCGGTTCCTCGGACTCCGGATCGGCGTTTAATGGACCATCGACCTCCAGCCCCCTTTCGTCGAAGGTTCTCGAAGGGCTGAGGGCAACGCTGCAGATTGATTCCACACTCCGAAACCCGACTCACGTAATTCTCTCTCGACCCTCTCTCATTATCGAGGCCCGTTAGATAACACAAATCGCGGTCTAAGACGTCGTCCTTCGGACATTGGAAAGGGGAACGGCGGGGGTAGCAAAGGGGTTGGCAAAGGGAGTCCGGCGGAGAGTCGTTACGGTTGTCGAAACAATTGATTGAGATTTGTGAGAAGTTGGCAGTGGGCTGCTGTGGTTTCGCGAGGACGGTTACGAATTCGAGAGAAAGTTTACATCTTATTCGGCGTGTTCCAGAATCAGGCCGAATGTTTTGTTAATTGGAGTTGTAAGGTTGTCTCATTGCGGCACCGGAGATCTGTGAGGCTAAGGGATTCGGAATGGCGGGCTTGCTTAATGGTTTTGAAGTTTGCGCTTGGAATTGAATTCTGTTTTGCTGTTTTATGATCAATTGGATCATACCTGATTTTCGTTTGCTACATTATAAATATGTAAAATGACAATTCGTTCTAAATACTAATGCTATGAAAATTGCATCCTAAGTTCTTTTGTACTGATATGACAATTTAAATGATCATACTTCCTTTTTCATTATATTGTTCAACTTCATATCAGCATCGCAGTCCTCATCGCTTACCCCACAACTTACTCACACGTAGAAAAAAAAATCCAATATCCTCCCTTCATTGCCCATTACTTTACCCTAGCAGCACACTTCAACAGGCCAACTCTCGACAAGCCGAAAAATTCCGCAGCCTGACCCCAACGTGCCACCCGCCCAGCACCACTCTCCGGCGGCCATCAAACGAGCTCACAATTTCGGGCCGCGCCCCCGTAAATCCTAATAACCGAGTACAATTTCAAGAAACGTCAGTCATGCGGAAGGCCATGAAGAATGACTACCGCATAGCGCCAATCCGCGGGCGCGTTATTATATTGGCAAGCCAGCCAAGTGCGCGGAAGTTCGCGCTGAGCTGAAGGCAGGCACATCGGGGGGTCGGCAAACTTGGGTGCCTTCACCCTCCACCACCCCCTCCCCTCTGCCTTCCTACTTCATCCGAGCCAGTCCCCGTCCTCGTCCCCGTCCTCGTCTCCGTCGCCTAGCACGATGCCGTCCGTCTCCATCGCATCGAAATTCACGAAACGTTGCGTGCCGACTCCTCCTTTGTACGTCCGGCTGAATTCGCCCGTCTTTGATCGGGCTCCATTATGATCGGCAGATACGTCGGCCGCGTTTGAAACATACGAATGCACGCAAATGCTCGCCAATGCTCGCCCCCGATTCCTCCCCCCCGCTACCCTCTGCCGTCCTCATGCTTCTTCGGTGGCGAGAGTCCGATGTAGAAAACGGGACGATCGGCCTCGCGCTACTCATCGAACCGATTCCATTTCAGACTAGAGAGAGGAGAGTCCACTGTCGCTCAAAGCGACCTCTTATACCGGGTGGTACTGTGTCGTTCTTTTATACTTCCGTGACGGATAGAGACAGAGTTTATTTTACGGAGGATTTTAGTGATGCGTGCCATCTTTGTTCATAAGGATGATTCCTTGTAAATAAAGGAATAAACTAGCTTAGTTATATTTTTGATGGAAGTATATTATGGGACTGCCCCTTATATGGGGTGAATTGAGAGTCGATTTGTTGAGGGTGGGAGCTTGAAAAATTGGATGGGTAGCAGAGGGTCAATTTGGGCTGGTTATTCAGCGACAGAGGATTGGGTACATAAGGGTGAAGTGGATAGACATAGAGAGATTCTAATATTCCAAGAATAATCACCACGTATTTTGATAAGAAACCATAACTAATTTCTTCGTCAAAGCAAATATAAAAGAAAAATCTGCTTTATTACACAAAAAATAAACTTAAATTCTAGCAACTCGACTTCCACCCTACTCCTTCCATCATTATACGAAAGATGCGAAATTCGAGGAGCCCTTTCTACGACTTCGCCCAGTATAAAGTTAGTAGGTATATAAATAAGTGGTTACACAACGTGTAACATCACTGGCCGGGTTTGCGTTCATTAAGAATACAAAGTGCTGATCGATCGAACGTGCCAGTCCGTTCCCTCGCATCCCGCTGGCACGTCCGTGGGAGGGTTGGAAGGGAAGTGGAGCGTGACTTGTAAAAATAGTTAGCGGCTCGCGGAAGGGAGCAGACCGCACTGCCTTCCGATCGAGTATAAATACGCTTTGTGAATTAAGTCGTACCGGCATGCCTTGCCAGCCGGTTATGCAAGATTGCCTGTTACGTCAGACGTACATCGATGAGGCGGCTGGAAAGGGGCGGAAGGGGGTGGAAGAGAGTGGAAGGAGGTGCGGCGAGAGCCAGAGGGAAATGTCTCGAGTCGGAGGGTGCCAATTTAAGGGTGACTGGGGGTGGTAATTGACGGTAGGTTGGTCGTCGACATTTTTTAGCAATTCTGAATAATGTCTGCTGTTCGCTAAGGTAGAACGTGACTTGTAACGATTTTCTTCTCTGAAAAAAGGTATTCGATGTTTTAATGTTACTCCGTTGTTCGTTGGTTGGGTTAAACAACTTGCAGGGATGTATATTTATTTACGATGGTTTTATCCGCTTAATAATTTACAACATTGTCTCTTTGATATATTTTCATCTGTATTCGTACGAACTTTCGAATTCTTATACTTTACATTTTCACCGCTCCAAAAGAAAAGCGAAATTTCTGATTAAACCCTCCATCGAAATTCGCAATTAAAATCACTCTCTAATCACGACTAAACATCCACTTTCTCCCTGGAAAAAAAGTAACAATCTTTCAACATTTCACTCAAGATGCTAATTTCCAAACACTTTCCTCCAGTTCGTAATCAGTTCTTCGTACACGTTGCAAGGTGTCAGCCGTCCCTCCGGGGAGGTAAAGACTGTCCCTCTGGAATTTTTCCCTCGAAAATGCGGGTGTCGAGGATCGAAATCGTCCGTAGCGTCAGGCTGAGCACGGCGAGGAGGGCTTAATTAACGTTAATTGGATTTTATCCGATCACGTTTCAGTGAGGCTCCCGCGTCAGCAAGGAGTTCGAAGGACGGTTACCGGCTCCGTCGACTTCGGCAAATCTATTGGCTCCCTTCTCATCCTCCACCTCCTTCACTCCCTCCTTCACCCCCCCCTCCTTGCCCGCGACGAGTGCATCTTATACCCAATTAAACGAAAGAAAGTTCCGATCCGTACTGTCGCTCGAGTTCGACGAGTCGCCAGCCTGTTTTCGGTGCAGATCGCTGGCAAACAACAAAATTCCAATTGTTCAGTTCGATCAGTAACTCCAGTGAAACTGAAATAAGATGCTTTCAGTGCGACGAAACTTGTCGATTTCTGTACAATGTATTGTAGAGTTCTAACTGAAGAGGATTAGAGATTCAGTTCTTCACTGCTACTAGAAACTTTTCTGATACGTACAGATGTTATTAGATATAGTATCATTACAATTAACAGTTATGCGAACAAGATGATCAACTGAGACGTAGAAGACCGATTAGCCAAGGAGTTTCACTGCTCGTTACACACTGAACCATCTGCATCTCAATCTCTGTGACTAATTTCATCCCACGCAAGCATCAGAGGAGTCCCCAGCCGTAGTCACCGTTCATCAGACAGCAGAGAATCGATGCGATAATCGCGAGAAATCGAATCGGTGAAAAGCATCGATGCTCCGTGCGCCGTGGATTAGCGACTACTTGGAGGTTGACCGGCCTGCGAGGGTGAGAACAGAGGGCGCGTAATCCGGCGCGAGGCAAGGTGTCCATGACAACGGATTTGCCCTCCTCATCTCCGAAGCCAACTGCGTCTGCTCGTTATGCGACCGAATGTGAGACGCGTCACGCATAACGCGCCCTATTCGCGCGTGCAAATTTCGCGCCTGCAAATTTCTCGCAAAGCGAACCTGTCCCCCCACCAAGGCCCATACGCTGGCCAGCCCGTTTGATGCCCGTTTAACGTTGATTGATCGATCGCCCGTGCGTTCAATCCTGCCAGCCGACACACCTGCCGACTCCTACCTTTACCCAAGCCTCCTGCCGCTACCCAGCTTCACCACCCACCTCTGCCACCCAACGCAGCCACCCTGCTCATTCACTACCCAACCTCCTGTCGGACAAAGGAGCACGCTTCACCTCCACCTATGTACTTGACACTTTTTCCGGAATTTTAAGCCGGACCTTCTGACTTGATATTGGACCAGCGGACAAAGGAATTCAGTACGGCGCGATGCTGTCAAATTGTTGCTGTTGAAGTAATCTAGGGGATTTATTTATGATATATTACAGACACGACTTATTAAAGACAAGTGACGTCAACGCGGACCACGGACCACGCACCACGCATATCGGATCTATATATTATTTTGCTCCTCATTTTTGACGATTAAAAGCGCTACTAAAAATTGTCCTCACTTGTCTATTGCACCGAGCATACAAATATAATAGTATATGATTTATACAATATCTTAACATTTTCTCTTTCGGCCATACTGTGAAGTTAGGTAGTACTTAACGATAGAAAAAGAAACAGAAGATTGCTTCTATCCAAGCGATGAGCCTTTATCGGAGATTGATCTATCCTGAGCGCGTTGAATCGATCGAGTATTCTCACCTTCGCGCCGTACCTGTCCTAATGGCGCCGGCAGCCTGATTTAATACTCAGCGTCGGCGTCGGCGTCGGCGTCGGCGTGGGCGTCGGACAAAGGAGCTGGCCAGCATCGAGGAGAATAAAGTCCTCCAGGTCGACTGATTCCGGGTCGAAAATGGACTCCCGAACGAGCTGAGACGGCGTAATTCGTCTTGTCTAGCACCCTCTCCACCTTAGCCCAGGCCACCTCACCTCTCCTTATACCTTTCGACAAGTTCATGATTCGCTCTGCTAAGTGCTCCGCTCTTATTCGGCGTCGAGTATGAGTTAGAGCCACTTTGTGGCGTTAATCGATTGTTTCCTGAGGGTGAGCGAGTGGAAAGTTGCGTGGCCTCGCTTGCCTGGCTGCTGCGAGCTTCTTCTTGGCTCAATTTTATGTCGGATAATTGTCGGTTTACGTAAGCGCTCGCGGTGATACGGGCTGAACGAATCTGATGATTAACCTACTCCATCACTTCAGGGTAAGAAATTGTACGTGTGTTCGTATCGTAGGATAGGATTTTACAGGTCTGACTGGTTATAAGTCATAACTGTTGGATGGCATGCGCAGGTTTTAAAATATATGAAGATAATTGTCGGTTTAGGCAAGCGTTGCAGTGATATACATCAATCATTTGTCAGACATATATGTATTTCGCTGTACAAGTGAGGCAGGACGTACTTTTATTTGAAAACTTTATCAATTCATTGCCCTATCTTTAGTGGAGCTATGATTCATGAATAATAGTTTCAGCTGATTCACTATTTTTAAATTAAATCACTACCGTATATATAGAAATGTTCGTAATATTATATTCTGCGCATTAGCACTTTCTACGAATTGCATTTTTTCTCGGAACTCTTCAAATCTTTTAGCACAAAATTTTCCAAGGCAAACCGAAACTGCTCTCGACTACTTAAAATGCAGCCCTCAAAAGTCCTTCCCAAACAGCCCTACCAAAAACAGCCCTCTCACCCCCCAAATTACTCGCTCATCGAAAGGCTAACCCTCCCCCGCATTAACCCAGCCAACTCCCACCGTTCCCTCAAAGTTTCAGCTCGCTTTCTCCGCCAATGAATACTACAAGCCTATCATTAATTCCGCAAATACAAACCACCCCGTTTCCCATCGCATCCGATCCAGCCAGATGCAGCCAGATGCAGTCAGATGCAGTCAGATGCAGTCAGATCGATCGAATTCAACATTCTTCGCTGAAGACTTTCTCATTCCGACTTGTTGAACGATTAATCGATAGTTACGAATTTACACCTTCGCACACTTCCATATTCGCTCTTCCGAGTAGCGGGATCCCTCTTTCAGCATCCGGTTCCGACGCAGATGCATCTGCATTATGCAGGATTCCGGTGCAACGGCCAATGAATGGTTTATGGATCCAGGGGGTGTTGCACCTGCGTGGAGATCCGTTCGCGTAAGACACTCCCTTCGTCCGCCTCCTCGCTGCAACCAGGAGCATAATTCATGGGGGCTCGTGACGTCACTCGCGAGAGCGCGAGTGCTTCGTCGTATGCGCTGCCGGAGGGGTGGTAGTGTGAGTAGTTTCAAGGATCAGGTGCGATATGGCGTCGGGGTAGTTAAAAAGTACCGGTATGGAGTCGACTGTCATTCCTTTCCTGAGAGAGAATTTGTGTAAAAGGTTAAATTATATTTCTTTTAATTGAATTTTATAAAATATGCCAATTACTACATATTTGATTAGACATTAGACATTATTATAAAGAAAACTGCGTAGTAGAGTAAAATTGCTAGTCTCCGAATCCTCCCCGTTCTTGTTTCGGTTACGAAACTGGAACATTGAACGCAGAAGGCCTTCCGCGTTTGCGGAAAATAATTCAGTTTGAAGAAAAAGAATTCGGGACGCAGAACGCGAAGTCGACTGCACTTAGAAGTCTGGTAATCCGCTTTACATCGTTGTTAGCGGAATTGGGAACGCGCGCAATTACAAGCTACATGAGGAGGTTGTAAATATGTACGTAAACAGCGGAATTGTCAACCCTTATTAGGGGGTGTGCACGTGCCCGGTTGCCTGGCGGACTCGTTATTTTTGTGCGGACGCTGTAATCTGAAATTCCTGCTCGGCAAACCGGCAAAGACCTTCGCCTGTTTCACATTCAATTCACTCTTTTACAGCTGTCCGCCCTGAATTCTGAACGTTCCGCTCTGTAGTGGATTGCTTACCTTTTTCCTCCCATTCTTAACCTCCCACTTTATCGTGGACAAGGAAAAATTCTTGACGTATCAGTATTCCTCATTCATCTCTTTTTAAGATACCAAGAGTTTTATGTTTTAATTATTTCTTTCACCCCACATATTCGTCAGTATTAAACTGTAAAACTTGTAACGTCGTAGTTCTAAATATAATTACAATGGGATGTCTCAGTTTATAAACAGTTCAATTATTTTCTTTGCAATAAATTTACAACATTGATTTATTTATTCTAAGTCTGCAGTTTCTTATATACGGTGAGTGCTACGATTTTGACAGTTCGAATCGGTATAGTACAGGTTCTGTTCTCATCCTCTCTGCAGAAGACGACACCTTCGACGTTCGCCAGGATGCACAGCCCATTCCCGGGCGCCTTCAACCCTTCCCGCACCCTTCTTGCACCCTTCCCAGGGCCGACAGCAGTATGCAGAGCGCGAACTAATCACCAGGGAAGAGAATGGTGCGCGCCAAACCGCGCGATGTTCTGCCGCGATGAATTATGCGACGATTGCTACAACTACGACACTGATTCGCTGCGCCAGCTTCATCAGCAGCAATCCGCTTTCTCGATATTTCCCCGCCGTATTGTCGGCGAATCTAATGCCCGCCGAATCGCGACAATTCAGACAGTCGCTTCTGTTTGACAAAGAAATTCGCCCACTATCGTCATTATCGTACAATTAGACAGACCGAGTATTGCAGGCGTTCTAGAAATTAATATTAATACTTTTTGATAGCAGATATAACTTGTTGATTTAAATTACTCAGAGTTGAACTATATGAATGAAATGTTTCATAAGTTCATCAAATATAATTCATGTATATGCATTCTAAATTTTGGCGATCCTACCATCAATATTTCTTCTAATCCCTCCAAAATTACTACAACTGCCTGAAAATATGAGTTCTATTCGCAATTATGCATTGACCATCTCGCATAATCTTCTAAAAAATTGCAATCTACTCGACAGGAGGGATAGTGAGATGAAAATAAAATGTAGGTAGAAAATCACAGCCGATATGTCTTGTAACCGTCTCCCCCCACCCCTCCGCTCGTATTCTCGCTGGAAATAAGGAGCGTAGTTGTTTGCAGGATTCGAGCTGCGCTGCAAATAAGGTACGTTAGCGGGGCTTATCCTCGGCATCCTGCACCTGCGTGTCCTGTCACAGGGCGCAGGATGCGGCCTCCTCAGCCGCATAATTTATCGCACTTGACGCCGTACAATGTTCAATTCCCCCGCGATCAGTTTGCGGATATAACGTCTGCAGGGACGCCCTCGAACCCCAGGAGGGGGTGTGCGCACGGAGTGGGGGTGGGAATAGTCTCAGTATCCCTGACAATTGATATTACCGGTGTACTGTATTACCATACGCTAATGCCGCCGCTTTGCGATTAAAGTGACCGGACTGCACTGATCAGGAGGGATTATCTTGTCCGTCGATCCTGATCAGGTAGGATTGATGCATTTTAACTGGTTATGGTGCTTGGTGTCTTCCAGTTTAAGAAAAATCTATGTTTAATGTAGTAAATAAGTTGCTGTGTATAAGCAGCTTGGAATAACTATGATTATCATGTCCGAATCATGTGTAATAAATGTTTCTTTTTCGGTCGGAAAAAGATATTTCTTTGTAGGACTAAAACCTCTATGGTATTACGTGAAATTTCCATATGCATATAGTGCATAACAAAAATTGCGTATAGTTGGTTTGCAACTTTGACCGAGGCCCAACACAAAAGCTGTATTGGTCCCCACTGAGGATTACACGTATGCAACTTATTCATATTTTAAAACCATCTAGAAAAGGCCAGCGTCCACAAAAAAAGATTATGCTTGCAATAAAAACGGAATCGTGTATGATATCTTGAATCAGAATCCAACTAAAACCCATGCACAATAAATCTTCAATATCTGCCGATAGATAACCCTGTCCGTTCTATCTCACAATCTTGATCACTCCCATTCCATGTAAAAAATAATCTCTATAAAACACAGGAAAATAAAACCCTTGAAAACCATAGAAAAGTTACATTCTCCCACATTCTCGGCCTTAAAATTCAAACAGGTAAAATATTAAATTTTTTGATCTGCCATCAGCAGGCCACAACTTGATGATTGCAATTTGCCGAACGGCAATTTCCAAAACATGAGCCGTGACCTTTGGAAGATGTCGATTTAGCCGGTGGAAACTGCGGTGACCGTCTAGGGCTAGGCGTTTTCATTCACGTTTAGCAGGTGCAGTACCGCGAGGCATAATCCGTAAACAGTTGGCCGGTCACTTCCGGTGTAACCGGGCTCGTTAATAGAGCAGCCTGCCCGCCTTTGAGCAGGAAAGCCAAACGATGGACGCCGGCACGCTGTCCAAGCCGGATGGAAAGGGATCCATGCACTTCCATGCCTGTCCACGCTGGTCCATGCCGGTCCATGCTGGCCCATGCTCGTCCACGCCGTTCTCGGAGTCACGCGGCGAGCGTAGCAGGCGCATCGCAGGCACATCGGACGATTATACGTTAAGTGTAATATAATCCCGGGACCGACAATGCGGCCTGCGAAGCACAAAGGAGCCGATGAAATATGGATCGCACTAACGAGGATCGTGTGCTCGCCATAATTTGCTTCCACTCGCTCCAGAGTGCGCCACTTTTTTTCCCCTCTTCCGAACTGCGCATTCTTCGCGTCCCATGTAGATATTGCACGGCTTTTTCCGAAATTCTTACTGTACAAGTACATAGAATTGATTACGTTCTGAATGAGTATATTTTAATACAGGTATGTTTTAGAATGCTTTTTAATAAGAAGTAATTATTTTTTGCTTCAATGCCCCATCAAACTTTCAATAACAAAGTTGACAGACATTGGACTTTATTCTTCCTGAAAACATAAACGAAACGCCGAAAACTGCTTTGAGGGTATTTGCCGGAAAGTCTCTCGCCGAAAAAGTCCGTTTTTCCGAGTTCATTAAAATCGTATTAAGCCTGACTGTCGGCACAACATTTTTCTGAGACCAAAAATTTTGTCCGGGACAGCGTCGAAAAACTCCGGAGCAGCCCTGGCCGGCGAGGCGGGGGATGACCACCCCCAGGTTTTGAGTGGCAGGGGTGAAGCCCTCAAGAGTCGCCCTTTAAGGCAGCCCTCTCGTACTTTCCGCCGGCGAGGGGCTTTTCCCCGCCAATGTGGACATATAAAAGTGGCCTACTTTGCGATAAAAGTGCGACCCTGTAGCGACCCTGCAGCGACCCTCTAACCTCACCCCCTTCCCTTTTTCTCGCCACCCTTCTTGCCCAGTACCTTGTTCCCGGACCATGATCTGATCGATATCCGAGTAAGCAAGAATATTTACGGACAAATTTTTCAAATATTCCTCCTATTCTCTATGTAGACGATTTGAGAACTGTCGTATTTTATATTGTTAGAAATAACAGCGCAAATGTATAATTTATGAGACGTTCCATTAATATCTACTAAACATAAATGATTGACAAAAAAATGAAAGCGCGAAATTGAGCGGATCTGTCAAGACGCAAAAATCTAGTAGCAGTCAGAAGCGTAAAGAGAAACACTCGGGAACGGCCAGAGGCTAACAGAGGCTAATGCAATCGAAAGCATCGATAATCCATTCCACCCTCTCGAGGTGGCGCACTCGGGCAAGCCGAAAGATGATGCCCGGGGCAAACACAATGCGGATCTAAAAATAATTTCCGCCCTCCCGCATCGAGCCCTATTAAGGAGATCAAAGGAGCGACGCGTAATCTCTGGCGCAAGGAAACGCGGATGGACGGTGGGAGGGCAAAAAAAAGTTGGCGTTGCCCGGAGGGCGGCAGGGGGTGGAGGGCATTCGATCGTTAGTCGATAGCAACCCCCTCGGAGCCTCATTATTTTTACGCGACGCTGCTTTGTGAGAACGAAATCCACTCTCTCACGTTCGCGGTCCCTCTGTCTATTTACCGGGACGCAGCTTTTTTTTAAAAAGGACAGCGGGTCACGCTTTTTTCAATCGCCCTGCACACGACAGATTTTTATTTTAATTGACGTCGAGACTATCCATTTTTAACAACATCGTTTGGCTAGCTTATCATTTTTCGTGAAATCAAATAATGTTAATAAACTAACCTTATCTTTGAGGCCATCATTATAGAATCGAAATCGTGAAATTTCTTGCGCTTCTGTAATCAATGTTTAGTTATCATTCCAAAAATGTGGGAAAATCTTCTGTCATCATCATTTAATGATTAATTCTTCATATTCACCCAATCACTGATTACTTAATCATGACATATATCTAATATCACATAGTCAAACAACTCGACAGTACATTCCTCAACCCAAATCCGATCAGAGGAAAAAACTGAAACATCTCTCAACTCCCCGGGAAGTCAAGATCCCTAGGTAAGATGTAGGTAGGTTTCCGCACTAGGGACTCATCCCAATCGGATATCGCATTGTCCGCCGCTAACCACATTCTCGGTTCTGGCTGTGGATGTCGGCTCGCCGTCCGGATCATCGAAGGAGATCGAGCCTGGGTCTGCACTGACCGTGCACAGTTCGCCTTGCACAGCCTTGCACAACTAGCCTTGCAGAGCTACCTTGCACAGCTCGCCGATCTGTCGAGGGTCCCTCGCGAAGCATCGCGCTCTGCCAGGATCTGGTTATCAATAATTCCGACCTACACTCCCACGGGGCAGGTGACACCTACTCGATATCGCCGGCGGAACGTCGAAAATTCCTGATATCCCATGAGCTTGCCTACCCGATCGTCCTCCACCCCCTCAGCCCGCTGCACTCTGCCCTTCGGACCTTCCTTTCTGCGCGTGATGCATGCGCGAGATATCGATTAGTATCGCTCGCTGACTGGAATTTTCGCATTTTGTGGATCGGTTAAGATTGGCCAGAAGATATAGAGGTGAGAAGCCATCTGATATTTCAGATTTTTTCGTTTTTTGGGAGTTGATAGAAATTGATAAGAATCGGTGTATAGAATTTATGATATGTAGGGTATATATTATGCTACGGGATAATTTCGGAACTACGGAACTACGGAACTAGGAAACTAAACTACATTAACTTTGAAACCTGAGGTATTGATTAATGGTACTATCGCTTTTCACGGTATCACGCTAGATTACAATAAGAAATTCATACCGGATAATACTTGATTAATACCGCGGATATCGGTAGGACAGCAAACACTACAAAACTCGGCCATAATCCGAAACCACCCTGCGCGGAGTAGAGCTTAGCATATATTCCAACAGCGGTCTCTCCCCATCATTTCAGAATTCATTTTCACCCGAAGTGCGATGCTAAAAGTTGACAGCGCATTAGCTACGGCATCCAGACTACATTAATTCGAAACGCCACCCCTTTTGCGCTCTACTTAATACCTCAATACACCTATCGTCCCTCACTCCACCCCTTCCATCTTTTTACCCTTGTCACACTTCCGACGATAGCCGAACACACACGTCCGAAGATAAAGAAGACATGTGCTCCGCCGGCGTTAACAGAATATAGGACACATTCATCCCCTCATCGAATTTTCATCGCACCGCTCTGAATCACAGTCGGACCATAAACTATGGCCGGCCGGACTGTATTTTACCGTGTTACTCCGTCGCTGAACTGATTCCACCCACGCACACCCTCTAAAACGTCTATACAACCCCACATTGTCACACACATGATTTTACAACCTACCTCCACACCCGGAAATACGAAGGCACCGGTATGCCATGTAAATACACACACGTTTCGATCTTACGCATGCATAGATTCGCACTCATATCTCTGAACAGTATATGTAGGTGCATATGTATGTGTACATGTATGTGTACTCCTGGACACACATTCTGCGGACTCGCGGGGATATGCAAAGTTATATGTGCTCACCGACTACGTAAACGTACGCTTCCCCCACACTCACACACACCCGCGACGAAAACGTGTACTTAGGTGCAAAGGTGCGGATAGCCGAAGGTACATGTGAAGCTATGTGCGAATGTAGTCGTGAGCTGCGATACGCGCACGTATGGGAGCACTTGGTGTTGAGCGTTAATGCGTACGCGGCCGATGATATTCCGCCGGAAGTGCTAATACAAGGACGAGCGGGAGGGTGGGGAGGGGGGTGGGTCGGACGATCGATAGCGTGGCAACGAAACGACGAAACGAGCCACTTCCAGAGCGGAAGTTGCCGAAAATACGCGCCCGCCCGGTAGGACCGGACCGTAAACTGTCATCTCGGGCTTGCCAGAGGCTCCCAGGCGCGAATGGCAGAGAGAGATGGCAGAGAGATGGCAGTGGAGAATTACCACTGGCCAGGCGAAAGAGTACGAAGGGAGAGAGAGGGATAGATAGGGTGGAGAGGAAGATATAGGGAGGAGCTTACTCGCAGCGATGCACATGTGAAAATATAGAGCAGATCGAGATATAGAGAGCGTAAGGAAAAAATTGAGGGAGAGGAGAAATAAAGGAAACGTGATAAACAGAGCGAGAGGGCCGTGTTCAATATTTTCTGGTGGAGCTCGGAAAAAGGTGGAGTCTTTGGCAGGAAATGAAAGATCTTAGCTGTGTGGTAGTGTTCTGTACTATTTACAGCTATACCCAATCTGGGTTGCTCTAAACAGCGAATCTCAGAATGATCGCAGAGTTCATTCGTTGAAGAATTAAATGTCATCAACGTTTCTGTTTAAGCCTTTCGTTTGGACAGGATCAAAGGTTTCGATTTCGAAAATTGTCGGCCTCTGGCACAGCTGGCCTTTGCAGAGGCGAAAAAAAAATTTTCGGATAACAAACGACGATGCAGGCTCGGAATTCGGGGAGGGGTGTGTGCGGATAATTTCTGGCCGCGAATGTCGGCGGAAACGGAAAGTGCTGATGCACGGGTCCGCCAGTGGCAATAGGGTATAAGAGAGAGAGAGAGAGAGAGAGAGAGAGAGAGGGACTAGAATAAGGTAAAGAGAGAAAAAGTGAGAGAATGGGTTAGGTAGGCACACTCGACCGACGTTATCTAAATAGTGCATAGAGAAACGTCGAGTGAAACGGTCTGATAGGCAGCGCTGTTATGAGAGGGAGATGGTAGACAAAATATAGAGAGGGATGGAAGAGGAGGAAAGAGAGGAGGGGATGATACAGGGATCGCGGAAATAGTCTGAGCATTTCGACGTCAGAAGGAACATCGCGGAACGCGATCCAGATTGAATTTGGGAACGAGAGTCTGAATCTGCGGATAACCGCGGATATGGTAATAAGAGTCGACGAGACTGGCGACAATGGCCGGAATATACGCTGTGACCTTAAAATAATATCTTCCCGCGAACGGGGAAGCCCGTGCTTGGTCGTTTTCGAAAGTGAGGGAGGAGGGCAGACAGATGGAGAGAAAAAAAGACAGGGGTGAGTAGGAATACATCGATATCGGCCGCTTGCTTTTTCGCGGTAAATGTTTGCAAAGCAAAGTGGTTGGCCAATAGAAGTTTCGGAGAAATTGAGTTTGTTGCGGGGTATTGTAACAATGGAAAATGTCAACGAAATTTTAAGATATTTTCAGGTTGAGAGATTGCCGATTGTGGAATTGTTGCTATTCGTTGATAAATTAACGATGCAGCTAATATCATTTTTGCATATTTCCAAATTGGTATATATATTAACCAAATTTGTTCCAAATATTTTACTCTAAACCTTGAAAAAACAATCTTTGAACACTCTTTAACCGGCCGCTGCGAAAAATTCACTCTAATCAATCACGCATTTCGTAACAGAATTAACGATCCCCGCCACCCTTCCGCAGTGCCACCCCTGGTTACACAACAAACGATTGGCCCAGCCCCCGCCGGATGTTCGACTTAGGCCGCTTTCATAATCGCCGGGTCGCATTTAACGAGATTGAATCGTTAGGTCTTACACGTCCCCCTCGCGAGCGAATTTAAGGGGGCTTGGGGGGGGGGGGGTGGTAACACGATAAGCGCTTAATGAATATTCGCCCGTTCAACAATTCATTAGCGGCACGGGGTGGAAGAGGAGTGGAAGAGGGGTGGAAGAAGCGAGCGCTAAAGAAAAAGATATTGCGCGAGACAATGCCACCTTGTAATCCTGTCGGGAAAGTTTCTGAATACGGGATTAAGAAGGGTGAAGAAAGCCAGGCGGGTTGGAGAGTGGACTTGACGAGGGGGTGGGAGCGAATGGAGGGGCGAGTGAGGGTCGTGGAGGGAGGCTGAGGGGTTGGGGAAGGAAGGGACACGTCAGTCGTAGGTTCTTAATGCCACGAAAGAAACTTTATTAAAACCGGAGCCTGAAATGCCCTGAAAGAAGTCCGACGGAGACTTTTCATTGGTAGGGTTCACTTCCCTCTCTCCCTCCTTCTCGATACCTCCGTCTCACTTTGGGCAACGAGCTTTCCCGAGTCTACTTCGAGAGTGGATAATATATTTTTCTACCGGGAGCGAAATTGGAAATTGATAACGAGAGGCATCGTACGATACGAGAAATTCTCGGACGAAAAATTAACGAGGTTGACAATGAGGAAATACAATGCACAAAAAAATTGTATTAAGGCATTTGCATGTGTATAAGGAAACAAAGCGATGAATAGGAAAGTGAGTGAAATTTATATTTCTCGCCAGGTTTACTTTGAGGAAAAGTCTCTGGCCAACGATGTGGTCATATGATTCTCATTCCTTGGGAAGAGCAGCCGCAGAGAATGATGACTGCCGAGGGTGGGATGGCAGGGTGGTAGGTTGGTGTGATACGTGGATGCGCCAGGCTGTGTGTGCTCGAGGTCCGGGCACCGTTAAAGATTCCTCTCGCGCGAACGTTCCCGCAATTATGACGGCGAGGCTCTGAATCGGTCATTATTTCGCGGCACGCACCCCCGCGTTACAAATGCCCTGCACGAGCGGCTCGTATAGCCGCCTAATGCGACCCGTCTGCTTCCCATAAAGCGGACGACATTTCGAATCGGCGAGAATGCCAGCCCGCCGGAGCATGCAGCCTGTTTTGTCCCCCCTCAGGCTGCGCCCGAGTCGTTACAATTTTTTTCTCACTCAACGCAGACTGTGGGCCACGTCCGCAATATAAAGTGTGCGACAAAAATGTGTGGGCGGAATATAATATGTTTAACGTGACGTATCGTTAAGCTTTGACAGAGGTTGGCGGCAGAATTCAGATTAGAAGTTTTAGTAGCGCCCGGTAGAATATTTAGGGGTTGGAAATAACAGAGCCTGTATAGATTGATTGACGAAACATATAATGCATAGACATTCTCTAAGTTTGTCATTGCTGCCATTGCCAATTTTTATTTTACTTCACTCACATTTGATTTTATTCTCATGTTACAGTAATCAAAATTTTGCTATGTCGTTATTACTTGTACATATGTATCTGTTTTAACCAAAATGATGGTGAGACTTTTAGGAGTGTCACATTGATACACTTATTGCCACTACTAATCATTTCCGTAAAAACCAAATCTTTTTACGTTTATGTAGTAGTCAACAAGTATATCCGTCAAGGACGCAGGAGCGTATTTCATGAAATTCCAGTATTTGGCTCACTCTTCTGTCAGCGATTCATCAGCGTCAACACTCTGAACACTTATCAAAATTGTTTACCTCACCAACGCTAAACGTAGGCACAGACGTAAGGACGGTCTCCGGCTCTCGATCTTTTTCCTTCCGCCCGCCCTTTCCACCCTTCGTTCGGCGTCAAACTTGGTAATTACGAAAGTTTCCGGCGGCGCGGAATCCTTTGCGGGGCAGTTTGAATTTTGAATTACTTCCGAGATCGAGGACATTATTTGTCCGGAGGGAGGGCGGTTGGGGGTTGGAATGGGGCGGGCGGGGGTGACTGGAGAAAATCCAGTTCCACCCTTCGAATATGAAAGGAAGAGAAATCGCTCGTTCCAACAGTTCAGTTTGACGGACTGAGGATCGACCAATTACGACATCACCCCTATTTCAATAATCGTAAAGTATAAATCAGTATATAGAATATAGTTGAAGTATTTCTAAAATACGCCTTGTCAGACGTTACAATTACCATCAAAACTAAAGTACTGAGACATTCGATATTTGCACAATTCTTTCAGCATTCCGAAAGATATCCCTGACGGATGAAAAATGAAACAATTACACAATAATTCCTCTTTCATCAGTTGCAGCAGATCCACGTGCACACAATGTGTTCCCAGACACAGACTTGCAGAGTGCGCAGCAAAAAGAAGGCCGCCGGTGCGCGTTCAAACTTTTTAAACACAGCGATATTCCATTTATCCTCGCTACCCTCTAACTCGGCATAACTCAGACACAAAATTGGCCTGAATATCCACGAATCACGTTCCTTCCCCGGGAATATATCCCTCGCGAGATCTTCCTCCTTCGTTGGAAAAAGTTCGGCCAGCCAGGCCGCCGTTATAAAACTGGCGATACTTTTTTCGTCTCCAGTCTACTCTCGCTTCTCTTTCTCTCGCTCTCTCTCTCTCTCTCTCTCTCTCTCTCTCTCTCGGAGTCTCTCCAACTTTCGCTCGCCGAGATGGAAGAGCATTCCGCTCTCCTCTCTTCCTTCACAGTCCGACGAACGTTTCCAAATTGTTTATTCGACATCTACATTAGCAGGAATAGCAGCAAATAATTCTTCTCTGAACGCCTCTTGAAAGCAAATGTTAGCACACGGCTGATTAATCATCGCTTGGTTTAATTACTGTATAGTATGTAAAAATTTGTTGTACATCATATTTGTTCGTTGCATGTAATCTCGAATAAAACTTCTTTTCTACTCATGGAAAATGAGTGTACATGTGATGTAGATTAAAATGGTTTATGTCATATTTATATTATTAGGAATGACAAGTGTAAATAAAACGGCAAGATAGAATGCGACAAGAGAAGAGAAAATACTAGTATTTTTGCTCGCCATTTCGACACGCATGTATGTTACTCCTAAATTTTTGTACGTTCATCGACGATTTATTTCTTCTCGTTGAAAAAGTCGTGTTTAATACTGACATAAATCCAGTTTATGTATTGGACATTTACAAATCATTTTCTGTTTGGCGTATCTCAAGAATAAAAAGTCAAGCTGAATACGATCATCATTAAATCCTAGATCCCGTCACACAGATGGACCATAAATCGAGAACCGGTAATTAAAGAGTGAAGGAAAAAAAGAATAGATTGATCCGGGCGTATAAAGGGGGACCCAATTTTTTCCGGCCGTAAACGGAGAAAAGTATTCGAGTAACGTGCGGGGGCCGTCTTAGAAAAATGCCGTAAAAATGGGAATATATCCTGTCGCGCCTTCTCTCGGCGAGTATTAATGAGTTCATTAAACGGCCATTAAAATATCCTTACGCAGGTGGGTCAGGCCGCATTCGGGATGCTAATAAAAGGCTCGTTGCCGCCGGTTATTACCCGCTTAATGTCGCTCGCGGCTCTTTTTCTCGTCGCCCGTAAAAATTAACGGAAAGGGGCTCGCAAGCTTTCAGAAAGCTCCGCGTCTACCGAAGAACGTGGCCGAGGAAAATCCGAGAACTACTTAACCGAGACTCCTTTCCAGAGTAGAGAAACAATAGAACAATTTCTTATTTATTCCATCAAATTGATAAAATAATTCAATTGATTAAACAGTCAAACTAAGTTACTAGGAGCCTGATTGCAATCGATTGCTCTCAAGCAAAAATGGTGAGCGTATCTGAACGAGACTTTGTCAGATGATAAAAAATGATCGTCAAAGGAAACAAAACATTCTGGATTCATCGATCAGCCGAAGAAAAGGAACTTTTTTGCGTATCCCTCGGTTCGCTCCAGCTCGAATGCAGGTCGTGTAATTTATTTCGAAGCGTCTCGCGACTCAGGCTCGCATTCGCTCTTCTCCCCCCACTCCTTCGCGGAGCTCGCAGGAAAGAAGCCCCGGAAGCGGGGTAATCTCCATTCAGATCGCTAAACTCCCTAAGCGCGCATTCCATTTACACGCCGTAAATTCGCGGCGCTTCTCGGCGAGCCGCACGCCATCCTACCCCCCAACTGTCTCCCGACTTCCATTATGCGACTGGCACCCCGTAAAACGGCTGGGACGAACGCGTCCCTGCCTCGTCCCAGCTGCCGGGGACCAATTTAACCTCCGCACGAATCTGGATGCCTGTCGCTGCTTCTTTCTAATCCTTTTTCCACCTCCCTTCCACTTAACAATCGACGGTGGTCGAAAGCTTTCTCGCCATGGTGTCAGTTTTAGTTAGACAGAAATTTTGTGTGGAGTGGCAATTAGTTTGAGAAGCAGCTGCGTACCTGATTCTCATACCGATATTTTTGAATCATCTGATATAATGAGTACATGCCGCTATGCAATTAGTAGCGTAGATAGAAATGTTGATAGGAAACTAAACGTTACTGATTTTTGGTATTAACCCTATTCAGTTATGCACTTGTCTCGAAATTGGCTGAAAACTTTAAATCACACTTTTTAACACTGACCCAACCATCCAACCCTAACGTCAAGCAGCGTAAAACCGCACGATTTATTTTTGTACTCCAACTCCGCTATCTCCGCTGTTAAATCCGTCATACCATGAAGCATATACCATGAAATACAGAAAGGTCTCCAGCATACCACACGTAGTATACCACGTCGAGGAAAACGAAATGTCTCCCATAAGAAATTCGAATTGCGAGGACAGCTACAGGGCGTCCCCCAAAGTTCCCCGGTCATTCTGGCGCATAAACGACCTTGACTTCCCTCGTAATTCAGTGTCGCCCCCCACACCCACCCCCCGCGAAGTGTCCTGCCTTTCGTTATAAGCGTGAACTCGATGTACGTTGGTCTCGGAAAATGGCGATGCGGACGGGGCTGGATGAGGAAGAGTACGAAAGGGAAGGCACTCTAAATCCACCTACTTCCCCGGATGAAACAGTGTAGACAGGGGTGAGGAGGGAAGGGTAGGGGGATGGAAGCCGCGGCTCGAAAGAGGGGTGGGTGCGATGTGAGCAACATTTCGGCTGAAATATTTTACGTTCGCTCTATTACATTTCCCGTTAGAGCGACTCGCCGGCAACCGGTGAAATATAACGGTGGCCCAGGCATTCTAGCCACCGTTCGCGAACCTTCCTATTCCTATGTACGTTATGTACGCGGTGGCCAAATCAATTTTAACGCCGCCGACGGTTTCGCTGTTATGCGGAAGTCTGAACGATCCTCGGATTCCGTGTAAAATCGGACTCGATGCTTTCCATTCCTTTCGTCGCTGAATTCTGTTGCAGGATTCTTATTGGATCTTGTACGAATTTAGGGATGGTCGTTTGGGCTGGTGTATTGGATTCCATCATTATTTTTTAATCATTTTCATATGTTATAAAAAATTGGTGTTATGGTTCTGTAAAAGAATACGATGTCTCATAATAATAATTTGGTAAGCATCTTGGCATACATTTTTAATAACAGCAAGCTTACAGTTTTACAATGATAACTGCGTATAAGGGACGCGAGAAGAGTACTTAATTCTTGGAAATTCTCTAAAAGTTCGATCTCCCTCGGCCACATCCGCATTTACTTTTTCCCACCCTCCGCGAGGACTTCCTCGAACAATCTCCAGCGTGGATCAGCCGAAGAGGACTCGACGGGATCCCGTGGGTGGCAGACAGGAGGCAGATAAAGCAGCCTCGCAAGCTTGTAGAATGGGATTCTTCATAGCCTTCGAGCGAAAAACCCACTCTAACGACCATTCCGCCTAATGATTCTTCTTTCTTGCTCCTGTCTCTGGCGATCGCGGACAAAACGGAAGCCGGCATCGTCCGCGAAAGTGCAAGCGGGACTTTTAATCTCCATCCAGCTTCCAACCCTCTCCCAACTCCCTCCCAACTCCCTCCCATTCCTCTCCCAACCCCCTCCCTCGACTAATGACAAGTCTGCCGACCTTAATCAATGCAAATGTTTATCCGATACCACTTGAACGTTTCCTGATGCCTGGGGAAGCCTGGGGGGAAAATGGAAAAGGAGCCTGGCCACGGCATAAAGAGCCGGAACGGCTGTGGAAATGAAGGCCGGAGTCGTCTTCCTAATCCGATTTTTATGCGACGCGTCTCGCGACGGAATGAGAAACCGCGGAACGAGAGGAGCATAGTAAAACCTCGCAAGCTGGAACTCTTCCTTCTTATACCTATACCTCTCTCCCTCTCCTCGATTGGGTTGGAAGTTTGGTAATAGTTACCGTTTGCCCACTTCGCCGGAGAGACAGCGGGAAAAAAATGAAGGAAAAGGTAGCTGGAGATTGAAAGGGGGAAAGGATAGGTTTGAGAGCGGCCTTTCGATACGGCCGGATCAATTCGCGTCTATCGACGTGTGACCACGTCTGTGCACGTAGGTACGTACATAGGTACGTACCGTAGGTATGCACGTGTGTACCTTTCCACGTAGGTGTAGGCGGACGTGTGGGTTAGGTCTGAGTGAACGTGGCCGTTTCGACGCGTACGTGTGTGTGTGTCTATGAAAGGAAATGACTGACTCGCCAGCGCGCACCGATAAGATTCCCATTTAGATTTCCGGTTACCCTGTTTCGAGATTCGCCTTCCAGCGACACTTCGGATTTTTACCGCCTATCTTCCCCCCTTTCGCCCGGCTGCCGGGGTCTCGCTTTTTAGACCGGATTTTCCGCCCTCTGTGCAGCCGAAGCGAATGGAACTGGCGAAGGGATGACATTTTTGTCCGATCTCCTGCTTTGGCCGTGCAGCCAAATTAATATTTAACAGGTACGGTATGTTGGGCAAAATGAAAATGCTACGGGAAAATTTAGGTTTTTTGTTAATTGACCGTAGGGAAATTGTAGTAATAAAATATTTCCACGGAACATTGGTATCACAGAAACTTTGTACCCGTAGGTAAAATATTAATTGGGCACCGAGAATTAATGCGGAACAGGATAAAACACGAATGTGAACTATCTTTTATCTCCGAGTTTTGTCATAACAAATTGCCTTTCTATTGAAACACCGAAAATATATAAAACCAATATTCATTTTCATCCCGTTTCTCACGTGCTACATTTATCCGACTAATCAGTTACGCCTTCATCGTTGTAACGATAATTACCGTAACTATTAATTCTCGACGACAGAGCTGAAATGAATAAAGTTTGTACGGCCGACGCGGAGGACGAAATCGAGAAATATCCTCCGAATTCCATGGAGTCAGCGTCCTGGCCCGAATCCGGTGGGGTGGGCAAAAAGTGTTGCCGGACGAAGGGGAGTCGATGTCGGCGTAAGAAAGTAATTGTCGGTTTAACACGGGGACTAATTCGTTTTACGAGCCTCCCCTCCCCCCTCACCGCCGAGGCTCATTTGCAAGTCTCCGATCGTGGCTGCGGTTACCTTTCGCGCCGCCGCAGAATGAATCTCGATCGTCGTTGCAACTCGATGCGGAACGGCCGCACGAGGGGTGGAGAAGGGTGGCCAGAGAGGTAGATAGGGGTAGGAGAAGGTCAATGGCCAATGGCCATCGGCTACCAATTCGTTCTCTGCTCGCATCGCCGCTTTGCGAACCGGAGGACGCATGTATTCACGTCCGCCAGTGGTAGAACCTACCATTTCCCACCAATTCCAATCCTTCGACTGCTTCTTTTCGACGCTCCGTTCTTTCAAATTCCACTCTTTTCCAAAGTAATTCACCTTGATTCAGGGCAATTCCATTTTTCAACTTAAAAATTATTTTATTTTTTCAACTATAATGTAAACGTTGAATACTACTGGTAACATATGATTTATGCCATTCTTTAACTTCAAAATTGTTGTATATTTTTGTAATGTAAATGTTGAATAGTACTGACTACTGACTGGACATTTGAATGATACGCTTTAGGAACGGTGGCCTATCGAATTTAAGCAAAGTTGGTCGAAGCTCGCTGCAACTCTTCATTCTACGGAGGTAAAGTGCATGTTAGTGCGCCAGGAAGGTAAATGTTTATCCGCGGCAAATACAACATTTGCGCCGCACGACTTAGATGGCAATATCAGTAGTAAGGGAAGGCATTACATTAGATCGGGCGCGAGAAGAGGTTGACATATTCGATTCCATTTTGTGCGGCATCATCTTGCGGCGGGGCAGGTGGTAGGGCAGGCGGTAGGGCAGGCGGTGAATTACAATGCGGCAGACGCCTCGGAAATGTTGCACGCACATGCCTCGGGCGTGTCTTAAATGTTGGAATTTTCCAGGAGCACGGCACGGGGAGCTTCCGCGGAAATGCGAAATGGGCGACGCGGTGCGCAGCGGGACCAGTTTTCAAGCCTGCTTTTCGCACAAGTCCCGACCCTCCATCCTCAACCCCCTTCAATCCCGTCCAACCCCTCCTTCCCTACCACCACCCTTGCCTACCACCCTCGTATGAATAACACGGCAAATATTTCCCGAAGGCGCAGACGGAGTCGGTTCTGCAAACAGCCAAGTTCCGAAATGCAAAGTCGAGCATTGTCTACCCCCGATTCTCGCCTTTGTCCTCCTCAGTATGCACAGGGGTGATTTTTTCGCTGGCTTTCGGAAGTGCGTTCGCGATCAAAGAGGATCTTCGAGTCGCAGAATCGGCGTTGCTGTCAAATAAAGGATAGGAAGTTTCAGATTTTGGATGGGAGGAAAATTAATTTTGGCCATGAAATGGTGGCACCGTTATTTTATATTTTTTCGTTTGATCGTTGCTTAGATTTTACCGTATCAGCCGCATCTTTTAAATTGGATTTTGTATCGATGCATTTTTTTGAAAGGGTTTGTATTAGAAGAGGTTTACTTAAATTCTGATTCTGACCGTCAAAAATGTGATGAGGCATCTTGAGAATATAGTATGATACCGATAATAAAATGAATTGATTGTGACAGGTCGCAATAATAATTTTTCACTGTTACCTTTAGACCTATTTTCATATCTACTAAAATTCCACCGTTTCACTCAGCTCGTTTCAATTAGAGCCCATATCAGAGTCACTTTATTCGATTCACCATAAAAAATACTTTATCCCCCCGATTTGCTTCCGAAATAATCCCAAACCGTCCAACGTCACTACCCTCTGAAATTTCAATCCTAATGGTCAAAGGTCGCCGTAAAACTCAAACCTCGCGCATCGCGTAAAATTTCTCTCTCTCTCCGTCTCTCTTACTCTCCCTCACCTACCTCACCCTCTTCCATGGCTCTCATGGCGAACGATCCTGACGGTAGCGACGTTTTAAACAAACGACACCCTTACCTTCCATCAGCGTAACTGCGCGAATTTCGCCGGCGGACAGGTGGAGAAAAAACTCGGCCAGCAGAGAAAACGTAAATGGAGGAAAAAAAGCGGCGAGAAGAGTACGAGAGTCGGGGAGAAGAGAGGAGTAGAACTGAAGGTGGGAAATAACGGACGATTCGTCCGTCTCGCGTAGGTCGTTATATGAAAAGTAAGTGAAACTGGCCGAGGAATTCGGACGAGTATCGTCGCCGGCAGAAATGGAAGTCGGAGCCTGGACTCGGTCCAGGCCAGGGAAGAAGACGGAAACTCTCGTTGAAGGAGAGATGGGACGAGAGTTAGCCCGGACTTTCACCCTGGCAAACGATAATAAACTCGCGGCTTACTGGCCGCGAGATTAAGGCCCGCATGTACTTCCTTGCGTGTAATAGCGAAGCCAGACTTCTCTCTCTCTCTCTCTCTCTCTCTCTCTCTCTCTCTTCACTCAAACTCTACCGCTCTCCTTTCTTCTTCGCCTTCCTTCCCATTCTGCTTGCTCTTCTTTTTCCAGTCCTTTATTCGTCCCGTTCTAATCTTTTCCGTCCTACGGTACTCCCAGTTCGTCCATGTTTTTCGTTATGGCCTACTCGTTCTTACTGCGCGCAATTTTCTATCTCTTTAATCTGCTACCCGAACTTTTCGCTCTTCGAGTGTTCGGAAATGTTTTATCCTAAATTTGTGTTTGTACAACTAGCTGGGACATTATAGATCTGACGTTGTTCGTACGGACTTTGTCAAAGGTGTCATTTATTCGCGAAATTGTTTATCGATTTTATTAAAACGTTATGCGTGTATATATTTTTTTCCCGTCTTAAGTAGTTTTTTCATCGTTCTCTCTACTGTACTAGTTTGTCATTTTATTCCTCAAAAATCTAATTTTAACTCAACTTAAGTTTATCGCAGATATTTCTCTAATTTTGTATACCTTTAATCCATCCAGAATTTCCTATTCACTATTTGGAACGATTTCACCGCCTTTCTCCGTCCCGAACAATTTCCTTTCATCTTCCATTCTCCCTCTCCCTCCCCAAACACGCGCACATACCCTCGTCCTTCCAGCGCACAATTTTCTATCCCTTTAATCTGCCTGAAATTTTCTATTCTCCCCCCATACGCTCGCGCGCTTATCGTCCCTCTCTATCCCCCACAATTTTCCTTCATTTTCCATTTTCGCCCGCCCTCTCCCTCCCACGCCTCCCTACCCTCCAGCATCCACATTTTTCCACCCCCGACTCTTTCCCTACACTCCTCTATCTTGTGTATAGCGGCACTGGCTGACGCCGAGTTTAAAGTCGCCGGTAGACCGAAATTAAAGTAATGGCCCACTTTTTCTGCCCGCCGACGTTTACGACTTGGGGCAGTGCTGCGGGGTGGGATCGCCGGCTGAAGGGTGGCGAGGGGTGGCGAGGGGTGGGGTCACTTTCAGCCCGAACAGGGCGACAGGGCTCGCTGCCGGGGGTAGGGACTTGTAGCGGGTGAGATCGTAAAAGAGTCAGACTCGCACTGAATGCCAGCGAGCACAATGGGACGTTCTTCGCTTATCTTACTTTATCTTCGATTATCTTTGTTTTATTATCGTCGCTGGCCAGCTCGGATCTTTTGGCAGGCATGCGGCACGATACGCGTGAAATAGTATGGGGCATGGAGTTCGACCGTTGGAGTGGGGGATTAAGAGTTTTGAACGCGCTCGTTTTTGGGCAGGATTAGTGGAATTATGCTTCTAAACATTTTGGAGTTTCTCTGGATAGAGGATGTGAGTAGTTGATAAACGATATAATTCCTTTGTATGTGCAGGTACATTTTGAATTGCTGCGTTCTAAGGGCGGATTTGTGAATTTGCATTCGACGTAAATTCCCTTCATTTATTGTTTATTATGCTTGCTGCTTCGTCGCTGGCTTCTGCTTTCATTTTTATCAAAATATTTTTACAGTATTTTGCGGGAGAAACAAAAAATATGTGAAGATAACTACGTTTATTTTCTTACGTTATTTTTCATGGCTTTTGTTATTTTATTGTTACTATTCGTTATATCTCACATAAAATGTATGTTTATTAACAGATAGAAGGATTTCATCTAGGCTAATCATTATAATTGTTAGTTCTAGTCCAATTTCCATTGTTCTTGCCGTGCCATTATTACAAAGTTACTTAGGCTGTTGACCGAATCCACACAGAAGCGTGTGAAGGCCATCATCGAAAATTCTATTGATTATCAATGCGATGCACTAATGGTCCCAACATGATTTCATTATGAGCGCGAAGTATCGCTCCCGCAAATTATGCTTATCTTAGTTTACGTTCGATTATCTATGCTTTATCATGGACACTGCCAAACTTATGTCGTTGATTGAACTCTCATAGAAGCGCATAATAAGCGTAGGCGCTGCTGAAAATGGCGACCAATCCCTCGCACAGGCCATTAATGTTTCGAAATCATTTCATTACGAGCCGAGTATCGTGATTGGAAATTACGGAATTGAATAGGGCAATGCTTTTGAAATTACATTGCTTTATGATATCGTGCACAGACATTATTATTACGAGTAACGATTACGCGGAAAAAGATTGATATTTGTATGAATACTTCGTTCGTCTGCCGTATATTTAATTTGTAATAGTATGTTGCTACGCATTACATAGATTTAAGTTAATTATTTCTACACTTTACGATGTATGGCTAACTAATTGATAAATACAGAAACATTAGTGAACATTTTATGGTTTCGAATTATTTCATATTTCCTACATGTACAAAGTCAACTTCCTCTTTACATATCAACATGTAGTTTCGACGTTCTTCATGATTCCGCCGTGGGATTACTAGCCCTAAGCAAATGGCTGAAGATTAAATTATCAGTGGCGAGCAGTTGGAATGAGTGAGAGTATGAGAGGGAGAGGGAGTGCGAAAAAGAGAGAGATCTCGGTTTATTGTGTGCGTAACAATAACTCGTTGGCTTCCATTACCGTTAAATGCCTCTATTCAGCCCCCATTCAGTAAAGTGTGTCAATATCACACAATATCGAAGTGTATATTATTTAATTCCTGTTCTCACCTCGCCGGAATAGCTAGTCGAACCGGATAACTAGCGACAGATTAAATTGCGAGGGTGTAATGTTGTTTTTTGCGTTGATGCGTAACAATGACTGGTCGGCCTTCATCTGGCTGGGTGGATAGATGGGGTGCGACCGCAATATCTTCCGTTGCTTTTGGCGGCGGTGGCAGCGGGCGGTCGGGGGGTGGTCGGAGGGGTGGTCGGAGGGGTGGTCGGGGGGCGGTCGCGGGACAAATCGTCATTGTGGGCTGCCATCGCGAATCGGTGACGTCAACCGAAAACCGAAAGCCGCACGGGGCAAATCACCGCGAACATTATCCCTGGCCATCGATCGGGGACGCATAAACGCTCATGTATTCGAAACCTCAATGCCAATGCCCAACCCCTCCCCTCCCTTCGCCCCGCACATTCAACCCCTTTCAAGCCCCCCCTCCTGTCGATCGAGCACTCTGGGTTGTGTCCTTGTTCGTCAATCTGTTCGAAGGGCGCCTACTTGTTACGCCTGAATTTCTCAGCTTTTTATGGGCCGGGCAGGAGGTCGACCGCTTTTGGCTCGATTAAAGTTGGCGCACGTGGAATTGGGATATAGATGCATCGTGTTGGATGTTCAAACGGCTAATTCTGATTTAGTTTGAATGTTTTTCATATGATTGTACTTAGCATTCGTTAGATTTTTACTTTTTGAAAAACAATTCTTTCTAAATGTTGAAATATTTTTGGTGTTCAGTTGAACGTGATAAAATGTTCATTATTTGTATAAATATGTTATTTCCAGTTTTCTTGCAAATGGACTGCTAATAGAACCCAGCAACATTATAGTTACCGACACTGGAAGCTACTGTGCTTCGAAGCTACCCTGATAAGCGAACAGCGGCCTTTATTTTGAAAAGCTCACCGGTCGCATAGCTCACGTCTCGCATTCCGAAGGTCCGCGTCCGCGTCCGTAAAATATCACCGACTCAACTTACCGTATTTCAGATTCCCGCCCGTTGACGCGATAACGCTCGCATTCCGCATGCACACAAAAGCCTCGACGAGTCGTAAAAAAGTCTCATCGACATCGTCATAGATTATGTTTACGGCCCTGTCATAACCGTCCATAACGTCGGAAAGTATTCTCTGCCCTCTCTCGCGCGCTCTCGAGAAAATTGCCAGGGTGAGAGTGAGAGGGTGAGAGGGTGAGAGAGTGAGAGGCTGGAAGGGAAGGAATGTTACATCCGACTGAGAGACGTAGAAATCTACGATACAATAAACGATAGAGCGGAACGACGGAATAAACGTACGAGCGGGAAAGTATTTGAGTAAGCTCGCGGGTATGTAATGGACAGATAAAGGGGAGGGAAGGAAAATGGGCATTGCCTTCGGAGGAGGTGAGAAATGTTCTCGAGACAGGGGCGATGGAAAGACGATCGCGTGAAACATTGACAAGAATCAATTTGAGGATGAGATATGGAGAAATATGAGTTCCTAATGTTTCAGGAATATATGGCTGAGTCTAAGTAGGCATATGCTGCCTGACAAGATTTTTAGCTAGACGATTCTTTGTTACAGACAAATATTTTTTGAAACATTAAGTTTTTAGAGTTTAAGAGTTTAGGAGAGTCGTCGGGGGCAAAAAATCTTTTATATCATAAAGATATGCTTTATTACAGTTATTTTGCAAAAGAATGAGTGAACAGCAGTGAAATTCTGCCACCAGCTTGTGAAAAGTGTTATACTACCCAAACGCGAGCGTACCTAAATCGAAGCGATACATTTTTGTAGAGATAAACGAGCCATGCCAGAGCAGCCTGGGGAGATAGCTGAGAGGGGAGGGGTGGCCGAGGGGTGAGAAGTTGATGTCGGGGGTAGTTTCACACGGGAGGGAGACAGGACGAAATAGAGTGGGCCAATCTGTTTGCGGTGAATTTGGCCGAAACGGAGTGTAGAAAGCGAATTCCCTGGGAAAGAGGGTGGGGGTACTCGGGAGGAAAGGAAAGGGGGGTGGATTGGCTGGCTAATCAAACGAGCGCGCGGCACACTAGTCGTTCGTACTTGTAAGGGGGTGAGAGACGTGCCGGATCGCTCGAAACTTATGCCAGCTTCCTTTTCCGCAAACCTGAGTACATAGTTTAAGCACACGCGGTATGCGTGGTAAATTAGACTCGTGGCAACAAGGTTTACTATGCATCAGGTTGCATACTCAAAAAATATATACTACTTACACAACATTTCAGTAGTATTTATTTACATTTATGAATTGTACTAAAATTAATGGTATATTGGATCCTATAATTAATGCAAAGGTAACAGAAATGGATGTAATGCACTTGATCTAATTCCGATAGATTCCCCCCCGCTTCACGATCATTCTCGGATGATTAAAAAAGCCATGCCGACTTTGGAACAGAGGGTAGACAAACTGTCGCGTGCACTGCGGACGATTCGGTTGACATGCGCCGAGGGGGATGAGTAGAAAAATACACAGAGCCCCTCTCGTTAAGGCTGCAAAGGCCCACCCCCATTGATTACGCGCTGACGTTCCACAGAGTCATGTCTTTTTCCATCCCCCGTGAACCTCAGCCACCCTCAATTTCAACGTCCACTGCTCCAACACATTCGCACATCCGACGTAAAAAAAATAAAGGGAAAAATGTAAAAAATTGAATCTAAATGAATTTCGATGGAAATTAAGTAACGTAATGGGGGTTGAAGGACAAGGAATTGTCCTTCAGGTAAGGGGTGGTTGAACGAGTTCGGATGAAATATATGTGAAAATGCGTTGCAGAATGCGTTGCAGAATGCGTTGCAGAATGCACCCAATAGGTTGCCCTTGTCGATAGTATGCACATTGTGCAAAACGTTACGGGCAGTTGCCCCAATTTATCGTACTTTTATGCGCTAAGAGCTTCCCGCCCTTCCGCTCAGCCCCGCCTCCATTTCCTCCCCTCTCTGTCTATCGGCCACTCTTTTACCCCCTCGTACTTTTTGTTCCAACCCTCTCGCAGTAGTTTACTCAATAACCGTCGGTACACTTTTCGCTGTATATTTAGCCACACGGCTGGCAACAGCCACCCTCTTCAACCCTCGACAATCCCCCGACCACCCTCCTTTCATTCCATGTCTAAGAATTTTCGTAAGGGCACCGGCGGCCAATGAATGCTGTCGCGAAAAATGTCAAATCGGATCCTCGGACGTCGGTCGTGAAATTTTTAAGGGTGTGCTTCGTCGATTCAATTGGCTTGATAAGGATTGAACTGCGACGAGCTTGATGTCGTAAATCGAGGGTGGTGGCGGAGAGTTTAGGGAGGGGTTGAAAACTGCTGGCCTCTTTTGGTTTCGTTCAAATTTTATTTCGCAGTATGGAGTTGTGATAGACTTTGAAAATGGAGTTTGTGGTGATTGAATAAGCTGATAAGAATGTTTAGTAATGGAGTGAATGTTAATGACGTAAATATGGAAGGCAGTCAAGTTTTGAGCACCAGCTATGTTTTATATGTGTTAGCAAGGTACATACGACAGTGGTATATGTTTGACCAAAATCTGCTTGTACTACTTGCATTTTGCTGTTCGTAGAAAGCATACGAGATTGCGTGCATGAATAATTGATTATTATTACTATACTGGTATTCTTAAAGTATTCCATTCATTATAATTATAATACATTATAATTAATTACAATTATATTAATAATAAATGGAAAGTAAGAAATAACGCTATAAATAAAATAGCGTGGGTAACATGACACGAGTCATATTCCCATTATTTTTCACTTTATATATTATACCAGCATACCAGTAATATCACACGCAGTTTCAAACGTATACTGCAAACGCAGCGCACCATATTGCGTGTATCTAAAATCACTTACTACTACAATCTCCGTCAAACACCGCCACCATATATCGCAAATTACAATTACTACCACACCACCATAACTAACCCTGAACACGCACAACATCAGTCCTAAATTTATACCAGTATCATTCCAACTCCGCCCATCGTATCCGTTACACCGCACTTACATTAAGCCACAATTATTCCATTTATAACTACAATAATAACGCCCCCCGCCATCATTCTATCCTCCTACTTAATATCGCGCCCGCATGCCACACTCCTACACATTCACAGAGAATCTCATACGAATGACCGCTAATTCGTAGGAGAGTGCGCAGCAACATACGCGCATTGCCGCAGGTAGATTGCCTTAGCCGAATATAACAGACACACCTCGCATAAGATTAACACTCTCTCCACACATATCTACTCATCATACACATTCACATGTGGAATCGACGCATGTTCACTCACTCTTACGCACGTTCCCACCACCATGCTAATACCCACACTAATGCATTTACTGAGCTTCGACGTACATCGACTGGTAGAGATACATCTACACACTCATACTCACACTGAGAGGGCACAAAGTCGACATAATTATGCAGCGTCGTACGTTTCGCGATACAATCGGGGCGTAATGCAGATCTCAAGCGGAATATGGGACGGAAGCGTGGAGAATAACTTAAGCAGTCGCGGCCCAACTGTCCCGGCTGGCTCAATGACGATAACATAAATAACGATCCCTTAAATCTGCCGAGTGCTCCGGGGGTGGTTTGGGGGTGGTTCGGCCGCTGTGGCCGAGTACGTCGACAAATGGAGGCCGGCTTCCGGCGCGGAGGACGAGGACCGACGTAATCCGTACCGGCGGCTGACCGATTAAAATGCTTAACATGTAAATCCTACCGCTCGTTATTTTGAGCGGCGGTTAATGTTTGACCGCGATATTAAGCGCGCCTCAGTTTTTTTTCCTTTTTCTCTCAATCTCTCTTTCTCTATTTCTGACGAGAATATGTCCTTTGTGGATTTAATACCTTCACGGTTTTCGTTCTATCTCTCTTCGTATCATAGCTTGCCTTCTGTCACATTTCGTTCTTTCGTTCTTGTTTGCTGCTTCTTTCTGAATGCATCGTTCTTGTTCCTCCAATCGAAATATCGCTGCTCTCCTCTAATCTTCTACTTGCACTTCCTCCTTCTCTTATTCTGCGTTCATCGCTCGCTAACTTTACGTTTCTACTATCCACTTCACAGTCTCCGTATTGAACTACGAGCGCGACGCATATTTCCCAGTTACGTTTTTCTGATAATGTCTCCCGACATTACGCACACGGCTTTATTGTTTTTTACTCTTTTTTGCCCGTTTTTACCCGACCTTCCTGGCTGAATTTAAATTACTCTCATTTGCGAGCGGCGCGATTAGACGATTAAGTTTTGTACTCCCGCATTACATGAATGAAAACGTTCCCGAAATGATTAAAAATTTGAAAATCAAAGGTGAACTCTAAATACGGCAACATATTTACCACCTAATTTCTTCACCAACTAAAAATGTTTCCATTAATCATTTCGATGGTTAAATCCTTATCATTTTTGAAGTTATAAAAACATATTACTCATATTAGATAACCACTTACCGTTTTCTCGATTTCAGAAAATCGGCTGTAACTCCGAAACTAATGCGAATTTTGACCAACGACAAACGATCCGGTGACTTACTATTTACCCTCTACAAGATAGCAAAAGGAGAATCCGATCCGCCGACTTTCATTTTTTGGCTGAAAAAAACGGCAAGGGGTTAGCCTTACCATTTTCTCGATTTTAGAAAATCGGCTGTAACTCCGAAACTAATGCGAATTTTGACCAACGACAAACGGTCCGGTGACTTACTATTGACCCTCTACAAGATAGCAAAAGGAGAATCCGATCCGCCGACTTTCATTTTTTGGCTGAAAAAAACGGCAAGGGGTTAGGTCTGGGCCTTACCATTTTCTCGATTTTGGAAAATCGGCTGTAACTCCGAAACTAATGCGAATTTTGACCAACGACAAACGGTCCGGTGACTTACTATTGACCCTCTACAAGATAGCAAAAGGAGAATCCGATCCGCCGACTTTCATTTTTTGGCTGAAAAAAACGGCAAGGGGTTAGCCTAACCATTTTCTCGATTTTAGAAAATCGGCTGTAACTCCGAAACTAATGCGAATTTTGACCAACGACAAACGGTCCGGTGACTTACTATTGACCCTCTACAAGATAGCAAAAGGAGAATCCGATCCGCCGACTTTCATTTTTTGGCTGAAAAAAACGGCAAGGGGTTAGCCTTACCATTTTCTCGATTTTGGAAAATCGGCTGTAACTCCGAAACTAATGCGAATTTTGACCAACGACAAACGGTCCGGTGACTTACTATTGACCCTCTACAAGATAGCAAAAGGAGAATCCGATCCGCCGACTTTCATTTTTTGGCTGAAAAAAACGGCAAGGGGTTAGCCTTACCATTTTCTCGATTTTAGAAAATCGGCTGTAACTCCGAAACTAATGCGAATTTTGACCAACGACAAACGGTCCGGTGACTTACTATTGACCCTCTACAAGATAGCAAAAGGAGAATCCGATCCGCCGACTTTCATTTTTTGGCTGAAAAAAACGGCAAGGGGTTAGCTTTACCATTTTCTCGATTTTAGAAAATCGGCTGTAACTCCGAAACTAATGCGAATTTTGACCAACGACAAACGGTCCGGTGACTTACTATTGACCCTCTACAAGATAGCAAAAGGAGAATCCGATCCGCCGACTTTCATTTTTTGGCTGAAAAAAACGGCAAGGGGTTAGCCTAACCATTTTCTCGATTTTGGAAAATCGGCTGTAACTCCGAAACTAATGCGAATTTTGACCAACGACAAACGGTCCGGTGACTTACTATTGACCCTCTACAAGATAGCAAAAGGAGAATCCGATCCGCCGACTTTCATTTTTTGGCTGAAAAAAACGGCAAGGGGTTAGCCTTACCATTTTCTCGATTTTAGAAAATCGGCTGTAACTCCGAAACTAATGCGAATTTTGACCAACGACAAACGGTCCGGTGACTTACTATTGACCCTCTACAAGATAGCAAAAGGAGAATCCGATCCGCCGACTTTCATTTTTTGGCTGAAAAAAACGGCAAGGGGTTAGCCTTACCATTTTCTCGATTTTAGAAAATCGGCTGTAACTCCGAAACTAATGCGAATTTTGACCAACGACAAACGGTCCGGTGACTTACTATTGACCCTCTACAAGATAGCAAAAGGAGAATCCGATCCGCCGACTTTCATTTTTTGGCTGAAAAAAACGGCAAGGGGTTAGCTTTACCATTTTCTCGATTTTAGAAAATCGGCTGTAACTCCGAAACTAATGCGAATTTTGACCAACGACAAACGGTCCGGTGACTTACTATTGACCCTCTACAAGATAGCAAAAGGAGAATCCGATCCGCCGACTTTCATTTTTTGGCTGAAAAAAACGGCAAGGGGTTAGGTCTGGGCCTTACCATTTTCTCGATTTTGGAAAATCGGCTGTAACTCCGAAACTAATGCGAATTTTGACCAACGACAAACGGTCCGGTGACTTACTATTGACCCTCTACAAGATAGCAAAAGGAGAATCCGATCCGCCGACTTTCATTTTTTGGCTGAAAAAAACGGCAAGGGGTTAGCCTTACCATTTTCTCGATTTTGGAAAATCGGCTGTAACTCCGAAACTAATGCGAATTTTGACCAACGACAAACGGTCCGGTGACTTACTATTGACCCTCTACAAGATAGCAAAAGGAGAATCCGATCCGCCGACTTTCATTTTTTGGCTGAAAAAAACGGCAAGGGGTTAGCCTTACCATTTTCTCGATTTTGGAAAATCGGCTGTAACTCCGAAACTAATGCGAATTTTGACCAACGACAAACGGTCCGGTGACTTACTATTGACCCTCTACAAGATAGCAAAAGGAGAATCCGATCCGCCGACTTTCATTTTTTGGCTGAAAAAAACGGCAAGGGGTTAGCCTTACCATTTTCTCGATTTTGGAAAATCGGCTGTAACTCCGAAACTAATGCGAATTTTGACCAACGACAAACGGTCCGGTGACTTACTATTGACCCTCTACAAGATAGCAAAAGGAGAATCCGATCCGCCGACTTTCATTTTTTGGCTGAAAAAAACGGCAAGGGGTTAGCCTAACCATTTTCTCGATTTTGGAAAATCGGCTGTAACTCCGAAACTAATGCGAATTTTGACCAACGACAAACGGTCCGGTGACTTACTATTGACCCTCTACAAGATAGCAAAAGGAGAATCCGATCCGCCGACTTTCATTTTTTGGCTGAAAAAAACGGCAAGGGGTTAGCCTTACCATTTTCTCGATTTTGGAAAATCGGCTGTAACTCCGAAACTAATGCGAATTTTGACCAACGACAAACGGTCCGGTGACTTACTATTGACCCTCTACAAGATAGCAAAAGGAGAATCCGATCCGCCGACTTTCATTTTTTGGCTGAAAAAAACGGCAAGGGGTTAGCCTTACCATTTTCTCGATTTTAGAAAATCGGCTGTAACTCCGAAACTAATGCGAATTTTGACCAACGACAAACGGTCCGGTGACTTACTATTGACCCTCTACAAGATAGCAAAAGGAGAATCCGATCCGCCGACTTTCATTTTTTGGCTGAAAAAAACGGCAAGGGGTTAGCTTTACCATTTTCTCGATTTTAGAAAATCGGCTGTAACTCCGAAACTAATGCGAATTTTGACCAACGACAAACGGTCCGGTGACTTACTATTGACCCTCTACAAGATAGCAAAAGGAGAATCCGATCCGCCGACTTTCATTTTTTGGCTGAAAAAAACGGCAAGGGGTTAGGTCTGGGCCTTACCAAGTTCTCGATTTTGGAAAATCGGCTGTAACTCCGAAACTAATGCGAATTTTGACCAACGACAAACGGTCCGGTGACTTACTATTGACCCTCTACAAGATAGCAAAAGGAGAATCCGATCCGCCGACTTTCATTTTTTGGCTGAAAAAAACGGCAAGGGGTTAGCCTTACCATTTTCTCGATTTTGGAAAATCGGCTGTAACTCCGAAACTAATGCGAATTTTGACCAACGACAAACGGTCCGGTGACTTACTATTGACCCTCTACAAGATAGCAAAAGGAGAATCCGATCCGCCGACTTTCATTTTTTGGCTGAAAAAAACGGCAAGGGGTTAGCCTTACCATTTTCTCGATTTTGGAAAATCGGCTGTAACTCCGAAACTAATGCGAATTTTGACCAACGACAAACGGTCCGGTGACTTACTATTGACCCTCTACAAGATAGCAAAAGGAGAATCCGATCCGCCGACTTTCATTTTTTGGCTGAAAAAAACGGCAAGGGGTTAGCCTTACCATTTTCTCGATTTTGGAAAATCGGGTGTAACTCCGAAACTAATGCGAATTTTGACCAACGACAAACGGTCCGGTGACTAACTATTGACCCTCTACAAGATAGCAAAAGGAGAATCCGATCCGCCGACTTTCATTTTTTGGCTGAAAAAAACGGCAAGGGGTTAGCCTAACCATTTTCTCGATTTTAGAAAATCGGCTGTAACTCCGAAACTAATGCGAATTTTGACCAACGACAAACGGTCCGGTGACTTACTATTGACCCTCTACAAGATAGCAAAAGGAGAATCCGATCCGCCGACTTTCATTTTTTGGCTGAAAAAAACGGCAAGGGGTTAGCCTTACCATTTTCTCGATTTTGGAAAATCGGCTGTAACTCCGAAACTAATGCGAATTTTGACCAACGACAAACGGTCCGGTGACTTACTATTGACCCTCTACAAGATAGCAAAAGGAGAATCCGATCCGCCGACTTTCATTTTTTGGCTGAAAAAAACGGCAAGGGGTTAGCTTTACCATTTTCTCGATTTTAGAAAATCGGCTGTAACTCCGAAACTAATGCGAATTTTGACCAACGACAAACGGTCCGGTGACTTACTATTGACCCTCTACAAGATAGCAAAAGGAGAATCCGATCCGCCGACTTTCATTTTTTGGCTGAAAAAAACGGCAAGTTGTTAGCCTTACCATTTTCTCGATTTTGGAAAATCGGCTGTAACTCCGAAACTAATGCGAATTTTGACCAACGACAAACGGTCCGGTGACTTACTATTGACCCTCTACAAGATAGCAAAAGGAGAATCCGATCCGCCGACTTTCATTTTTTGGCTGAAAAAAACGGCAAGGGGTTAGCTTTACCATTTTCTCGATTTTAGAAAATCGGCTGTAACTCCGAAACTAATGCGAATTTTGACCAACGACAAACGGTCCGGTGACTTACTATTGACCCTCTACAAGATAGCAAAAGGAGAATCCGATCCGCCGACTTTCATTTTTTGGCTGAAAAAAACGGCAAGGGGTTAGCCTTACCATTTTCTCGATTTTAGAAAATCGGCTGTAACTCCGAAACTAATGCGAATTTTGACCAACGACAAACGGTCCGGTGACTTACTATTGACCCTCTACAAGATAGCAAAAGGAGAATCCGATCCGCCGACTTTCATTTTTTGGCTGAAAAAAACGGCAAGGGGTTAGCCTAACCATTTTCTCGATTTTGGAAAATCGGCTGTAACTCCGAAACAAATGCGAATTTTGACCAACGACAAACGGTCCGGTGACTTACTATTGACCCTCTACAAGATAGCAAAAGGAGAATCCGATCCGCCGACTTTCATTTTTTGGCTGAAAAAAACGGCAAGGGGTTAGCCTTACCATTTTCTCGATTTTGGAAAATCGGCTGTAACTCCGAAACTAATGCGAATTTTGACCAACGACAAACGGTCCGGTGACTTACTATTGACCCTCTACAAGATAGCAAAAGGAGAATCCGATCCGCCGACTTTCATTTTTTGGCTGAAAAAAACGGCAAGTTGTTAGCCTTACCATTTTCTCGAATTTGGAAAATCGGCTGTAACTCCGAAACTAATGCGAATTTTGACCAACGACAAACGGTCCGGTGACTTACTATTGACCCTCTACAAGATAGCAAAAGGAGAATCCGATCCGCCGACTTTCATTTTTTGGCTGAAAAAAACGGCAAGGGGTTAGCTTTACCATTTTCTCGATTTTAGAAAATCGGCTGTAACTCCGAAACTAATGCGAATTTTGACCAACGACAAACGGTCCGGTGACTTACTATTGACCCTCTACAAGATAGCAAAAGGAGAATCCGATCCGCCGACTTTCATTTTTTGGCTGAAAAAAACGGCAAGGGGTTAGCTTTACCATTTTCTCGATTTTAGAAAATCGGCTGTAACTCCGAAACTAATGCGAATTTTGACCAACGACAAACGGTCCGGTGACTTACTATTGACCCTCTACAAGATAGCAAAAGGAGAATCCGATCCGCCGACTTTCATTTTTTGGCTGAAAAAAACGGCAAGGGGTTAGCCTTACCATTTTCTCGATTTTAGAAAATCGGCTGTAACTCCGAAACTAATGCGAATTTTGACCAACGACAAACGGTCCGGTGACTTACTATTGACCCTCTACAAGATAGCAAAAGGAGAATCCGATCCGCCGACTTTCATTTTTTGGCTGAAAAAAACGGCAAGGGGTTAGCCTAACCATTTTCTCGATTTTGGAAAATCGGCTGTAACTCCGAAACTAATGCGAATTTTGACCAACGACAAACGGTCCGGTGACTTACTATTGACCCTCTACAAGATAGCAAAAGGAGAATCCGATCCGCCGACTTTCATTTTTTGGCTGAAAAAAACGGCAAGGGGTTAGCCTTACCATTTTCTCGATTTTGGAAAATCGGCTGTAACTCCGAAACTAATGCGAATTTTGACCAACGACAAACGGTCCGGTGACTTACTATTGACCCTCTACAAGATAGCAAAAGGAGAATCCGATCCGCCGACTTTCATTTTTTGGCTGAAAAAAACGGCAAGGGGTTAGCCTAACCATTTTCTCGATTTTGGAAAATCGGCTGTAACTCCGAAACTAATGCGAATTTTGACCAACGACAAACGGTCCGGTGACTTACTATTGACCCTCTACAAGATAGCAAAAGGAGAATCCGATCCGCCGACTTTCATTTTTTGGCTGAAAAAAACGGCAAGTTGTTAGCCTTACCATTTTCTCGATTTTGGAAAATCGGCTGTAACTCCGAAACTAATGCGAATTTTGACCAACGACAAACGGTCCGGTGACTTACTATTGACCCTCTACAAGATAGCAAAAGGAGAATCCGATCCGCCGACTTTCATTTTTTGGCTGAAAAAAACGGCAAGGGGTTAGCCTTACCATTTTCTCGATTTTGGAAAATCGGCTGTAACTCCGAAACTAATGCGAATTTTGACCAACGACAAACGGTCCGGTGACTTACTATTGACCCTCTACAAGATAGCAAAAGGAGAATCCGATCCGCCGACTTTCATTTTTTGGCTGAAAAAAACGGCAAGGGGTTAGCCTAACCATTTTCTCGATTTTGGAAAATCGGCTGTAACTCCGAAACTAATGCAAATTTTGACCAACGACAAACGGTCCGGTGACTTACTATTGACCCTCTACAAGATAGCAAAAGGAGAATCCGATCCGCCGACTTTCATTTTTTGGCTGAAAAAAACGGCAAGGGGTTAGCCTTACCATTTTCTCGATTTTAGAAAATCGGCTGTAACTCCGAAACTAATGCGAATTTTGACCAACGACAAACGGTCCGGTGACTTACTATTGACCCTCTACAAGATAGCAAAAGGAGAATCCGATCCGCCGACTTTCATTTTTTGGCTGAAAAAAACGGCAAGGGGTTAGGTCTGGGCCTTACCATTTTCTCGATTTTGGAAAATCGGCTGTAACTCCGAAACTAATGCGAATTTTGACCAACGACAAACGGTCCGGTGACTTACTATTGACCCTCTACAAGATAGCAAAAGGAGAATCCGATCCGCCGACTTTCATTTTTTGGCTGAAAAAAACGGCAAGGGGTTAGCTTTACCATTTTCTCGATTTTAGAAAATCGGCTGTAACTCCGAAACTAATGCGAATTTTGACCAACGACAAACGGTCCGGTGACTTACTATTGACCCTCTACAAGATAGCAAAAGGAGAATCCGATCCGCCGACTTTCATTTTTTGGCTGAAAAAAACGGCAAGGGGTTAGCCTTACCATTTTCTCGATTTTAGAAAATCGGCTGTAACTCCGAAACTAATGCGAATTTTGACCAACGACAAACGGTCCGGTGACTTACTATTGATCCTCTACAAGATAGCAAAAGGAGAATCCGATCCGCCGACTTTCATTTTTTGGCTGAAAAAAACGGCAAGGGGTTAGCCTTACCATTTTCTCGATTTTAGAAAATCGGCTGTAACTCCGAAACTAATGCGAATTTTGACCAACGACAAACGGTCCGGTGACTTACTATTGACCCTCTACAAGATAGCAAAAGGAGAATCCGATCCGCCGACTTTCATTTTTTGGCTGAAAAAAAACGGCAAGGGGTTAGCCTTACCATTTTCTCGATTTTGGAAAATCGGCTGTAACTCCGAAACAAATGCAAATTTTGACCAACGACAAACGGTCCGGTGACTTACTATTGACCCTCTACAAGATAGCAAAAGGAGAATCCGATCCGCCGACTTTCATTTTTTGGCTGAAAAAAAACGGCAAGGGGTTAGCCTTACCATTTTCTCGATTTTAGAAAATCGGCTGTAACTCCGAAACTAATGCGAATTTTGACCAACGACAAACGGTCCGGTGACTTACTATTGACCCTCTACAAGATAGCAAAAGGAGAATCCGATCCGCCGACTTTAATTTTTTGGCTGAAAAAAACGGCAAGGGGTTAGCCTTACCATTTTCTCGATTTTAGAAAATCGGCTGTAACTCCGAAACTAATGCGAATTTTGACCAACGACAAACGGTCCGGTGACTTACTATTGACCCTCTACAAGATAGCAAAAGGAGAATCCGATCCGCCGACTTTCATTTTTTGGCTGAAAAAAACGGCAAGGGGTTAGCTTTACCATTTTCTCGATTTTAGAAAATCGGCTATAACTCCGAAACTAATGCGAATTTTGACCAACGACAAACGGTCCGGTGACTTACTATTGACCCTCTACAAGATAGCAAAAGGAGAATCCGATCCGCCGACTTTCATTTTTTGGCTGAAAAAAACGGCAAGGGGTTAGCCTTACCATTTTCTCGATTTTGGAAAATCGGCTGTAACTCCGAAACTAATGCGAATTTTGACCAACGACAAACGGTCCGGTGACTTACTATTGACCCTCTACAATATAGCAAAAGGAGAATCCGATCCGCCGACTTTCATTTTTTGGCTGAAAAAAACGGCAAGGGGTTAGCCTAACCATTTTCTCGATTTTGGAAAATCGGCTGTAACTCCGAAACTAATGCGAATTTTGACCAACGACAAACGGTCCGGTGACTTACTATTGACCCTCTACAAGATAGCAAAAGGAGAATCCGATCCGCCGACTTTCATTTTTTGGCTGAAAAAAACGGCAAGGGGTTAGCTTTACCATTTTCTCGATTTTAGAAAATCGGCTGTAACTCCGAAACTAATGCGAATTTTGACCAACGACAAACGGTCCGGTGACTTACTATTGACCCTCTACAAGATAGCAAAAGGAGAATCCGATCCGCCGACTTTCATTTTTTGGCTGAAAAAAACGGCAAGTTGTTAGCCTTACCATTTTCTCGATTTTGGAAAATCGGCTGTAACTCCGAAACTAATGCGAATTTTGACCAACGACAAACGGTCCGGTGACTTACTATTGACCCTCTACAAGATAGCAAAAGGAGAATCCGATCCGCCGACTTTCATTTTTTGGCTGAAAAAAACGGCAAGGGGTTAGGTCTGGGCCTTACCAAGTTCTCGATTTTGGAAAATCGGCTGTAACTCCGAAACTAATGCGAATTTTGACCAACGACAAACGGTCCGGTGACTTACTATTGACCCTCTACAAGATAGCAAAAGGAGAATCCGATCCGCCGACTTTCATTTTTTGGCTGAAAAAAACGGCAAGGGGTTAGCCTTACCATTTTCTCGATTTTGGAAAATCGGCTGTAACTCCGAAACTAATGCGAATTTTGACCAACGACAAACGGTCCGGTGACTTACTATTGACCCTCTACAAGATAGCAAAAGGAGAATCCGATCCGCCGACTTTCATTTTTTGGCTGAAAAAAACGGCAAGGGGTTAGCCTTACCATTTTCTCGATTTTGGAAAATCGGCTGTAACTCCGAAACTAATGCGAATTTTGACCAACGACAAACGGTCCGGTGACTTACTATTGACCCTCTACAAGATAGCAAAAGGAGAATCCGATCCGCCGACTTTCATTTTTTGGCTGAAAAAAACGGCAAGGGGTTAGCCTTACCATTTTCTCGATTTTGGAAAATCGGGTGTAACTCCGAAACTAATGCGAATTTTGACCAACGACAAACGGTCCGGTGACTAACTATTGACCCTCTACAAGATAGCAAAAGGAGAATCCGATCCGCCGACTTTCATTTTTTGGCTGAAAAAAACGGCAAGGGGTTAGCCTAACCATTTTCTCGATTTTGGAAAATCGGCTGTAACTCCGAAACTAATGCGAATTTTGACCAACGACAAACGGTCCGGTGACTTACTATTGACCCTCTACAAGATAGCAAAAGGAGAATCCGATCCGCCGACTTTCATTTTTTGGCTGAAAAAAACGGCAAGTTGTTAGCCTTACCATTTTCTCGATTTTGGAAAATCGGCTGTAACTCCGAAACTAATGCGAATTTTGACCAACGACAAACGGTCCGGTGACTTACTATTGACCCTCTACAAGATAGCAAAAGGAGAATCCGATCCGCCGACTTTCATTTTTTGGCTGAAAAAAACGGCAAGGGGTTAGCCTTACCATTTTCTCGATTTTAGAAAATCGGCTGTAACTCCGAAACTAATGCGAATTTTGACCAACGACAAACGGTCCGGTGACTTACTATTGACCCTCTACAAGATAGCAAAAGGAGAATCCGATCCGCCGACTTTCATTTTTTGGCTGAAAAAAACGGCAAGGGGTTAGCCTTACCATTTTCTCGATTTTAGAAAATCGGCTGTAACTCCGAAACTAATGCGAATTTTGACCAACGACAAACGGTCCGGTGACTTACTATTGACCCTCTACAAGATAGCAAAAGGAGAATCCGATCCGCCGACTTTCATTTTTTGGCTGAAAAAAACGGCAAGGGGTTAGCCTAACCATTTTCTCGATTTTGGAAAATCGGCTGTAACTCCGAAACTAATGCGAATTTTGACCAACGACAAACGGTCCGGTGACTTACTATTGACCCTCTACAAGATAGCAAAAGGAGAATCCGATCCGCCGACTTTCATTTTTTGGCTGAAAAAAACGGCAAGGGGTTAGCCTTACCATTTTCTCGATTTTGGAAAATCGGCTGTAACTCCGAAACTAATGCGAATTTTGACCAACGACAAACGGTCCGGTGACTTACTATTGACCCTCTACAAGATAGCAAAAGGAGAATCCGATCCGCCGACTTTCATTTTTTGGCTGAAAAAAACGGCAAGGGGTTAGCCTAACCATTTTCTCGATTTTGGAAAATCGGCTGTAACTCCGAAACTAATGCGAATTTTGACCAACGACAAACGGTCCGGTGACTTACTATTGACCCTCTACAAGATAGCAAAAGGAGAATCCGATCCGCCGACTTTCATTTTTTGGCTGAAAAAAACGGCAAGTTGTTAGCCTTACCATTTTCTCGATTTTGGAAAATCGGCTGTAACTCCGAAACTAATGCGAATTTTGACCAACGACAAACGGTCCGGTGACTTACTATTGACCCTCTACAAGATAGCAAAAGGAGAATCCGATCCGCCGACTTTCATTTTTTGGCTGAAAAAAACGGCAAGGGGTTAGCCTTACCATTTTCTCGATTTTGGAAAATCGGCTGTAACTCCGAAACTAATGCGAATTTTGACCAACGACAAACGGTCCGGTGACTTACTATTGACCCTCTACAAGATAGCAAAAGGAGAATCCGATCCGCCGACTTTCATTTTTTGGCTGAAAAAAACGGCAAGGGGTTAGCCTAACCATTTTCTCGATTTTGGAAAATCGGCTGTAACTCCGAAACTAATGCGAATTTTGACCAACGACAAACGGTCCGGTGACTTACTATTGACCCTCAACAAGATAGCAAAAGGAGAATCCGATCCGCCGACTTTCATTTTTTGGCTGAAAAAAACGGCAAGGGGTTAGCCTTACCATTTTCTCGATTTTAGAAAATCGGCTGTAACTCCGAAACTAATGCGAATTTTGACCAACGACAAACGGTCCGGTGACTTACTATTGACCCTCTACAAGATAGCAAAAGGAGAATCCGATCCGCCGACTTTCATTTTTTGGCTGAAAAAAACGGCAAGGGGTTAGGTCTGGGCCTTACCATTTTCTCGATTTTAGAAAATCGGCTGTAACTCCGAAACTAATGCGAATTTTGACCAACGACAAACGGTCCGGTGACTTACTATTGACCCTCTACAAGATAGCAAAAGGAGAATCCGATCCGCCGACTTTCATTTTTTGGCTGAAAAAAACGGCAAGGGGTTAGCCTTACCATTTTCTCGATTTTAGAAAATCGGCTGTAACTCCGAAACTAATGCGAATTTTGACCAACGACAAACGGTCCGGTGACTTACTATTGACCCTCTACAAGATAGCAAAAGGAGAATCCGATCCGCCGACTTTCATTTTTTGGCTGAAAAAAACGGCAAGGGGTTAGGTCTGGGCCTTACCATTTTCTCGATTTTGGAAAATCGGCTGTAACTCCGAAACTAATGCGAATTTTGACCAACGACAAACGGTCCGGTGACTTACTATTGACCCTCTACAAGATAGCAAAAGGAGAATCCGATCCGCCGACTTTCATTTTTTGGCTGAAAAAAACGGCAAGGGGTTAGCTTTACCATTTTCTCGATTTTAGAAAATCGGCTGTAACTCCGAAACTAATGCGAATTTTGACCAACGACAAACGGTCCGGTGACTTACTATTGACCCTCTACAAGATAGCAAAAGGAGAATCCGATCCGCCGACTTTCATTTTTTGGCTGAAAAAAACGGCAAGGGGTTAGCCTTACCATTTTCTCGATTTTAGAAAATCGGCTGTAACTCCGAAACTAATGCGAATTTTGACCAACGACAAACGGTCCGGTGACTTACTATTGATCCTCTACAAGATAGCAAAAGGAGAATCCGATCCGCCGACTTTCATTTTTTGGCTGAAAAAAACGGCAAGGGGTTAGCCTTACCATTTTCTCGATTTTAGAAAATCGGCTGTAACTCCGAAACTAATGCGAATTTTGACCAACGACAAACGGTCCGGTGACTTACTATTGACCCTCTACAAGATAGCAAAAGGAGAATCCGATCCGCCGACTTTCATTTTTTGGCTGAAAAAAACGGCAAGGGGTTAGCCTTACCATTTTCTCGATTTTGGAAAATCGGCTGTAACTCCGAAACAAATGCAAATTTTGACCAACGACAAACGGTCCGGTGACTTACTATTGACCCTCTACAAGATAGCAAAAGGAGAATCCGATCCGCCGACTTTCCTTTTTTGGCTGAAAAAAACGGCAAGGGGTTAGCCTTACCATTTTCTCGATTTTAGAAAATCGGCTGTAACTCCGAAACTAATGCGAATTTTGACCAACGACAAACGGTCCGGTGACTTACTATTGACCCTCTACAAGATAGCAAAAGGAGAATCCGATCCGCCGACTTTCATTTTTTGGCTGAAAAAAACGGCAAGGGGTTAGCCTTACCATTTTCTCGATTTTAGAAAATCGGCTGTAACTCCGAAACTAATGCGAATTTTGACCAACGACAAACGGTCCGGTGACTTACTATTGACCCTCTACAAGATAGCAAAAGGAGAATCCGATCCGCCGACTTTCATTTTTTGGCTGAAAAAAACGGCAAGGGGTTAGCTTTACCATTTTCTCGATTTTAGAAAATCGGCTGTAACTCCGAAACTAATGCGAATTTTGACCAACGACAAACGGTCCGGTGACTTACTATTGACCCTCTACAAGATAGCAAAAGGAGAATCCGATCCGCCGACTTTCATTTTTTGGCTGAAAAAAACGGCAAGTTGTTAGCCTTACCATTTTCTCGATTTTGGAAAATCGGCTGTAACTCCGAAACTAATGCGAATTTTGACCAACGACAAACGGTCCGGTGACTTACTATTGACCCTCTACAAGATAGCAAAAGGAGAATCCGATCCGCCGACTTTCATTTTTTGGCTGAAAAAAACGGCAAGGGGTTAGCCTTACCATTTTCTCGATTTTAGAAAATCGGCTGTAACTCCGAAACTAATGCGAATTTTGACCAACGACAAACGGTCCGGTGACTTACTATTGACCCTCTACAAGATAGCAAAAGGAGAATCCGATCCGCCGACTTTCATTTTTTGGCTGAAAAAAACGGCAAGGGGTTAGCCTTACCATTTTCTCGATTTTAGAAAATCGGCTGTAACTCCGAAACTAATGCGAATTTTGACCAACGACAAACGGTCCGGTGACTTACTATTGACCCTCTACAAGATAGCAAAAGGAGAATCCGATCCGCCGACTTTCATTTTTTGGCTGAAAAAAACGGCAAGGGGTTAGCCTTACCATTTTCTCGATTTTAGAAAATCGGCTGTAACTCCGAAACTAATGCGAATTTTGACCAACGACAAACGGTCCGGTGACTTACTATTGACCCTCTACAAGATAGCAAAAGGAGAATCCGATCCGCCGACTTTCATTTTTTGGCTGAAAAAAACGGCAAGGGGTTAGCCTAACCATTTTCTCGATTTTGGAAAATCGGCTGTAACTCCGAAACTAATGCGAATTTTGACCAACGACAAACGGTCCGGTGACTTACTATTGACCCTCTACAAGATAGCAAAAGGAGAATCCGATCCGCCGACTTTCATTTTTTGGCTGAAAAAAACGGCAAGGGGTTAGCCTTACCATTTTCTCGATTTTAGAAAATCGGCTGTAACTCCGAAACTAATGCGAATTTTGACCAACGACAAACGGTCCGGTGACTTACTATTGACCCTCTACAAGATAGCAAAAGGAGAATCCGATCCGCCGACTTTCATTTTTTGGCTGAAAAAAACGGCAAGGGGTTAGCCTTACCATTTTCTCGATTTTAGAAAATCGGCTGTAACTCCGAAACTAATGCGAATTTTGACCAACGACAAACGGTCCGGTGACTTACTATTGACCCTCTACAAGATAGCAAAAGGAGAATCCGATCCGCCGACTTTCATTTTTTGGCTGAAAAAAACGGCAAGGGGTTAGCCTAACCATTTTCTCGATTTTGGAAAATCGGCTGTAACTCCGAAACTAATGCGAATTTTGACCAACGACAAACGGTCCGGTGACTTACTATTGACCCTCTACAAGATAGCAAAAGGAGAATCCGATCCGCCGACTTTCATTTTTTGGCTGAAAAAAACGGCAAGGGGTTAGGCTTACCATTTTCTCGATTTTGGAAAATCGGCTGTAACTCCGAAACTAATGCGAATTTTGACCAACGACAAACGGTCCGGTGACTTACTATTGACCCTCTACAAGATAGCAAAAGGAGAATCCGATCCGCCGACTTTCATTTTTTGGCTGAAAAAAACGGCAAGGGGTTAGCTTTACCATTTTCTCGATTTTAGAAAATCGGCTGTAACTCCGAAACTAATGCGAATTTTGACCAACGACAAACGGTCCGGTGACTTACTATTGACCCTCTACAAGATAGCAAAAGGAGAATCCGATCCGCCGACTTTCATTTTTTGGCTGAAAAAAACGGCAAGGGGTTAAGCCTTACCATTTTCTCGATTTTGGAAAATCGGCTGTAACTCCGAAACTAATGCGAATTTTGACCAACGACAAACGGTCCGGTGACTTACTATTGACCCTCTACAAGATAGCAAAAGGAGAATCCGATCCGCCGACTTTCATTTTTTGGCTGAAAAAAACGGCAAGTTGTTAGCCTTACCATTTTCTCGATTTTGGAAAATCGGCTGTAACTCCGAAACTAATGCGAATTTTGACCAACGACAAACGGTCCGGTGACTTACTATTGACCCTCTACAAGATAGCAAAAGGAGAATCCGATCCGCCGACTTTCATTTTTTGGCTGAAAAAAAACGGCAAGGGGTTAGGTCTGGGCCTTACCATTTTCTCGATTTTGGAAAATCGGCTGTAACTCCGAAACTAATGCGAATTTTGACCAACGACAAACGGTCCGGTGACTTACTATTGACCCTCTACAAGATAGCAAAAGGAGAATCCGATCCGCCGACTTTCATTTTTTGGCTGAAAAAAACGGCAAGGGGTTAGCTTTACCATTTTCTCGATTTTAGAAAATCGGCTGTAACTCCGAAACTAATGCGAATTTTGACCAACGACAAACGGTCCGGTGACTTACTATTGACCCTCTACAAGATAGCAAAAGGAGAATCCGATCCGCCGACTTTCATTTTTTGGCTTAAAAAAAACGGCAAGGGGTTAGCCTTACCATTTTCTCGATTTTGGAAAATCGGCTGTAACTCCGAAACTAATGCGAATTTTGACCAACGACAAACGGTCCGGTGACTTACTATTGACCCTCTACAAGATAGCAAAAGGAGAATCCGATCCGCCGACTTTCATTTTTTGGCTGAAAAAAACGGCAAGGGGTTAGCTTTACCATTTTCTCGATTTTAGAAAATCGGCTGTAACTCCGAAACTAATGCGAATTTTGACCAACGACAAACGGTCCGGTGACTTACTATTGACCCTCTACAAGATAGCAAAAGGAGAATCCGATCCGCCGACTTTCATTTTTTGGCTGAAAAAAACGGCTAGGTGTTAGCCTTACCATTTTCTCGATTTTGGAAAATCGGCTGTAACTCCGAAACTAATGCGAATTTTGACCAACGACAAACGGTCCGGTGACTTACTATTGACCCTCTACAAGATAGCAAAAGGAGAATCCGATCCGCCGACTTTCATTTTTTGGCTGAAAAAAACGGCAAGGGGTTAGGTCTGGGCCTTACCATTTTCTCGATTTTGGAAAATCGGCTGTAACTCCGAAACTAATGCGAATTTTGACCAACGACAAACGGTCCGGTGACTTACTATTGACCCTCTACAAGATAGCAAAAGGAGAATCCGATCCGCCGACTTTCATTTTTTGGCTGAAAAAAACGGCAAGGGGTTAGCTTTACCATTTTCTCGATTTTAGAAAATCGGCTGTAACTCCGAAACTAATGCGAATTTTGACCAACGACAAACGGTCCGGTGACTTACTATTGACCCTCTACAAGATAGCAAAAGGAGAATCCGATCCGCCGACTTTCATTTTTTGGCTGAAAAAAACGGCAAGGGGTTAAGCCTTACCATTTTCTCGATTTTGGAAAATCGGCTGTAACTCCGAAACTAATGCGAATTTTGACCAACGACAAACGGTCCGGTGACTTACTATTGACCCTCTACAAGATAGCAAAAGGAGAATCCGATCCGCCGACTTTCATTTTTTGGCTGAAAAAAACGGCAAGGGGTTAGGTCTGGGCCTTACCATTTTCTCGATTTTGGAAAATCGGCTGTAACTCCGAAACTAATGCGAATTTTGACCAACGACAAACGGTCCGGTGACTTACTATTGACCCTCTACAAGATAGCAAAAGGAGAATCCGATCCGCCGACTTTCATTTTTTGGCTGAAAAAAACGGCAAGGGGTTAGCTTTACCATTTTCTCGATTTTAGAAAATCGGCTGTAACTCCGAAACTAATGCGAATTTTGACCAACGACAAACGGTCCGGTGACTTACTATTGACCCTCTACAAGATAGCAAAAGGAGAATCCGATCCGCCGACTTTCATTTTTTGGCTGAAAAAAACGGCAAGGGGTTAGGTCTGGGCCTTACCATTTTCTCGATTTTGGAAAATCGGCTGTAACTCCGAAACTAATGCGAATTTTGACCAACGACAAACGGTCCGGTGACTTACTATTGACCCTCTACAAGATAGCAAAAGGAGAATCCGATCCGCCGACTTTCATTTTTTGGCTGAAAAAAACGGCAAGGGGTTAGCTTTACCATTTTCTCGATTTTAGAAAATCGGCTGTAACTCCGAAACTAATGCGAATTTTGACCAACGACAAACGGTCCGGTGACTTACTATTGACCCTCTACAAGATAGCAAAAGGAGAATCCGATCCGCCGACTTTCATTTTTTGGCTGAAAAAAACGGCAAGTTGTTAGCCTTACCATTTTCTCGATTTTGGAAAATCGGCTGTAACTCCGAAACTAATGCGAATTTTGACCAACGACAAACGGTCCGGTGACTTACTATTGACCCTCTACAAGATAGCAAAAGGAGAATCCGATCCGCCGACTTTCATTTTTTGGCTGAAAAAAACGGCAAGGGGTTAGGTCTGGGCCTTACCATTTTCTCGATTTTGGAAAATCGGCTGTAACTCCGAAACTAATGCGAATTTTGACCAACGACAAACGGTCCGGTGACTTACTATTGACCCTCTACAAGATAGCAAAAGGAGAATCCGATCCGCCGACTTTCATTTTTTGGCTGAAAAAAACGGCAAGGGGTTAGCTTTACCATTTTCTCGATTTTAGAAAATCGGCTGTAACTCCGAAACTAATGCGAATTTTGACCAACGACAAACGGTCCGGTGACTTACTATTGACCCTCTACAAGATAGCAAAAGGAGAATCCGATCCGCCGACTTTCATTTTTTGGCTGAAAAAAACGGCAAGGGGTTAAGCCTTACCATTTTCTCGATTTTGGAAAATCGGCTGTAACTCCGAAACTAATGCGAATTTTGACCAACGACAAACGGTCCGGTGACTTACTATTGACCCTCTACAAGATAGCAAAAGGAGAATCCGATCCGCCGACTTTCATTTTTTGGCTGAAAAAAACGGCAAGTTGTTAGCCTTACCATTTTCTCGATTTTGGAAAATCGGCTGTAACTCCGAAACTAATGCGAATTTTGACCAACGACAAACGGTCCGGTGACTTACTATTGACCCTCTACAAGATAGCAAAAGGAGAATCCGATCCGCCGACTTTCATTTTTTGGCTGAAAAAAAACGGCAAGGGGTTAGGTCTGGGCCTTACCATTTTCTCGATTTTGGAAAATCGGCTGTAACTCCGAAACTAATGCGAATTTTGACCAACGACAAACGGTCCGGTGACTTACTATTGACCCTCTACAAGATAGCAAAAGGAGAATCCGATCCGCCGACTTTCATTTTTTGGCTGAAAAAAACGGCAAGGGGTTAGCTTTACCATTTTCTCGATTTTAGAAAATCGGCTGTAACTCCGAAACTAATGCGAATTTTGACCAACGACAAACGGTCCGGTGACTTACTATTGACCCTCTACAAGATAGCAAAAGGAGAATCCGATCCGCCGACTTTCATTTTTTGGCTGAAAAAAACGGCAAGGGGTTAGCCTTACCATTTTCTCGATTTTAGAAAATCGGCTGTAACTCCGAAACTAATGCGAATTTTGACCAACGACAAACGGTCCGGTGACTTACTATTGACCCTCTACAAGATAGCAAAAGGAGAATCCGATCCGCCGACTTTCATTTTTTGGCTGAAAAAAACGGCAAGGGGTTAGGTCTGGGCCTTACCATTTTCTCGATTTTGGAAAATCGGCTGTAACTCCGAAACTAATGCGAATTTTGACCAACGACAAACGGTCCGGTGACTTACTATTGACCCTCTACAAGATAGCAAAAGGAGAATCCGATCCGCCGACTTTCATTTTTTGGCTGAAAAAAACGGCAAGGGGTTAGGTCTGGGCCTTACCATTTTCTCGATTTTGGAAAATCGGCTGTAACTCCGAAACTAATGCGAATTTTGACCAACGACAAACGGTCCGGTGACTTACTATTGACCCTCTACAAGATAGCAAAAGGAGAATCCGATCCGCCGACTTTCATTTTTTGGCTGAAAAAAACGGCAAGGGGTTAGCCTTACCATTTTCTCGATTTTGGAAAATCGGCTGTAACTCCGAAACTAATGCGAATTTTGACCAACGACAAACGGTCCGGTGACTTACTATTGACCCTCTACAAGATAGCAAAAGGAGAATCCGATCCGCCGACTTTCATTTTTTGGCTGAAAAAACGGCAAGGGGTTAGCTTTACCATTTTCTCGATTTTAGAAAATCGGCTGTAACTCCGAAACTAATGCGAATTTTGACCAACGACAAACGGTCCGGTGACTTACTATTGACCCTCTACAAGATAGCAAAAGGAGAATCCGATCCGCCGACTTTCATTTTTTGGCTGAAAAAAACGGCAAGGGGTTAGCCTAACCATTTTCTCGATTTTGGAAAATCGGCTGTAACTCCGAAACTAATGCGAATTTTGACCAACGACAAACGGTCCGGTGACTTACTATTGACCCTCTACAAGATAGCAAAAGGAGAATCCGATCCGCCGACTTTCATTTTTTGGCTGAAAAAAACGGCAAGGGGTTAGCCTTACCATTTTCTCGATTTTGGAAAATCGGCTGTAACTCCGAAACAAATGCGAATTTTGACCAACGACAAACGGTCCGGTGACTTACTATTGACCCTCTACAAGATAGCAAAAGGAGAATCCGATCCGCCGACTTTCATTTTTTGGCTGAAAAAAACGGCAAGGGGTTAGCCTTACCATTTTCTCGATTTTGGAAAATCGGCTGTAACTCCGAAACTAATGCGAATTTTGACCAACGACAAACGGTCCGGTGACTTACTATTGACCCTCTACAAGATAGCAAAAGGAGAATCCGATCCGCCGACTTTCATTTTTTGGCTGAAAAAAACGGCAAGTTGTTAGCCTTACCATTTTCTCGAATTTGGAAAATCGGCTGTAACTCCGAAACTAATGCGAATTTTGACCAACGACAAACGGTCCGGTGACTTACTATTGACCCTCTACAAGATAGCAAAAGGAGAATCCGATCCGCCGACTTTCATTTTTTGGCTGAAAAAAACGGCAAGGGGTTAAGCCTTACCATTTTCTCGATTTTGGAAAATCGGCTGTAACTCCGAAACTAATGCGAATTTTGACCAACGACAAACGGTCCGGTGACTTACTATTGACCCTCTACAAGATAGCAAAAGGAGAATCCGATCCGCCGACTTTCATTTTTTGGCTGAAAAAAACGGCAAGTTGTTAGCATTACCATTTTCTCGATTTTGGAAAATCGGCTGTAACTCCGAAACTAATGCGAATTTTGACCAACGACAAACGGTCCGGTGACTTACTATTGACCCTCTACAAGATAGCAAAAGGAGAATCCGATCCGCCGACTTTCATTTTTTGGCTGAAAAAAACGGCAAGGGGTTAGGTCTGGGCCTTACCATTTTCTCGATTTTGGAAAATCGGCTGTAACTCCGAAACTAATGCGAATTTTGACCAACGACAAACGGTCCGGTGACTTACTATTGACCCTCTACAAGATAGCAAAAGGAGAATCCGATCCGCCGGCTTTCATTTTTTGGCTGAAAAAAACGGCAAGGGGTTAGCTTTACCATTTTCTCGATTTTAGAAAATCGGCTGTAACTCCGAAACTAATGCGAATTTTGACCAACGACAAACGGTCCGGTGACTTACTATTGACCCTCTACAAGATAGCAAAAGGAGAATCCGATCCGCCGACTTTCATTTTTTGGCTGAAAAAAACGGCAAGGGGTTAAGCCTTACCATTTTCTCGATTTTGGAAAATCGGCTGTAACTCCGAAACTAATGCGAATTTTGACCACCGACAAACGGTCCGGTGACTTACTATTGACCCTCTACAAGATAGCAAAAGGAGAATCCGATCCGCCGACTTTCATTTTTTGGCTGAAAAAAACGGCAAGGGGTTAGCTTTACCATTTTCTCGATTTTAGAAAATCGGCTGTAACTCCGAAACTAATGCGAATTTTGACCAACGACAAACGGTCCGGTGACTTACTATTGACCCTCTACAAGATAGCAAAAGGAGAATCCGATCCGCCGACTTTCATTTTTTGGCTGAAAAAAACGGCAAGGGGTTAGCCTTACCATTTTCTCGATTTTAGAAAATCGGCTGTAACTCCGAAACTAATGCGAATTTTGACCAACGACAAACGGTCCGGTGACTTACTATTGACCCTCTACAAGATAGCAAAAGGAGAATCCGATCCGCCGACTTTCATTTTTTGGCTGAAAAAAACGGCAAGGGGTTAGCCTTACCATTTTCTCGATTTTGGAAAATCGGCTGTAACTCCGAAACTAATGCGAATTTTGACCAACGACAAACGGTCCGGTGACTTACTATTGACCCTCTACAAGATAGCAAAAGGAGAATCCGATCCGCCGACTTTCATTTTTTGGCTGAAAAAAACGGCAAGGGGTTAGCTTTACCATTTTCTCGATTTTAGAAAATCGGCTGTAACTCCGAAACTAATGCGAATTTTGACCAACGACAAACGGTCCGGTGACTTACTATTGACCCTCTACAAGATAGCAAAAGGAGAATCCGATCCGCCGACTTTCATTTTTTGGCTGAAAAAAACGGCAAGTTGTTAGCCTTACCATTTTCTCGATTTTGGAAAATCGGCTGTAACTCCGAAACTAATGCGAATTTTGACCAACGACAAACGGTCCGGTGACTTACTATTGATCCTCTACAAGATAGCAAAAGGAGAATCCGATCCGCCGACTTTCATTTTTTGGCTGAAAAAAACGGCAAGGGGTTAGCCTTACCATTTTCTCGATTTTAGAAAATCGGCTGTAACTCCGAAACTAATGCGAATTTTGACCAACGACAAACGGTCCGGTGACTTACTATTGACCCTCTACAAGATAGCAAAAGGAGAATCCGATCCGCCGACTTTCATTTTTTGGCTGAAAAAAACGGCAAGGGGTTAGCCTTACCATTTTCTCGATTTTGGAAAATCGGCTGTAACTCCGAAACTAATGCGAATTTTGACCAACGACAAACGGTCCGGTGACTTACTATTGACCCTCTACAAGATAGCAAAAGGAGAATCCGATCCGCCGACTTTCATTTTTTGGCTGAAAAAAACGGCAAGGGGTTAGCCTTACCATTTTCTCGATTTTGGAAAATCGGCTGTAACTCCGAAACAAATGCGAATTTTGACCAACGACAAACGGTCCGGTGACTTACTATTGACCCTCTACAAGATAGCAAAAGGAGAATCCGATCCGCCGACTTTCATTTTTTGGCTGAAAAAAACGGCAAGTTGTTAGCCTTACCATTTTCTCGATTTTGGAAAATCGGCTGTAACTCCGAAACTAATGCGAATTTTGACCAACGACAAACGGTCCGGTGACTTACTATTGACCCTCTACAAGATAGCAAAAGGAGAATCCGATCCGCCGACTTTCATTTTTTGGCTGAAAAAAACGGCAAGGGGTTAGCTTTACCATTTTCTCGATTTTAGAAAATCGGCTGTAACTCCGAAACTAATGCGAATTTTGACCAACGACAAACGGTCCGGTGACTTACTATTGACCCTCTACAAGATAGCAAAAGGAGAATCCGATCCGCCGACTTTCATTTTTTGGCTGAAAAAAACGGCAAGGGGTTAAGCCTTACCATTTTCTCGATTTTGGAAAATCGGCTGTAACTCCGAAACTAATGCGAATTTTGACCAACGACAAACGGTCCGGTGACTTACTATTGACCCTCTACAAGATAGCAAAAGGAGAATCCGATCCGCCGACTTTCATTTTTTGGCTGAAAAAAACGGCAAGGGGTTAGGTCTGGGCCTTACCATTTTCTCCATTTTGGAAAATCGGCTGTAACTCCGAAACTAATGCGAATTTTGACCAACGACAAACGGTCCGGTGACTTACTATTGACCCTCTACAAGATAGCAAAAGGAGAATCCGATCCGCCGACTTTCATTTTTTGGCTGAAAAAAACGGCAAGGGGTTAGCTTTACCATTTTCTCGATTTTAGAAAATCGGCTGTAACTCCGAAACTAATGCGAATTTTGACCAACGACAAACGGTCCGGTGACTTACTATTGACCCTCTACAAGATAGCAAAAGGAGAATCCGATCCGCCGACTTTCATTTTTTGGCTGAAAAAAACGGCAAGGGGTTAGGTCTGGGCCTTACCATTTTCTCGATTTTGGAAAATCGGCTGTAACTCCGAAACTAATGCGAATTTTGACCAACGACAAACGGTCCGGTGACTTACTATTGACCCTCTACAAGATAGCAAAAGGAGAATCCGATCCGCCGACTTTCATTTTTTGGCTGAAAAAAACGGCAAGGGGTTAGCTTTACCATTTTCTCGATTTTAGAAAATCGGCTGTAACTCCGAAACTAATGCGAATTTTGACCAACGACAAACGGTCCGGTGACTTACTATTGACCCTCTACAAGATAGCAAAAGGAGAATCCGATCCGCCGACTTTCATTTTTTGGCTGAAAAAAACGGCAAGGGGTTAGCTTTACCATTTTCTCGATTTTAGAAAATCGGCTGTAACTCCGAAACTAATGCGAATTTTGACCAACGACAAACGGTCCGGTGACTTACTATTGACCCTCTACAAGATAGCAAAAGGAGAATCCGATCCGCCGACTTTCATTTTTTGGCTGAAAAAAACGGCAAGTTGTTAGCCTTACCATTTTCTCGATTTTGGAAAATCGGCTGTAACTCCGATACTAATGCGAATTTTGACCAACGACAAACGGTCCGGTGACTTACTATTGACCCTCTACAAGATAGCAAAAGGAGAATCCGATCCGCCGACTTTCATTTTTTGGCTGAAAAAAACGGCAAGGGGTTAGGTCTGGGCCTTACCATTTTCTCGATTTTGGAAAATCGGCTGTAACTCCGAAACTAATGCGAATTTTGACCAACGACAAACGGTCCGGTGACTTACTATTGACCCTCTACAAGATAGCAAAAGGAGAATCCGATCCGCCGACTTTCATTTTTTGGCTGAAAAAAACGGCAAGGGGTTAGCTTTACCATTTTCTCGATTTTAGAAAATCGGCTGTAACTCCGAAACTAATGCGAATTTTGACCAACGACAAACGGTCCGGTGACTTACTATTGACCCTCTACAAGATAGCAAAAGGAGAATCCGATCCGCCGACTTTCATTTTTTGGCTTAAAAAAAAGGCAAGGGGTTAAGCCTTACCATTTTCTCGATTTTGGAAAATCGGCTGTAACTCCGAAACTAATGCGAATTTTGACCAACGACAAACGGTCCGGTGACTTACTATTGACCCTCTACAAGATAGCAAAAGGAGAATCCGATCCGCCGACTTTCATTTTTTGGCTGAAAAAAACGGCAAGTTGTTAGCCTTACCATTTTCTCGATTTTGGAAAATCGGCTGTAACTCCGAAACTAATGCGAATTTTGACCAACGACAAACGGTCCGGTGACTTACTATTGACCCTCTACAAGATAGCAAAAGGAGAATCCGATCCGCCGACTTTCATTTTTTGGCTGAAAAAAACGGCAAGGGGTTAGCCTTACCATTTTCTCGATTTTGGAAAATCGGCTGTAACTCCGAAACTAATGCGAATTTTGACCAACGACAAACGGTCCGGTGACTTACTATTGACCCTCTACAAGATAGCAAAAGGAGAATCCGATCCGCCGACTTTCATTTTTTGGCTGAAAAAAACGGCAAGGGGTTAGCCTAACCATTTTCTCGATTTTGGAAAATCGGCTGTAACTCCGAAACTAATGCGAATTTTGACCAACGACAAACGGTCCGGTGACTTACTATTGACCCTCTACAAGATAGCAAAAGGAGAATCCGATCCGCCGACTTTCATTTTTTGGCTGAAAAAAACGGCAAGGGGTTAGCCTTACCATTTTCTCGATTTTGGAAAATCGGCTGTAACTCCGAAACAAATGCGAATTTTGACCAACGACAAACGGTCCGGTGACTTACTATTGACCCTCTACAAGATAGCAAAAGGAGAATCCGATCCGCCGACTTTCATTTTTTGGCTGAAAAAAACGGCAAGGGGTTAGCCTTACCATTTTCTCGATTTTAGAAAATCGGCTGTAACTCCGAAACTAATGCGAATTTTGACCAACGACAAACGGTCCGGTGACTTACTATTGACCCTCTACAAGATAGCAAAAGGAGAATCCGATCCGCCGACTTTCATTTTTTGGCTGAAAAAAACGGCAAGGGGTTAGCTTTACCATTTTCTCGATTTTAGAAAATCGGCTGTAACTCCGAAACTAATGCGAATTTTGACCAACGACAAACGGTCCGGTGACTTACTATTGACCCTCTACAAGATAGCAAAAGGAGAATCCGATCCGCCGACTTTCATTTTTTGGCTGAAAAAAACGGCAAGGGGTTAGCCTTACCATTTTCTCGATTTTGGAAAATCGGCTGTAACTCCGAAACTAATGCGAATTTTGACCAACGACAAACGGTCCGGTGACTTACTATTGACCCTCTACAAGATAGCAAAAGGAGAATCCGATCCGCCGACTTTCATTTTTTGGCTGAAAAAAACGGCAAGGGGTTAGGTCTGGGCCTTACCATTTTCTCGATTTTGGAAAATCGGCTGTAACTCCGAAACTAATGCGAATTTTGACCAACGACAAACGGTCCGGTGACTTACTATTGACCCTCTACAAGATAGCAAAAGGAGAATCCGATCCGCCGACTTTCATTTTTTGGCTGAAAAAAACGGCAAGGGGTTAGCTTTACCATTTTCTCGATTTTAGAAAATCGGCTGTAACTCCGAAACTAATGCGAATTTTGACCAACGACAAACGGTCCGGTGACTTACTATTGACCCTCTACAAGATAGCAAAAGGAGAATCCGATCCGCCGACTTTCATTTTTTGGCTGAAAAAAACGGCAAGGGGTTAGCTTTACCATTTTCTCGATTTTAGAAAATCGGCTGTAACTCCGAAACTAATGCGAATTTTGACCAACGACAAACGGTCCGGTGACTTACTATTGACCCTCTACAAGATAGCAAAAGGAGAATCCGATCCGCCGACTTTCATTTTTTGGCTGAAAAAAACGGCAAGGGGTTAAGCCTTACCATTTTCTCGATTTTGGAAAATCGGCTGTAACTCCGAAACTAATGCGAATTTTGACCAACGACAAACGGTCCGGTGACTTACTATTGACCCTCTACAAGATAGCAAAAGGAGAATCCGATCCGCCGACTTTCATTTTTTGGCTGAAAAAAACGGCAAGTTGTTAGCCTTACCATTTTCTCGATTTTGGAAAATCGGCTGTAACTCCGAAACTAATGCGAATTTTGACCAACGACAAACGGTCCGGTGACTTACTATTGACCCTCTACAAGATAGCAAAAGGAGAATCCGATCCGCCGACTTTCATTTTTTGGCTGAAAAAAACGGCAAGGGGTTAGGTCTGGGCCTTACCATTTTCTCGATTTTGGAAAATCGGCTGTAACTCCGAAACTAATGCGAATTTTGACCAACGACAAACGGTCCGGTGACTTACTATTGACCCTCTACAAGATAGCAAAAGGAGAATCCGATCCGCCGACTTTCATTTTTTGGCTGAAAAAAACGGCAAGGGGTTAGCTTTACCATTTTCTCGATTTTAGAAAATCGGCTGTAACTCCGAAACTAATGCGAATTTTGACCAACGACAAACGGTCCGGTGACTTACTATTGACCCTCTACAAGATAGCAAAAGGAGAATCCGATCCGCCGACTTTCATTTTTTGGCTGAAAAAAACGGCAAGGGGTTAAGCCTTACCATTTTCTCGATTTTGGAAAATCGGCTGTAACTCCGAAACTAATGCGAATTTTGACCAACGACAAACGGTCCGGTGACTTACTATTGACCCTCTACAAGATAGCAAAAGGAGAATCCGATCCGCCGACTTTCATTTTTTGGCTGAAAAAAACGGCAAGGGGTTAGGTCTGGGCCTTACCATTTTCTCGATTTTGGAAAATCGGCTGTAACTCCGAAACTAATGCGAATTTTGACCAACGACAAACGGTCCGGTGACTTACTATTGACCCTCTACAAGATAGCAAAAGGAGAATCCGATCCGCCGACTTTCATTTTTTGGCTGAAAAAAACGGCAAGGGGTTAGGTCTGGGCCTTACCATTTTCTCGATTTTGGAAAATCGGCTGTAACTCCGAAACTAATGCGAATTTTGACCAACGACAAACGGTCCGGTGACTTACTATTGACCCTCTACAAGATAGCAAAAGGAGAATCCGATCCGCCGACTTTCATTTTTTGGCTGAAAAAAACGGCAAGGGGTTAGCCTTACCATTTTCTCGATTTTGGAAAATCGGCTGTAACTCCGAAACTAATGCGAATTTTGACCAACGACAAACGGTCCGGTGACTTACTATTGACCCTCTACAAGATAGCAAAAGGAGAATCCGATCCGCCGACTTTCATTTTTTGGCTGAAAAAAACGGCAAGGGGTTAGGTCTGGGCCTTACCATTTTCTCGATTTTGGAAAATCGGCTGTAACTCCGAAACTAATGCGAATTTTGACCAACGACAAACGGTCCGGTGACTTACTATTGACCCTCTACAAGATAGCAAAAGGAGAATCCGATCCGCCGACTTTCATTTTTTGGCTGAAAAAAACGGCAAGGGGTTAGCCTTACCATTTTCTCGATTTTGGAAAATCGGCTGTAACTCCGAAACTAATGCGAATTTTGACCAACGACAAACGGTCCGGTGACTTACTATTGACCCTCTACAAGATAGCAAAAGGAGAATCCGATCCGCCGACTTTCATTTTTTGGCTGAAAAAAACGGCAAGGGGTTAGGTCTGGGCCTTACCATTTTCTCGATTTTGGAAAATCGGCTGTAACTCCGAAACTAATGCGAATTTTGACCAACGACAAACGGTCCGGTGACTTACTATTGACCCTCTACAAGATAGCAAAAGGAGAATCCGATCCGCCGACTTTCATTTTTTGGCTGAAAAAAACGGCAAGGGGTTAGCCTTACCATTTTCTCGATTTTAGAAAATCGGCTGTAACTCCGAAACTAATGCGAATTTTGACCAACGACAAACGGTCCGGTGACTTACTATTGACCCTCTACAAGATAGCAAAAGGAGAATCCGATCCGCCGACTTTCATTTTTTGGCTGAAAAAAACGGCAAGGGGTTAGGTCTGGGCCTTACCATTTTCTCGATTTTGGAAAATCGGCTGTAACTCCGAAACTAATGCGAATTTTGACCAACGACAAACGGTCCGGTGACTTACTATTGACCCTCTACAAGATAGCAAAAGGAGAATCCGATCCGCCGACTTTCATTTTTTGGCTGAAAAAAACGGCAAGGGGTTAGCCTTACCATTTTCTCGATTTTGGAAAATCGGCTGTAACTCCGAAACTAATGCGAATTTTGACCAACGACAAACGGTCCGGTGACTTACTATTGACCCTCTACAAGATAGCAAAAGGAGAATCCGATCCGCCGACTTTCATTTTTTGGCTGAAAAAAACGGCAAGGGGTTAGGTCTGGGCCTTACCATTTTCTCGATTTTGGAAAATCGGCTGTAACTCCGAAACTAATGCGAATTTTGACCAACGACAAACGGTCCGGTGACTTACTATTGACCCTCTACAAGATAGCAAAAGGAGAATCCGATCCGCCGACTTTCATTTTTTGGCTGAAAAAAACGGCAAGGGGTTAGCCTTACCATTTTCTCGATTTTAGAAAATCGGCTGTAACTCCGAAACTAATGCGAATTTTGACCAACGACAAACGGTCCGGTGACTTACTATTGACCCTCTACAAGATAGCAAAAGGAGAATCCGATCCGCCGACTTTCATTTTTTGGCTGAAAAAAACGGCAAGGGGTTAGCCTTACCATTTTCTCGATTTTGGAAAATCGGCTGTAACTCCGAAACTAATGCGAATTTTGACCAACGACAAACGGTCCGGTGACTTACTATTGACCCTCTACAAGATAGCAAAAGGAGAATCCGATCCGCCGACTTTCATTTTTTGGCTGAAAAAAACGGCAAGGGGTTAGCCTTACCATTTTCTCGATTTTAGAAAATCGGCTGTAACTCCGAAACTAATGCGAATTTTGACCAACGACAAACGGTCCGGTGACTTACTATTGACCCTCTACAAGATAGCAAAAGGAGAATCCGATCCGCCGACTTTCATTTTTTGGCTGAAAAAAACGGCAAGGGGTTAGCCTTACCATTTTCTCGATTTTGGAAAATCGGCTGTAACTCCGAAACTAATGCGAATTTTGACCAACGACAAACGGTCCGGTGACTTACTATTGACCCTCTACAAGATAGCAAAAGGAGAATCCGATCCGCCGACTTTCATTTTTTGGCTGAAAAAAACGGCAAGGGGTTAGCCTTACCATTTTCTCGATTTTGGAAAATCGGCTGTAACTCCGAAACTAATGCGAATTTTGACCAACGACAAACGGTCCGGTGACTTACTATTGACCCTCTACAAGATAGCAAAAGGAGAATCCGATCCGCCGACTTTCATTTTTTGGCTGAAAAAAACGGCAAGGGGTTAGCCTTACCATTTTCTCGATTTTGGAAAATCGGCTGTAACTCCGAAACTAATGCGAATTTTGACCAACGACAAACGGTCCGGTGACTTACTATTGACCCTCTACAAGATAGCAAAAGGAGAATCCGATCCGCCGACTTTCATTTTTTGGCTGAAAAAAACGGCAAGGGGTTAGCTTTATCATTTTCTCGATTTTAGAAAATCGGCTGTAACTCCGAAACTAATGCGAATTTTGACCAACGACAAACGGTCCGGTGACTTACTATTGACCCTCTACAAGATAGCAAAAGGAGAATCCGATCCGCCGACTTTCATTTTTTGGCTGAAAAAAACGGCAAGGGGTTAGCCTTACCATTTTCTCGATTTTGGAAAATCGGCTGTAACTCCGAAACTAATGCGAATTTTGACCAACGACAAACGGTCCGGTGACTTACTATTGACCCTCTACAAGATAGCAAAAGGAGAATCCGATCCGCCGACTTTCATTTTTTGGCTGAAAAAAACGGCAAGGGGTTAGGTCTGGGCCTTACCATTTTCTCGATTTTGGAAAATCGGCTGTAACTCCGAAACTAATGCGAATTTTGACCAACGACAAACGGTCCGGTGACTTACTATTGACCCTCTACAAGATAGCAAAAGGAGAATCCGATCCGCCGACTTTCATTTTTTGGCTGAAAAAAACGGCAAGGGGTTAGCCTTACCATTTTCTCGATTTTGGAAAATCGGCTGTAACTCCGAAACTAATGCGAATTTTGACCAACGACAAACGGTCCGGTGACTTACTATTGACCCTCTACAAGATAGCAAAAGGAGAATCCGATCCGCCGACTTTCATTTTTTGGCTGAAAAAAACGGCAAGGGGTTAGGTCTGGGCCTTACCATTTTCTCGATTTTGGAAAATCGGCTGTAACTCCGAAACTAATGCGAATTTTGACCAACGACAAACGGTCCGGTGACTTACTATTGACCCTCTACAAGATAGCAAAAGGAGAATCCGATCCGCCGACTTTCATTTTTTGGCTGAAAAAAACGGCAAGGGGTTAGCCTTACCATTTTCTCGATTTTGGAAAATCGGCTGTAACTCCGAAACTAATGCGAATTTTGACCAACGACAAACGGTCCGGTGACTTACTATTGACCCTCTACAAGATAGCAAAAGGAGAATCCGATCCGCCGACTTTCATTTTTTGGCTGAAAAAAACGGCAAGGGGTTAGGTCTGGGCCTTACCATTTTCCCGATTTTGGAAAATCGGCTGTAACTCCGAAACTAATGCGAATTTTGACCAACGACAAACGGTCCGGTGACTTACTATTGACCCTCTACAAGATAGCAAAAGGAGAATCCGATCCGCCGACTTTCATTTTTTGGCTGAAAAAAACGGCAAGGGGTTAGCCTTACCATTTTCTCGATTTTAGAAAATCGGCTGTAACTCCGAAACTAATGCGAATTTTGACCAACGACAAACGGTCCGGTGACTTACTATTGACCCTCTACAAGATAGCAAAAGGAGAATCCGATCCGCCGACTTTCATTTTTTGGCTGAAAAAAACGGCAAGGGGTTAGCCTTACCATTTTCTCGATTTTGGAAAATCGGCTGTAACTCCGAAACTAATGCGAATTTTGACCAACGACAAACGGTCCGGTGACTTACTATTGACCCTCTACAAGATAGCAAAAGGAGAATCCGATCCGCCGACTTTCATTTTTTGGCTGAAAAAAACGGCAAGGGGTTAGCCTTACCATTTTCTCGATTTTGGAAAATCGGCTGTAACTCCGAAACTAATGCGAATTTTGACCAACGACAAACGGTCCGGTGACTTACTATTGACCCTCTACAAGATAGCAAAAGGAGAATCCGATCCGCCGACTTTCATTTTTTGGCTGAAAAAAACGGCAAGGGGTTAGCCTTACCATTTTCTCGATTTTGGAAAATCGGCTGTAACTCCGAAACTAATGCGAATTTTGACCAACGACAAACGGTCCGGTGACTTACTATTGACCCTCTACAAGATAGCAAAAGGAGAATCCGATCCGCCGACTTTCATTTTTTGGCTGAAAAAAACGGCAAGGGGTTAGCTTTACCATTTTCTCGATTTTAGAAAATCGGCTGTAACTCCGAAACTAATGCGAATTTTGACCAACGACAAACGGTCCGGTGACTTACTATTGACCCTCTACAAGATAGCAAAAGGAGAATCCGATCCGCCGACTTTCATTTTTTGGCTGAAAAAAACGGCAAGGGGTTAGCCTTACCATTTTCTCGATTTTGGAAAATCGGCTGTAACTCCGAAACTAATGCGAATTTTGACCAACGACAAACGGTCCGGTGACTTACTATTGACCCTCTACAAGATAGCAAAAGGAGAATCCGATCCGCCGACTTTCATTTTTTGGCTGAAAAAAACGGCAAGGGGTTAGGTCTGGGCCTTACCATTTTCTCGATTTTGGAAAATCGGCTGTAACTCCGAAACTAATGCGAATTTTGACCAACGACAAACGGTCCGGTGACTTACTATTGACCCTCTACAAGATAGCAAAAGGAGAATCCGATCCGCCGACTTTCATTTTTTGGCTGAAAAAAACGGCAAGGGGTTAGCCTTACCATTTTCTCGATTTTGGAAAATCGGCTGTAACTCCGAAACTAATGCGAATTTTGACCAACGACAAACGGTCCGGTGACTTACTATTGACCCTCTACAAGATAGCAAAAGGAGAATCCGATCCGCCGACTTTCATTTTTTGGCTGAAAAAAACGGCAAGGGGTTAGGTCTGGGCCTTACCATTTTCTCGATTTTGGAAAATCGGCTGTAACTCCGAAACTAATGCGAATTTTGACCAACGACAAACGGTCCGGTGACTTACTATTGACCCTCTACAAGATAGCAAAAGGAGAATCCGATCCGCCGACTTTCATTTTTTGGCTGAAAAAAACGGCAAGGGGTTAGCTTTACCATTTTCTCGATTTTAGAAAATCGGCTGTAACTCCGAAACTAATGCGAATTTTGACCAACGACAAACGGTCCGGTGACTTACTATTGACCCTCTACAAGATAGCAAAAGGAGAATCCGATCCGCCGACTTTCATTTTTTGGCTGAAAAAAACGGCAAGGGGTTAGCCTTACCATTTTCTCGATTTTGGAAAATCGGCTGTAACTCCGAAACTAATGCGAATTTTGACCAACGACAAACGGTCCGGTGACTTACTATTGACCCTCTACAAGATAGCAAAAGGAGAATCCGATCCGCCGACTTTCATTTTTTGGCTGAAAAAAACGGCAAGGGGTTAGCTTTACCATTTTCTCGATTTTAGAAAATCGGCTGTAACTCCGAAACTAATGCGAATTTTGACCAACGACAAACGGTCCGGTGACTTACTATTGACCCTCTACAAGATAGCAAAAGGAGAATCCGATCCGCCGACTTTCATTTTTTGGCTGAAAAAAACGGCAAGGGGTTAGCCTTACCATTTTCTCGATTTTGGAAAATCGGCTGTAACTCCGAAACTAATGCGAATTTTGACCAACGACAAACGGTCCGGTGACTTACTATTGACCCTCTACAAGATAGCAAAAGGAGAATCCGATCCGCCGACTTTCATTTTTTGGCTGAAAAAAACGGCAAGGGGTTAGCCTAACCATTTTCTCGATTTTGGAAAATCGGCTGTAACTCCGAAACTAATGCGAATTTTGACCAACGACAAACGGTCCGGTGACTTACTATTGACCCTCAACAAGATAGCAAAAGGAGAATCCGATCCGCCGACTTTCATTTTTTGGCTGAAAAAAACGGCAAGGGGTTAGCCTTACCATTTTCTCGATTTTAGAAAATCGGCTGTAACTCCGAAACTAATGCGAATTTTGACCAACGACAAACGGTCCGGTGACTTACTATTGACCCTCTACAAGATAGCAAAAGGAGAATCCGATCCGCCGACTTTCATTTTTTGGCTGAAAAAAACGGCAAGGGGTTAGCCTTACCATTTTCTCGATTTTAGAAAATCGGCTGTAACTCCGAAACTAATGCGAATTTTGACCAACGACAAACGGTCCGGTGACTTACTATTGACCCTCCACAAGATAGCAAAAGGAGAATCCGATCCGCCGACTTTCATTTTTTGGCTGAAAAAAACGGCAAGGGGTTAGCCTTACCATTTTCTCGATTTTGGAAAATCGGCTGTAACTCCGAAACTAATGCGGATTTTGACCAACGACAAACGGTCCGGTGACTTACTATTGACCCTCTACAAGATAGCAAAAGGAGAATCCGATCCGCCGACTTTCATTTTTTGGCTGAAAAAAACGGCAAGGGGTTAGCCTTACCATTTTCTCGATTTTGGAAAATCGGCTGTAACTCCGAAACTAATGCGAATTTTGACCAACGACAAACGGTCCGGTGACTTACTATTGACCCTCTACAAGATAGCAAAAGGAGAATCCGATCCGCCGACTTTCATTTTTTGGCTGAAAAAAACGGCAAGGGGTTAGCTTTACCATTTTCTCGATTTTAGAAAATCGGCTGTAACTCCGAAACTAATGCGAATTTTGACCAACGACAAACGGTCCGGTGACTTACTATTGACCCTCTACAAGATAGCAAAAGGAGAATCCGATCCGCCGACTTTCATTTTTTGGCTGAAAAAAACGGCAAGGGGTTAGCCTTACCATTTTCTCGATTTTGGAAAATCGGCTGTAACTCCGAAACTAATGCGAATTTTGACCAACGACAAACGGTCCGGTGACTTACTATTGACCCTCTACAAGATAGCAAAAGGAGAATCCGATCCGCCGACTTTCATTTTTTGGCTGAAAAAAACGGCAAGGGGTTAGCCTTACCATTTTCTCTATTTTGGAAAATCGGCTGTAACTCCGAAACTAATGCGAATTTTGACCAACGACAAACGGTCCGGTGACTTACTATTGACCCTCTACAAGATAGCAAAAGGAGAATCCGATCCGCCGACTTTCATTTTTTGGCTGAAAAAAACGGCAAGGGGTCGGATTCTCCATTTACTATCTTGTAGAGGGTCAAAAGTAAGTCAGCGAACCGTTTGCCGTTCCTTGATGTTTGCCTTATTTTCGGAGTTACAGCCAGTATAAGAATATAATATTTATTGTAAATACCTTTTATTAAGGAAAATGAAATGTATATTATTCAATGATTTTACAATAAACTAGAAATTAAATCAAAATTATCGTTCAACAATTACTTTCTTAATCCACCTATTCCCCATCGTCGTTTACAATAGTTATAAGTCCATCGTTGTTAATTTCGGGAAGTTTCAAGTATCCATAAAACAATGTCGAAAATGGCAAAACAATCAGGCACCATCAGAACTTAAGGGAAGCCAGAAACTCGATAGAAAACCCAATGGAAACGATAGAAATTAATCTTATGTTAAATGCATAAGAATACTAGCAAAAACCATAAAGAAACCATAAGCTACGCACACCGTGTCAGTAAAACCAATCAGAATTACAAATAGTCCATAGAATATGTTAAAAGAACGAGGTAGGATAATTGGAACATAGAGATATACAGAGATTCCGGTAAGATTCTGAAAACGTTGATCGTCACGCTTGAGTGAACACGCCGAGTTTCGCAGTGCCACCTCTTCGGTACTTCTATGTTCCTGTTAACTCGTCAGATTTTGGGTAAAATTTCGAAAACTTCGTTCGTCACGCTTGACTGAACACGCCGAGTTTCGCAGTGCTACCACTTCGGCACTCCTATGTTCCTGTTACTCGGTCAGATTTTCGACATTTTCACGCTTGACTGATTCCAGTCCTAACTCAGATTTCGCCCCTTCGTATATTTTATGATTTCCCGCTATTCCCAAGGTGTTTTCCATCAAAATGGAATTCTTTACGATACGAAATGAATAGTCGCTTGGCTTCTTCTACCATGGCATTTCTATGTGGTCCCATGAGATTTTGTCAAAGTTGGTGAAATTTGTTACGACAAAAAGAGGTATGGTTTCGGCGAGGGATATTGGATATGTTACGAGCCCCTTGTAGAGGGGTGAGGTTATCCCGTGGTAGGGATACGGTGGACAGTGTCCTACGACATCGAGCGGCAAATGCCGTTAGGATCGTCCGTGGAGACAAAGGGGGGGGTTCCCGTGTGCGGCTACGACCGGATGTCGTTGGGATACGCACACGTTATCAGTCTGCTGGATCAAACGAATTATATAGTGACGACTGGAAACACTTGTTAACCGTTGATCAGACAGCAAACCTAGGCGCAGCGAATTATATAATGTCGAGTGGACATTTGTTAACCGCCGCTGAGCTTGGTCAATTCGCGGGCTCGAACCCTGAGTAACAACTGTTACCCATCGGCCGTGCACCTATTCGAATCGACGGTCGTACACTGTTCTAATGTAACCGGAGTTACTTCGAACAGGACGAAATTCAAGGATAGGAAGAAGGGATGACCACGTGCGATAGACAACGGAACGTTGTACGGGAGGCGCACGTGTTGACGGTTCTGCTGGATCGACGAATTATATAGTGACGACTGGAAACACTTGTTAACCGCCTCTCTACAGCAGAACCTAGGCGCAGCGAATTATATAATGTCGAGTGGACATTTGTTAACCGCCGCTGAGCTTGGTCAATTCGCGGGCTCGAACCCTGAGTAACAATTGTTACCCATCGGCCGTGCACCTATTCGAATCGACGGTCGTACACTGTTCTAATGTAACTGGAGTTACCTCGAACAGGACGAGTGGGAGGTGGAGTGAGGGGGTACAAAGGATATATTAAAGGAGGGCTCGTTTGTTCTTTATACGATCCGCTTGACAGCAATTGCGGATCGTCGTGGGCCCTGGCCCTGTCGCGAATTTAAGATTAAATAAATGGCAATCCGGAGTCAAGGTCTTTCGGGAATGAAATGGGCAAATTCTTAGGCAATATAAGATAATATATTCTTTCAGTAAAATATTACAGTAAAAGAAACGCGATAACTATATACTACTAACCCGTGAGGTTAGGCTTGATTTGATATAAGATTTTAACGTTTTGCGCGATCAGGTCTGGCCTGGTCTTGCTAATAATCCTCTCTAGCCGAGAATGTGGATTGGAGTTTTGCTCGAAAGGCACTAATGTCCGATCTTGCTGGAGACACTCTGGAGTCTAGACGACTTGGATTTAGCCTACTTACTCGTAGTCTTTAACGAAGTACTAGTGACAGAGATTCGTCGTCTTGAATGGACTACTCAGGAATGCTCCCAGAGTCCTTCAGGATCCGGGTTTTTATACACGGATTCCGAGAGGAGTGGGAGAGTAAAGGAGCGGGAAGATGCTGTGGCTGGGTACTATTCTTGGCGGGAAAACCAGGCGGGAAAATCGCTGATTGGGTGGTTGTGTTGCAGGATCTCTAGGCGGGAAACTGATCCTTATTGGGAGGCTGTTACCTGGCGGGAAAGTGTGGTTGGCGGGAAAGTGTCCCTTGGAGGGAAAGTGTGGGAGACAAGGAGGCTCCCGAGTAGAGGGAAGGAAGGAGACGGCTAGAGTTGGTAATTGCTTGACCTGGCCGTCCCTTTCTCATATACGAAAAAGACAGAGCGCTCTTATCTCCAAATGAAGGCTAGAACTCGGCGAGAAATATTCTGAAGGAATATTTCCTTTAATATTTATAATATGGGAGTTTTCGCACGTAACAGATATATGGGATCTTATAACTAAGTAATTAGAGAACACAGAATTTCGTTTAATACATATATTATAAAGAAAAATAGTATACAGTAAAAAATGTTTCTTACATAGTTATAATCTAATTCCCATACAATTGTTGTACATTTCGCATACACGCTACATACATAATACTCAGGCCACATACATACATGCGTACAATTTCTTACATAATAATTATCTTTAATTATTTAATATTTATTATAGTCGCAAAGGTAAATAAGTAACACACTAAAAACTGTTTTGAAACGATTAACACTTTTGGTGTGGAAGCGGCTAAGTAAGACCAATATTACGTGCCGCATTTTACGTAAGGAAGCCAACAGTGGATGCAACTTTGCTTCTTTTGGTATACGTACTGTAAGAAATAGAAAAAAACCCAATTATTATCAAGAATAATAGTATATAATGTAATAATTATTAAATATTAATGTTACCCATTACAAATCGGCATTTGGCGTCATCATTTTCTCGATTTTAGAAAATTGCTTGTAACTTTTGAACTAGCGATCAAAACCTATGATATTTATACATTTTCTTGAAGCTTTCGACGCGCTCTATCCGATGGGACTATCGGCTCTTACTTTTTGCTATTTAGCTCTTACTTTAACTTACCCAACAATTAAAATATGTTTTCCTCTCAAAAGTAACGAAACGTTATCTTCCATTGTACTGACCGAATAGCTCTCTGCTTAATATAGGATATCAGCGAATCGGAATCGTGACTGCTCTTCACCTTTCAATCAATCAAGAGATTCTTCCAGCCGTAGGCGAACAAAACCGTTTCGACATCCGCCTCCGGCCATTCGCCGACGTATTATCGGCCTATCGAGTTATCAAACGATCAGTCTTTCGGTCCATCAAATTGGGCCGAATATATCGTGACGTTACAAGTGGCCCGGTAATTGGCCGCGATTAGCATAACAAACCGGGGCTGGTGTGCGTAATTAAACGGGCGCTGCTTACGTACATTCCGCGGCAGCGTTTATTACTAATGCGTCACGTAGGATCGTTACAACGGCCTCGCTGCCGAACGTCGCTCCATTATTGACTGACATCCGCTCTCGTCGGATGCCAAAGTAACGCGAAACCGGGGCGGTGTTGATTTTATGATTGGCTTAATTGAACTACGAACGCCCGCATGCGTTTGCCAGGGAACGTGGCTGCGTCGGAGTGAGAGATAAATACGTACATAGCTAGAGAGTGAGAGAGTGGAAACTAAAAAGAGAGAATTAAATAGATGATTTGAATGCTTAAACGTGTGAAATTGCGGGACGGAGAAACGTGGAAAGCAATGGAAACGTGCGGTTGACTGGCAAAATATAACGTGACTGGTAGAAATGGTGGCAGGATGGTCTTATATACAATAGATGGTGTGCGAGCGTCACAGCTCCTTTCGGCAAACCATTAATTAAAGCCCGAGTTACAGCTGAGGTAGATTCGAAATTAGACTTAAATCAATTGAACCGGTTTGTCGACTGGGAGAGCAATCGGTTTGGTGAAGCTTGATGCGATGGATTTTCAGAGTAGGACAGGTTGTTAGTTGTTTCATGGACGACTGGGTATGTTGTAATAAAGTGTTGAGAGTGAATCAAATATTGTATAAAATGATTTAAAAATGTTTAAATGTTGATGCCTAGTATTCACCATTTATCACCTTCTGTTACTTGTATCAATCCGACTTAAATCCTAACTTAGGTATACTATTACATTTGGAGTTTATTTAATGAGCGTCAGTGAAACGTATAATCACACTGTACTCTTGAGAGAGAAATTGAAAAGGGAGAGATAATATATTAGACTCATCAGTAGGGCTGACGTCAGTGGATCCTGCCCGATACGAATAATTTGTCTACGTATATTACCTTCAAACTTCAATTTAACTCACAATTTCATACTCACAGTTTATAACTCACAATCAGTGCATGATAACTATACTCAAACTTATGAAAAGCAAGATCCATAAATTTCGATTCATCCCCCACTGCCAATTTCCCGGCAGTCAGTCCGACGAACGTCATCTTCCCACCTCTCCGATACAAACACGACAGTGGTAGTCGGAGCCGCATTCCAGGCATAATTCTGCGCTAAGGCGCTTTTAATTAGGCGAGCATAATCAATGGACAAGCGGCGGTCGTTATTCGGGAAATTCGCGATCCGGGTCGCGCCCTTGGCTTGGAAAATGTTTTCAGAGCTGACGTCCCATTCAAGCTGGCGTAGGAAGAGGAGCCGGCTCGCTCTGGCTGCCTGCTGCCAGATGGGGTGGCTAAGGGTTGCCCGAACGGGGTGGGGGCGGGGGACTTATTCATTTTCAGACTGTTGGGTTGTAATTTTACGCTCGGCACAATATCTCAGATTTAATTAGCCACTCGAGTGAGGGCGCAGCCAAGATGCTCCTCTTTCCTCGTGCCATTTTCGAATCCTGCAACTGATATGCGGCAGATGTGTTCGGGTGTGGGTGCGTCCGTGGATGGACGTATTAATGTGGGGTCTGCTGTGCGCAGTTTCTTTATCGACGGCCTCGAGCTACGTACAAAATGTTATAAACCGTGAATGCGGGGGTAGAAAGAATTTGAGGGATGTTCAACCATGCGCGAGTCTGCACAATGAAATAATTTTAGGAATTTTTCGGTTATTGGGCTGTAGGTAGGGGTGTGAATGTTTGTTGGGCTGTAGTATGGAATACTGAAGATTTGAAAAGTGAGATGATAGTGGCTTGTAAGTTAGTCGTGAATGAACAAGTAATATGTTTCTTACAATTGATATATTAAATGCATTATACTTTATATTATAGTCTTTATGGTACAGTTAAAGAAGTTACGAAAAATGTTTGATACGTAGGAAAATAATTTTTAAAACAGTTGTGGATATCCACTAAACCCGCAGTGTACATTTTAACATGATGAGAGCGTTATGATTGTTCAGTTTTTCCAATAACATCCAAAATGCCAATTCATTCGACAAGTGCCCGCACATTCGGGTCAATATACAGCATTTGAACTGGATTGGATTGTTGGTAGTATCGGTTTTACGATAAATATTTAAAAACGACCAACCCCCACAACGTTCATTTACGTTTCATCAAAATGTGATGCATTCCGCAGCAATAATCTTTATTTAGTCGAACGCATACCGCCGGTATCGATGCGTTCTTCAAACAGAAGCAAACACGAAAAACAAATATTCCGCTATCATATCAAATTAAAACTGATTTACTAATCACGCTCCCGATCATCGACTATATTCCCACAGTTCAGTGCAATTACTGAACCATTCACTTTCTCGTCCAACTTCTTTATTCCTATTCACATCTACATTTGCCGTATCAACCCTAAAATCAGACATAATAAGCTAGAAAGAAAAAGAGTTGCAATAGCATAATATACGAGCGTCGAATAGCGTAATAAAAGTTGCACGTATTCTTCCCACTAAAAGGGAATGTAAGGGATGTAAGTTACGGATGCGTCGATGCGAAGGGTGGGTGGCATTACACATGGGAATGGGGTGGCTCGCGAAACGTGAAAGAGCGTCGCGGTGCCATAACGTCGACATGGCATGATGCATCGACAGCCGGAGATAATTTTATGCCGGCGCACGTTACATCGGATGCGTATCGCGGCCAGTCGATGTCAGGACAATGTGCGCCCGCCGCTAATCGACATACCGGGACGTGTCACATTAAAGTCATCGATCCGAGAGATCGGGACGCGATCGAGCGGCGATCGTGGGAGGATCGATCGATCGCCAACGAGTACTGACCCTGTCGAGCGGAATTGCCCACTGTCGTGGAATAAATAATCTGCACCTTCACGCTCTCTACAATTTTACTGTCTATCATAGAGGGGTTTTATTTAACGTTAGTTGCCACTGATTAAGTAAGGAAGTGTTGAATGTGATTCAGAGAGCTTGATTGAACAGAATTATGTAGAAACTGAGAATATTCTTTTGATACTGTATTACGCCCTATGAATTGCGAGCGAGGAACATATTTTTAAGAATTAAGTATTTGTGATGCTTATAGAACAATATTTTAATCATTTTCACGTGTTAGAAGTTAGATTACGAAAACCCAAAAGTGTTCAGGATTGTCAAAATAAATTTTATAATATAATATAATATAAATTCTTATACAAACATCGTTATAGTTCAATGTCTAATAATACAAAGTATTGTAGAGAACATATTTTAAGTATACCGTGTGAAAATAAATAAAAAGCAAAATGTCTCATTCCTCTGAAGAGAAAATTGTTTAAAGGTATGAAAAACTGGGACGGATTAACTATGGAACCGCACGTATCGCTGTTCGACCAAAGAGATTAACCTCTTTCTTCTTTCCGAAATCGAACGTCGATTGTTTCGGACTTCAAAGAGCTGGCCGATTGTTTTAATCGGGCCGCCATTGACTCCCGTCGCTGGTAACAAGCATTTTCGAATGGCGACTCGAAGCCGGGGCAAAGGGGATGAACGGGGGCTTGTCAGAGTGGGAGGGATGTAGGCGGTAATTAATGGCGTCGATAAAACGGGCCGGAGTTCGAAAAACAAAGGAACGTCCGAATCGAATAGTCATGATGCGTTGCGCGCCTGACGATTTACGCGATGTAACGCGGTGTAACGCGTGCGTGGCTCTCTCGCAAAAATTCGGCTCGTACCGGCCGATTCATAACTACTATTTTTCCCTCGGAATGCACCGGCCCACCGCTTTGTAATGCGAAATAATAAGTTACGGCAAATTGTGCTGCGAATTTTCTTACACAATGTTGCGTACGAGAATTTATCGTCAATGTAATTTACGGATGGAGTATTGTAAAAGTATGGAGATTGTAAAATTGCGTTGCCTCAACGTACAATGCTGCCTGTGCTGTGGCATAAACATAATGTATTGTCACATAAGTTGTAATAATTTTAATGTACGATGAATATATATGACTACGCCAGTAGAAATAATCAAATCTATTTGCTCGCAATTATGAAAACTGTTTATTTCGAATAAAAAATATTTAATAGATATTTGGTTGGTTATTGTCTCTTCCAAAATTACTGATTTATACACCATGACAAAGTAAAAGACTTGTAATGTCTAGAAGCAACGTTTTCAACGATACCTAACCGAGGAGTAATTCGCATATAACATTGTCACGAAACAATTGTACAGCGCAGTCGAGAAATAAATATCAGCTACCATTCTCAGGCCGGACATGAAACGCTCTGTAGACTCGAAACGAAAACAGGACGATCGGTCGCGTTGTTCTGCGCTCGATTGGGGTAAATACGTTCGGCGACAAAAGAATAAATTGCGCGGACGGACAAACACACGAGCCGATGCACGAACAAATAGGGCGTGGGGGTGGCTGGGGTGGGTCTGGGGGTTGCTGGGGTGTGAGAAGGTGGATATAATTTATCCGTGTCATCCGATACCATGACGATGCACGTTTCATAACTCTCTCTCTCTCTCTCTCTCTCTCTCTCGCTTTCTCTCTATCTCTCTATCCTTACACGCTTTGACGCATTAAATCCATTAAATATCGCGAACTTTTATAATCATGGCCGGTCCCAGGGCACAAAGCGAACGGAAATGCGCGCGGACAAGGAAAGGTGATCAAAGCGAGAGCAGCCGGGCGTCATTTTTGCCTCGTTATTTTCGATTATCGTCAAAATTCATGAAATCCTGCCCGTTCCACCGACATTGACGTTTCTCTCTGCTATTCGAAATCCTGACCAACGATTCTCCCTCCTTTTCATCTATAGTTTCGGCTTTTCAAATAAATGACGCGCTTCGTTTTATTCGGTGTATAGTTATTACTGATAGTCAGTCATTGTTTATGAAGTCCGTGCTTCATTTAGCGGACTATCTCAACTTACGTTCTTCGCAAACGAGAAAATGAACAGAACAGCGCTGACACAGTGAAAAAGAGTTACATACGCAGCTGCCGAGAGTGAGTGTATATAGGGTAGGTAAAATACACATGGTGGTGTGGGAGTCCGAGCCAAAAGAAGTTAAACGTTTTGCACGCATAATGTCAGTGCGTGATTCAAGGATAATGTTCGTAGCTGGCGCTTTACGGCGAACGTCAGGATTCCGTTCTACTCTTTTGCAGCCCCCGTCGCGTTTTAATTATCACGGATAAACCTTACGTGAGAAAAAGAGACAGAAAGTGAGAAAGAGAGAGAGGGAGAGAGAAAACAGATGGAGATAGCTCGCCGTCGTAAAAACGTAAAAACGTATCGTCGCACATCTCCGACTCGCATTTCCGGCTGTTGTTTAATCACGGAGGCATCACGTTCTAGCGAAATTGTCCAAGCCGTACGATAAAGTTCGGGACGACGTGAGAAATGGCGCTCGAGAGCGTTCATTTTTAGACGGAGCGTCACGGTGTATCAAGATGGTAAGGAAATTTAATGTGGAATTTGCTCTTTGGCTGTAATCGTTTCAGCGAACAAGACTGTGAAAACTGGAACAGTGAATCAGTTGTTTAATTTCGTGTCGTGCCGTGCTGATTGACATTTTTATTACTACGGGTACATTTCCTGAGGCACTTTCCACTGGGGTTTACTGTAAATAAATTTTGAAAAGTGATTCTATTCCTTTTTTGAACATCTACCGCGCTTCTTCTATCATTGTTTCAGTTGTCAGCTATAGTCATACTGAAATTGTTAATATTTATCTTAAACCTAAAAATGGTACTTAATTTGATGTACACATTTAATAGTGTTTCTCTTTTACTTCTCTTAGAACACGTGAAAAATAAATTTATCTAGCCTCAACTATCTTTTTCAATCTTAGAAAATTCTACAAAATTGAATGAGTAACTAATTCGCAATCGACCGCCAGATTTATTATAGGAAGAAAGGAAAGCAAAGGAACAATTTCACAGGACGTCGCGCATAATTCAGTTTATCGTAAGCCGCGTTCACCGTCAAAAATCCTGCAACCACCCTATCTAATCCAAGAGAAACCCTGGTCCCTACCGCAAAGAGCAGCGCGATTTTTGCCTTCCTGCCGCATAAAGTCACTTAGAAAAAGGCAAGTAGAGGTCGCCCGCTCCCTGAGACTCCCCTTTCATCCCCCCTCCCAGCACATTCTCCTGCTTTTCGAGCTTGTTGGCGCTCGTGTATACGCCGCTCGTAAAATACATAAAGAGACTATCGTCCGTCGTCGTTGTTGCGCATGCGGCAACGATAAGGTCGGCCGAAAGTGAATTGGTGGCAGAAGATCTTTTGCATAAAGCCTCCCCCCAACCCCTCCTTCCACCCCACTCCGCCATTCCCTATCCCTTCCGCCGACCACTTTGCATATCTGCCCACCGCTGTTTGCGTCCCGATTTTAGCCGAGAGATTTGCGAAACGAGCCAGACCGCCAAACTCTCCCCCTTTTGCCTTACCACTGTCCGACCATTTTTTCTCTTCCCTTACTTTTCCTCCCCGTCCGTCATTTCCCCTATCTTCTCGTTTTTTTGCTTTATTTACGGCATTCATGGTCTTTCAAGCCGGACGGGGCGATATTAAATTATTGAGACGTTCGGGGATGATGGATGGGGGTTGTTTAAGTTGGAGTCGGGACATTAACTCTTTGGCAATGGGGGTGGGGGGTGGTGGGGCTGAGAGGGATTTTTCCGGATCGATGGAATTCGAGGTAATGCGGTGTGATGGGATTGTTTGTACGCGGCTTGGATTCGTTTTATGAGTTGCTGGGACGGTTTGGAAGAATAATGTTTGGGAATGTAAGGATTACAATTTTGGCGCGACTAAGCGTGTCGGTGGAAATGAATGTACGATTTCTGGGATTGAAAGCGTCAAAGTTTAATCCTTGAGAATAATGTAAAGAACGCGATGTAAAATGGGAAAATAAATGTGTGGAAGTTTACGTCCATAAGACTGGTTGAATACTATACAGAAGAATAATATAAGATTATAATTTTTTATTTATTCATTCTTACCCGTTCATGCTCTCAAAGAAGAGATACACATTATATAACTAATGTATTTGTAATACGTAATCTACACAGATAACGCTTCAAGTGAAAAATTTGACCCTCAAGAACAAGCAAACAAATAATTATCTACACTATTCCTAATAATTCCAAGAAATTCCAATAAATAATTTTTAAAACTCCCTGATAAACGAAGTACAGAGAATATTCATCCCTGGTCAGCACGATCCGACATTTAAACTTTTCACTTGACAAAGAGCCAGCGTCCGATCTCTCCATCTCCTTTCATCCCTCCTCTAAAGACGTTACCCCCGAGAATTCTTCCGCGACACGCGCAGCGTTTACGCGATATATTAAACGTTGCTCTGAAAAACAGCTTATAAGGAGCGTCTCTCGGCGTCCGCTCGGCGATAATTAAACAAGAAGCCGCCTCGTCGTTCTCCCAGCGACACCTCCGAGCGCCGAGTTTCCACCCCTTGCCAGCCCCTCCCAGCCCCGTTCGACTCCCTGCCGCCGTGGACGTAATTAAATTCGCAGGCTGATCGCGGCTGCGATCGAGATTGGCCCCGGGACGACACGCGAGTCACGTTATTAATTACCGGCGTTCCGTTCCGCAAACCTCTCGCGAACCTCTAGCGAACCTCTCGCAAACCTTCGGCAAGCCTACCTTCTGTATGTGCAGGAAGTGCACGGGACGGCACCCTTTAGGCCGCCACCTGATATTTTCCGTGTTACGTTATAATCAGAGTCCCGCCGCGTGGCCGACCTCGCCGCCCTTAGACTGAATAATAAATCTGAACTGGGCGCCAGAATGTTACGCTCATGACGTGGCAGGACTCATTTTCTCACCGAGGGTTGTCGTCTTCTCTTATATTTTCCAGAAAGGAAATTAGAAACGTTTTCCTGCGTTGTTTGGTGCTTTAAGTTGGTCAAATTAAGTTAAGGTAGAATTGAGACGTATCTATTAATTTAATAGATGAACAATAAGAAGTATATTGTATATTTTGTTTATTTTACAATGCATTGATGAGTGGTTTACATGTGATAACATTTACTCCTTTAGATTTTATTGCTTCTGTAACCTTGGTATCGCAAACATCGCACATTTTACATTGATATTACATTAGAAATATAATCATATAGAGAAGTAATGGTATCTTATTATGGAGTACAAGACAACAAATCTTTCCCAATTTCTCCTCGACTCCTACACGTCAGAGTGAGAAGACCATTCCGAGATTGATCCGTACAATTTTCCCACGTTTGACACACACCACATACACGTACACATACCTAGCTCTTGCGAAAGGCAGATACGATCATCCCTCTTTGCCAAACACAGCCGGCGCGGGCTGCAGCTAAAAAAAGGTAAAAGGACCCGCTCGAAAAGCAGCGGTGCAAAAAATGAAAGAAGAATCTCCCCGTGGGGCGGAAACGGGAAAAGCGGAAAGAAATGGGCAGGACTTATCCCCGCGGATTTAATGAAAACAACTAATTCTGCAGTATCCCGAAATCGATTTACAACGAGCGGAGATTAAGTCGTTCGCCTCGTTTCGGTATTACAGGCCGGGCGGTGGGACGTTGGCCGGGGGTTGAAAGGGGGTTGAAAGGGGCTTGAAAACGAGTGGGGGAGAGGAGGGTGAAGAGGGCGGCTGGTTCGGAAGTCACGTATAAATTAAGCGGAAAGAGTTCGTTCATTAAAGCGATTTACCCCAGCGCCCACGTACACCTTCTTTCTCCCTCCCTCACCCCCCCACCTCGGCAAGTATACTTCTCACTCTTCTTCTATTTGAACCCTTTCTCTCTCGCTCTCATCCTCCGTCCTTTTCCCACACACTCGTACACAAACACACTCACACACTTCCCGCTAACTATATTTTCTTGCCCCAGTCCTCCCTTACTCGCGCACCACGTAGCGGAACGTTCGAATTCTCGAAACGTATCGCTCGCGGTCACTTTATACCGAAGCGAGCACTAAATCGCCGCGGAACGTCGGCGGCAGCTTTCAAAATAAATTACGGAAACGGCGAAACGTGTGATATAAATTCGCGTTTACCGCAATATCGATCGATCCGCGAATTCGGTGGGAAAGAAGGAGCGGAGATCGGCGGCGAGCGGAGTTCGCTGGCAGGGGGTAGTAAGGGGTAGTGAGGGGAGGGGGGGGGGGTAGAATGGGGGATGGGGCGGGGAAGTGAGACAGGTAGAAAGAGCGGAGGCCGCACGGTAGGGCCGTGAATCTGTCTGTTCCTTCGACAGGAGAACCGGATCGCCGCTGCTTCAGATCTACGGCCGCGATGACGCCGATTTCCTATTGGAATCGCGACTAGTCCTGAAGAATCGAGTTCCACGATAGTGGGTGTAACTGAAAATATTTGGGGTCCCTCCGAAAAATCGGTTGTCACCCATGAATTGATTGATCGGGTACAGAATTTTATTGAGAGTTTTTTACCCGTTACGTAGTAACGTGTAAGTTGTCTGTTGCCCTGAGAAATCGCAGCTGGATAGACGATAATCTATGATACAAGGAAATATGACAAGATTCGAGTGCGAAATCGATTTCACAAAATTGATTAAAAAATCAAAATTTATTAGGGCATAAGTAATAAATATAAATTTATATTTTCATAATTATCTTCGATAATATACCGAAAATTTGCGAAAAATACCCAAGAATATTGAATACAAGTGTCGTCCGCTTTCATTTTACCTATAACCGGTCTGAAAAAATTGATTTCTCACCGACTACCGTAGCGACCCAGAAAAAAATTGATCATCAGCCAGCAGCCGATGACGAGGAATTTAAATCAGGCGGATTCATCCGGCGGGGCGGCGCGATATTTCATCGAAAAATAATTACGCACCGGATATTTAACCGGCGCGCCAGCGTGCCGTCCATATTTCCTCCCCCAAATTGAATGGAACCGACGAAACCGAAATTAAGGGCCCTGGCCGATAAGGGCCCGCCCGTAATATATCTCCGCGATAGTTAACGAAAGAATAAAAGCCAGCCCAGTGGTACCAACCGCGCCGGCCTGTGCTACGCTTTAGTTTATCCAGCGCTCGAATCGCTGTTTATTCAGACAATTTCAGCTCGTAAATCTAAGCTCCGCCACCGAACCCAAGCGAAACAGAGAGATCGAGAGTGTGCCCTGTTGTGTGTCAAAGAGAGAGAGAGAGAGAGAGAGAGAGGGAGAGAGGGAGAGAGTGAGACAGTTAGAGAAGGGAGCAGAGACAGAAGAAGACAAAGATGGACCGAGAGAGAGGAAGAGAGAGAGAGAGAGAGAGAGAGAAATTTATCGCAGCGTAATTGAACAGCCCCTTACCCGATTCACTTCAAAGTTCGACGTAGTTTACCTCGCGAGTTCGCCCTTCGCGTGAATGGGCCGAAACTTTGAAATATGCCGCGAACAAAAGGATTCTCGAGTTATTACTCGACAATGGCCCTTTTAAAAGGGAACCGATCGACGGGAGCCAGTTATGAAATTGAGATATTGTATCGGGAAATTTGACTGCGATATCCTGTCGGCGAGTGCGGATGCTTGTCAAGGGGTGGGCTGCCGTGTTCTGCCTTTTTCGAGGAGTTAATGCAATCTTGCCTAGGCGATCGTATTCCCTATCCTGTCGATAACTCTTTCGAAAGACAGTCAGACAGCGAGCTTTTCAATTTTAATGAAGTTTATGTAAGCTTGCTTATCCAGTATCAACCATCAATGAATGTCCAATAAACTTTAAATATGCTGAAAAAAATATGCGAGCTTGAATAGAAGTCTCATTTTCGTACCACATCTTCTTTCTCAAGACTCTCTATAGAATTCAACAAAATGTCACGCCACATAACGAATCACACCGTTTGACAAAAATTCGCATTTCGCACCTGAAAAAAAAAATGGAACAAAGGGACGAAACTGAATAAGAAATTAGAAGGGTGTCTTAAGCGAGGTTTCTTTTGACGCAGGGGAGTCCGGAAAGGAATTAATAAAAATCTCGCCCACGCACTGGCGTAGGTAAAATCTTGCCGTTCTCCTTGCTCCTCTCTTTTTTTTCAGCTGAGACACCCTTTTCACCGTCATCCTCCCTATCCCTTTGTCCCTCTTGTCGCCGTACGTGACTGTGGGTCTGCGTCTCACGAGCTTCCCCTACACCCCCCGCACCCCCATTCCACCCCTTTCGCCCTCCGGGCCCCCGCACTTGCCGGCTTGTTCATCTAATAGAAAGCTCCGACGAAGACGACGCCGACGTCGACGTCGCGAACGCGAGCCTATATCACGCCTAATGAGCCGGAGAGAATCTTCGTCACATCTTCGTGTCTAGTGGCCACGTCGCCTTTTTTTTACCCGCACTCTTCGCCCCGGCGACAGAGGGGGGCGCAAAAATAGACTTAGCGCCCCATTTTAAGTGCGAGAGCGAGCTGAAAGTCTGGAAAGAACTTTCGGCATTTCTCTTCCAGTTGCTTGGGGTGAATTTCATGAGGTGCGTGTGGGGGTTGGGGGGGAGGGACGATTTTGAATGGATAAGGTGGGAAAGGGGGGGGGGGGTAGGGTTGATGGTGTGAAAGGGATAGCAATTTTTCGATGGGAATTTAAGATATTTTACAGATCTAACAAATTTAAGTTTAGAAAAAAAACACTGCTACTAGTTTGATCACAAATTAAACGTCACAGTCGACAATTTATTTCTATTAAAACAATTTGCAATAATGAAGGCTAACGATGTCGTATATTTAATAATAATTTGCTAATATTTTATATCCATACACTATTAAAATGTAGCAATAGCCAGTAAAGAGATGTTATTCCAAGTTTCTCGACAACTAAAAATGAGAACAGTCAGAAGTTTTTGGGTCGGAAATTATCAATTATTGCATACGGTTGGATATTGAGGTTTGAAAGCATAGTAAAGTAATGTGTGAGTGCGGATGAGTCACTGGATTTTTGGGTAATAGCCTTCTTCCGCCTCGATGGCTCTTTTCCATATATTTTCTCGGTAGAAAACGCTCGGCTGATCTTCAAATTATTTAATGAGCTCATGGTGCATAAATATGGAAGCTATTTGCATGTATTTATATCTGCTCGTTCATCTAGAAATATAGTATAAATATAACATTTTTCGCGGATCTTTTTTTTATTACGAGCATTAAATTTCCCGGTCTACCAAACATTTCCCTCTAAAATAAAAACCCTATACAATCTTAAACCTCAATAATCAAACCTTAAAGCACATATTTTATACATTATAAAGATAATCATGACCATAATACAAATATTCAGCTTGGCCAATCTTCCGTCCCTGAAATTATAATTTCCATCTCGTCGTCCAAAATTCCGTCACAAGGCAACGCGCAAATGATCCCACCCCCAAAAATCTTCAATTAACATCACAGACACCCTCCACCAGCTTTTTCATACGTTCCTCCCCCATAAAACACTCAGTCCGGCCAATCTTGGGGCTTATCGCCCAGCTATCTGTCGGCGCATAAATATGCGTATTATCAGTGGCGTATATTCGTAGGTGTCCGGCGTTGGGGGGTGAAATCAGAGGTGCACGCTGGCCTCCCGGTAGTATAAGGGTAGGTTGGAAATTGCGCCGGTCCATTAGCTCGCACGTCGCATCGCCGGGAGATGCACTTAATTGATCGTTATCCGGGCTGGCGGTGGGAACGTGCCTTTTCGTAATACGGTCACTTGCGAAATATCAAGAGACACAATCCCACCCCGCCGACTCCTCCAACGAGACCATCCCCTCCATTCGCCACCGACTCCCACCTCTCTGCGTCCGACGTCCCGGGCAGCACTTCCGCTTTCCCACTTTCCCGCTTCTCCACCCTTACAAAACTTCCTCTTTACCGTATGCTGGTGGATCGGTGACAATTTTTTGTCAAATTCTAATGACCGATACCTACATTGCGGCATAATAACCGAAAAGGGCAACGATCTTCACGTAATCAAAGTCTGTTGAAGTATATATGTCTGAAGATGACGAAAAGTACGAAAAAGTTAAATAATTATATGGAAATGAGAGTTCATTAAATCTGTTTGTATCTGATGTCACAGATTCGCAATTATTCTTATTAAATCGGAATTTAGTTAATATGATTTGCTAGTATCAATTATGGATGATAATTTATCCACAGAAATGCGTATTAAGACAACAAAGTCGAAAATTAGAATTAATACGAATTATTAAAATACAAATATTCTTTTAGAATTAATGTTTCAATATATAATTTCAATAGGTTCTAATTTGTGTTCACGGAGATTTTTTGGTTCTCTTGATTGGCAGCCTGGCACGTATCGATCGTAGGGAACATTGGCAGCCGACAGCTAGTTCGTAAATGCGTTATCGAAACGTCATAATTAGCAAGGCAGCGCTGCCGCGAGCTTCGACAAACACTGACGATAGAATTCCGTACCGAACGGCTAACTGAGACAGTCCGTGCCAACGGCACTTCCGCTCACTCCACTCTTCCGGCCTTCCTCTTTCACTCTTTCGAGTATAGTGTACCAGTAACTGTACGTACGCTCAGTTAATTCTGCTGTTCGACATTTGCGCAACTGGTTCAAGACTTCTATCATTCAATGTAATTTGATACGCCTCAGGATTCCACCCTATTTATCAAAAGGAATGGACACAGTATTTAAATGTGGAAACTATACATACACTGAATTACTGCAAGAATTATTAAATTCAATTACATTTTCATTGGCGTCTTTTATGAATCAGACTGGATCAATATTTGACATAAAAAAAATTGAATCTACATCTACATCCTGTTAACGGTATAAAATATGAGTCGTGCGAAAAAGTATAATTTCACATCAAATATTTGTTCGTCCTCCTCGTTCCATGCACATACATTTCAGACCGTTAACTCTAAGTGAAAAAATTGCCAGCAAATTTGCTTTGGCACTGTCAAACGAAGATCGTTGAAAAGTACAAATAATCCAATTTCGTAGGGATTCTTCGCAGCTTCCAGTATCCTGTACCCGCAACTGTTCGCAACACATCATGAAGATAGCCGGATCGCAGGCTGACCCCGATAGAACACAGGAGGCCGTTTCTCGATGTTGCCAGGAAACGAATGATCCTGCATGCGATTCGCGGAACGGCCGTTCGCGAAACAGATCCCGAATCCCTTGCCGATCCTGCGAGTGCATCGGATCCTGGATTCCTGGATTCCTGGAACCCTCTCTCCTGCAGGCATCAACTCTGCCGGTGTCAGCCATCATCTGCTTCTAGTCGCGATTAGATGCCCGGAATCGGGATGCCTAGTCGACGCCGGTAACTGCGAAGAGAGGCGGAGGGGAGGGTTGAATCCGCGGCTGAACGGGGTAGGGGGGGGGGTTGGGAGGGGGTGAGGTAGCTATCAAATATTGCGCGGTCAAACATTCACGGGCCGCTGCGCCCAGAGCAGCTTGAATTCGTGGCTTTTGCCCGTGATGGCCGGCCGAACGAATTAACTATCCTGGCGCAATTCTGCTCGTGTGTGTGTGAGAGTGAGGAAGGGTGTGCGTGCGTCTGAACCCTCCGATTCCTGCGCGCTCATTATCTTCCGCAGCTCGGCGAGTCCAACAAAATTTCCGACGATCCGCGAGCCGGAGCGAATATCGAGGGTCGGTGCCGGAATTGTTCGGATACGAATATTATGCGGACGTTGAGAAGGAGAAGGGGCGGGAAGGGGGTGCAAAGCCAGTATGGAGAGCGGTGGGATTTGTAAAGCTGATGAAAATGAGGCACTGGTGTGTGGATCGGTTAATGATTTCGGGGAATTTTTGAGAGTTACAAATCTGTGAAAATATTAAAAATGACGCGTTAAACATGATAGGTCAGTAACAGTCTTTTGCAAGAATTTTCGGTCGGATGGTAAGAACATTTATGCAACTACATAGTGAAGAGTTATATAAAACAAAAATTCTATAGAATTGTTTATGATACCATTTGTTAGCTCACATTATAATAATATGCAGCTGTACGGAGTGAATAAAATTCCGTGAGTCAATTCTTTTCCATCGACCCCTATAATTAGCGTCACCTATACACTGCAGAAGAAATAGCGAGAGATGGTTGAAGAAGGAAATAAGCGGGAACGCGCATTGGACCGAGGCCGCTGACAGTCACAGTTGCGAGCGAAAGGAAAGGCGAGAAAAAAGTCTCTGTCTCTTGGAGGGTTTGCCCTACGAAATCAGCGGTCCGGAAAGCGGAAAGACGACGGGAGCCGGATGTTACGGCATCCGAGTCACTCGGAAGCTCGAGATACAAAAGCTTGACGCCACCCCTTCCCAAATGGAATCCCACCCCCTGCCACCTCCACCCTCCCCCGGTGCCAAGGTTAACGATCCAAAAAATAAGCTTGCCCCGCCATGACCCCCCGTCACATTTAGCTGATTGCCAACCGGGGGCGGCAGGCAATGATGTAATGTCTTCATTAAACGCCGCGGACGAGATGAATGCTCGCAATTATCGGCCGCGTTCCGATCGTCTTTTTGTCGCATCGTCGCCGCCGACGTTGATTGATAGTCATTCATTATGCATTATGGGATGATATATCCAGACGGCGGCGCCCCGCGTCACCCCGCGTCATCCCGCGTCACCCCGGTTGACATCTCGAAATATCTGTTAGCGGAATAATCGCTTTTGCGCCCGGCTGCGTAGCGCGCTATTCATTAACTTCCGGTAAGGGGGTGGGGGGACGATTGGGGCCCGTAAGCGTGATAGAAACGTTGCTGATATTGTTTCAAGCAAAATTGCGCACTGGACAAAGTATTATGTCATGGGCGAGTGTTCCGGAGGGTTGATTGAATATTTGGATGGGGGTGTGATGGTTTTGTGGTCAACATTTAAAAAGTAATTACGCGGAAGAAGGATAATAGGGTGCGAAGTGAGATTGGAATTGCATGGGCGGACGGTAAAAGGAGGCTATCGAACGGTATGACAGTTTTCAGTAGTATAGCTCAATAATATGCAAATCGTAATATGCACGCGTTAAACTCCACTGACAAAATAGGTTGAATACAAGTGGGTTAAGTTTGAGAAGAACTCTCATATGGATGCGTATATACAGGGATATTTAATTTATTAAAAGTTAATTTGATTAGATAATATATTTCAGTAGTACAAGTCAATATCGAACACAAATGTTGCCACATCAGTACATCCTTTTAAAATCTGTGATCAACCAACATCGCCAACCGACACCAGTCTCTAAAAAAAAGACAAGTCCTATCTAGCACGTCACAGGATAAAAATTCCTGATTAACCCTGCTCTATGCAGTCGACTCCCGCTGGAGGAAAGGGCGCACATGTTACCGCGGCAAACAAGCGTGCGCGATGGTATGAACTCTCCGCGTGGGAAGCATCTTGAATCGACATACGGTGAACTATTAATATCGAGGAGGCGGCAGACAAGCAGGCAGTCAGGCAGGAAAAACAGGAAAAGCGTCAGGGTAGGCAAGGTAATTGGTGGCGACCAGGCTGGCTCGCAAGCGGAGTAAAATCGGGAACATTGGCAACCGTGAGAAGCAGGGAGGGAAACGCATAAGCTCGGCCGCGAACTATCTACGCTTTCGGTGGGAGAAGCGTTCTTCCATTCGGAAGTGGCTTCAGCCGCAGGCCACTCGATGCAAACTCCTCGGCGCGGAAAATGCGTTAACGTTTCCGCGTATACGCCGGCCTCTGCCGACATTATAATGTCTGGGAAGGCGAGCCTTATGTGCGCTGCGAACGATCCAGGCGGACGCACCAAGTGGGATAACAGGCCTGTGGACAGGAGAGTTGGCACGTTGTAGGACATGATAGGGTGGACAGAAAAATTATGCGGCTGAATGTTGGTAACACTGTTTCACAAAGCAAAATTATTTCGTGCTAAGCAGAGAAAACTTTTGGGCTTAGTTTACATTGACGTCTGCTGGATTTTAAATTGTATTTTTACTTGAAAATATGTGGTGGCGGAATGTTGTGGGACTAAAATTCCGTCCGTTAAGCACCTTTATGTGTAATCTAGAAAAGTATTCTGTGACTGTTTCGCAGTAGGAATTATTTCTACTGTAGACACAGAGCGCTTAGAACAATATTTTCTGCAAAATTGTTAAAACTAAAAATAGTTATGTGATAAACAACTACCGCCGGCAGACTTCGAATATGAATGTTAAAAAATAAAAAAAGTATCGAAGGACGTAGGTCCCTATATTAAATATTTGCGATACACGACATCTGGCGATTTTTTTTCCCCGAAATTGAAATTATTTGCGTTGAGCAACACGTGTCGATGCGTTTAAAGTAAATGAAATATTCGGGCGCGGCCGCATTGTTGTCCGGCATGATTGCGATTGCGGTTGTAGGTTGTAAAATGAATTTTTTTCGCCGTGCACATTCCGAATTTTTTTCAACGTCCATTCCAGTTACCCTCCCCGGACAACGGCCCTTTCACATTGAAAGTGTAGTATTTTTGAACATTTTTGGTCGAATACCATCCTATAATCCAAAAAAGAGTAAAGCAATTTTAATTCAGTACAGTTCTAAAATTTCTAACACATATTTTGCAAAACTGTTATTCTAGTGCGGTTCAATGTTTATGAAGGTTGTCTAAGTAATTTATTATTAAATTGTAGTGAACAATTTAAGACGGAATAAGCGTGTAAAAAAATTCTATTTTCTTTTATATTCCCATTGCTTTTATATGCAACCTATATCCGAGGATGGAAGAAACGCAGAAAATATCCAGTGTAGATAACGTTTCACAAAAATCTCAGACTTGTAGCAAAACATAGAAAAACCCTATATTCTTTCAAAAATATCAAGCCGCAACTCGTTTCTCTTCCACCTACGACAATGAACGAACGAAGCACGCGGCTGTCAAAGGATCACTACCCGCTTACAAAAAATGTTCCCTGTCACCCACATTCGTGCGACGGCTGCGAATGAATTACAAAACGTTCGGGAGAAAAACACGCTCGCGTCGAAAATATCGACTCTCGGGCAGAAAATATCTGACGTTGCGAAGGGGTTGGTTGTAGATTCGTCGGAGGGTGGCTGTCGACAGAGAGTGCTGAAGGGATGGAGGGGTGGAGGGGGAGAGTTGCGGGCCAGTTGTGGAGTGTTGCACGAGGGATGCAGTCCGATACTCGCTCCTTTGACGAAGACGAAGTGCTCGCGCGCACAATGGCCTCTAAACTTCGATGAAACATATTTCCCCCTCGATTTATTATCGCGCCACCCCCTCCCCTCCCCACGACTTCCGGCGAAAAGCCCGACTACCCCTCCTTTTGATTCTCGTTGATTCACCTCGGAACTTCGAGTGCTCTCTTCGTTTTGGCAGGCTTTTTCCTCATCTGTGTTCTCCACCCTCGCCCACTCACCCCATCTCACCCCTTCTCACCCTTCTACAGTCTTCATCCCACGCGCGCAAACCGAGAGTCGCTCTCCTCCTTTCCGGCAGTCTCCTCTTAGCGAGAAGCGCGTCTTTTTGATTAGTTCGCGGACTCCGCGAAACTTCCGACAGCTTTTCGGGAATATCGATCGCGAACAGCTGTTCCGGCCGACGCCGAACAAACTTCCATCGCCACCCCCGCGACGTATTGACTTTGCAATATTCGCGCCGCGCACTTTCCGCGCGGAGTTTATTATCGCAGATTCTGGGAGCGACGGGGTTCTTTTACCTTTCTGTTTTTTTTTTGTTCGTGGAAATCTGATTGCACCGAGTTTTGTTACAGAAGGGTTGGTAATCGAAAATCCGTTGCCATGGATGCAATTTTTTTATTTAATCCCTTGGCGGTTATAATATTTGAATTCAATAAATATACTTAATCAAAATGATGAATTTTTCTGATATTCGTGACTAACCGAGAACAAATAAAAAATGGACTCCTTCTGTATTTGTAATGCGAAGTGATAAAAGCTGTAAGAAACAAAATAGAATTTGTCCGATTCAGTAGGCGGTATAAGACGTTGCTTGAAAAATAGATTTCTCCGACTCCTTCGGAAAATCCTCCCGAAATTGAGTCTGCCGCGAAGTTGACGCATCGTTCGCGGCCTCCAATTTTCACTTCGCGCCGAAGTTCGCGGAATTCGGAATATTATTCGGAGTTTCGGGCGTACGCCGCAGAGCTATCCGCTCACAATAAGCTCGGCTTATCGATATATCGACGTATCTAGGTAGCGAACTGCTAGGAATCGATAGCAGGAGCCTGTCCGCTTTCGAGGGGAGCGAAGGGACGAAGACGAAGCGGGCAAAATTTCTTGCCAGGGCCCAGATTTGACGGGCAACCAGTCGATACCAACCTTCTGGGCCAGAATTTATGGTCGAGTTTATGGCACGCCCAAGTATACGGCCAGCTTTCTTTCGTCTCTGCGAACGAACGTCTTGCGATTCGCGAACCAGTCGCGAGCGGAATGAAGATTGTAATTTGGATTGTGAAGCGTAAGAGTGGAAGAAAATATTGAGAGATGCTGTGGTTCAGTAGATTATTTAAACTATTAGGTTGTGATAGGACTGTACTGGTAATTATGAAACAAGCCCACTCCAGACATTTTGAGGATGCGAAATTATTGCTTATTTTTTAGCGATTTAATTTTCTAGTTGCACGCTAGTACAAATTATTTAAATTCCAAATAAAAAACAAATAAGAACATTGAGATTTGAGACTTGCCGCAGCAGTCTGTTAAAAACTGTAGTAATAAAGAGAAATTGAGCTTTATAAACATAGATAAGATCCAAAAAATTCTGTTATATTAATACATCTACAAATCGGTTTATATCACGAACCTCTTTACATCAGCAGGATTGATTACGGATAATATACTTTTGGCGTTGGGCAACGGATGTGAAAAATATGAAAATTAATGAGGCCGCACCCCAGCGCCGCGTTATTAGATCAGCTCCGAACGATTAACGAACTCTCATTTTTCCCATTGGCCAATCCGGCTCTTCCTCCCGTATCAGTTTTCACTCGGCAAATCCATTTAATGCGAGCGTCACTCTTAATTCGATTGAAATTAAGCCGACAGTGTTGGACGCGTGCGCCACGCGAGCCCAACGAAATAATTGCCTCGCGCGTAATTGCCATAGACGAGCGAGAAAGTGGGACGGAAAATGGAAGGAGCGAGAGGCATAATCCGAGTACATGTAATGCAAGACTTTCATCACCTCACCCGTAATCATCGCTCGAGGTCTAAAGAGGATTACTACCTCGCTCAAAAATATGTACCAACGCTTCAAAACGTTTCGTATGTAAATTCCCAGAATAAAGAATGCATTCAAACATTTTAAATATAAGTACAAATGTTTACCGAAAAGTATACTATGGTTACTGTAATGAAAGAGAAATTTGAAGAATCGTTTTCTCATCGCGATATTCGCGGCTGAAAGGAGTTTGAAATTTCTTTAGGGTCATGCGCAGAGCGGGAATTGTTCAATTAAAAGAATATCCTGGGGCAGCCCAGCCGTGCGATCGATCCTTCCGGGAGCAACGTTCCTTCCGCGTGACTCGACGAATTCTTTCGCGTCGAAGAAATCCCGAAATAAAGCCGGGCGCGAATGCATGAATAACAAACGCGAACATTGTGCAACGGCGGATAATACATTTCTTCGGGGGTGGGTGTGGGGGGTGGGTTAGGGGTAGGGGTGCTTTCTATGTACGACGTGTACACGAGACGGCCAACACAAATTTCCGTGCGCAACAATGAGCCGCCGCTCAATGGCGACTGACTGGGGAGTGGGGGGTGAGAATGGAGCTGGCACGAGGGGAGGGGTGGGACGGACTGAAAGAGACGAGACGGAGGGTGGGGCTCGGAGGGGTGAAAGGGCAACGGCCGGCCGGTTATTAATAACCGACCGACGGCTTCTTGTTTTTCTTCGTCTTCTGCATAAATAATGCGCCGCCAGGTAGGGGTGGAATATTAGCGGGGGAGGGTTGCGGAATTCAGCCCCCGCCTGCCGTTTTCAGCCAGCTTTCTCTGTCAAAGGTAGAGTGGCGCGTCGGCTGAGAATGGACCTCGACTCCCTCCGAAAAGCCGTCCCTCCTCTCTCCCTCTCTCCCTCTCCACCCTTCGCCCTCTTTTCCGCCCTTCTTTTCTTTCACTGCTGATATTTTTTATCCGCACGCCCATCCTGCATCCCCTCCCTCGACCGACTACCCCGCTCGCATCCACGGCCCTCTTTTCCTGCTCCACTTTTTCGAATTGTGGCCCAGTTCGTTCGCTCGGCCTCTTTCTTGCGCGATATTCGAGGCACTCGTCATCATTTCATCTCTGTGTCCGCTTCCCGTGTGTCAGTAAATATCATTCTTCTTCTGCGCTCTTCCCTTCCTGCAGTTCATTCATGCGCCTGTACGAGCTTTCTTTCCTTTCTCTGATACATTCTTTAAAGACGTATGCATCATTCTTAAACACCCGCTGTATTATGCCTGAAGATGTCCGCCCATATTCCGTATCTTTCTAAGTATTTCTGATTATTCACTGCTCTCTTTATCTTGCACATTAATTTCCTATCTTAAACACCTTTACAGACATATTAATAATTTATAAGAATAACTATTTTTCAGGATTTTCATCAATATCATCACTGTTCTATCTATCACAGGCGAAAAAATACGCATCCATCTCAGTTAGCCATCTTCCTATACTCCTCACTCACCCCCCTAGTCAACCACTCTCCCTTCACGTATCACGTCTTTCCCGGGCGAGAGATTCGGCGGGCAGTTTTCGGCCGCGGCGCGAATGTGGGTTAATTAATCACGCGATTTATTACATTTCCAACCATTATTTTTCCTCGTTCGCGGACACGCGCGAAACAAAGCGGCGCCTTCCCTTTTGTCCGTGTCCGCAGGCCGTTGCAGGGCCGCCAACCGGCTGGCAGAACGACTCCTGCCTACCCACCACCTCCCTCAACCTCTCCCTCTCTCTCTCTCTCTCTCTTCCTCTTATATTCCTTCCATCTCTCTCCCTCTCTCTCTCTCTCTCCTTCTCTCCAGTCTACAAAGCGCGCGATCGAGTTAATTGCGTGCCAGGATCCTCTACCGTTTCCCCATTTTTTCTCAACCCCCTTTCTCTCTTCTGCTCTTTCCTCCCACCCTCCATCCTACCCTCCATCCCCTTCTACACCTCCCTTCTTTTCGTGCGCGTCGCAATATTTATGAGAGCTCCTTTCTCTCATTTTTTTCCACCGCATCCTTTTCTCTCCACTTCTTCGGGGCGGTTGTCAGGCCTTTTTTCGGAGGGGGTGAAAGTGAAAGATTATTGGAATTATTGTTGTTAGTACTTTAGATATGTAGACCACGTTATCAGTGGGAGTTAGCATTGTAGTGGTGTTATACGTAGAGGAGAACTATTTACGGAAAGTGCTGTGGTCAGTGTAAAGCATGCAGCCTTTTAATCTTTCTTGCTATTACGTAGTAAACTTATCGGATATTTTTCTGCTTGAAATTCTCCGTATATCCGTTTCCGGTTTCTTCGCGACTTTATGGAAATGCCAGACTGCTTCTTGACATTCGTTGATGCACAAATGCATTCGTTTCTTTTCTTTCTCCTGTACAGAGTATGGCTTTCGCTACCATTAATATTATATTACATGTCTGTGGTAACTTCTTTCTCAAATTGTTTACTTTCTAAACAGTTCCCTGACTTTAATGGAAATATTAATAAGTCTCACTGCACTATAACTAGTACTGTAAGTTTAGCGAGACTACTTTTTCACTGCAACTCTTTTTTTTCATACATGGTGTACATATTTATACGATCTTCGGTAATCAATAGAAGCCGTGTAACCTTTTAATGCCATTCCCATTATGCAATATAATCGTCCCATTCAGCCGGATAAGAAAAAGAAGCACGAGCTTCCTCGGTTAAAAGGGGAAGCATCGGCGAAATAAGTTTAAAAAAAAAGGAGTTGAAAAAGGAGCGGACGCAGTGGCGGAGCATTCGGGTTGATAATGGCGAAACGATCGACGTTTATCGGGCTGGCCATCAGGATAATACGGCCGACTCAATAGCCATCAACTTTATTTCATCCTTCCTGCCCGCCGTAAAGATGTTATCGATTAAAAAAGAGTACGCTGCTGGCCTGTAGCTTGGCCACGAAATTTTTCATCCCACTTCCGTCTCCTTTCGATCCGTTTCGTACGCGCTTCTCGGTACCCACTTTTTCCTCCCCATCCTTTTTACCCTTCCTTTTTTTTTGCTTTCCATCCTTAATCCTTTTCCGTTCGCGTCCGACTAATGTAGCTCGCTAAATAAATATCCTGCCCAAATCCTCCCGATCCCGTCGATTCGGCATACGGGATGGATAAATAATTGTCATTAATCCATTGGCTCGCAGTAGCTACAACGAAAACAGCTTTCCTCCATTTCCCGCGACAGACGGCAAGGATTCTCGACGCCGGACGAGGGTGGAGGGGGTGGAGTGGAGTGGGTGGATTAATCGAAGAACACGAAATTCGTAGGAATCCGTGCTGCTGCTTTCTTTTTTTCATCGAAATTTCCAAGGGGAAATCCGCCTCTTCCTGTTTTCCCGCCTTTCCTTTTTCTCTCGTCACCTCTTTTATTCCGGCGGAAATCCGCTTCGAACTGAACGGGCTTCGTCTGAACAGGCCAAATAAACTGTTTCTGCGAGTCCTCTCTCCATCTCTCCCCCCGCCGCCCTTCCTTTTGTGTTTTATAGCTCTTCGTTTGCCGCCCATCCCGAATCCGTGTGTTTTCCTCCCTCCCTTTCAACCTTATTCGCCTTCTTCCCTTTTTCCGTCCTTTTCCGTCCTTTTCCGCCCTCTTCCGCTCTTCCCCTCTTTTTTGTCGACCGTTCCCCCCTCGCCATATCCAAATTTTTTCCCTCCCATTTAATTCGAAGTTTGTTGGCCCGCTACTCTTTTAATTCTTTCTCTCCACTCACCTTTTTTTATTTCGGTTCGCTCTCGTTTGCCATCTTTTCCGCCGTGTCTACATTCCTTCCCTTCCATTTAACGCGAAACCTGTTCGTTCTACTTCTTGCATTCACTCACCCCCCTGCCCGCCCTTTCTTCGACCCTTTTTCAGTGAATCCAAATTCTTCCCTCCCATTTAGCTTAGAATTTGTTGACTCTACACGTTCACAATTTTTCCGTCCGCTCACCGTTCCTTCGACACTTTCGATCATTTTGCCGGCAGGATCCAAATTTTTCTCCTGCATTCTTCTTAACCCTCGTCCTCGGGAATAGGTCAGCTTGCTCCTGAAAGGAATCGGCGCTATTTGTGTTTCGAGTGCAAGCACCGGCTCCAAAGGATTCCGCATTGTTGCTTGAAAACGTTCTCAGCCTCTCTGGAAGGTCTCCGGGAGTCTGTGGGAGTCTGTGGGAGAGTCTGGCGAAGGCCGCCATCTACAGACTCTAACAGTCCCCGTAAACTGAGCTCCTAGCCGACCGCCGGCGGGTCGCAATCGACCGGTAATCCTCGAAATGTCAACTTTCCCCATTGTGCGCACCGATGGCCACGATAAATGCTGGCTCCGCCCGTCGAGGGCCTCGGCAAGCAAGCGTTTCTCGGATCTCAAAAATCGACCGTCAAATCAGCCGCACGCTTCGCTTATTTACGCCTCCCACTCCGACTAAGGCGGCCTCTCTTCATTCCATTTGCCGAAAGTCTGCTCTCTCCGCTTCCGGGGGCACCGTTTCTATGGGGGCGGTATGGACAAATTCAAGCTATTGTACTCTACTTCTCCAGACGATAATAACCCACGATTGCACGCATATTTCTTTCACGATGATGTGAGTTGCTGGAATTTCAGGCTGGGTCGCCTCTTGAAATGGCTTGTTTCGTTGTTAGACCAAATTAAATGTTGCATATATAAATAAAGAATTCAATCGAAAATTAAAAATTATTTTCTAGACAATTTAAACAAGTAATTGTTTTTCAAGCGAAGAAAATTACCGTATGCAATGTACCTTACATAACATACAAATGTTGTATATTACCGAAGTATGGTTATGGCAATGTGATGGGAAATATCAGTTATCGTAAAAAAGGGCTGAGGTAGAGAAGAAAGAAAAGAATAACTGTAATTTTTTGTTATAACCCTAAAGATGGTATTCCATCAGAAATATGACGCCATAAGAGACGAGCTGAGTGAGTACTTACCGGAATTCTGAGGCACACGAAACTCAGTATGACCGTAACCCTGCGTAAAAGAAAGTATCCCATTCTCTAGACGTACTTGAAAGGGTTGAAACGACCAAAAATGAAACCTGTCATCCCTCTATACCCGTATCGGATATTCAATCTTCAATCCATGAAAGAAATCAATCTCCAGTTAATATACAGAACGAAAAAAAAATATAAAATGAACCGTACACTATTTTTACATGATTAAAATAATTATTGCTACTGCTACCGACCGTACCGTAAATAAGAGTCGTATGATAATTGATTCATTGTAGTTTTACCCGTCTTAGTACAATGCCTTACAAAAGGACATTTAAATAAATTTTTCTATGCAACGAAACGGGAAAATATCTTGTAAATCGTACCAACGCCCTTCCCACCCCAAAAGTCGATGTAAAGCTACCGGGACAGCAGTCGGCGTGGAATGGCGTCGCATAAGGGGTGAGTTCCGTTGCATGGGAGTCCTTCTCGCGTTCGGGGATGCAAGGACGAAGGCTCCTGCCGCGGTTATGGCCGACAGGACCTCCCGCCTTTTGCGCCAGATGCAGCCAAGTGCGTCCCTCTTTCGGCAATTGCCCTTGTCGGCGAGAGCATTCGACCTTTACCACTGACTTCCAGTTGACTCCCGCACTCCCTTCAACCGCTCGAGCATCTTCAGCATCTAGCAGCTACCCTCGGCCCCCTTCAATACCGTTCGGAAGGAAAGATAAAGCAATCCGGGTGCATGCCACTGTTGCGAGAGAATCCAGTTTTACGCTTCCCACTACGTTAAGCTTGCGCTCGGCTGCGCTTCGGGCCACCGAACTTTATGGCTGATTTTGGGAAAGTGCCGCAGTTCGAAATAAGTGTTATATTGCGGGAGATTATGTTCGAGCAACGTTTTCGAGCAGCGGTGAAATATGTCTTGGAGTGCTGTGGTGTGGAAATTGAGAAATATTCTTCGTTAGATATAATTTATGCAGATGAGTAAATGGGATAAAACTATAGGTTCAAATAAGGGTAAAGTAGATAAAATGTAGTATTTCTAGTACTGGAATGAATTCGTAATACATTTTTTACAGTATTAAGTCCTGATATACTCGATAAAATCTGTTATATCAAAAATGGGCCAAATGAAGAAGTGCAGGGCAAACGGAATACACAATATTATTTATAGACACAAGTTTTGCTACATCACGTTACCCTTAGAGCATAATTTCTGTCGCCAAAAGCCACCCTCTTAGAAGGAAATACCTTGGAGGTTCGCGGTACCTAGTGAGCACGCAAGTAATTTTTGCAGCGCGCCCTCGCCTTGAGCGAGTGCCTCCGGAAGGGCGGAAAGGGTCGGAATTTACGGGGCGAGACGCGGAGGCGAAGGGTTGGCGGTGATTTGGGGCATCAAAAATTTCGCCGGCGCGAAAATTCGGGTAGCGCACGCGCCAAATTGTGTGTATAAATAATGTAAAGTAAATGGAAAATTCGGCGAACGCTCTCCGGCAGGGGCTAGGGCTCCCAGGGGTAGAATTTCGAGTCCTCCGTCGAGGGTGGCCTAGAACAACCTTCCACTTTCCTTCGTGGTAGCAGTCGAGAAGGCCAGATGAAACTTTCGACGAGGTCGTACCCTAATTTTCCTCCTGCGGCTGCGTTCCTTCAACCTTCATGGCGCGGTCATTGTTTTAATCAAATAATCGTTCTTTTAATGCCATTTGCTTCGAAATAATTTAAAATCAATATGTTAAAAATCAATGATGTCTTGACGACGGAGTTTACAAGTTTTGATGACAAGTTCATTTGCTTAATTGTATACGCACAATTAATTTTTCTAGTATATAGAATGCATCCTATTTTGAGAACCAATATAGTTCGGAAATTAGCTGCGATATTAAATAATGTTTTTATTTAGTTAGAATACGAAGACTTGTAGAAAAGTTTGAATATCGCAAGTTTGCCACAATTTGGATTCCCAGGACACTCGGTACAATTTCTACCATTACCAAACATGGAAACAGCGCAATCCCATTAACTCCACACTTTGAGCAAATCGTTTAATATCGTTTCGCTGTCGCCTCAACTTCTTCGCGGCATCTCTCAAATTTCGAGTCACGGTAGCGCTGCCACCCCTCATTATCATCCCTCACTCCGCCCTCAAATCTCTCTCACGATAAATAAATTACAGCCGCTAATGCTCTCTTCGTTTACATTCTACCGATGCACTCGGCAGCCCCTATTCTCATTCCCATAATTTCGTTATTCAATTCCCAAGCAGGCGGCATCACAAACTTACGCCACCCTGTAACGTGAAAAGAAGTAGAATGGAAGCGGAGAAAGGAGAGAAGGGGGAGTGTAAAAAGAAGAGGAAGAGAGTGTTGGCCAATGGGAGGACGTAAATTCCAAGACAAGATTCGGCCGGAAGTGCGCGCAGTTAAGCAGAAGTTTCCGGCCGGTTAGGGGGCGAGTCGGGGGTGAGCCGGGGGTGAGCCGGGGGTGAATCAGGGCCAAGCTAAGTGTAGTCCAATCCCGGCGCGCCAATTGGGGACACCCATGGTCGGGGCCAATGGACGATAGAAGCCAGATTTTCGGCGAGAGAGTCTTCGCCAAAGCAGGCCGAGCACAATTCGCAAAACAATAACGTACAAGTTAGCGGTCTGATTCGCAAGGCGAACCTTTACGAGCGCGAGCCAAGCTCCGTGGAAGCGTAATCAGGACTGTTCTTAGGCGAACAAATTTTTATCGATGCCATCCCCAAGATTCTTCGGGTTAACCGAGTAACTTAACAGGAAGCTTATTGGAATGTTTATACTTTCTTAAGGGAGTGAAAAGATGTTTTAAAAGAATTTTTCAATAAAAGTATAGACTGTAGGATTTTATCTCCGTATATATATGAATAATTAACTGTTTTATTTATTATAACTCTGATATACAGGATACAAAATGCTAATAAATATTTTAATTGCCTATAAGATTGTTTAATTATTTTATTTAACAATACCACCGCTAACGTAATTCTCATACTACCCCAAAATTCAACCTCCCACGAAACTCCTCTAAACTAAAAACACTCGCCAGCACTTTCCTCCCTTTTCCGCGCCGAACATTACTCTCCATATCTTCCCATCTATCCACACCCCCTACCCCCCAACCCCTCATCCGTGCCTGATTCCTTCAGCTCCCGAATTTGATCCGGGCACCCGCTTTTTCTCACGCCCTCATATACGCACTTTCCCTTGCTCATCTCGGCGAGATTACAACGGGGGTGAGTTTCGCCGGGGGTGGGAGGGTAGCAAGTCGAGGAATCGTCGAGGAATCGTCGAGGAATAGTCGAGGAATCGTCGTGGAAGAAAGCTCGGAGTCGACTCTCCTTTCTTTTCCTATCGCGACCCTTTCTCGCCTTCATCCCCCTGCAGACAGCGCGCCTTTTTTGCTCGATCGATTCGCCCGAGGCGCTCCTTTAAATGAAATAATTGGAGGCCGATCAATAAGAAGCCCAGCGAGGGTGTTTCAATATTCTTTTTACCCTTCTTGCCCTTTGCGTCTCGTTGCGAGGCGTTCTCCTTTCCTTTCCACTCCCTTTCCATTCCTGTCGTGTAATTTTCTCGCCATTTTTTTCTCACTATCCCTAATTGTGCCCTACATTTTTTTACTGCACTTGTTCGATTCACGTCGAAGAACGAAATGCAATTCAATCGAATATTACTTAGGAAGTATCGAAGTACCTGCAGTTTTTGTACACCTTTTTCATATTGACATACAGATGGTAAAAAAAATTCAATCCATTCATGACGTATTATGCTAAAAATTTTGTATTAATCACAATCCTCTCATGTATCATCTTCAATTAACTTAATGTATCCTGCATATGTACCCTATCAATTTCAATTCTATTAAACCAAGAAGAGGCAAGAATTCTAATTACAACATTCCCTTCACATTATTCGTAACAATTTTCCATATACAACCTTCTCAATCCCTCGGTCGAACCTACCCTCTCGCAAACAGTCAGTCTGGGGAAGCCCGTAGAGTTTCGTCGAACTTCGAATTATGCCATCCCCCTGGCACACACATATCGAAATGCACACGTACGCTCATGGACCCATACTAAAATTCTTGTCACGTGTGCGTTCTCTCGGATGTTCCGTCGTTCGTCGCTCCTGCAAATAGTTTGCCGGTCGGCGTTGCGCATTAAATGCGCAATACATGTTACGAGGATTTAATTGTCTTAGCGATACCCATTATCGATCAGCATTATTACATTGACGCTCTCGGCGCCCTAGTCGGCCGTAGGAGTTACACGGATTTCGAGACTCCGAGGGTACTTAGCAGTTTCTGCCGCCCGTTCATTTATCAGGTTACATGTTAATTGAGTTAAGCGAAGTTATGGTTTATAGCCGGGAATGTGTACACGAGACCTTGTCGGTGTGCTCAAGTGTCTATGTGTACGTGAGTGTGTCCGTGTCTATGGCCACTGCCTCGCATGAACCCGTCGAGCGTATGTATCACGCACACGGTTTTAACATGTTCTTACTTTGCAAATTTACGGATTTACGTGCTATCAAGTCTTTGCATCTTAGACTTCGCGCGAGAACGTCTGCATTAATGGGACCTCGATGGAGGCGGAGGGTAATACTGACATTTTGCGTTGGCAGTCTTGACACTCTATGGAATTTCAGAATTGTCTCGGTTTATGTTCGATTTTTTATTCTTTTTGCATGAACAGGAAAAATTAAATTCCAATTAGTAATGAATTCATACCGCTGCTAGTGTTTGCGATGAAAATGTCATTCTGTCAAAAGTGACATGGTTTATATCCTGTTGTTCAGTAATTCAACAGTATTTTATGCAATTCAGCATATATAGTTACGCTACCAAAATACAACCAATTACACGAGTCACATTTAGTATCTAACGTTCCATTACATTCCAACGGCCCCAACCCTTTCATTGACATCACACAACGAATGCTGTTTCAGAAAGTTAATTTTTTAGTCACCTACTTTCCGAGTAGACTCTTCCACTTTCAGAAGAACAATCGCTTATCACTCCAGCCCGACATTTTTGACGACCGCGCCATTATCGGGCAGCCACCCCAATGCATTCGCGAGGCCACCCCGGCCTACCCCTCCGATTATCGCTCTCCTCCCGCGAACTTTTGGCGCGCTTCAACCCGGATCCATGTATCAGGGTTTCTTCTGTCGGGAATCTCGCGAGTCAGCCGAGCGACGTTGACTGCAGCGTTCGCGGAGAAGTAGACGGAATAATCGGGTTTCACCCCCGCGCTGCCTAACGATCTCGCGGGCGCCGCTTTTAAAGAGGCGACTTCCCGCTGACGCGAAATTTTTGCAACCGGCACCGCCGCCCACGCCTGATAAATCGCCCCGCTTATCAGCGGTGACACGCTTAAAAGAGTAAAGAGCGCAAAGTGTCTCTTTCCACCCCTGGCCACCCCCATACTCTCTTTCTATTTTTTCCCCCTTCATTTTTCCTTTTCTGCCCCCACCTCTCTCTCTCCCTCTGTCTGTCTCTCTTTCTCTCTCTGTCGCACTTCCTCTACGTAGCTTTCTGTTTTCCGTTACCAGCCGCGAGAGTTTCCGGGCGTAAATGGAAATCGATTTGCTCCCAGACTCGCGGAGTATCGGGAGCGGAGATATAGATCGCGAGAGGGTGGCTTCTACGTCAGTGTCGAAAGTGAGAAGAATGCTATTGGAACGTTCTTATTGCGCGTAGAATCGAGCCGAAGGACGTTCGTCTACGTGTCTACGGATACGCGATAGGTGTACTTGAAGGGCTGCATTCTACCTTAGAATTCCGTGTCACTAACCTTCGATCAGCGAGAAAATGTTTAAACTGATAAATCTGAATTGAAATTGAATGTGATTCGTAGCTGAATTGCATGTTCTATCCATGTTTTCAATTAATCTATCGTTGGTGGAATGAACTTAACCGAGGCTGCGATCGATGAAACCTTGTTGGGGGTAGAACTGAACCAATAGATAGATGTGTACATATGGGTATATGTCTACAGAGCAGAAGCTGGTACATGGTTGCTTTCTACGTCAGAATTTCGTGTCAAACTTCGATGTTCGAGGACATCTTCGAGCCGATAAATCTGAAATTAAATTGTGACCTACCGTGAAGAGTACGGGGAAAATTATTGTGCAGAAATCTCGAAATATCTAATAAAAGGTTGAACGTATTAACAAGTAATAAAAATATAATCCAAGATTAGGATAAAATAAGCATTATCCAATTCAAGTCAAATATACAGATGGATTGTAAATGGTTATCTTAATCAAAGTAGACATCAATTAACTTCTTTGGCAAATAGCTTTCTGCTGACTCCATCGAAACAGACAAATGCGGAGAGAATACTGCGGAACCGTTTACTCTACGCTCAGAATTGAGCCAAGTAAAAATGCACGTACACGCACACATATCCCGAGAACATAGATATTCTGCTTCTACGTCAGAATTCCGTGTCAACGCTCGACGTTCAAGAAAATTTTCAGAGCGATAAATCCGAAATTAAATCGTGACCTGCTGCAAAGAATGACGAATAACATTTTACTTCCGTCTAAAAATTCTAGGTCAACAATACATCAAACACGACTCTCATTCAAATTTTAATCCGCGCGAATGTAGAGGCAGGCCCGGATGACGCATCTGCTCACATTTTTTACAAGAATAGGATGATCATATTTCACAAAAATAAAATAAAATACAATAGTTAAAAACATGGAAGTACATGTTACAATGTACCATCGATACTGCCAGTGCGGAAACTATTCGGAGAGCGATCGTTCCGCTCTGTCGCGCACAGTTAAGGGCTGATTTTCGGAGTGGAGGGAGGGTAGTAGTCAGGGATGGGATCAAGTTGCAAATATGAGCAATGTGACTCGACGAAACGCACGATCAATGCCGTTACTTTCGAAGCCATTCAGAAAACGATCGTTCCGCTCCTTCACGCACGTCTAACGGCTGAAGGCAGGGGCCAGATGGGGGTTGGATGGGGGTTGGATGGGGGTGCTCGGGGGGTGAGATCGGCGACAGAGTCGAGTATTCCTGGGAGCAATAGCGAGGAGCGGGAGGAAGTTCCCTGATTAGCGGTATTGTCCAGGAAACGGAGTGAGTTCGTGTATTGTGAGGCCCGGCGAATACCGCGCGGCCATTGTTGCCGTATTCCAATCTAGTTTGACCAGGCTCGGCGGCTGTCAAAGCGGGCAAATAGCATTTCCATACCGAGCGCAAAGTCGCATCTTCCCGATAACGCGTCCAACCCCTCTCTACCCTTCGACACCTGGCTTTCCTCTTCTCTCTCTCTAGGTACTGCTCTTTCTCAGCTTGCCTCCATTAGAGAGTCTCTTCACGGTGCCCAAGATTTTTTAGTTTTTTTCTTATGGGTGGTTATGTTCTTTAAAGTAATTAGAATAGGTAAGAAAAGGTCCGGTTGAATTTTAAGCTATATTTTTTGAAATATTGAGACCGCAATGTGAAGGCGTGGTCGATGGAGGTCTTGTTATAGGGCTGTACTACTGAATTCTTAATCGTATGTCTGGTGGAAGATTCTTTCTTGCATCTGGGAGATTAGTTGTATTTGTTACATGATCTTTGCATTTTTCGGCGTTCTTTAATTTCGGTGTGTCCTTCTCCATTTTTGTGTCACGCATTTTTCTGTCGTAATAGCGTTACCTTGTTGGTTTTTACAGTTACGCTTCCTCACCTACGCTTCTTTTTTGCTCCTCAGTGCAGCCTGTGCTGTTTGTATTTTTATTTTCTCACGCACTGGCCTTATTTCCTTTTTCATTTTATACCTTTATGCAGTTTTTATTTTTTCTCTGCTTCAGCATATGAAATTTATTCGACTTCCTGGATTTGAAAACTCAATTTTTAGTTTCGTCCTCCACACTGCAACGTATTTCAAGTTACATATTCGTATCCTGTTTTTCGCTATATAAATTGACGTATACTTTCAACTTTGGATCTCGACGTTTCTTTGTCTGCTCTATTCAACCATATCTTTATCCAACTTCCTCCATTTCCAGACTTCATATGCGTTTTTAATATATACTTAAATCCCATTCACCCCTGTTCCCACATCCATTCCTTCTCCCACCATTCTCGAATTCCTAAGGGTACAATTCCTCTCCGCACCCCTCCATCATCACCATTCTCTCAAACACAACTCCAGATTCCGTGTCCCGATTTATAAATTCAACATCCCCCACCCTCCTACCCGGGCACATTTGTCCGACTCTTTCCACCCGGCCGCTTCCTGGACACTTCCCATACCTTCTGCGTCGCGTCAGCCGAACGAATCGCTCCGACAGGCCGATTTCGACAATGGGAATGCCAGGGGTGACGGGAATTTATCCTCCCTCGTCAGGACCCGGCCTGAAATCGTCCTGTTTAGCCAGCCACCCCCCCCCCCCTCCTTCCTCCGCCAACATCCGGCGGCCCGTCCCTCTTTTCTGCGCGCACTCACACACCGAGTGAAAAATGTCGGAGAGGCTTCCGCCCGTTTAATCCGTGCCTCCTCAATTAAACTGTCACCCGTTATTAATCTGCCACTTGTTTGCGTCCTTGCCCGGGCATTTTTTATGCCGGATTGACGGCCGATGCGTGTTATTTCATTATACGTGTTCATGTCGCCTGGGACGTCCTGATGTTATTGCGAGGAAGGCCGGATGCTGTGGCTCTTAAATTTGCTTGGACGGATATGCGGGGGTGTAGATAGCGTGGATAGCAGCTTTTCACTCTTCTGAGGTGTAGATTAATTCTCCCCGACGCAGCTGATGTTATTGCGGGAAGAAACAATATTGGGAGTATTCAATTTTGTTGGACGACAGACTAGAATGAAAGTGTTTTAACTCTTCTCAAGGATTAATCTCTATGAAATAATGCAGATGTTTGTATTATGTTAGTTGACTGTGTAGATTATTTTGTCTTGATATTACTGTGAGGAATTGCGGATGGGAAGTATATTTTCGATGATTTATCAGACCTTCATCTATACATTTTAGGGATATTTATGCTGCCATGAGATTCGAATGAGGATTGAAATGAAGGATTGAAATAATGTCGTTTGACCCAGTTATTTCCTCACAGGACGAATGAAAACTGAAAGGTTTTCAGAAAAATCGAAATTTGTTCGTTTATTTGCCGTACGATGCATATACATTGATGCCAAGACGGCCGGAAGTTGAGGTACACGTCGCTGAGACAGCAGTCGACATGCTAATTTGCATCGGAAGTTTGAGAAGTTCTCGATTTTAATAACAAAAAACAGGCGGCCCGTCAGCCGGTCGGAATAAACAGGTGGCTATCAATCACGCCCCTCTTGTAACCCGGTCGAAACTTTTGCCCACTCGCCTGATACCCCACATTATTTATTCCTCGGCCAACGGGATTGCGGTCCGCGCTTTGCGACGATTTAATTGGAAAACTTATCCTGAATTCCTCCTCTCGCTCCCACCCACTCTGCCTCTTTTTTCATCCCCGTATATTCGCCCCGAGTTTTATAATTAATCCTATCAATCCATCACGTTCACCCGGTATCATTGACACGATACCAGTCCAATGCGATTAAGCGAATTATTTTTTATTTAATTTTGTCCAATTTAATATGCATCACTGCTGACTGTTCGTAAAATTTCAATACAGCGCCATTGATAGGTTGCAAAACTATGTCTACATTATTCAACATATTATTAGATACGATGTTATCTGTTTCTTTATCCTAAACGCAGCATCTGGCAGAAGAGTGGGCCATCGAGCGGGATTAAACGAAACGATCCTAGCCACAATGTGTACCCAAACTCGAGGCTGGCGCGCGAATATCTTCTTACGTTCAGCAAGTGCCTCTTATTTCCTCCGGCAAAGGGTGCCAAGCCCAGAATCCGACAACCGCCACGGGAACAAGGCCCGACGACGTCGATGGAGACGAAGACGGAGACAGAAAGAGAAACAGAGTGTGAAAACGGATAGGAAGGAAGAGAGAGAGAGAGAGAGAGAGAGAGCCACGAAGAGAAAGGCTCGAGAGGAACGGCTGGGAAACGATGCTGAGGACAAAGACAGAGGCTGAAAATGTAGAGCAGGAGCGAACGCGACGTTCCCTCCAGAATTTGATTGTTACACGGTGAACCGAATATCGATTCAGTGTCGACTGCGCCTCCTTCCTGTCGCGGCCTCTTTGAGGGACACAAAAGGTACTGGCGGGGGTTGAAGGGGGAACTGGAGGAGAGGGGGGAAAAGAGTCTGCCTCTCGGGAAGCGTGATCGGCGTAGGCGGTCCTTTTTGCGAAAGAACATCATTACCGCGGCAATCCGACTTGTACAATTGACGTAAGAGTATGTAAGAGTATGTGAGAGTATGTGAGAATGCGTGGGACACGCGTGAGGAACGTGGACTGCGAGTAGCTCAGGAATATTCGAACGAACGAATATCGTCCTGAGCAAAATTTTCCTTCCACCTTAACAGATGTATAAACGAAAATAATTCCAATAATTCCACCGATAGTACAATTAAAACAGTCCGCGTTCTAAAGGCAAGTCAAAATGAAGGCAACGCTCCCAACATTAAAATCGTAATTAAATCCCAACTAACAAGCGAATTCCGACATTTAACAGGATGAAAATACTCCGGAGAATCGGAGGGAAGCTGGTAACCGCACTGCCGGCGAAACGTTTTAATCCGATGAAAATCCACTGGCCCAGTTTGACGGACGGGGCGGAAGACGTCCGGGGGTGGAAAAATGATTGAGAATTCGCCGAGCGACAGGCTTGGCCCCCGTAATTACGCCGATTGTCGGCAATGGCCGGGCATATAATTTAGCCGTGGCGTTATTGCAGAAAATACGCGGCAAATGCAATGTATCCGAAGGTTCGCGCCCCCGCCCCTGGCGCGACGTTGATTAATAACGCGCGGCGGTGCTTTCGTCGTAATTAAATTGGCCAGGCGTGTAATCTATGTTATAGTATATTCTGATTTAACGCGACCCGTTGACGACACCGCGGCAGGAGAAAACAGCCGGACGCGGGCGATAAGGGTGGACAGAGGGTGGACAGAGTGTGGAATGAGACCTGGAAGGGTGTGCAGGTGGTTGCAAATGTCTGCGTCGAGTCATTATAATTACGAATTTTCTATTTATTGTACAAAGATGTTTCGTGGATCGTATCGTAGATAAGATAGGTTTAGATTCTTTTGGTACATGTACGTCTATGCGATTATACTGTATTCATGATGAATACGTATATAAAATAACGCTCGTATTATTTTTGTGCGAAATTTGCACGTGCAGTCACTGTACTCTATTTATGTACCTGGAATGTTAAAATTTCATAGTGTAGTGGTCTCGGAATTTTTATATTTTTTTGTAAAAAATAATTTGGCCCCACAACTTAATGGTGAACTTTCCACTGACGTCAGCTAATCTGAATTTGGAAAAATATCTACAAAATGTTTAGCCTTTACAACATCGACAGTGGAATACCTAAAAATGTACATGTTCCCCTTACTTTCGAATCCTCGCACTCGCGACATCCCTCACGCATTCGGCAACCGTGAAAATTCGCCAGTTATACCGAACGTCTTGACACTCTTGCCTCCCGATCGAATTCCGATAAAACGGCGGATGAAAGAGCAACAACCCCGAACATTTCCACCCCCATCCGTTCCTCGCATGCCTTTGGCTCTATCAGGCTCGACCTGCGCGTATTCCGTCGGCAAAAATTTCCAACCCCCCGCCGGGCTCTTCCCGCATATTTCAATTCAAATTTTTGGCGTGTATCCGCCCCGAGCGCGGTATGCGAACGTAGGCGAACGTACGCGAACGTACGCGATCTCCCAATTTTTGCCCCCCACGCATCGAACTTCTTCTCAAACTCCGCACTCGTGCATTATAACCGCTAGATTTCCTTCCCGCTCGTTCGCCGAATGGCAAAACTGCGGGGCGAGGGTTCCGGATAGTCAATTCCGGCCCATTGTGGCCGAAATATGCCGGAAATAGAGTTCTTCCGTAGACGATCGTCGGTACGTTTCCTACGTTTCCTACGCTTCCTACGCTTCGTCGACAAGTTGCATTGCCGCGCAACTGCCTTTCCTACTTTCGACCGTTGCTCGGCGAGCTTTTCACTACTTTTTTGTTCATAGGAAGCAGAGAACGAGCAGTTCCGGATGTCTCGTTCTCCGCTTTCAGTTCCTTCTAACGTAACTTCCTTCCGGAGGCGTTCATATAGATAACTGATATTTCTGTAATTCGATACAAGCGGAATTTTTGCTATCGCATCTTAGTTTGATTATATCCAGCTATTTTCCTGTATGCGAATTACTGTTAATCAAGATTATATCGAGAAAGCTCATGCACGCTACTTGGAAAATCAAACGGACCGAACCCGAAGCAAAATCCACCACTACATTCATCCGTACCGTCGCCGTTACCATTCACAAATAAAGCCACCGTCAATAATTTGACTATGAATCCCGGTCAAAGGAAGATCGCACAAAGCACCCACACGAACTTCCGTCATCTGACGCACATCCGGCCAGCCCATCGTCCTGTTTACACATTCAGTTACGTGTGTCCCATTGACCGGTGAAGCCATCGTCAATAATTTGACTACGACCGCCGTTAAAGGAAAGTTGAGCAAAGCCATAACACGTTACCGAACACACATCCGAGGAAGCGTATACAGTTCCGTACTAGTTCGTACAGGTTCCTACGACGCAGATGTTCGCGGACGTCCACACACACGTCCACACACACATACACACCCACACGTAGGGACGTACTTAGCATGTCCACGCCTGCATCGAGGACTCTCGGTTTACACAGGCCTGCATAAGGGACTTCTCCGATCGCCCGGACAGCAAGGCCGGGCTCGAAACAATTATTACTACTTGGCAAACTCAAATAGCCCGCCGCTACTCCTGTAGACACAGCCAGGCAACTTCTCACACTCGGCACGCGCCACGTTTCAAGCGCGTTTTATCCCCAGCTTCGAGTCTAACGACGTATTCTTCGACGCTAATTCCCTTGCTGTGCTACGCAAGTGGCTGTGAAACTGGTTTGACGCAAGCTTTGGGCTGTAAGAGAACGGTTTGGTCGAGTTTCATGCTAGTAAGGAGAACAAAATATTTGTGTGGTTTAATGATTGAGTAGCAGTGGATTTCTAAAGATTATGCATATATATATGTCTTGTTTCAACCCTGTGTTTAATTTCTTAAATATAAAGATTATGATGGTGGTTGTATTAAAAGGAATGATGACTCGATTATGAACACGTTGAAGAATTATTGAGTTATATGTGGAAATTGACTTTAGTACTGAAAGTGAGTCAATTGGTGGATCACGAGTATGTCTGTTGACAATCCTCTTTGACGACGGACGTATCGGCAGACTAAAAATGTTAGAACTCCGAATCCTCTTTCGACGTGATCCTTTGAGGCTCTCACTCGCAGACGGAATAAAATGTTGACCACTCGGTTAAGCTTCCCTGAACGCTTCTGCTTTCAGTAACTGCAGCGAGGCCGGCTGAATTCTTGATCGCATCTCAATTGAACAAATGCACAAATCTCCTTGACATCCAACTAACATAATACAAAATTTCTACATCAAAAATAAATACGTATTAAAAAATAATTTGAATCAATATTCATTTATAAATATTCCCCAAGTAAACAGTTGCAACCTGAAGAATTGAAATGTTAAGCAAATGGGAATTTGAAAGACTTTAGGGGCAATCAATCGATCTCAGGGCTTCAGCGAATAATTGGAAGGATAGAAGGCGTAAGTTGGCCTGTCGATCGCTGCTTCGATCTGTCCCGTGCCAGCTGTCCGTCTCGTTAGAAGTCCTCTCGGTCGCAGCCACCCGGTAATGCCGGCACCGTGGCCAGCTCGCTTATTGGATAGTCGTCTAATCGACTGTAGGCACTGCCTGGGTATTGGTTTCCCACCGTTTCTCTCTATCGCTACATCTCTGCATCGGTGCCATACGTGTGCTAGATGTGTGCTAGGTGGGTGCTAGGCGTGTGCAAGACGTGAGCGGGCGTTGCTCAACTTGCTTGATTAGTCTATTTAGCCGCTCTAATCGAACCTCGGCTAAGCCTGCCGACTGTACTACTTCAGTTTCAATCGTTTCGGCCTACTCAAAGATCCAAGCTTTCTCCGAACAGTCATCGGAATCAGGCCTTGTCGTCTTGAACGGCTGGCAGGGTGGAATGTGTAATCGGTTGAGAAATTAGGTGAGGTAGGGTTGACCTCGGATACTTTTTGTTGCTCAGATCGTCATCATGTACATCAGTATTCCAATTCTCTTGCAAAAGTAAGATAAGAGTTTCTGGTAGCATGCATCAATATAATTTGTTTGTTGGCAACGTAATGTAATTTCCTAAAAATAATAAATACTTTGTTATAAAATATTTAACGTCGCTGGCCGTAATACGTCAAAGACGACAGCAACGGGAAAAAAGAAGGTTTTCTCTAGATGGCAACTGGTCAGAAGGCTGAAAGGAGTCCGCGGCCGTTGGCAAAAGATACACGAGAGGGAGCTAATATAATAACCGCGCGGCACTTCTCGCTCCTCGGAATAAGATTTGCATCGGCGAGTTTTATGAAAACTTCCTGTCGTTTCAGCAGAAACGAAGGGCCCCATTTGCCGTTTACGTTACGGACTCCTTCGGCTCTAGTTCGAGGGAAGGGGGTGCAAGGGGGAGGCGAGGGCGAGGTTGGTTTCGCGGGGGGTGGTTGAACGGGGGTCGAAACTTTATACATTCAATATCGAGGACTGGAAGATATCCGAAATGGCCACTTGACCCTCTGCACATTTTTCTCATACCCAGTCTTCGTTTTCTCTTCTTCCTCTTCTACTGTTTCTCTGCATCTCCTTTCTTTCGGCATCTTGTCTTTCGGCCTCCTTTGAGAGGTCGTCTTCCGTTCGGGATCTCGTTGAAGGAAGCCGCTAGCATAGCTTGATGCAGTTCGGGTTGTCTCGAAAAATCGCTACCTGCAAAACATGTGAATTCAGATGCGAGTGATTTGCATGAGCGAGAAAGTGTGTCAACGGGCTTGGTCGGTGTGTTGAGGATGGCTCTGGCTCGAAGATCGGGGCAAGGGGGAGGTGAATAAATGTAAATGTCAATCTGCATTTCTGTTATCAGCGATACGCAATCCGGCATGCATACTGCGGCTAAGTACCTAGTGCGGACTGAGAGTTATGTTCTCGGGATGTAGGGAGTATTAATAATGTATTGATAAAGTTTCGTACGTGATGCTGTACGGTATCTGCATATAGCTTCAAGTTATAAATATGGATATAAAAAGTTTAAAAATAAAGAGCGCATGATGCTTTATAACTAAATGGAATATAAATATAATTTGCAGTACTAAATATCTTAATCAACGGAAATGTTAAAGAAATAAATGCAGTGAAAATAGGAAATATTGGATATTTGAAAATGGGGTAAGCTTGAAACAGTTGACTTTTATTCGTTTTAGAATAGTTTGCAAGTATTTTTTCGTTTATAACTGTGGTTAAATACTAAATTATCGTCCAATCTCTGCTGATAATTGAGCTTAAATATGATTCCTCCAGAGATTATTTTTGCTTTTTATCACTGTCAAATGCTAATAGACTTCCTTTCTATTTTAACCATGCGATGAACTATTTCGGGTTTAATTTCAATCTCGACATAAATAGAGCCTGCTCCATCAGTTCTCAATCCCAACTACACCCATAATTTTCACTAAATTTCTCTTCTGAAATGTATTATTGTATTATGTTCATTGGATTAAATAATAATTTGTTCAACGATAGGAAACATGTTAACTAAGTGTTCCACCACTCGATAAGTCGCCTGATCTCCATCTTTTAATCGCGTTCCAATCATTCAAGCGTGACCCACAAATTAATTCGAACTCTGAGGGCAAGATCCACTCTGATCGAATGATCGAATCAGCGCCGCTAAGAAACAGTCTCCGCCTTCTCGAAACTCTCGAAAATCCGAAAAAAGATGGACGCGAGATAGAGATGACTGGGCGAAGAGCTAATTAAAGTCAGTCCGCCTACCGCCGCCCGGAAGGGAACTTTTCGCTGAGATCCCGTAAAATGGCGGACGCTGATCGGCAGTCTAATTAGTTTCATAGAAAATTCACGAAGTCGGAAGCTCGAAGGTTCAGATCCGATTTCCAGCCGTCCAACCTTCTCCCAGCGATGACCGGGAAATTGGGATTGTCGTGCTCGGATTCCTCCGGCAATTAAAATCGTCGTCCACCCCCCGACTTTCGCTTGCCACCCCTTCGGATCGACAGATCGTATTTACGCTAATCGAACGATTAAGACGAGAGGCGTCGTTCGGAATTAAGCGAACCGGCCCGAAGAAAGTGGAAGGGCAAAGAAAGGGATGGACGCGGGACAGAGGGTGGCGTAAAAAAGGGGGCAAATTTTGTGCCCGTAATTGGACCGTTAAGGGAAGCAGGGGTTGGTTGTGACGATGGCTGTAACTGTTTTGCCGGCGGGATTGGAGGAAAGTTTTGCGGAAGGTTGGATGAGATGCAGCTTCTTTGCACCGCTGTGTTGTTACATTTTACTACATGGCTTAGGTACAGAAATTGTATGGGGTATTAAAACAATCTAAAACATAAACGATGATGTACTTCTAGGCTTTATATAACGATCATAATTGCCATATCGGAAGGTAGATAAATTAATATTTAATTGACACTCTTTTGAGATGATAATTTCTACTTATGCAGCACAGTATTTATTTACTGAGTATTATGGATGTAAAACGATTCCTCCTTCAAAGAAATTTCCAGTAGAATCTGGTGGGAAAGCTCTTAAATCACACTCTCGGCCAATAAAAACGCACGTCAAGCACGATCCAAAGGCTCGGAGGATCCTGGAGCAATCAAAAGGCGGAGAGAAAGCGAGCGAAAGAGCAAAAAAGAAGCCAAAGAAGAGACATCGCTGATAAGGAAGAGAAATTATCTTGGAGCTTGACGTATGCGAAACAGCTTATCTTTTGAGGGCGAATGACGAGAGGCTGCGATCACGTGATCTGAACAAGAGAGGCTGAGAGAGGCTGAGAGAGGGTGAAAGAGGGTGAACTACCCTCCGCATTCGAGGGCTGATAAGTACTGATTTCCATAATGGCCCGCCGCGTATGAGTGCACTTTCTTACGTCGCCGACTTTCCTTCCAGAATTTCTTCCCTTACGCCCTGACGTTTGCGCGCTTTATTGGAAATATTCCTTCAGGGAAGTAAAGAGGATTCGGGGGTGGAGCCGGAAATGTCGATCGCCGGATTGGTGGATACAAATCGGAAAATGCACGGTTGCGTACGATAATAATCGTTTGCAAATAAACAATTCACAGTACGAGATATTGAAAGATATATAGATCCGAAACTACATTTTGCGTAACTGTAAATTGCTACTTTTCAAACGGTCACATTTTGACCAGCTTCCGACCAGAACTGTAATATTAGCAATATGGTCTGAACGGATACTCATATAACGCGTACGAAACTGCGATCTGAAATGATATTCGGCAGACATAAAAAATGTAAAAAATCAGAAACGCACTCGCGAGTTCATTACCGCGTGATACGTACGGTGATACATACGGTGAGTGACGTCATATAACTGCTTTTCATATGTCCGTCATTAACAAACCTACTTTCATTTCGGCATTGTTCTCGACGAACCGGTACAATCAGTGGTAGTAACAAGTACAAAGCACTGAACGAGAGAGCATGAGCGCAGACAAAATGACCGGACGCGAAAATGTAAGTGGGAGTGGGAGCGGGACAGAGGCGTAAAGATAAAGCGTTCGGAGCAGCTCGTGAATCTTCCGCGAGGGCTTTATTGCCTTACTTTATTCGCTCTATATTGAATTCCGCCCTCTCCGAAAGGCAGTGCGCAAATTTAAATCATACATTCGAGCGGGCGCGAGCTCCGCCGTTTAATTATGCGAACTCATCCCCCCCTCGCAACCCTTCCATCAACCCTACCCACCCTCTTCAACCCCCCACAAGCCCCTCCAAGCCCTTCTGCAGCTATTTATAATTCCCCGGCGTCTTTATTGTTTATTCAATTCGAGCAACCTGCCGACCTACTCCCGCTACTAGACTAAATTCGTCTAATTAAATATGCGAGCGGGAGAATTCGTTAACATCGTCGGTTCTAATCTCGGATGAAGCATTTATTGTGCGGAGGCGGTTGTCGGGAAAAGAGTTTCGGAGTATCGTGGCGCTGAGTTGCCATCTCGCACCAACTTTCTGGCCGAAAAAAATGTTTCAGTTTCCTTTGACTGGATAATCGTCTGATTATTGCGTGAGAAATTAATACGCATACAATTCTACTCTAAAATTGATCCATAAAAGAAAATATGACAATGAATAGAAGTTGGATAACGAATGAATATGTGTATAATAAATGAATTTCATGTTGTTTCAGAAATCAGACAGAGACTCCTGGGCAAGGCAGTCGGTTCCTAAATGATTCAGAAGGCCCGGCGGGATCGAGATCTTTGGGGAGCGGGCGTCGGGCGTCGATCGTGAGATCGGGATCGAGATACGATCGGTGGAGGATCGAGAGTGGGTCGGCCAGGCAAGATGGAACTTTACCTGACGCTTCTCGTCTGCCTGATCGCGCCGGCCGCCCACTCGCTCACCTTCAAGACGAAGCTCAATCCGCGGATCGTCGAGACGCGCTATGGCGCCGTCCAGGGTGTCATCAGGTCCTTCGAGTACAAGAGTCTCAAGCCGATCGACGTCTATCTCGGAATTCCCTACGCCATGCCGCCCGTCGGAAGCAACAGATTCTCGCCGACGAGGGCTTCCAGTCCCTGGGAGGGTGTTAGGTCAGTCAACTTCTTCATCTCTTCAATTCTGAAATTAATGCATATGTCAGTTAAATGGTATACCTATTACTTAAGATTTTGCATTTCAACAATTTGTCACTAATTTACATTTTCTTTTTACTTACATTCGTCTTTAGTTTAAATTTACAAAGCCCTTGTTGTGGTTGAAATTTCCTATATTCTTCCAAATTTGTCATTAATGGTTTACTAAATTTAATACGACTCTAGATTGAAATGTTGAAAATTGGAGATTAGACATTAAATACGGATGAATGGGACGTGTTTTCATTCAAAGTTATAAAGAGAGAGCAGTCAGTAAGATTTTCGTTCCAATTCGAACGCACGAGTGATCGTCCTGCGAATTTGGCTTTCCAGATTATCGGACTCCGTCGGGCCGGTTTGTCCACAAAAGCTACCGGACATATCGAACGAGCAGGAGGCCCTCGAGAGAATGCCGAAGGGAAGACTTGAATATCTCAAGAGACTGCTGCCTCACCTGCGGAATCAGAGCGAGGACTGTCTTTACCTCAATATCTACGCGCCTGCCATGGGTGAGTGCTAGATCAATTAAGTTCATATCTGCACATTTTCATCATCTGTATATCATCCTACATAGAACTGCGAAAATAGAAATATACCAAAACATTGTGAAATCTTGTGAAACTCGAAGGAATATTCGATGTTCACTACGAATTATAAAAATGGATAAAACTGATTGAAAATTTCTTTATTTTTCAAATCAAATTTCCTATCGGAAATCTTCAACCGCAACAAGGGCTTTTTAAATTTAAACTAAATACTAAACACAGGATTGAAAGATGACACATAAAATTGATTATTAATACCTTCTCTTCCGTACTAAAGCAATAAATACGCAGTGACAAAAATACTTGCACTCAAACTTGCAATCCAACGATATTCACGAGCACATTTCAATCAGCCCCAAGAACATCGCACCAAAAGTTTCAAACCCAACCCTCGGCATTCCCTCCCGTTCGTCGCATCTAATAATCATCATCACCCCATCCGAAATAATATCCATGGACCGCAAATTATTTTCGCTCGCTCTCCCGTCGGGCGTTCGCCGACGAAACTTTCGCGATCGAATTAACGTGCCGCGCACGGTCACGCACCTAACGCACACACACAGAAGCGGGAAGACACGTACGTACATGTATACGAACGTTCGCGTGAATTTCGACGTAGGAAAGTGTGTCCGTCGCAGTTGGCGACCGCGCAAACCGAACACGTATCCAATTTTCCGTCCGTTCGAATACCCCAACCCCTTCTCGGCCCCTTCAACCCCCTTCGACCCCCTTCGAGCCACCCTCTGTCTGGCCATGGACACCCTTTGACGAGGCGGAACGTGTTCGAAATTGTCCATGACAATTCGCGCCGGCCGACCGAAAGTTTCGCGGGCAAGCGACTGTGGCCTGGGGAGTGAAAAAGAATTTAACGCGATAAAAATGATTTCTGAAGGGATGGACCGAGCAAAGTGGAGCGAGCAAAGTGAAGCGAGCAGCTAACGTTGCTCAGCGAGACGAAGCGAGCTTTCATTTTTTGTTCGGACCGTCGCTGGACTTGGACCACGTTTCTATTCGAATGCAGCACCGCGACTGTGTCGGCGGGCTTGAATTTTAATTCGCCTAATTTTTTTTGTGCCGTCGAAATTTTGTTAGGGGTTGTAGTTCGGAGGACGCTGTATAGGCGTTATTACATTTCGGTCGAGTTCGAACCGAATGTTCCAAAATCGTATACCTATAAGTCAAGTGAAGTGAAGTTGCAATCTTCATGGGGAAAGTAATCCTATGTGAATATTAGCAACGATTTTTTAAAACAATGAATATAAGTACTTGTTTCTGGACTCCGTTTCGAAACACGAAAGAATATTCGCTGGAAAAACCTAAAAGCTGTAATATTCATAAGATTTACATTGGCAGAAAGCTGAGAATTTCATCAATTAAATCAATACCAACTGAAGAATGACAGGTTAATAATCATTATGAGTAACTATCCTCAGAAATGCCTGTAATTTCCTACCGCGTGCTTTACTTTTGTGGCCCAGAGCTGAGCCGTGATGGAGCGATGGTAAGCATTCGTCAGCTTTCGCGAGGATTCAATAATCCGGAAATCCTGGAAGCCCGCATCCGGCGACGACACGCAGGTGACGATAAATAATCTAAAGCGCGGAGCCGCGAAACGTCGAAAACGTCGAACATCGCAAGCCCCTACGCGCAATACCTTCGAACCTTCATCTTCCAACCTCGACACCACCCTACTCACCCCCTCTGACCCCCTACTCACCCCGTCGCGATCCTTCGAGCCGTTTTATTTCTCGCGACGCCACGCGCAGAACCGAACGGAACAAAAATCATTTCAATAATCGTACATCACTGTATTTTCGCCGCGAAACAGAAAATTACTTTGAATTCTACCGTAGAATTGCATCGGAGCCCTAACTGTAAACAAAGCGTACACAGCAATCGAATTTTCGGGAGCTTTTTTCCCGTAACAGGGAGGTTGCGAATTCCGAGAGGAAGAAGTGGCCACTTTCCATATCTAATATCGGGCCCGAAAACCCCCCGGCGAGCGTCGAACAATGAAATATGCATGCGAAATTATCGTTCGTCACCGGCTCCGGCCGCGATTCCTTTTGCTTAACGAGAAATCGATAAATTATTCAGCTCGTTCGAGCGGGCGGAACGGAAAAAATGACTCGCTCGCTGACGTTTTCCGGTGCCCCCCCCCCCCCCAAGTCTCCCCCTTCTCCCCCTTTTTCCATCTACCCCCAGCGGGAATTCGGCCGAATTAGAAATCCGATTCTCATCCGGGTCGACGCGATCGAGATTCGCATTTCCTCTCTCGTTCTTTTATATTCCTCTCTTTCCCTCCCTCTCTCTACCCTATCATTCTACCCCCTTTTTTCACTCTTTTCACCGCGACGTGTTCCCGATGCTTTCGAGCGCGCTTCTTCGAAAGAGAACCCGGTCCGAATCCCTTTATTTTTCCCCATCGAGTTTGCGTACGCTCCGCAGTCGGCGGAGCGAAGATAATGTATGAAGTTTCCGGCCTGCGAGCCGACATCAAGCCGCGGCTGCCAGCGATTTATGTCGCCGCTTAATATTTGATTTGCCCAACCTTCCCTCCTCCTTCATACGGAGCCTGTTTCTCTTTTTAGCCCCCCAAGAGTTTCGTGTCGGATTCGGATCGGGTATCGAGAATGTTTGTCTTGCTGTCTCTTGTAATACAGGCTATTTTTTTTTTCTCCGCCGTGAACGTATTTGTCCACGTCCATTTCGTCCGAGCGTTGTTGTAATCGTTTTATTTTGGCATGAAAAATTTGGATGCGGTACGGTGGGTTGATCATATTTTTGTAGAAATACGTTGGAAAATGGTGACGGTATACTGAAAAGCTGTACCTTAATATTTAATGTATCTGTGGTTCGTTTCATTGGGTTCCCATTTTCTGTCGTATCAATTTTGTTACGGAACGTGATTTTAACATTATGTTCTGTAGAGAATATTGTTTTATAGAAAATTGTTGAGTGTTATATCAGTGTACTTTTATCAATAATGACTGTTTTTATTGTTACTTTAATTTTGCACGAACTTGTAACTATAACTGTTGGTAGCCTATATAAGTACGTTCATTGTTAAAAAATATTGGAATGTTCCCTTGATACTACTTTTGCTGTCTTATCCATTACGCTCGTCATATTTTTGCGGACTCCACTTAAATTTGGTATCAATCTGCCGCCGTAACAATGTTGCTATTTTTCCTGCAGAATTGTTACGCGTACGTAAAGTCGTGTGCCGAGTACCGGATATATTCTCCCCTTTTTTTTGACTTTTTACTATCTCCCGGGATAGACAATCCCTTTTTGCCGCATTTTACTCCATTACTGGCTCGGCGATACCCTCCGTTCCGAACAATCGTTACACATACGCTCTCGCAGAATGAGAACGAGTATCAGGACATTTCCTCTTCCCAGTCTATTTTCTAACGGAAGAAATTCCTTTTTGATGCATTCCGTCCCATTACGGCATCGCCATTTTTACTCCCGGTCGTAACTCGTATGTACGTAGGACAGCATGCGGCATGAGAGGCGCCTTCCATTCTTCCCTTCCGTTACTTTCTGATGACACTTTTTCTAGAATAGTACATCAATATACTTCGGTATTTGTCTGACAATATAATTTTTAATCGATTAAAAATTACTTTTTATTCTTAAAGCCAACCTTTTTCTCGATTCATAACGATCATTACAGAATTTAATTATTATTCAACCCTAAACTCTTATAATTCCACACATCTACACCGTTACCGAGCGGTCGAAAAAAGACTTCATAAAACAAACCACCGATCTGACTCTCCCTCCTCCCTCCTTCCGCAGATCCATCCACATCCTTCCAACCCCATTCCACCCCATTAGAAGCGTCCGATCCTGGCTCGTCGACGTTAACGGTTTTAATTAATGCGCGCCGGCAGCCGGACGTATCGGCGATGAATTATTTGCATCGCGAGCGTTGCACGACTCCGACCGCACCCTCTCGCGGCCGCCTATCCGCCCCTAACCTGCGCCGGAGGGGGTGGGCTTGAATCAACGGACGGGCTCCGCAATTCGGAAAAATCGATTCTCATCGGGGTCAATGGAGCAGTCGGCCGGCCGCTTTGTTACTCTGGCTTCAAAGGGGGTGAGCCTGCCAAGGGGGTGGCCGGCGGAGGGTGGGAACTCGCGAGAATTCTATTTGGCCGAGCGGAGTGCCGTATAAAGTTCGACGTCGGTCCGCGCGGACGCAAAATCATGCTTCGTGATATTACGGAATTTCCTGTGTGCGTGTGTCGAATGTGTGTGTGTGCGCGCGCGCGCGCTTCTACTTCCGAGCACGTTCATGTGTGCATGTGCGGGGTGCGCGCTGTAAATCAGGATAAAGTCGCGGAGCGGGACGATTGTAAATGAAAAAATGAACGGGGTAATGTAGAAGGTCTCTTTCTTCCCTTTCTCTACCCTCCTACCCTCTTTTTTCTCCCCTCTTCCGCTGAAATGAAAGAGACGCTGCGCGCGATACATTTCGCGTGCGTTCATACGTATGTATGATTTCAACTCGGGATGTAAACGAAATATACGGAGAATTCTTTTTTTCTCCTCCTTACCCTCCTATTCCCCTCACATGAATGTAACGTGCGTAGGAGAGGGTGGCGTGCGTGAAAATGAAAAATTTTGTATGCAGTTCGTCCCATGTGCGTGTAATTGTGAGATAGAATCGGCTGGGGCGAAAAAATGAGTGATAAAAAAAAGCGCTGCTCCGGGAAGAACGAGAGTGTCGCGCGTGTTCAAGTTGAATGTGTCCTCGAGTGTGTGGCGTCGGTGTGCCGGACGTTTCGCGAATTCCGGCGAATCTCGCGAATTTCGCGGGCGCAATGGGGAATCGATGAGTTATTCTGTTTATTTCGGGGGAACGGAAAGTAGGGGCTCCGGCAGAATTAGGAATTTGATTCGTTTTAACCGATAATATTGGGAAATCGGTAATGCTGCAGCTCGCACTGACCAATGCAATATGGACGGTATGTATTAATTATATACATAAGTAGTTATATAAATTTGCGCTTAACAATGCGTATCCCGCATAGTCGGAAATTGCGGAAATTTATTTACACCGAAAAATCGATAATTGCCGATTTAAATAATTGATCAGAAAGTATTGTACTAGAATGATATGATAGATATCCGACACATCCGGAAATTTGTGCGAAAAAATATTGGGTGGTTGGATCGATCTAGAAATATGATTTATGTCCTGGAAACGCTTCGGAGAAATCGAGAATTCTCATCACGGCTTGAATTTCTAAATGCTGTGAGTAGTATACAGTTTAATTCTCAGCAATGAACGCATCGCATATTTTCAACCTACAATCCTTGCTTTACATGACGAAATAAAAAGTAAGTAAAATTACTCTATGCTCAGTACTTCCCAACATAACAAAAGCAACAATTAAACGAAAATTACGGTAAATTACTTTAAGAATCAAAAGCTGAAATCTTATGCTTATAAGCAAGCCATAGAGTAATACGATCGAAATATATGAAAGCCATAAAATTTATCTGAGCGAAGCGCGCATTATTCTGCGTTTGAGCTTCTCGCAGCAGGGCAAAAAAAATGCTTTTTCCTCCCCTTCCCTCTCTCTCTCTCTCTCTCTCTCTCTCAGTCTCTATTGTAACGACGCCGATTTTTTCGGAACAGCAGGCAGCCCCTCGTTTGTCTTTCACGCGAATCTCATCGATCACGCGGGCTTTGGCGACTCCAGCGTTGCGTGTCTGAATCCACTGACGATCAATTCAATCGGCCAATAGCTTCTCGATAATATCAACTTTTCTAACGATAAATCCGTCTGGCTTTTTCCGCTCTCGCGGAGCGCGATTGCCCGCTTTTGGCCTTTTTCATATATGCCTGCACATGCCGGCATGTGGCTGCGAGTGGATCGCATATTTGCTCGCGTGCGAACGATACTTCCGACTCTCGACAATTCTCAATGGACGACAGTCTATACTAAATTCGAATATTACATTAGTTTCCATACCGATTCCTACCATCAGTAAGCAATCCTGCGTTTTTACTTATTCAATATTATATCACTTGGATGATCAACTAAGCATCTAAGACCAGAGGAATTAGCGAATTAGATGAATTGAAAATATATACTAAATGTGAGTGCTAATTAAGAAGAGCAATGACTAATCGTTGCTCTCGTTATGTTCATGGTACTATTGTAATATTTTGTTACGTGTCAAATAATATTAGAGAGAGTCAACTACATGGGAACGCAGATTATATATTTCCTAATTAAGTATTAAATGCATATGCGTTACTATCAATAACGTATGCAATCGACACCTAATGGCTATTCATGTTAAATATCTGCAGTATTCTAACTGGAATAACACCAATTGCAATAAATACAGCTACGCAAATACACAAATGTGCCAATTACCACGAAAGTGGCCAAATCTAATACCATTACTTTCGTAGTGGCTGACACACTATGAACGTTTATCACTTACTCAAAAAAACCAGTGAAAGCAGAAAAATCTGAACTGGTCCGAAAGCTGCTGAAGATAATCGAGCCGAGCACTCCGCCGAATTGATCCGCCGAATTGATCCGCCGTAAGAACTGGAAGTAGTTAAAGTTCAGTTATAAAATATCTTCCTCAACCATAAATGCCTCGGACGAAACTCGTCGGATTGTTTCTCATTAGCTTGGCCGGGAGAGTTTCGCGCAATTACCGCAAAGAATTCTCCTCCACCCCCCATTTTCCACCCTCCTGACCTAGTCCACATTCAGCGCCTAATTGTTTTCGTCTGTTTCCCAGCAGCTTCCCAAAACTGACCGAAAGAGAAAGTGTCCGGCGCTCCTTCGTTTGTTTTTCCCATCTACTCCGAGAGTGCCGTGACAATAATGGCCTTTTAGCGCTGGCTAATTAATGAGTTAATTACGGGTCGCGGAGTGCCAGCGGCCAATGAGGGGGCATCGTTTTGAAATGGTCAATTTTCGCGGCTGCAAATTGTTCCCAGAGTTTGCCCGGAGACTGGATTGTCTTCGGTGGTTATTGTTTTCGTCCAGGAATCGTTCGGGATTTAATTGATGTGACGCTAAATTGATCGCTTCGATGCTGAAGGTGATAAATGAGTGCAGTGAGCAATTAAGGGGATTGGGACTGGGAGCAATTATGGAGATGTTTGCGTAATAAGTTGCTCTGCAAAAATGAGGTTGAATTTGTGTTAGATGTACCTTTCTACAGTTGTCTTCTATTCCATATAATTAAAATTGTGCGTGGTATATGAAATTGTCACTCTAATACGTGATATTGAAATACTTCTAAAAGCATTGACGTAACGAACTAATAATTCTAGAAACAGTAATCCATTTTACCTACTTCTGAAATGAATGAAAAATGAATTCGTGTTGCCCAATGCGCATTCGATGTCGGCGAACTAATTTCACACACATGGCTATTAGAAGTTACCGCGAAAGCATCTCGAAAGGTACACGTACGCGTCATTGTCTCTGAGTTTTCACCTCGGACTTTTCCTCCTGCGCGCATTACTTTCGATAAACGTCTGACGTCGGCGGCCACGTTACTGTAAAGCACAGAGGCAACGTTCGTTATAATCACGCACGCTAACGAGAAGTAGTCCTAAGTTTACCGCCGCTTCTCCCATTCGTCCTGCTTTCCGTACTTCAGCGCCAGTTCTCGGCTGCCCATTTCGAAACTTTCCTCCGCTCAGGGCCGTGAGAAATTTTCTTTCGCCGTTGACGACTGAGAGAGTGTCTACGTGTATGCGAGGCCGTATGTGTCTCTATGTCTGGACGTGTATCTCTATGTGAGTCTGTACGTGTGTCTCCATATAAGTCTGTATCTGAGTCAGTATGTGTGTTTCTATGTGAGTCTGTATGTGAATCTGTACATATGTCTGTATGTGAGTCTCTACGTGTATCCCTATGTGTGTCTGTATATGTGTCGCGATACGAGGCTGTACGGAAGAGAGTCAGACGATACTTTGAGCGAATATGAATCGGGTCAGTAGTGTAACCGCGAAATAAAGCGGACGCTCGCTCTTCGCAGAAATCACTTACTGCCGCGAGACGTTCCGTTCGCCGTTTTCAGTTTCCGAGTCTAGCTGCGGGATTGACAAATAAATACGACCGCAAATAAAATCGATGCCACTTTCCACTTCGCAACTTTCCTGCGGAAATGTTATCTTGACGAGTGGCGAGCGGATGTGTCGGAGCGTGTGATGGGATGAGTTGTATGGTCGGAGAAGTGATGATTCTCTCCGCTGGAAAATAAATGGATCCGTACCATATTCAATTTACAGCCAATATTCGAGTTGACAGTTCAGATCCGATTAAATAATTGTTTGTTCAGTCAACTCCCCTTTAAACTTTATGCAATTCGGAAGAAGTGGCGTCAGAATGAATTATTAAAATAACACGCGAATCAGTGAAGCAAATCTTACTATCGTAACAACACACATCCTACACCCTCATCTCATCTAGGATGGGCATCAATCGGAGCTGGCCGATGGTGTCCGATGGTGTCCGATAGTGTACAAACGCTGCCAGTGGAAACGTACACAAGAAGCTTGCTGTGGCTAGCGCGGCTGGGCGGACGTACAAACGAACATACAAACGGGCGTACAAACGGGCGTACAAACGGACGTCCAGACGGACAAAGACAGAAGTACGCTCGAGCGGATTTAATAATGGCGGCCGCGTCGGCATGCGCGCGCGCGCGTACGCCAGCTCCTCGCAAATGAACGGCCCGAGGGCTGATGTTTAGGAGTGGACAGTAGCTAGGCACCCTTGTTGTCTGGGGTGCCACTTAGATGACTCCTTCCCCCCTCCCACCCCCCCACCCTCTCTCTTCAACCTCCTCCAGCTTCGGCTTCAACTCCTGCTCAGTCTCTCTCCTCGGATGTCATGTCGAAACGACGCGAGCTGCCAAGATCGTCGCGGATTCTCGAGAAATATACTAATTTCCGGGTAAGGGTGGAGGGCCCATTGAGTGGGAATCGGCTGAAGTGCTGGAGGGTAGTGTGTGAAGTAGGTATGTGGGTATGTTGTGCCGAGTGGATAGAGTGCGACGTACTGTGGCCAAGTGCTTTCGAATTTTTTTTTCTACCTCCGCGTGAGAGGGTGAGAATAGAATTAGAGAGGCTGTGCCTGCTGGTTGGTGCCTGCCGGAGTGCTGGATATTTATTTGCTTGTCTAATTAACGGATATTATACATTCAAAGTGATATATAATATGGGACGCCGAATATTTAATACAGCAATTAAATAATTTCTAAGATACTCTATATTGGATGAATTGTGTCTTCAATTTAGTGTATGATACAAGTATTTTACAGGAAGAGTACTACCAATACTCCTAAGAGAGGAATACTTGTGTAAGTAATAAAGTATTAAATTTAAATGTATCAAGAATGTAATACCGCGCAGTAGCAATAATTTCGAATATTTTCGCATAATTCAGTGTACGGAACGTAATCAATGTTGTTAACAACGCAAAAACGTACGATTGCCTGAGGCAAAAAGTAAAGTTTCAACGTTGGAGTATGCTGCGGGGATGGTCAACAGATTTTGCAGGAATCGTGTTCCATCAGATTGTGAACGACGCTTGCCGCGCAGTACGCAGCCGTACAAAATATATTCCAGAATTCTGTACACGGTGTACAGAGAGTGGGCAATGAAACTTCTCGAGTTCCCGCGATATCCTGACCTTAATGCAATTCAATGATCGTCCTTATCGCGACTGTTAACATGCATCGTATGAAACCGTACAAATTAACTTGCTGAGTACCGCTTCAGTCTAACGCAATAACTTTCTCTATCATATCTTCTCCGTGAAACCGTACAATTTAACTCGACTATAATTTGCCTCTATCTCTTACTTCAAAAAAATATGTCTGATACACTGTGTTATGACATAAAATATTAGAGAATAATCAACAACGACACAGTAAAGTTTATACTTTATTTTCCTGTGAAACTGTTATATGTAAATTACTTCATATATCATTAAATGTTTTTAATATTATTATAAGATATTTTCTACGACGGAGATCAAATTTGGGATTCACTCCCAATAAGACTGCGAAAAAATCCATTCAATCTCCTTCTATTCCGACTCGAAACATTTCTTACAATCCTCTCCGAGATTTTCGACGGTCGAACCGTGAAGTCTGATGCAAAAACAGAAGACGCCGGTACGTCGCTTCTGTGTACTTATGCGAACGGGTCGAAGGGGTGCATGAGAGGGGGGTGGTGGGCCCGCGTTACATGTGCCGCAAGGGGTGGTATACGTTACATGTGCCGGCGGATAGAATTTCATGAGGGACGGCGGCGAAATCAACTTTCTATTTACAGGCCGCATAAACCCCAAGGCTATCCCGTATGCATCTTTTATATGGATTCCGTTCCTATATGAAAGCGAAAGAGTAACGGAGAGGAGTCTACACATACGTACATAACACACACACTGGCATACATGCGCGACGTACGAAGTAAAGTAGCCATGTCGCACATTCAGATACATATATATATATATATTATATATATAAGCATGTCTGCACATACGTATACATCAGTGTATATGTGTGAGCTAGTAGCGGACGTGTATGAATGCGCACACGTGTCAGTGTACATAAAAAGAGGGGGTTGATAAAACGGAATGCTAAAAAGTGACGGTCGTACGGTACATCCGCGGCGAATTTTAAAGCTGCCCGACAGGGTCGGGGCAAGAAGTGGTTTCGGAAAATCTGCATGCGTTAGAGGGAAGGCGTAAGGAGGGGTGGATGGCTGTTGGTTCCGAGGGAAGACGAAAGGGATGGACTGCGAGCGGTCCGGCTTGAAGGGCTTCCCACGCGAAATCGATTCGCCGCGGCTTTTTCCTAAGCAACTGAAAATATGACTTCCTCCATATCCGACCGAGAGTTTCCTAGATCAAGTTCGACGGGAAATTACTTGCCTCCAGTTGATGAAATAAAATTTTTTATCACAGAGATAATGCTTAGATAGATTATGATATTCCTACTGGATGATCTTTTGTATACAGTTCGTATATTTAAAAAATGGAACCATCGCTAATGAATTAAAAAAAAAACTTTGGTTATTGGGTACATACATTTTTATAAGAGAGCCATAACAATATTGTGTATAAAATTGGACGGTCGTTTATCAAATGGTTTAACAATAATTTCATCTGTCAATATTTTGGCGTAATTTTTCGTAAGGAAGAGTGATTAATTCTTTCCTCTTCTATCACTTAACATCTTCGTTTTATCGTACCTTCCTTATGATAAAAGACGATCCAAAGCAAAAACTCGGATAATCGTTTAACCACCCGTTCAACGAGTTTTCATCTGAACAGCATTTCCACCCCTCAATTCTTCCTCGATGAACGACCGCCTTATCTTAACAAACGATCTAAAGAAAATAATCGAGTCCCGCTTCACTTCGCCCTTCGACCTTTAATGCCGACAGCCCCCTCCACTCCCGATTGTTGTTCAATAATCAACCCCCGTCCTCCCATCGAAGAGTCTCAAGACAACAATTAAACCATCCCCTCATCTTTCCCACCTTCTCTCACCCTCGTCCAAGAAAAAAAAATTAAGAGAAATCTATCTCAAAAACACGTAGCAAAAAGAAATGGTCGAAGCCCCGTTTACTCGATCCTCAGCCTTCAACAGTCCTCTCGGCGTCTCTCAATTTAATAACGGCCTCAATTACCGGCCTGCGAGGCTTCGATCTTCTTCTTCGTTCCCTTTTTTTCGTCGCGAAGATCGCACAAAAATCCGCATCATTATGCACCGTTAAAGCCTCTTCGTTAAACGTCGAACCTTTCCTGACGGGCCCTTTTCACCCATTTTTTTCTCACTCGCCCTCCATCTTCCTTCTACCCCTTACTTCCGGCAGCCGCACTTCTTTCCCTACTCGAGACGAAAGTCTCGAGCCGTCTACTCTTCGAGGAAACATTCGATTTCGGGGTCAAGATGTCTCCGGCGCGTTCGCGTTCTAATTGGTGACCCCGACTTTAATCATCTTATTAATTACGCCGCATTACGCTGAATTATGAAGGGTGGGGAGGCCGAAGGTACAGTTCGAGGGGTGGAAAGGGATAACGAAGGTAATAGATCCGTGCGAGGCAGCGTGCTTAACCCGCACCCCCATTCACCCCCATCCACCCCCACGAAGGAGACGAGTTTCTACTTTGTCATTCTTTCGTCCTGATTAATCGGCGAGCGGAACTTAATCGCTCTTGAGCGATGGAATTATTAAGAGGAGGATTCTTCGGTAGGGGTGCTTTCCGCGGCCGCGAGGTGCGAAAATGGCGAGTCAGTGAATTAGACGTGGAAGATGGCAGGTCCTACAATCGTAAGAGTGCGAAATTAGATGGAATAGTTGAGAAAGTTGTTTTAACATTTTTTACATATTTTTTGAGTAGAAGCTACGATACCATTCATTGGATCAAAGATATATTGTCAAGGTATGCTCATTGAGACTTGAAATATGTAGAACAATTATATTCACTTTACACAGTGAAACTATTAATATCATGGGCTGAATATAATATAATATTTTTCGCAATCGCCAAATTGTCCTTTACTTTTATACATATCCGGATAAAATACTCAGTACAGTGTTCAAGCAAAATTGCTTGGCACTGTGGAAGGACATACTAACTCCCTGAATCAGATATCTTATCAGCCAGATAACACGAGTCCTAATAGAAAAAGTCTGAAACTGCAAAACAGAACGAATTTCATCCAAGATGAAAATTAGTAGATCAGAACGCCCATAAAGCATGAGGCTTGAAATTGGACATCTAATCTGGAGTATCAAATATGCTGGAAAGAAAAAAAAAATATAGAGAGTAAGTCGGGACGTTTTCGACGTTGGATGGGAAGGGGAAAAAATGGAAAACAATTACTATTTACAGATAGTCGAGCGCATGACGAGTCGCGGGCGGTAAAATTCTCGTTTGCCGGAAGATAAACGGAACGAAACGAACGAGCGGCGGCCGGAAGTGCGCAATGATTGCATGTAAAGAACGAGAAGTCTCGCCGACCGCAGTTTGCCGGGACGACTTTTATCAGGCTGGCTTTCTGAAAACAAAAAGGGGTGGCACGACGAATGTTGGGGTGGAAGCGGGTGGAGGGAAGTGGCGGGCGTAAACGAAACTTTTTCGCACGATAAGAATATTGTCTTCCGCGGCATAAATTTTCGGTGATAAAGACTAGTTTGCCGCAGGATTTGACGCCCGCGAACAAAGACACAGGTATACGAGTTGATAAAAATATAGTGACAAAATAGCAAAGGTTGTCTCTACGGTGAAATGCGTATTTTGATACTGAAAATAGTATGTATTATTTAAATTCAAGTGTATTATCGTTACGACGAAATTCGAGGAATTTGATTTAATACCTCATCAACTTCTGCTAAAAATTAATACCTTTTCAGCATTGGCCTTGCAGACTAATGTATTAAAAGAATGGCTGGCTCGTAAAATACAACTTCTTTTGAAAAAATTGACGAGATATGTTTTACGCGGCTTGAATTTCTGCGATAATGTGCGGTCGTCGTAGGATTTGACACGTGCAAGTAAAGATACACGAAAAAACACGGAGAAAATTAGAGTCGTACCAAAAATAATACACGAACAAACTTGACATACTAACTGGAAACCGGTAAGGCAAAGTGAAAAGCGAAAATATAAAGAATGTAAAATATACGGTTACGATGTTGAGCATACGAAATTTATCCAACGAAAGGGAGGGGTGTACGTAAATAGAAGAATAATAGAAACGGAGAAGCGGAGGCGGCGGTGGTGGGGGGTGGAAGGAAAATAACTGGGCATACATACATGCATGCGGAAACAGAGAAAGCTGGAGAGACAGAGTTTCCGGGGGCGCGAACTAATAATCGAATCCCCAACTTCGGCGGAATTTGTTTCAACTTCCTCCGCCGGAATACTTCGGAATAAGAACCGGTACCCCACTACCCTCTCTCAACCCCATCCAACCCTCTCGCCCGGCAGGCCGCCTTTTCTGCCACCCCTCCTCCCCTCCTCCTCCCTCCTCGTTCCCTTATTCGCCTTTACGAGTCTGCGGACGGAATACCTTCCCGGCCGAAAGTATGGTCCGTGAAAATCATTTGTTCCCTCCTGCGAGGAGGGCCAAAGTGCCTTCTTCTGTTCCATCGGGATCTATTTCCCTTCGCCATTTTTTACCCTCTTCTGCCACCACCCCCTACACCTCTCGCACGATTCATTGCCCCTCGACGTATTTACAGGGACGATCCTCTACGCACTTGCAAAATTATGGTTTCAACGTTACTCGTTTTAATTTGTTTCATTTAATTATACGCTTCAATAGTCGACCAGTTGTAACTATCAAATTGTTTTTGCAGGTAAGATTTTCAAAATTTGCCATGCATACTCTCAGATGCGTTGGAAATATAACTTAACTGTACTGTTCCTGAACAATTCTGTATTTTATAATTTAGTCCCATTTAAATAGTACTCGTCCACCTACTCGTCTACCTACTCGCTTCTACACAACAGAAAATTCCCACTCTGAAATCTCTCCACCATTCCCCTCCACCCCCACGCTTCGTTATAATTCATCAATTTCCCATTCGTCAAATTTCTTCCGTCAATTTCACCTCTCCCTCTCGGGCTCACCATTATTCAACCTCGAGCCACCTTCTCCTTCTCTTCCTCCCTCCCCCCCATTTCTTCTAGCCTCCTCTTCCTCGTCCTTTCCGGCAACGATATCGACCTGAGCTTCTCCCATCGTCATTGGAATTGTGAGTGCAGGCGGCCGTGTGATTGCGAGTCTCTCGAGCCTCGTCGCATTCGAGGACGCCCGGTATATAAAAGAACAAGTTTCGCGGCCCGCCTCGAGGTGCGACCTTAAGAGCGACGAGTGCGACGGTACATTAATCGGATCCGAATTCCGATTGGGAATTTTCATCGCTCGCCGACAGAAATGCCGAAGGCGAACCTAACCTCTCTCTCTCTCTTTCATACTTTCCTCCTTTTCCACTCCTTCCATGTATTTTTTACCTTCTTTTCCGGAGCGGAACTACGCTGCTTGCAGGGAAAGTGTAATTATGAGACGATCGAAACGCTTGCTGAATGAAGGAATTACTTTGCGATCGAGAAAGCTCTGTTGATTGTAACTACTGTATAGGACTCGAGAAAGGTGTTGCGGATGTTTGCTGCGTTAGGTAGAGAAATGTAAATGCTAATATGGCGGAAATATTTTATAACCCCTTGAAAGAAATGTTAACAGTGTTCTTCAAATGTGTTGGCAACCTGACGAGATGATTACTTGAATAAAAGACTGGTTTATACAATGCAACTGATCTCACTGTTCAGAGCACTGTAAAATACGTAAATAGTCTCGTCAGTGGCCGCATTTACTTTTGTTCACTGCAATGCACATCTAATTTAAACCACAGAAACGTCAGCCTTCCAGACAAATTAAAGCTTAAACACCCTCAATGATAAAAATGAATGAATACCAACCAAAGAACGAAATTACCACAGAAAAGAAAAATCGAGCCTTCATCTCTGAAGATCTTATCATACACACCCCTCGCCTAAACTTTTTCCCTTACTCATCCACACGAAGTTGAAGCTCGAGGGTCCTGGCCCATATCCTGGGCCATATACCGGGCTATTACGAAACAGGGTCCCATAATCTGCAACTCGGTTAACGACGATCATCCCTCGCGGCTCGGCCCGTTTGTCACTTTCGAGGTATACTAATCGAGCGGAAAGAGAGCGCCACCCCCCACCCCCAGCCCTCCGGCCACCCCGCACTTAATGACGATATTAGCAGCGGGGAGGACATCCTTCGCAACCACCTGCGCTGTTAGTCCGCGGTTAAGTACTATTATTCCCTTAATGGAGGCTCTCGGCGGCCAATTTGAGGTCGGTTGGATCACACACGCGCCGGAGTCGATCGTTAGATCCCGCCGCGTATTACAGACGCTCATAGTCCCGAGTCGCTCTTTAAACGCACTAATGCCGCGTAACTTCCTTAATCTTCCGACAGCGAGAGCCTCACCTTTACGACCGGGGGTTGTCGGAAAAAGTTTTGCTCGGCAAGGGGTGGGGCTGCAGAACGGGTCCTACGAACGGATTATGGATTGGGATAGGTCTGGGCTGACCTGAGTTTCCGCTGGGAATGGGAAGGAGTGTGGAATTTTTGTTAATTCAATGAAAAGCGAGATTTGTCAACATTCTGCGCAAATACCTGTTAACATATTGGTATATCAATGTTTGGATATTCTCTATGTACAATAAAACGAATTATTGAGTAAAGAATTAATTGATGTCAATTACTGTTCGCTTCTGTTGCCAATGCAAGTGACAAACTGAATACTTGATGGGATACACTGAAATACATACGAAAAACTGCACAAGGTCATCGTCAAAAAATTAATTGACAAACGCGACTCGAAGTGTTGCCACACCGAGCTTACAGTAGACAACAAAAATAAAAGTAATATTCTCATTTGAATTTTTGCGCCTAAAAAGATGTGTTCCCATAAATCTTCTAAAGGCGTGTAACAAAGCTGACCGATTTCCCAGCTCGAATATCCGAATTCCTGTTACACGTCGTGTGCATGCAGGACGGATCGAAGTCCGAGCGGGAAGATATAGACGGTGATCGAGAATTTTCGGCATGGCGTCACTCCCGAAAATTCTTCGAAGCTCCGAGCAGGCGAGCGGATCGCTTCCGATAGGGGCCGGTTCGCTCGAAAATCTGCTCTGGCCAGCGTCGAAAATTCCAGCGGCGGCATCCGGAGCGAAGTCCTCGCGTTGATAAGAAGTTCGTTCCGCGGATAAACGCTCGTCCCACGCTCAGGGCAGAAAAGAGTGGAAGGTACGGTAGAGGGACGCGATATGCGTCGTCTGGTCAGCTTCCATTTTGACCTGACCCTCTTCCGCCACTTCTTCTTTTTTTTCCTTTTTTTTTTTTTTGCTACCCACGCCGCAGACGCTTTCGTACATCTGGCCTTCTCGTAAAGCAGCGAAATCGCGAAGGAATTTCAAAAACGTCACGAAGCTACCACAGTACGCGTGGAAATGATGACAAAAATGTAGGAAAGTTCCTACCGTGAGTCGTGAGATTTCGTTTTAATAATTAAACGCTTTGTCGTGAGTTCCCTCGTAGTCTGTTCTGGCGGATTAATTATTTACACGGCTGTCGGATTGCGCTGACAAGATCTCTCTTTAAAATCCCATTGCTTTAAGTGATTTCTTTGCTCGGATGACATGTAATATGCACCCTTAGCATTTGGCAGAAATGAAACAAATTACAGTCAAAATTGAAAAAATTTAACGCAAAGTAATGTAACATTCATTAATATGTAATATGTAATATGTGTATATATAGAGGGTAATACAAAGATATAAAGCGGCTGATGAGAACAATATCCTTGCATTTAATAAGTACACCCATAAAATTTTTGCAATATCTTTGCTTCTCCAATTCTTTCGCTGCCATTCTCCGACTTTTTTTTTAACTGTTCACCCCTCTCGGCCACTTTTTTGCTTCCGTCATAGCTCACACGCACACGCGGAAGCATTTATTTGACGTCGACGAAGAGTATGCAAATTTCGAGTGAAACGGGGGTGCCGCGTGCATAAAACAATTGTGCTCGTGGATTGTCCGGTGAGAAAGAGAACGGCGAGTGGGTTGTAAAGGTGGAAATATACTGAACCTTGCGCGCATGCGTAGCGCACATAAAGCTCTCCGACAAAAAATAATAATAAAATGAAAAGGTGTACGCAGGACAGCCGGTGGTAATACAGTGTGCAAAGTCGATTAATTTCCGGCCACGTTTCTAAGCTAGAAACAGAAGTCGGAATTCTACGTTTCCGTCTTTCGTGCAAAATCGGTGTTCGTCGAGCCGATTTGTGTTCGCATACGCGGAGTGTGCAGAAAAATGTCCGACGCGGGATGATAATGAAAGAGCACACGCGGCCGGCAATAATGGTGTAACGCGTAAAATCAATTAATATCCGTACCTTTCGGAAATGGCATGCATCGAAACTTCAACATTTCCGATATCCTCTTGTCGAGGAGACGATCCATTTCTGCGCTGTCATGGTTTAAACATACTGTCGATAAAATTGTCTGTCACGCTTCGTATTAAAAATGTGCACGACGGAAGGGTATGATAATTTTCTCAGTGAAATCTATTTAAATTCTACTTTCATAAAATTAAAACAGAATATTATGCCGGTCTCATCTAATTTTATCGTCGAAGGAACTGTGTCTGTACTTATATTAAATTTTTGAAATATTTGCCAGCGTAAGTGTGACGTATCGATAATAGAGTTAAAAACATATAGAAATTCGTGTAGTAAAAGAAACATAAAACTAGTAAACAAATTAACCAACTTTTGCCTTCCACTGAAAAGTAGAAGTGTACTATCTACGAAATATCTATCAGATTGACATAGAAATACCCATCTTCACACTTCGAATAAAGACACTTGACCCATCAGGATCCAATAAAAAAGCGGAAACAACCCAGCTAACTCAGTCTCGAAAATCAATTAATTTCCAACCCCCAGTGGCCAGCAGAGGTGGAAAGCAAATTCTACATTCGCACCTTTCGCAACGTGCGGAATTAGTTTATTCTCCATCACGATTCTTTCACTCGACGCGGCGCAGGGTGTGTACACGCCGCTGTCCGTGCCAACGAGTATCAGAGCACGCGTGTGCATGCACACTGGCGCGCGCGCGCGCACACACTCTTTCAAGGTGCCGACACGCGAGAAAAAAGCTGGCACGCGGAGGTCGGCGCGAAAATTGAAAAAAGAACAATGACGAGGGTGACGTCGAGGCTCTCGGACGTGTAAAAGAAAGGAGTGTGTGGGGAGTGGAGGGGGGGTTGAAAGTGAGGGAGAGGGCCGGGGAAGGGTTGAACGCGCTCGCCAGGAAGCGAGGAACGTAAAAATGCAAGGAAGCCTCCGACGCGACTCTCTCCTTTCTCACAATTTTTTCCTATTTTTCACTCTCTTCCAGGCCTTCTTTTTTCTCTTTCCTGCCTCCTTCGTCGACGTTCTTTGTCTCGCGCGGGAAACTGAAGCGTCGCGAATTGAGAATACCGTTTCCGTCTCTCCGATGTATCACGAGATGCGACGTATATTAGGCGTGTTGAATATTATTGTCAGGATTTGGAAAGGGATGCAGAAAATATGTGATTCTAATCGTTTTAGCTGCGACTTACATGTATTTCAAACTCCTTGCCATTTTTCCTAAAATCATATTTTAGTTAATACCTTTCCTAAACATATGAAAGGATCCTCAATTGACGCATGATAACTCTTCAAAAATGACGCGATCAAAAAATTCTGAAAAAGTTACTGTATCGCTTTGAGAAGAAATGGAACATGTCAGAAAGGGGAAAAAGTTATATCGCGAAAGGTCCACCAGCGAGCATCGATTAATCGGCGAAACGAGCGATCTGGGAGGCGAGAACTGGAAGTAAGTGTCGGGCAACAGGCAGGAGCCGCGACAGGACTCGCGACAGGACTCGCGGCAGGACTTGCGGCAGGACATATTCCCAGGATAGCGGAAAACTGTCGTCTTAAGCGTCTCGCGGCGTCTGATTGATCGACGAGGGGCTCACGACAATCGCAGGTATACCATTCCCAACGCCTCGAGTGATCGATCGCACCCAGGCCACCCCCGTCAATTCACCCTCCCACCCCCTACAACTCCCAATTTCGAGGAGCGGCCCTCCGATACGATCGGCCGCCTTTATTTTCCCCGAGACCGCAAATCCCAAGGATAATTCGAGAATTACCGACGAATGCCGACTCAATCGGGGGAGGAATGAAAAAGTTATCTGCGTAATCGCTTTGTTTCACGCTGACAGCCGGAAGAATGGCAGTAGGGGTTGCTGATGATCAATTTTCCTCCACGGGAAATGTGTGTCTCGCGTGCGGTGTGAAGTGATTGTTTTTGGATCTATATTCGTGGCAGGCAATAAGTTCTTGGAAAAGAAAACTGTTGCATTCGAGCTGTTCAATTTTGTAAAAGTATGTAGAATGTTACGTGGAGAATTATATAAACTTACGTCCTGTACAATATATCAAATGTCGGAGAAGGGAAATTATGGGAAAAAGGACATTCAATATTCATGACTTCTATGATCTAGAAATTGAATGATACATAAAACCTATTATCCCACCAAGAATTAAGTAATGATAAAATGGCCTATCAGCGAAAGTTGATCGACCCGGTAACAAAAGCTAAGAAATCGACGTTTTTCATTAGTTTTATCGGCAAGCCGCAATTTCTGTCTAAGACAAGATGCGAAGGCCGCTGTTCGAAAATTGTCTTCTTCCAACGATCTTGGCTGCCTTTTACCATCGATGGACAAATTTCATTCTGAGAACAATACAGGCGAGGATTGACCGTAACGACGTCGGGCGTCTATTGCGATGCCGACAATTTTACAGCGCGACGCCGCTCGTAACTTCCTTGCACACCACTTCCGGCTCCTTCTGCGGATCAACCTAGCTTTATGTTCGATGTTCGCGGAATCATTCCTTTATTTCTAGCCATTAAAACAGATATTCCGCCGAGAACGTTGCAGACGTATCGATTTGTAAGTGGATTCTAATCGAGGATCGTTTCAGAACTGAGAACAGATTCAAATTTTGTAAAGTGCATTCAATTGATGCACAGCTGCATCTAGCTGCTAACAGGATAGTAAGATCGTGATCGAAGATCAATTGGAATATAGATTCATTGGCGTATTACTGAAGTAGACATTTCCGACAGAAATTGTAAATAAGAATGGCGAAACCGTAGGTAAAATTCTTACAACGTAGGAATGCGTGTACTATCCGGTAACCGGCAATTTCCCGCGAAAATCGATCCTTTTGCTCATCCGAGCGTCGGAATCTAAACGCATGCCAATGGGAATCGACAAGGAAATCCTCTGATCGGCTTATCGACGATCGCCAGCAGCATCTCGCTTCTACTCTTTCTTTTGCTGACATTCTCTCTCTCTCTCTATCTCTCTCTTTTACTCCCGATTCGGATTGCTCGTACTGCGGAAAGTCGCGAAAAAGACGAAAGCAAAAGGATGTCCAGCCCCGGCCGCAACGTGCCTCGTATTTCGTAGGCGCTTTGATCCTGCCGCAAGGATATAAAGAAGGTCTCTCGTCGGACTCTCGTCGGACTCTCCTCGGACTCTCGTCGGACGTTTATTCGTTGACTTACGCGCGCTCCCGGCCACAAAGGAGGACTCGCCGACTACTTTCCAACTCGGGAATCGCGGGGGAGCTTTGTATTCTGTCGCGACTCTTTCCATCCGCCCCCTGCCACTCCTTGCCACCCTCTGCCGCATCCCTTACTCGCCACGCTCCTTTCTACAATTTTTCCCCCATTTTTCCCGCTATCCGGCACGTACCTCGAAATTCGAAGAAGCGCGCGAGTTTCCTGAACTTTTCGAGAGCAGGGGAGGCTCGAGGATTCTTTTTTGGATAATGGATTTCCGAGATGAAGATTCGGTATCGGGATCGTTCGCGATGTAAATAGAACGATAACTTCGGGGCTGCATTTTTGTCCTGCCTTTTTTCGCGCTCGCCGTCCTTCCCGCCATCCTTCCCGCCGCTCTTCCTCCTTGGCATCGAGAGTCGCCTTTGTCTGGCAAGTGGCCAGTGCCAGGTTCGGCGGAAATTTCGCAGTCAACCCTTCTGGTGCGCCAACCACCCCCTACCCTTCTGCTCGACCCCCCCGGAGCACCGATAAAATCGTTAAAGTCGAGCTTCACGCCCGTACAATCGGCCGATAGAAACGTGCGGACCAAGAGTTTCAAATCCGATCTACTTTTTAAGCGAAAGTGGGTTAAATATTTTAGTCTTCAGGTGACTCGACAATGACAATAGAATATCTAATATCAAAAGTTTAATAGATCAACGTCTGTAAGTGACGTGCACCTTTAATTCTAATTCTACCAAAATAATCATTCTCAGACTACGGCAAGAATTTTCATTCAATAAAATACACCTCGCTATTTCGTTATTTAAATATACCTTCAATGCATCTACCACACGTTTAAAATACTCCCTTGCGCAAACCCACACACACAGAGTAGCGAAAAAGGCAGAAGCGTAATTCGATAACGTTCGAAATCCGCAGGACATCGACACGGAAGGGAAACGGGGTTAACAACTCTGCACCCTCCCCCGATCTACCCCCGATGTACCCCCGACCCACCCCCGATCTAGGCCTGATCTACCCCTTCCTTTGTCCGCCGAAGCGCCTCGTCATTTTCCGGCGGCGGTAGTCGGGGCGTTCGCCTCCTCGCCTTTTTGGGGGGCCCTCGGAGCGAGGGGAGGGTTAAGGGAGGGTGGAGGGAGGGAAGGCGGGAAAAGAAAAACGAGACGGGAGCGAAGCCCGAAAAGCCCGTTGGCAACTGTTTCGAGCACTTAAGCCGGCCCGAGGCAAACTTTTGCGCTCGTTACGTGCCTGCATCGTTAATCGCGAAGGAGTCCGCGGCCGGAGTCGGATCGCTCGACAAAATTCATTCCCCGCCAGTCGGCCCTTCCGCAATCGAACTTACCGACTATTCTTCTTCCCTTTCCTCTCCTACCCCCTCGCTCTCTCTCTCTTACTTGAGTTAAAAATTGTGAGGAACAGTTCTCGTATGTGATTTAATATCCATCTCTATCCAACTCTCATTCTTTCGCCGACTTTGTCTTGTCATCCCTTTGCCGCACTTGCACTCTCTCCCTCTCTGTCTCTCTCACTTTTGGCTTACGTAGAAGAGCGGTGAAACTTTTTGCCGGCCGCGAAAAGTGGCGCGCTCGGACTCGTTCGGGGGCGATCGACAGCGAGAAATCTTCGCTGGCCGCGCAGTATCGTGAAAAATGACGTGTTCCACTTACGGTCGCTTAGCGTTTTAGCCTCTAGACCACCCTCTAACCACCCTCTAGACCGCCCTCTCGCCTCCTCTTGGCTGCACCGAAAACGTGGACAATTGTAGTTCGGTCACGGGTAAGTAGGTGTGGCCGTGGCCCGTATTTCAGAGTCAGACGCAGGAGCACGGCGAACAAGTAGTACTCGCGCTAAAAGAGAAGGAAGGCGTTTCCAAGAGAGGGGGAGAGAGAGAGAGAGAGAGAGAATCGTGACACGAAAAGAGGGGGCGGGGGTGAACGATGTGAGCGGAGAGAAAATGGGTGGGAGGGCTTGATGGAAAATTTGTTCATGTGCCTAGTGATATGCCTCTTTACATATCTGTTTTTCCTACATTTCCTCTATGTGATGGATACCCCTTTTATTATATTGGACGTTTAGAAAATGGAATAGAAGAAGTAGAACGCGTGTTTAAACTCAATTTATTTCTATGTATATATAAATATGACGATTTTCATTTCAAGTTAAGTTCGATTCCTATTACTTTGAACATTTAATTTTATCTATCAGGAATATTAAATCTTACATACAGGAGACTAATTTCAAGTTTTTAAATTCTGTAATCATCTGCAAAATACCTACTACAGGAATAATATTAATCGTGAGTCCCTGCGATACGTACAAGTAACGCCATATGGTAAAACAATTATATGGAAGCATATAGAATCAGTGAGAGAAGAAAGACAGGCAGCCTACTCGGAAAGCGTGAAGAAAGATCGAGATTGAAGTAGATCGCGAAGAGTGAGTCGAAGGAAGCTCTCAGCTCGAAAATTGATCGAGTTATCGGCTTCGAGCGACTTCCGCGACGCGTCGTTCTTAATCCCCGCCCCGCCGTTCCACCCCGAGGGGTGAAAAAAGGTGCGTCATCGGCGAGGGCGGAAGTCGAAAGAAGCTTCTCGCGCCATTCCCGACGGCCTAGCAAATTCCATTGCCAGCTTAATATCCTCGCGCGCCGAGTGCCGCTGACGCATTTTGACACTGCCCTCCGCGCATCACTTGCCACCCCCTCCCCCATTTCGCACCCCTCCCTGCCACGCCTAGAGCTCGAAAAATGAGCGGGGTGCAGTGCGGTAAGCCGGAAGGGTAAATTCGCCTCAGCCGCGTCAACTTTCGACAAGAGCGATTGGAATCTTCGCGATTTTCACAGAGAACTGGGTTTGACATTTTTCAGACTTAATGAATTTAATGACTGCTTAGGATTATACGAGTGCAATTTGTAGATTTTGAACCGTTCAAAGAGATTGTAATTTATTAAGAAATAGTGAGTAATTCTATTTAAAAATTCTATTTTCTTTATTACAATTACTGGAGAAATGTGAGAAGATGATAATTTCTATAAATAATTATTTGAATCTTACCGGTTACGGTTTTTAACAGTGTTCCGAAAAACTACAATGTACGATTAATGAAAAAATCAATATAAAGTAACAACCACACAGTACGTTATTTAATCAAGTGAAAAAAGCAAGTTTCTCGTAGCATGAAAAAGGCCTGCCAACCTCGGCAACATCGCTCCCGAAACCTTGACACAAGGGGCCGAAATCAATGTTTTGCAGCGAGCAAAGCCGTTATTTGACCATGAGCCACGGCCGAGGCATCGGCGTCGAAATGTTCGGTTATTACGGTCCCGCGAGTGTCAAAGGAAGTGGAGCCATGTTCAGACACTCCCACACACGCTCATCCCCACCCGCAGCATCAACTCACACAATCTCAGCTTCTCCGCAGACTCGTCGAGCCTTTCGTGTGCGACGCTCGGAAAAGTGCGGATAGAGGAGCGGAAAGAGGGTCGGTGGAGGGTCGGGGGAGGCTTGGGAGGGTTGGGAGGGTGAAAAGTAGAGTGAGAGAGTGCTCTCTGGCGGGCAGTATAGAATTTAGTAGCACTATGCGGCCGAGCTCGGGCTCGTAACGATAGGATATCGCGGCTAATTTAAGCAGCGAGACTATTCCGAGCGTCTAGCAGCCACCGACGCGTAACGAGCTGCCGGACGGCAGCAGGACGGCAGCAGAACGGGGCTTGCTAGCATGGGGGTTGAGCGGCACGGGGGTTGAGCCGCACGGGGGTTGGCCTGACATCCGAGACGGCAATGAGGCCGACGACGTCTGCTAAAGTACGGAAAAAATGGGCTGCGTGGGAAGACGGAGCGAGGATGAGGAGAAGGTACGGCGACGCAAATGGCGGCTGAGGAGAGAGATGGAGAAATATACGTCGCTGGTATATACTGCCTTATTTGGTGCCGTACTGCTCTCTGTCCTTCTGGGTTATATTTGATGGGGAGGTCTATCCGAATATTCTATGGAGAGGATTCGAGCGTTGGAAGTTAATACGTGTGGTTCTGAGGTTTAATGGTGGGATTGGAAAGTATAATTTTGGTCAGATGGTCAGTTATGGATAGCGATAGTAATGTGTATACTCTAGTATTACATGTTTAATAATAAGTTTTTGCCGAATTCGGGTAGTGGTACAATTTAACGATTTTAACTGTAAATCCGTAAATTAAAGTGATTGAAGTAAATCGCGAAAAACCCATTATTATTCATCTATCACTGACAGTCAATAACCGGCTGATGCAGCCTTATTTTACTCTAGTATTAGGGTAGCCAAATAAAAGTTAGATATACAAAATTTCATACATGGAAAATTTTCTAGAATTAGGCAAGAAGACAAATAATCTGCGCAAAGCATAACTTTGTTCATATAAATCTTCTAAATTTGAATATCAAACTGTACGACCGCGTATGTGCCCCACTAATAAAGATAGACGATTATATACCCCTAGTAAATGTGAAGAGAAACAATGCGTCGAGAGAAAAGTGCAACCATTCGAAAGGGCCAACCGTCAAGAGGAATCGTGAATAAATTTACCCTTTTCGGGAAATTCTGGCGGACCGTATCGGGTGTGTCGGTGTTGAACAGGCTCGTGCGGCAAATTAAACGGGCGGAGTACCGGCGGCAGCTGGCTCTGATTCTCGTCGGCGGGGGTGGCGCAATTTAATTTGCACCCCCCACGACAAAGGGGTAAGTCCTACTGGCCGGTAATAAGTCACGCGTGGCCGGTGCGATCATTGTCACTGTGACACGTAATATGCGCCGCTGAGTAAGGTGGAGGAAGAGACCTTCAAAAGGGAGTCCGGCCGGCCGTGAAAGGGATGCCACCCCTAACGAACTGACGCGTGTATTCTTAATGCGCCCGACGCCGTCGTTGACCTCCTCATCTCTCCTTCTCAATTATGCGACCATATTTCTCTACCCCCCCCCCACCTTTTTTCTCTCGTCGCCGGCTGAAGGGTAGTCAAAAGCAGCCGGAGGACAGATATAATTTATTCTCTCCAGATTTAATGTGTTGCGCTGTGTCATGTCAAATTCTGTCCAGGAAGCTTTTATGCGACTATAACGCGTCGCGTGCTGAAGAATGTGAGTTCGTCGACAGTGGAATACAGTCGTCGCAACAGGAAAAGATCTTTTATTCTTCGCTGCAGTCTAATAAACGTAGGCTGAAACGAACGGTTATTTCAAGTTTCCTGCTTACTTGGCAGACTTTCTCATTTTTCTTACTCATTTGCGAGGCCATATTTCCGTGCCCCTTGTTTCATTGTCCGCTGTATGTTAGTCAAAAGCAGGCGAGGGACGGAAATTATTTATTTTCTCGAGATTTTATGTAATTGCGTTGTAGAATGAGGAATGTGGAGGGAGGGTCGACTTTAATGAATAGGGGACAACGTGATAAAAAAATTATGCGTCTCCACAGTGGAACCAATTATCTCATACAAACAACAGATCAGTTATTAACATAATATAACGACAAATAAACATTTGCTATACTCTTCATTCTATTATAGAGAGGGTGAAAATAAATCATTATATAAAAATTCTGAAATTCTCAATAGTTTCCAATTTTGAATGTACCACTCCTTTACCATATTACTCCAATTTTCAAGAGAAATTATGTTCACCCTTCAACCCCTGCGAATCAAATCACGCGTCGCGGAATACTTTCCAAGGATCTACCTTGCAGCACGCTCCGGCTGACTTTGAACAATTGAAAATCAATCCAGCCCTCAATTTTTTATTCCTTATCACCGTCTGTCATTATTCCAGGCATCGTCCGCGTTTCCACCCTGTCCCGGCCGCTGAAAGTAGCGAGAGGCGGAAAAGCGAAACACGAGGGGGTGGAATGGGGTTCGGGAGAGGTGGAAGGGCGGAATTGATCAGAGGGTTCCTTTGTGAAAGACAATCTGTGTTCCGACTGCGCGACTGCGAGCCCGTCCGCGAGTTGAAGAGCTTTCATGTCTTCGAAGCTCACGCCGTCCACCTTTTTGCCACCCTCCCGACGTCCGCATCAGCCCCCAGGCCCCAACCCCCGCTTTTTGCCTTTTCCGACTTTCCACCTGCTCATCATCCGGCCGCAAAGCAGGCTTCGTTGAATAATTAATTAATGGCGGATTATAATGAGGAGGCCAGTGACGTGAGAGAGCGTGAGAGAGCGTTACAGGCTGAGTCATGAGTCGTTAGCAATTTTTCTTTCAATGTGAGGCAGTGGATTTTATGGTAATATTTGTTTAATTGCTTATAGAAAGAACTGCTAATTGTGTGTGATTTCTCACAGTAGCAATTAACATCTTATAAAGATTTTCTTTTAACTGATGCGATGTCAATCGATTTTAAATACAATCTCAATATTTCTGGTGTTATTTCTGAGCAGAAAATTCTAAAAATTTTGATACTTTATGACTGCCAAGTGAACGTTACTACACACAGAGAAACATTCCTTTCCTCAGAAAGGAAAGACAGAAATCAGCGATTTTTTCCTTTAACCCGAAAATATTCTTACCCCAAACAACCGAAACTCCTATACATCACGATACTGAGAATGGCGAACACTGGTAACTGCCCAATTTTTGCAACTTCCCGCCTCCCTCCCCGCTGAGGAAACCATCCCGGCATATCCACCATTGTAAGACTCCCCCAAAACTTCCGACATAACTCCAGGAAAGGCCGTCCAGCCCCAACTGTCAAAAGTGGCCGGCCTCGGCATGGAAATCCACCCCCTCCAAGTCCAACCCCAAAAAGTGGAGAAATGCGAAGAGAGGTAGAAAAATACGATGGAACAGGGGATGAAACCCGGAGGATAAGTAAAGCGCGGAAAGAAAAAGCGGTCAGGTCGGACGCTCTCTTCGTTACAGGCTGTTCCGATTAAAAAACGATTTTAAAGATGATTTACCGTCGGGCCAAATTGAATCGCTAATCTAAGTTTGAGAACTCGCCGCGAAAGTTCGCTTGCGGAGGAGTGGGGGGTAGGAAGGGGGTGGGAGGGGAAGGCGAGGACTGCCGGGATGAGTGGGGGTAGCTGAATTATGGCTTCGCCTGGAATAGATGTCATCGACCCTGGCCGCTTCCAGTGCTCGCTCCCTGATTGCCTAAAACCGAACTTACCCCCGCGGGAATCGTGGCCTCAAGTTGTCAGCGACGAGGGCGACTCCTAAGACTTAACGCGTACTCTGTTTCCCGAAAACGAAGGAAAACCACTGTTTTCGCGTAAAATCGGCAAAGATAGCTCGTGAGATAAAACAATTTTGGTGAGCGAACACTCTAACTTGCTTGAAATTATTTGGGAAACGATGGCTTATCGAGAAAGAAAATTATGTCATCTGGTTAAAAAAAAGAGGTAAAAGTATGCATATAATAGAATTTTGTATTCAGCGATTGCAATTGATTCGAATTAGAACTCTTAACTAAGAAGTTGTATAAATTGTAAATCTGGCTGAAATACAAATATTTTTGAATTGACAGGATGTGACTTACGCTTGACCAACTTCAGATTTTACTTACGCCTGAATTAATTCAAAAACCTGTAAATTCTTCAGACCTTTTTCGTGCTAGACTTAAAATAAATGGTCGAGGAAAATTCAATATTTAATGCAATGACCGTTTAATTCGCAGCTCACCCCTGCATTCACAAAACCGCCCCGTCGAACGTTGTCGTTCGCCGAGCCGCCGTCGGAAACAACGTATAAAATTTGCACGACAATTTTCATTTAATCGGAGCCCCGTACGTTTAGCATCCATACTGGGCCGCAGAGCCTCCTGCATTTTAATGACAGCCACCTGTAAAATTCAGCCGATCGCCCCAACGGCAGTTCCTCCGCCGCGGATCCTAATGGAACGATGCGAGATATTCCCCGCATTTCGAAAGAGTGGCCTCCCAAACTACTCTGCTACTACTACTCTGCTACTACTGTACTACTACTGTACTCGGAGCAATACGAGAAATTCCGAAACGGTCGTCGCAGCCTGTCGAATCGACGGACGGCGTCGCTTCCAAGTTCGTCAGTGTACGTGCCTCGATTTTCTCTCTTCAGCCACGGCCCGTCCTTCTCAGCCACCCCTTCAGCCACCCCTTCAGCTATCCTCTGGCAGCCCTTCTGGTCACGTGAGACAATCGTCCTCGAATGGAATGGTTTCGAAATCGCTTTTGAGAACGTGCTGCCAGGTTATGCAGCCCGCAGACCCGGTAACAAGCGTGTGCAATGAGTACAAATACCTTTCATCCCTTCGGACTACCCTCTCCCTGGCTCGGATCCGCTGATCTTTAGATCGCGAGTGGGCTGAAATTTGAGGATCCAGAGAAAAATCGCGTTGACTGCTGCGTCAGCTGAGCACCGAAAATCTCGAAACGAAAGGAGATGGGATTGTACACGTTGTCGGTATATTTTGGATAATAAGTTAATGGAAAAGCAATGGTCGCCTATCGTATATTATTACAATGCATATCCATTCTATATAATTTTACGGTGATCCACATTTATTTAATGAACCCATCAATTGTGTATGTCAAATAACTCCCAGGGTCACTGCCACAGCCGGGTAACCGGTAATAATGCCTGAAATAATGCAGTATACTGTAATGGAATACCGTAAAGTAGTGTAAAATAATGTAACATAAGCTAGTATTACATAATGAGTGTGGCAGTGTAAAGATGTGCGTGTAAAATGTCCCTTAAATTTGTATGGCAGATGGGTGGGGCAGCCTAGAAGGCAAACGATTCAAGTAGTATTAATTTCAGTTTCATCTCAGAGCGAACGATCAACCGAAAAACTAAGAAGCAACACGAAGTGCAGCACTTAGTCACTGTGATCCTTGATTCAGATAATAATATCCGATTCAAGGATAACAGTGTCCAGGTCACACCACGTGGAGGTGGCTGCAATTAGTGACCCACCCGAACACCAAAACGATCCCAACCACCCGACCATTTCAAAAACAGATTCCAAATTATCATTCGTCGAATTCATTTTTTGGCCGAAAAAATGTCTTCGATAAATGTATAATTTGGAATCATACTTTACCTACCCGCGAAGAACAATAGACAGGAGAAGCCTGTCTATCGTCCTGTACAAATCTACGAATGATGAAGCGATAATGATGATCGTTAATGGCAATGATAATGATAATGATGATGACAAAACTTACATTGTACTTAAACATAATCTATATTAACTACTCTTATTATTAAAGTCTTAATACTACGAGCTTGATACAATCTACGGATTAATCTTGAATGATGTGTTGAAGATTCCTAAATACCTATAAAGCAACGAGTATTAAACATAAAGAAACCATATGAATTACTACTACGAACAATGCATCTCAAGAAAATATCGAAACGTTGTTACAGTTTATCGATAATAAATCAAACGAAATTTACAGTCAAATAATGTCTATTACACAATCTCAGGTTCAAAGTAAAATATAACATTGAACACAATTTCCATGGATACCTAAAACAATTTAATTTAATAAAGAAATGCTGTAAATCATCATTTAACAGCAGATAAGAAGCTGACATTGAAAATAAGACAACATAATAATGCACAAAGAAAATAATAAAAAATGATCGGAAGGGTAAGCTCTGAAATTAAACAAACCGAAAAATACATGAATAATACATTATTATAAATCTCTAAGAAAATGCAGCAGCATACAAATTCTCTGAATCAAAAATTTAGCACCTTCTGTGAAATGGAGTTGATAAATTTGTAACAAATAATAGGTTAGATTAATAAATCCTCCTGAAACATAAATCAGGTGGAATTAATCTGTTTCAGCAGAACAGATTTATATCGCTGAAAACAGAAAAAACTGCAATTACAATATGTTGTAAATCAAGAAATTAATTAAAAATATTCAATTATACGTCTTGCAAGTACCTAAGCAATGAGAGGTAAATGAAATTAGAGATCGAATATTTAAAATATTGCCGACCAGATGATATTGCCACGGAGATCCATGGATCATGCAACGGAAAGCAGAGCAGATTAGCAATGCTGAGAGAAGGCGAAACTAGACACAGTATTGATGACGAAACTTGATTTAGTTATTTAATTCCTGTAACACAAAGCAGACTAGATTAGTGTCGCTGAAAAGAGAAAATTCCAAATTAGGTACATCGTAAACGAAAAAGAAAAAATGAAATGAATTATATATTGTATAAAGATATCAATACTTACAGCCTTTGCAAAAGTCATCTCTTGAAACGAATGAATTGAAAATATCAATCTAAAACATAAAGCAGAACGAATTAATATACCTGAAAGGAATAAATATTAAATTAGACACATACATTGCAAAAGCGATTTTAAATATTCGATTATACGTCTTACAAGTACCTATACAATGATAGGTAAATGAAAGATTATAATTCGAATATCTAAAATTATGAATGATGTGTGAACAACCCTGCAACAGAAAGCAGACTAGATGAGTATTGCTGAAAGAAACGGGTTAGTAACATTTTGATATTGACTCTAATATACTCTTTGAATTTATCAAAATTTAAAGCATGACTCTACTTAAATACCCAATGATATGTTCACTGCGTTTATCAAATACGATAAAGATCCCGAGAATTGAGTAGATTTTAAATATAAAGCAAAATATTGCGAAACATGACAATTTTCGTTATATATCACGTCAGCATTCGCAAGTAACATACCGCGAATATAAAAGCAAATTCAATTAAATTTATTTATTTCATTGAATAAAATTTTACAGAAACAATAGGAAAAGGAAAAAGGTACTAGCAAGAAGAAATTAATTCCCGAATGACAGTAAGTTGCGACTCAATTCCAAAGGAATATGAGTCGTAACTCAATCATTGGGAGAATTAAATTCGAGCACATTCAAAACACATATACATATAGAATGAAATTTGTAATGACGAGCATAGTGACCTATCTAGTCCCACGGCGAAAGCCCTCTTCTCCGGGCCGCTTCAGCTATTAAAATAGCCACTTCTTTCTTCGGGCATGCTTTAGCAAGCCCCCTCTGTTCGGGAGATTTTAACAAATATCAGTTTTACATTGATTCGAGTACTCGTACGAACGCAAAGTAGTGAATTGTAATTATATAAAATACAAAAACAATTCGCTATTGCGTTCGTCGATTCTCGCGTCAATATAAACGCTGATATTTGCCCATCGAACACTACGTTTTGACGATCAATTAACATAAAGAGAAAATTTCGCGAGCAAGGGCTAGCGCGCAGGCACTGCTGAAATTCATTCATCAATTCCGGTGTATAAAGTATTATCTGGAGGATAGTACTTTATACTGTAGAATTAAAAAATGAATTTCAACCGCTCGTACACGTGCACATTTAACCGAATTTCCCGAACAGATCGAAATACGTATTTCACCTGTGCAATGAAGAACACCTCGGTAGTGCTATGAGGAGCATGACTTCATACGCATAGCATGATACTATATGCTTTCGTACGAAATCATACTCTCTCTCCAGTGCAATGAGGTGTTACTTCGGTGTGCAATGTATACGTATTTCTACTTAATACTAAGTCTACTCTTAATACTAGCAAATGGCAGTTGCAACCATTCTTTACTGACTATGCTTATAACAGCATTTACGGAAGTTAATAACGAAGAGAATATCGCGGTGCAATACGATAATACAAAGATCAAAGAATAATAAATATTTTATTACTATTTGATATTTATACGGAAGTGAGATAACGCGAACAAATTTTCGGTTGCAACTGCCAAATGAAACCCAGGTAAAGGCTATTACTTGACGCGAAATTACGGGGGGAACGAAAAAGAGAGAAAAGTAATAGCCTTCCGCTGGCCCTACCTACTTATAATTAACACATCACACCATTCCGAGAAAGTATGCTACCTGCCTACCTAACAACCTATATTTAAAAAGAGCAAAGCAAGCACACCAACACAATCACTCCACGGTTCTCAATCAACCGCCCGGGTGCATAATAAGCCTAACCCTAGGGAGTACGTCCCGGGACGTACTCCGACACCCGAGCTCAAAATCACATCATACACTTACAAACTAGGTACGTACCAATGCTGAAATCGATTATAACGCATAATGACCGAGCATACTATCGCGAACGCGTGACTCTACTTATTTCATCGATCTGTACGACCAAGTGTCGTACAGATATTCATATTTATATAATTAAAAATAAAGAAAATGATATGATGCCTTGGTAGACATCATATCAGCGTATTGTATTACGCAGTAAAATAGTGTATGATAAATGATAAAATAAAGACGGAATTCGATATAAAGCAATGGTCATTATTATGTGCTCTACCCGACGTACATGCCACAAACACTACGCATTCATACCATGGCATGTACGTCGGCAGTCATTGCTACGTTATAATCGCCAAAACTACGCCTTAACTAAACCGTACTCACCGGCCTGAACCATGCATGCCGCACCTGGGCGCATGCATGATGCAGGCCTTAGTGACATGAGTACGGCCAAAAAAAGTGCACAAACCTTGTGAAGCTGAAAACATCCTAAGCTAAGATTAGTACTATCTAACGTTACTAATAGCTAAGCGGGCTAATGGCTCTACAATCTTATTTCTTAATAATTGCAAAATGACTCGACTTTTCAATAGTAAAAATGACTCGACTTTGTAATAGCAAAAATGACTCGACTTTGTAGTTGCAAAAATGACTCGACTCTTAATAGCAAAATGACTCGACTCTTAATAGCAAAATGACTCGACTCTTAATAAATTGAGCATGCAAGAAAACCTCGAGCGATTCTATCATACGAGCAAATATTCTACATCACAAAATTATGACATATATAAATCTCGCTGTATGATAGAATCTACTCGTCGCGAAATGCCATCTTGCTCGTTAAAATCTAATATACGATCGCAAACGAAACGTTCATTAATACGAACGTATTGACTCTACTTCGATTGTAACATTGATTTAATAATCGTAATTAAACGATTATTAAAGCAACATTTGACTCTAATTCATAAAAGCACAATAAACGCGTAAAACTTTATCAAACAAAATAGTCAAAACGCGAACGCGACCGCGAGCAAAAATTTTCTGCATAAATTGAGCAAGGGAGGCCTATCCTGAGCTAATACATACACATGGAAATATCCCCTAACAAAAATTGACGAGTAGACTTTTCGCTAAGCTTAGCGAAAAATCTATTCGCGGTCACTATGCTCGTCATTTATTCAAGAAGAATAATTACAACGAGCCAACCGTGTCGCTTCGGACCAAACATCCTACGACATGATGGGTGACTCGAGGGACTTAAAATTTGACTCACCGACTGGTCAAGCATACCACAGGAACACGCTGCATCGACGGATCCTTGACCCTCAGTTCCATAGACCCTCAAGTTGATTCTGCATACTGAACTGTGGGACGTTGGTCGTGGACCCTGGCTGCAGTCTTGTGGATTGTCGATGGTAGACTCTGGACCCAAACCCATCATATCGCAAGGCCACATCTGGGACATCATGGACTTCTGGGCAACGTCAGGCAGGCAGCATCAGGCAGGCAGGACCAGCATCTTCTTGAAGCACTGACTCTACTACGCGATACGCCCGACCTGTGCTTCGAATATCGCGACCGAATATAATATTAGCGGCGTACAAGACTCTACTCACGGTCGGAATTAATAAAATAAAATTCGCGACCGAATTGTTTGCTATCGGCGCAACAACACTGACTCTACTATAATATTTCGCGACCGCGGTATATGCGTTTCGGTACCCGATTTCGCGGCCGAATTATATATTATAATAATGTAAATGAAAGAAGAATATTGCGGCGAGCAAACACTGACTCTAACGCGACACGATTGTAATAATACGACCGTGGGGGCTTTTAACGGCGAGCAAACACTGACTCTACTTCGCGTGACTATATTTTATTGCAAGGGGATGAAGCTAATGAAGCCTGTGCGGCTTAGGGTAAAATACTGACTCGAGATCAAATTGACTCTAAGATTGCATTGCTCGCAATCGCAAATAAAAAAAGAAGAGGTATACTAATTCGCGAGTCTCGACGCACGCGGGCGGAAACTGTCGACGCGAACGCGCGGGACTTCAACAGGTGCGCTGGAAGTCAAACGATTGTCGCGGATCTCAACATTCGCGGATGGAGATCGCCGAACCGCGCGCGTGCCTCGACATTCGCGGATGGAGGCTTACGTTCGAAATCGAACATTTATTTGCAACACAGATTCTACTTCGCGGCGAACTAATCATTAAAATCGCAACACTAATCCGCGCGCGTCTGTCTCAACACTCGCGGGTGGAGACTTTCGGATTTAAACGAATTACACTCGCGTGACTCTAAAGACCGACGAGGGGTCGCAAAGTCGCTGAAAGAAAAGAGGTGACAAGATTAAAGACACAAATATCGTTTTACGGACTTTATCTTATTGTTACTGCGAATGCTGACGTGATTACTAAACGCGATATGAAACCGATTCTACGTATGATTATTCTGAATTTAAATGGCAGTAGAAACATATCATTGGATAATTGAAAATTGAAAAGAAAAAAAACGCGAGTCGCAGCCTTTTGTCACTGTGATCCTTCATTCGGATAAAAATAATAAAAAAAAAAAAAAATTCGATTGAAGGATAACAGTGTCCGGTACACACCACGTGGAGGTAACTGCGAGTGGTGCCCTTTTTATTCATTTTTAAATAGAAGCGAGCTATTCAGAAGCACACTGTTTATTCGTGCAAACTAAAGGAAGGGATAATGGAACAAGATGGATTGTATGAAGAGATGTGTGTGACGATGTAACAAATTGTCAAATTGATGGTATGATAAGAGATGAATGTCCAATAAAGATAAATATAACTCACCAAAGTAGTCACTCTGTATGACGTTATTTTGTAAAGGCAGCAATAAATGCAGCATTGGATAGAAACAGATTCACATGTTTTCGTAGATGTAGATGTAGTATGCATCACCATCATAGAATGTCGAAGTAACAATCAAAATCTAAAATCAAAATTAAATGTTACACTCACAATGAATATGTAATGTAACTGCACACCATTAATATTTTTAAAAAATAAAAGTGTAAAAATAATCAAATGGAACTAATTGACTTAAACCACTGTCTTAATGTATAGCATTATACAATGTAAAATTTTAGTATTAATAACACTGATAATATCCGTATGTAATGTCGCTCTTAATATGTAATGCTATTAAGCATCGATAGTTAATAAGCACAACAGATATTCACTATTAATATTCAGTTCAACATCCATTACTTAAAAAATCCATCGGATGGTTGACAGATTGTATTACCTGCTCACAGGTTCAGACACGACTGAGTACGGAATCAAAACATTTGACACTTTGCCCTCTTTGCGCAAATCCAAAGTCAGGCCGCGCACGCATGTTTTCAATGTGAGCATGTGCCGTGTCTGAGCACTTACTTTTTACTGCGCAGCGAATCGCTTCAATTTACTTATCCACATAATGTTACGCTACGTAATATTTGCTTATAGAATGTTATAACGCCTACTAATACTAACACACGAAACGTGTACCGTTCTTTTTATGATAATGACTATACTACCGTTACCATTAAGATAGATTCTGTTTTCAGCAAGATTTATATTTCCATAGACATATTAACAAAGAATATCAATCTTGTAAAAATAATAAAAGCTCGATAAAGTACCTAAATATAGTGAGTTTTTCACGACTTTAGCAACATATTTGTATTAACATGTCCTCAATTATAATACTTCAAAGAAATGTCGTGACTGTCTAATGCTGTAACTATTGCTCGAAAGCTTTCTTTATGACAAAGTTGCCCAATGCCCAATTTGAAATGATTAACTTGCGCATGCGCACTAACACATATCGCTACCATGGTGTACAGAGGAATGTGATAATTGCATTTTACATAAAAATGATATTTTTATATAAAATTCAATTCAATTCATTCTCAAACAAAGTACGAAATAAAACTGTTAAGTAGGAATAAACTCACCGAAGTTGATCTTAGGCTGGATATAACGTTGTGTATACGTTGTTGTTTCATTCTTGCTCCAGACGTCTTAGGTGCTGGAAATAAAGTCGAATATTTCGATTAAAATACAATCTCCTGCCTTAGCATTATTCTAACCATGTTACTCGCCACTCAGAAAAACACATTTTCACAAATGTAGTAATAGAAGAACAAATCATAAATAATAATTGTCAAAAATTGTGGAACTCACCTTGCAGGTTGTCACTCGAGGCACTTTCTTGGCAAAACTGACTCGACCAATCAGCAATCGATGCGCGCGCCACTCTTGAACTGTTCAAATTGCAACTCGGCTTGTCCCGCCATTCCTAACCACACGCTGCAATATGCAAAATTTTATAAGTACTTTCCAGTATGATGTATACTGAATAACTACGATAATTATTGCTGACCGACTGTTATTGCCGGTCTACTCTCTAAATCATATGCTGAACATGATCAAACTCACCGAAAATTGCCGGTAAACTGCAAAAATTGGTCGTCATTGTCATAACATCCTTCAATTCCTCAAGGCAGTCGGAGAGTCTGCAATCAAGATGCATTATTCTGATTAAATCACAATATGCAGACCAATATCGTCGTTAATTGCGTTGCCGGTCACTTAATTCACGTTATTCATGCAAGTTTCGGGATGGGTTAGCAAGTATTTATAAAATATCTATCAAAAATGTGGGAGCTCACCTCGTACGACGTCACGCGTGGCACTTTCTTGGCAAAACTGACTCGACCAATCAGCGATCGATGCGCGCGCCGCTCTTGAAGTGTTCAAATTGCCACTCGGCTTGTCCCGCCATTCCTAACCACACACTGCAATATGCAAAATTTTATAAGTACTATCCAGTATGATGTGTACTGAATAACTACGATAATTATTGCTGACCGACTGTTATTGCCGGTCTACTCTCTAAATCATATGCTGAACATGATCAAACTCACCGAAAATTGCCGGTAAACTGCAAAAATTGGTCGTCATTGTCATGACATCCTTCAATTTTCAAGGCAGTCGGAGAGTCTGCAATCAAGATGCATTATTCTCATTAAATCACAATATCCAGATCAATATCGTGGTTAATTGCGTTGCCGGTGACTTAATTCACGTTATTCATGCAAGTTTGTGGATGGGTCGGCAAGTATTTATAAAATATCTGTCAAAAATGTGGGAGCTCACCTCGTACGACGCCACGCGTGGCACTCACTTGGCGAAACTGATTCAGCCAATCAGAGGACAGCATGCGCGCGCCATTCTCAGTCGCTTCAAACCACCTGGCTGTGCACCAACCTGTACTTAACCACACATAACCAGTTTTGTAAGTGATTTATTTTTGCAATATATGTTAAATATAATTATTTCTTCTTGTTAATTGAATCTTGTTGAATGTGGATTACTTTAATCAAATATGAAATACTTGTAACCTCTCAAAAATTAAGTAAATACCTGTAAAACTGTCTGGGGGAACTGTATGAGTGTTCATACCTTGAGCTACCAAAATCTGAAATAAAAATTGTTTTGATCTAGTCACTATATATATAATTATATCACTGGATTACTTATTTAGTTTAGTTCTCAATCTACAAAATCCTTGTCTTCTTAGTAGTGGATCAGTAAATGTAAACCTGAATTTAATGTAAAGTATAGCAATTTGTCTCTTGGTTCTGCTTCGCCGTTGAAGATGTCAAACTAAAATGTTTGGCTCATTATTTTTCTATTAATTACTTAATATCTAAAGGTTAACGGATGGCATAATTTTAGTTGAATAACTATAGTTAGTGATTGCATACTTCAATGCGGTCGAAATTTGTATGTTCTGAAATTGACAACAATTAATGATATCGAGTAATTGTTGTTTGTCCATAGTTTCTCTCTTTTTTCTTTGTCAGAGACATGAGTTCTAGACACCATATTCTTCCTCCATTCTAGACTTCCTGCGTAGTAGTCTCAATTTCTGTGTTTACCAATGAAGAGCGCAAATTATGGCACACAGTTTTGCAACATAGCTGACAGCGTAAGCATAACTAATGTTTTAAAATAGTCATATTAAGGCAGTGTTGATCTGTGTTGCATTTTTTGAACCCAGTCTCATTAAGTAACAATCCATTTTCATGTTGTATGGAAGTAGCTCTCATGGACAGAGCAACGGGCTCTCACTGTGCAGAAATATCTATTTTTTGTCATTTTTGAGCACATTTTTGGTCCGTTCTCCGAAACTATTACACTTAGAAGGCTCGGGTTGCGATTTTCTTGAATGTTTTTGGTTGCTCTTCACGCTATATATAGGCGAAGCTCCTAGATACAATTATGTTGCCCCTCCGTCCGGAAAAGTCTGATTTTCGTCATTTTTGAATACATTTTTGACTCGTTCTCCGAAACTATTGCAGTTAGAAGGATGGGGTTGCGATTTTCTTATATGTTTTCCATTCCTCTTCATCTTACATGAAGACGAAGGCCCTGGATAAAATAATGGCCCCGCACCATGCAAATATCTGTTATTTTTGTCATTCTTTCACACATTTTTGGTTGTATCTTCGAAACTATTGCACTTAGAAGGCTCAGCGTGCGATTTTTGTGATCCTCGTTTCATTCTCTTTCAGTATGCATATCCACAAGTCGATCGGAACACTTTTATTTTTTACCCATTTCTCGACCTCCATTTTTTCGATGGTTTTTTGGCTGTAACTCCGAAACTAAAGCGAATTTTGACCAACGGGAAACGGCTCTCAGAGTTATTTTTGACCCCCTAGCAGGTAGCAAAAGGGCGATCCGATCCGCCGACCTTCGATTTTTCGCAAAAATGAGAAGGGGTACCCCTTAGAAAATTCGCGATTTTTTAAATTGCCTGTAACTTTTGAACAGGCGATCAAAACCTATGATATAAGTAGGTTTTCTTGAAGCTTTTGACGCGTACTTTAAGATAGGATCATCGCCGAAAGTCGATCTTTAAAAAAAAATTTTTTCGCCTCCGAAAAATGGCTGTATCTTCGAAACTATTAAGATTTCGGACCTCTGCTTGGCACCAACTTTCAGGGCGAGTAAAAATCTATGGGATAGGGTACTTATAAATCCGATTCGAGACCAAAAGTTTTTTCGCGTTTTTTCGCGGTTCTGAAAGTTTTATCACCTTTCAATAGGTCCAAATAGTGCCAAAGTACCCTCCATTGGTCGCTCATTGCCATAGCAAAGCGCCACGGCCATGAAAATGCCACAAAAACGGGTCTAAACGCCGCCCCAGCCGCCTAATTGATAAGAATCGCCGAAATAATGCACTAGAGTAACGTAAAATAACATAAAGTAATGCCGTAGTATCATATTTTGATCCCTCATTGCGATACAAGAGCGATAACCCAGTCAAACCGGGTCTAATTGATGGTCAAATCCCGCCCGAGGCGCCTACGGGTGCTAATTCGGGGTTGTAATGCAATAATAATGCATTATATTAACGTAAAGTAACGTAAAACAGTGTAAAAAATCTAGACAGTAGTTCCATGTCACCATCAGCACTCTAAAGAAGCAATAAATGAGCTAAATGTCACATAAACCTATACAGATGTAGGTAAGCTAGTCAGTAGACCACCATAGAACAGCGTAAACTGCTGCAGAGTGATGCAACATTGCAGCAATGAACTGAGTTTCACCTCCAATTTCCCATACAAACCGTATCACCCATACAAACCTCCGAAAGAAAGAATGTAGCCACGGAAAGAGGCGTCGTAAGAAAAAGCGAGAGATTCACTCCCGGAATCGGAAGGAGGGTGAAGGCTACGTGCGATCGGCGAGGGAAGCGTTTCATAGATACGTTTGGGGCGCAAAATGGGTGAAAGGGGTGAATGAAGGTGTGGGGGTTGGGGGGGTGGGGTGAGATAGAAATTGCCGTAGGAACCGCTTGCTCGGCAACCGTCCGTGCTCAAACCGTGGATCGAGATTACTGCGGCCCGTTACCGTTCGCTCGCTTCATCCCTTTCATTCGGCCGCAGAAACGGTCGCGGCCGATCTCTGACGAAAAACGCGAACACGGACGCCAAAGTGGGGGAGAGAGAGGGGGTGGGGGGTCCAAATGGACGCGCCAAAAACGTTTCCGATGAAACAATTACATGACCCCGAACGGGATCGGTCGCGATTCCGTCCGCGAAAACGTTCGCGCTGGATTAAATATGTCGACAGTTGCGGCGCTTGCTCCCACGGAAGTTGGTTCGTTCAGAATTCCGCTGAAATGGGTGGCTTCGCAGTTGGGACAGTCGTACGGGATCATTCGGAATTGGAAAATATTAGACAGAGTAGTGAGAGAGGAAAAGAGAGAGCGATTGAGGTCTACAGCAATGCGAGACAGTAATAGACTTGATATTACGGTGCTAAAAATAACGATATGTTGCTTGGGGTGGCGTATGTGTGGTATTAGTATGGTAGGCTGTGGGAATTAGGGGTGCACTTACATCAAATAGCACCAGCAGTAGTATTGTGTTGCTTTAGATGTTAAAAATGTACACATGTCTACTACAAAATTGATACGCCAACATCATGCATTAAGTTCATAATTACAGTGCACGAAAAAATCTCATTTTTAATTCATATTACACAATCATGTTTTTAGAATTCTATTCCTTCCCGTACATTATTCTATCGTTAACTGTGTTTTCCTAAAATCTTATAATCGCTGAAATTTATTATTATAATGACGTCAAAGAAGAACATGTAATTTAAAACGTAAATACGAGCGTAGAAATAACATACGCGTTGCAACAAACAAACGGTAGCTGAAAAGAATGGTACGTAATTATAGAGGGAAGGAAGTGCAGGGCAGAGTCGTGTTCGCGGTTATTTTCATGGAAAATAGGTGAAAGACTGTTCTCGAGAGGGTTGCCACCATCGTCTAAGCGGTTTAAATCTAATCAGATTTCGAGAGGCCTCGAAGAAATTTAATTATCGGTCGGCGGTAAACAATAACCGTCCGCTCTCCCGTCTACTTCCTCCCTCTTACTCGCCTCCACTGCTCCACCCCTTCCAACCCCTCTCGCTATCCCTCAAATAATGAACCCGCACCGTGTTACGTATCATACACTAACTGCCGTTAGCTTCATTAAATCCGAAATTGCCCTTTTTCTTTCGCGAGCAACTTCTAACACCTTCCGATGACAAGCGAAAATATTGATTCAATTACCATGCACCTGTCATGTATTACTAAATATTTTACGCCTGAAATTGCCTCATTAAAAGTGTGAAAACTGCGTTCTAAGGATAACAGTTACAATATAGACGAGACACAAGGAATAATTCATTAAAAAGAAATAGTGATAAATCAGCATACTTGTATATGAGAATCACTGCAGAAACGAAAGTATAAAATCCGTTAAACGGCGGCCGTCTCAAAAGGGTAGCCTCTGCTGCATCCGCGATCGACGGGTGAAAAGTACAAGTTCGCTACAAGCGTTCGCGGAGTTACAGGTTACACGCCCTTCCCACCCTCCCGCCGCAGGCGAGCGTAGTTTGAAAAACTCTAAATTAATTTCCGCCTCTTTCGGTGCAGCGAGCGAGCAAGGGGCGAGCAGGGGGTGAGCAAGGGGCGAACAGCGGCGCCGGCAACAGCCAGCCTGAAATTTAATTATTCTTAATTAATCCGCGGCAAGTCCATGCATTATCCTGGTTGGCCAGAAGGCGAGGGGTGGATCGCCCGGAAAGAAGGGCGGAGAATAGTTCGGTGGGATATTGGCCGCTCTAAGCGTGGGTGGATGAAGGAAGAGGGTGGCAGGGGGGTGGCAACCCTTCGAGACAAGGCGTTATGGATGCATCGCGGTTAAACGTGTCGTCCGTGAATTATGGCGCCATTATGACGAAAATGATTATAGTTGGGGGTGGGTGGCGGACGTAATTAAGAAAGCGATCGGAGCGTGGCGGACATTTTCGGAAGAAAGTAACTGAGATACGGGATAGTTATTAAGCTGGGCTCGATTTATCGACGTAGGAATTTGTCGGATTCTATTAGGGCTAGGGAAAATTGAGATTTTGTACGAAGATGCTGATCCGTGTCGTTATTGATGAATGGTCGGAGCTTGCGCTGCTTTGGGGGAATTTAAGCGGCGCTTTGCGTCGTGATAAGGATTTAGATTTGCGCAATTATGGATTTAATTAGATTAAAATGACGCTACGAACCGAATAATTGTATACCATACTTGTATTAAATATTTCCATTAAAAAGATTTGTTCCCTTATAATATTTTATTTTTCTCATAGACAATTGCAACTCCATAATGTTCAATCGAAGCATTGTACATATTAAGCACACCCTCGCATCAAAGATTTAAAAGTTCCATGTCCCGAAACGATCGGTGCTCCGCTCCCGCTATAAAATGAAATTGGATCGCCGACTGATTTGGATTTAGACCCCGGAGGCATTCGGCATGAAACTGTGCTCGCCGTCCGACTAATATCGATCTCTCACTACTTCCTTCCTTCGTTCGACTACTCGGGCCGGCCTCGCCGAATTTCTTACCACCCCCCCTCGCCGCCCCCCGCGAGCGAAGAAAATTCCATTGCCGCGGAATGCAGTCCCGAGCCGCAACTTACGACGCAATTACACTTAGCCTCCCGGAAGCGGGGCGAATTTTCATTTTACGATCGTCCTTTGACGATTTAACGCTAACCCCGGAGTCCGCATCTTCTAATGCGAGCGCAGGTGCGCATACCTTGCAGCTAGAAGGAGGCGAGTGCAAAGAGGAGATAGCGACATAGCACGGTGGAAAGAACAGAGGGAGGAAGAGTGAAAGAGGGAGGGGAGGGAGGAGAATGAATTCTCACTAATGAATTTTTAAGTTCCAAAACGGCATCCGCCGGAAGACTTTCCGTGCTTCCAGCGATCTATTGAAAATTACTTTCTGGCATCGGGCTGGCCTCCCGTCGTCACGCAAAGTAGGAAATAATTAATTCCGGCCTCAGGGATACGCTGGATGCTTTTCTTTCTCTCTCGCACGCGTTCTTCTAGTTCCCTCCTCCCACTTTTTCCCGTTTACATCTCCCACAGCCTAACTCCGCTTCCTTACTTCGCCGTTTGTACGTTTCTGAACTCCCCATCTCTATCTTGCGTGCGTTCCTCTCCTTCCACGCTTCCGCAACCTCTTACCCTGTCCCTCTCCCTTTGTCAGCATTATACCCCGCATCTTCCCTCCACTCCCAGTTCCACCAGCAGTTCGCAACCGGTTCCACTCTCGCGACGCGCGCTCTCTTTATTTACGGCGTCGTAAACAATTACGGTCGCGCTTCTGTTAATTTTGCGCGGGAGCCGCGGACAGAATGAAAGCGTCCGTTCTGGCTTCGGGTTCCGTTTTATCGCGGGCCGTGTATGTTGGTACGTATGTTGGTACGTATGTTGGTACGTAGGTTGGCGAGCGTTCCTAAAACCTTTGACTTCCACGGCCGCGCTCCGGCTCAAGCGCGACAATTTCGTTGCCCGCGGCCGGCTGCGCTTGACAATTTTCTAATTGCCGGACTCTACGCGCTCTCTCTGAGTTCAGAGCAGTCACGGCTCGCAGTCATGGCTCGCAGTCAGGACTGGCAGTCAGAGCTCCCATTCGCGGGATAATGCGATGCAGAGGATCGGTCCGTGCACAGGATATCGCTGCCTTTTCGGGAAGGCTGCGTTACGAATTTCAGATGTAATCAGCTGCGGTCGAGCCGGGGGGAAAGGACTAATGCGTGTATTTGCGTGATGGAGGAGAGAGGGAAAGAGGGAGAGAGATAAGCGGACAAAGGAAGTTGTCATAACGGACCGGCAAAAGGTAAATGATATCCTATGATCGTCGGATGTAGCGTTTGCGAGAATTGGAAGATATGAGAACGCAGCGAGTTTTGGACTAGATGTGGTGATAAGTGATGGTGTAGGGTAAATGAGATTGTGGAACAGGGATTTCGGGGTGGAATTGTACTGTTAATATTTCTGTTTGAACGTACATTCATTGTCAAATGAACAGTAGGTCAACCATAAGAGTATCACGATAACACTATTAAATTCGCATGACGAAAGTTAAAAATAATCGCGTAACAAACACATACATTTTCGAACTTACGTAAACCAGGGAAACCGATAGGAAAGTAGGAACTCGGCGAGGAAAAGGAAGACACGGCGTTCCGTCGTAGCGAAACAATTCCTGCCGCAAGGAATGTAACGAGACACGGGCAGGCTCGGCAAATTTTTCTCGTCCACAGGGCTGGCGGGCGCACTCAGGTCGCTTTTTAGCCTCGACACCCCTTATTACGCCTCTCTCGTCGCTCTCTGAAACGCTCGCGCGACTGATTCTGAAAGCGTGTGTAAGAGATAGCCCCGACTCACCCCCCATTGTCCCATTTAGCCTCCTGCCACCGACGACCTACCAACCCCCTTCAAAGCCCTCCTCCCGCTCAGCCCCCTCCTGCAGCCACCCCTTTAACCACCCTCCCAGCGTTAATGCTGATAATGCGGCTAATGAAATAGCGGGCACGGACAAGCGCTAACTTTGTTTCGGCTTTACATAGTGACTCCGCGGACGCCGTGTAATACCGCGCAACTTTACTTCCTGCCTGCATTGTTAGATTCAACCGGCGGCCTCTGGGACGCGGAGGGCGGTAATGGCCGGCGGGAAAGATAGGGCGGACGAAAGTGGAATCGCGTACCGAGTGCTCGCACGAGAGAAGTGTCAGGGAAGAATGAGCTTTGCCAGTCGGAGAACGGAGGCTGCTGCGGATCAATTGTTTTGTGGGGGTTAATGCTGGAATTGTGCTGGGTTATCATTTTTATGCTTGGCGAGGGTGGTGGTGTGCTTTTCTATGGGCGAGCAATATCAATTCTTTGAATAGGGCGCAGGTTTTATATGCAGGAATTATGGTTTTTATAAGCGGTGTTATTACAAATTGGTTTAGAGCCACTAGAATACTGGGGCTAAAAGTAATGGTTATTTCGGTTAAAAAACTAAAGCTGTATTTTATTTAAATTCTTTATTGGTGTTATATCTTACATATCTGTATTTTTGATTTTAATTTTAAACAAAAATTACCTTCGAATATCGATGACATATATACCCAGTTAGAATATATACTTAAAATCCTTACAAAATGCATTATTAAAAATCGATCCGGTATCACCAACCAAAAAATCAATCGTCAGCTTACAAGAAGTCTCACCATGCCAAGCACAATATAATTCGGCTGCGTAGAACGCATCGTCGGCTTGCAGCAATGAACTCCAATTAATTCTCGCACGTTATCCGCCCGCTCCGTCCAGGCACAATCCTCCCCGAAACTCTTGAGGTATCGACCCGACCGCGAAGATGGGCCATGAAACATTCGAGCCGCAGGAAGTAACGGGAAACAGAATTGGGCAACGAACTGAGGCCTGGCAACGAAGGTCGTTCGAACCGCTCGTGACCAGATTGGCCGGAGCGAATATCGGCCGGACGATTATCGTCCTCCCCATCACGTCCCTCTCTCTTCCCGGCATTACGCAGTTAATTACTAATCGCGGCCGACGATGGCCTGGCCGAAGGGAGTGAAAGGGGCGAGCGAGGGGTGGCCGGAGGGTGGGAAGAGGGTGGGAAGAGGGTGAGTACGGCTCGTCGATAACGTTCGCTGCCCGAATCATCGTCGGCTACACGCTTCGACTGTAATTATATGTTCCGCGCGTCTGATGCTTATTGATCGTGAAATTAGCGGGATGTCACTTAATGGCAGGCGAGTCCGACAAAAGGGTTCGTGGAGACTGATTTCGAGGCTCGATGCTACTATTAAGTGAAATGTGAACATTGTCAGTGGAGTTTATATTGTAATTATCATAATTATCGTCTAGGTCAGTAGATTTTCGTAAAAAAGGGTTGGAAGGAAAAGAGCATGGTGGGAGTAAGTAGGTGAATATTATATGCTGACGCGAGAATTGGACGAGATAAAATATGTGAATTAAATATTATGGGTGGGAAGAAGATAAACGCACTTGTATAATTAAGGGAACGTATGAGGCTGACATAGTACGTAAATAAGACTGCATGATAGAACACATTAATTAAACATGGCAACACGGGAGATCGTTCGAAAAATTGGATAATTAAATAGTTGGGATTGAAAAGTGCAGAAGCATGTTGCGGTCATTGCACGTAATCTAAGCGTAGGTACCAGATAAATATACAATGGAAAGCAACAAAAGATAAGCTGATTGGCAGAAACAGTCCACCGCTTATCTTATCCCTGACAAAAATTTTATATTATTCCGTTCTTATCCGAGCATTACTCAGCTCAACACACACATATCGTGCGACTCAATCTATACAACAGATACATTTCAGGTTAAAAAAAGTCGCCAGCACCGACAAGACAACGCTGAAATATAGTTTGTCAAAGCAGAAACGCGACATTCGAGCCGTATCCGGAGCAATTGTGCCAACAATGTTCTACCGTGTGTTTAAGCGCGAGAAAATATAAATTTTGGAGGCGAGCCGTTGGCGGAGTTGCATAATGAGTCGCGTTTCAGCGTGGCCGGGATGGTATTTAACTTCTCGACAAGGTGGACATTCCGCGGGCGCAATCAACGTCACGATTGTTGCACGCGACGCGAACATTATCCCAACTCGAGGCATTATTTATTTAGCGCTTAATGGACGGAAAAGAAGCGGACGAGCGCGGCTTTTAGACAAATTGACCGTGTTGCGAGCAAGACGTTCCTCTTGCCGGAAGCATTCTGTCTGTCTCGCCAGTCTACCAATAAGGACTGCCGTGAACTTTGAACCAGACGCGGGCCTTTAAATCTAGAAGCGAGTAGAACCGGGAGCGTGAGAAAAGAGAGGAGAGGGAAAAAATTGGTAGATCCGGATCTGAGAGACAGTTTCCATCAGAGGGAGTGACTTTCCGCGTTCTGTAATGAGGTCATTCCCTCTGGATCCGATTACGTTCCTGAGGATATGCGTCTGCGTGATTCCTTATGTGCATAATGTAATATCTCAACATTTTTGTTTGCCTAGAATTAAAAATATTAAGATTGTGCTACTTTATATCGGTCGACGAGAATTCTATGATTATGAGAATCGTCGGTTGAGGAATACCAGTAAAAACGTATGAATAATTGGTAGTAGAGAATATGAATTATTTTTGGAGCAATCCAACATTAATTTTCTCATATAAATTTTACGTTCATAGTAATATACTGACAAATATTATTGTTCATAATTTACAAACAATCGTAAAACATAGATTATTATTAATAAAATTGAACTTACTAAAATATCCTTACGAGCACCCCATCATTAGCAAAAAAATCAGCAGTCCCTCCCTCACCCCACCGAAGAATTCGATGCTCACCTAATTATCCATACCCACCTCGTTACAATGTCATCGTTGCAATTAAGCAATCCCAGCCGTCGACTGCCGCATTCGGAATTAGTTTGCAAGCCGCCATCTCGCAGATTAGTCGCCCGGCTGAACCGTAGTTTTAACTCGATATGACGAGGGCGAACGTTCTCTCATCTCACCCCCCGCCCTCTTGGCAGTCTCCTCCCGCCCTCCCACCAACCCCTAACCACCCCCTACGTAGCCGCACGTAAGTCGGCCGTGGGACTTTGAAAACGTCTCGTCAGGAATCCTCCGGGTTAATGCAACACAGATATCTGGGCGCAACACTAATCACGAATATCCGATTGCTTCCAGCAGCCTGCCTCGCGCCCCCTCGGCGAGATTATATGTTCCCCGGGAGGATAGAGGGGTGGCTTCGTCCTCGGAGTGGGGGTTAGAGGAGGATACAGGAGTGATCCCTGCCAGAGTCCTATACCAGGATAGCAATGCGTCGCGACAGACCTCGCCAACTGCTTCGAGTCGGATGCTGGGGGTAAAATGTATCTGGCAAAATGGCGGAGAATTAGTAATAGGGTATGGCAAGATGCGATCGGCGCATGGTTTCTGAGGAGAGTTGAGGGTCGGCTGCTGAAAGTTGGTCCTGATAGCGGGGAGGAGGATATGAGTTTGTTCCGGTGAATGGGGTAGTGGGTGGATGCATTTCGAAAATTGTGTGGCAGGTGGCGATGGAATGTTTCGTCGACTGTAATCTGTATCGAATCATTTATGTACTTTAATTCGATAATGGTAATGTAGAGAGTTTAAAAGAAATATAGGAATATAGAAAAGTTTAAAAGACGTACGAGGGGCTATTTCAATATTCAATATAATACAGATAAAAAGTTAGAACATTTTTACAAGGCTGTAATAATTGAAATACCTAGATTTCAATGCCTGAACGAACACATTCACACCTTGTAGAAAGTAGCAAGTCTTTCGAAATGAAGAAGTGGTAAAAAATGCTTTTATCCGAATTGAAGATCCTGGCAGAGAACTTAGGTTGAAGACGTTAAGAGGGGAAAGTGGAGGGGGAGGACGGCTGCAAATTTAGCGTCTCCCCGGTCGCAGAGTCGCTGACAGACACAAACAGCGCCGAAAAGGAAGCGTCGTCGAAAGTTCCGGTGCCGTCCTCGCTGCCGTCCTCACTGCCGGCAAATTGCTTTTTAAATCGAATTGATAGCAAATCTTGGCGGCCGCTATTAACCGATCTTCCCGACAAGCAACTATCCGTCCTCCCGAAACTCTCTCGCGCGTTCTCGATGCTAATCCAATTAAAAACTATCGCGCCTCTTTCGGTTCGCGAGCCAATCCCGCTCGCCAATCCTGCGAGCAGGGAACACGATCCGATCTATTAAAGTGTCTCATCGCCTAAATCCGAACAACGAGGCCAGCGAGACGAAACTTTCCGGCCATTCCTGCGTTTGCCTGTCACTGAACGAAAAAGAGGAATATTTCTCGCCGGCGGGCTGTATCTTGTTAAGGCCGACGCTATCCATTCAATTTCTCGTCCGTGAAAATCTTAGTTTATAATTGTTTTCCTTGCATATAGCATGTAGCAATAAACGTGTAAAGTTGAAACGATTAGTTAAGACCGTAGAAAGGTCTGTCAATTTTATTTGAAAGGGAATTTATTCTTGTCTCTTATTAGATAAAATGTACCTATCATTGGAAAACGTGAAAATATTGTTAAACTTTTCGTAATGAAAGATAAGAATTTAAGCGCATATCAGGCAACAAATGTCTGTCATATACGGGTGACAGGCTCTTCCGAGTGAAAATCTTTCAATTTTCAGTCTCGGCCCGAATGCCAGCGGAGCTTTCTGGCTTAATATGGCGAGAAAATGACCGCTGCTAACTCGATTCACAGGCGAGGCTAACAGCATTATTTACGAAAATTTCCGTCCAGTTAGTCGAGGCCAAGCTCTACGCGCATGCCGAAATAAGTTTCCCGCGCATGTGCGTACCCTACTCTCGAAATCCCAACGCAAAAAGTTTGTCCTACGTACAGTCGATTTTCGAGTTTTCACTGTACGAAAATGTTCTAGTTTAAACCGGAAAATTTTCGTTTTCCATTCATCGTTCGTTGACTTCATACCGTGGAACTGTTATATAAGCACTTTATTTTTAAAGTGTTTATAATACGACTTGTATGTTGGCAGAATTTTTCGATTATTTCAATATAGACTAAGGGGTATATTAGATAGGGAAGCTCTGAGACGCTACGTTAGTGTAGTGATAAGATACAATTTTGGCGCGGTAACTAGTTTTGAAGTGGATATTAGGAATATCTTAGTATGTGCCCTAAGTGACTCAGCATCGGTCCAAGGATTAATTAACATGATTAAAGTGACTTGATTAAAGACTCGTACCGACACATGCGCGTGTCCCTCTGCATATAACGAACTGTGTGCCTTCATATCCTAATCTCCTCAGTTCCACAGATGTATAGACCAACTTCTAATGAAACCCGTTTATTCAGTTAATTATTTTAGATCAATTTGGGGAGAACGTAGTTGTATAAAACACTGTCAAATGACAAACAATTTGTTGGAGTATTACAATGGGATGCTTAAAGCTAGAATAAGCAATTTTCGATTTTAATTCGTATCTCCTCATATGATAAATGCAAATATTTAACATCTAAAGACACTCCTTTAAGGACTTCAATCTGCTTTCGAACTCTCACAAAAAGACACTCTCTCAAATATACTTCCTCTTGCCTCCAGCCTTCAACCTTCCCTTCGAACTAAGCCTACTAATAAATCGAACAAATCATCCTGTCTCCAATCCTTTATCCGTTCCCTTAATCGTTTCAAAAAATGGGAAAAAATAATTTGCAGCAAAGTGATAAATTGAAACTACTCGAGCCTTTAACACATGGCATCAGCCGCCTTTAACACATGCCGGGCTCCAGGACGTCTTCAGACATTCAAGACTCGCATCCGGCCGGGCTCTCGACTTACTTTCCGCGCTCACAGGCTGTTGGCCTTGCCTGGGCGAGGCCCGGCAAGCGAACAGAAGTGGAAGGAAGGAAAGGATGGCAGGGTGCGCGAAAAGCGTATCAGCCGCCGTCAGGCCAGAATCTTCCTGCGGTCGGAAGACGGTGAAGGGGTTGTAAACCGCGCCGGCTCGCGAGATACATCGCGTAATGGCGTCGAGAGGGTCGTGTGCCAACCAGGCCCGACCTCTACCAACCCCCAGACAACCCCCTCCAGCCACCCCCTCTCGTCACCCCCTCTCGTCGCAGACCTTCGCGCCCACGTATCTCATCGCCAGACGGACGTGTTTACGCCGGATATGCGAAAGGGATGAAGGGTTGGAGGGGGTGAGGCGAGGGAGGCTGAGAGTTATCAGCGCTGAAGCGCTTTTTCTCGCGGCCGAAGGATGAAAGCAGGGAGGGTTCAATGCTTTTTCGAGCAACTTAATTAGACGCCTCCGTGCCTTTAACTTTCCAGCCCGGAAGTGCGACAACGTGATGCTTATTTTTATTTTCAATTTTTCGTCGTGCTTGTAATTTATGGATGGACAAATATTTGTTCCTCTTCTTTTTTTATTGTTTATTGGGATAGCAATTTTTCTATTGCAATAGGCATTGATATTGTAATGATATAGTGTCGACTTTTTCGTAGTATTTACTACTACTCTTTTCCTGAGAGAGAAATTACAATTGTTTTATTATTTAATAATTGAGGTATTGGTGTTACAATTCCACCAAATACAAATTCACCATATGTATGCGAAAGCCCTAAATTTGTCATCTCCAACTACGCTCTCCATCCGACGCATCGATTTTATTCGAACACACCTGAAAAGTATTCTCCGACCTCGAAACGAGACAGAGAAGGTAAAAGGCAGGACAGGAATGCAGAGGAGGAAGGAGAAGGGCCTTGGGGAAGTTCGAAATGAAAGTTCGCCAGCCTCGTGAGGCGGTGTGAGGCGTCGCGAGGCGTCGCGTGGCGTCGGTGGGCGTGGTGTCGGTCGCCAGACATAACTGTCTCGAGCAGGTGGCCTGATTTTCCGGTACGTTGCGTACGAATGAAAAAGAATGCCGGGAGAAGCCAAAAATAGCGTTCGGGGAGAAGGAAAGTGAGGCAGAAATAGCGAGAGAAATGAAATGAGAATGATAGAGATGTAAAAGCAGAGAGTAACATGTTTTACGTCGCATTACCATGTATATTTCTTGCCGCGAGGGGTGGCGTGACGAATAAGAGGGTTAATGGGATTAATTTTTCATTGATAACGAAGGGAAGAAGGATTGCTTGTTAAATTTGTTAACTTCCAAATTATTTCTTTACCGAGTTTACAAAATTATTAAATACATAAATACAGAAGTCAAGTACGTATTAAATGACAACAAAAAAGAAGCAAAAGTGCAATGTAAGAAGAATAGAATGGAAAACGTTATATCCAGCTGAGAAATACGCTTACCATTTTACCTAAAATGAATGGAAAATTGAATCGTGAGGGGAAAGCCGAAGTCAATCGGCGTGGGGGGTGAATGAAAATTTGGTCGAAGAGTTCGATTAGTAGACGTAGCAGATTATCGGGCCAGAATCGAAGGCACGTGCTCGTGCAAATTTGTCGATCGAGGCGAGATGAGGCTAGGCTTGGGGGGATGAAGGTGGATGAAGGGGGATGAAGGGGGATGAAGAGGGGACAGAAAGGATATGGAAAGGATATGGAAAGGATATGGAAAGGATATAGAAAGGAGGTGGAGCGACTGACTAAGCCGGACGATGGAATATCCATGTGGCGGGACTAACCCATTAACGGTAACGGCGTGTTTGCCGTTATCCAGCGAACGAGTTCAAGAACTCGATTTTCGGGGAGCCTCGGTAATCGTATAAAGCGCACTAATTTTCCGCCGCCGACTCCAGATTACGAAGAAAGGCACTGCGGCGAGCCAACTTCCCCGGAATCTTCCGGCTCTGGGGAAAGAATCGCAGCGCAGAATGCTTTCTGGTATCAATTCAATATTTTCAACCTTCAAAAATTGTTGAACGAACAATGTTTTGCAAAATTGAATTAGTGTACTGTCAGATTTTGTAAACAATTATTGCATTGACTTGACATTAGTAAAACAGAAATAGTATGATGAAAATGTATAGGGTTGGAAAGGCAGGAGTGAAATTCCGGTGGAGAAATTCTTAGATTGTAGAGGTTTTTCGATCTGGGTTGGATGAGAGCTCGCTTGACTTTCGATAAGTCACTCACGGCATGCGCCATGATAATGTTCCACTCGAAAAGAGCGCCGAACTTCATTTGGGAATGAGTCTCGAGCCGAGTAGAATCTGTGGAGTTTCGAGGGTGTCTCTAGGGTCCTTGAAACCGGCACCGCGGCATATCGCCCTGATAATTTAGGAAAGTGAAATAATGGATAAGGATCGAAATCGAAAATCTCACTAACTTCAACGGAAGAATATATGATTACAGCTTCACGTAGAAGATAAAATACTCTTCCGAAAGCTTCTACATTTTATAACATCCTCACCGATAAAGAATATGGAACAGTATGCATATGAAACTTATTGATACAAACTGCCACAACCCTTTCGGATTAGTTACAAATTCTTCATTACAAAAATGTATAATGTTTCTTTTCCCCAATTGAAAAAGACTCTCCACATCTACTACGGATTCTACCATTAAAAAGACTGAATTCCTCCGCATAAAATGAGGTAAACCGCCCATTAACTTTTATCCATTACTCACCCTTTATCAAGGGTTCGCCATCAATAACTCATTCGCGACACTCGGTCCTGATCGACGGGGAGGGAAAAAAGTGTCGAACTTTCCCGCTGCGATCGACTCGCTCGCCCGAAGCAGAATCCGTGGAATTTCAAGGATACCTCCGGAGAATCCCGGCAAACGGGCACGCTGCCGATCGGGTACCTACACTCGGCTACCTTCGGGGCGTAATGCAGTGCCGAGCGAACGTAATTGGAAAGATTCCGGCGAAAATGGGAAACGCGAAAAACAATGCGAAATCCGAGGAATACGCTCGATTCTCGTTCCGAGTCCCTCTCTCTGTTTTGCCGATCTGCCGGGAGGGGGGTGCGGGGTGAGAAGAGGAGGGAGAAAGACAGAGAAGACAGGGGAGAAAGAGGGGAAGTTTGGGGAGGAACAGAATGGGGCTCGATAATCCGAGGCCATTTGAATCCGCTATTTCTTCGTCGAACGGATGATCGGATGTGAGAGCTGCACTCCGGATAACGTTTGTTGTTGATACCAGGGTTCGTGGGGCGAACGATTTTGGGGGTGCATTCGCCGCAGAAGGTGCGTAAGTGATATTAAGCCGTTGCCGGTCGACGAAGGCGTTTGATGTTCCTCGCAGCGTAGTTTCGTACCGTAATCGAGACGAGCGCTTCTCAGAGTCTTCGATCGCGAATTTATGCTTGGCAACTCAGTTGGGTTTTCGACGAATTGTTCACGATGGTTTCGGCTAATTTTCGTCTAGTTTCCGAGAGCATTGGGATTCTTGAAAGTTAGTTTTAGTATCCTGTTCTTACGAACTTCTGCTTTTTTGTTCTCTAATGAGAATTATTGGACTTTTATTTATGAAACATAATCTTGGCGTACATGACAAATCGCCAATAAATAATAAATGGGTAAATATAATATAACTGGTAACTGTAATTTTGGTATGTTCGAAATGGGAATATAACTGCGTGTTTAGAGGAGTAATAGAAATGAGTTGAACTGGAATCGTTTTATTCGTTATTCAGCGTTATACCTGCAATTATGCAGCTATTAATAACCCACATACTTCAATATTTTAAATATTGAATATTCTACAATCATCGAAAGTCTCGCTATCATCAAATACAACCATTTAATATATTATTACTCTTCGCTCATTACCTCCAGCATTAACATTGCACCACCCTTCAAACTCGTACCCTTGAATCCACCCCAACCCTTCAGTCTCAAAAGACCACACCTCTTCAATACCTATCATTTTCGCCATAATCCGACAACAATCCAAATATCTATAATATAACAAAACCCAAATCCCTCATTCCTCCATTCGCGCTCAGTACATGCAACGTTAATATTTCGCCTCCCTTCGAACTTCCACCCTTGATTCCTACCCGACCGGTGCGGTCTGCGGGGTTGAAGGGCGTGGGTCCGCGTCGACTCTGCGTTCGCTTAAACTTTCCGTGGAAAGTTGCGATGGGTGGCCGCCGGTGCGCGGCATTGTCATGCGACGGTAATCGAACAAGCGGCGGCGAACAAAGCTGGCCGGACAAGAGAAGGCTGCCGTCCCGGCGCCGGCGTACGCTTCCCTTTCTATTGACGCGTGAATCGCATAAACGTAAGCCACCGTCTCGCAGTCGACAAAGGAAATTCACGAGAAACACGCTCTGAGCGAATGTTCCGATTTTCCCTTCTCTCTCTCTCTCTCTTACACTTTCTATTACTCACACCCTCTTATTTTCTTATACCGCTTACACTGTCTCCTCATAGAAGACAGAAAGGGAGTAGTTCGAGAAAGTGAGACTAAGATATAGGGCAGGGCACCGGAGAGAATGATGGAGAATGGGAACGACGTTAATTAAACAGATAGACGTAGTCGAGTTGTCAGGCCATTGTGCTTGTGGGTCGGAAAGCTGATTCGCAGAGAATCGCGTGCGAGATTTCGCGACGGCGAGTCGGCGATCTTGCGGGAGCCCTGCCTGTTTTTTGGGCGGAAAAACTATTTTTGATGGGACGGCCCTCGGGCCGGATGATGGATCGGGCGTACTGGGCGTTCTGTGTTTGACGGTGGGGAGTGGAAAATTGAGCCTCTGGGGGAAAGAACGACGGGGGGAGTTGCAAAGATTTTTTTTCAACACGCCGAATTGATTTCGAAAGTAGGGTTGCGAGAGCGAATTTTAATGCTGGATATTACGTAATTTCGCCGTCCGTTCGAGGCATAAGTAAAAGTTGAATACTTACAATTCCATCGAAAAGGGAGAAAAAATCTATTCTTTCTCCCTCGTATAGTTAATGACTCGAAGAAACAGAGTAAAAAAATTCCACCCCATTGTTTCCATATAGAAACCACATAAAGTTACCGCTGGGAATGAGTTTGGATGCAAAGAACAAATTGCGCCTGCGAGCGAATTCTTGTAAGAACAAGTAAGTAATGTTCGTCATTTGTCTCGGCAGTCTTTCTTTGACAATTCTTGCCCTGGATTGAAAATATCACACCTTGAACGTGAACGGCATCCTTAGGCGAAGAAGTAGGGGTGCGGGCAATAAGGGAGGGCTCGATCGATCATTATTTCAAAGTTCGACGTACGATTCCGTGCGTTTTCTGGCATTCGACGATTAAAATGTACGCGCGTCTGTCACTTCGCCGACAGAGAAATCGATAAAGCCGCCGTTGCCACGGAATTAGCCATCGTATTTTCCCAAAGGGACCGCCGTTCTGCCCCAGCAACCCCCTTCCGACCACCCACTTCTCGCAACGCTCCGCGCATGGTGGATTTCAATTTCGGGCAAATTCCATTCTCCGCGAAAGGGTTGGTCGGTTTTGTCGTCGCAGAAAAGAACGACTGATCAATTTTTAGGTTTAATGTTGTCAAGTTAATGAGACGGTGATTGAAAGCTAGCTGTAACTGGTCTGGTTCAAATTCTAATGTTCGATTGATGTACAAAGTTTCACAATTTGTAAATGATACTAATTGGTACCAGTTGTAAATAAGGGTGAGTAGGATTTCTTAGTTGGTTGCGTTTAATTACAGATCGTTTTTAATTTTATAGTGATATTCAATTCTAACGAAAGCCAATTGCTAAATATCGATGATTAGAACTAACAACAAGAAGGTATGTGAAGTTTAAAGATGACTTTGAGGGAGGATTTCTGGTCGGTTCACTCTGGATTTACTTAGGTTGTCGAGGTCTTCATTCCGTGCCTTCCTTCGGCTTTGTTCCCTCGCTTCTGCTGTCGACGACTTCGTCGAGACAACCTAAATTGTACCAGCATCACTTTTATAACCCTCGACGCGTTTGTTACGACAGCTAAGAAGCATCTCTCAGAATGTCTCTTCTTCCCTCTCCCTCTCTCCCTCTCTCTCTCTCTTTCTGCCTTCGTCTGTTTCCTCCGTCTGTCCTTCTCAAGCACCGCGTCCATTCACCTGGATATTCTGAAATATACGACGTGTCTTTGTGGCCATGAATGTGTTCGCGTTCATCTACCAGGAAACACAGCAGACGTTTCCTGACACCGGTCTTATTATTTGACTGGGGAAGGGCGCGAATGAATTGTCGGAAATATTGCGGGCTAAAAATGATCAAAAGGGGAATATTTTACTAGCCGGCCTATAGACGCTTACGTATATCTACATCACTTATGTCACCTCTAACAGCAAACGTGTCAGAAGAATGTGGACAGTAAGATTAATCCAGGAAAAAAGGAGGGTTTAAAAAAGAATACATATTTTATTGCCCTACAAAATTGTCGAACATCAAATTTCAATCAAGAACAGCTCATATAATTTTTCTCGAAGAGCAAATAAAAAACATACTTGTCTATGGTATGACAGTTATAAAAATTTGTTACGAAGGAAATGAGAAAAATTTTACAGGAAAATTGTGAACGGTCAGCTGGAATCAGCTGACGTAAAGACAACAGTGTCTCGCTGAAGACAATTAGGTCGCCAATCTCGAGTCGGGGAGTCAGTTTGAGTATTTCGGCCGTTTCATCCGCTTTGCAATCTTACCGAAAGATCGGAAGCCATTCGTATCGTCGCAATTGCATTCGGCGAGAACGGCGGACGCCCGATGCGCCGTAAAACTTTTTATTCGCCGCCTCGCGTTTCACTTTATGCCGTCCTTCCGAAATTTCCTTTACGCGCCCCGAGTACGCGTCGCTTCGATAACTTTGTCCATTTTGAAATATTCCGAGCCGGAAAATTTTTGAGAGTCGAATGGGCCGATAACCGTAACCTGAGTGGAGTCAAAATTCTATTCTGCATCAAAGAATTTTTCTAATCGCGATTCTATACGTTGCTTTGCAAACAGGTGTGTGTTTTAATAATCTTAATAAGTAATGAATTGTTTGCTGAGTAGTTTAGTATGTTCAATCGTTCGACGAAATCTGAATTGTTATATTGTTGTTTATAACTTATTTTTGTGCACAAATTTACTTGGCGACTTTGTTCTTGTCAAATCTAATTTTTGTATACGATGAAAGTCACTAAATAGACGTTAAATAAATGTCAATGACCTTTCCCAACCTGCGTTTGTGATTGCAGAAAATTGCTTACATTTTCACAATTTGTACAGTCAGCAAAATGCTGCTTTTCAAAGCGTAATAAAATTGGATCAATCTTCCCACTTTACGAATTTCTCCACAATCAAAAATTCATTGCTTTATAAATCGCACGCTTATAGCTAGTAAACTGTGCATTTTGCGCTCGTTCTCTGAAATATCGTGTGTCAAAACGTTTAGAAACGGTAGCTTCCAGTAGATGAAAATCGTATTTTTGACTATTTTTACTTAGAACGTATTCAAATGATTTTAAAGTGCACAGACATGAGCCTCTCATTGATTTTGTCCTTTGACGCAGCCAGTCTGTAATCCCTGTGAAAGTGCGACTGGTGTATATAATACAGATTTTGCGTCTATATGTCTTTTGTTTCCCCGACGATCGATTTGGCGCGTGTTTATTGTTTTCGAATTCTTTTCTCGTGTATGCCGGCTCGCACGTTTTGTTTTGTGTGACTTGTTTGCGGACGGAAGTGAAATACGAGTCAACACAGACAAAGTATAAAAACGAATAGAAACAGGTATAATATTGGAAGCAAGTCGTTTATAATATTTTCAATAAATATATCCATCTTTACGCAACGCTACCTAATTAAGTATTAAGAGTGGAATGTTCCTATGGAAGAGAAGCACTAATTGCGAAGGACAAACCTTTTATATGTCTGTATTACTACTTAGAGATATGCAGAGATAAAACTTGAATGCTTACGTAACAATGTAAAAATATTAGGATTCCCATTAATTCCGCGTGTTAGAGGACAACTTTGGCAATTTATGGCTTTTTCGGAATTCAGGGAATTAATGAAGTATATGCACTTATACCGGACATGCATAGGGGATGACAAAGCGGAAGCGGACAACTGCCCTCTGTGAGGGAATATTTAAACAAGGCCGCTGGAGCCAGTTTAAATGTATGACCGCAAATAAGAGACGGGGCCCGGTGCCCTAGGGATGTTTTTGGGATCAGCCGGCCAGAGTGGATTTTCCCAAACCGCGGTGATAAACTCGACGATAATAGAACACTGTTACAACAGTTGGGACACGATAGTTGCTCATATTTAGCTAAACAGCCGTGCACACACCAAACTCTGCGAAGAGAAACAGCGCAATTTTGAACAAAGCAAATTTTAGACAGAGAACATTTTCAAAATCGATGTCAATTGCAACATACATAGTAGGTATCGTGAAGTCGCGTGAAAAACGTTTTCACCACTATAAAAGCAAAATAATCGAGCTGTTACGTTCTGTCCACAAGTTTTTACTGTTTAAAGAAGATCAATGAAATTGAATAAAAAGTAATCGCGCAAATCGCATAAAAAGCACTTTCACACGAAATTCGAGCGAATTTCCCACGGTCAAATAACTCAGTCCTAAATTGCAATTTTCAAATTTGCTTCGCCGTTTCATAAATCCGAGAAACAGCATATACGAGCCGTCATTAACTGCGCAATATTTCACGCTGCCACTCTACTTTCCGCGCGACGGAAGAAATTCGAAAAAGCCGCCCCGGCAAAAAAATGCATCAAAATCCATCATGCGCGGGGCGGAAATCGAGGGCGAGTCCCGATTTTTCGGACTTCAGCCCCCTCTCCACCCCCTCAAACCTCATACCCCAAAGCGGGCGCGTCTCCGGTTAACAAATATATCGACTGACATTTACACCATCGACGCCCTTCATGCGCCATAAAAACAGCGAGCTGAGCCCATTGTTTTCCTCCCGTAACTTTACGCTCCGCTTTCATCTCGGGGCAAACATCCGCCATTCGAAAAAATGAAAATCGACTCGAATTCAGCGGCGCGTCGCTATCAACCCCCCTTTGACTCCCTAACCACCCCTGCCCAGCGTAGGGTAGCCTAACTCGTTTGGCCGACTCGCGAAATATCGCGGAACGCTGCCGAATTGTCGGGCGAATTGTTGGCCGAGGGGCGCCTTGGGGGCGGAAAAATGAACCGCCGAAAATGCTGCAGCGTGTAAATACGAATGCGTATATGTGTGAGAGGGGGGGGGGGTGGCAGGGGTGGTAGTTGTGCGCTCGATGTTGCTCGTTGCCGGAATATCGCCGGGCCCGCCTTCGCACCGCCTACGATATTTACGCAATTCCCGATTGTTTCCGCGTAATCCGACCGGTCACGTAGCGGCCCTGTTTATCGTGGCCTCGGAAGCACGGAAAATTAATATTTTTCCCCCCCAACTCCGGCTCCCGATTGGTCACGAGTTCGGATCTGATGGCTGGTTGTACGAGAGTAGGTGGCTGGAGCTGATCAATGTTGCCAGGGGTGGATTACAATTTTCTTCTTCTATATACGAGCCTGTTACGGTTTCAGGGTTGTTACGGACCAATTTTGCTTGGATCGGTTCAAATTTCTAGAATTGTAGAAACGTAACCAAAACTGTTTATATAACATTTTATTGAGATATTCCTATTCGACCATGGTTTCGACGAATCAATCGACAGAGTATGGTCCTCAATACATGATGATAATTAAAGAAAGAAGTATTGCTCTAAATAATTTTCTATTTTAATAGGACACAGCCGAATATAATAATCAAAACTGAATAGAATATTTTCCTTAAAAACGACGCATCAATCAATAAAAAATAGTCCTCAATAAATTATCAGAATTAAAGAAAGAAATATTCCCCCAAATAATCGTCTATTTTAATAGGATACAGCCGAATATCCGAATTTAAACTTATCCACGTCTCTCGAATCAATCGAAGAAAAGTATTCGCCCCCATCCTAAGAAGCCGACGTTGAGCTATCGCAGGACAACGACGTGCCAGGCACGAATTTCTCGGCCACTTTGTCCTTCGAGCGACGGCATGCGCCAATGCAGTCGCGAATTTCAAGCTGCTCACCCCCCACCCCCCCTCGCCATTCTCAACCCCTTCCCTAACCTCCCCCATCCCTTCGTGGCGCAACGGAAATGGAAGGACAGCGGGACGGCGAAACAGGGCGCTCTTCCGCGAATCAGGAAGAGTGGCGAACAAAAAAGAGTGGAGAAAATGGCAAAAAAAAAAAGAAGAGAGAATTCGCAGCAAAAATGTCGCGCGGCCCAAATATTTCCGTGCGACCGATTTATTATATTGCCGTTATCCGAAACGTTCCGCCGGCGCGGCCGATAAATTTCCCTTGCGCGAGGGGGTCGTGCGGGGGTTGCTTTTTCGGCGTCGGGAGGCGGGGGGCGGGGTGCGAAAGAGGGAGAAAAAGCGAACGGACTTCTGGCGGCGAACTGTCGGGGGGCTAAATCGCGTTAATCGAATGTATCGCTTCGATTTACGAGATTAGTTTGCCCGCCGGACGTCGATTAGTCTTCTTCCCCCGACCGGCTCCTTCACCCTCCCAACCCCTTTCGGGCGATCGTAATGTATAAATCTGCCGGCTGTTCTGTAAAGTGCGCGAACGCACTGGCCCGCCAAAAGCATTTTATCGAGGGCGTGCGACATCATAAGAGCGAATATCTTTTCAGTTCGAATGATTTGACTGCAGCAAAAACGAAAACTTTTTAAAATCGAAAATTTTCTACATTGTACGTTACTACAATAATATATCAAGAATAAAAAACACTGTTGCGTTTGGTATTATTGTCGTAACGTACCACAATGTCGAGAAACGAGAATTTTATGCCTTTAACTTTATTACAGTAACGTACCGAATACAAAAAATTGCAACTTTTTTTCTGCCACGCATTGAACATACCGGAACGCGAAATCGCGTTCGCGGATGCGAAAGGGTGAGTTCGGCGTTTCGGAATCGATGGAAGAAAAGGTTGGGTGAGAGAGAGGGTTGGTGGAGGGTGGTGGAGGGTGGTGGAGGGTGGTTGGTCCAGAAGCGGTAATGCTCACTTGAAGTTTGATTACGCGGACGGTACGAGCGGGCAGTCCAAACAATTGGGGCGGGCGACGCGGCTTTAATGAAATCCTTTTGTCGTCCAGCCACGCGTCGCAGCCCGCTTTTTGGCACCAAGCGTCACCCGAATTTCCGGGGGACAGCGCACGTCTGACCCCTCATTGTTCCTGGGGGGCCCATTGATTTACTTCCCCCAAACTCGAACGGCGCTGCTTCGAACTTGTATTCGACCGACGAGTCTCGCGATAAGCGAAACCATTTTCCGACCCCAAAATTAGTAGAAAAAGTAGAAAATTGGTATGAGTTAAAGATTGGCATCTGAAAGATGCAAGGGACTTTTAAGCGAATTTATTACTGAACAATAGTTGTCATTCGGTGGAAATATTTTTGTTCATAGACTTCGATGAGTTTGAATGGAAAGATCTGTTATGTGGATCATTTATTTCGAATGTGATTTAAGTTTAGATTACAACAAAAGTTAAATATCACATAAATAAAATTTTACACTACATTAATCATAAATTACATGATATCTCATTTTTTTTATATATGAACCTACATCACTTTTAAAATAAACGGTCCATATATTCATAATTTTGTATAGAGTCATTTTCAAATTTGTCACAAAGAATGAAATACGACTTGATCACACAAGAATCCAGACTCGCCTCATTGAAACGACGCGCATCTCCTGCCAAGGGCCGCTCATAATTTGCAAGTTCATCAGCGCCGAAACAGGATAACGTGCCTTGCCGGCCGACGCACTTTTATACTTCGGCCCCTGGCACGAAAGGAGAGCCGATAATTACTAGAGCCGGCCCGACTCCCGACACAGGATAATTTCGAGCGAACGAACGAAGAAACTGGAGCTCCCGACGAGCTCATAATTTTCGTCTGCGCGCGCGCGTATCTTCAAACGACTCGCGCGCCTTCGAAACCGAGCGAAACCTTTTCCGGTTTCCAGGACGCGATGCGCGCGCAGTCTGCACCCCCCTTCTTCCGCCGAGAGGCCGAGCAAAGGCGTCGCCATTAAGCGCATTAATTTTTTTACCCCGACCCTAACGAGCTTACCCGCTTTGCCTTTATATCGAGAATGAAATTTCGTGCGCATTATGGTAACGAGCGAAATTAATGAAGAGCCACTCGCGGGGTGGGGGTGAGGGGAAGGGTTAGGTGAGAAGAGGAAGCAAAAGATCTGGCGGGGCAAAAATTCTTGACGTTTCGGACAGGATTCGTGCTATGATAGAGGATTAAAAATGTCGGCCTCCGCTAATGGCTGGCCACGCGTCTTCTTCAACTTTCCCGGTATTTAGCAGAAATTACGTGTCAGCCCGATAATTGACGTGTTCCTCCCCATTTGAGTACCTCGCCAGACGGCGCCACTGTCCATCCTTTCCTTTGTCTCTGTCCTTCTCCAGCTTCAGTTCCTGCGCTCCGTTTCTCTTCTCTGCCTTTTATCTCGATTCGAAACGTTCCGTCTCTCTCTTTCCAATCTCTTTCAACCTCTTTCAACCTCTTTCAACCTCTTTCAACGTTCAGCCCTCGATGCCAGGCTTCGGCGATAACGAGCGACATTAAAGAGTAACTAACGCCACGGACGATACAATCGCGGGCGTATAACGAACGACAGCCGCGGAAAAGTCGCTCAATCATCGTCGCTGCCCGGACTGTCCGGGGAAAATTGGGAAAAATGTGCTCGCCAATGAGAATCGCGGGACGGCCGGGATAAGGATGGGAAGTGGGCTCGATAACGAATATGCGCGGCCGGAAACGGATGAGGCTTAAAAAAAATTGATGCACAATGCCTGCCCGCAGCGAAGGCGCCCGACAATTATGGTATGTGTCCGTGAATGCGTGTGTGGCTGTGTGCGCGTTCCTGAGTCGGCGTCTCGGCCGTGTGTCAATTAATATTCGGCGGGCGGATTGGATAAAGTTTGAATTTTTCAGGATTTGGAGGGAGTGATCATTATCTGCTTGGATTGATGAGTATCTGTATACCTATATGTGATTTCAATATTAATGGTAATTTTTAATATAGAAATACAGAACGTTTCTTTGAAGAAAAATCCTGATTAGTTATATGCGATAAATTCGTTACGTCAAACATAGTAGTCGATATTCGTGTTGAATGTTCGATGTTAAAAGAGTGTTCGAGAGAGCGGTTAAAATTGTCATCCTTGCCGAGGGGAAGTGTCGCGAGAAAGTAGAACATACGTTCGGTCAGGTATCGGATTCCAATTATGATAAATAGAGTGCTCACTTTGGTCAACTTGTCGGACGTTCTTTCACGGTCGTTTCCGGCGGCTTTCCGCCGCTCGCCTACCTGTCATTTCAGGGAATGAACTCGCGAGGAGCCACTTTTCGAACGGCCAACCCCATATGACGTACGCTCTCGTATTTTACCTTAATGCGGCTCTCCCTGTTAAGTCCCTGTCGTTCAAAGTTCATGAATCTTCGGGACTAACGATTTTCCCTCTAGTAGCTGCGAATCGTTCAAATCCTTTAAAATCCTACATTTTTAAATCTCAATGAGAACATATTATATTACATAATCATTTATGGCTGTGACATTTATACTCTGAGCGGAATACGCAGTGTTGCGAGTCCTCAGTAGTACAAGTCAATAATTATTCAGACCTTATATTCACAGAGTACTGAACAAAAGTATACTCACCGTTGTATTTACTAAAATAAGATTTGTACTATTTGCAAATCCTCGTGATATCTCTATATTAAGAGTGGCAAAATAAACTTACGTTGAAGATATGAAAGATGACGTAAGATGATGGAAGGCGAGGGAAACGTCGAGGTAGAGATCAAAGAGGAAATCCCAGCGGTCAGCTCTCGCAAACTCTCATTCCGCTGAACTCGGACAGCCGCGATTACGGACGTCATAACGTTTATCCAGCCCGACGTCCTGTTGCACTCCTCCCGGCAGCCTCTCGGCAGGCTCTCGGCAGGCTCTCGGCAGGCGCACAGGGCAGCCACACAGACGGCGTAAATTCCCATTGTCGGAGAGCAAGTATCGTGGCGGCGAGTCCTCCCTCGAAAAAGAAAGCTCCCTGGGGGCAGGAGGGGGGCGAGGGGGGGACAGGCTCCGGCCCGCTGCGAGGACGTAAATTCTAACAAAATTTATGGTACTTTCTGACGTTACGCCCAACGCGCCAAGGACGAGCTCGAAGTAGCGTGTCGCCGGGAAAGGACGAAGGACGAAGTACTCCAGCTCGGAGACTCCCGGTTGTTAAGGATCCGCCGGACTACTGAAGCTGGACTCATTTATTTATTTGAAGACTGGCGAGGAGATGTTAAGATTGAGTAAAGTACGATTTTTGGTAGGATGACGTTTGAATGGGCGTAGATTGATATCGCAATTGAATCATATTTAATATTTTGCTTTCTGTCAAGGAATTATAACTCCCATTAACCAAAGGTAATATCGTCAGTTCACTCTCCTAAGAAGAAAAATTACATTCTCATGTGTGCAAAATAATTTCAGCAATATACTAAAAATGAAATGTGGCAACTTTTTAATTTTGAAATTTACACAAACTCAGAGTTAAAATAAATGGCTCACTACTTCGCTTCCTCAGCTGTCCTTCCTTCCCATGTAACGTACGGTTCCCTGCAAAGTATATAAAAAAAAAGTGGCAAGGGCAAGGGCGCCGTTTGATAAACGATAGAAACTGTATCCGCCAATCAGTCGCCGTGGTCTGGTCGAGCTTTCGGCCGGTCGGTAGCGTGCAATTTAATGTCCTCGACGCTTGTAAGGCCCTAATGCCGCCGCGACGGCTAATATGTCACTGTCAAAGACGATCGATAAGTAAATGGGCGAGAGAACGAGTAATTAAGAGGTAGAGATACGATCGTCTGCCTTTAAGCAGGCGCATGCGCGGCACGCGACCCCTTTCTCGACACGCCGGCCAACCCCTTGTTTCCCATTATTGCACGCTATTAGCCTATCTCGCAACTTTTTTTCCACCGGAAGCCGAGGCAAACTTTGCGTTTGCGGTCGAAGGTTAGCCGGGAAAAGCTCGCCTTCCGCGGCCGGAAGAGTAAATAATGCAAATGATGCGTAAAAGGTGGATATCAGAAGGCCGGATGCGAGGGGAAAAATTGCGGAAGATGGAGGGAGAGTGGAAAGAAAAGTGAGGAGTGCAGGAAGCAATTTAAATTTACCTTCGATGTTGAAATTCGGTCAATTTTTTCGTTTAAACGAACTTTCGAGCTTGAACCGGATCGGTTTGCGGTTTGTTGAGATTGCGGTTCAATTCTTCTTTTTCAAAGTCCCTTATCCCGTTATGTATGAATGTACAGTATTATTTCGTACGTACATCGACTGAATCTACAAGCCGCTCGCACGTTTAATTTTTGTCTCGTTTTGCCTTCGTCCCTTTACCGTACACCGGAAGTCTGTAAGCGCAAAGTTCTCCTGTCGGTAAGAGTACATTTTTACAAAATTAACATACTCGAAAGCGTGGCCGCCGATAGTCCGAGCGAGCGGCCAAAAAAAAGTAAACCGCCCGAAAACGAGGGAACTTTGGCGAAAGAAAGGACCGCAGAGCCGTGGATAAAAAATAGAAGCGGCTCTCTGAGCGGAAAGGGTGGAAGGACCGACTCAAAGACCTGCGTAAAATGTAAATGTCCCCGACAAAGCCGTCGAACAAGCAGGCTGGCCTCACTCTTCCTCTGCTTTTTTTCTTCATCCACCGACGCCGCGACCAGACTCCGTGGCTTTCAGTTCCGCCACTCACCCCTCTTTCGCCCCTTTCCAGCCCTCTCGCCCCTTCTCACCCCCTTTCCGCCCCTCACGGTGTGTCGTGGCCGCAGTTGTCGGGCCGTAAGTCATTGTCGCGAACGCAAACGCGGATAGCGGGCACTGACCGGTAATCAAACACTCGAAAATTGCACGGGACCGGTCACAATGCGAGCACGCTCGACGCACCTGCGTTTCCTACGATTCCTACTTCCGATCCTCCTTTTTCCCGTCTGGACTCACCGGCGACCGTACTTTCCCATCCGCAAAACAATCCTCTCACGTTTTAGATTTTTCGATTTACGGCTTAATTGTTCGTATTGGGAAATATTGTTGAAAACTTTCGGAACAAAAGTTGTCCGATATGAGAAGTAAAACTTAGGCAATTCATTTTAATTTTATGCAGAATACATATAGAATTCACACGTTCTAACGCTGAATGTAATTTGACATTTTGGTTAAACTGCGAATATTTGTCATTCTTTTACCGACAGATTTCTAGTTATAACGGTGATTAAATTTACTACGGGCAAATGCAAATGTTATGACGATATGGTAAATTCAAGAGTAAGGTAATTCAGCCAAAGAATCGTACCAGACAATATTTCTCCGTAAAAGGACAATTTCGCCAGATATTTTCCCTTAAAACCTTCCACACTTACAGTTCTGCTTCCTTTCAACTTCCATAATTGTAGCCGCGTTTTCGCTCGCTCTCTTAAAATTTCGAACCTCTCCCGCTGTAATGATTTCCTGCGCTCCCCCGATCATATCCGCGAAATAAAGCGAACTCCGCGAATTAAAGCGAAATAAAGAGCCAAGGCCATCAAGGATCGTCGCCATCTGCAATCACTGAGACAATTGCCAGTTAACCTTCGCTTCAAACGCTATATAGCGGTCGTTGAACTCCTTGCACACTTGGATATACGAGCAGTTTATCGACCAATTCGGTAAACTCCAAGAAACAAAGAGTACAGAAAAGTTATGAAGTATTGCATTCAATGTTTTAAAGTTACCGTGCTTTGCATAAATATACAAAATTAAATAAACGACTAGCAATAGAAAATATCCTGCTCGCAGTCTGCCTTTTAAATTGCGCTCGCGAGGTCGTTAAGCAAGGCGAAATGGCGGTTGTAAGCACTGTAATAATGCGAGCCAGACAATTTTCGCAGGCGAACGTTCGTTATCAACGTGAAGGGTTACTGCCCTTTTGCGCGGGACTTAGTTCTCAAGTTGTCGATTATTACTCCCTTCGTTCGAGTCCTGAGAAGGTTTAGACTGGCAAAAGTTTGAGTTTCTGACTATAGCGAGAGTTCTCGGTTGATCGTAGTTGACGGTAGCAATACTTTGGCGAACAAAAGAATTATTTATGCAAGGAATATGTTTTTTTTTTACATATAGTTCTATCTCATTGATTATAATATAAGACGTAATAATTGCCATTGAAACACAATGATTTCATTGAAAATATCAAGATATTGTATTATATTATATAAACCATATACTATTTGTATGCTGGCACTGATAGATAAGTGAGGAAAATTTGAAGTAGCGCTCTTAAAGGCTGTAGAATGAGTATTGGGGACTTCAATTACTATAATGTAATTTGTAGAATATTGAATACAGTACCTGATTGTAATCAGAACTATATGTAATTATGATAACACATATAAGTATATACATATAACTTGGTTCGCAACTAATTATTAATGATCCTGTCATTAATGTCATGTCAGCTAGTTATCAGTTTATGACACTGTCTATAATTACGGAATATAAACAGCTGCATGTCGTCTGTATTATAATTACATCGAAATATAATATCACGAATTACCAAAATTACATTAATCAACGTTTCACCAGCAACGCCATCCGAAAAACTGAACTCACCCTTTGGAAACAACCGTAAATGACAAGCTACGTTCCACAGGCCGTCAGGGCAAAAACCTCACCCCTCACACCGGAAATTCTGCCAAACGCCGGACCTCGGTGCCAAAAAGCGCCACCTTCGAACCGTCATGCGGAAATTTGCCCGTCATCATCAACGTACACGCTTATTTACCCGCCGAGGCCGAATTAATTTTCGCCCCCGGCAGGCAGGGGAAGAAAAATGCGAAAAAAAAAATGGCGGTCGTAGGTTGGGAGCCATGATAGAACGTTAAACGCTTTCAGTCTCCATTCGGTAGAACATCGAATCTGGCCGATAGAACAAACAATTCCATTCCCTCCCTGCCCTCCCATGTCCTGTCTCACTCTCTCTCACTCTCCCACTCTAATCTATCCGTCGACGATTCTTCCTTTCTCAGTCGCACACTCGTCGGCCAATGATTCGACGCAAATTTAGCCATCCGCATGCACGTCCAAGAAAGTCTCTGCAGTTCAAACGCGAGCCAAAGGGAAATGCAAACACGCCGAACTGCGCCCCCTCTCCCACCACCACCCCCTACCAACCTTCTCGGCCACCCCCGTGCTATTTGCGTGAGGCTAAATTGAATTGCCGAGCGAAACGGCCGACTGGCTGATCGTTCGACGGGGAAGGAGAGTGGCTGAACTTTCGGTGGGAGAGAGAGAGGGAAAAAAGTGGAATAGTTGGATCTGCATATTAAAAGAATAGGAGGTCGGTCGCGGGAAGGGGAGGGAGGGAGGAAAAGTGAGGACATGCAGTGCTCTGTAATAGCTGCTGCTGTTGGAGAAGATAATTTTATGTCGGGAGGTATTCGATTGGGTGCGGCAGAAATCTCTGATGTCTGATAGGTTAAACGTTTCTTTGTTCGAGGTTTGGTTGGGTTTCCGCAATTGGCGCAGATGATTTGGGAGCAGAATAAAAGACTAGGCAACTGTAAAGAGACAAGTGTAGCAATACTCTAAGAGTTGAGTGGCAATTAATTGGAAATCGATGTTCTTTCGATGCGTGTAGACTGTTTCCAAATTCTGATTTTAACGTTTAGAATTATACAAAGCTGAAAACTTCATTTTCTATACTTATCAAATTTGAACTACTAATAAATTTGCCATTACTTCAGTATTCTGTTGTCAGAACTATAATCTCTTTTTATTATAAATCTAAAATTGAGGGTAAATCGCTCAAATTTTATTAAAAATTTCAACCATTCAAACACTTAACAAACTACCAGTACCTACGAACAAATACATACACAACCTCTGACGGCAATATTAAAAATAATTGTTCGCAATATCTTCAAAGTTGAAAAACATGGAAAATAATTAAAAAACCATAATCCCGTACCTCACTCGCCCACATCCTCTCAGCATCCACCCCCAATCCCGGCAACAATCCCAACTCAATATTTACAAAACGCGCGACAAATTCCGGGGCGGGCAATCGTTGAAGCGAGCTGAAATGAGAAGCGTTTCCCGGAATCGGGTTAATCCCGGCCCCGGCATTCAGTTCACTTTTATCATCCGTCGCCCGGAATCGTCCCAGAAGTTGCACAACGACGAACCTGAGGACAGACGTACACCGAGTTAGGTAGGGAAAAAGTATGAAGGAAAAGGTAGGGAGGAAAGTTGAAAGAGGGACGGAGTGGGAAGGGCTGGTAATAGGGGTGGAAGGGGAGTCTGGGGGGGTGAGAATCCTGCGAATTCTTGGTCCTTCTCGCGAGTAAGGAATTAAGGAGTCGCGAAAGGAGCGATGAAAGGTCGTCTCGATTCCGAATTACATTTGGCGAGGAGCGAGCGAAATGTAATTCGGCCGCGAGTGGAGGCGGATTTGTCGAGGGCTCCGTCGGAAGGATGGATTTGCTCGATCGAGATTTCCCTTCCAGGGCCGCACGCCTCCGCCCTCAATCCCCACCCCCAAGCTACCCCCCTCAAACCCCTCACTTGGACAGAACTCTCTTCTAACGCTCAATCGTCCGCCTGATGATGGCATTTCAACGTCATAGCGACATTTTCTGTTCTCGCGAGAATCGAGGACGAGACTTGCAAACTCGAAATGCTGCGGGTTTCGAAAGTTTCGATTTCGCGCTGCTTGCAAAATTGTTCTCCGTTTTGCAGGAGGGAGAATTTTAATTCTTCGGGGGCGCGGATTGACGAGCGAGATATGTTTGCTGAGAACCTATTAAATTTCCGTGAGTCAGAATACAACTTCATATACGTTAATATTTGGACTTTGTTATACATTCAAAATATTAGGATAACAAGTCTATTATATTATGTAATAATTTGTCATCAATGATTCTAGATTGTATTCAAAGGAAATTTTGACGTTACATCATTATACTTTTCAGTCTGAAAAAATGGACGGTTGTTCACATTACTCTGTTTAATGTGCGACATCGGAAACTGAAATTTCAGTCAATTACGTAGATGTAGACAGTGTTGAAACTAGCTGAAACAACGAGACATCGGGTTTGGCTGGTTAGCACGCCACAAAGGAGAGCGTAACGTGTCACAAGACGCGAGCAAACTCAGCCAAGACGGATCCGGTTACATCCCGTTCGATCTAAGACGCTTGAGCAGACACCAAGCCGAAATCTAATTATTAAAGCGAAACAATCGCTTCGTTGCCGACGCACTCCTCGCTAATAATTAATTAATAACGAGACCAGACCAAACCCATGGAAAATATTATTCTGATAATGCAACCCTGATAGTACATATCGTAAATGTAAATTTCAAAATGTTACAGATTTGAAGTGTGAATCTTAATCCTTAAAGTTGCACACCTAATGTGAACGAAGAGTAGGGACTGGGTTAGTCTGTTCATTGGTAATCTTCTGTATCTGCAATGTAATATTTTATTAAATGGACTACTAGTTCAGATAATATTGTTTACTATAATAACTATCGCGGTCATGAAAATAAATTTCAACAGTCCATTTAATTAGTGGCCCGAACCGGAGTAGACTCGTGCATATTGGCTTTATAGAGGCAGACGTTTCTGAAATTCAACTACGAAGAAACTGATGTATTAAAGTAAGCGTTAAGATAATGATACATTCCGTTATATTCTCGCATGTTTCAGAAAGTGGTAGTGAAGGAATCTATCGAGTAAACGGCAATATGAAATATTTATGTCATAAACAATCAGATTTAACTACGAACTCTGATTGAAGCATTCGTAACATTATCATATAAAGAAATTCCGTTATCCCACTAAATTTATATCCGACCCGAATCAGATCTTACGCTGGCCTGCATTATACAGATCCAGCATTGGGAAAGAGGAGCTCCTCTAGAAACTGCACCCCTAAAATTCGTCGACCGGCGAGCAAGGTTGGCCCCGCGCAATAAAGAGAGTCCGTTATAAGCGGAACTCTGGCCGATACTCGACAATCTCGAGTGCCTGTTTGAATTCCGGTATCGGCCCTGTAATTCAGAAGGGCCCACCCCCTACTGCCACCCCCATGGTCCGCCTTATCGGCGCTAGCCGGCTACTTCGATCTTTACGACTCGGATTTCGCCGATACCGACGGCGCACACTTTTAAATCCGAAAGCTTCTCTTCCTAGCACGTTCCGACGATCGATTCTCGAAGCTCGATTCTCGAACCTCGACCGGAAACGCCGAGGACTACGTCGATATTGCACCTGGCTGGCCCAACAATTTTCGAGCGGATCGGATGGCTTCGAGGTGAGAAAATTCGATTTTGAGATTGGTTACAGTGTTCTCCGAGGCTTTTTGGGGCTGGTAGAGAAATTGTAATAGTGGATTTTACTGAATTTTGCAGTTGAGAAGCGATTTTAGTAACGTCATTAGAACATTTTTTTTTGTACTTCATACTCTGGATCAAACCGATTATTTTATCGATGTGGTGTTGGGTATAGCCTATGTAGAATACAAATATAACCAGGAATCTTGACAAACATTCAAGTCTTCGAAATATGAATAATTATCTTGAAATACTTCCATCCATACAGATAACCGCATAAATCCAAACGAAAGGTGTGTCAATCTACGAAAGTCGCACTCCCGACCGTCACATCTCTTGAACCCCCATAAAATAAAAACAGTCACCTGGAGCGCACCATACATATTCCGTCTCAAATTTCCGTTGCTGACCCACCGGAAGTGTCGAGAATTCTCGACTTGGCTTTCCAGCGTGTTCGCGCCGGTTGCCATTTTATTCGTAGACATCTCACGAAACGTGCTCGGAAGCGAAGGAGGGTGGCCGGAGGGGTTGACGCGAATTCGTCGGCAAGGGGGTGGCCGACGTTCGACGGTGCGGAATTAATGCTTAACGGCGGAACGATGGGAAAGTTATGGCGGCGGAGGACGAGTTTCGCGAAATTTATGTAGACGCTCGTTGTCGGAGTAATTGGAGGCTGTTGGGCAAAGAAACGAGGCGGGAACGATAGACGAGAGCAATCGACTGTTTCCCGATCCGACGCGCCGCCAAATTTCCCGGCGCGCCGAGTTTCGTGCCAACTTCCGCCGGCGCGAAGAGTTCCGGCAATGAGTGGCAACTGGCAAGAGAGACTGTTTTTCGCGAATTAGCGAGCTTGCGAGAGTTCGCGGTTCGCGATTGGGTACCGTGCTTCATTTTATGGCCGGAATCTTGCGACTAGGGGGGTCTGTAAGCGAATTTGTCATTTGATGTCGTATGCGTGACGTTTGCTGTTTGATAGAACCTCTAATTGAGAGAAAATGTATACTCGGAATTCGTAATGATGTAATGTGACTGTAATGATTGATGTAATGAATGTGGATTTGGTATTCTTATGCGATGCGCTTATTTTGTGCCACTGATTATACGAATGGCAGCTGATGATTTAGTGAATGTTCAGCTCTGGAGCATATTGAAGGTTATTAATGAACATGGACTGTGGCTTTAAAAGAAATTTGTGTGTTCGATGTGGCAAGCGGAATTATATATTAACTATGTCGGGTAGTGATGTTGGTTGCCTACTGTGGACTATTGCGTGAGTAAATCAATTTAAAATGCTCAAAGGCCAAAACTTTCGGGAATAAGCCCGCAAATGGGACGAACAAACAATACAAAATTGACACTTTGCTGGGTGTACGGTAGGCAGACTTATGGGCACAAAAAATGAGGAACCAAAAACATACAAGAAAACCGCAACCAGACTCCATTATGTGGTCTAAGTCCAGAGATATGACCAGAAATCCGACAAAAACCAGAGAAAAACCGCGAAAATTGGGAGATTTTCCGGTCTACGTTTCCCACAAACTCAATTACATCAGTTATTCGTTAGATGGCTAGTAAAAGGTTATAAAAGAGTAACAAAAATCTAAACCACAGCATTCTAAGTTCAACACTTTCACAAGCATGTTCATTAATGTGCACAGAGACGAGGAAAGATTTGAACTTAACAAACACCTTCCATAAATTCTCTTGACAAAGCGACCCGAAACATCGCCGCAAAGATGTGAAGCGCAAGGTGGGCGCCTCTCGCCGTCAATTACCGGCTTGCCACTCGCGAAGCGTGAAACTCAGATGGCGAGGCCGCGACACCCTCCTAAAATCCGAAATCATAACCGCCCCATAAGCGCAATAATTAACCCAGGAGCCTCAAGTACGAAATCAAAGGGTGCCGGGCCGAAAACGACTGCTACGCCGACAGAGACATAAAGCGACATAATAAACGTCCGTAAAATCCGCGCGCGGACACCGAATGCGTACGCCAGGGTGCGAGAAGAGGTAGGGGGGTGAGGGTGGCGGGAGGGATGGTTAACGTTCGCGAGAGCGAAACGTTTGCCAGTTGTAAAGTTTTGAAGTGGTTTTAAGCGCGGCGCCTCGCACGAAATTTGCAGTACGCGCGACATTGTAAAATGCATTTCGGCTTTTGGAGGGCCCGGATAAAGGGCGCGAAATGGCGCGGGGGGTGTGTGGCGGGGGTGGAAGGGTCGGTCAGGCTCAGAGGTATATTTATGCAATTGTCCAGCTGCGCCGACAGCGCTCGCGAGAGCGTTGGCCAAACGGCGTCAAATGCATTACGATGCCGTAAACGTAAATCCGGACGGTGGGTGATTGTCGTTTCTCTGTAATGGCAAATCTGCCGATTCCGGCATGGAATCTGCGTTGCGGCGGTTAATCGCCGATCGGCAGGCTGCCTCGAATGTTCTTCCATTTTTAGCGAGCGTGTTCTTCGAAGCGGCCGCTCACGAGAATGTTTCGTTTTTTCACTCTGAAGCAAAGTGGACTGGCAATTATTTCTCACGTTGCGTTCTGGGTGCATAATGTTATTTGGCACACAAGTCTATTTTCGAACCTTTTCATTCGTAATTATGCGCAATTAAAGTACTATTAATCTATGGCAGTATCATTCTCTTTATGAAATCTACCAATATTGGTCTTAAATCAGTGTTACTAGGATTATTCATTAATTAGAGACTTAATAGGACAGTTGTTATTTGGATGGTGGATAAGAAAATGTTTTGCCTTTAGATTTAATTCTACCAGTACAATTCTCTTATTGTACTATCGCTGAACATAATCTGAATATAAACTCCACGTGAGTACATATCACACACCACCGTATTAAAATGTAATACTTTTAATAAACGATCAATTCGACAGATTCAGCCTACCAAATAACAAAATACTTTCCAACCAGAGGCCCGCGGCACGTCACGATCGAGTCGTTACGCCGACAGCACTGTTAATTCCTGCTTAACAAGTTCCGGCCCGTCAGAAGTTCCTAATGACACTCGCGTGCCGAAAATCCGCTTCCCATACAATTTTTCCGCCGACTCGAGGCGTCTCGAATTTTCCTCCCGTCCGAGGAAGAATGACAGCCGGATGCCGACGATAAATCCGGCACAATTTCCGGGACGTGATTCGTAATAGAGAAATAGAGCTCGCACGCCGCCGGAATGAATTCGGTAAGGGGTCCTGTAGGTATGACGGTCTCTGCGAGTGGAAAGTCGTTGGTCCTGGAGGGAGAGAAAGGGGAGGAAAGGCAGGAGGGTTGATAGAGAGAGTCAGAGAGCAGGACGAAGGAGGACAGTGGAGGGAAATGGATGTAATCCTGGCGGTTCGACGCGATACCGGTCGTAAATCACGCATCACCGCTGATTGGTCTTAATTTCGTTGGTCTACGTGGCCCGAAACTCAACCGGCGCGTGACGGAGTCTCGGCAAGCAGTTATGTCAAGGTCCTGTCAAGGTCCTGTCAAATCAGCCGGGGCTTAGCGGCTGATAAAAGCCGATGCCGAAGCTTCCGCGTCTGCGATTGGACGTTATATCGCTCGGCTACGTGCATTGTTTTCGCCGCTTTCCGAACGATGCCACTTTTAGACGGCTCCAAATTGCTTGGGTGGCTTCCATTTTTCTCCATTTTCTATGGCGGGAGTGGAAAATATTTGCAGCTTGAGGGATTAAATTCCGACTTGTTTCGTTTTGTCTGCTCTGTCATGCGATAGTTGTATGGCGTGTGCGTTGGTATATTACAAGTTGTCATAAATGATTGTTAATTTGATTATTACAGTATTGCAATTGGAATTTGTAGATATCGTTACGCGTCCTGTTTATTTATATTACTTTTGTTACGCAATCTGCTTTGTGTGTTGAATAATTTGTCGCGCCTACCGGTAAAATCATCAATCATGTATAATGTGTTCGAATGTAATTAGGTTACATGTACATAGGCATAATAATAATATAATATGTATTAAATCGAAGATCAAATACTCAATCGCTTCAATTAGGGATGACGATGGGAACCATAATTATATATAATGTGCAATGTAACAATAGAGAATATTCCAATTCATCATTGCAGTCATATTTGAATAAACGTTATACGTTAGATAACTAGTCTATTTATATTTTGCGATGCAAATATCATGTTTACAAGGTACATATTGATGTAACACACGTTCTGGCAGTCCGTACGTAACTTATTATCAAATCTACCTACGTCTCTTACCAAATTCATATCCCAACCTCTGTAGAACAAATAATCGACTGTTGACCATTGTCCCTAATTACATCGTACGGTAGCGTTACGTCGACTATTTTAGCCCGGGGGTAATCGGTATTAGTTTTGAACGATCCGGGTCGAGTTCCTGTCCAATGAATACGGTGGCCGCGGAATATCCACACTTTTACAGGAGATTACATCCTATGCCCAGGCCGATTCCATACAATTAATTATCATTATCCCGTTCTAGTCCCGGGGTTCGAATCGATAAAGTGATAGCGCACAAAAGCTGAAACGCATAACCTGTAACGTGTAACGCCGCCTATCCGAGCAATTTTAAACGTAATTCCGTTACGCCCGTAAATCCCGCAAGCCCCCGCCGAACGGGGGGCGATAAATCATAATTGGCAAGCGAAAATTCTCGGCGCCGCCTATGGGAAATTGCGGCCGAGCCAATCGGATTCTTCCGCGTCGAACCTTTCGGCCTTTCATTCGCAGAGCCCAGCTCTTCCGCGTGGCAAGTGATTCCTATTAAAGAATCGGTTTCAAGGTATCAACCATTCGCATTGGTCCGATATTACATGCTTCCGCCAAAAATTCGTGTGACCTTAAATAAAGAGACACGAACTACCTATATTTTTGATGTATCGTATTGTTGACTGGTTAGCTGTGTAGCGATTGAATAGTAGGCTTTCACCAGTCTACTTTAGAATATATTTTAAAATATAGTATAGAATAAAGAAATACTTATATTTTGTCTGTATTTAAATTCGAATATAGCGTATGGTATACTCGGACAAATAGTACGTATCATACGTTTACAAAATTCTTTTATCTAGCCGACGAACTTTACCTCAGAGTAGTAAAAATCGATAGGAAACTCTATCGTCGACAATCAGCATGAATGCAAAGCAGCTGGCTCCAGGGAACTGCCATTCTCCACCGGCCAATTACGATCCATCTCCAGGAAGCGTGGCAAGGGTTCGGCAAAGTGTGATTTTCCGTGAAAAATGTATTCAGTTGCGGTGGCGCGCGCGCGCGCGCGCGCCTTTCCGACAGGTAAGGCGTAAAAATTCGGGCGTCCCGCTGCAAATTTCATGAAGCAGCCGTCGCGAATTCGGATCGAAGCTGCATAAGCAAGTGGTCGTTCCGCAAGTCGGAGGGCATTCGTAAAAAAAAATGTCGTATTCCAGTTTTACGAGGCCACTCTATTCCTCCTCTGCTCCCCTCCAGCGCCCTTCAACCCCCCCCCCCCCCACCCCCTCCTACGTTCCCGACTGGCGTAGCACGTTCGACGCTCTCCTAGCTGTCGACACACAACGTTTTAACTTTCGAGAGGTCGCCATTTCGAATGCAGCTTTTCTCCGGCGACGTTTCGGCATCCGGCCGAATATAAAGGAATGAACGCTGTTTGAACGGCCCTTGGCGAATTTGTCAGATACGAGGAGGAGAGGGAGGCTGCCATTGGATGGAATTCGTTCCCACGACGACGAAAGTTCGAAGGTTCCGTCGCGATCATTTTGTCCGTATTTTTATGTTTGTCGGGTAGATGACCCAGATAATAAGCAGTAATATTTTTATATTCAAAGTATATTCTTAAATGATTGTAAATGAGTTTGTTAGTTTCTATGTGAAACCATGAAAGAGGAAGTTGCAAAATAAGTCATAAGATAATGTATTACATTTAGAGTGAAGTGTATAGGTAAATATGCAACAGGAAAAAAATAGGAGAAAAATTCAAGTGCATAAGAAATTGCAGGAGGAAAGACAAAGAACTGAGAATCTGCACGCAATCCCATGCAACGCGTCCTTTCTCTCCCTTTCGGCGGCTCCACGTTACAGTCTCTGTTGATTTAAAGATCATCCTCACCCATCCCCCGCAAGCTGAATTCGAGCGAGAAGTTGAGCATTCGCGGCAGTCGACAGTTCGCAGCCCGACTCAAAACTTGCGCTCTCTATCCTAGTCCAGGTAGCTCCGATGTTTTCATTGTGAAACTTTGATAATTGAGAAGTTGGTAATTTGTCTGTCATAATTTCGCGAGACTACGCTGTAATATCCTTTATGCAGTCGCGCTGGAATCCTAACATGGTCGCAAGGAACGTGATGCCGTGCGGCAGAAACATGTCTGGCAGGAAAGACGCGAATAATAGAAAGGTACACCGACTATCAGTTTTCGTGCCTCTCGACTTCCCTGTTTCTCCCCGACTCCTTCATTCAAGGGACGTCTATTCTGGAAATCCTATTAGACTGTAAAACATCCCACTACACAGTCGCGAGTCTACCGAACTGGATCTCTGCTCAAATTTTGATGCCTAATGAAGTGAGAATTTGTTTTCGAATCGCTTTTACAAAAGCTATTATAAGAGGAGAGTGAAAAGTAATGGATGACAAAACAACGTTTATACAATCTATCCACACAACAGTGTGATTTGTAATAAATATTAAAAAATACGTATCATACGATAATATATACGATCATACGATATATATACGCATTACAGCCTAATTAACTTTCAGATGATATTTATTATTTTCTCATGTTTGTTTCATCAACCCCCGTACGTGAAAAGAAGTTTTGAAAAATACAATCAGCCTTACCAACTTTTCACGTGTGCAATTTGAGCCACCCCTATAATTACCCCCACGCATCCCTAATCCATCTACACCCCCATCTCTCGAGGCGTAAAATCGTCGAGAGAACAAATCAGCCAACAGGAGCCGAAAAAGGTCCGAGAAGGGAGACAGGACGGGAAAAAATGGTGGCGAAAAAGGGGAGCGGAGGGTGATCGGGAGGGGGGGGCGGGGGTAAAAAGAGGATCCTCGTCGAATCACGACGATCACGACGATCTCTGCGATCTTTACGGGAGGTTTGACTCGATCCCCAAACAGAAATTGGAATTCCCGGCACGAGACTGCCGCAAATTAACTGATGTAATTACCGGGAATTTGGGAAAGGGCCGGGAACTAGCCTAGCACAACGTTCACTCTTTTCCTAGCTTTCGAATATCTGCGAATAAATAGGATCGATCGGGGCCGTGGATCGATGGTGTCCACGTTGCTGGATCGTTGAACGATAATTGGACGTCCCTTCATTCGAGTCCGGTCCTCCTCCGGCTGCTCGTCTAATTTTCAACCTCAGTTCCCTTCATTCTTTTTCCGCTCGCACCCCTTTCATTCCATTCGCAAGTTATTTTCCTCCATTTCTTTACCTCACCGTTTCAATTGTTTTTCTGCCATTCCTTCGAAGCTGTTAAACGATCGCAAGCAACAGCAAAATTTGCTAATGACTTTGTTCTGTCTTCATTTTTGGTAGTTAATTTTATTCGTCATAGTTGGAACTCTAGGTCTTTTTTTCTAGCCGTGAACTGTACCAAAACGAGCACTTTTCATTTTTCAAACTTTATACGCTGTCACCGTGAGCCCTCTGATAACTTTCGTTTAATCCCTTACCCAAAGGGTTTTCGCCGATAATCAATCGCATTGGTATACACACAAGTCCCACTTCCTCTCTCAGTGCCTGACCTTTTAATTTTCAACATTCACCTCTTCACCCCTACCCTTTTCACTTCTCCCAACCCTCTACCTTCAAAACGCTTCTACCAATAATAAATCGCCGCCCGTATAAATGCATGAGGAAATGCGAAAACAGGAAAGAACGAGCGAGAATGGAACAGAACGTTGGATCGAAAAGAAGATCTATATACATACAGTGAATGGGAGTGAGAGAGATGGAGTGAGAGGGAGAGGGGGAGTGAGAGAGAGAGAGAGGCAGGGACAGAAATCAAGAGACTCGCAGGCCATTCACGATTTATAAACCGACGATGCGAGTTAACGAAAGCGACTAACAGGGGTTGCTGAGCGCAGGAGGGGTCATCGAATGAATCCTGCTCGCCGCTTCTCTTTCTCTCTCCTCCTCTCCCTTTATCTGTCCCCCTCCACCCCGGTGGGACTGGCCTACGCTCCATTCCGGAAATTGGCTAAAAATCAAACCGAGGCATCGACGGTGAATGAGCACGTCGTTGGCCAGCTTCTAAACGATCTCGACTGCGAATCCACGGTTTAACGTCCGCCAACGAGCGCTCGCGGATCAAGGGGGATGGCGGAGGGGGGAGGGGAGGGGGGGGGGGGTGGAATGTCCGGCTACAAAGGATTTCGGGAGCCGGAAATTCGACAGGACCTCAAATCCGGAGGTCCGAAAATTTTCGGCAGCGCCAGCCGGATGGATCGAGAATCGATGCGTTTGCGCGAGAGATCTCGATTGAAATTTCCTGCCCTGAGTAATGATAGACTGATTCTACTGTACGACTTTCGTTGATCTGCTTTCGAAGAACCGCGATACCTGACGATACTGAAATCAGAGATTTGATGCAAACAGATTCTCCGAGATTAGTTTTGCATTTTTAGACGTTAAGTTAATATGAACTGAATAGAAAATGTGACACAAAAATATTCTCAGCAGCTACGTACATACGTGACCACTACACGCGATTCAAGTAGACCTTCCTCTCATCCCAATAAATCGCTCCTTCCCACTCAACAAGTTAAAAAAAAAAAGTAGTCTCGAGAGTCGGTCGCATCGCGAACACAATTTATAAAATATAATTACCGGCGGCAATGGTCGCCGTCGGCCTAGGACAGAGTCGAGCAACAGCGTGCTACTTAGCTCTAATGCCGGGCGAACACAGCGCGAGCACCGAGAGGGAAGAGGGTGCCGAGGAGGGGTGGTAGGAGAAGGGAAACTTAAGCGGAAACTAAAACTAAGGCGACGAAACGAGGGAAAAGTTGGCGAGCGCGGAAGCGGAAGCTTTAAAAGTCGCCTGCCGGCTCCGTGTGACCGTGGAGAAAAGTCGATACAGCCTCATTAGTGAGTTTCAACCCCCCGGCCCCTGAGCCACCCCTGAGCCACCCCCGAGTCGGCGAGAGCAGCCCCACCCTATCCTGTAACGAACCTCCGCCAATTGGAGAGGTAATCGCGTCTTACTCTTCATGGGAAACTTGGTTACGCGCGGTCGGATGCTCGTAAAAGCGTCGATGCTCGGTGTTTAACAGTTGCACGGGGTCGCGATCTGCCCCGATCGAGATCCGAGACTCGGAGATCGCGATATTTGCCACGGTGTCGATCTCATTTATGTTGGAGGCCTTCCTAGGGAGTCGCAACATCAAACTGGGGAGGTAGATAGTTTTTTCAGCTGTCAGAGAGTGGGGGTGTTCGTTTTCAGGGTCGTGGAGGGGTAGGATTGCTGTTCTGGTTTCAACTTGGAATGCGTAGAGTATTAGTAATGTGTAGAAGTAGTGTAGTGTTAATAGTCGAGCGTAATATCATTAAGGTAATTATTACAGTTCGTAACAAAGACTGTTCATAAAATGTTCCCATTGCAATGCAAGAGGCCATATGAATACCAAGATAGGAACACCACTCCTAGAAAATACTGTGTCAAAATAATTGATATCTTATAATTATCTGAAATACGGCTGCGGCAGGCAACAATTTACAATTTTATTCATCAGCCCATCCAAGTATGCATTTTACATAAACTCCCATCCGACAAGTTGGCCGTGCATGCACTCACCATAATCCTCGTCGTTATATTTTCCGCGACGCGTACGGGGTCGGCCGGCATTAATTTTTATAATTCATGACACTTGACGAAAATGTTCGTAGTTTAAAGCGAAAGTTCGGCTGTCTGGCTCCTTCCCTTGCGGGATGGCAGCGGCAATATTAATGATACGAGCGACTTACTCATTTGAGTGAAAGCGAGGACGGGGGTTGAAAGGGGGTTGTACGGGGGTGGAAGGTGGTGTAGCGGCGTAAAGGTTAAGTTTACCCGCAGGCTCGTTGCCCTTAATTATGCCTGGGCATACACTCGGGAGAGTTTAAGGAGAATTAGGAATAAGTAACGCTCCTTTCAGCGGGCTGTTTCCCAGGATTCTCGAGGAATATTCCTTTTCGCTCAGCTTCCTTAACGGGCTGCGTGTACGTGCGCCACGTGTTTCTTTCTGCGAATTCTCTCCAACTCTCCATGTCTCACGAATCTCCCTTCTTTTCCCTGGATATTACATAAGTCTCTATGGAAACATTTCTTTTCAGGTTTGTTATTTTATATTTACATGGGTCGTGAAACGTCGATTATATCTTAACAAACGACCGTTCTTTCATTGTCAAAATCTTATCAGTTCAATGATATTTAAAAAATTAATATCTTCTCTATTCTGCCTTCCTAATTTATATATATAAAATATTGCCAATTTTTCTTCCAACACAGAAGTACAAATCTTTTGATGCACTTCCCTCTAACGCAAAATATTTGCAACGTCTCAATCCTTAGCCCAACCCCCATATAATTTTCGAGTCACTTTATAGAGCGAAAGAAATGGCCTTCAGTCTTCGTCAGAGAGCCTTAAAGTTCTCAAGACGAGCTTCCGCGCCTTAATTCCATCATTTTTCAAGCAGTTGGTCGAACCAGGCCAGTCGGATCCTACGAATTTCCTTTCGAAGCGAGTTTCGCGGCGGAGACTTAAAGTGAATTTTTACTCTGCGCGGACGATAATCGAAAAGGCGATCCGCTTTCCGAGGAATAGCCGGACTTAACGTACGTCTCGCCACTTTCTTCCCTTCGCTGATCCTGCCCAAGCTAAATCGTTCTCTATTTGCGAAACACTCCCCAGGATCGTTTCGTATCGCGGCAGACTTTGTTTGTCCAGAACTTTCATAAGACATTGATATCGCTAAGCATTATTAAACAAATAAAGAAAGCAAAAGATCATAGCAATATTTATAACCAAGCCGTATGATAAAACCGTGAGTAGACAACGTCTTCCGTGGGTATGAAAACTTCATTAGATGGAGCAGCCTGTAATTTCGCTGCGTGTTGTGACAGTTTCCGATAATCGACTATACATTTCGCGGAATGAAGCGTGCCTGCTCTAGCATCAAAGCTTAATGCACGTTAGCCCGTAACAGCGTCGCGACGCGTTAGCCGGAATCTCGACGCGTGCCTCGTCAGAAAGGGAAGACAGACCTCGGAAGAGCAATTTCCTCGACAACTTCGATCGATCGAATCGATCGCGCGCTTCCGGGAACGGGAAAAAGTACGCGTCCCGTCGCTGTTTCCTACTTTCGACGGCCTTTGCCTACTTTCGTAACGCACAACAGACTGAAGCAGACTAAATCATTGTCTAAATGACTTAGCACCAGAAAGCAGAAAGTACAAATAATAAGGCAATGAGGAAAATGTCCATTATAAAAATATACCAAATTGTTTTGTAAAATTTCCAATCTAAATGTAAGTTTAATTAAAAATATTTGAGACCGTAAAATTGTGTACGTCTAGAATTATAATTGTTATTTTTATAAGGGCATGTACTGTATAATTTGCCTGTGGAAAGTGAAGGATCGATCAACAATTAAACAAAATGCAGAAAACAAAGTTGATCGATTTGGCGAATGAGAGAGTGAAATAAGCGTGGAAGTAGACAACAGTTTCGCGCCCGATCGTACATCTTACGTAATCGCGACAACTTTCTGCCGTTGCTCGACGCTGCAGGATATTGTGTTAGTTATGTTCTTGCCACCGTTTCCCCAGTTTTCAGCTCGTGGCATTCTGCCAGGATGCATTCCGTAGTCCAGGGCTCATTTAGCCAGGGCTGTCACGTTAACGGCATCGGTTCCCGATCGTTTTCGGTGTCTTTATTCTGATTCAGAATAAATATAATCAGGTTCAAAGACAAAAAGCAAGCTGTTTATACTAATGAAGGTGTTTGGTATCATGGTATCATTTTTTAATAATATTCCCAGATGTGATGATTTTTAATTATATAAAACTTGCTGTATTATGCTGATGTAATTGGAACCACCAACTGAAAAGTCAGTCTGTCGAAATTCGAAAAATTGCTGTCGTTTCATTTTCCTCAGTTATTCCCAGAATCTTTATGCTCGTCAAAGTTTTGCTGCAGAGCTCCGAAAAACGGAAGGTTTTCATTTCTCTGTACTTCTGCCTCTTTATGGAACCATAATTAAATCCGACGCGTTGGGCGACAATTCTGGCGTACAGCGAGATGCAAACGATTGGCCAGTGGCTTTTTGCCTTTTGAACTTCGTCAATGATTCAAGCCTCAAAACGACTCCGCGATCATCCCTCGATCGTCCCTCGATCCTTTGATCGGGCCGTTGCATCCGAAATGCGATTATCGCGCCGGCAGTAATTACACCTCGTGATTTTCGGTTATATTCTTCGTAAGGTTTGCGAAACGAAGTGAGAGGAAGCGTTTGGCAAGGGCAGAGACCCGGAAATAATTGAATCTGACCCCTTTTTGTAATCTGTCTGGTGAACCTTGGTTGACGGAAGCTGGAATTTTGAGGGAACCTTTCCGTTCCCAATGAATGTCATGTGTAGCGTACTGAATTGACTCAAACGTGAAATGGCAATATTTTCCTTTGGTCGCTTAAGTATTCAATATGAATTTTCCAACAATATTCGCTGGAATTTGTGGTTACTGCAAGTACCGAGTTAATAGACAAAGTAAACTGTACCTATTAAGTACATCTAATTCATAATTTTTTGTCTTACGAATACTTAGAACATCTTCTAAAATTCGTATCACTGAATAAATCTTATAACCAAATATGTAAGCAAGTTCATACTTAAGGTGTATGCGTCGAGAGGGATATTAATCGGCTTACTGTAGAGTGACAAATTCAAGAAAATATGAGGAGAGGAGGACGTAAAATGACACGTGACGTATCTCAGTGCCAAGTTAGAAATTGTGGCCTTTCAGCGGAGGATCCATGAGATATTTACCGAGGCTGGCGTCGAAATTTATATTTCGTACGAGTCGAGGTCGGTCGGCAGGGAAAGCTTCCTGTTAGAAGGGGGAGAAAGTATAAATCCTCGGAGCCTCGAGGCACCCTCGAACTTTGCTAATTCCTCCCCTGCGACAGTGTCCTTTCGCGTCCTTAAAGGATGCCAAAGGGAGGGTCGAACCCCGAAATTTGTGTCTCACCGAAATCGAAGGCAAGTGTTTCGATCTCCGAAAAGGTCGTCGAGGGCAAATATTTTCTAACGTTCTATATTATCCTATAACATTTTCATACCGTATGTCTTGATTTCTGAAAATGTTAGTACGAAAAATATATTAAGCTCGACTTTCTGATTTCCTTCGTAGACATTTACTGACTTTTCTGACATTACTGACAGTTTCTAGAAATATCGAGCTGCGATATAAAAGTTTCGATATTCTTTTTATTTCTTCTACACTTTGTAACTAAAGTATTTATTTTTACTGTAAACTGTCATACTGTAACCTGTACCGAACTAGACCCGAGCACAATTTCCCTTTATCAGGCAATCAGCGAAAAAATTACTTGGAAATTTCCAGCGAGTCCACTGCCGTCCTACCCTTATTTCTTAACAAAAGTGTTCAACGTTATCAGTTGTTAACTTTCGAGCGAAAATTCAGCTTCTCCAAACTTACGACCCGGCGGTATATGTTAACAGGAATAAAAACGTACGAAATTACACGGTTCACTTTACAGCCATACTCCGTCTGAACCGCCACCCCTACTCTCTGCCCCGCCCCTCCCAGACCCCCTCCGGCCGTTTCAACTTTTTAGAATGCAAACTTTACGGTGGGGCAGGAAACTGAATTGTCGCGTAATTTATCGTTGACTCGACGTTCGCCATCCTCGGGAAACGGCGAAACGTTCAAACTTGACGATCTTTTTGTCACGACAGGAAGAAACGGGAAGAAAGACACAGGCACGCACACACACACAGCGTAGAAAAGAAGGAGGAGAGAAAGAGACAAGAGATGAAAAGATAATAAAGTCGTTTACGACGTGCAAGTCAATGCGCAGAAAAGTGCGCTACGTGCTCGTGGTGCTCACGACCAATGTAGAGGGTGTTTAAAAAGTGTCGCGCTGCCGTTCGGTCCGGGGTCAAAATAGGCTCGGCCCGGGCGATCGTATTCGGCCGGGTGTAAAATTGAAATTTTTCGGAGCCTATGAAGGATTACACTTCGCCGTGCCAAAAGTCCGAAAGCTTTCCAACGTTAGTTTAGCTTTGATCGCGAATTTTAAGCGACACCACGTACTCTCTCTTTCTCTCTCTCTCCCTCTCGACGTTCCGCGTTTTACACTCGACTGTTCCACGTTTTACGTTTTACTTCCGGCGGTTCATTTGACATACGTACGTTCGTACGTAGCTGCGCGCGTGTGCAAATGTGTGGATACATGCATCGATGCATGGGTAGACGTCTGACGCTTCGAGCGTCGCACGTCGAACATTGCAGGCGTGTCACGTCGATGTTTAACGCCGCGTTCGTAACAAAGGATCCTGGAAATCGTGAGAGGCCGCGAGGAAGTTGTGGAAATTGCCTGGATCGAATGTATCGAGGGCGCGTGAAATGTTTGAGGAACGCCAGTGAGAGTGGAAAATCGAATAAAAAATTCGTGACCGCAGCGGAATTGTTTTCCACATTTGACTCGAGCGGAAATTGTAGTATGTAGTAAAATGATCGTAGATACTCAAAAAGAAAATCATTTCAATATTCGGTGTGTTAGGTATAATAAAGCTTTTTCATATTACGCGCGTTGGCACAATTATAGACAAGAACTTTCCAGGCGTCTTTTCTTTTAAACAGTTGAAAGTGCATAGAAAGCAGTCGCACAGTATCCACCACTGTTCACTGTCACGCATAAATATATAAATATATATTGTAAAAGGCACTGGAATATAGAATTAATACCACGGTGTCTCAGAAATTCCTCCCGTACCTATAAATTCGAGACATCGTCACCCATTTTCAAGCTCAACAACCTAATACAAAAAAACGTATCTTCCCCTACTCTCGCCTCTCCCCTCGATCATAAATTCAAAAAAATTGCCACGGGCATCTAAAAAATAAGTAGATGTTATACCACGGAACACCGTATCTTTTAATACCGTAAAGTTTAACCGAAGCAAGGCGTCACCACCGCGAAGCTGGCCAGGATTCCAGGCAAGATCCTGCTCGCCATCTTTTTTCCTCCCGCGCCTTCGCCCCCCCCCCCTTACCCGCCCGGAAGCGAGCGTCTTCCCGGTAATAGGATTAGGGGGTCGGAAATGGGGGACACGCGCGAATGCGAGCCGCTAACGAGAGTAGTCTGGGAACGGCATTCTAAGCGGCGGGATTTACCGCGGTTTCCTTCGTCTTAAGCGTTTGCTTACTCTCCCAGACCGTCGAAGAATAACTTCCGGCTGCGCACGTCGCGATCCCGCGCGTGTTCGCGGGAATATGTTGAGCTTTAAACGTTCTTCCCTCCCAGCTCCGCTTTCCCAGCCATCGTTTTTGGAGGAGGGGGGCAAAACGCGACGGTATTTAGCAGTTAATCTGACTCGGCGACTGAGAAGGACTGAAAGCGACTGAGAGAGGGTGAGACGTCGGCGTCGGGCTGAAGCGTCGGGCTGAATTCTAATAAGCGACGATATTAAGACAGCTCGCCGAGTGAATTTAGAGTTATGAAGATGTTCAGAGTCGGGACGCGAGTCCTCGCGCTGATATCGAGTTTGCCTGCCAGGTGTTGTTCTCGCCTGATTTTCATGAACGGAGGGTGTTGAGATACCTGCTGGGGAATTGTGAATTAATTAATGGCCGGGGATATTGACATTTTCCGCGGTGCGAGCGCTGTGTTTGAGAATTGTCGATTGCCGCTTCGACGTTAATGACGTGACCGTTTAATTAGGTCGTAAGAAATTCATGATTGTGGCGTGTAGCATTTTCAACAACAAAAGTTGAATTAAAATTGGTTCAGACGAAATAATCTAATGCTTAATTAAATACTACGGAAGATAGAATAAAATTGTCATAATATCCTGAAATACTCGTATAGTCGAACACCTTTAAGCAGCCTGCTACATAAATCCATCAAACGCACACTCGGTCGACCATGAATTTTTCTCCCTCCCCTGTTTCATCCCGGAACGGGTCTGTATCGCGGTTCGGGGTGGAAAGTGAAGAGGGTGGGCGAGGGGTTGGCTAGGGGTTAGCCGAGGTACGGAATCTTGCTTACACACCCTCCATTCCATCACGGCTCGTAAAGCAACGTTCCCCCGGCTACTCCAGGTCAAACAATCAGACGACAAGGACGCAAACGAGGGCGGAAGGTTCGCAGAATGGCTGCAAATCGAGTATCGTACCGACTCGCCTGCTTCCACCCTCAAACTCCGCTCCACTCCTTTTTTCCCCCCCAAGCTTTTCCATTCTGGCTCCCGTGTCGGATCGGACGGATGTTAAAAAATACTTCGGACGAGCGCTAATTAATGCACTGAAGGCCACATGTCGAATTTACGATGCTTTGTTTCTTGATGCATGCACATGTGTGCACGCATGAGGATAAGCTTCGATGAAATCGTCGGCCTTGGGCAGGAAAAGCGAGTTCTGAATCGAATACGGAGTAGTAATTAATGCGCGGTCGGAATTTTAATGACCAAATTATATGCGGCCGGATGACTTTAATAAGTTATTGTTTGGGGGATTTTTAATTAAATCGGAATTGTGGGAGGACTTAGGTATGCTTGTTTTATGTTCGGTAAATGATACTTAGGTCGAAATCGATGCAAATATTTTTATCACTGATCCTTCAGTCGGAAACGGATAAAAATATTGGTCTGGCAAAACTTTAAATGTCGCCTCACTTAAACTATTTCGTACGTTTCACCTAATTGAAAACTATCTTAAACGAATGAACAAATTTCAGCACATATACTCAACGTATCGGAAAATATATTGTATATACGAAGCTGATCGATAATCGTAGTGGAATTTGGCATGTTGTCGATGCTCGCGCGTCCGTTAAGCGTGGCCGTCTGAAAATTAGGCAAATTGAATCGAACTGCGAGGATGCCAAGGGCGGCGAGGCTCCGCGCGTTAAATACCCGCCTTCGATTAATCGACTTATCGGCGAGTTTAATACGTCGCCGTAGCTCACGGCGAAACCGTACTATATTTCACCCCTCGACCATAAAGCATTGCCCGCTCGGAATGCAACTCCGCAAGGCAGCGCCGCTTTATTGTCGAACCGAACATCCGTACCGAATTTACACTCGCCTGACGATCGCGCCAAACAATGCTTCCAATCCTCCACCAATGCAAATTACCATTTTTACCCTATTGGATTCGAGAGTTAACGGCATGCCAGTAATCTCTCCGATTCGGCCAAAAATGGAATGTAGAACTGCTCATTCGAAATTGTCGAGAGTCTACTCGCGAACAGCTCGATGACCGGAATGATCATGGATCCGTTCTAGGCTAGGTGCGGATTCCTGCCGGAAAAAGGAAGCAAGCTGGGTGTCGGTGGCTGTCAACGGTGCGCATTAACGATGCCACCGTTGGCTGGATGGAGGCAATCGAGAGCCGGTCAATTCATCAATCAGGCCTAGACCTCTCTAATTCGCTTTCCGCCCTTCAATTTTAATTAGCCGCCCGGCCAATGATCATGATCCCGGCGGACACAGGCGACAAGTCCGCGCTAGTCGACGTCCATTCGTTCAACACATCCGCGGCCTGCTACGCATTAATCATCCGAAACGGCCGCCGTTTTGCCTTCCGCATCATGGCGGCCGGGATGATTAAATGAAATCTACGATTTGCTCGCGTGTAATTACCATCGCCCACCTCGACTATAATAGAGTCGGGGCTGTTTAATTTGGTCAGATTTTGGCTTTCCGTCCGCGGATATTTACATTTGTTCTATAATAATAGGGTGAGCGGAAAGTATAGGAGAGCCGATTGGACTGTTCATTTTGGCATACGCTGTAGGGTATAATGTGATTGGAGATTGAAAGAGTTAGAAAATTAGTAAATGCGGCCTACGTTATTACCTATTAGTATTGAACTACCGACATTTCAGAAAACAGTAGTACAAAATTAGATATACCCGACAGGCTTAAAATCCCAATTGTAACTTTTACACTTAATTTTATTTAAATATAGAGTCAGTAAAGCAGAAGATGAACTCTGTCACTTATCTGACCCTTAAAGCAGCTGTAAATCAGAAAGAAGGACTTGGCCAATCGAAGTGCAGGGAAACGAGAAACGTCACTGGCTTCCATTCCGCAGTCGGCCAACTTCGAATTAATCCCACTCCCCTGGCTGGGAGCAATTTTCCGGGATAACCTCCGATACAAAAAGGGAACTCGCGCGGACTCACTTATAATCGAATTCCGTAGCGAGCCCTCGCAAATCCGCCATTATCTTACCGCGCAGTTATTCACAGCCGGGTCCTGTACGCCGTTTCTTATCGTCAACCCCTATGAGGGAAGAGGGTGGAAGACCGAAATTGGCTTCGGGGCGCTTAAACGGTCCGTCAAAGTCGAATCGATCAGCGGTTATTAGTTTCGCGTCGTTCCACCTTTCCGTACGAGCAGCTCGAATAGAACTCCAATGGAACTCCAATGAGCTCTCCAACGCGGAAAGTAAAGGATATTATCATTTTTCGGACAGTGGCTGAATCGATTAAAAAATTATTCTGGCTCTGAGGAGTTGAAGTTACTAATTTATTTCATAAAATTCTACTGCAATCAGCGTCATATTAGAGACAGCAAAAAGTATATGCTTCACAAAAAAGCACTCTACCCAAGACGGTATTGGTTGACGAGGTTTGAGGATCAAGAATGCAAAGTGTACTCTACCAATTTTCCGGCGTCTACCAAAAGAAGATCCCCCCGAGTGTTCCATCTTTATCGCCCGAAGCAGCCATTTTCCCGTAAAGGCGGCCAACATTGACGACGCGTGTGACAAAAAAGAAGGGCCGGGGAAAAAAAGGGGCGGCGGGAGGGAGGCGAAAAACGAGACGCGGGACCGATGAAAAATCGCGAACGAGCTGGAAAAGATTTCTTCTCGCCGACGTTGCGATTTTTTCTCTGCGCGAGCATCCCTTGTTTTACCCCAGGGTGTATCTCGTTCGCGCGGCCGTTAAGCGTATCAGCCCACCGACGTGTATACGGGGTGTCCCCGTGTCCTCGTCTGCGCCGCTCGGATCGACATTTAAAAAAGTGCTAATTTCATGGAATATTCCCGGCGGGAGCCGCCAGTCTCTTTTTTTCTGAAAATTCTTTACACGCGCGGTGTCTATTGAAATTCTCACATTTTTATGAAATTTCTAGGTAATTCTGAAGCTACTCAGAAATTCAAATTTAAGGCACGTCACTCTATTTTATGATACAGTTGGATCAGTTCTCGTCTAATTTGATCCGAGATTTTCATCATTTCCAAGCGAGTATCAAAAATAGAGCTTATGTTGAAAGTATAATGTATAACAATAAACTTTCTGAAAATACGAATAAATATATTGCTCTCGTTCTCCCATGAAAATCAAACTTTTAAAGTACTAGTCAATGAATTCAGAATTCTGGCCCAATTTAATATTCATCATACACCTCGAAATTAGACCGCGACGATATATAAAATGGTATGACCTACTCCGAACAAAAATTCACTAATTTATTATCCACAATCTATTTCGAGCACCGTGCCACTTAACTTCCAATCTTAAAAATTGAAATATCTCAACCGTACGCGTACCAAATTTGCACCAACGGTCGGGACACCTTGTATAGTACAGACGCTCACGTCGGACCACGTAGGCAACTGGGACTGAGGGTTGGGGGTTGGGGGGTGAAAAGCAGGCCAGAGCCAGGTCCATCGGGTCCGTGTAGCAGCGAACGGGCTCGGAACGTAATTTTTCTCCCGGCGCGCGTCGGATCATCCAGGCATTTGTCATACTAAGCTTTTGCCTCCTTCCTCCCCCCACCTAACCCACCCCCACAGTCCACGTACGCCTCTTTGCCACTTTTCCGTTCCACTCCCGAATAGCATCTGCCGCTCTTTTCTCGCCTTCTCAATCCCAAGTCAGGCTTCAGCTTCTGCTCTCGATTTTCAATCCGAGACTTCGATCTCTGACGCAATATCCTTTTTGAACACGCAGTTTCCTGGAAAGTGTGGAATTTGGCTAATAGGATCTAAGATTCCCTAAGCTACGATATGGGAAGTATTAAGTGTTTGAGAGATGATTGTTCTGAAAGTTGATGTCTGGATTTGGGAAGTGAATGCTTTGGAGAGTGTATAAATGAGATATTCGTCCAGGACTTTGAGTATTACGGTTCTATGTCAGAGTTCATCACTGAATTCTATGGTATTACATTTGACGACACTTCTGTGAAATGTGTGGAAGTTAGATGAGTATGAATGGCGCCAAAAAGATTATGTTTAGGACTAACGTACTTTCGATATTACCGTCAAAAATGAGAAAGTAAATTAGGGAGTAACTGAGCAAACAATTTGAGTCTCATTAATAATCAGCCTCCATTTCCTCGACTGGCCGTTTCAAAAGCGACTGTCATTTGTTCGCTGGAAGAGGTGCCAAGAAGCGCGGCGGACACATAAACTTACCCGTTTTATCAATTTCCGCTCTTTCCCGAATAATTATCTTCCGGTCGGGCGAATCTTGAAACGCGTTCGAGGCACTCACACACTCTCACAATCATACTTCCACGTATACAGAGCTATCTACAGCCATCCATGTAGCAACATTTACCTTTTCGCGCCTGAACGTGTAAGAGAATTACATGCAAGAGTATGAGTGGTTAGATGAGCTTGAATATAAGTGCGGATGCGAGTGTGCGAAGTTCTAGGTATACACATGTATACATATAGGCAGACCGCGGGCAGTGAATTCACACTTTCGGTCTCTCTCATCGTAGGATGCATTCTTCTCGCTCGAAATGGCGTTCGCGCTCCGTTTGGGATTCCATTCCGTGCAATTTGGACGGGCGTGGCAGCGTAGAAACTTAATAATGCTGCACGGACTGCAGTTGCTCGAGACGGTGGCGACGGGGCTGGAGAGGGTAGGGGGTGTACTCGCCGGGAGGGGAAGACGAATTTTATACAGTATGAGTATGACCAACTCAAGGTTGCCAGTCTTGTAGAAATATCTCTTTTATCAAAATTCTACTTTTATGACTGTCTCATCCCATTAGCGGGATTCTTGGATTTTTAAATAGTGTTTACAATAACTGTAGCTATGTCAGTTGGCACGTGGAGAACGATATGAAATTCCGTGAAGATGTAAAGCTAAATGCTGTCTGCATGTATGTACCTATATGCTACCAGTATACGAAATAATCCTTTTACTGCGAACGATGTACTACCCCCAAAACATGCTTGAAAATATTAACTTCTTTCCCCAGCCTCCCCCTCTGCAATATTCACTTTCCATATTGTTCTCGCAAGTGAGCCTGAAATTCTCCGTACACGCAAATATATAAACGGCACAGCACGCCGAATTTCCATCATACCACGTATGTCACGCGTGCAAGAAATCTAACACACTAAACACACCGTGCTTCGATGCTCCACTTTCCGTCTTGACCGAAGGCTCGCTCGGGATTTCCATAAAAATTTCCCGCTGAAAAGCGGCCGCCGACGGCATGACGTTATTCTTGCCAGCGCTTTCGGGCCACGAGCCATTGGCCGACGAATTTGAAAAGTGCGCGGATCGCCGAAAAATTGAGGACAAAGGGCGCGAGCAAGGCCGAATTTCGTTCACCCTCCCCCCCAAAGGCACCCCTCCACTCCCTGGCGAAAACTCGATCTCGTACCGTGAAACGGCCGAGAACAAACGGTTAAACCGGCCGGAATGCGGCTTAATATATTGCTCGCGTAGGGTTCGCTCGGTCTCTCTTTTACCTTTTTTCTACCTTTTTCTTCTTTTTCCCGTCTCTTTCCGCCTGTTTTCTTCCTTTTTCCCCCGGCATTCCCCTACTTTCGACGGACGTTGCGTTCGAAGGACGCTGGCACGAATTAGACGAGTATAAATGTCCGGCACAGTGACGTTAATTGACGCGGCAGCGAGTCAATGTGTGTGTGGAGGTACTGTGGAAAATTCTGAATCGATTGTTTGGAAGCGATGGTCACCGATTTTATTCTTCCGAGGCAAGACTGATTTTTCTCAAAATTCTGGTATTCGTTCTGTCTTCTATGTTTAATATGGTATGTCGTATGGTACTATTTTTAATACTTCTATTATTTTCAGAAGCACAAATTGTGTTTCTTCCGCACTTAAATTTTCAAAATCCGGCGAATATTACGCACTCTGACATTCTCTCAGAAAATTGTTTCTTCAGTGACTAACAATTAATCCATAATAACTTTAGTCTCACGTCTTCAAAATAATTTTGCATTCCCGAAGCTCAATAGAGAGCAAAGGTAAAAATACAAAGCGGAGGGGAGTAAAGTAAAGGAACGGGGTGGGGTGACGACTGGAGCGAAAGGATAGATATAGAGGAGAGTGACGTAACTAAAGAACACGAGAGGGGGTGGGAGAGGGTAGGACGGGGGTGAGTGTAGCTTACGACCCCTTGTGTACTGTACGCGATTAGTACGTAGCCGGTACGGGTGTAATAAACGAACATCCTTTCTCACGCCAACGCAATGGATGCCAGGAAGGGGAAAATGTCACGTAAAGCAAGGGAGAGACTGCTGGATGGCTCGCGCAAGCGGTTCTCATTCCCGGCTACCGCATTTAATTGATTTGGAAAAAATCCGGAAACCCTGATCCGCGTGAATAATCATAAGAAAAATTCAAATCCACTCTCTGCGAAAGGTCTATTCAGAAATTAAAATGTGCTTCAATTATTTAGGTAGAAAATGTAATAACTTATAATACAGTACAAAGTATACTAAAATAATTACGAAGAAGCACATTTTGACGTTGATGATTCCATTCGTAATGAAACGGAGTTTTGGGCAAAAGTTGACTACAGAAACGCGTAGCGCCGTAAGCGTTTCAGTTCTCAATTCTGAAACTTCCAAATATCTACAGGCATTGAAAATTAGCAAGCAGCAACGTAACTACATAACCGCGTTAAATGACAGAAGTTGCAATACAACCGTTACAAAATGCTACGAATTAACTGGAATCTGACAAGAACTGTACATATCTCGACCACCGATTTCATACATACCGAAATTACAGACGAACAAATTCAGCTCAAATATCGAACCGCAATTAATTACAAACATCCCCCATCCCCAGAACTCAATAATGATTAAGAAACTACCTCCACCCAGTATCATTAATCCATTCGTCAAAGAGCCGACAATTTGTTCTCTCTCAAATCCAATAGCTACCAAAGTCAAGCGCAACCAACAGCATATTTACTCTACCAATATTAACCCCCAATATTCTCAATGTACCTACCGATACGCGAACTACCAAAAATAAAGCTTACACTACCCAGCCGGATTGAAATAATGAAACAAAACGGTACGTATACGAAGGCGTAGTGCGAAAATTGAATTTCCGAGCCGCTCCAAGTAGTACGAGTCGACGGCTGGTCAGCCGGGCCGCGAAAACGTAGCTTTCGACGAACGGTAAGGCGGTGAAAACCACTGCGGGCGTCGCGGGATCGCACTATGCCGAGTACACAGTCGAGTACGAGGTGGGGGGAGTGTTCGGGAAAAGCTCGAAGCTTAGCGCAAGCAGTTTCCGGCCTTGTTAAGCGTAGCAGGTGCAGTTGCAGGTGGAATTGCGACGAGATGACGAAAGGGGAATGGGCAGAGGGGAAGAGGGGTAGAGAGGGGTGGGGGGATTGAAAGCGGCCGCGGCGACGCTGAAGGTGGATGAAAACCTATATACAGGGTGTGGCGAAATCCATAATGACTCGCAGCGAGGAGAAACATTCAATATTTCCGAGCTGGGATATTTTTTCTTTTTTTTTAAGGAACTGACGTTGGCAAAGTTATTGTGTTTGAGAATGTTACGCAGGTGTGAGTCTGTGAATAAATGTGAACGTGTATAAAGAGTGTTGCAAAGTCTATAATGGTTGAGAGAGAGAGGGGGGGAACGTTCAATATCGCCGAGCTGAGATTTTTTTAGAAAATGTCCTCGGTCGTTGTCACTGAGCGCAAGGATAAAAATGTACCGCGTGGATCGTGAATGTTGAATCGCGAAACTGTGTCGGTGAAACCTGTAATGATCGACGATAAATGTATTCAATATTTTTGTATAGGGTTTCGTTTTCGAAATGTATGCCCTGGCCTGTGCGTACAGTATGACTTTATGCTTTGAAACAAATATATTTCGAAAAAGGAGATACGCATACGGCAAATCCTGCCGGCATTGTATCCCAAAAAGGCAATTCAATACAATTGCGCATAAATGTCTGATTCGAAGGCTTCGAAAGTGGAACGTACTTTGAAAAGTCGAGAGTACATACAATCCGAATTTAGGGGCAGGCCCCGAAACCACAAAAATGCATAAGCAGAATACAGATTCCTTCCAAAAGAATTGAACGTCTAACGGGTGTACCTAAGATAATGGAGAGTGCACATAATAGGAACTTCTGAACACATTCTCAACATAAGCAGTTGCCGGGCAGGAAAAAGGCAGTGACGCGCGTGCAGATTCGCATAGTTCGAATTCGAAGACGACCGTAACTTAACATCCTGTCGCTCGGCTTCTAGCGCTGCACTCGCAAACCATTCGTCATGTACGGAAAGCGAGCATAACGTTTGGCTCGCACACGCATATTCGGATGCACGTATCTCGGCACGTTGAAATTCATACGCACACATCTGTATTGGCCTGTGCGTCCGTGTGCGAGAGTGGGTTCACACTCACATATACCGATACACTGTCTCGTCAGTCGCTGCGAAAGGAATTCGCCCACTTTCCGAATCTCTTTCCAACTGGAATCTGATTCGCGAGGGGAGCCGGCCTGGAGATGGCGGAGGCAGAAATTGAATATGATATGTGAAACAACTGAGAAATGGAGTTGGAAAGTGGAAATGCGCCGCGGAATGCTCGTGAGGTTGTGTGTGCGTGATGAGAGTGGGAGGGGGGTGTTCGCATAGGTCGTATTGTTAAGTTGTGTATCTGCTGCCGGAAGTTCAACTTGCCATCTTTCGCGTGTCGCGACTATTTCGCAACTTTCGGAGACGGTCGGTCTAGAAAGGACTGTTCTACATTCGATTCTGCTATTCTTGCGACTAGACATACTTAATTATTATTTGACTATTTTGTAACCTGCATGTTTCGATATCATATTAAAAGATGTCGCTCAACATATCAAGCAAAGCTTCCCTTTCCAAATTACTGTAAAATCAAAGTTTGAACAACCTTTCAACCTGTAATTACTCTCGATTACTCAAGCTTTGACGCCTACAGAACATAATTCATATAATCTGAACCTGTCAAGATCGCCGCCAATTTTCCCCTGCATTTCTCAATCCCAGCATATAATCTGTCAATTTCTTGACCCATACGCAGAAAATCAAAGGTGACAAACGACTGGAAGCCGAACCAAACGGCAAATCTGAAAGTACGAAGGAGCGATTGGACTCCTGACAGCCATGGTCGGCTGAAAATCGGCTGGAAATCGGCTGGAAATCGGCTAGAGCCGCAAGGCGAGACCAAAAATTACAGGCCATTATACTAGGGCTCTGCAATTTTCGTTTGAGGGACCGCTAAGTAACTGGAGGAGGCCTGTATCGTAATTCCGTCGGAACGAGCGGCCTCGCTCCTCGCTAAAATTACGCTTTACGACTCGAGATTCTACCCTTCGGGGTGAGAAAAGGGCGTGGAGTATGGGGTGCTGCCGTTGGATTGCAGAGGGGGTTGGATGGGGTTGGATGGGGTGAGAGCGAGGCGCGGCACGTCTTTTAGGTGCGACGAGGGTGGATGGATGAAGTTATTATCTAGTCACTAGCTTTCATATGCCGCTGATATACGAGGCTCTGTGTCATTTGATATGCGACGGATATAATATGGATTTTATGGGTATTATCTATTATGATTTATGCGGAGCGCGCTCCCGCGGTCTTGAATTTCCGGAGATGCGGGAGGGCCTGGATAATTTATGTAATTCTTTGATGTTTGGACGGTGAATATTTTTCTGACTACTCTCAGCATGAAAACTGCAGTACCATAATTTTCTACTGATTTAAGAGGGGTTGAAAACTTGTATCAATACATTTTCATTTCAACTGTTTGACAGTACATTCATTTAAAAAATTATTCTGTATTCATTTCATCTTCACAACATTTTTCTTAACCACACCTCATTCAATTTGTCGCAACTCGCCGACTTTCCAATATTTTCGGCAAATCGAGCGTCCGACGTGCACAGGCAATACACCGACGTGTAAAGACATTATTCAGGGCCAACGCCAATAGGCAAATTGCAAAGGGAAGGAGGCCACAAAGGTTCGGTTCATCCGAACTTGGACGAAGTTTCCTCGTTAGGCACAATTTCGCGTGCGTTTTCATGCCGAGGAAGAGGCGACCGTGGAAGAAGAGGGCGAACAAGGCTGGTAGGGAATTGTAGAAGCGAATTCGATGGTAGGGGAGGTTGAAGGGGATGAAGGGGTTGAAGGGGATGAAGGGGATGGCTCGGGAGTGAAGGAAGGAGAGGCCTTCGGCCAGAGGCAATCTTAGCAAATGCATTCGGCGGTCGATTACGTTTAATTTCTCCCCGCAGAGGCGCTCAAAGGCTCTTAGACTCGCTTAACCTATCGATGTTGCCTCGATATTAGTTACCGTGCCTCTCCCTGTTTCTCCTTCTACCGTTTCCGCTGCGCTCGCCTGCACCGGATCGTTCAGACAGCCTCGGCTCGAAGCCCCATTCCAGTTTTGCCGCGTCGGTGTAGCAAAAATAGGTTAGGCGGGAGCGTGTTGGGAAATGGATGTTGAAAGCAAAATGATGTTTGAATCATTTGAAGGATTCGCTTCGATATCTGTACATTGGAACGGATTGTCGAATCTGCACGAAACTATTGGTGATCAGATATTAAATTGTATGTTTTTGTGCTGGAGTCAAATATATGTAGAGTTGGAAAACGAAATTACCATAAGAAGATATATGAAATATTTGTAATAAAATTGCCAATAATGATGCTTTAAATTAAGTCCAGGGTTAAAAATGAATTTTTCAATACGCGCTCGTGTAAACACTTTTCAATTCGGGAGCGAGAAGTTTTGGACCCGTTTTAAATCTTCCTGAAACATTGCCCTCGCTTATCTGTTTATACAGGGTGTGTCGTAATTTGCGGAATGTTCGGAGAACGAGACGATTTGGGGCCCCCGGTGGCGAACATTTGCGCGGACGCAAAATAATTTTATCCGATTTTCGCGGACGCTTCGATCGCGGTGACAGTTTATTTCCATTTCAATTTATTTGATGACGACGGGGGCGGCAATTGGGGGCGGAGGGGGAGTAATGCGATATTCGTCGCATCGGATCGAGTTTAGTTAATGGGTATCGCGTTGCCCTATCGCAAAATGTCGGATTTTAAATCAGTGGCAATAAGAGACGTAATATTTAACGAAACCCGCCGGCACTTTGGATTATGTTACTTGACGCTATAATGTTGAATTCAATTAAATTATGTAATTCAAGAGTCCCATTCCGCCTAACCCCTTTACTCCCGTCCGTATCTATAAATCATGTGACGCTAAATGATCGATGTATCGGGATTGAACAAGCATGTTTTACTTAAACACCCTGTATGAGGACGCAGTCATTCGATTAAATGCGTTCTGTTGCGCAGTATCGTTTTACCATAGGAGTCGAAATTGAATTAAATTGCGTAATTTAATTCGAAATCTCGGAAAGATATCTTTCGATCGCGATGAAAATGGCCAAATCTGTACCGGTATTATGTCTTATGAATACATATATTATACTATGAAAATACCTGAAAGCTTTCTGTGGCCAATAAAATGAGTTTTAATTTCTATGCTATTTATTCACCCTCATTTTTTTAAAAATAAGAAAATGATACACATTGCAACTCGACGTATTTTATGAAGTCACATAAAATAGAATTAAGTTTCTCAATTTAAGAGGGGCAGTTTTATTGGTCTGAGAAGCTTTATCTCCTCGAAGAGGGAGGATAAACAGATGTATTTGCTCGGACACCCGGTATATACGTGGAAGGCGTGCACCGAAATCGCTCGTAAATCTTCCCGGACGATTTTCGGCCGTTCTTGCGAAAATATCGAGAATCCGTCCATTCGCTGTCCGTGAAGTATAACAATGCCGAGGCTAAAAGAAGAGGTCCGAGGAAGGATAACACGAAGGGGGGGAAAGGATATCAGTATCCCGCAGGGCTTGTCCAGACAATCTCGCGATTTACTACAAGGGCTGTTTGTACCGTCTTATTTAAGTTCGTCGAACGTCAGACCCATGGATTTATGCCCGTTAGCGTTCAAAGTTATCGAATCATCGAATAATCGAGCCCAATTTCACCGATTTTTACGCAACTTGGTCAAATCTGGGTATTCGAACTGACGTTGAATTCGTTCCTGTGTGTTCTGAATTTTATTCGGAACATATTATTTAATTATTATTATACTACTCTTTCATTCCCCATATCTATTGGTATTTTTTAGCCATCGCAAACCGACGAATAGAAGGAACAGAGGGAGGATGGAAGTGATGGGGGATGAAGGAAAGGGGCTGAAATGGGGTGAGGGGGTAATGTTTGTGATCCAAGGTTCAAAGTGATCCCAAGCGGCACGGAATCATGCTAATAAGCGTGCTAATGTGCATACTCACGGTAAAGGATGCAACTAGGGGGTGAAAAAGGCGCGCGGAGGGTTAGCGAGTAGAATCGCTGGAGGGTGGCATAGTCTGCCGAGCGTTGCCTTCGAGGAATGTATAAAGGAGAGGACGGAACGAAGGATTCGACGAATGAGGAGAAAATGGAAGAGCTGATGAATGGTGAAATAATGGTAGTAATGACTAGTTGGCGATGAATTGAAATTTGAATGATGAACAGAGGTGTACTTGACTTGAGTCGAATGAAAATTCATCGTAAACATATAATATTGACCTTATAATAAATGTAGTGGAGAACCGTATTTGTTCATTATATAAAATAGCCAGCTAAAGTGACGACGATTGAGTAAGATATGGAAAAATTGATTATTGTTAAAATTGAGCAATCAGAATCTCGAGACTTCCGTGATCGTTCTATGATGTTAATAGACTCGCTGTGGACTGGGAAACAAGAACGTGCGTGTGAACATCTCGCCGCAAATTAAACTGAACTCGATACTCGGAACAGCCGAATGTACATATAGTCTCATCTATTAACCGTGGTTTATGGTCTGTGTGCGTTAATAATATTGAACTCGAGGTAACTATCTATTGGCCGATCAAAGTGTTCTATTACTAACAATAAGATGACCGGCAATTTTTTTATCCGCATCATCATTGTAAAGTAATGAGAGCGAGCAATAATCAATAACCGTTATGAATCAATTTATTTTTAGTTTATAACCATTCTGTAATAAGATTTAGTTGTTAATTTTTTATTGCTTTATTTAATGTGATCCACTCGCAGGTTTATTTTATCTGTAAAACAGATGTATAATTGCTGTACGTATATTGAATTCTTTCTGAAACGTTCAATGATGGAGATATTTTAAAAGTCTGTCAACACAAAGGAAGCTGAGTCAGTTTCGATATTAAACCGACGACTACACTCTTTGAAAGGAACTCGAAAATCGTGTTTGGCTTCGACCCACAGACTTCACCGTCGGTCCACCTTTTTTAGGAACCGATTCCATCCGAAACGAGTACACCTTATATTGTTACACGAGCCGTGCGCGACCATATTCACGAACACTCTCGAACTCCTGCAAGTATACAAGTACGCCGGATGCGTGGGCGGCCGACGTGCACGTGCGCTGTGCAAATATTTGCACGAAATTTTCCCATCGTAATTCCCGACCGCCAATATTTTGTCTCCATCCACCCTCCAACCACCCTCCCCTCGTCCTTCCTCCCACTTCCTGCCCTCGTAGAAAAATATAAACTTGACCCGCCCGCATTTTGGGTCTCTGCTACCTTCTGTCTCTCTCTCTCTCTCTTCTTTTTCCTTCTCTTTCTCATTCTCCTTTCTCTTTCATTTCGACATGCTTCTCTCCCTCCCACACCCCTTCTACCCTGCCTACATCGTTTCCGCCCCTTTCACGTTTCCTACTCGATGGCGGTGTGTACTTTTGCGTGAGCGGAAAATCAAGAAATAACATAATACCGTTCTCGATAGCTGGTGGTCCTTCGAAAAGTACCGGGCTCATTGTTTTGCCGAACGCGTGGCCCTCTGCCCACCCTCGCGACGCGTACCTTCCACCCAAAATATGTATAGTCTTCTTGTATAATAAAAAGGACCAGTGTTATTGCCGTCGATCGATGTTTTTCTTCTGCGGTCAGCGCACTGAGCAAGAGAAAATGAAATTGGATTTTATCATAAGAACGTTTACGAGCTAATTAAAAATTTGAATAATTAAATTACAAAAAATTAACTGCTTCTCAGTTACCGAAACATTTATATAATATATAGAATTGTCGAAGAAATTACATCACTACTATTATATTGTCTATTTAAACGTGTTTTGGCTATTTTTCTGATGAAAAAAATAATTGTTAAAATATCAAATGTCTGCGAACCATAAATCTGTAGTATCTTTGAGTATTACAATATATATTGCCGAAAGAAAATAATTGATTCTAAATAAGTAGGTAAGGATGACAAGACCAGACAGCGTCTGGAATCTTTCAACACGAGAATCGCAGATAAATGCCGAAGAATCGTAATAACCCAGATGGCCGCGCAGTTGATTAACACGGCGAGTCCTGTCGTCTTCCCTCGTCCTTGGGAAAACGGGAGGAAAAAATCTCTCGCCTCCTCGCCTCTCCCCGATAATCGGGGCAAGTTTATTCCCCGTCGCAGGACTCGCCTCCTGTTTTCCCTTTTATTCGGCGCGCTTCCCGCCGTCGGATATCTTCTGTCTTTCCGCCTCGCGCCGCCAGTGGCTCTCGGCCATCTTTTTTTTTCCTCCTCCTCCCGTCGCTTCCTTAATCCTCGGAGCCGGAGGCAACCGATATTTCGCTCTCCAAGGACTGCTCGCCTTCGTCGTCTTCCTGCCAATTGTAATTACATCGGAAACGATCCCTCTCCCTTTTCTGCCCTCTCCTTCTCTCTTTTACGGGCCGTTTCAAAAAAAGACGCTCCTCCCGACTCCAAGGATTCTTCGATTTTGCTTCACTTCCTTGCGCTTCCTTGTGAGATAAATATAAGCTCGATTTTTTAATAGGGATGAGAGAAATGTTTGCGAGAGAAAATTAACTGCGCCAGAAGCGTCCTTGACTCGACTAAGGATGCATAACGTTGTCCTTCGGCTTAGGGGCGGGAAAGGAGGAATCGTTACGAGACTGACGAGTGGGTGGGAAAAAGGAATTAGCAGTCGGCGTTTGCTGCCTTTGTTTTCCGAGGGCGGGAGCTCGACGCTTCGCGGCCATTTTTCTCTTCTAGGGCGGCAAGATTGTGTTGCGTGGCACCGCAACTTTTTTCAATCTCGGCGGAACAGAGAAAATGTTTTCCAGCTTCTCGACATGAGGATAGTTACATATTTGTTTGACAATTAGCTGTAGCTCAGTGGCAAGTAATTGCCATATCAGCGGGATTGAAACAATTTCTTCGGTAACAAAGATTTCCAATATCAGATCAATTGAATTCAATTGAAATTATGTCTTCCACACACGCGTAACTTTCTTATTGAGCAGAATAAAAATTTAACCCCTCTTTATATTAAGCTACCGCCTTCCATATACAATACTTGGAAATAATCATAATTACAACTCGACCAAAAATACATCTCGGACAAGACCGAAGAAACTTACATTCCTCCCGCAGTAAGACATCGGTAGAAATGTAATTTCCCCGTAAGTCGCTTTGCTACCGATGTCGCGAAAGAAGGGCAGCTGGGAAAAGTCTAGGGAAAGTTGCGGATAGCAGAAGGTGGATTGCTACGTAAAACATGCAGCGGAAGCGAATGAGGGAGCGAGTGGGGGAAGCAGGTGGGGTTGGGAGGAAGGTGGAGGTTGGCAAATCGAAGGGACCGGAAGGTCGACCGTGTCCTTCGCTCCGGTATTATCTGCAGGAGCGACGTTTTGCGTTTATTTACGAGAGCTCCCCGCGGATAGAAGCGAGACACGAAAATGCAGACGGGAAAGTTCAAAGAATTTCCGCGGATAATACTACCACCCCCCCAACCCCCACTCACAGTCCTTCTCCCCAACTTTACTCTCCTCTTCTCTTTTTATCGGCATAACCCGGCATCGAACTATCAAAGAAGACAATATATCGGCCCCCCTCCTTTTATTACTGGCTCGTACAGTCGGTACATTCTTTACAGTTGCCAACTGAATAAAGACACGGCGACGAAACTGGAAGGGCCGCAAAATGTAGAACGAGAGACAGCGGGGGTGTATCAAAGGTGGAATGTGAAGTTCGGAATGCGAACTGGTAGTGCGAAATTAGAGAAGGAACGTAACGCGTTGGCGAATATGTCAATAGAATTGTGTGGATATTTTGACAGTATTTTACTAGCAAGGGATTGAATTGATATTAATATATGACGATAATTATGAATATACCTGTCAATGTTTTTACTAGCACAAAATTAATATTGACCAGCAAATGCACAATTATACAAAAATTCAACCACCCTACATCTGTCACATACAGTGACCCTGAAAAAAATTAATCTCCCGAATCATCAGCTAACGTTCAAAGTTCTTTGAGAGGAAGTATGTAAGGCTAGGGATGAAAGGACGAAAAGGACGAAGGGTGGAAGAAGGCAGGGAGGTGAGGTAAAAAATTGGGCGGCGAGAGTTTTGCGCAAACGATAAATCAGAGATCTGGATGGGTCCTGCAAAGGTTCGATGTATGCGCGACGAGCTTATGCACCGGCCCTGAGCTATTTTTATGCTATTTTTATGCTCGTTATCGGCGGCAAGATGGCCGACACGAACGCATAATGGGACCGTTACATTCGATAAGGTATCCTGTTATATCGCCGATCATGGGATAAAGTGGCCGCCGCCTGAGGCTTGAGGGATCAACTGGGGGGTGGCTCGTGGGGGATGGCGGCGGTCGGAGGGGTGGCTCGAAGGGTCAAGACACGTTTAACGTCGGGTTATCGGCTTGCCGTGGATGGGACGTGGGGTCACTTATAGCAGTTGCAATTATTGCGGCCAGAATTTGCGCCACCCCGTGGATAGGGTCACTGGGGGTGACATTTTTCGTCGTTGATGTTTTAGGGTGCTTATGACAATATTGATACGCGAAGGCGGTGAGCGCTTATATTTGATTAATAATTGTTGCTGAACTCTTCACGTGAAATTTATATTAATAAATGGAATTATTTTAATACCACCTCAATATCTAATAATCCTGTTTTTGCAAGTTTTTGATACCGGAAAAATCTGTTAGCTCATGGAAGCCTATTGCTAGTTTTAATATGCATATATTTTTAAGCTAAAATTTTGCTACGTTCAAACGTCAATTTCTACCCTGTTTGAATATGTTTTCATAATCGTCTCAGTGACAAAAGTAAAAAATTCGGAGGTCCCCGATTAATTTAAGCTGTGAACGAGTGCAGTGAACAAATTAAAACTTAATTAATTAATATTTCAAATTAAACGACTTTCTTACTTACCAACCCACGTATCATAAAAGATATCGGTGAAATATATATGAATAATAATTGTGATGAAAACGTGAACGTTTATTGAGGGAGATGAGCACGGCTGTAGTTTGAGAGCCGAAAAGAAATAAGGCGGGTGTAATGATTTAACATCGCTCGGCGTGGGTGAAAAGGGTGGAGGTCGGCATTTAAACGAGGTCACAATCGGCTGCCGGGGTCACATTATTCCGCGATTTCCGGCATTGTATCGAAGGCCTGAAAAGCGAAACGGAATTATTTGCGGCCCCAACCGCAATTGTAATTAATCTCGTTGTCGGCGGAAGATTAATTAGAGGCGAAGAAAAAAACCGGCTGCAATTCGCAATAATTCTCTCGGGATCATCTAGAATACTCCGAGCGGCTGCTGAATCGACGAAAACTATGAAATTAGAATCGTAACCGTAATACGTAATGAAACGTTTACCGATTTTACGGAACGTGTCACAAGAGGGCCTATTTACCGGGTGTCCGATTTGCAGCTAAACCGCGAGCCTGGCATGGAGACAGCTCGCAGCTTCGGAAGGACAGAGTTGCAAAGCACTGCGACAACCTGTGCATTCTCTCTCTCTCTCTCTCTCTCTCGCGCTGGTTCTCTCACACTCTCGCACCTACCCCCTCCCCTCCAGCAACACGGCTTTCGCTGACGTTGAGACACGAAAGCCAGGCACGCTTAACCGGACCGCCGGTCGATTGATTAATTGCCCCCAGCTTTAAGAGTAGCTTCCGACTCTCGTCGAGTCCCCATATCATTATTCATCCCCATCAAACCACCCTCGGCCAGCCTGCCCCAAATCCAAAACTCTCGAACGCCGAGATTTCGGTCGGCGGACGTTCACTTATTCACTCATTCGCTTTATTTAGTTAAGAAGGCGCGTAGGACTCTTCTGTTGGACACGTTTGCCCTCGGCTCGACTTTTTCGTCGGGGGTGGGAAGCTTTATTTCACCGGCTACCCTCCCCGCCTTTGAGAACGGCCGCCGTTTAGGCTCCCGAGGGATTTTTGGGGTGAAGGGACGTCGACCTCGAAGACGGACGAATGACCCCAGGAGGGACAGACAGGAGGCTGACAAATCCGCGGTCATTCCTTTTTCCAGAGTTCGAATCTTCCCTTGGAACGTCGACGCTTCTCTCCCTCGAATTATCCTTCAATAGGGGGTGTAAACCTAATTCCGAACCGAAGCGTTAGGTTCAACTAGAAGTTTCCGAAACCTTTAACACGTAACATTTTCATACGTCATATTCAATTATTTTTCTAACCAACTAATTAAACTTTTCTCTGTTAAAATGAATTGAAATTTAATTAGTTTCCAAAGAAAGCACAGTGACCGAATACGCCGAAAACTTATTATGACACGTCTTAATACATAACTTACCTTAAATTCCATACCGAAATATGAAAGAAACGAAAGCATCGAAACGTTAAAACTTTCCTGTCCTAATCCACCCTAACTCCTTCCTCGAACCTTAAGAGAACCTTCAGAAGAAAGCCGCTTTTAACCGAATGAAGGTAGGCCATTAGAGGCGGAGCGTCTGCACAAGGACGGAAGTAGAGGCATCGCGGGCGATCGTTGGCCAGGATCGATCGGGACCCCGCCGAGAATGGCCGGAAATGATCGATGTCCGAATAGCTTGTTAAACGACAGTTTAAACACAATCAGCGAGGCATTATGGGCATCGCCGCGGAAGCTGCCGGCCTCTCGTCCGTAGAAATTAGAGCTGGATCGGCCACGCACTATTGAGCACGTGACTCGCACGACTGTCGATTAAGGGAGCCGGCATATCGCTCGACAGTTAATGGCTGGAGATTGCTGTGCCTACCAACCCCCTCTCATCCCCCTATCATCCCCCTCTGCCCTGCCCACTCATCCCTTTCGCGATCAGCCCCTCGCGCGTTCGACAAACCGAGCGCGGACAGAGGATGAATGAATTTGTTCATCGCATTGGCCGCGCCGAGTGTTGGCAGCGATTATTTGCTGCGTTTCAGGGCTGTGTAAGTGAGCGAGGGTGAATTTCGTTTTAAGGATGAAAGGTTGGGTGTAGGTGGAGTTTATTAGGTCTTGGATTCTGTAATTTGTAAAAGTGGTATATGATTTTGAAAAGAATCATATTATATTTATGATGCCCCATTTGTAGCAACCCTAAACTTTTAGCTGTCAAATTGTTCTTATTTTATGGTTGCCAACAATTTACTGCAAAAATAATCCTGATGTGTGAAGGGGGTGCAAGGATTTGTCGAATTTAGAAAATTATGTTTGTGTATGAGAAGGATTATTTTAGTTTAGTCCTGGACATTTAAAGGTGCTTGACTTGTCTGCACTAAAATCGTTGTTCAGTTAATATATTAATCCTTTCGAAGGCACGCTCTTATTTTCAGCGCTCATCTAACTTATCGTGTAATCCTAATTGGAAATGAGATTCGGAGGAAAATGGAAAGAAAATACGGTCAGGGTCAATTTCGAAGTTCAGCCGAATAGGCCAGTTTGCATATATGTCCTTGCCTACCGGATATCGCTATCCAATATCCGGTGCACACATCGTCCGGAATATAATTTAAGCTCTAAGCCTATTTCTATACAATTCTCTACGTTCCAATGTATACTATTAAATGGGCATCGGATTATTAAAGTAATACCGACCCCTTTAGAAACTCGTCCCAATTTTCTGCGCCTCTCATTAAACTCACCCTATAATCCTAATTGCAAATGAGCTCGAATCGGAAAAAAATGGAAGGAAAATAAGGTCATCCCCAATTACAAAGTCCACTAAAGCCAGACTCCACCTTTGACCTTGCTAAAGATGCTCTAACTATCTCACATATTCTACAATACACCGACCAACGCCATGCACTTGTTACGTACATTTCTAATCGTAAAACTTTTCACCAGTAAAATTCTAAAACTAAACCAGCAGTTTCAAGCTCCTGTACTCTTCGTCAAAGCGTAATTCTAATCGCAAATGAGTTCCAGCTGAAAAACGGAACAGAAAAATCAGGTCACGGTCAATCGCTTGACCCAGCTAAGCAGGCCACTTCACGTATGACCTTGAGAGCCGAAGATCGTTATCCCGATATCCGGCACGGACAGTGACGTATGTGTCTCGACATAAAGGGACGTCGCTGTTGAAAATACCCTCCGGCGTGCACAGATTATTAAAGATCCTCATTAATGGTCAGCTTTCTCTTTTTCATCGTTTTTTCGAAAATCCGTCGAGAAAATGACAGAAGCAGAGCTGAGCCGAACAGAAGAGAAAATAGACAGAAGGACTGATCGAAAAAGATCGAAAGGGATGGAAAGAGATCGCTGGCGGAGATTGAAGCGAGGCATTACGCGATTGGTCAGTCGGCCATTGTTTCACGATGCCGGGTCGACGGAGAGTTTGTCAACCGATTGATCCTGCAAGCTCGGATTACGATTTCTTCGACGCAATTACATTAACCCAGATATACCCATGCTCGTTTCGTCAAGTTAAATTCTGTGGGAAGTGTCTTGAGGCTCAGCTCAAACTGTCATTTCTCCAACAACTGTCTAAATATATAATAATAAAAATGAGCTGAAGCTCTACCTGAAACTCATGATAAGAATTCTTTTGCACAATAATTTTGATATCTTACAAAACCCGATTACAAACTGACATACAAGTCGACGTGACCTCCGATTTCTCTTAAATGTAAAAAACTGACCTTACGAAACCTTAACAGTTGCTATCATAAAATCGACAAATCTCGCAGAAGATGTAAAACCTGAAACACACATAATTTGGCATCCGAGCCGCGAGAATGAGGTTCGCAAAAGGTCGGGTGATCGTACAAGCCCGTAAACTCGAATCCGCAGGCCTGCCCTGGGCCGCTTTAAAGCTGGCCTCGCAAATCAAACGGGACGTTAATTCCGGAGCTAATGCCGGCCCGGTTCGAGTTCATTAGGCAAAGTCGCAAAGTCTTTCGCCGATAACGAGCGAGCGCTCGCGTCGCAATATGATCGTCAGGCTCCGTTCGGCCTACGGCGCATGCGTCCGAAAGAACATGCACGTTGCGCAGGATAACAGGGGCATTACGTATTAGCGATTTTATCAGATTGCCCTCGGTGAGAGGTGGAGCTAGGGGGTGGAGGTGGAGGTGGAGGTGGAGGTATGGTCGAAGTCGGCGTTTAACAAGCTGTCCGGAGACCGTTATCCGACACGTCTGCTCGCATCCACATGCTCTCGACTGGCGGCGGCTAGTTAAGCGTAATATATCTCTGGCAATTATGGCCGTGGGAGGGGACATTAGCGTAACGGGGGGGAGGGAGGAAAGTGCCTGCTCGGATCGAGCGGAGACCGCAGAGAGAAAATGAGAGAGGGAGAGAGGGAGAGGAGGAGGAAACGCACATACACGGAGTAACAGAGAAAAAGTAGGTTGGAAAAATAGAGAAGGAGCGTTACACTAAGCGACTTGCAGAAGAGAGTCAGCGGGAAGTGGACTGAAAGAAATGGGGTGAGAAACGAAAAGGAATGTAGCTGGGTGCGAAGAGTAGGAATGTGGAGGGTGAATAAGGGAGAGTGATAGAGCTGTTGATAAATGGCGATGAAAAAGCAGATCATTACAGAAATTAGAATTTTTTTATTGCGGGCAAAGTATGTAGTTAGATGTGAAGGGTAAGTATGAGGAGGGTGGATAAATGGGCGTAATGGAGTGATGATAAGAGTTTCGAAGAAAGGGCATTTCGAGGATAAAATTGAAATTTTTTGTATATTAAAAGGAAAATGTGTTAGGGCGCCGAAGTGGAGATGCAAGATGGCAAGTAATTATGTGCACGAAATATGGCCTGAGACACGGTAAATAGAAGCGGGCAAAGAAGTGGATGATAAAAATGTGAAAAAATGATTGCCGACGCCCGGAGAAGTGGAAAGTTGAGGTCGTCGCTGAATGGAAAGAGTGAAAGGCTGAATGGTTGGGAAGAGCGGAGTGAAAGAGGGAGTAATTATGTAGGGAAAATATGGAGTGAAGGTAAGATGGGAGAGTGGATGGAGGGAGAGAAAGTTGAGAGTTGAGGAGAAGGAGGAGAGAGAGTCGAAGGAAGAGGGATAAGGATGTAACGAGCTGAGGGATGTGACGTAAGATGTAACTGTATAAGCGTAACTGTAACCGCCACTTATCTTCAGTCGGCTGACGTAATTGGAAACAGGATACCGATGGTCTGGTCGAACAGTCTACAAGGATACTCTCCCAGCATGCCTCTGACCCAAATTACGGTGGGTAAGCACACAGGGGAAAAAAGTGTACGCGCGCAAATGAGAACGAAAACTTTCGCGCTTAGAATGTTCTCGGTTACTTAAAGTGTCGTTAGCGTTGCCTAACTTTGTTATCGTCGCTTGCGATGCCGCCGGAGTGTGTAACATATAATAAGTAACGCTGATGAGGCTCTGTAATGTCATATTTGTCTGGTAATAGAGGTTCTTGCCTCGATGTTCCAAGGATGCCACGTTTTGTATTTCTGATAAATAATTAGAAAGGGCGTAGCCAAATAAGATGATTAAATACGTACTTTTCTATTATACAACATGATGAGGGGTCAAAAGTACGCAAGAATATCGCATCCGGACTGGTCTGAGTGCAACAGTTTCGAAGAACAGGTTGAAAATGTGGCAGAAATGACAAAAAATCGAACAAAGTAAAACATACGAGTTTTACCTTTATATAGAAAAGTGATCAGAATAAACAGTAAATTCTGATTGCTATCAAATTACAAACAGCGTAAAACTGTAGACAATTTAGTTGGAGCAATGCTACTTTATCGTCCGTATAGTTTGCGTATATTAGAGGAACGGTAATTGGAAATTCGTAGTCGGTCGGTATTACAAGTTGCAAACGCTCTTATTAAACAGAGATTCATGCCCCCGGTGGTAAGAAGGCCGATATATTTGCCATAACGACCAAACACTAACAACGTTTACCGTAACAACCATTAATTCCGGCCCTCGCTTTCTGACTTAATACTCGAATTCCCACGAAGGGTCAGAATATACTCCCCTTTGAGCAAATTTATTCGGCGTACACGCGCGTATGGCCATTCGCGTTAGACTGAGAGTGTTTGCATTTGCGGATTCGGCAATGGCATGAAGATGTGAGCCTCCTATGAAGTCTGTACATAAGTCTCCTCGATATTTATCTTTATCGTCAAGATAGAAGGGCAGAGCGGACTAAGAGTATACCTTTATTGGATTTGCCAAAGGTATGAATATGGACACTGGATCTTGTTTGCAGTCTGTATATAAGTGTATGCCAATCAGAAGCATGTAATGTAAATTCATGTTTCAATGAGACTGTAGTCAATTACAATAAGAAATGTATAAAACAAATAATGCCTACAATAAAGTATAGCTCTAGCAGACGAAAGAATAATATCGTCCAAAAATGCTACCAACATTTATAGGTTGTAAAACATTGTATACTGCTTGGATTTTTGCTGAAACGGATAATTCTGAAAACTCAAAAATGTAGGAAAGGTTTCTATCAAACACATTAGTAAATCACACTCTAGCCTGCATTCAAAAGTAGCACATTCTACTCGAAGCCAGCAGAAACGAATACAGCATCTTCCATTAGCATATAAACGACTATATCACTCCAAATACAAATCTCAAAAATATCTTGGCACAAAATGAAAATGCATTTACGCGAGCGTTGAAAGTATACGAACCAGATCTTTAACAGTCTTACCAACCGAATCGAAATAGACGTAGACGTATAGCTCGGTCGAGTACGCAGTACAATAAATTATCCCACAAATATTTACTGGGGTGTTACCGCGAATAGGCCGCCATGCAAACTGGAGACGCAATGCATTGGTAAGCGTGAGCGAGCGTCGGCAAGCGTGGGCAAGCGTCGGAAATCGTTGGAAAGCTGTCTCGAGGACAGTAACGGCCCCCGACAATCCCGAAAACCGCGAACTTGGCCCATCGTGCTTCATAGTCCGTGCTCCTTAATGGAACTCGAAATGCAGACCGGAGAATGCCGGGCAACATTGCCGGGACCGTTATTGCGCGCAAGAATGATGTACGACCATTTGTACTTTCTGATTTTGGCCAGAAACTCAATATTAATTCAAGCCTCAGCCATCGTCACTTCATTCTTGTTGTTAATATGCGTTCTCTGTCATTAATCTATCATAACCGTTGAATAGTTTATAATTTTTTTAATTATAATATATTTATATTATTCCACAGTTTATAGTTAAACTAGATTGTCATATATCTTATACTGTACTTGCATGAGATGACCGTGAATAAATTACGTTCACCAGGAAACAGTAATAAATCGTACGAAAATGATATAAGACTGTCCTGAAAGGCTGAGTATTAATTTTAAGTACCCATCAGTAGTCTTATCTTTCTCTCTAATCCATATTCCAACACTGTCGAGTTTACAATTTTTAATCATGCTTCGTTTTTTTTTTAAACACTGTACCCGATTGGATAGCTGAATTCCTACGAATCGCACGTGACCAATTCCTTAACGGTTCAGTTCGCAGCTTTAAACTTCCCGACTCGTACATTTGAAAGGCGAGAATTTGCCCACTGACTCGTGAAAGTTGGCGATTCTCAGACGGGATACGGAAGTGAGAGTGAGACGATGGCGGCAGTGGGACAGGGTAGACGCGGAAGTCGGAATATCAATGAATCTTCGCCCCCCACCCCCAGTCGGTATTTGCAATTACAATTAATCGTCGTTACGGTTCCGTCGATGCAGCGATCGGCGCGGCACGGTTTGCATGCACTCGCGCTCGTTAGGTCAGATTGCAAGGAATATCGGGCTCATAACTCTGTCGCCGGTGGCAAAGTTCCATGCCCTACCGAAGACGGCCATTCCCGGCGAATGTGCGATTCTCGACCGACTGACTTAATGCCCGTGCAAAGCAGTAAAAAGCAAACTCTGTCGGTCCCGTTAAAAGGAAAACTCGAATGCTGATTTCGATTGAAGAGCGGAGCGAAAAATCAGAATCAATTTATTATACTGTTCCTTCGAATTTTTCAACTGTGTAATACTGTTAACCGTGTCTTCGTATTACGAAGTTGCAGAATTTATTTTCCGTTTGATTGATGTAGGAACTTCTGTAGAGTCGAGTAGTATAAGTAGACGGTAGAGTCAGCCGCACTATGGAAACATTTGTGCAGATTAACAGTGGACCCTTGTATCTGTCCTTATATAAAAAATCGAAGTAGTGTGAATCAATGCTAGTCAGACATCTCGGACAATAATAGAACTAACGCTATTAATCATAAATTTGTGTCAGAAAATTGGTTACATTTTCATCGATTCCTATAGAATCCTTCCACTTGTATAACAAATCCTTCAATACTTAATGAACGCGGTACTCGCCGTGGCGCAAGTAGGAACAGTAAAGCAACAATTTCGGTGGAAGTTCGTGCGCGGCGCTCGCGGTTAATCGCGGGAATTCGTCTCAAAGTTCGATTCGCATCGCTCACAATAGCAATCAGTGATTTCCCTGGAAACTTGATCGGCACGCTCTCGACTAGACTGGGCGGCCTCGTCTCAATTTCGTCGCACGCAATTGTCCGCGATCGTTCGGATTCGCATCGGGCCGAAAGACGCATAATTGCGGGAGGCACGAGGAGGAGCTTGCAGGAGCAGGGTTGAAAGGGGGTGGAGGGGGATGGAAGGGGGTGGAGGGGGATGGACGCCGTTAACTCATCGAGCCCTCGTCGGTACGGGGGTTGTTATTCCGCGCAATCTAGACGTAACGAGCGCGCAAACTGTAAACGCCGAGCCGATCGTTACATCGACGTCGAGACCGCGCCGGTAACGACGATTAATTGTAATTGCAAATGCCAAAGCGAGATCTCGTGCTTTCCGGAGCGGACTTTTCCGACTACCTTGCCCTCTACCCTCCCGCACCCCTGGAAGGCGAACGAAGTTTTCGCGGCGGGCACTTTTAACCGGCAATTTCTTCTCTGTTACGGGGCGTCACTGTTCTACTCGGGAGTTTTTATGGTGGCTTGCGGAAGGTTGTAGGGTGGTGGGGTAGAGCCTATTACGTCTCGTTATGACGATTTGTGCGATAATAATTTATGCAATCGTAGTTGGCTTGCAGTAAGACTGATTTCTGTGCCGTGGCTGACGTGTCGTTGACTCGTATTACTTGAGTTCATGGAACCTTCGCGTATCGTTTGAATTTGGGAGAGAAATTTAATTGGGTGATAGGTACAGATATAGCATGAGGTTTATCAGTTTTATGAGAGAGTGAAGTAGATTTTTTCAACGGCTGACTATATTTTCAATTCGTCCTACGTTATATCGGCCAATTAATAACAAATTCAGTTGTTATCGACTGAAAATATCGGAACATATTTTCAGTGGTAGTGGTTACGTAATTGTCGTCGATATGTGAAAAAGTTAAGTACTCTTAGCGTGGCTAACTGTATTGTTGACTCGTACCACTTGAGTTCACTAAATTTTTACATGCCAATGAAAACGATGTCGAGCACGAATGAAGAATTACAATTAATCATGAAACAAGCTATTGCGGGTCATCCACTTTCATCTAAACAGTTCTGAATATAACTTTAATAATAAATCAGACAAATGAGAAAATTGTAGAACAGTATAAAACGCGTCAATACCAGAAAAAATGGAAAAAATGTTTTTACAAATGTAAACCCTGGCCGTTCGATACTCGAGAGCAAACAATTACTAAACTATCGTACCATTTTTCACCAATGTATGATTGTTGACTCGCTGTCGTGAGAATCGCATCGACAAAGACTGGCCACGTGTTCGTGCGTGCAAATTTACGAGTTATCGCGTAAATCCTTGAACTCGACCGGGCGTAAAAAGCTCCGTCCATTCTCGAAGAGTGAAACATCCTCGGCTACAGATCGTTCCCAGCGTAATTACCATCGGCGTCGGCGGTAACAGGGGGAGGCCGGGGTCGGAAGAGACTCGGCGAACGGAAGGAAGAGGAGAAGGCCGAGTAGAAGAAAGGAGCCCCAGGCGAATGGTCTCTCGATGAAGGAAGGGAAATATCGATTGCCAGTGGCCACGGAAGTTAAGGAGTTGGAACAACAAAGAAAGATGGCCAGAGGAGGCGAGGCTGAAGGTTAGAAGGGGGAGGAGAGAAGAATACAGGGAAGGGAAAGAGAGACGAGTCAGAAGAAAATGCGTTCAGTAAGACGGAAGAGGAAAGAACGATAAGAAAAAGGAGAGAAAAGTCGAAGATGCGAAGGAGTGAAAGGAGACAGAAAAGTAGAGAAAGTGGAGGGGGAAGATTCCGGGAAAAGTTGGAATTCGATTAACTCGGTACACCCTTTACGCGGCACGTTCGGTGGGCGGACCGAACGTTAACCGGAGTTTACGGGACGGAAATCAAAATTCAGGCCAGATCCGTTCGAATACTTTGCCCGAAAGTTTCGTCCGCGGGATCGATCTGTGTACGAGCCGGATTCGAATGGCTGAAAATTCGGCCGCGACGGAAAATTGGCCGATTTCGCGGATGGGATGGAATCGCTGTCTCGACGAGGGTCGTTTTCTACGTGAATTGATTAAAGGGTATCGTGCGATTAGGTATTTGTGAATCGACGCCTTTCATTCCCGACGAGTTGATGCAGTTGACGTGCATCGAACCTCTATTTTGTTATAATTATATATCTGACGTAACTAACTCTCGAGTACAAAATGCAGACGTTGATTTTAGTAATAGTAATCCAATCGTAAAAACTTTATTCGACTATCAAATATATCCTTCTCACTCCCACCAAACTCTAAGCGTTACCACTGCAAAATTGACTATATTCAAATGTATGGAAATAAAATCTATTATCAACGATCCAGAAAATTAAATATCTACGAAATATAGGAAAAAATGAATATATAAGAAATGTAGTAAATCACCTACTACGAAAACAACAAATAATTATGACTAATTTAATATCAGTCCAGTCAGTCCCTTACCGCAGCAAACATCGAGGATGGCCGAAATCGGGGGACTTAATCCTGCGGAATACCGACCGCGAAACTTTTCGACGACGACGCCGACGACTACAGCGTGGAGTACAGCGTCGACTACAGCGTCGGCAGCCTCTTGCAGAGAAGCCGTCCGCGATATTCCGTTGATACTTGGTGCCGGTGCCAACTATCCGTGGAACGACGAACATTCTTTGTCGGACCGAAGTCCCGCTTCAAGAGGAAAAGCGTTGGGGACGGATGAGAGAGTCTAGGGGGTTGTGGGGGTTGCGAGAGGGTGGCTTGAAGGGAATGACAGTCGGCTGCCTCCCTTTATCCTCCCTTTATCCTCCCTTACTTTCGGCCGGCTTCCGCTAAGACTCGAAAATTTCAAGGGTTTCTAAGCCGCGAGTCTGGTGTGATTTAATGATCTTCTTAAGTGCTAGTTGCCGGAAGTTTCGGGTGCATCGGTGGAATGCGGTCGATTCCTCGGCCATGTTGCGGTTTGCCTACCGAGAATGGAGTAATGCCGGATATGCGAGGGTGCGGATTCAGGTGCGGCTTCAGGTGCGAATTTGATAGAAATATCATATCGCGCACGCATCGATTGGCAACCCAGAAATTTTCACAGCTAACTGTTTTCGATCTGTGACAGAAAGTCAAACACGACAAAGTCCGTACAAAGTCCCATCTACGATCTAATCTGTTATCTAAAACAAAAAATTGAAATAAACTAATGATCGTAATCAAATGCACCGGAGAAAGAAACTGGATCTTTCATGCAAGTTGTAATTGAACAATAATGATGTTGAAAAAAATTAAACTCCAATACAAACTTTATACTGTATTAATTAAAGCATAGTTTATCATGCCCCAAAAAAATTGAGACCAAAAATGTCGTGTCAATGAAACGTTGGCTTTTGACATAAACGTTAACTGTTAAAATTCAAGTAAAGAAATGAGTGAAAACGAAATGAGATCAAAATTATTCCAGGCTTAAACGATTTAGGGAGAGAAGCGTGGGGAAAAAAGGTTGAGAATATATTGTAAATTTTTCAGTGCACTTCGCCGCGTTAAAAATGTTCGTCGGGTGGGGCGCGCTGACGAGATTAAATACTCGGCGAGCTGTTGATGAGCGTCCATTTGTAGCCCATTGCCGATTGGACGTCACCATCACTCTCTGCCAATCAGGCGTAATGGACAGCGGAAGAGCCGCCGGCCGCTTATCGAGTGCCCGATGCGGAAAACATTGTCTACTCCCGATACTCCGTGTCCCGCAAATCTTCACGGACTCCTCTCGATCCTTTGCGATCCTTCGCTTCGATAACCACACATTATCAAAAGAATTTCATCTGGTCATTCAAAGAGAAACGTATTCCGATGAATACGATTGAAAATCGACACGTGCACAATCCGCAAAGTTTTGGCGCTAAATAATTTTCCGGCCACGCGCGCTCTTCCAAAAAAAAGACTCCATCCCGAATAGAGAAAAAAAAAGATAGAAAAAGTGAACGATAACAAAGCCTCGCAAATTGAGAATGACAGTGACAGCCGGTCAGACGTCCGGCCTAAGAATATTTTGGCACAATCGAGCCTCGCTTTCCGCCCTGCTGAAAAATCCACGGCAGAGGCCGGTGGGGACGTCAATCAAAATTTTGCCGCCCGCGTGTGTGCGCGCGCGCGCGCCATTGGCGCATCGACGAGCTCCCTTCCAGGTTGGTATCGCTATCTGTATCTACGGACAAAGCGTCAAATTGAACGGCAGGCACCGAACAGACTCGTATTTATCCGCGAAGCGATACGAGTCTCCACATGAACTGAGAGGGGGGAGGCGCGCGCGCGAGCGCACGCGCGCATGCGAGCTGCCTCTATTGTCATACAGATTGAAAATTTTTCACGCCCCGAGGAATGCTTTCATCGGCTCTCCCCGAAATCGCATTAGCTCCCATTCAGACGCTGCGAAAAGAAATCCATATACGCTGGCGACGTTTCGTGGTGTGAATGAGGGTGTATGTGTGGGTTGCGATACGTCCTGGAGTGCGTGAAAAAAGGGGAAAGTGACGACGCCGGAAGTGGGCGCCTGAGACTGGAACGTTTCGAGAGAATATTTCTCTGCTGTGTCGTGTGTCGATAGGGTGGCGTAGATGGAATTTTTTCGGGGTTGTTTATCGGAGAGCTTTTTCTGCTTTTTGTACTGCGAATTGTAGAGTCGTGATCTGTAATCTTGTACAAACTATGAATTGTAACATTGCTGGATGATATAATATCGTGCGTAGTATAGTAGAAGATTCAAATGAAAATCACATAAAAATTACAGTAACCATTAAATATACAAATATCCCAATATACTTAATTAAAATTTGTTAATTTTTCTTAACAATACTATTATATTTTCAAGAGTTCTAAATGACTGTAAAATAAGTAGGGACGACAAGCACTCAAGGAAGATATAAAACACGATGTCACTATTTAAATGTAACTTTCATGCGAAAAGAAACTAAACTCAAATTCTCAGGAAGCAGAAGCAGTCCGGTCATCTGATCGAACAAATTCATCCGCAGGGCTCCCGGGGGTGTCTTGCCGGCGAAAGAAGTTATTGTTTCATCCCTCTCACCCTTCTACTTCCTCACTTTGGGCAATCGAGGATTCCGGCTTCCTTCTTCGACTTGATCAATTCGTTCTTTACTGAGTGCTATTATTCGATCGACTTGATTGCCAATTTTCTTATCCTTCGCAATCTCTCTCTCTCTTATTATCCGTTTTTTTACGGGAAGGATTGTGCGAGGAACGATACAGAAGAGGTCTATATATGTGAGAATTAGTAGAATTGTGGGGAGAGTTTAGTAAATGATCTGAAGTGGTTAAAAGAAATAGTTTGACACTTATTTTTGGATGTATGTCGAAGAGTAAAATCATTCCACTACCATAAAAAGTAAATAAATGGTAGAATTCTTTCTATTCAGGAAGACTGAAGTATGTATAAAAATTACTGACTTACTATGAATTACGTGATATTTTTACAACGAAGCCACGTGTACGATATATACATTGGCGAGCAATGACAAGTCAGTCCAACAAATTTCGGAGGAATTTCGGCCTCTCCCGCGAGGGAAAATTTTGAAATGCCGTCGGTGGCAGACTTTTGTTAATTAAGAGTCGGCCCGACGTTCAGTTAATGGAATTACAAACGCATATACTAAAACGCCAGAGTGAGAGACGTCTCGCAATGGAAGAATCCGGTGAACAATGGTTAAAATTGTGGTCACCTCGAATGTTTAAATTCTAATTGCGAGAGCGGTCATTCGTTGGTACGATTTCGAAATTATTCCTGTGAACATTTTTGTGAAACCTTACCCTGGAAGAAAAGGAAGAAAGTATATATTTTCATTGATAAATTGTACTGACACTGCACACTGGCTACAGTTATGTTCTCAAAATAACAACGATTGAAATCAAATGGCAACCGTTCTCTGAATAAAAACCACGATGTTAAATTACCATCCAACATTAACTTTCTGTCAACGTAAAGTGACTCATATGAATAAACCGGCAAACCGCCATTCTTCCTCTTAATTTCCCGGACAGACGCGAGTCTCAATTTTCAGCTTTGGATCCTTCACTCGTTACTTCCGTTTCGCACGTTTTTCTACCGGCATTTTTCCACTTTTCCTACTTTTTCCCACTTTGACCACGAGCCAACGCCTCTCGAGAAAGTTATCCGCGAAAATGAACTTTCCAAGGCCGAACTCGCGTAATTAGTTCGAAATTTGATCCGGCGTACCAGCGCTCGGCTACGATCTCGTTTTGTTCCGTTACCTTCGTCTTCCTACGATTCTGTATCAAAAACCCTCTCTCCTCCTCGCAATTGCATTTGGCTCGTTCTTCCCGACATTTTCTTCCTCGTAACAGTACTCTTCGACCTACACCAATTTATATTTTCAAGCGCTGTTTGCATCCGCAAAAATCGTGGATAGGAATATGCCTGTGGTAACCTGCAGATACCAATATCTGTCCGAACATATTTCAAAATTGTCAAATAGGCTGTCGAAATAGTTACTGTAATGCCAGAATAGAAAAAATTAAGTAGTACAGGACAATCGTATAGTCAGCCAGCCTAATATACTTTAGATATGATCGTATATACATTAACGTCATGAAATCAGTGAATATGTATTCATGCAACCGATTTCGTACGATGAAAACGGAAAACAGTGATGTTTAAGTAGTACGAGTCAATCGTATAGTCAGCCATCATACCTAAGTTGCGTTTACCGTTTAACCCAACTCTGGCACAACAACCACGCGTTGTAATTACAAAAATTGAGCAGTGTATTAATAAAGCAGTCACGTAAAGTTAAAGGAAGTAGTATAACTAAACGATAAATCAGCCACTCCACTGAACCTACACTACGCTTGGAATTTTACCATCGACCCAGAAACAATTCATCAATAAATTGTTCGTATCATCGAAAACTACAACAGAACTCTACAAAGCAGCCGGATATTCTACCTGATGGGAACTGGGAAGTGCGTATGCAACAATGACGAAACTCAGCTGTCGAAAGAATGTGCGAAGGGCGGATAATAAGGGCAGCCGATTTCCGCGAAATTAATCATACAACGGCTGAAAGCAGCTGCGGATCGGTTATCAGATTATACGGGAGTTTCCCGTAAGAGCTGCACCCTTCGCCACCCCCCTCCTCCTCCCAGGCCAGCCCCATTTGCCACCCCCCCTCCGGAGGTACGGCGCAAGTTCATCAATATCCACTGGCGAAATCATTAATCATTCGGCGCGGAGGAGCTCGAAAATTACTTGGCTCACCCCCGCACACCCCCATCATCCCCCTGGCAGGGCCGGTCGCTCTATTTCGCTCGATTTCCATCGCGGCCCGGCTTTCGGGGCCAACGCGCTTCTTCGTTATTTATCGGAAGCGTGCCGGGACGGAATAAGTGCCGAACAGAGTGATTGGAATAAATCGATTAATCATGCATGATTTTACGGTCATTTATTATGGACCCGGCCTTCGGGAGTTCGTTCGTTTCTGACTAATTACGGACAAATATGTATCTAGTATGTATACATACTTAACTAGATTTACGTGATGTTTATTTGAAATTTTATGTAATTTATGGATTTTCACGGAGCGGTGAGGATTGGGTAGGTGATGAGACGCAGTGTTGAGCGATCGGTTATTGCCACTCAATGAATTTTTCACGGTCGTTTGACTAATTATGCACAAATATGCGCCGTCGCGGTTATGCATTGTTAATGATGTGAATGAGCTGGAATCTTTTTGAGTTTCAAATTGATGACCGACTGATCAGAGCCTCGATTTCATTTCGTTAATAATATGGAAATCTGAAAAATTGTTTTATATCGTACTATGCTATAAATCGTATACCCAGGTACTGTATAATGAAACACAAGAAAACAGTTGTTAAATTAAGCTCCTAGAGCATAATCGTGGAACGATCGGTTCTGACCAACTGTTTGATCCGTACGGCCTTGCGAAAAGCCTTAATGAAAAATGAGGGTGACTCGGGTTCGAAGATGACCGGAAGTCTGAGCAGGGGAAATAACAGGAGTGGCTTAATGCGGCTCGCTGCTCATCTGGACTCCGCCATTATGAAAACTCAGGCCTTGAGGCAGCCTTCCACTTAGATTAGCCTACTCAAGAGCTTTCCGCCTTTAAGCAGACGCGGATATGTTCTACAACGAGAGGGGCTGAAACAGGGGGTGGGTCGGGGAATGAGAGAGATGAAAAAGATTAAGATGCAGGATAAAGTAAGGAAAGAAAGGTAACAGAAATGGATTGGAAGAATGCTCGTTTGCTTTATCGAGATGATGAGTGAGATAAAAGTGTGATGTAACTTATTTGATTGTGTTCGGCATTTTTTGCATGGTCCTCTGACGAAACAATTTTATGATGCTGTACTTATATATATAATAACTATTGATTCGATAAAAGGCAAAAATGGGCAAATTGCAGTATCGTTAAAACGTTAACAATTCTACCGCCGTGCGGCGGAGGATATACTGGAAAGTTGAAGGTAGAATAAATTTAATTTGGGCTCATTCAATTCCTAATTTGCCGGCTTCAGTATTTACCTGCGGCGGAAAGTGCGCCGGACGCAAAGAAAAAAAAAGAAAATCGGAACTTGGGCGCGAAAGAGAAAGAGGACCCGCGAGAGTAGGCGAACAAAGACGGAGTGGTGGGTGGGAGAAAAAAATCATAAATCGGGTGGTGGCCGGCCCTCTTTCGCATGCAAATTCCGGTCTTAACAAAAGTGCCGGCTGAGTGATATAGCCCCGGCGGAATTTTATTTCTCCGCTCGCCGATTCTCGCCCCAAAATAAAGCTCCACTCACGCTCCGCTGTAACACAGTGGCAAAAGTAAGGACAGAAAGGAATAGAGAAACCGGGAAGGAGACAGTTTCGAGAATTGTCTATATTCGGCACTCCGATTACCGGAAATAACATGAAAATCATAATCAGCCGTTACATTAATATATAGAACAACATTAATATATAGAAATATAGAAATGTGTTCATTTTGATCTCTGGCAGTCTATAAGTTAAAATCGATATATCAGCATAACTTTAAAGCCACGTGGATTGACTCACCGAAGACATGAACCTTCGATTTTCGAAAGTGAGACCGAACCTTCCTGCGCGCACGAATAGTTGAATTCGAACGTAGCTATTCGCGTCTGGCCGATAACTCAGTTTTAATAGCCTTGTCGACGTGGCACACTTTTGCCACTGCCGCCAATTCGGATTTTCGTTCCCTTACCGCTTTCCAGCCCCAATTCCATCCCCCTCTTTTCCTGCGCAGTGGGTGGGGGGGGGGGGAGGCGATCGTAGTTTAATTCAAAATTAATTGGTTTTGTCGGGCGCGGATAATCTACGTACAGGTGGGCGATACGCGTAATGCACAATGTATATGTATTATATGTAAATAGGGGCGGGACGGGGCGTAGGGGATGGATATTAGGAGGGCGAATCTTCGTGAGAGAATAAATGGGCGCGCGTAGTCGGAGCGTTGTAATTCGATGCTTTTTTTCCATTCTCGAATCCGAATAATTGATTCCCAAACCTGGCGCGGCCACCCGGTACGTGGGATACAATTTTCTTTCGGTGCGTTGTATGCAAATGTCAGTCGTCGAATTCAATTATTTACCTTCCGGTGTCTTGGCCGAACGTCGGACTGCCGTTGCAAATGTACGGCGCTGCGTTTACAGCGATACATTAAAAAGTTTTTAATGTTCAGTTGCTGTATTCTGTAACCTTTAATTTATAAAGTTCACATTCTGTAGACATACAGAAATAATGTTCTGTTTCATCATTTTATTGGCTAATTATAAATAGCAAATTCGTTAGAACTTCAGAAATATATAAGTTGTATCCTGTTTCCTGATCAGGACGGAAAAGATATTAATCCCGAAACAAATAAAGTAAAATTATTTTCACCCTTCCAAATGTGTTCAAATTACTCCCGCGGATGTGTTGATAACCGCTCATGACAATTTTGTCACATGTTTCCCGTACATTTCAACATGCTATATTGAAAAAGACCACGCGCAAGAATCCGAAAGCAATATGTGTACGCCAAATCTGAAAAATAATCTTGCTATCGAAACAACCTGAAGCACGTACTGCACAGCCGTAACACGCCAGATTTCTATTTTCGTCCCAAAATTGAGTTCCGCCTTACCGAACGTCTCGACGCGATCTCACCCTCGGTACACCGCCAAAACCACCCTCTCGATCCTCCCGATCCTCTCGATCCCCTCGACGATCGATTATCGCTCGTCCGTTCGACGAACCGCGCGCTGTTTTTGTTAAAATCGGATTATCGGTAATCTCAAGTGGCGGCGCTCAATTTAAATCCATTTATGGGCCCCTCCGTATTCGAATGCAAGCCACCGGTGTAATGAGATATCGCCCATTGTAATCCCGTCCTCCTTTTAAATTCTTGTTAATTGAAAATGGATAATGGCCGCCCGTTTAACCGTTTATTAAAATGGCGCCGACCGCGACGCCACACCTTTTTTTCATTCGTTTTCCTTTTTTATTTACTTTTTATTATTCATGCGGCCGTCCAATCGGCGCAAATTAAAGCATTTTCGGGAGCAATGCGAAAAATTTGCCGATGTCGAATTCGATCTACCAGAGAAATCCTCAAATTGAGGCGTTTACATTTCTTTTTTTACTGATTAATTAATACGGATGCCTTTTAGCCATAATTAGTATTTCTGGCTGATTAAGAATTTTCTACAGAAATATATATTTGGATGAATTTTTGATCATTGCTACTGGTGCGGTTTTGAAGACTTTTCATATATCACGTTTATATCAGTATTTGCAACTAGAAAAGTTAAAATAATTCAAATTACGTAAATTTAAATATCGCAAGTGACTTTTCATCCAAACCATCAATTTTACAATACCGTTCCCGTTTCCTTCTTTCGTATAAGATGCTGCTTGCTTTACATTAACTATATGAGGTCATTGATGAGGGCTAGTTGCATGGCAGTTCGAGGGCAGGGGTTGTCCAATTAAGCGCATCTTAAGGAACGACCGAAACGAGCGCCATTAATCGGTAATCGATGGCTGCCTTTACTGCTGCTTCGATAACGCAACGTAAATCGCGTATTTCTCCATCGCAGCTGCTCCCGCAGAATTGCGCGCGAAAACGATCGCTGGCTGCCACTGAAACAGCTAAACTCTGCCCAGGGACACTTCAGGGCCACTAAACTGGCGTTCCGGTAAAAGTGCGCAAGTGGGAAAGGATGGGGCTATTATTAAAGCATAAAGTGGCCGCTAGCTAACCCGAGCAACCAGGAAAATATATAGGGAAATGAGTAAAAAATAAAAGTCTTCCGATCGACTTGTGGTTATTCATACTGAAAGAGAATGAAACGAGGATCAGAAAAATCGCAAGCGGGGCCTCCTAAGTACAATAGTTTCATAGATTGGGGCAAAAATGTGAAAAAGAATGTGGAAAGGAGCATTCTATACTGTTAAACGAGTCGACAAATATCTGAGAATTATTCTCCTACAAGTTCCCACGTGAACATAGAATTTCTTTATGCAACGCGAAGAACGACAGTTCGACTTCTGCACAAATGGCACAAAATATATAATTCGTATTAGCTATGTGAATTGCAAAAAGGAGTGGTAACGGGAGAGTCCAGCGAAGAAACAGACAGAAATACAGAGAGAAACTTTTTCGAATTGGACGAATGGAAGGCGTCTTTCAGCATTGGCCGCTGTAATCCGCGCCGGGCATAAAATAAAATAAAAGTCACGTACGCAGGGCACGCACGATCCCGGGGAGTCGGTGGCTTAATCCGAAAATAGAAAAATCCGGCAAAATGAAGAAAAGTATACGATAAGACCGCGACGCTCGCTTCAGATTATGCGGCAAGTATCTCTTTCGACCTTTCAGCTTCATTCTCCCTTACCTTCTCCTCCTCTCGTAGACTCTCTTTTCTGCCTCTTTCTTCCATCTTCCACGATCTTCTACATTACATGCCCTCCCCTTCCCTCTGGCCATTCTTCGGCCGCCATTCGTATTTGTGCATTCCGCCGTCGCCGGTTTCTCTTATTTATGCCACTCGCTTCCATTTTTGCTCGGCACGCTACGCTCGCGTGACGATAATAAAGAAGGGATCGGAAACGGCATACGGGCAGCGTACATTAATTATACCGCAATTTGTCTCGTCCGCGTCGGATGAGGCGTACAACTGACTCGAAGTCGGCTTTCCTCCGCTGACACGGTTACCGATCGTTGCTGCAGCAATTGTTCAGCATTGTTCAGCATTGTTCAGCATCGTTCCAGCTACAGGAGTGGGGTTGCATGCGGGACGGCTATTGATTCTAGCCGTATTGTTCGAATCGTAAGACACCGTCCCATTACAAAGGGGATAAAACTCTTTTTTAACCGGGTATAATCGATTTTCTGTTATTGCTGCAATTACGATAATGGAATTTTTTCCTATTCCTTTATAAAGCTAATTCCTATAATGTTCGAGTGAGAGTTCAATGATTGCATGCGATTCGATTGTCGATTCTTTCTATATTGGAATTGTAGGAGGAAGACATTCTTACACTGCAACAATTCATTTTCCGTCCCTAATGTAATTATGAAAGTATAAACATACCTTTTCGACCAGTTCGATCAATTGGGTTTTGCTTATACATTGAAACGCTTGATCAATAAGACGGTTTTTTAAACCCCATTGTGTAATCATGAAAATACAATATTTCTTACGTGCCTCGAATACCGACATACGTCTTAACAAGAAAAAATCTTATTAGCTTTACTTTTCCGACCATAGCCGCGGAAGGAAATAAGAATGTGCACGACTCATTTCTAACGAACGTCGAAAAGTTAAAATGTGCGCGTACCAAGATTTAGATTCGCAGCAAAAGGTAGCAAGAGGCAGCACGAATGCTGAACAAGGCCGTGGATCGCCGTATTTTAGATCGGCCGACTGAAACGTGGACGTTGCCGGCGGGCAAAAAAAAGAAGTAAGGGGACCGTCCGCGCGCAGGGACGAAATAAAGCGGGAGCGAGAGAGGGAGGGTGGGCGGAAAAAAAAGGGAGAGAGAGTGGCGGAAAGGAGACAAAGAGAGTGCGCGCACCGTCGATAATTAATCGCGGTACTTACTCGCCTATTTACGGGCAATTTGCGGGAAACGGTGAACAAAACGGTACCTCTCCCCTCGCGAAACGACACGATTTCAACCCCCCCCCCTCTACCCACTCCTCCGCATGAGGGTGGAAAAAGCGTCGGGACGACGACGCAAATTTGTTTCAATTAATTCGCGCGCACTCGCGAACAGCTTCGATGTAACATGTAAAAGTATAGATTGCAAAAGATAATGAACAACATTTCTGAGCTTTTGAAAAGATTTTTGTACAGTTCGAAATGTTGCGCAATCCTCTTGTAAAGCAATGAATATAATAAAAAGTCATTACGAATCATGAAACCATGGTCAGAAAATATGCCAATTAATTTCTCGTTTCTTTTCAAACATACACTCGCGGAAAAAGAATTGTATCAAAGCCAACGGCCGACAGTTCACAAAGCAGGCCAATTAATCCTTCCTAAACATCCAATCTACATCACTTACATCACAGATAAACGCATCCACGTCCCGGCATCCATCGCCCGTCGGATTAAAACGAGTTTCCCGAGGAAGGAAGGAATGGAGGAAGGACGAAAGGCGGAAAAAGGAGGAAGTTGGCCGTCGACTTAAGATTTTAATGCGAGCGAAATAAATTGCTCGCTCGCTCGCGCGAGAGATCGCAGTCGAGTTTGATCGTCGCTGAAATCGTGAAATCGGCGTCGGCGTCTAAGTGCGAGCTCATTAACGACGCGCCGTTAATTAGCGCCGAGTGGAAGACGATCCGTTCGCAAAGCGGCACTCGGACAGCAGTTTGGCTTGCTTCTCTCTCTCTCTCTATCTCTCTCTCTCTACCTCTCGCTTCTTCCCCATCAGCATGTTTCTCCTTCTCTTCGTGTTTTGCCACTCTAACGGAGGCCAAACTCGCAAACGCCCCGTTAACGTTACTCACTGCCGCCCACCGTTCTCTAATTTCGGATTGGGAAATGGAAAAGCGATACGAGCGTTAAACGCTGCCAAAGACATGGTCTTAAGCGCCTGGATTTTCGGGGGAAATTGATTTTAGCGGTAGTTCCTACGTCGGAGTAGTACGTTAGTGTTTTCGGGGTAGAGGTTGTTATATTCGAAGATGGCGTTGGGTGGTTTAATTTCAATGGGTTTGCTACAGTCACAGAGAGTACAACTTAGTACTTATCAGATGATGAATTGCAAGTATAATTATAGCTCCCGTCAAATAACTTTTCCACATTTTGCATGTCTAAAGTCCAAGTGCATTGGAATGATTAGAACACGCACAAACTATATTAAAATACGAAATCCTGCATTATGAATTAACTTCAACAGATTCCTATCAGTGACAGATAAAGAAAATTTCGAACATGCGATTTCAATCGTACCACAGCATTCTTCAATAGATTTCTGACGTTCCCCCGGCAGACCAGCTCCCCACTCCAGCACATTATTCGTCGAGTAGACTTTCCACATCTCCCTCATATGCCTGACCAGAATTTTCCGGATATAAAGTATAGGAGCACCATCCGCGCTAAAAAGCATATTTCAAAAAACAGCACTCGACGTCTCTCGATCTTGCGAGGCGAATCCTCAACGCGCTCGCGAAAAATTGTTCGTGGCCAGAAAGCGCGTAGCATAATGGCCGCGGGCGCCCGATTTTTCGACTTTTCAGTCTCGTCGGCAGAAAGGTCAGATTCCCAGGGCCGCAGGATGGCGACCCATGCTCGAAGCATTCATAATCGCCGCGGCATTGCTCGGCAGAAAGGAACGCGAGTCAGGAATTTCCTTTAAGCAACGGGACGAGAACTCGGGCCGGGCCTGCGGACGGAAATTTGTTAAATTTTCAGCCGAGCAGCCGAAAAAGAGCTCAAAATGCCCCCCGTCAAAATTGGCGAGCTCTTTGACGCTCGTTTAATTAAAGCCGTGAGAGCTGACGAAAGAGAGAGAGAGAGAGAGACGTCGCTTAAGTAAGAGTGTGAGAAAAAGAGGGAGAGCGAAAGGGAAACAGCGAAGAGTAACTAAAAGTGTGAGAGAGAGATGAAAGATTCTTGGCGAATAAGCGAACTTTAACCCCGAATTCAGATTCTTTCGTAAAATATACCATCGTCGGGGATAGATGAAAAAAAATGCTCGTAATTACTTGGCTAGAGGCAGATAGCTGGAGTTGGCGGTAATCTCTTTTTGAAACGTCTGCGTTTTTATGGACTTCACGGAGATTGCGAGATTCTTTTCTCTTTTTGGCCGCGGTTCGATCTTACTGGACAATCTTGTAACAGTATCAACTTTCGATCTGTTAGTGGGAGGTGTTGCGATGACTTAGGAAGATAGAATGAAGGTGTCGATCATAAATTGATAATCCAACAATTATTTAACTGAACTTATAACGTCACGCTACATATCGAGAATCTATACGACGAAAGCGGGGAATGAATCGAATTTTTCTGCCGAAATATGCATGAACGTCTGCCGAATATAAATGTGAGAGTAGGAAGGATGATTAAACGCGACGTATCGAAGGATGTCGAAGTCTTTTATTTGTACTCCGGCGGATCGACGCTGCAATAAACTCCGCGAGCTTACATCGATCCGGTTCTTGTCGCGTAAGCCTTCGGAACAGGAAAGCTTCTGGGCGAGGAGCAGTCGGGAGGATCCGGCAGGATCTCGGAAGGATCCTGGAAGGAGCTGGGAAGTGCGAGGAGAAACGTCGGCGAGAACCGTCCGGCAAAACTTGCCAACCCCGACGACTTGTTTGCCTCGAAACCGATTCCGTGTTGGGCTCCGATCGTTTCAACCTACCTACCGACCTTCCATCCTTTTCATTCCCTCGCCATCTTTCCGGAGTCGAGCTCGGATTTGATGAAAATCACGGTGCTGCTTGGATTTTGCACGAAACGTGCGATTAACAGCAATATCATTTTTATTTCTACTTCTGAACGTCTAATTTTGATTTACAGACAGATAAACTGCTTGGATGTAGATTTTTGATTCTGATTTCGTTGCGAAATAGAATTTTGATAATTTAATTGAAGCACTTTTTGCTTCAAGTGTTAATACGTATGATCTTGATTAATTTGCGGCGGGAAATTCAATTTTATCTTTTTTGGTAGATTTTTAGTGAGAGTGTCTTGCTCGGATTGAAAAGTGATTGAATGAAAATTTGAGTTTCGGCGGAATTTTGTGAAAAAGGTATTCTGAGTGGACTTTCTGGACCCTCAGTCTCGCTACAGAGGAATTGCGAGTATAATGCCTGAATCGAAATTCAGACCACACAATGGCGCAACAGAGAGAATGGAAGGGCTCCAGCGGAAGGGACATAATTAATAGTTCGATATAATTATACCGGGCTCTTAGCGTGAAACTTGTTAAAACTTTCGGTGTACTTCGTCACCGATAGCACTTCCGCGAGCAGAGTCTTTTCGAAGAATGCATGTTTCAACTTTATGGGACCACGGTTCCGTGATATCGATAGCAAAGAGAAATTTTCTGTCCGAATAAAGCAGAATGGAAAACAGAAATTCGCAAATTGTCCATTATATAAACCTGAGACAGACATTAATTCTATCATTACTATTAACAAATTCCAGGCAATCTACTAATATTCCCACTGAAAAAAAATCACGTTCTGCTATCAAAACTAAAAACTCACCCCTTCGCGACGAAAATCTGAAGCCCGCATATTTCTCCCTCAGCAACGGCGTTAATAACCGAGAGTACGGCTTATAAATAAACAAGACCGTATCTCAGAACACTTCGGCCTCGTTTAAACATCTAAAAATTTCGCCCGCCCCCAATATTTTAACTCCCATCCGTCCACCCCCTTCGAATGTATTATTCATACGGGCCATAAAGCGAACGGGCCGAAATGGAAGAATGGAGGATGACCTCGAACATTACTTGCGATCTTAATAAACGAATAAAGGACGCTTGTAAAAATTCCCTCCCTTCGCTCGGGGGATGAAACTCGACTCCTCCGATAACGACGGCCCCAGGAATTTCCACCGGAAGATTGTTTTTCCTCGAAGCGGGGAAAGGTAGGGAACCCGGAGGACAATTCTTTCATACCCGGAAGAGCTCTGGCATGATCCGGCAGGATCCTGCCAGGATCCTGGCCGATGGGCGCCATCTAATTAATTCGATTGGAAACGGCGATGGGAATGAAGAAGTGATTCTTTACCCTCAACCTGCTTGTTTTCCTGTCTGCGTGAGAAATGTCTGTATTCGTTATGAGAAGATCGGGAAATGATTATATTAATCAGATGTTGAATAAAGGAATTTTTCATCAGACTTGTCACAGCATATTGATGTGTTTTACTAATCATTTCCTACTAAAATTTGAAGCAGTTATTATTTTGTTCGTTCGTGTAGATTGGTGCATTGCACCTTCAATATATTGTTCATCTTTTACGAGAGGCGTTGCATATATTAGTACAAAATACTGTTCAAAATTCAATATTAGCTCTTTCCTCCTTTGCTACTCGAAAGATTTATTATTCGATAAAAACATTATCCTACTATCTACATAATGGTGAGAAAATCCCACAAATTACATAAATTAGTATACGGTACTTAAATTCTTTTCCTCACCTCATGCATCACGCTCCAGAAAGATCAGCACGCACCGCCATTACGAATCCACATCAGGTTACCGTGAGTCTCGTTATTTACTACTCATACCTCATCGTTACTCTCTTTCTTATTTAGATTTACGGGCTCGAAATGTTCCTTGATAGAGATTGCATTATTCACGCGCGCACTGCGGCATGTGAGTAATGCATCGGTACTTTATACGGATTTGCATATCTTTGCCGCGTATCCGCGTGTTATCGGGCTTGCCGTGCCAGAAGAGGAGAGAGGGAGGGGGAGGGGGTGGTTGTCGGAGGGAATCGGAAGGGGGTAGCTGCGGAATGGGGGTCGAATCGGGGGCTCGCCGAAATTATTGACGGCCCGCCGTAAGTGCGGGAGCCGAGTATTTAGTGTTCAATTTTGGTAATGGAAATTAGCCGGTCGTTTGGTGCCGGTCCAAGTAATCGCGATACCAGTATGCTATTCTCAATTTCCGGGACGTCGACAGGAGCCCGCACGGGGAGGGGGGCGGGGTTGCCCAAATCGTACGACTTCCGATATTTTAGGACTGATTTACTAATCGTCGTGTCTGTTCGCGATGATTGCTGACTCTGTGCTATCTGCCTTTTGGATTCATATATATTACGAAGACGTATTATAAACGATAGTTATAAATAATCTGTTAGTGGCATTATATGGGAGGCTACTTTCTTTATTTGTACTTAAGCAGAAAAGATTGTTTTGTCAATTTGACATACGGATCAGTTTTAATACAGATTAGAATAGAAATATCCCTAGTTAATACTAAATTAAACGACAGAGTATTTAGGACCTCAATAAGACTAGAATTTCGAGAGTTCGATTTCTGATGTCCGATTCAATTTTGCACGGACCGTAAATTCGCGGAATACGGTAACAGACAGAGTAAGGGGAAAAAAAATAAAGAGTAAGGAGAACTGACCAACTTAAAAGATGAATGGGCCGATAATTTTTGACTGACGTCAACTTTTATGAGTTTTCGGCCGTTCAGCCTTTAAAGGGCTCTATTTTTCCGGAGTGCCAATAAAGCTGCCCCGAGGGGGGTTGGAGGATAAGTACTAAAACGTTTAATTATGACCCTCGCCGGGGCCCCGACATCGGAAGTTTCGAACTTACATTACGGCCTTGTAATCCACTCGAATGACGGAGCAACGGACTGCGATACTCAAAAGCGCAGTTGCCGCGGGGCGTCGTCAACGCTTAACGCCCGTTCCAGTTAGAGAGTAGAGACTTTCAAAGAATTAACACGACCCTCACCCCCATTTTTTCCCGACCTCTCTTTCTACTTTCATCTCTACCTTACGAAACCGATCCCATCCACGCCTACAAGGGGCTTCTATCGCCATTTATTTTACTACCGAACAGAATTTATATTGTGTACCAGCCTATCTGTAATGCAAAATTTCGTACGCCAACGGGAAGCCGCGACAGGGAAGATATATCGAGCACTGCTTCCACGTTCGAATATTATTTGCACGGGCCACCTCCTCCTCCCTCCCCTCCCCCCACAGCGTCATTTACAGCGTCACGATTTGCGCCCCGTGTCGTTTAACATACCATTAGCGGATTTTACGCTGTGTACGAGGCAGGGTGTGCGGGGGTGGCGTGGGGTAGATATTTGAAATACGAGATAGTCGTAGGCGATACAGGTGCCTCTATTTGCCCAGTCGGACGTCCATTACAGGTTTACAGTTATCCACGGGGCATCAATACCCGGCGCGTACGTCTATTGTAAGCCTAATGGATGGTGTCGGCGTACCGTGAGGATACTAATCGTTCCTATGATCTTCCCTCGTAACGATGCCCCACGTAATAGGGCATTCTACACGTACCGATGTTGTCATAATCGTTGTTAATGTCTCTTGACGTCCCGCCGTCTCTGCGGATTTATCCGTTACACGCGACTCCTTCCGCTCGTTACTCCTTTATATCCGCGGTCGGCTGGATGAAAAAGAATTTAAGGGTAAGTTTGCACGAATATTTTACGTGGGAAAAGTGAATGTTCGTAATTTTGAATACGGATACTGAAACGTTATGGAAAAGCTGTCGATATTTTCTTGACGGAATCGATAAGTTCAAAATCGGATTCATAGTTTTATATTTTTGTTCGCCAACCTTCCACCGTCCATTCCGTATCTCAAACCAATGTTACGTAACAGCCATGTACAAATTTCCAGTTCCTTACGGACAACCGTGTACATGCCAATAATCGGTCTAGATCGTTCGAACGAATATTCCAACGTTTCTCAACTATAGGATTTCAATGCAGTGCGATTAACTTTTCGCGGCTCGGCGTGGAAAAGTCAAAATAGCGACAGAACAATCGCCACCCCTTTCCAACCCTCTCTCCCCTCCTTCGTTCAACTCCCTGCGTCCTTCGGAAAATTCCGCAGTCTTTGTAAAAGGACGACGTGCTTTCTTTTGTTGCTCGCTGCAGGGGGCGAACGACTGACAAGAAGTGGAAGGGGGTTGGAAAGGGGATGAAAGGAAGGGCGGAGGCAGGAAGCGCGTCCGATAAAATTGCAACTTTCTGGAAACGGCCATCTCGTTCGGAATATCCGACGACTTTTGAGCCCTCCGGCTAAATGCGTCGCACATTGCAGGAATTAGACGGAACTGTGAGCCGAGGGAAAGAAAGGGAGGGAAACTGAATTGTTCGGGGGTTGGAGTGAAATGGTACGGCGGGGGATAGCCGGCGGTTTCAAGTAATTTTTCTCGAGGCCAAGGTTCAGCATGCAGGAATATTCTGTTATCCAATTTCAGCTCGCTCCGTTTTACTCCTCGCTTTCATTCAATTTACGTTTATTTATTTGTATTCTCAATCGGAGGTTTAATCACGGATGTAAAAGACGCCTACTTGCGAGACTTTCTTCACACTTTTACATAATTTCCCATTACTTTACATTATATACCCTTATGCTTGCAATGACAGCAAATTTTTTTTGCCTGCAAAACGTTGCACGTCCGACGATCTACGCGTTCGTTCGCTGGCGGTGGCATTAATCGAATTTTCGTCCTGATTTCTGAGCACGTTCACGCACCGAAATTTGCCGGGCGAATAAATTACATCGTTGTCGCCGAGGCGCTCGGCGTGCATTATATTTCTATAAAGGCGGCAGACGCCGGGAGGATGTTTATTGCGCGTGTAGCCGGCGTAAATATCGCGGCAGGTAAGCCGCGCGAGGCGGCCAACTTCCGGCCTTAAATCATCCAATGGCCGTGCAAAGTCTGCGCTAAGCTAATTTCCATTGCCCCCGCCCGAAAGTTTCCCGCGGCGAGCACAAAAGCCACCTTCGTCCGGCCACGTTAACATATACGCAGTTACCGCTGTCCGTTACATCAGTTCCAGTTCCGTCTCGATAACTCTTCTTGTCTGTAAATGATTACGTTCCCTGACGGTTTGACGTTCCTATTGTTTTCGGCGTGATTTATAGAGAAAAGTTACTCATACCACGTTAGGTAAAGTGAGACTTTATGGTTGAAGAGGTAATCCGAGAATTATTGTTGTAAAAGGTGTAGAATTTGAGATGCTACACATGATAAGACTTCCAATATTGATAGTATTATAAATTATGTGAAGAAACGTATGGCTATATTGTCAGCAATGATATAATGTGTGGTGACATATAAAAATTAAAAAATGCAAATAAATATACCATTAACTACACTTTAGTTCACTTTTAGTTCACTCTCTTCGTCGCGACACAGAGAGAAATCGGACCAAAATCCAAATATTAATTATTTCGCAGTCTTACCCCGTATTAAATCGTTACGCAACCTACGCTCAAACATTTATTAGGCCGATATTAAATTCTTCGCTCTGATTAAATCCTTTATCACCGCGAAAGCGCCGCGGTTTTGCGATTTCGCAGGCCGCTTTATTCGCGACACTTGCGTATCAAGACCCCGAAGGTAATATCGAAATATTTCGCGCACGTTGAACAAACACGTGAGTCACGATACGTCGTAATTTGATTTCTGCTCCGGCCTCAATAAAGTGTCGAGCTGAATAAAATCGTTCGTCGATTAATCACCGTGGCTGAATTCTTGAAAGCGATAACTTTACAGGCGGCTGCCCGAAGGGGGTGGGGGTTGGTAACGGGAATCGAAGGGGGTAGTTACAGGGACAGAGGAGGCAGGAAAGGGTAACGCGGCGACGTAAGCAATTGAAACAATTACTCGGCGGCGCGCGACAATAAACGATTGTTCCTGTTAATCGAAGTGCTGATATTCGTAAAAGCCCGATGAATAACGATGAATAACGATGAATAACGATGAATAACGGCGAATAACGCGCTCGCCCGGGTAGCAATTGTTTCGGTCAACGTTACGAGCGCATAAAGAATGAATAATCGTAGTCCGGTAACCGACGCCGGACGCTTCAAAATAGCCGTAAAAATTCACGGATTCCGATTTCGAATCGGCGGAAGGATAAATTCTCATGGTTCGTTTGTTCCAATTTTGTTCGTCTCAGCGTCTGAACACGGTTAGGCCAGCCGGTTGTCATATTATTCTAAGCGTTTGTCACCACATAAGTTCTCAGCAATTGCATTTAAATTAAATAAATTTTGTAGAAATATACGGCCATCTTCAATTGATTAATTTGATACAAGCTTTGCCTACCTAACCAAATCAAATAATTTTTTTTTAAATATACAGCCATCTTACATTGACTAATTTGATACAAGCTCTATCCGCCTATCTAAACCACATTCTCAAGTACGGTCTCTTTGAAAAACAAGAGAGCCATCGTCGAGTCTTCGATCTCAGGAAAGGAGAACAGTTACACAACTTCGGACTCCGAGCTCCTGACCAGCGAGACGAAAAGAAGCGCGAAACTTTCCCCGTAAAGCCCGGCCGTCCTTTATCCGAGTTTCCGAAATTCCTAAATTCCTAAATCGCCCGTTCCGCAGGATTTCGCCAGACTCTGCGGTCGGCAGAGGGGGCGCTAAGTCGAAATCGGTGTTTAGAGCTTTTAAATCGAACTGCCGGCAGGATTGCAAGGACGACCAGCTTTATGGGCCTCCACTTTTCGTCCTTTTCCTTCGAGGACGCGATTTACTTAACTCCGACGTAATTCAACGGTGACTCGCCGGCCGGAGCTTTATCAGCATTGACTCGAGATTTACTCGTCGCTCGTGTTAAGAAACTCCGCTGCGAACTACAAACCTGTAAAATTTCCTACCCCACCGACCACCCCCCTTCGCTACCCTTGCCTCAACCCCGCAGAGTTCGCGTCTTATCCCTTTTCGCGCGCGCTCCAACTTTGACTCCGGAGTTCAAATTGGAATTAAGTGAGTCTGGTAAAAGTAGTGGTAGTACCGTTATTATTTGATACTCATTGCTCTGTGTTTTCTCTGCCGTTAGTCTCCGCTGCCGGAGTGGATCGCGAAATTTAAACTCGTCTTAGCCGACGCGTGTTCTTAGTTCGGGGAGTTGAAATTAGAATTAAGTGGGATCAGCGGAAATAGTGTTGGGAGCGCTGCCTCTTTTCGATCTACCGAGAGTTTAAAATTGCTGTTTGATTCCGCGGTACTACTCTAATTCCAGTGCTTTTCGATTAATAATTAACAAGAAAACGCTAATTTGTGTAATTCTTGCATTTGGCGATGTATGGAACAAAATGAAGTGAGATAAATGGAAATGTAACCCTGTAATGCGAGTTAGGAATTGTCTGGCTAGTTTGACATTTTCTACTGCGCTCCTGACCTACCCAAAAATCCAGAAGGCCGCCGCACACAAGGATCCACACTTTCAACCTTAAGACTACCGTAACCCTCGAAAATTAACTCAGCCCTTAACCCCCCCTAAGACCAGCACCGATCGTCCCCGTTTCAATTTTAATTTAGCCCCCGCCGACAATAGGAGTGACATATTGCAGTGATAACAGTAAACGCTGGAACGCGAGCCGGCGAGGTCGGTAGAATAAAAAGCGAGTGGCGGGGGAAACGCGGTTGGAGAAAAGTGAGGAGAGAAAAGAGGGCGAGAAGGAGAAGGTCGGACGTACGCGAGACGCGGATAAAGACAGAGGGGGTTAAAGAAGGACAGAGAAGGATAGAGAAGGATAGAGAAGGATAGAAGGGAGGTGAAGTAGCGCTAGACGTGCACTGTTTACCTAATACGCTTTTCCCGGGTTTGCGAGGCACATTGCGCCCCGCTGCTCATCCTCTCCCTTGAAAACCACCCCCTGCCAGCCCCCCGGCCACCCCGGCAACCCCTTGCGGGCCAGACTGTATCTCAGCGTTAAGTCGGAATCACTGTTTAGTGCTTTTAAATCAGAGACGCTGTGCTACGCTTGAGGGAGAAGGAGAAATCCATGAGGGTGGAGGGGGCGGGGAGGGATGAAAAGAGAGAGAGAGAGAGGAAAAGGGGATGGTCGTTACTCGGTTTTATTATTCTTTATTCGCCAGACATCGTCATGCCGCGACCTCTTTTGAAAGCGACCACCTCTAGCTCTATTTCTATCTTCCTCCCACTGTCCCGGGGTCTAGCTCGATCGTACTTTCCTTTATGCGCCTTCGTTTCTTTGCCCGACGTCGCGGTTCAGTATTCCGTTGCTTCATCTGCGCGCTTATGCTCTCGACACCGTTCTACGTTCCCGTGTTTCGGCCTTTATGCGCCATGCCATTTTTGTCCTATGCTTTTGCCGACAATTTCAGATGGCTCTCTATGGGGTGACAATTGTTTCTTACGGGGTGCGCGACAATTAATGCGAACGACGCATCGAGTATTTTAGATTGTTCTGACAATTTTACAACTGTTATTCATTTAAATAAGTCGATTTTAAGTGAAAGAGTAATCGACATTTCAATCGGAGACAGATTGAACCAGTACAAGCCAAATTCTAACTTTTCTGTCCTGCTTCTAATTACAGATTCCCAATTAGAACGTTCTACGGTAACTTTTTACCAGACCTCTGCGTCAACATCCAGTCACGGCAAAATGCAGAGTCATTACAGGAGAAAACTTTCCGACAAAGCGTTCTGCAGTAACATTTCCGTACGATTTTCGATGAGAGTTCTAGAAACGCCTCTACGAATCTGCCGCTGTTTCATCAACTTCCGGTGTCAAGCCAAAAGCCGCGGCACTACAGTACCTCGCCGCAGTCTCCTCGTAAAAGGTTTCCATTGCGAGCTTCCCGTTCATAATTTTGCGCCGGAAGACTGCCGGGTAATCGCTACGACGCTGATCCTCATTCCTCGCCCCCCGATGTTCCTGTACGTCACGATTAACCTGTTACGGATGACGTACGAAAAGCTGAGCCACCGGCTTCCGCTTCTAAGCAGGCCCGCGTGTCTTATACGTATAGATGCCTGACGCTCTTCTCTGGCGGAGGAGCGGGACGGGGGCAAAGCCAATTTACTGCGCCGGCTTAATTATTTCGTGGAAGGATGCGCGCAGATCGGCGAGCCACGGGCTGCCGAGAATTATTGCCGGATAGGGTCCTTTCGATATGCTTGGCGGATAACCGGGCAGGACGTGCTGGAATCTCGAGAGCTTGTCGCTTTTTAAATGACTCGCGTGTGTGACTCCTGAGTGAAGTGTGTGGGAAGAGAGGGTGATAATTGAAAAATTTTTTGATAAATGAAGTTAAACTCTCTTGTCATTAAGGAGCAGGGAGACTGTAGTATAATCGGATGAGTGATTATTTTATTTTTGTTTTGTTATCGTTCAAAATTGCCGTGGATATTGAGGTTAAATTATTGTAAAGGATAGTTGAAAGAATACAAAGCTTTTTCTCTTTTGCTTGTAGTATTTAAAATGTAATTCCAGGCTGTTAAAATTTCAAAATTGATTTGCTTTAGCCTGTTCGACTTTTTTAAAAGTAGAATTAAAATAAATCAATTCGCCTGTAATAGAAAGATTGCGTTTGCAATCTAATTCGAGAACAATCTGCCAGACGTCCGCAAAATGGTTACGCGACAAATCTGTAAGCTCAAAATCTTCCCACTTCTTCAGATTCGAAGCAGAGCCGCCGCTAATCCGTTCGAAATGAACGGCGCAAAAAGTTGCTCGGCAGCGTTTCTTGCCCGGCGAACACTTATTAGTGTCCCCCTAAGCAGATTCGGCGCTGATGCAAGCGGATCGCAGGCGGAGTTTAGCGTTCGTGGCAGCCAGCCGAGGAATATGCTTTCGGCGAATTTACGAGGCGTAACATTAATTATTTGCCGCGCGGCCGCGCATTGGAGCGGGGGGTGGAGGGGTGCGAAACGAGGGTGGCAGCACTTTCCACCCCTCCGGCCAGCGTGGGGGTAGGTGAGCGCGGAAGAATTGTGGAGCTCTCCCGGGCGTCGAAACTTTCGTTATAATAGCGGAATTCTCTATAAATCGCTCGCGTAAACGTTAATTCTTAAACATCGCCGCGCTCGCATTATGTTCCGCGTTATTCCGCGCACGTGTGTGGGACGACAAGTTGTCCCATATTGGTCCAGCAACTTTGGGTAGGTCGTAAAGTTGTGGGACAGAGAGCTGAGCTACAAAAATCGTGGGGCAATCGTAAATTTGTTGACCCTCTATAGCCTGAGTAGTTCTTGAGTAAAGAAAATTCGATAGAATAGAATAGCGAGTGCCAACTAGTCAATTTGAAACCACACACGTTACTTACGAAAGTACTGTATCTTGGTTTGAAATAATTTCGTACAGTACGATGTACTTTGAAAGTTCGAGAAGGTTAAAGCATGAGAGTGACAAGAATTTAGAAGAAGTCTCGCGACGTTAAATGAGGAAAAACTGTGGAATAAGAACAAATGGAGATTAGGCGAAGGAAGTGGCATCGTAGTTGGCAGGTTTGAACAAGCCAACCCTTTTTGCCGGACAAGACGTCGAACAGGACCGCCGTAAAGCTAAATCTCAATACGAAGTCAGTTACGGTCGGTCGCCTACGGAACGTGGAAACGCTCTTTGGCCATCGACAAAATCGTTAGTCCCACGATCCGATTTACGAGCTTACAAATCTCCGCACCTGCTCTCACCTACACACAGCCGATTCCGATGGCAAGTCCTAATCTCGTCTAGAAAAAGCACGAGCTACGCGAACTGGCCCTCCGCGTGTAGAATGCTGTAACGGGTGAACAATTTTTTTGTTTACTAGTTTCGTAGAAGCGATAGCCGAGTAAGCTGATTAAATCGTCGAAGTCATACAATGACAACTGTCAATATTTTCAAGTGACAGTTTTAAATAATCCATTGCGATTTTTTAAAAATATGAATTATGTTTCGTCCATAGAAACACATTGCATGATTAAATTAACGGGGCTATTATATAATTATTTCAACATTCTACTTCGTGGCTAAATGATTTAAATTTAAATTATGATTAAGAAATAAGGGAGGTGCACTTATTCCTGTGGAATTATTACTGTACGACTCAGACTTTCGTAATCTTTCTTCTTCGCTTCCGATAGGACGTCATTCGAAACTTCAGACCGCTGCAACAAACACCTTGTACATTTCCAGCAGTCCATTAATCTCTTCCCTGCCTTTCCCGAGTCGTCTCTGACCCATTTGCCGGATCCTGCACGTTCAAAGTTGATCCATCCGCTGATTTTACAACTTTGCTGTCACCGCAGTCTCTCATTCTCCCACTTCGCAGTTGATCTCTTCGACGATTTTGCGAGTCCCTCGACGGGTCGACTTGCGAGATGATCGACAGATGTCGATCTTCCGACGGAGAGATCGATATTAACGATCGCGCCCATTGACCTTTGTCGAACGGTTCGCCGGTTAGAGCAATTTCCGATTTACGTTCTTCTGAATCGTCACCCTACTTTCTTCTCCCATCGTAGTTTTCGAAGTAGAACTTTCGAATTTACAACTTTCCGATGTCGTACACTCGTGCCGCTTGTTTCGCGAGGCATAATGTAAATTCGAGTAAGAACCGGATTCAGTTTCTATGAGTTGCGGATTCTGGCCACTTTCGCAATCATTGTATTCCGTTCCTGGCAGAGCGGTAACATAAAAATCAATTGTACACGAAATTCGACGTTCCGTGGGAGAGAAATAAGACCAAAAAAGCGATTCGGTTACCCCAAATTTCTGATTTCAACCACTTTCATTGTGACCGTCTTCTATTTTTGGCGAAGCAAGAGAAAATCAGCTACGCTCAGAATTAGAATTTGCATGGCACGAAAGCCAGACTACTGTAAAATAAATATTCAGTATCCACTTTAGCAATCATTGTTTGTTCTCTGTCGGTGGGGAACTTAAAATTCAACCGCATCAAAAACTAGTTACACTAAAGGGGAGCGAGATGAAAATAACGGTTTACAGCACTGAATTAAAAAAACCGCCGTTCGCTTGCTTTCGATTCCTTTCATATTCCATTTCCAATCTCTAATCCACAACGTTGCAACTAACATTTTTCCTGACATCGTCGCTACTTAATTCTTGACTCGCCAATACTAATAAGTACTGTTTCTCATTCTTTCTATTTCTCTACTTTCCATTTCATCATCGTTGCCTATTTTCTTCTAATCCTTCTCTATCCTATCATCATTAATATATTTCTATTCACCCTCCCAGTGATTCATTCTTCTCACCCAAAATTCTAACTTAATTTCAAAAATAGGCTGCGACTTTTCCATTTGCAAACCGCAAGGACAATCGCAGGTTCCCAAAAGGAGATTGGGCTGCGTGCGAAACTGGAATTTCGGCGAGAGGATAACGAGAATCCTGAGATTGAGGGAGTTTCACCCTTAAGTGGGGGGTTGAGGGAGGGTAGAACCGTCCGAGCCGATCCTCGTCGGTCAGAGCAGTTAGCCGCTGATCCGATTTACGGTGCGACGAGTCCGCGAACACCTGCGCGGATCGTAAGGATCATTGATCCGCCGCTGCGGTCGCTCGATCGCCATTCGAAGCCACTCGATATCTTGTCAAACGTTCCGAATATTCGATCCGATCCGATCCGTCCAATGTTCCGCTCTTCCGTCAGATTCGAGATATAACGACCCACTCGCTCGGACCTTCTCATGTTTACGTAATGCTTCGCCAAGGCCATAAATCTTCCTGCGAAGGTGGCGAGATCATATTCTTCTGTCTGGAAGCGTCGATCTTCATGGTTCATCTGTCATTTTTCCATCTTCTCTTTTGTTGACGTTGCGAAGTTTTTCGAATATTAAATAGTTCAAACTTGTACTCGGATGTATTTGTTTTAATTAACTAGTGATGTAGTAAATTTTGTGGTGACGTAGTCTATGTAGTTGCAGTATATTTCTTGTGATTGGTGGTAGTTGAAAAGGTATTTGAATTGATGTAGAAATGGTTTGAATATTTATATGTTTAACAATGTCGATATTTTCTAAACATGCGAGCCTGTATTCGACTCAAAAACCAATCTTTACCCCACCCCATCTTTTTCCTAGCAGCAGTTAGGAAATCGCATTCTGTAGCCAAGCATCATTGTCCAACCCCCTCCTACAAACCTGCCCGACGAAAACTCCACTCCACTCCAATAATTCAGGTGGCAAGAGTGGGCAAAAATTAAGATGCGAGCTCGTCCCGACAAAAAACATTAATACCCACGGTAAGCGGCGCTATTCTGGCAGGGGTTGGAACGAGGGGGATGGCAAGAGGATTGCAGGAGGTTGCAGGGGAGGTTCAAGGGGGGTTGGAGGCAGCAGAGATAGGTGGATGAAATTTGAATTTCTAACCCTGTCCTGCCCTTCCGGCTGGTCCAACGAGCAGGTGGCGTTGCTAGAAAGGTGAAAGGTGGAACGAGGGGGTGGAACTGGCAAAGGAGGTCGCGCGGGGCTGGAAGGGGGTTGGGGAGGGGAAGCTTTATGCGGACGGGAAATGGTTTTATGGAAATTAAAAGTTGTTCCGGGAGTGAGTTATACATAGGGAAAACTCGCGGCATAATCTAACGTTTCTCGCCCCCGAGGCGTGGGACCGAGAACTGGGGTGGGGGTGGGGGAACGCCGAGACAGAGGGTGGGGCTTCATAAATACTTTTGCGAAGCGAAAAGGAAACAATCGGACACGACCCACCACGGATCGTCGACGACCAAAGTTTCGGCCCCAAATTCTTCCCTTGATTCCCCGTTCATTCGTAGGGGGTGGTTTTACGGGCGAATTGTCTCTAAATTGGCGATGTAGAACGTGCAAATTTCGACGGGGTGAGAGGCGGTAGTCAGAGATTTGCATTGCAGACGTGATTAATTTTGCGGAAGATATTGAATCTGCTAGATTCTGCATTGGCTCGGAAAGATAATTATGCTCCAAGTTATGTCTGTTATCTAAGAAAAAAATGCGAGGAAACGTGACTTCGTTGAAATCGAATTAAAACAGAGTTTTAATCGGAAGTTGCAATCCCCGTTACAGGGATATAGTTGCATGTTTTTTTGGGAAGCAAGGAAAGTTTGAAAGCTTGAATGGCTGTCTGCCTCTTTCAACGATCAGTAAACGTGTAAAGCCAACAACTTTGCAAATCCAGCAAGTACACCCTCCGCCCCCAACTAAATTGACGAGTTTTAATAGTACATGAGATGAAAATCCACGTCTTTACTCAGGGTCAAACGAAAAGCTTATCAAGCACCATCCACGTTTCACAGCACAGCATCAACCATGAAAGCGGCAAACAGACGCCAATTCCCACGCACAATTTTCCTATTCCAATTTTCCGTCGCATTTCCCGCCGGGGAAAGTTTCTAAAGTTCCGATCGAAGAGCGCCAAATTGCGAGACGCGAGAAAGAGTCACAATCGAAAATCGGAAACAGCTCGGCCGCGAACGCTTTTGTACGAACCAATGAGAGATGATACTTTCCGCTAAACGCTCGGTGAAAAGGAAAAATTTGCCAGACTCGATCGATACTGTCGTTTTCCGCCATGGACGGTTCGCGTATTGCGTGCGAATTCTGGGCAAATTATTCTGTCCTCTTTCTCTCTCTCTCTCTCTCTCTCAATCGTACGCGACGAGAATATTTTTTTTAAACGTCATCGATACACTGTCAGCACCAGGTGGATATTAATAACAGTTTTAAACGCACAACCTGTCCTTTCGAAAAGGACGAAAGCGAAGGTTGAAGAGAGAGGGGGGGGGGGGATCATCGGCGAATCAATGAGAGGGAAAGAGTGTCAGAGAGAAAAATGTGAGGAGTGTGTCAGAGAGAGAATGAGGGGAGCGAGGGGAGGGGGTTGAAAGTGGTCGTCGTCGAACCGTTAATGAAACTGCACGCCATTTGCCGATACTCTTTTTCATTCCGCCGCTCATTGGCGGCCCGGCGAGCAATTCGCAAATTGCATACCGGCCTTGCCGAACTACTGATAAAAATTGCCCGCCCGCTTCCCATTATTTCCTTTATAGGCATGGCGCGCGCGTCGATGGTCGGGGTGACATTTTAGGGGGTAACATTCTCGCGTTGGGGGGCTGTCAAAAACCGAAGTCTTTACCTGAAAAATTTCGACGTGCCGATAATTGCTGCCATTAAAATAATTCGTGAGTCTGAAACGTTAATGAAACAATGATTTTTACTTATTTTTTAAAGTAACAATGACTACACTTGGAATCCAATGGTCCTACTTTATCTGAGACTTAACATTATGCGAATATTATGCCTAATGTCTCCATTCAAATTCTGTTAATTTTCAGATCAATTTCTTTCAGCTACAATCAACAAGACTTGGGGAAGCTCAGTTAAATTTTATTTGAAGATTAATTGAATTTTGCTTGAAATAAAATCGTGATGATATTCCAATTTATGAAGCTGACAGACACATACTCTGCACTATCTCATTAACAGTTAATCGAGACGCATGAAAGTTGATTGCGGATGCCAGAACAATATAAAAACACAGCATCGTACGCACATCGCGATTTAATAAGCCTCCCCTGCGGTCGCGGGGTCAACATTGACCAAGAGCGAGCGGACTCGCATCAAAGCGGAAATCTAGCGAAAATATAATGGAACGCGACCGGAGAAAAATAGACAAAGGCGGCGCAAAAATACGATGCAGGGTGGTTCCTGAGGGGCTGCGAGAGGGGGGGTGGCCAGGGGGTGAAAAAGTGAGGAGGAGGAGAATGGAGAGGAGCGAAAGGAGGGGGCGGGTAGGAGAAGAAAGGGGCCATAAATAAAGAAGGAGAGGGACACAAATATGGCGAGAGAAAGCGAAGCCGCGCTATAAATTACACGTGCCACGTGACAATAGATTCTTTTTTTTCCCAAGCCAGCCTCTCTCCCATTGCTCCTGGCCTCGCGACGACGAATAGCGTCCAATTTTTCTCCATTCAGCTTCTAACAATCGGACAGAGAAGAGGGTTGGATGGTGGGTGCGCATGTGGTGCACGGGAAAGGGGTGGTAGGGGGTGGCAGGGGAGGGGGTGGGTGGGGGTGGTGGGTCAAATGGAATTCTGTCGTCACTCGAGCCATCGCGGCATACGTAACGATCCGTGCTTCATAGGCTTCCTGTATCTGCACTCGTAGCTTGTTAACCGTGCCAGAACGAACAATTGCCAGGCATTACCCGAAAATCTTGGTAAAAAACTGCCGGACTCTGACGTTTCAGCGTTGAGCGAACTTGGCCGCACGCGATTGTCCGCGTGTTTTCACTCTTGTAATTCATTGTTAATTACACGCTGTTTTCGATCGGGACGGAATACGTTCAAGTACTGCAGAATTCGAAAATGAACAGTATCATTGGACTTTATATGAGATTCGAATGCAAATTATGTCCTTTGAAAAAGCAGCAACGATTTAGGTCAAAAATTGTCGGTTGGTTCTGGGATTCGATTTTTAGCGAAATTCGCGGAAGCCAAAGGCACGTGGCACACGCAAAAGGCGTGCGTGTCATTATGCGCGTCTGCGGACGCGCAAGTACGTATGTTTGCTTAATACATACGGAATGCGGACATGTTTGCGTACATGTGCGTGTACTCGGTACGGTTAACTCAAAGCCTTACTTACGACGCCCGTCTGAACCGCCTCGCCGTGCCTCAAACTCTAAACTTCGGTAATTAAGCACTCGCTGTATTTGGCAGTAACTACGAGCGACGAGTTTCCGCTGCGACGGCGAGCGGGAGGGAAAATAACACTGGCGAAAGTAGTTTAACGAACGATCAATAATAAATAAGGCCCTGCGCAGCCAGCGCGTAAACGTCTCTTTAACGTAACTTCCGTTCGGCGGTCTCGAAATTATCGAGCTTGTCAGGTCGTCTCCCGTTTGCCCGCTTTCCCGCTTTCCCGCTTTCCCGCTTTCCCCGAGTATGACGTGACATTCGACCGCAAATACGGACGATCCGTTAGCGGACTCGTAACTGTTGCCGGTGTCTTCTTGCCTCTCGGTACGGAAGCATTATATTTTCTCAAATTCAGTACTGCGGTGCGAATAGATAACACGGCTGTGTGTGTATATGAAAATAATTACGAACGCGGTACGTTGAAAATTATAAGAATTTATATTATAAGAAATTGTAAGAAATTGCAATGAATAATGTGTTAATATAATCAAACTCAAGTTTCAAACTGAGACTACTCTCATAATCATCAGGACAGCAGTTGTTAAAAGCTCCCAAAAGAATTAAACTGTTCCTCAAACGATGAAAAATCTACCACCGTTAATCCTTAACTTCCCAAAACAATACCTACACGTGTAATTTCATCCGAAACCCGTTTCGCGTTGATTTTAAGAAGCAAACGGCCGAAAAACGATCTGACAGCCGAAAATTCGTAACGAAAGGATTGGACGGGAGTTAATTAAATCGCAGCCCGGCTAGTTTTCATGCGTCGAAGGTGGGGCAGGGAGGGGGATGAAGGGGGATGAAGAGGGATGAAAGGGGATGAAAGGGGGGGGGGCTGGGTTTAGCTGGCAGCTGTTCGATGTGCAGCAGTGCCGGGGCGCATAATGTTATTCGTCGCCGGGTACGGTAGTCGAAAGTACATGCAGTCGCATTTAATTAGCTCGCCAAATATGCGGGTTAAGCGGACGGTGCCGGACGACAAATATCCCCGGGTTGCGCAATCGCGTTTGACGTTAACGAAATTTGTTTGTCGCCCGCAAACGCGCTCGATAAAATGTAACAGATCCGCGATCGTTAGCCAAGCTAATTGTGAAAAACGGCTGACGCTTCTACATTCCGCTTTCTACGCTATACCGACCTCATCGTTCGCGTCTATCTCCCTTTAGCTATAACCAGCAAAAATACGAAAGAAATTAACAAATTAATGGCTAAATGAAAATGAAAGATTATAACGGATGTTCTTAGTTCTATAATTAAAATAAAAATATAATCTTTTCATTGAGAACTTTATACGAAATAATAAATAGATGAAGGGTTGGGGTCTTTATATATTTCGATAATTTTATCATTTGAATTGCAGCCATTCAGTGCTAATTATTGTTATCGGAATGGAAGGATATTGCGGGAATGGGCGGCAGTTTCAAAATTGTTTCATTATCATTAGGCGATATCGTCATTACGATCTCCCAGTCATTTTTCCTATACGTATCTCCGTTACGCAGATGTTCGTTATTCCACACGACGGTACGTATAAACATACACAAAGATGTTACTTTTGTATCAGAATATCGATGAAATAAAAAAATAAATGCGCAGTTACCGTCGGTGCATTCGCGCTCAAACCTTGTGATTTGCTTTATATAGTGGCATTTAGCGTTTATCATTATCGTAATAACGGCGTATTATCGAAAATCACTGAAAGCTTCGAACGCATTCGGACTACGGTTTCATTATCCTGATATCGTTACAATCGGCCATCGATTTTTTCCTTGCACGTCGCGATCGTCCACATATTCATAATTGGGCGAGATCGTATGCATGACCGTATACCATCCGAAATGAATTCTCCCAGCAACCGTGACGAATAACAAATTTGCACAGGCGGCAAATCAAGCGACCAACTCATGTCATTCGCACACGTGTACGAATGTATTGTATTGTAGATGGATTCTCGTATTCGTATAACAGGGAATAAACTTAGACAGTCGTGTACATTCGTGGTATGATACACTTCCCATGTTAGCTATACGTCGAAATGAATATATTAATATTAATAGTTAAATTTCGTGAAAAGAATATTCGTACAGAACCTTAGTTTGCATACTCGAAGAATTCCATATTATTCCTAAAGAAATAAAATGTATTAGACTTGCATGTTTTTTATTCCAAAAAATTCACGTACGTTTTCGTGAGAAGACATAGCTTCCACTAAAAAAATGAAGATCGATCGAATTTATTCTGGAAATCCGAGCGATGTAAGACGGTTTACTCGGTCGTAATCAGTTGTTCAATCAGGCAGCAAAACTTCAGAACGGGAAGCGTATCCGTATCGTGTGTCTATCGAGAGTCTCGAGATTCGTCGGCTGCCGCATAATTGATCGAGTTTCCGGTTTCGAGTTTCAGCCCTCCCCACCCCGCAATTCCTCGCAGCCACCCACCACCCCCTTTCGGCACTGCGGAATGAAATTAGAGCGAAGAATAATTTCGCCGTCGCGCGCGATAACTCCGCATTCATGGAAATCGAAAGGTTTCGCCTTCCGTGGGACCTTTCAGCTCCCGGTTTTCGAATCGATCGAGTCATGCATATGAATGTTCCCCTCTTGAAAAGCGCTAATGACAATGGCGCCGGCCGCCTAAACTAATGAACGGTGCCGGCGGCCAACGAACCGTCTGGCTCGGATTAAAGAAGCGACCCCTTTTTTTCGGGACGGCATCCGCGCGAAAGGGAGACGAATGCAAAAAAAGGGCAGAGGGAAGGAAAGTTTCGGGATGAACTTGAATTTTTTAAGCGAACGTTTTAACCGGTTTTCGGACGGGAAGGCTATTTTCCTCCCCTTTCGTTGTCGAGATCGCCAGTTAGAAGGGCCGAATTGGGTCGGCAAGTTTTGGCCTGGAATCTGAGATCTTATCCGTGGATATTGTGGGGGTGGATAATGTTAGGTAGACAAATGTCATCGTAGCGAGTGTTAGAATGATCGGTGGAGTGTTCGATTCGATTGGGGGTGGCGAACATTTTCATGGGATTAGAATGAATTTCAAAATCGACGAATACAAGAAGTTTGCGGGGAATTTTTCATCCGAGCATTTTGGGAAAAAATTTCTTTTTTCTCGAGTTCAATTTGTGGACTATGGAAAATCTCTGATCTTTAGGGAAAAATTTAGGTAGCTGGGGGTATGATTAGACGTAAGAGCGGGTAACGTTATCACTGCTCAGATTAAAATAATATCCGTACCGCCAAGCGATAACGTTCGGTTCCGCCAGAAACGGGACGAATGCTGATGAGGAGGTGGCAATTAATTAGCCGACGCGCTAATTAACAACGGAAGGCAATATCGGATGCATCGATCGTTAATCGTTAGGACACGTTCACCATATTTTCCGCCTGAGCTGCGAACTGAGAGATGTGCGAGAAAATTTGCCGTTCGCCGATTGTCATCATAATTCAGATAATTAAGTGGGCTCCAGTCAATGTCGAGTGTTTTTTTTTTTACAGCTTTCCCTCCGTCGAGTGCATTTAAACGGTGCAAAAGCGACAACGATAGAAAAATATTGAAATTGAAAATTTCGAAAGATATCAACCCCTTTGGCTGGCACATATTTTCAGACTGCATTGTTATCGATGTTCCATTGAGCACGTACGCAATCGTTTATTTTTTGTCTCATTAAGTCGTCGTCAGGTATTTTATTCTTTTAACTGTTCCGGATTCAGAGTTCATTAAAGTCAGATTTGGATAAAATCCAACAGCTAGTAAATTGAACATAATTCATCCCCCTACTCTGAACAACTTCCCTAAATCATATAAATAATTATTTCTGATTTAAATAAATCGTCCCAGCAGAAATGAAAGCTTCAAATCCTATTCGAATGTATTACACGTGTCGATTTACGTCGATTCATCGGGCAATGTTACCTCGGGGGAACGAGCAACTTTCGAAATAATACCCTGAGGACAAGAAAATCTTCTTACGGCAGGTCCGCGGCAAGGATAAATAATTCAGTAATCAATTTACACAACTTTCCTGCCGCCTGCCCGAGACGTCTCTCGCATTTGCATTCCGGGAACGTTCCTCGCACTGATTCTGTTTCGCGACCGGCGACTGTTTTGATTACACCCCTTCTTCATTCAACCTCCCAATTTTTCTTCCTTTTTCACCTTTTCCCGCTGCGCATTCTTTCCTTCCCTCATTCTCGCTCCTCCATTCTCTCATTTCCGTCCTTCCACTTTGAACTTCTTTCAAGCGGACTCTACTCCCTCCAGATCTCTTATTCTCTCTCTCACTCTCTTTCTTACTTTTCCATTCTCTTTCTCTACCATTCTTTCTTCCATTCATTCTCTCCGCCGACTTGAACGCGACAGCGAATTTTTAAGATGCCTCGCGCAACAATTCGCTCGAGCCGCCCAACGCTCTCTCATCCTCCGAGCCTGCGAATATTCATTATATCTTTATTTATAGGTTTGAAAATTTTTCAATCTAAAGTTTCCGCCCGCTCGTTCACGCTGACCAGATAAGTGCGGTCTACTTAGCGAGTTAATTGAAAAACTGCGCACCGCTGGAATTTTATGAATGCCAACGTGGAAGTCCGACCAGTCTCTCTCCCACTCTTTCTCTCTAACACTCTCTCTGCGTTTCACTCGCTCATACTGTTTTTCATACTCTGCTCAGGCACGTCTCTCTCCCTCTCCTCGACTCCTGAAATTATTACGTCTTCCGGAGCCACGGCGGGGAAACGTTTCATCGCTCTTATTATCTCCGACAGTAAGTTCATTTCCGTTTCAACGCTCACTTTTCGAGTGGTTAATCTCCGTGTCTACTTCACTTTCTATCTCTGTATCCGTCCGCGTCTATTTTACTTTCCTACGGGCTCGTCCGGATTCGAATTTAACTCTCGACTCGTTCTCGAGGAGAAAAAGAAAGGATGGGAGTCGGGAAAAATGACGAAAAGTCGTAATTCACGTCTCCGAATGGGAGCAAACACGGTACGCTGTCAGCTTGGTGTCGATAATGGTAATGGTAACGCGGTGTGAAATTTGACAATTAATAGAGAATTTTATTTCTGACGTAATCTTACCATCGCTGCAACTTTCATCTTTTAGGTATAGTTAGACGTTGATACTTTGTATATTTTATTTTTAAAATAGAGTGCATAATGTTAAAATGATCAAAGAGTTGGATACTTCCTATATTATCTATATACCTTTTAATTATTCATATTTACAAGGATTTGCCGCTTAAAGAGTTGATTCCGAAAATACTTCTTTCTCATCTCAATTTTCCAAGAAAGAAACATCAAGAACAAGAAAGTTAGTCAATGGCCGCATACAAAATTCCGCGTAAACATTTCTGTTTTCCCTCCCACGTTCGCATTCAATTTATTTCGACTCGGGGATCCGATTCTTTTTTCGCTCGGATCCTAAAAGATACTCCCGACTTTTACGACACTATTTGAGGAAAATTCTATTACGCCGAAAGCTGCACGCGGCGCCAACCCTTTTCAGCCACCCCCCGCGTGTTCCCTGAGTACACCCTCTGCGAGCGGGGGTGTGTGTGGGAGCGGGGGGGAGGACCTTCCGTCCGGGGGCTGTTGCATAATTTCGGTTAAATTACGTCGGGTATCCTTATTTCGCGGTAAACGGCCTCGGCGAAAAGTCGATGAACGGCGAACGGTTATGTACTTACGAAAGTCGATAATGCACTTTAACTCGGTTAGCCTCCTGGCAGACTTCCGGCCCGCGTTGTAATAACAAGACGCGGGGGTGGGGCAGGGTGGGGACTAATATAATTTAACGCGCTCCAGTTGAAACGTAAGGATATCGGCGTCGGAGTCCTGGCCAGGATAAAGGATACGAACGGAGACTAAGATACAAAAAGAAAAGAAGACAGAAAAACAGAAAATTTTACCCTCTGACAAAAGTGCTTTGATAAAAAATAAATAAATGCTTCACATGATCTATATTACGCAAAGTCCAATTAAAATTGATTTAAACACAATAAACAAAATGTAGGAAATGTATATGGAAGACAGACTTGCAACTTTCTGGCCGGATTCCATCATGGTTCCATCAGCGAAAAACGATGCCAACAGATGCTGATAGACAGGCCCAACAAACAATCTTCCCACCCCCTCATTCTTTTCACCCTTCCGCGCGTCGCAACTTTCTCCATAACGACGCCATCGTTACGCGTAACTTCCTTAAAAAATGCTACTGCCTCCGAACTTTGAGACGGCATGCTGTGAGTGTATATGGGAGGGTGTCTTGTGGGGGTGTATCTGGGTACACGCGATAAACCGCGAAAGAGAAAGGTGTGGGCGGGCTTTATTCCGGCTCGCAGAGGGAGGATTGGCTTCGTCCCGTTTTGCGGATAGAGGACATCAAAATTTTTATGGCGCTCGCCTCGTTCCACGGTCTCCCGAGGGAAGCCGGGATACGCCTAGGATCGGCCAAGAGTTTATCCACCTTCCTTTCCTACCCCACCACCTTCCTCTTCCTACAATATGTTTCTCGCGAGTGAAACGTAAACGCAAATGTTTCTTACGTCATCGTTTAAATCTTTGCAGTATGAGTTCAATTATATCGTCTCTTCAGACTTTATTTCAGTTTATTGTTGTTTTGTGCATTAGCTGTCTTCACTTAAGGACCTATCAGTGTATGTACGTGGATTTGTAATTGGTTATTGGAAATTCTGTAAGGCATAAGGGAAATAATGCTTTTTGCAGAATTGCGAGCAGGTATTTTTCAGTGTTACGGAATAGAAATGACTGTGCAAAACAACAATTTAAATATTTATGTCAAATACCTGAATTTATTATATAGATTTTCATCGCGGATATCCACGGAATCGTAAATCCTGTTGCTACTCATGTTTCCACAATAAAAATTACATTTTTATCAATTGGCCGATAGGCGAGTTTATAAATTCGACTCCGCTTTAAAATATTTATTATTCCAATAAAACTGCTTTCACCGCAATACTCTCCCACATTACATTTCCATGCTACGTTTTTCATAACGCGTTTTTCAACGTATTATCAGAAACCACCATTTTATCGGCAAAAATTAAATTTTCATCAGTAGGAAGTGCAGACGAGTTTTAAATTCCGTTCGGTCCCGAGAATATTTACTATCAGAATAGAACTCTGTTCTTACTGCGATGCCATCGAATCCCGAGTTACATTCGTCGTTACATCTCCATTCTACGACGCTTCCCAGAACATTTTCCACCTCGTATTATTAGGTCTCAGGGATTTTTCGGTTTACATAGGCCGTGAAATATCGATAAAACGTTGAAGGGGTGGCGAGGGGCAGATATTGAAAATCCGCGGGCTAAAAAGGAGAGTGGAAGTGTCGGGCGGGGAATTGGAAAGGGATGGGAAGAAGAGAAGATCGCGGGAAAAGATGGCGAACGTCGCAAGAGCGACGACCGAATTGATCCCTGCCGAAGGAAGGAAGGCACGTTTCAGACGGCGAAGCCGCAGGAGGATTTCCTGTTAATTGCGCGGGAAACCCCTTGACAAGGTGCGCGCGCACGTTTATTTATTTAAAAAAGTCGACCCTCCCAATCGATTGCTTCCACGATCGAAGGGATGACTATTTAACGTAAACGTTTGACACGGGCGTTTATGAATAGGGATGTAAATTTGTATCCGAAGCAGAAACGGTGGAGGGGTGAAGGTCGACTTTGAAAACAATCGATTTAGTTCTTGACATCACGATGGTGTAGGAAGAAATTTAAGAATGATTGACTTAAACCATAATGCCAATATGTAATTAGCGTATACCTAACCAAATTCTCTGGGCTTACGGCTCTTTTTCGATTACGCCAATTTCTGTGCCGCGGGATGGAAATTCAAATTACATCCGACGTTCTGCGAAGACCGCACCAAAAAGGACAAAAAAATCCCGCTAATATTAAAACCGTAATAACTCCGTCGGTTGAGCAAAATAATTAAATATAAAATGCAATGGAACAAAATCCAATTACAATATTTTAGCAATTATCAATTTTAGCGTATATGTCAAACTGTAATGCTATCAATTGAATTCGTAAAAATATGAACGCGCGCAACATAATCAAGCCGAAAAATAGCTGTCGCGCGTATCCCGGCGAAACATCAAATTTCGCGTTTCACCGCAATTTTCAGGCTGCCCCCGCTGAATGGTTACCATAAACCTTCCAGCCTCAACTCCCACCCCCCACCCCCGTTCCGATCCAACGATTTTGCCGGCGGTCTTCGCGTAAATTGCGGTTTTCGGCCGTTTCGCTTTCGAGGCAGAACCGAGATCCGCGTAAAATGGCGCCGGGGCAAAAATCAACAGCGAATGAAAATTAACGTCCCACGATAATCGACGCCCCTCACCCCTCCACCCCTCCACAGTCCCTCAGCCCTCAGGAATATTTACTTACAGCGTAACGAACATCGTTGCCCAGCGCGAGCCAGTCGAAATCTCATCGGAAACGTATTTTTCCGCCAAATATTCAAACTCCCGCGTCACGCGTGTCCATTTAGCTACCCGAACGAAGGTAAATTAATTACATCGTCAGGAATGATATAACGGAAGGACCCATTCGCCTGAACGATAGGCTTCAAGTTTTTCGTTAGAGAATTATTGAAAAAAAGTGATTAATGGTACGAGCACTTGATGGCAATTAGGCTTTCATGGCGTTTTCTACGATTTTATTGAGTTTTCAAACACTGGGAATCAAGCGGGAGAAACGTTTACTTGTCACAATAAAAACTGTCGGCGAAGAGTACGCTGACGTAAAAGGAAACGAAGAAAATGAGATGGACTCCAACGAGCGATCCATTTTTATTATGAGTCGCAGTTGATCTAGGCGTGAATGAGTGGAGAGGGTGGGGGAGGAAAAAAAGTACGCGTCCGGGAAATAAACGAAAAATTTGAGATCATAGGCGCTAAGTACCGCGTGATGGACATCTGAAGCGTCGACGTGCATGCGCAGTTGTACTCGGCATGAAAAAAAAAAGGGAGACAGGCAGAGCAGAAAAGCGGATGACTGACAAATAAACAAAATATTTCGACTAGGCGCTAAGTACACGTGATGGATGCGTCGGAAGCGTCGAGGCGCATGCGCAGTTTCACGCACCGTGTAAAAGAGAATGAGTGTGTCTGTGTGTGTGTGTGTGAGAGAGACAGAGAGAGGGAGGGAGGAAAAAATGGAAGGGTTGACGAAAGATAAACGAAAAATTTGGGATTTTGGCGCTAAGTATCGGATGACGAACGCGTCGGAAGCGTCGGAAGCGTCGGAGCGCATGAGCAGTGGGGCGAGGTCGTCCGAAAAGGGTTGGAAACGATCCGATTCAATGATTTCACGCTCTGGCCTTCGTAAATTGCGGCAGGGCAGGAGGGGGTGCGAGCGGGAGTAGGAAAAATCAACAGCGAATGGAAATTAACGTCCGTGATAATCGCGTCGCGGTCGACGGCACCCTGCGGGATATTTACTTACGGTGTAACGAACACGGTAAACCGACGCACGAAATCTCCGTGGAATCGTATTTTAAACGATATTCGTCCGGAGCCCGCCACGCTCAAAGTGTACTAACTCCGTTACGCCGACTGGCTCGCGTCATCACGGATCGAAACGCGCATTCTCAGCGCAGATCTACTTTCTGTGTATCTTTCCTTCCATCGGGCGACTCTATCGTCAACTTATTATTTGGTCAGATTCCGTTACGCCATTCCTTAATTTTCAGTCCTCTATACGCGATTCTACAAGGGATATTATAGGTATAGTATATAATGTTTGATGAAAACGCAAACAATTTATTTGCAATTAACTCGACTTTTCCAATGTTTTTCGATTTTATCGACGAACCGAAGAATTTTCCTTTTAATTAAATCGGATCTATTGAAAAATGGTGCTTGTAAGCAAGAGTCTGTATTTAATTATCAGTGAAGAACAGAACAGTTCGGAACAATATTCGCTATTGTATCACTGTTCTCTACTGCCTGTTTTCCATAATTAACCAGCTCCGCCATTGAGCAGCTCAATTAGCGTGAACCGCATCCGAAATACCGTTATGACGCATATGGTGCGTCACAAAGATACGTAACACTGACGCAAACGAATAGCCCGCCCTCGCTTAAGACGAAATTACGCGTTTATCATGGAAGCTGGCAATTCATTTCAGGTCAGGATTTGAGGATTTGCAATGACGTAATGCCGCGTAAACGCGAGGGAAGCCAGGATTCTTTCGAAAATTCATCTTCGTTCTCCCCGCTGCACTTTGAAAGCAGCATACTTTGCTATCGTTTTGAGAACGCTGGGGCTACCGTGTTCTTTGTCAAATTTCCACCCCTTCCACCGGCCCCGGCGAAGAAAGCCACCCCATTTTGGACGAAGGTGGCGCTCGCATGCCAGCCAGAGTGATTTACCGAAATTGCTCCGAGTTTCAAAGTGAATTACGGCCGAGGAGCGTAGCTTACGAATAGTTTAGGTACATTTCCTTGGCCGGAGCATCTCGTCCGAACTTATACAACTGATTCGGGCTTGCTTAGGAATATGTTCCGACGAGAAAAAGTGCCGCCGGAGTCGGCCGGAATGCTCTATAATTTTGCTGCAAAGGGAGGAACATAACTTTTCGCGAAATTCGATTCCGTCGACTCGAATTCTTTGACTCGAAAATTATATGGTGTACAAAGATGGCTTTGAACCTGTTTTTGCGAAAGGGAGAGAGCGAAGAAAGTTACACTTCTAAGAGTAATGTCAGCATAGAGATGTTTTGAAAATCCGTAATCCGGTTCGAATTTTGTACATAAAAGGTTTGCCACTGATTGAACGTCAATAAAATCTAGCAGGTTATAAAATTGGTTATTGATAAAGTTACATCATAGTTATGTAACAGGGCTTGTTTGCACATTGCAAGCAACGCGTAATAATCATTTTATCCTGAAAAATTTCCACTGAACGTTGAAACTAAAATAACTTTCCGTACGACAGGACTTCAGCAATTAAAATTCTCTATCTACCCTGCATATATAAAAAAATCGAAAAATTCTTTAAATAGCCAAATACCTTTATGGACTTTGAAGTTCCATAATCTGACTACAGAACATGTCAACGTCGAGCGTTCAATTTGGCGTCGCTCGCAACGCGGAATGACCATTTTATCACATCAAAGTTTCCGCAGGCTCGCACTTGCGCCGATGCCACAATTACCGAACCCGGTAGAGAGGGGGGGTGGAAGGAAAAAAAATGCAAAAATTCTCGCACACATTAGCGGCTGACCAGGCGGTCCCGGCCAACGTCTCAATTAGACTCTCAACCCAATAAGCGTCACTCTCCCGTGCTCTCCCCTCATTTTCCCCTACTTTTATCTCCTTTTATCTTCTTTTATCTCCTTTTATCTCCTTTTATCCCCATCCACGGACACTCCAGCTTTCATGTATTTTCTGTGTATCCGCCCTACATTCCGACTTTTTGCCCTCTCCTCTCCGACCTGCGCGCGCCTAACTCCCCGTCCGACATTCTTTCGGCCTCTTCGAGCATGATTTTGCGCCAAAGTTAAAATATCATCTAGTTTGCCGCGTAATTACGTTTCAAGAGTTGGATCAAAAGTTGCGGCTGGCTTTAATGCCGAATTTGCGTACCGTAGCGGTAAGTGGTATACGTTTCTAGGTTGAAAATCTACTAAAAATTGCCTTCGCATCAGATTAGCGGAGGTTACTTTCTGTAACGCGAATGAGATGAAAGTATCTGTCAGGACCAAGTGTGGGTCGTCGACGTTACAAAATATTGGAGAGTGGTACTTTTAAAGTTGCACGATGTACTCCGTTACGTAATTACATTTTATGAGCAAAACCAAAAGACATGCATTTCAGTAATTTTAATGGACATTTTATAAAATGTGCTTGTAACTAGTATATACTCCTAATAAAAAACGGATTAAAACTTGTTTGCCTATGAAATAAGCAGAAGCTTTATTACTAATACAGTATCCACAATGTGTAACCCAGAAATACCCAAAAATATCCGCACAGGAAATTAGCCGATATTACTTCAACCCAAAAAATCTCCAACCTAAGCTGATTCCCCACCAATCCTCCTACCAAAGGAAGAACCGCCACCGGCAATAAGTCCGCACGACATCGATATTACAAAACAATAAAATCCAGCCCGGCTCATAAAAATTCGCCCGTTCGTAAAAATTCCCGCGCATCCGTCCGTAAGAAAAAGCCAGTGGCACTGTGCGAGTAGGACGCACCCTTAATCCCACACACACACACACACACACACACACACACACGCAAACCCCGAAAAGAATCTGAGCGCGGAATACATTTTGACGTCGGATGATAAATCAATGTGCCTCTCGCTCGCGCCTATCAGAGTCGGTATCGTAACTTCGAATTAAAATCTTCGCGTCGTCGGCCCCCACCCCTCCCCTCGCCGAGCGAATCAGTTTCTCTTTTATGCCCGGCGTCGCGCGCATGATACATTTTCCTGGCAAGACCTCATCTCTCGTCTACGGTGCCGTAACGCGGTAATAAAATTCGCTGCATGCCTGACTTTTCCGCTGTCGTCCCTGAGAATGTAGCAGTACGCCTGGATGAACCTATGTATGCATGAGATCTAGGTATATGTGAGACTGTGTGCGAGGTTGTAGGTGAGTTCAGCAGTTCGAGATCTCGGCGTTCGGCACTCGACTCACGTTTGTCCGATGAGATTAATAAAGAGAGCGTGGCAAAAAGGAGTGGAGGGAAGAGAATCGAAGGCAGACACGGTGGCGTACATTTATATAGTGAATGTCAGTCGATGGGTTGATTAGAGAGAGGGGAAGAAACGTGATGCTAATGAACCGATACTCGTCTTAATGAGAGATGGACGGTTAAAAAGTTATGTCGAACGAGAACGTTTTAGGAAGGTAAAGAACTGTGCACTTGCAGATATCTGAACGCTACAATAAATTGACAAAAATGAGAATGGGAAAGTAAATAGCTGTATACCGAGATACTTAAGCACGTTAATTCTTCTATGGACGCTCTCTAATTAAAGAAAGGCTTCTTCGGTTATAATTTCATATACATTCTCATACTACACTCACCGCCGAAGAGCCACCACGTTACTCAGTCAGCGAACGAAAAATAAATGGCTCACAATCGAATACGCTGAAAATGGCCGTCGCGTAATCCGGAGTGCAAACATTTTAGCCTGGCGCTCTCTGCCGAAATTTCGAAAACTGTTCTAATCATGATGAACCGCGCAAACACTCCTACTCTCCCAGGGCTGGCCGAGTCGCGCATCGAAAATTTCCAAAATCAACCGCGCGGGCGCAATCAATCGCGCCAACACTTCAGCCATTCCGAAAATTCCGAAATCGTTTCCGACCAATTAATTACCGTCAACCGGCTTCATCCACTTTCCGCCCGCTTGTTTTCGTTAGTCTTGCTCGCGGTTTGACGAGTGTCGCGGCCATTTTTCACCGAATTATCCTAGTTAATGGCCTACTTTAGCCCACCCCCGGCTTTCGTCGACTCGCCAATGGTTAATAAATAATTCCGAGGTACACACGCAGCGGCGAGTGTTATTCGCACCGTAATTTGTACGGTAATTCGTTAAATTCCACGATCGACGGCCGATTAATTAGTCTCATATGAGATGCTCGTACACAAACGTGTATGTTCACCGCTTTAACACGTTCGAAGCGCTGCAATTGTTTTCAAGCGTAATTTTAAGTTCTCCTTTGTTCTTTTTCACACGATACACAGAGAAATAGGGTGCTGGAAATGTTGGTATTGTGAAAGCATAAAGTCCGGAGCAAGTCAGAATGGATATGATAGCATATTTTTGAGATATGATGGCATATTATACGACGCGTTTCTTGACTGCGCAAATTGGTGAGTTTGATGAGATGGTCGATTGCTCCAATAGAGAACTTATGTGCCTATTGTTAAGTTCACGGTATGGCCAAAAGAGAAAATGTCAAGATATTGTATAAGCCATACTGTATTTCTATGCTAGATACCGTAACCTTCCGAGTGCAATAGTTTTGGAGATATGAGCAAAAACAGGTTCGAAAAATAGAGAAACACGGTGAAAATTGGACTGGATGGAATTTTTCCGCCCAGACAGTGTAGGAGCTCGATTTGACCAGATATAACTTTAATAGATAATAGAAGAATCGCGCGTGTACGTAATTGACGTAATACACTCAATGATTCCCAGTATAAAATAGAGTAAAGTAGAATTCTAAAGAAGAAAGCATCCAGAACGTTCGTAACCCAGGAACTAAACTCCAACATAATAAACATCGCCTAACTGAGAATGAGAAGAAACGCATTGATAACATTAGGTAAAAATTGAAATTAGAATTGGGGAAGGAGTACTACAGAAGGAGAAGAATATCGGCAAGTAGAAGCCACGACGGGCGCACGTACTCTGGAAAATCTCGGAGACGATCTCGCAGATTTCGAGTACGAGGGAGGTCGAATGCAAGGAAGGCGGGAAGAGGAAAAAGGCAGGCAAAAAAAGGGGAACGGAAGTGAGAGGATGGTGGAAGATATCGCCGGTCGCTTCGAGATATCGATTTGGGCGAGCATCCAATCAAGAATAAAGACACTCAGGGACGCTATCGTGCGTGATTGCAACTGTTTGCATCCATACATGCATGTACGAAGGTACAAAAATACGGAATTCTATGTAGACACTACATGCACATGTAAGATCTGTTTTGATTCGCCGAAATAATCTGACTAAAGTATTTTTAAACGAAATAATAATTACTAAAAGAGTATATCTCTCAACTAATAAAGTGACATATTATTTTTTTAAATCGGACTCATTTAAAGGCTTTCGTTGTAACTTAAAATTCTGAATATTACGCAGGCAAGTTAAATTTTTTGGGAAAATAGGCACGTAGATCTGGAACTAATGCACACACACACACTTTCGCGTAGCTATCATATCAAGCAAGACCACATACATATACACAAGCACCTACGCAGAACCTATTCCTTTCTTCGCGTAGAGCAATATCAGAGTCGTAATGACGTTAGCCCGTAACGGAGTAATCGGCGAAATTCGGAAAGATCGGCAACTTATGCATGAAACCGTCGGCAGGAAATTCCTTTGATGGAAAATTGCAGCGCGGCCCATATGTACGTACACGTTCGACGTAATCGCATTACAGTATTCTCGCCGACCATAGCGCCCTTCCATGCAAATGCATCGGTGCGATGCACTTCCTAATGGCGCCAGGATGGGAATGGAACTGAAAGGGGGGACCAGGAAAGAAATGGCAACGTACAGAAATGCGAAAAGGGTCCCGAAAAAGGGAGACCCGGCAAACCGTATACCGAGTGAGAAGAAAGAGAGAGAAAGAGAGGGAGAGATGTGGAAAAAATGAAGGAAAATATAAAACGATCAAGAGAAACTAGAAGAAAAGTGAAGGTCGGCAAATGGCGGAAAAAAGGAGTGCCAAAAGAGGACGGAAGATGGAAGGAGGCATGGACGTGCGTTCGCTCCCCTGAATTTTTATAAAGCCCCATTCTTGCCCGAGAGCTCCCGCCGTGAGAATCCTACGGTAAAATTGCCGATCCTTTTAACGTTCGACTGATAACGGAGCCGCGATCGTCTGGCCTGACAATGTCCCGGATCCGGGAAATCACTTTCTAATCGAGTCTACATCGCTGGATCGTATTAACCGATTTCGCCGAAAAACCTTACGTCAGACACTTCCTCAAAAATTGTCTTCCCTATACTACTTCCGTATAATAACGTTAAGAAAATTACTGTAAATCTAATAAATTTAACGATAAATTGACACGTGTACAGTTATACAAGCACAAGATTAACCCCTTAACGCATGGTTTTATATTTACACCTTACAATCCTATGTAAATGATAAGGATCAATAAAACGATTTTTTTTCTTAGCTTTCACATTGCTATTTTCAATTAGAGTGTGAAAAATTATAGCAGCATAAAATATAATGCCGCTCGAATTGTCACGAGTGTGCACTGTTCGGCCTGTTTAGCGCGCTCGAATATATTCGAGCGTGCACGTTAAAGGGTTAAAAAAAATGAAACAATCATAGAACAAGTGACATAATGAAACCTCTGAGTGCCTCCAGAATCTACACCTTCCTCGATTATCACCCAATTTCCCCAAAATCGCCCAAAATTACTGGTCCTAAAAGTTTGGAAACACTCCTGCCACCCCAACAGAGTCTGACTTCCTGCCCGATTGCGAGAGGAAGCTAAGAAATGGGCGCCAAGACAAAACAAGCACTCGCCGAGTGTCGTCGGTAGAAAAGATGTTGCGACAGGCGACAGGCGAGGGGGGGCGGCGCCGGGGGGAGTGGGACAGGGGTGCCTTGGGGGGGGGGGGGTGGAAAACGTTATGCGAAACTTGGCAGAGGCACGAGAGAGCAGCGCCGGCACGATCTCACTTAATTGGGGCCGTGTAATTTAAGTTAAGCAAGTCGTAAAATTTGAATCGTAATTGCGTGCATCCGTTACACACGCGCACATGCAAACGTTAGGAGAGGGAGAGAGAGGGAGAGAAAGAGAGAGGCTGTATCTGTTGTAAGGGGGATGATACTTGCCGTACGTGCGGTATGGAAATTTGTTTTTCGAACTTCGGATAGCGCTCGCACTCCCTTTCCGATATCGCTTATGGCACTCCGCGCATGCTCATTAGTCGCAATTTGCTAATGAGGACCGGGGGACCGTCTAAAAATTTACTCCTAATTATCGCCGTACAAATGGCCGAAAACAAAATTTGATTACGGTGTAGAATCCTTGTAATTATTTTTTTCCTATTACCCTGGAGGCACCTAAAACTGAAAAATGTCTGACGCTGTTTTTATTATTACGCTAATAACTGGCGAAAATAAACATTTTTGTATTTTGAAATTCCCCTCTAAAAATTATTCTGATGTTCCATAACGGGTAACAATTTAGTAGCTGACGCAGCATCTTCATTTTTTTCAAGTAATCTTTGCGTCCTTGTCGGTCTGACAAATTTCGATAATGTACAGGGTGTTGTACATCTTTATCCTAGCTCTCTTTCTGACCTCGGCGAGCAGTCGATTATTAGAAAGTGGCAGTGTCGCGATTAAAGGGGAGGGTCGTGTACGTAACGACAGGTAGATAACACGGGCCTAGGCGTTATATGGAAATGTGATAACGAGATTAAGAGCTTACCCCGGTACTGTATCGCCCCTGGCAACCCTCTACAGCAGCGCGCAGGGCTGAAAAATGCGGGACACACCCCCTTTCAAAGAGAAGCGCAACATCCTTTCCTTGCTAATAAAGAAAAACTTATTTTTCCAATTCTGTTTCTATCGCTGAACGTAGTTAAACGTAGAAAAGATTATACAAAGAAAAAAAAATCGAAGTTTCGTCTGATGTACCGGTTTGGAGTTACTTGTAATAGAAATGTTTAAACGAAGCTTCTTTGTTTCACTGACTAAAGATTGACTTAATTCCGAATTGTTAAAAACTGTGGAACCAAAGATTCTACCCACTTAGCTGTTCCGTGCAAGAGAAAATTAATTATTCCGCGTACTGATACGTGATATTTACTTCCATGTAGGCTTAAGGGAAGCACCGACAGCCCCCCTCGCAGTCCGCTTAATTCAAGGCAGATACGAGCTGCAGGTGACAAATAATATTTTCACACCGGGCCGCGCCTGGCTCGACTCCCGTATTATCATTCTCGCCGTCGGAAAATAAAATTTCCGAGAGCGCGGGCGCGGCGCGCTCGTTGGAATCGCAAGGTGTGCCCCGAGGGGTGGCTAGAGAGGGTGGCTAGAGAGGGTAAGCTAGAGAGGGGCGGCGCCGGATAGCGGGCAAAAATGAGAAGGCGGGACGAAGAATAATCGCGCGGCTCATTTCTGCGCGCCGGAAGTCTCGAGTCGCGACACGTTTCCGCACTCAAAGACATTCAGACGGGCGGAACGAGTGCCAGACGATCGAGTAATGAACATTTTTTTCACGCCCTCGCCCTGTCAAATGATCGTCTAGCCGGGATCGCCAGGGTTTATTCGAAATTTTTCCTTCGAAGTACCGTATTTTCCGCGACTCTCCGTACGGGCGTGCTGAAAAGTTGGAACGCGCTAAAGGGAAATTGCTACTGCAAATTCCAACTTGCAAATAGATGTACTAATGTACTGAGACACAGAGACTTTTTTGCAGAACTGTGTATTAAAAAAATGTACTGAAATGAAAGATAAATATTTCTTGACACTCTCCCCCTGTCAAATGATCATTTAACTGACATACAATAATTGATTAAATACGTGGATAAACTGAAACATATGAGAAAGAAGTCGGCTATCTACAAGTTTGTAGGTAACAACGTAGAACTGTACGACAATGGAAGGCAAAAGTAGACTCAAAAGTTGACGGTAGCTAAATGACTCACAAGCGTCAAAACTGTTTTTAACAAAATAGAGTAACTCCACAGTGCGTCTCATGTGGCAGCAAAATATGTTTCAACCTTCCCAGCCGTAAAACTGGCCGCTCGTAAATTTTTCTTCCACCCCCTCCCATTGGCCTGTCCACTGATCGAAGTTTCCGTTTATAGCGTAAATTTTGTAAGAGGTCGTTAGCCGGCGGTCGTAATTATCGGACTCGTGCCAATGGCCAATGCTTCTAACCAATCCCTTTTACTCTCTCCTCTTCTTCCACCCTCTCCCTCTCTCTCCCTCCCATTCGCTTCGTTCTTCTTCGGTCGCTTATCTCAGATCTGGCTTTCAATTTCTTGGTGGCAGTCTTCAACTTTGACCGACGTCGCGGATGAATTCGTTTTCTCTTCATTTAAGCCCGCAAGCCCTCTTTCACGTGTCTTTCAGCCGGTCGCCAGTCCTTTTCCCAGCTTCTTTCTCTGTTATTCACTCTTTGACGCGGTTCATCATCATCCGGCCACTGGCATGCATGTCGGACGAATTTAAAGCCATGCATGCCTTAGTACCTCGGCTTACGTTTCACTCGGCGGAGTCGGGCATTTAACCGAAAGTTCCATTACACGTGCCGGATAGTAGGAAGCGGGAGTGGAAAGCCTCTCCGGACTGCTGCCGAGACTTGAAAGGGGAACGATGAGGAATGGAAGACGATGTTGGAAACTTCGTTTGGAACGATTACGTTTCCGCTGAGATGCAATCAGTGATACGTTGTATGAATTTGTTGCGTGAATCGTTTAGCGACGTTCTCTTATTATTAGCGCTAACGACTTTCTGACACAGCATAACAGGGGAAGTGACAATTTATAAATAATTTCTATGCATGTATAGTGTGCACTTGATATCTGTCTGGTTAGCGATAAAGATGTGCGCTTTGAAGTAAAACATAAAATAATACATTCTCTGCAGAGGCCGTGTCTATCGCAAAATACCTATCCAACACACTGTGACAATAATAAAATATTTATATTATTCCAGTTCTAGCCTTAATACTATTCACTTTCTAACACAGCACAAGACCAGTGACAAGAACTTAACACCCCCTATATATTCTCTTAAGCAAACATGACTCGTGAGAAGTGCATATCTACCTGGCCGCCCACCGCAGCTATAAAATTCCAAACACGCGAACCGACAAATTTGGCATAAACACGATTCGGGCAAGCAACCAAACTACCCATAGTCCCGACCGTAGCTAAGAGACGAAAAGAGGCGAGTAGAGGGTGAGATGACACGCGTAGGTCCGGGATCAAGACTCGAAAGAGGACGAGAGGGGGGTGGGGGGTAGGTTTAGCTAGATTCGGATTTAGCCAGCTGCGGTGTTCCACACGCGGTATAAGCTCCTGCACGATTCGAGCTTGAGGTTTGGCACTCGAAACGTGCCCTGGCAATCTGCGGAAACTGCCGTCAATGTACACACACACCCCCGACGCACACCGACACACACACTCGCGATCCCACACACATTACGCCAAGCATCCGCGCATATCGACACTTTCAAAATCTATGTACGATCCGCAACACAAACGTACGGTAAGTCCCGTTTACATCTCCGCTTAGATACTTTTTTTCTCGAAACATCTATATTCCGCTGGCAAACGGAACGTAGTGGCAAAATTTCATGGCCGCCATAGGAGCTTTTACGCGCAGCCACGTAAGTGCGCGCATAAACCAAATGTTACGTCGACTCGAAATGCGCAAGTAACTGCCCAACGAGCCCACGTGTTACGCTCGCATATCGAAGTGCGCGAGTAATGTTCAACGACCTAGGTATTACGCTCGCGTATCGATACGCGTCGCCAAACGTTTCCGGGATGTAAACATGGCGAGGAATTTACACGTTCGCCCACAGAATCGCCTATTCACGGATTCGCACGTCGACCAGCTCGCATATGCATAACTGTGGGCAATCGTGTGCGTGTATGTGTGTGTGTATGTGACAACGCAATTGTACGAGAGTGAGAGAGGAAAGTTTCGACGTCGCGACGCCCGTTGTTCCGACGGCGGTTTCGGCAATCCTGACCCGACGCTGACGCCGAGTACACTTCCGGTCGCCTTCTGCCGACAGTATTCAACGTTGGACCCCCGACTTCCGGTTCGTCAGGCAAAAACGGACGCGAGAGGCTCGCGAGTTTTCGTGCAAGCCTTCCTGTTGGGAGGCTGCACGTTTTAGAGGTGTTTCGAATCTGATATAAGCGTATTCGCAGTGTGAGTTGGCTCTGCTATTGTCAATGGGGTTACGTGTACGTGTGGAACGTGGTAGAACATTTTTGGCATAATTTGTGATTTTCCAGTTCAAGGTATTGGGAGTAGAGACGCAGAGAATTAAAAAGTTATAATTCTAACAAAATTACCATACTATGGGAACTTAATACTATCTGATCTAATAACTTTGTATTTTGTTTGTTTAATACGACTGGATTAGCCATTAAATGCTGTTACAATATAAAGGCAATATATTAGTTTGGTACTTTCAATTTGTACGATATTGCAGTAGAAATTTTTCTAACACACAAACCATAAATTTTACGTCAATTAAATGAAATATGAAACAATACAAACACTCTATGATCTGTATCACCCTGTAAAATACGAAACTATCAAATATAACCTACCCAAATCAGAAACAAAACTACAACAGAAAATATCAGAATGAAGTCCGCAACCAATTTTCCACTCCGCCAGCCGGAAGAAAAATACCTCTAAAGATAGCGATCCTTAAACTAGAAAAGACTGTAACAGATACAGCCATTAGGTGCGAGCGCGATGGATGACTGCTGACAACGAATGAGAATGGAATGAAGAGCGAGAGGCACGCGAGACATTCCGTAGTACAGCGAACGAGAAACAGGAGGAATACAGCGTATAGAACCGTGAGTCCTGGGCTTCATTAGGAACTTTCCATGAATTTAAGTGGCCTCATCTCGCGCGCAAGGCTCGGGATTAAAGGTGGCTAAGGCGGTTAATTCGTCTTCGTCCGTCTCCGTCCCTCCGCTCGACTTCCGACTGAAAGTCGAACGTATCGCCAGACGACACCCTCCGCCGTATTCTGCCCTTCGCCAAATTTAAGCGCGAACTTAACGTCTTGTAATTTACCTCCCGCCAACCCGTAAACGCTTTATCTTCCGGGCGACACTTATTTATCCGGCCAATTTTATTAAGCAGGGCTCGCCGAGTGCGTAGACTATGAATTAATCTATCTTCTTGCTCTCTCACTACTTTGAATGTCGATGAATGGAATTTGGATCTTTCAGTGTGAGAGTTCGTGATGGTCTTCAATGCCTGAAAGCGTTTTAATGTATACTTTTCGCGGAATGCGGAAGAATTTTTTGGTCGGGAAATCTGTAGGAATTGAGTTAACGTTCGTTATGTTACTGTACTATGACAGGTCAAGTCAAGTTTTTGTAAAGCAGGTGGGCATGATTTATAGCGAGCGGTGTTTTATCGGGGATTGCGAGGAGAGAAATGAAAAAGTATTGAAGTGGTAGAAGGTAAATGGAAGTAAAGAATAGAGGACTTCTAGAACTGCATTGATTCTCAGTTTTGAATCCGTGCTCATTATGGGATTGAAATAGGTCAGCTGTGTAACATGATGTTATAAAAAATAGACTACGTACAGCAAGCGATACTTTGAACTATTACTATTACCTATAACCTTAGATTTACGTTAATTAAAAATAGTTCTGCTAACCTTTGATCTTCTACTCTATATCAATAAACGATATTATGCTAAACGAAAGGTGAGGAACGCAGAATTTCTAAAATATGCGATATTCCAAAGTATATTAATTTATAATTTACATTGCAATATGCAAGATCGCACCACAGTAATGTTAACAAAAAATAATCATATCTGCCCTTACATTCCAAACCCTAAGCAAGAAACTACGGTTCAACCCGCCAAGGAAAAGAAACTAGAAGCACAAGAATACAAACACAACCATGATGATACGCATATTCCCCGAACGCTACAAAACGAATAAATCATCTGAACCCTACACACCCCGAAATCCCACCCTGCCCCCAACTTTACCACGCACCCCAGTTAAAAAAAAAAGCTGCAAATCTTGTGGGTGGAGTACATGTGATTGAGGAGCAGTTTTAAGAAGACGAATGGCGTCGCGACGCTTAAGTGCGCCGCGTGAGTAAACGTCTGAGCTCGTGTTGAACCCTGCACCCCTTGGCCACCCCCGTGGACTCAACCCCACAGACACAATTGAGCGAGGACGCATATAGTAATATAGCGGGCATAACGTAAATCCATGTTTACTATGCTAATACCTAGAAACTTCCCGGCTGAAAGGATGCCGAGAAACGTCCCATCAAATATGCAGGGCTACTTGCGCCGGCTTCGCACGGCTGACGGCGGAGGGGGTGGGACGGGGGTTGCCTGGCGGTTTAGGGGCGGTTTTGATGGAGTCTCGCTGACTATGTCCATACTTGTGTACCGAAAGACCGGAGGTTTATTCTTGTCCGATGTTCCGCAGACTTTTACTGACGTCTTAGCGTGGATGTTGCCGGGGTTGAGTTTATGGGGTGGTGCACGGTTGATAAGTCGCGGGTGAGGGAAGGGTCTCTTCGTGGCACGTAAATTTCCGGAAAGCCCGGCGTGGGACGAGCTAAACTTGCCAGTCTGTCGTTACGGCAAATGTGGAGGAGACCTTATGGGAATTTGTCGTTTACTGGCTACGTCGATTGAATTTTGTTGCCTTTTATGATTGCTCTACGTATGCAAGAACGTATACGCATGCCGGGAATAATGAAAATGTTAATTGATGCTATTGAAAGTAAATTAGAACACGAGTGCTCATTATTTTAATGAAATATTGCATGAATGTTATATCATTTAATACCATTAAGTATATATTGAATTGAAAGTCTACCTATTTCATGACATAGTTTTTAATAATATATTATGTACACGTAGGTGATACATACGAAATAACGAAGCACTATATAAACTGATATTAGAGAAATTAAAATAGATTGACATTATATTCTCCATATAGCAACACGAATGAAACAGTACGACAGACTAGCTCTGAGTGCAGGCAGACTGGCAAGTTTTTAACTGAACTGTACCGACGCGTCCCGTATATTCCCTATACACTCAACTCCGATGAAGCGAGCTAGACATTTTTCCGGCAAAAAATGTTCCTCCCGTATCCGCGAATGAAAATGTTTGTTAATGAAGCATTAGCGGACATGCGCATAAAACAGTGGGTTTAAGCAGCATTCCCTGGCTAACCGTTTCCGTTCACGTAATGGCCAATAATCTCGTCCGGTCCCCTCAGGAAGAGAAAATCACGACACCCTTTTCCCCCTGGGTGGATTTACCCGATGCCGAGTCGCATACCTGCCATTCCCATCCTGGAACCGAGAACGATCGTGGGAGAAAGAGATGGAAAAGAGAGAGAGAGAGAGAGAGAGAGAAAACCTGCCCCCGCCGGAAGTATTATTCGGCATTTACGATATCGATCGATTTCGATTAGCTCCGAAAGGTTCGTGACGCGAATGCACGGTGACGCGACGAAACAAGATGGGACAGCTTGGCATTTTGGTTCGCAACTCTGAGCGCCTCTAGCATTATATGCGTTTATATATACGTTCGTGTACAAGACATACGAATTTGGAAATCGAAGTCTAACTCTGTTAATATTAGTGTAAAGTTCTTTTCCAAGTTTCTTTTTCGTTGGCATAATACTATGCTATAAATACGGTATTACAATACAAATAAGTACTCAGGTTTTGGAGATTGTGGAATATGTTACAAATATTGATTTTTTTTATTAGACTATTACTTAGAGGGAAATATAGTGTTGAAATCATTAAAGATTGGGTAATAATGACTCCTTGTACTTTATAATGGAGCCTACCTATGTACGATGCATATTCATTGAAAAACTTGAAATTCCTCCATTGGGGACGATTCCTCTTGACATTTGACTCGGCTCTTACCACACATAAACTTCTCTGGCCGTTGCCCCAATTTTCCATGCTCCATTCAGCGAATCCGGTGCAGTTCTAACGTTGACTTCGTCGGTGTCGAAATTCGACGCCCTAAATCGAGAAAATAGATGGGAGTTTCTCACCTACAGTTAGCTGAACACCAGTTGTGTGGGTGTGGTAGAATGGAGCACATATCAGTTGACCAGTCCTGCTACCATGCCTGGACCATCCATTTGAATGTAGGCCAGTCTGATGGGGTTCTAATCAGTTAGCACAACTCATCCACAGCAACTAATTTTCGAACAGCTTCCCATATGTTGGTCCGTAATAAATCCTAACAAATGTCAATGCATATCTACCAGTATGCACACATTTGGTTTAACGTTTATGAATCCAAGGTCTTATGTGATCAATCTATATCAGTTCCACCATGACAGTGCTCTTGCTTCAAGATTGGATACTAATTCAAAGAAAATAAAACAATATTTGTCTCACCCCTCTGCTAACAGCACAATAATTCTTTGTTGACTGAGCGTAGCACATTGTAGTCAACAGTGTCTGCGCAATACAGCTGAATTTGCCATTCGAATCAAGTCCTGTTTCTTCCAGCCCATTGCACATACCGCAATCTGTAACAGACACTAGCATTCTGTGATGAATATCCACCAAAAAACTTAAAAGACGTCCAATAAACATAAGCTACCTTAAATCCAGATGAAGTTGGGGCCAGTCCATTTAGACTTCCACTGCCACCGCTGCTGCAGATCACTTCCAAAAATCCCACTGCAGATTCCTTATCCACTTCACTTGTACAGCAATCCCACGTTGTAACCTGCAACAGAAACTAGAATTCTTGATGAATATCTGTTGAAAAGTAGCAAAATATGTCCAATCAATCTTCGTAATCGCTGCCTGACACCCCCGACGCCATCAATGGACTCGTCCTGGCCGCTGTCACATTTTGAAGCACTCCGTTGACCGCGTGTAACACATGCCCACAGCTGTCTTCACTCGCTCCATGATTTTACACCCTGATTAATAGAAACAAAGAACAATTTCTCACCAAAGGACAGCCAAAATCCAATATTTGTAGGGGCAGGTCCAATGACAAATTCTCGATTCGTCTGCCAGCAACAACCGACGCCATTAATGGACTCGTCCACTCCACTCGCCTTGCCGATTTGCCAAATTTTCATCACTTACACCGAACTGGTAATGCTGCCTCCATTTCCTCAGCTTTCCTGCGTCGTAATCTTCAATTTGTGTAACGATTTTTCAAAGAATAACTTATTTACACACACGAAAATGGAAAAACTGCGCACAACACTTCACGTAGCCACTCGTACAACGGCCATCTTGGCAACGACCTCTGGCGGGAAAATCGGTAGGAGTTGCACGTATTCAATACTACGTTGGTCAAATTGAACGCAATATACCACATATTTTACTAATATTTTAATTAATAAAACGCGAATATTTCAAATTCCATTAGTACATTATTACTTATGTATTTAAAAACGCTCTTGAACATGTAATTTCGAAAACTGAGAAATAATGAGAGTTAATTTGACTTACGTAGTCAGTACTAAAATTTGAAAATGTAACAAGGTTAGTGTCTGACGTCACATGAGTAGTTTCCAATATGGCGTCAGAGTGTTCAAAAGTGTAAGACGTGTTCTGCGTGCTCCTACGATTTAATCAATTTAAAACGAGTTAGAGGTGATCGGTGTGCTAGAAAATTGTTCTGTTATGTTCCGGCATGAGTTCCGATCGTCTTGTCAACGCATGAGCCACGGCCCAGTATCGCAGATGATTTATAGCAACCCGGCACGAAGATCATTAAGGTAACAATGCCGTTTGTTCCGTAACGTTTCTAAAGCGTAAGCAAAGCAAGGAGAAACAGGAGAATATGTTCTAATTAATGATCATTATCATTGCACTGAGCTCAAGCGCTCTTAAACGAAACAGTACCTAACTTATGAACCAGCTTATCATCCTACGACCTTGTCGCAAAGGACACTCGACTGAAGCCATCAACTTTATTACCACATTTCACAAACGTTCCACATACGCTTACTCCACACATCCCATATTACTCGACCTGACATTTTAAAACATTTTAAGACTATTAAACGAACGTTTCCCGACCGGAACAAATTGGGACGGTTTGATATTGAAAAATATTTGTATGTCAAGCTCAGTATATAGGTTCCAACGCCTGAATAAGTGACATTTAAAATCGAGTCGTTATTCGTGCTAAAGATAGGCCGTGCAGCAAAGTGTAAGCGATCGAGTTGCGAAAGATAAAAACTGCGATGAGGAACTGTACACCGATTCAACCCTCGTTTGTTGTTGGCGGACGTGTCGATATTTTGGGACGTTCGACGTCACGCGTAACCTTTCACCTCCTTTCACCCCCTGTCATCCTCTTTTTCAGCTCCCAGCGGGGGTGACCCCTTAATCGGCTTCACTTGACACACTTTTCCTGTTCGGCGGAAATTTTGCTTCGAAATTAACGCGAGCGCGCCATGTAAAATGCAGCTCGACGTAGCAGATCGTTAGGATGATTACGAGGCCTTAAAACCGTATGTCGTTTACATAAATGGTTGACTGTAAATGTAATGAGTAGGCTAATTCAATCAGAATCAGGAAACAGGTTCTTTTCAAATGCTCTGCTTGCGTCATTGCGTCGCAAGTTGAGCATATATGATACACACATTTGGATAAATGTAGTTGCAATGCTTTTTTTAAATCACTGATTATAATTGCGAATCTTGACATACATAAGCAGGAATATAATTGTTTCCAACACTCTTCTGATACCTATTCTTTAAATCATTTCACAAACATTTTAGACCAATTACAATATAGTAGCTTGACTGTCTTACAGATTTAATACGACCTGTCCTTAAATCTAATTGTCAATTCATAAGCAAAGTAGTTACTTGTTTATAAAACTCTTCTTTAGTCTTACATTATTATTACATAAATGCTTGAGCATAATTACAGGAGTTATAGTAGCTAGACTACGTTCTGGGTAATAACGTATCATCCATGAATCTTAAATCTAGCCGTTGAAGCGTCGTAACATAAATAAGAAATGCGCAACGAATGCGATAATTACGTTAAGAAGATATAACTCTCACGTTACATCCACCCGCATTTATATTGCACTACTCAGTTTCATTATTTGACGCGTGGGGCGAATAAGGTATGTTCCGCGCCTCGATAGAAGGTATAGAAGGTATTTTGTATATCCTATGCTTATCCTCCCGCGTACATCCGTGGCGGTTATGAATTTTTAAACCGGAGACTTACGGGATTACGGGGTGCATATTCCCGAGATGTATCACGGGTGCCCTTAAGAAATGTAATTTTTTACGACCGCCCTCAGCCACGAATTTTTACCTGAATTAACGTCTAGCCAGTAAAATACGTCTGGACGGTGCGCGCGCGTGAAACATGAACTCTGGCAATTATTGTCTGTCCTAATACCGTACGTCCGTAAATCCGTATACAAATCCCATAATTAATTAATCCTATAATAATTGCAGCAGTTATTGTCTGCCCTACTGGCATACCCGCATACATCTGCATACAAATTCTGTAATTAAATCGAGCGAAACCGGGTCAACTTCTGACTTTGAGAGATAATGAGGTAGAGCGCTCGACATTTTTGCCCGTGTAGCTCTTAAGTCATACCAGCTCTTTTTTGCAGCCAATAATTGAAATAACTCGCATAGATTACCACTTATTACGTCTACATTATACTATGCAAATATATTCATTAAAACATACATAAGTCTTTCGCTACAATTTATACTAGATATAACATTAAACATTTTCATTCGCAATTCTCTCAAGTTACACCTTCTCTTCCTAAACATTTTGCAACATTTTAAATCTTGACTGTAAAAAGATTAATACTATGTAGAACAATTGTTATCCCTAAAATTATACTTAAACCTATTAGGACTTATTGCAATTAAATTGTGAAGCAGATATTTTTACATTTTCGACGTAAGCCAATTACAGGATTTGAACTTTAAATACGTTTCAAAGAACTAAGCGGTGAGAGAGCTGATAGACAAGCGTAACAAAACAAGTGGGCCAACCGTAGAAGCATTGTTAGGCGGAACGACGTTAATTCATTCAAATTAATACGGCGTTGGCCATGTTAATAAACTAAACGACGCTCGGAGTCAATGATTGTTCGCGATATTCAAGGTTCCGTAACGATCGAAATTTCATAGCCGAATACCGCACGGCTACTGGTAATTCGCGCGCAGGGGTTTGAAGAGGGGGTGGAAGATGGGGTTGCTCTCCGAGCAGAGGGTGAAGTTGGGGAGGGGTGCTCCCGATAGGGCAAATGGCCAAATCATCGTTACAGAATATCGAATGAATCGATCAATTAGCATAATTGTCATCACACGGCCAGAGGGACTGCGATCGAATCGAAATTTTACTCCTAGCTCTCTACATGGGCGCATATATGTAGGGTGCGTCGAACTGTGTGCTGCTAAAGTGGATTTCTAGAGAGTGTACGAACTCGAACAAGATTACGCATGAGTGATCGAAGTTGGCCAAACCAAGGCAAATGCATGCTTGTTTTCCGTGCAGTTACATCAGTCGTGATTATGTATTAGTATCAGTATTGACGCAGAGTTTTTTTAAGAGAACCGCGTGAATTTCCATATATTCAACTATTTCGTTAAATTGAGGAATACTGTTAGAAGAATTTTCTTTCGTCAGGTTCTAGACGGATTCAGTATTATACAATTTTATGACTTTAATATAGAATCAGGAAATTATGTTCGCGTAATAGAACACCCGGAGTGCATTTTATTAAGATCCGGAGCAGATGTTTCAAACTTATGACCGAGCCTGTACTATACGCAGGTCAATCCATCGGCGCGAGGTAATTAAAACCATTTTCAACCCTCTCGGCAGCTTGCGCATGTAACTTCGTCATTAATTTTCTCGAACGCTCCTTCGTCCGCGCTTCTCTTAACAAGTAACGCAATTACCCTGGCTTTAACAATCGGAATTGCCAATTTTACCCCGGGCGGATGTTATTCCTACGCCATGTGCGCGCGCGCGCGTGCCGCGCATGTTGAAGAACAGTCGCAGCCGCGTGGCGGAAATTTTGGAGTCGTCGTCGTAAATCCGCGATTAATCGAAATGAGGAGGCCACGCAGGCAAGTTACTAACTTTCGTCCAAGTACTCTGCAACGAGGTACTTACAAGATTAAGATTCTTGGATAATTTCGGCCGACGACGGTAGAGATACGGTGAATGACGGAGAATGAGAGGGAGAGAGAAAGAGAGGCTAGGCTCTTTCGAATGGAAACGTAAATGAGTTGAAGAGAGAGGGAGAGATGACTGTCTTTCGAATAGAGAGGTAATTGTGTTGAAGCGGAAGCGAGATAGAGAGAAAGTGTAAAGGAACTTTCGAGATATTCAATGGTTATTCGTTAGTTATTCCGATACGGCGAGTTGCGAAATTGGCAGAGCCTCTTGGTGGAGTGGTGGAATCGTAAAATTGTAATTTCTGCGCGTATGGCGGGATCCATCCTTGAGTGAGGCTGTCATCTGAAACAGGTTGAAACGGTTGTTTGAAGTCGATTTAACGCACTTTCGTGGTGTTAGCGAGGGATTTATGATGAGGATGAATCGTGAAATTATAATCTTTGAACTTTCAGTATCGTTTATTGTTTGTGTAGCGAGTAATCTCGTAGTTTCTCTTTGCTGAATGGTTGCAAAAGGTGGAATTTTGATGTTTGAATTAGAATAGGTAATGAAGTAAGGAACTTTATCAATATCTTTGAAATTATACTGAATTTCGCAGACATACATTGACCGACTGTACTTCTCGAGACTCGTGGTTCATAAGGTCTTCTACACTGGACAAATCCTTTAAATCTGATGTTAGGAAGCCCTTGAAGGAGATTTCAACGTCACTTATATCTGTAAAAAAAAATAAAATCGTCAGAGGGTACAAAAACAATAACAGCTTTGTGATATTTTAATGAATACACCCTAGAATTTGTTAATCCCTAATTCCCAATTCCCAATTCCAATCCCAATCCCAATTCCACCGAAAAGACATCCCCTCTAATCACGTCCTCCACTCAATAGTCCTTCCTTCCCATTTTCGGCCATCACACGAGAAGGAAACTGTTAACATCCCCGAACGAGGCAGGAAGTATTCGAAAGCGTAAAAAATCTCTTCCCGCCCGGCAGGAATTAAGAACAAACGCAGCGTTACGCTCTTTGAGGAACAGTAATGGCCTGCCAGCGGGGGGGTAGTTGGGGGGGTGGACTGGGATCCTGGGGGGCGGAGGAGGTAGCCAGGGGTAGCGAAGGGTAACGCGAAAATAAAGGGATATTCCGGAGTCCCGCCGTTAGCTTCGCGCTTTCCCGTTTTAGCTTCTCGCTCGGGCGTTATCTTAATTTTACGTTCGCTCGTTTTGCCCGCAGAGACTTAATACGCTCGCTAGCAGAAGCCAATTTTCCTAGTTCGAGATTATCTCCCGCTATCTACCTCCGTCCGAGCTTAACCCGCTTTTTTTTCACCCCGGCTAGCCGACGTTTACCTTTTCGCCGAAGGAGCCTGGATATTAAGGCGTCGGACTTGCTCCGAATGTCGCCGATGTCTTCTTTTATTGTAGGCGGTTCCTCCCAGTTCGTCGTCTATCTGTCGATAATGATCGTACATAAGAATTTGCAAAAGTGTTTCAAATGTCACGATACAAAATTGAACAGTATTGTCAGCACAGAAAGTTGACGTGTTTAGTAGATGTATGTAAATGTAGTTGAACAACATTATAATAGTTAGAGCACCACTTTGCGATACCTGTGAGTGTTGTTTACCTTTTATATGTCTTCTATCTCAACGAGTAGTCGATTCAGGCAACTTTTTCTATTGTAGAGCTGATAAAACCCTAATTTTCATTCTCTTGTAGATATATTTTTGAACACATCAGGCTTTTATCTTCAAAATCGCCCGCAGGCCGATACCAGTGCAAAATCAATCATATAACGCAAAATGATGCAATGTACCAACTCAAAACAAGATAAAATGGTGTTGATGATTGCCTTAATATCGTATTTAAGTCTAACTGTGCATACTTTTCATCATATTGCAATACATTCGTTACTTACTTTATCGAAGTCAAGCTACCGTATGATCAATACGATGGGTCAGGTATTTTATTTTCTAAACAGACCGTTGTAAATCTGAGATGTTTCGCCTGCGGTTTATTGCTCCCTCCGGCAGGCTAATTCCGATTTTTTCCCTTTTCAATTGCGTCACGCGACGTAGGAAGTCCCGCAGAGCGTGTCAAACGAATAAAACAGGCGGTCTTTATCTGCTCAAGGTGAAACGGCAGGATCGTAAAGTGGGAATATCGAGAGTCCTTCCGCCTCCGGGCGGGCTGCGATCCTTATTGTAATTTTACGGCTCGGTAATTTTACGTCTCATTCCGTTCGATTTTCCGTACTTCATGCCTCCCGGGCACGAAATAAGGTATCGGCAGTGCGCGCTGCGGAACGTGTGCTTATTTAAATTCAATCTCTGCCCAGCTCGCGTGTCCTCCGTTTCATTTCGAATTCTGTCGGGAAATATGAATTGTTAATTGATTTAAAATGCCGACAGTGTCCCGCCGCATAGCGAAAATTAGCCGCTATACAACGGTACAGACATAAAACACGAGTAGTTTTAATTATCAACATACTCTATACGTACCTATATCGTACCGTACCTTTATGTATAATAACTCATTTGTCCCGCTTCCTCATTATTGCTTCTTCAAATGGAAAATATACATTACGATCTAAAACATTCGATTATGGGACGTCCGCAATTGCTGAAAATGAGAAAATAATTGTTTTAATTCGTCAGCTAGCTTCTGTGCTTACAAATGTGTCTTACGGATATCTTCGTTCAACTCTCGGTCTGTTTTGCGCTTACATTTCGCCAACACACGGTCACATCTTTCCTCGACTCCGGCGTTCGCCGACAAAGTACGGCCACTCCGGCGGAATTGTGTGTCCGCAAGAAGGCCTGTTATCGTGAGAAGGGAAACGTGCTGAGACGTAACTCTTCCAGCGGAGTAAGAACGGCGCAAGATCTCCAATAAGTACGCGGCAAGAAAGCAGGAGAAGAGGGAGAGTCTGGAAAGAAAGGGAAGTACGTGAGCGAGAGGGGGAATACAGTTAAAGAGGTCATGGAATGAGAGAAGGCGGAAATTGCGATAAAGAGCCGAAGAATGAGAAAGACAAACACGACAGAAGGAGACACAGTAAAAAATCTGAGATTACAGAAGAAAGAGATAGAGAGGAAAGGATGAAAATATTAGAAAATGTGAAAGGAAGAGAAATATGAGAGAAAAGACGGTTAAAAATATATGAAGTGAAGAGAGACTGAGGGGTGGGAGAGAGTGAGAGGGAAAAGTGAGAAACGTGAGAGAAGGAGTAGGAAAAGGTAGGAGCAGAATTCCTTCGGCGCGAAATAATTCCGGGCGGAGCTGGCGGGTAAAGTTTTGGGGAATCGCGGAAATTAGTCGGCGCATTCCTAATGACCGCGATAACTGCCAGATCCTGTCTTCCGTCTGCCCTCCTTTCGGGCCTCGAAGAAGTACAAATTACCGCGAAAATCGCTGAACCCTCCTCAACGCTCTTCAACCCTCTTTCACCCTTTCCATTCCTCTCGTCAGGTCTTTCTACAGTTCCTAAGGAAATTTCTCTGACAATTGAACGTTTGAATGACATGAGTGCCGAAGTTAATGTTCAAAAATTGCTAAGGTCGTCCCAAATCGTGATTCCATTAATAATTAATAATTAATAAATTCTCAATCAATAAAAAGGGGTACCCAATAAGCTCTGAAATTTTAATCGTATCATTACTTTCCATAAAGCAGTTAGATCCATCATTTATATCATTACCAAAATTAAATAGAATTTCATCTACATAATTATGTACAGTTGATAGGTATAATGCATACCATTGATACATTTTACTGCAACTACTCCCAACATTTCGAAACGAACACAAACATCGTAAGTGTTAGCTCTGCTGAATAAACCGAAAAATCTTTCCCATCCCTGTCCACTCGCCGAACGAGTGAGCCACTCGCGAAACCGCCCCCAAAACACACCCCCCAAGAAGCTCAACATCCGGCATCGCGATTCCCACGCCGGTAAATCCGTCGCTAATTTACCGCAAACACGCGCGACCTCGAATAATTAATCCGACCCGGCCAGCGGCTGCACAGAAAAAAAAGGAGTGAAAACAGAGGGCAAAAAGAGGAGGGCCAGGGGGGTGCGCGGGAGAAAACAGACGGACGAGGAGCTGGGAATAATGGGAAAACGGCAGGATAGTGGAAGGAGATAAAAATTAGAGCGTCACAGCGACAAAGAGGATGGATTCGCAGGAATTGCGGATGCGTTCCCATTTTAAAATCCCAACTGGCCTCCTCGCTCGCTCGTCGGTGAGGACGACGCAATGCGGAGGTTTCAGGTTGAAAAACGGCAGGAGGGGGATGGCGAGGGTTGCCTCCGCGGGGGGGAGGGGGAGGGGAGGTGGAAGTCAAACGCGGCCAGGATTTACGTTGACGATTCGCGAGCAACAATTACGGCGACAGACCGCGTAATGAGTCGTTACACGAGACTTTGTAGTTCAACGAGATTGGCGAACCAGGCTGGAGGGGGGAGGAGAGGGGGTGGAGAGAAATGCGGAACTGAGTTCCGGAGAAGAATTGATGGATGTAAAGCTGCGATGGAGCGGGAGTGGAATAATGGAACAATGGGCAGAGGAACTGTACTAATGTTGCGGCGAGTGAATGACGTAATGAAGTGGTGGCGAGAAGTCGTGATTCAGTTCGAAAATAGGAGCGAATTTCTAATGAAATACTCAGGACGTCAGAACCAGAAAACAAATAAAAATCGTATAACGTCCGCTCACCGAAACCACAGTAAAATAATCAAATGAATCATGCGTTAACTTTACATACTGAACTAAAGAAAGACAATCTCAAAAGAAATAGTACCAACCCCTAAAATACATAACCAACAAACAATCCGAACTATACCAACTCCATAAATAACGTCCACGGTAACACCAGTGAACACTTAAAAATTGTCCAGATGTAGGAACCCATAGCAAAGCCGTAGTGAAAGAATCGTCGAACGCAAAGACCGTCGAGTTTGAAACGTCGTCGGGGGGAGGCCTTGGGGGGTTAAAAATGACGAAATAATGCCCTTCGGAAAAGTTTCCATCGCGTCGAGTAGTTGACGGAAGTTGGGGAAGAAAAAGCTGCCGGCGCGAACGGCGATGGATAAGAAAGTAGAGGGGGTAAGTTACGGGGTAGGGGTTGGAGGGGTGGACTGGTCTGGGGGGGGGGGGGGGTGCAGACTACTCGTTGGCAAGAGTATCGACTCCTCGTACAATGCTTGCGGCAGTGATTCGCCGACGTCGCGGCTTGATTGATTGCGAGCCGAAAGTGAGGGAGGATGAAGAAAAGGGAAGTGGAAGAATGGGAGAGGAGCAGGGGGGTGGGGGGGATGGCGTAAGAACTGAAGGCTGCGGGTGGGGTAGTATCGTGGGAAGTGCTTCTTTCGAGAGGGCAGAGCGACTTTCGAACAATTCTGTTTCCATTCTATTGCCCCGGCGTTTGCTCTTTCTTTGCCTCGAATTAGCGGACAAATGAGACATCGGAAGAGAGTTCGAGAGATGGAAGCGGAGGAGGATGTGGGGAGGGCTGAAATGGCGAAGAAAGAAAATGAATGATGAGGGATGGCTGAATGAAGATATCGGGGAAACGTGGGACGTGAAGGAATGAACTGTTTCGAATAGTAGGGAGCCGATTAAAAAATCAGTAGAAATCACAGAGTGTAAAGAAGAGAAGTGTCAGAAAAAGAAAAACAAAAAAAGATACTTAATTGGAGAAATCACAGAAATGATGAGAAATGTGACAAATCTAATGTCGAAGTCATAGAAAATAGGGAAAGTGAGAGAATCATAAAGAGTAAGAGTTGAAGACAGTGGATGAGAATGTATCATAGAATCTGTCAAGAGAGCAGTAACTTTCGAACACTCGAGTTTCCATTTCATTGTCCCGACATTTGCTCTTTCACGACTCGAATTAACGGACGAATGGGACATTGAAACTCGAAGGAATGAAGGAAAGGACGAATGCTGAAAGCAAAGTATTATGGGTAGAGATAAATGCAAGCGGCAAGCTGTGCGAACTGGTACAGAGAACGGAGAAAGTGTGAAGAAACGAGGCGTGTTAAAGAAATGAGATGAATGATGAGAGGAATCTGAAGGAGGGCGCAGAGAAAACACGGTGGGTGAAGGAAGAAAATGGACGGGAAAATCGCGGAGAACGAGGTAAGAAATGAAGATCGAGGGGGGAGAAAGTATCGTGGAAAGTGTTTCTTTGCCGAGAGCGGCGAGTTTCAAACAAAGCCGTTTCCATTCTATTACCCCCTCCCCCCGGGAGTCTTCCTTTGCTCAAATTAACGGACAAACGGCGAGTCGGAGAACGGTGGACCGAGTCGTAGAATAAGGCAGCGAGATGGACTCGGAGAAATAAACAGAGACGTAAAGGAAGAAATAGGAATCAAAACTGGAATAATACTGAATATCACGAATCGAAACAGCAAAAAAATAAGGAAATGAATCGAACAATTCTTGATCTCATCTCTCCCAATCGTCTACACAAATTAAAAACAAAATGAACGAATTAATGGGTCATGGTAGAAATGAATGGGAAGTCGTATTAAAAGATATATTCGACGGAAAGAAGTGAAGAAAGGTAAAGAGATAAGTTGAAGGAACGGAGAAGGAGTGTAGAAAATACAGAAACAGAGGGAGAGGATGAGAGAAGAGGGCAGATAATTAATCGGAGCGCCACGTGCAGCGGGAGGCCGCAATAACGTCGTACTTCGGACTTTAATCTCGACCCTCGTCCGTTTCACATCGACTTCCGCGAATCCGTTCGAGGGTCTTCGCATCTTCTGGCGAAGGGAATCCTCGATGACTGACTGCGATGCTCTGAAGAGATCCACAGGTTGCACCCCGCAAGTTCAGGCAGTACACTCCGCTTCTCCGCCATTTTCCGACCGGCCCTTTCCGAAAGAAGTTCCTGGCAGCGCGAGATTTCCCGCGAGAACAGTGGCTCAAAATAATGAGCAAGAAATTAATCACCCGCGTTTGATGCTTAATGCTCACCCGATTATGGATTTGGGATTTAATGGTGAGGTTTCGGAAGAGTGGAAATTATCTTGCTTCCTTTGCCGGGAACGAGGGGTAACCGAAGATTTCCCGAGGGAGCTGCATCTGAAAATAGGAGAGAATAAATGAGTGAGAGGCGTTTATGGCTTAATGTTGTGTAAATTTATAGATTGACGATTTTATCGTCGGATTCGGAAGAGTTACTCTTTCACATTATTCTTCATTTTTCATACTGTATTCATTCTTACTGAACATTTACTATGTCAATGTCATCTCAAGACTCGACAAAAGGAAACATGGCATAAAATTCATTTAGTCCCCAAAACAGTGAATAGATCTTAATATTTATCTTAGATACGCGTATCACGACGTGCCACTTTCACGTGTCGTAAATACGATAACATCAAAAGCATAGTACAGCGATCATGTCCAAAATACTCCCCGAACGGTACCAGAACAAAATTCCAGCTCAAAGCTCCGATACTTAATACCGCGACCTAAAACAAGCATAATCTTCTCTCTCGAATCATTCCTGCCAGTTCCGCGCCGTCGCTGAACAGCGTATCATCTGTTTCAACGCCGCCCTTCACATCCCACAGGCATCTGAATAAAACTCGTGGAAGAAAAGCGTCGTTAGACTCCTTGCGATCGTAATCCTCGCTCGCATTCATTACAAGTTCCGTAAACGACTTAACGCACGACTTTCGCATCCCGGAAATGCACAGAAAATTTATCCCCCCCGTTCATCCCCTACCGCATCGACCCCCTTTCGCTTTCCGAGCCACCCCTCCATTCCTGCGCTAGACGAATCAGCAGCGAGCGAAACAGTTGGAGCGGTAATTGCTACCGGCAGGATATGTATGTATAATAAGCCCCGACATGATCCGCATTTATTAACTCCGATGCAGAGAGTTAATACGGCGCCTGGGTAATAATCAAAGCGTGGGTGGCGGAAGCCTGCTCCGGCCTGCGCGAGAATTTCATCGACGACCGACTGCGCACCGGTTCGGAACGTGTAAATAACATTTTTTCCCGATGCCGCGTACGTGCCCGATGATTACGAAAGTGGCGTAAGTCGGCGACTGTACGGGAATTGAGGTAATTGTTTGCTTTCAACTACGTTCTGTCTTTTTCCACCGATGAAAGAGCGTCGATAATTGTGCCACTGGCGAGAATTGACGGCTCGGAGAGAATTGGACCAATTATCTTTTGTGCTTCTCGGTTGATTTTGACTCTGTTATTCTGATGTTCGTTGGATATTGAATTGGAGGCAAAAGTAATTTTGAGCTGGTTACAGTTTTTGACTCTGCGTTTTGTTCATTTTATGCATTTATTGTAGGTACCTTCAATAATAAGAGGATAATTAAATTGTTACTTGTTACGTGTTGTTACGTTTTATCAATGTCTGACAGTATTTTTATATTTTACACTCTTAAACCATTTTCATATTCGCGCCATTCATTATGTAAGCAATCCATGTCAAAACATCGTAAAAAATTACTTTATTATTTAAAAGGTACAGTAAACGACGTAAATCATAATTAACAATTATGTCAAGTCCTCGAATTCTGTACTTAAGCCACTTTTATAATTAGCACCGCATTTGTCGTTACATGTCGCGTGTAATTCATATATTGTACTTGGAATCGAAAGTATACAAGCATCGAAAATTCTTCTCAACAGATTTTCGAATGAATCTTTATAGAAGTAAGACCGAATCCTGTGAAACTCTGAGTTTCCACATCTAAACACACGCTCCAGTTTAGAATCTACATTCAGACATTGGATGGCAGAATACATAGGAAGTAAACATTATTGTCTATCGATATGCTGTCGCAGTAAATGGCCGAGTGCCGGACATTAACTGTTCTGTAATCGTGTTATACTTGTTCATCAGCGGGGAATCTCGTTAGCGGGCGTTCGCTTTATTCGAATCTGGCCAATGGGCGTCGAGGATCTGTATTGTTTTTCATTCTACAACCCCCCAACCGCGTCCAACCACCCCCGTTTTCCGCGCCACGCACCTCTCCGCTTTTGTTCCCAGGACGATCAACTCGCGTCGGCTAATTATCTGCCAAGTCGAACTGTAACGAAAATTTCCGAGGTCTGAGTCGTTTTTTGAGAGATTTTTTGTCGTCGTGGGAAGAGAGATGAGCTGTTAGCGGAATGCATGAGTCAGACACTCTGAAAATTTTTCAATTTTATGGGTTCTCTACTCAGTAAAATATAACTACTGACGATATACGATACTTGTTCGTAGTACCGAATAAATTCGGCTAATTAAGTCTTTAAGAAGCATTAAAGTAAGCCCTTTTTTTATATTTAACCACTCGTCCTACAGGTATAGTAGAAATTAAACTGAAAATTTAGTTTGAGTAATGGTACTAACATTAATCAAACGTCAACGAAAAAATGTAAAAAATTCGTATTTCTGTGACTCGATTAAATGTTTATGAGGGTATTGTCCCTTTTTCGCGAAAATGAAACGGAGTCGGGATAATCGAAAGAGCGTTGAATTAATGGAGAATCGTGGAAAGCGGAAGGCGAGTCAAAGAAAGGTGTAGGAGGAATGAAAGGGTGAGAGGGGAACGGCGAAAGGGTTGAAACAAGATGGAGACAGGAAAGAGGCCCTTATCGAAACAAAGAGCAATGTTGACCGTGCGTCTGGCCCTATAGAAAGTCGGCAGTCGGCTTCAAGGGCCTCCGGCAAATTTACGAAGACGCGATCCAAACGCCTAAGGGCGTATCTTTACCTGCAAAAACCGTCGCCAGATTTCGCCCACGCTTTGTCGCGGACAAACAACAATTTTTCCTGAGGAATTTCAGTGTTGCGCGCAGCAATTTCAAATACCGTGCATTTAACAGATTCTTCTTCTTGATACATGCAACTGTTGCGAATTCTTGATACTTTCAAAATCATTCCCCAATCCCTCCGAATCCACTCCCACCCACTCAAATTTTATCTAACATCAGCATAGAAATTCAATATTAGCATTTAATATTTGTGTTAATTATCGTCAACTTTTTAATACCATGAATAGGACAGTCAATCAATTTTTAACCCATTAACTGCCAAATCTTTTTTTTAATTTTTTGGATAACTTGCATATACACAGTAGGTTGTGTAACAGTACAATTATATAAATTCCAAAATCCCGAAATGGGGTCCGTGTCAGCTAATGGGTTAATGAATAGGAGAAGTCCTACGATAAAATACGTATATTAAATAGGGGTGTCGGAAAAGTGTCGGTCTAACCGTCGATCTTGATCTTTGGTAGGCATGTCGGAGAGCGGCAAGCGACATCCGGTGGTGCTGTACATCCACGGCGAGAGTTACGACTGGGGCAGCGGAAATCCATACGACGGGAGCGTACTGGCGAGCTACACCGAGCAAGTGATCGTGACGATGAACTACCGTTTGGGCGTGCTCGGCTTCCTTAACGCCAACGTGGCGCCCCAAACGAAGGCGAGGGTCGCGAATTATGGCTTGATGGATCAGATCGCGGCGCTCCACTGGGTCCAGCAGCACATCGCGGGCTTTGGCGGCGATCCCGATAATGTCACCCTCATGGGACAAGGGACCGGAGCCGCTTGCGTGCATTTCCTCGCTATCAGTCCGACCGTCATTCGCGGTAAGTCCATTACGTTCGCCTTCAATTACAAATCTATTCACGTCATTCACATTTTACTGTGTATTTTTTGAAAATCTCTTCATTTTTATTTGATCAATTTTACTCTACTGTTGCTTCGGTAACGTGTATATATGTCACACTGGTATTAACACTTTAATGGCTGTGAGTCTACGCAGCCAAACGACGCCAAGGGCCGGCAATAATTTTTAAAGAATTAATAAAAGATATCTACAATTAAAAACAGGCAACAATACAACAATTCCCTAAAATTAAAGACGTTGCGATGAAATACAAAGCCAATAGCATTGTCCACACTTGACAGTTCTACCTTACATCGTAGCAGCTTCAATTATTTCATATTCCACCCAAACACTTTCCATTTCAAAACAACTCCTGCATCAGTCTTGATCAGGGTCTTGTCCAGCTCCGCCTCCAACAAGTTTCGATGACCGTCCGATCGATTTCATTATCGCGGCTAACGTCGATTGATCGCCGACTGCCGCCCCCACCCTCGTCTAATCCCTCCCGTTCGGCACACCTTCCGGTTGACAGTATCAAACACGCGGTCCGGCTCTCGCCGCCGACGAAAACTTGACTATCATTCACGGTTAGTGGCCCCTTAATGTACTGGCTGCGCGTCGCGCCAATGTAGTCGCACTTTACGATAATCGAATTTCCATACCTGATATTGCCTGACCCCCATCTGGTCGATAAATTCCATTTATCGATGCATCAGCCTGCCCGCGAGGCCTACGCGCGCAATATAAATTCTATTCGCCACCCCCAACCACCCCGAATCCTCCCCCGCTCGTATCGCCCGTTATTAAAAAGTCCCAGCTCCGGACATTATGTTATTAAAGTCCTGTTATATGAATTGCGGGCGGGGTGGGGAGGGAGGGATGACCGTAAGTCGCGACGCCATTATGGAAATTACTGAGTCCATACGTTCCGCAGGCTGCATAATATATAAGTGCCCAGGGGAGGTTTTAAGAGTTTTTTCATGGTAAACGTATGGTTTATTGGACGAATTTGTTCGTGCCGAGTGGGCTTCCGCCCTTTTGGAACGGGGTAGGGAAGATAAAGGGACGGTTAGATGCGTGGGTGAGTGTTGATTATGAAAGCCGAATGGAATACGGGGGGTGATTCGGATAATCATTTATTTTATTTTACATAGCTTTATAGGAAAGAATGACTGAGTGGTTCTAACTAATATCTGAACTTTAATGCATTCTGTTGAAAATATATTAATTTTAGGTGTGTCAAAACGTAAAATTAAACCATTGCCAAAATTAGATTACAGCTATTCTAAATAATTCGCCTCTAAAAAGATTAGTCACGCAATAAAAAACACAATGATACTAAATGCACACGCGGACACATTCCATTTGAAATGGAACATTTGAAATAGCTCACCCCGAGCTTAGATCGATTCCCGAGTATGGCCGAGAGCAAGGAGGCAACTGGCATCGACAGACTCCCGGAATTCGTGACAAGATCCTGCGAACAGGACTTTCCATCCGAATAAGGCGATCCCCGTGGATCGAGTGTCGAATTCGCACGCGTCCGGAATGGCAAGCGAACTCTTCCGCTCGCCGGAATCAGCCCATATCGACCTCTCATCTCACCGGAAGTACTCGATTAAGTCCTCGAACGAAAAGGAAGCCGACCTGACGATAAAGAAATCTTCTCATCGGTCGGCGAGAAATTACACTGCGAAATGATGAACGGCCGGCCGAGAAGGAAGATTGCGTTGGCGGCAGTTGAATTGGGGGCTGCGAAGGGGTGGGGGGTGCTCGAGAGGGTTGGAAGGAGAGTTGTGGCGAGTAACGAGAGGAAGAGATACTCAGGGACATCCGGTGGTCACGTCCTGTGAATATTCTCTCGTGTGAGATTCGTTTGATTTCGGGCATTAGCGATGAAAAATTTGCGCATCGAAAACTTTCCCCCCTTTTCCTTCTCTCTCTCTCTCTCTCTCTCTCTCTCTCTCTCTCTATTTCTTCTTCTCTTGCCATCTGCAAACACCTTTCGGTCTCACATCTAGATTTCCATATATTCCTCTTTCTCAGTCTTTCACACTTTTCCTTATTTGTACTTTCATCTGTCTCTTTCCAAAGATTTTTCTTTAGCATTTTGTCCCTCTCTCTCACACACACACTTTGGACGATACCCATTGTTGAAAGTGTAGGGCCATCGCGAGCGCGGGCCACACGAAGATATCAATTCCCGAGCCGACGGTACGGAATTTTTATCGATACTCGATGATGCATCGTTGACTCGAAACGCCCGGAAGCAACGACCGTAAAAGTCCTATAACTCTTTTGTGTTAAACCTCACGCGCTGGCGCCGACGCTGAATTTCATTCCCATTCCCAGTCCTTTCCCACCTTCATCCCGGATAACGAGATACGTCACTTTTATTTCGACGGATTAAAATTGTTTACTTCCGCTATGAGTCTCGAAAATCAGAGGATATCCGCTGAAATACAGTTTACCTTTGTCCGAACTAAAAGTCTGCCAGATAGGATAGCCAAACTTTATTTTTACTACGAATATTGATCTCATCCCCTATCAGATTTTACCTTTCAAATATATTTATCCACACCTCAGATTATGCTCAAATTAAGTCTGCTCGTATATTTATAAAGTTTCTCTTTATATGACGTCCGGTACGATTTATTAATGATGGATTCGAAAATCATTTCTCAATTTTCAACCCCAAAGTGAGTCACACGTTCACCCCGACAAGAAACTGTCTCGACCCTGACAAAGCAGGCGCCTTATGGGCAGCTTTCGAAAGCAGTCCCTTCTAATATTGTCGCCCTATGGCCGACGTACTTTTTATCTTCGCCGAGTGAGAGACAAAGGGGTGAATCTTCGCCCTCTCCAGGTTTTCGCGCGAAGTCGCGATATTCGATAGGTGGAACACGTGCCGCACACGAGGAAGCCCCCGGTAACACATTGCCGACGATATTGGCTGTCTACCTTTATATCTTCATCGCGGTCGCGTGCGCGGTTAACGTTCGACGACTAACAGCTTCTCATGCTCGTCCTTTGTTACGGTATCCCATGTTGAACCCATGGTAAACGAAAAATGTGTAAGACAAGAGTCATTCAAATTTTTTATCAGACATTCTATATCTACCTGCATCTGGTCACGCTTATATTATAAGCTTGCACAAATGCATTCAGTTACAAGCTTTTACATCTTACGACAAATAAACAGAATATGAAAAATTACGCTAGACTGATTTTAAAAATAACTCACTCTAATCAGTTTTTATTTGCTTCATTATCAATTAAATTATTCGTTTTAATCTGAGAGCATTCAGCATATATCGTGATAGAATGATTAATATAACATTTGTACTCTAACACGTAGATGATTGTACACGCGTGTAGGTGGCATTTCGTGAGGTGGACAAGGCAGGTTTACCTCCGATATTATGTCCGTGAAATATCGCCCTTTTCTCTCCCACGTCGTCTTCTCTCGTAGGCTCTATTGGAAAATACTTTCCGCCCTTTATGAGCACCCGTTTCTCACACCCTTACCCTTTCTCACCCCTTCCAGACTCATCTCTCCCCTTACCCTTCCCTCTGTTACTCCCTTTATTTCTCAACTTTTTACCGCGAAAAGACGGCTAGGATAATAGCACCTTAAATTTTGTATAATTTTAATGCGTACAATTTAATGCAGACGGTGTTATGCATTAAAAGTGCAAGCTGAGTCAGACATCTTTTCTATTGTAGCGAAAACTATTGCACTTCGAATGTACGGTTTGCTGTTTTTTGAAAGTTTTCTTCATTCTCTCCAAAGACAAGTGACGTCAACACGGACCACGTACCACGCATATCGGGTCTATATATTATTTTGCTCCTCACCTTACCACAGAGTAGTAAGTCCAATTTTAGCGTATTCCTGCAGAGAAATTACAGAATATATTCTTACAGTGACACAGAAAATTGTTTTGCCTCTTAGTGGTTAATTAAAAGATCTCAATCGCAATGCGATATGCGCGAGTTGTAGATAAAAATGGTGTGAAGGAAGCTGAGGAGTCAGTACACGGCGGTTAAGCAGACCGATTCAACGACGGGAGGAGGGAATATAAAAATGGTTTTGCGGTTAATAAAGTTGGCTAGGTATCCTCAGGAGTTTGTTCTCGCGGTAAAACGCTTGTCTTTATAAGCTTTTCATGTCTGTACGGGCTCGGGCCGGGCAAAGTAAACCGAGAACACGTTCGGTTTTAGTTTTAGCGTCGGCGTTATGTGGAAGGAAAAATTCTCTCGCCGAGAGAGTTTTGCGGTTGTAAGAGGAAATACGCTTGGAATGTTAATTTTATGGATAGTCTCGACGTTCTTAAGCTTTCGTTATGTTGGTGGGAATCTACTTATCGTATAAGTAATTTAACTGGATTGAGTGTAGAATCCGAGTGTCTGTCATATTAATGTTGATACTAGTGGAATAACCCATATTATCAATATAATTGTAGTTTGATTTTGAAAGTGTTATAATACATTTTTTTAATAAATTCTCTTGGAAAACATTAATTCTTATATCACGCCACTCACAATAGTAACATAAAAATGAGTGCACAGTTCGTGTCTTCCCTTAAAACCTGAATCCTCACCAAACATTTGTCGGTACGAAAATTGAATTTGTCAACTGGCGCCCCTTAAGAACGATTTTAAGAAGGATGGCGTAAGAAGGAGCAGCCTCAAGAGGGGTTGGGGGGTGAAGGCAGTGAATAACGAAGGGAAGGTCTCCTCGCGATCTCGCACTTCAAAAGGACACCGTCGCGAAAGAGTTTCCGATCCTTTGTCCGCGCCCTCAGACCGAAGAAGACGCCGCGGAAAATGTCGTTTCGCAAAATCGTAATTGCGTCCTGGAAACATTGCCCCGGCGACGAGTCGAACAATGCCGGGCTCGGATGCCGACCTAGGATGCCGACCTAGGATGCCGACCTCGGATGCCACTTTGATATCTGCCCGCTTCTCGCTCCTTTATCGTTTATCGCGCCTCGTATTCCGATCTCGAAACGATTGAAATTTGAAAAAAAGAGACAATGCGCTGAGTACCGGAAAGAAAAAGAGATGTCTTGAGAACAGTGAATAAATTAAAGCAAAACTTGAATGATTGTTTATTGCGTTTCGTATATTGATTTCAAAATTAATAAAAATTAAATAAAATAGAAGAGAGACTATCCTAAGAGAGGGTTGAAAGGATAAGAAATCTCTTAGCATTGATAATAAAGAAATCAAATTATGAAAATGGATGGGTATTTATTGCTCCTCGTGTTCTGCTCTCGAAACTATTGATAATTTAAAAAATAATTATTCTGTGGAGGTAAAAAGGAAAGGGCGAGATGTCGCGTTGAGGATAATGGAAAAAGAAAATAGATTGGAGAGAACGGATGTGATGGCAAAAGTACAATCATCGAAGACCAGACGTCTTGCTGGACAATCGGGAGGGAAAACTGAAAAGAGACTGGGGTACGGAAAGGGAAAAGATTCTTTCCGCTACCTATCTTCCGACATCTTCCCACCTTTCATCTTCCTTCTTCCCGCTTCACTCTTATTTTGTCTTTTCTTTTCAATTATCCATACGACGAATAATCATTTCATGTTCTTCATCAAGCAGGAAGACTGCTGCATTATATAATTTGTTACACGAGGAAGAAAGCAAAGTAATTTAAAAGGTATCCTGTTGTAATTTGGCATACATTACAACGCAGCATATTCCAAACAAAATCCACATTTCCTAAAAATATTTGCAATCGTTTATATCTATTTCGCGATGATTAAACGTAGTAATATTAAAATATAATTTTTCCTCTTTTTTCTTTTCTTCTTTGCATTATCAATTTCGTCATTGTTCAATCGGGACGCGGTTTGCATAAAAAACGAAGGAGGGCCGTCAAGTGGTCAAAGTTCGGTAGGGTCGCGGATGTCGAGTGTGTTTAAGCAAAAGCTACAAGAGGTCCTCACCTTTGTTTCTTTTGTTGCTCGACGCCGGGTTCGGTACAATGGAATCGCGCGGGTAAAATTGAATTGTAGGGAATCCCGGGGGGGTTGGATCGAGGTGCTTGGAGGGGGTGGCTATGGCCGTTGCCAGAAAGGATTTGCTGCTTGAGACTTAACCCCCTTGATCCTCGATGTCCTCGCACGATCTTCCCTGAAATAACCTTCTGTCCCTCCGAACTTTCGGATAGATTCTCAGTTCATTTTTCATATATGGCACGGTTGTAATACCTTCTACGGCTCGAGGCAAAACTATGATCAAACTAGGAGAATGGCAGTATAGTAACATTTATATTATATTTCTGTCGAATTATTGTTAATACTAATATACTACTATTGTGCTCAATTTAATGTATTTAAACTTTTCCAAATCCTATCAATTTATTTATGTTTGACATCACATCCTAAAATTATCCAAATAAATAAATACAGATTAATTGCTTCTATATACCTGTCACTGTTACATTCGCATAAGGATCTAAATACATTACGTTGGAAAAAATGTTTCTGAAATTATCCGATGTAGAATGAAAGAATTTTGTTCCAGGACTGTTCAAACGTGCGATCCTGTTGTCCGGCAGCGCGCTGTCGTCCTGGGCGGTGGTCGAGGATCCAGTCTCGTACGCTCTTAAACTGGCCAAAGCGGTAAATTGCACGATCCCGGAGGATCTGTTCAAGGATAACGAGTTAATCGTCGATTGCCTCCGGGAGGCGAGTCTCGAAGAACTGATGCAGGTCGACATCCAGCCTCCCACCTTCCTCAGCGCGTTCGGACCGAGCGTCGACGGCGTCGTTATCAAGCCGGACTACCAGAAGGACCTACTCTCCTACCTGGGCCCGGAATTCCAAGGATTCGAGTGAGCAACTAATTCGAATAATGCCGGATGCGCGACTCACTTTGCCCGCGAGAGCGTCAGAAATTTCCACCCTTGCCACCGGCGTCCGCCAGTAAATATGGGAAAATAGTTCTCTGAAGGGGTGGCTGGTGATGCTTAACTCTTTCCGGAATTTTGCAAGGAACGTTTTAGGAACGTTCACGTAACCGAATTCTGCTTCCTTCATCTTATATTCTCGGATGTTTAGACCTGAATTAAACTGTAAAATTCTCACTCTTCAGCAGATTGACGATTATATAAATAGGTTATGTAGAATTTGGTTGTATTAAAGATATTCATATTCAGGCCTTAGCTTCGTCTAATATCACGGATGTTCAGACCTTAACCAAACTGTAAAATTGCAACATTTGGGTGATGGTTTGGTTGAATTGAATTAGACATTCGAAATATACAGATATTCTTATCGAAGAGTCACCCTAATCTGTCGTCGAAAAAACGAAAGTATCGGTCAGGCAAAGAGAAGAGAATGGAAGGGATCAGGTGGGACTGATAGTCGTGAGCCATCGGAGACCCGGGCTTAGGCGTCGGCCGGGCATCCGTCCGCGGAATTTGCCGAGTCGAAGTATCCGAAATTGGGGTGTTTGTTCGGAAATTGGCCCGGGGGCCCGACGCGGTTGCATTATACACGCCGGCAATCCGACGGCGTGGAGAACTTCCAATTGAATATACAGCGCGCCCGGTTTCCGGCCGGCCCGCAAAGTTGCCGGCGAAATTTAATTTGAGGATTTGGCGGACCGAACACTTCCCACCCCCCATCCTGCTACCCTTATCCACCGCCTTCGCTATCTCGACCTTAGCCACGTCCGAATTCAGTCTTCCTCGATGTACAGGGTGGCCCCACCATCTTTTTGGTATGCAAAACAAGACCGTTTCAAACGGCTTTACCCCATTTCGGGCAGGGCGATAATCCTCAATTTCCGAGTTTTACGAATGTTTTGAGCCTATCATAGTAGACTGTTATCTTGAATTTTTCAGTACCTTTCTAATGAAAATCGTGTTTCTTGGATTAATGTAACATTTTGAATATTTTTTGTGGTGATAGTATTGTAGTATTGCTGAAGTTTTTGAGTATTTAAATTCCGAATTTATCGCCAGGTCCTTTTATAAATTTCTCGCGATTGTAACGCAATTAATACGACAATCGCCAGATTTCTATGTCAAGAAGAATTATTTAAACCTTACGCGCCAATTGATAAGCGCCCGTCAGAATTTCGACAATATCGAAAAAACGATTCGGGCAACAAGCCTGCAAACGAGCGGCCTCATTAAATTCGTAATGCAACGGCTAATTCTGTCCACGCTGCGAATCGTAATGACTTTCGGCATTGCTTCGCTTTGGACAAATCGTTCCGTACGGCAGAAACGAATCGCCCTGTACAACCTACCGCATCGAATCGAATGAAACGGCGTTCTTCATGTGTAACGATTAAACCACTAATCATTCGCGCGGCGATAACATAAAGCACGGCAAATATGCCCACGTCATGTCCAATAATTAAATTGCCGGATCGTCGAGGCTGACAAATAAATATACCCGTGGAAATCGACTTTAATTCTATTACGCGATGAAATGGAATTACATTTGCAACGCGAGAGGGACCGAGAAGAAGGGGAAAAGTTCAGTAGCCGAATTTTAATTTTCGAACGATTTTCGATAAATACTCGATTCACGAGTTCAGTTGATCACTGTCGACGTTTGTGAATTTCTATAAAATTGGTGGATTAATGGCGATGTATGTATAAAAAAAAATTGTTCGTTTCAGGCCATTGCCGAAGAAAGCTGAGCATGGAGCGCCGATTACGAGTAACAACAAGTACGATTTGCTATTCGGTGTTACAACCAGTGAGGCCTTGTGGAAATTTGCGGAGAAGGATGTGCAGCAAGGGTTCGAAGGGGAGAGGAGGGACAGGATAATAAGGACGTACGTCAGGAACGCGTACATTTATCATTTGACGGAGATCTTCTTTACGGTGAGTTTTGTTGCCTTCTAAAAGTGCGGTTTCATTATGTTCATCCATCAAGTACAAGAATGCTACTATCATACTGTACTGTTGCACACTGAATATTGCATTTTTTCATTTTACACATTAGTAGTGAATTTTTTATTGTTCATTAGATATATCTTTTCGTGCATCTAACTCTGTTTACATTTTCATATCATATGGAAGAGTATTGTAACAATTCTGTTCCACACTAAATGTTAGAGACCTACTACATTCAACACATTATTAGTGTAAACATGACTGACTGAATATTTCTGTATATTAATTATATATATTATATATATAATTTCTATATATTATATATTAATTGTGCTTCTACCGATAATTATGTCGTCGACCTACTTAATTTCACTCCACCTTCCACATTATATATTCAAACCATCCACCCACCCGATAACAAATCTTAATAAGAAAAAAATCTTGTACCAACCACCCATTTCATGTTTCGTATTAGCAACCCTTATTAGAGCCGGTTCGAGAGTAATATCACCCCACACACTTCCGCATTTACACATTACACACTTACATCCGGAAAGCTGGGCAACGTAAAGAGCCGTGGCAGCGCGATAATGTAACACTGTAACATCGAACCGGAAAATGTGAATCCATAAACTTACCGGGCCCGATCCTTCGCAGGCATTAACTTTTGATTACTCCGGCCCGGGCCTTGAGGCTGATAAAGGGAGTAATGAAATTGCGAGAGCGCTACTGGCGAGCCGGGAGGGTTACACGAAAAATGCATCAATGCAAATTGTACGCGCGTCTCGCGGAAGCTTTTGACCTTTGCGCGTTTCACCGCGGAATATCGATACATGCACACACACATGTACGTACCTACCCGAGCACGTGAGTACACAATGCGCGTGCCTACAATAAATACGAAAAAAAAAGAGGTGGGAGGCGGGAAAAAAATACGGGCGGGCGTAGCGAATATTTGACCTCAAAAATGTTACCGACGTCATCCGTATAAATACGAATACGCGCGTATATCGCAAGATAGATGTTGCGTAAAAGTGGAAAGCTAAAAATAAATGTGTCACTCGAAAACGTTAGGTCTCGAATTGTTCCCGATCGACTCGGCATTACATACATTCACCATATACATGTCAATTGGCATAGTGTATGTAAGATATCTTAAATACACATTTTCACGTAGTCACACGTACGTGTGATCCATACATACATTCTATCTACATATACTAAAAAAATTCATATATTAATACAAAATATCCATGTCAGGGTAGAAACGGACATGTGTACGTGAGATATTCCACTGACGTGCATACATGCACATTGTTCGGGGCGAGTAGACGCGGCGAGACGTGTGCCCAGCTGTATATCTCGAATATTTGACCTGAATGATGTACCGCCCCCGCCTCCGCGCTCGGTCTCTTGGTTGTAATAAATATGCGAGTCCGTTATCTCCGCGCATCCGTTTAACGGTCCATTTCGATACGGGACGCGAAATGCAACTAATAAATAACAAAAATCACGGGACGGTATCTCCGACCGTTCGGGGGTGCATGGATTTTGTGCAAAAAGGGAGGAGGAGGAGGAAGAGGGGGAAAAAAGTATCGCGATCGGCGGCCTGATTAAATTGGATCGATGACGCGATTCGCGCCGAATTCTTTACCAATTTCTGCAAACTTCCTGCATTTTTTTTTGCTGCGCAAATTTAAACAAGCCAGCGTTCGTGCACTGCGCGAATGCGTGCGTGTGAACGTACGTTCATACGTGGAGAGGTATATCTGTACTCGTGTAGGCAGTTAAGGACTTGATTGCCTGTCATGAATTTCTTGCAGTCTCAGAGCATATTCAGAATAAATAAATGAATGTGCAAATTTGTTGCCGGCAGATAAAGACGTAATTGGCTATCTTATATTCCTCGTCAGTTTCTGTATATAATGTAAATATCTCAAAATTTATCTATTGCCCGTTCTGAAGCTAGAATGTATCTGTCACTAATTGATAGTTTTTCGGTTAATGTTTAGATGTACCCTATCTATTGTTTCCCATAAAAATTTGTTCTGCTACACGACAAGAAGCAGAAATTCACATGGCCGATTTTATCCCCCTCACGCCGAAATAAACTAACAAGCTTAACATGTATCGCCGGAATAAATACACAGGCGTCCGTCATAGCCAGTTAAAGGCTTAATTGACTATCATGAACGAACGAGTTCGACCGGTTAACGACACGTTTTCGCCGCTTCAAATTGCGTCCCCGAACTTATATTCGTCGTTTTCCCGAACGAGGGGAGCGTATTCGGTAGACGAAGCGAAATGAAACAATTGCAGGTGCCGAGATTCGGCGATCATCGATCCGGGGGGCCGATTTTCTTGCAGGCAGAATTTCCGTTCGGCTCTATCAAACCGTTAAGCGCGAAAGCCTGCCTTGAATTGCTCGACGCGCGTAGGAACGGCCGGATTGCGTGTCGAAACAGGAACGGGAACTAGTAACGTTTCATGCTGGCGGATATTTCGCAGAATTGCCGTTTCGATGATGGAGTCAATAATTGATGGACGATCTCTATCGATTATCTACAATTTGCGTCCCTATTATCGCATTACGTTATGCCAGAAGTCCTTTTCCTGATTTTCCACTTGCTATTTTGTTACGTTTAATCCGGCATATCCTGTTACAGTGTTGTATTATTTTTTACTTTTGCATAGCTTCGTTGATTGAATATAAAATAGACGGTAAAGGTAAAGAATCCCGTCCTCCGCACCGATTTGCATGAAACTTCGTGTAATGGTATTCTATTTCAGATGTTCAGATGTACTGTATATTTCTACTGCAAAAAAGTGTATGATTATCATAGGTTTCGATCAGTGGTTCAAAAGTTACAGGCGAAATAAGCGTTTAAGTAGTGTTGATCGAGCATTGTTCCGACGCGGTTAAACAAGTCGATGGTTTTTTGGCTGGAACTCCGAAACTAATGCGAGTTTTGACCAACGACAAACGGCTCACTGACTTATTTTTGACCCTCTACAAGATAGCAAAAGGAGAATCCGATCCGCCGGCTTTCGATTTTTGGCTGAAAAAAACGGCAAGGCTAACCCCTTGCCAATTTCTCGATTTCAGAAAATTAGCTGTAACTCAGAAACTAATGCGAATTTTGACGAACGACAAACGGCTCTCTGACTTATTTTTGACCCTCTAAAAGATAGCAAAAGGAGAATCCGATCCGCCGACTTTCGATTTTTGGCTGGAAAAAACGGCAAGGCTAACCCCTTGCCAATTTCTCGATTTCAGAAAATTAGCTGTAACTCAGAAACTAATGCGAATTTTGACGAACGACAAACGGCTCTCTGACTTATTTTTGACCCTCTAAAAGATAGCAAAAGGAGAATCCGATCCACCGACTTTCGATTTTTGGCTGGAAAAAACGGCAAGGCTAACCCCTTGTCAATTTCTCGATTTCAGAAAATTAGCTGTAACTCGGAAACTAATGCGAATTTTGACGAACGACAAACGGCTCTCTGACTTATTTTTGACCCTCTACAAGATAGCAAAAGGAGAATCCGATCCGCCGACTTTCGATTTTTGGCTGGAAAAAACGGCAAGGCTAACCCCTTGCCATTTTCTCGATTTCAGAAAATTAGCTGTAACTCGGAAACTAATGCGAATTTTGACGAACGACAAACGGCTCTCTGACTTATTTTTGACCCTCTACAAGATAGCAAAAGGAGAATCCGATCCGCCGACTTTCGATTTTTGGCTGGAAAAAACGGCAAGGCTAACCCCTTGCCATTTTCTCGATTTCAGAAAATCGGCTGTAACTCCGAAACTAATGCGAATTTTGACGAACGACAAACGGCTCTCTGACTTATTTTTGACCCTCTAAAAGATAGCAAAAGGAGAATCCGATCCGTCGACTTTCGATTTTTGGCTGGAAAAAACGGCAAGGCTAACCCCTTGCCATTTTCTCGATTTCAGAAAATTGGCTGTAACTCCGAAACTAATGGGAATTTTGACGAACGACAAACGGCTCGCTGTCTTATTTTTGACCCTCTACAAGTTAGCAAAAGGAGAATCCGATCCGCCGAGTTTCGATTTTTGGCTGGAAAAAACGGCAAGGCTAACCCCTTGCCATTTTCTCGATTTCAGAAAATCGGCTGTAACTCCGAAACTAATGCGAATTTTGACCAACGACAAACGGCTCACTGACTTATTTTTGACCCTCTACAAGATAGCAAAACGACGCCGATTCCGATTTTTTGACCCAAAAAAATGGTAGGGCTAACCCCTTGCCGTTTTTTTGAGCCAAAAAATGAAAGTCGTCGAATCGGATCGCGCTTTGAGATAGTGGTAGGGGGTCAATGCGCAGACATCAGTGCGCATGCGCAGATATCGTTCACGCTGCCGGTAAGGCAGGTTTTATAACTAAACTTTAACGCTTAATTAGACGCTTAATTAGACGCGAGCGGGCCCTTTGGCTTTTACAGATCTTATTTTTATGCAAAAATTTACCATTACACGAAGTTTCATGCAAATCGGTGCGGAGGACTGGATTCTTTACCTTTACCAAATAGACATTTCAAATCATTTAAATTTAATTACTTACACATTTCTTTGATAGTATGATAATATAGAAACTAAAAATGTGAAGAGTGTTTGTAGAACGAATCTATGTAGATGATAGTCACTTACAGATTTGATAGTGTGATAATGTAGTAACTAAAAATGTGAAGACTGTTCGTAGATCGAATCTATGTAGATATCATATTTTGTTTACAGGTAGTGAACGAGTACACGGACTGGGAAAGAACGGTTCAGCACCCGGTGAACACGAAGGACGCCTGCGTCCAAGCGCTGAGCGACGCACAGTTCGTCGCACCTCTCGTTCAGACCGGCGACCTCTTCACCTTGAGACACACCATGAGGCCAAACAATCCTCACATCGCTCCGATTCCCGAATCCGAGATGGAACCGTTGCCGAAAACCTACTTCTACGTCTTCGATTACGAGATAAAGGACGGCGACTACCCTCAGGTGAGTTTTCTTCACTTCACTTTGAATTCTTCGATCGTACATTCGAGTGGTCTCTGGTTAACTTAACAGGAGTAATCGTTAGGCAAACAAAGTATTAAGTTTCCATTACGGCGAGCGCACCTTTTTTCCTCCCACTTCTCGACTCCTCCTTTTGCTACCCCTTTCGCCAGTCCTTTCATTCTTCGGGAAGTCGAAAGGGACGTTGGTGGAGATTCTTAGATTCGAATTTCTTAAGTGCTATCGGTGCTCTAACCAATCCGAGCCCTCCGCTCCAATTTCCGCGCTACTTCTGGATAATTGGACGAAATCGAATTTAAAGCTACTCCTTGCGTGTGGCAACTCTTCTTCTCTCCCGCCGGAATCCGCCGTCTTTATCGAGGGTCACTCCGCTCGATTTGCGAGAATCGATCCAAGTATCGTGAGACTGTAGTCTCGAGATTGCGCTCTAGAGAAATCTTTCACCTTGCGCTTTCGAAATTGATCGATCTCTCTCCGTCCGGTGCGAAACGGAGTGCGGAATACTGAGACTGAAGATACGTATAATTTAACTGCTGGAGATTGCTGACTAGGTGTGTCAGACTTATAAACATTCATTTCATTTTTATAACTATTTGTAGCTTCTTTACAAAATTCTTTCCTTACTCTTTCAAATTATAATATGTTAAATTACACTAATTAATAACTTCACCCACTTCAATTTACTAATTTACAATTAAAATTATTATACATTATTATACATCTATCACTGACGGTCAATTACCGGTTGTTGTGCAATCTTATTTTACCGTATAATTTATGATGAATGTGATGATGAAATTGGCCAGAGTTAAGAATCATCGAAACATTTACAGTAACAAAATAATTTACAGTACAACTATGAGAGCAACGTTATGCAAATGAGAAATTAATCTGCGATCTAGAGTCCATCAATCTTAACTCGCACCTGTCGTACAATCGTACCACTACTTCGCCGCTAAGTAGAAATCAATCTAACAGAATCGATTCACAGTTCACGGCCCGGAGAGAAATATTTCATGGCAGTCTTTGACTTTAATCGAGTGGCTCGCTCTCATTCAATTTGCCGCACAACAAAAATCACGATCCACTCGCGACCCCCGTCAACGTCAATATTTCATTGTCTACGTGTCGCCGATCGGTCTTTCTCGGGCGTAACATTTAATGCTCGCCGACTAATCGACGATATAAAACATCATCGGCCGCCACACACCTGCGAACGGATCCGCCATACTACCTGGGCCCTATTAAATATTCAGTACACTCTGGGCACGTTTTAACTTGAGACTCACGTAGCGCACTTTTCCGCTCCCCGTTGTATAGCTAGGAACTGAAGAGAGACAGAGAGAGAGAGGGAGAGAGAGGAAACTGGCGAGCAAAACCGAAGGCTAGACAGAAGGGTTGTGCCGAAGAAAGAGAGAGAGACAGAGAGTTGAAAGGAGAGAACAGAAGAGAAAGAGTGAGTTGAACCATAATCGGACTATCTCGGAATATTTTATTTGCCACATTGAAAGTGGCAGACTGGGCGAAACTCTTTCCGTATGAAAGCCGGAAGTCGGCGTCGACGTGCGCGGATTTTACGGCAGGAGAGAAAAAGGAGTGGAGTGGGGAGAGGTGGCGGGTGGAAGGAGTGAAAATAAGGATTGCTGGCCGGACGCAGACTTTAGGCAGGAGACAAATTTGATCGCGATCGAGAATTATTTATGTTGCTTTCGACGACGGTGAGTGCGTTTACTAGGAGTTGGCATCGGAAGTGTTGGTTTGTGAAGATAGGCTCGAGTGGTGAACGATGGCTCGCGTTGTCATAGAAATCGTGTTATATAGTATAGCTGGGTATATCAGATTCACGGAGTATCAAAACCGAAGTCGATGATTACAAGTTTAACTCACAATTTCTTACAAGAGTATAACACATTCTAAATTATATTCTATACCCAAATTCCACAATCCCCAGCTTAGTATCTCACACCAATTTGACGTTCAGTAGCAAATCGAACTTTACATTACTACTTCCACTTTAAGAAACAATCAGTTAACAATTAAAAGACTCAGGCAAATTTTATTTTAAATAATTGGAGTTGGGCACCAGAAAAAGTTGAATTCCCAAAACCTGTTCGACAATATTCGCCAGTATTGGCCAATATTGGCTGGTATTGACCAGTATTGGGATAGGGAGCGTCCTTGTAAGGCGAGAGGCCGCTGTCTGGAGTGTCGAACGGCCTGGGAGGCATCATGCTGGCCGTGTCACGTTACGCGTTTTAATTAGCCGATGCCAGGATCCGTCCGCGGATCAAATTAGCCGGCACCGGAAACGTGAATCGTGGCCATCGAGTCGCGGAAATCGGGCACCTAACAGCGATAAGAGTTACGCCGCCGACGTCCCCATTACCGGAAGCTATTGTTACGTAACTTTATACGTCGTAAAAGCGCGTTAGTTTCTTTCATCAGCTCTCCCTTCGATTTTCACCCCCCAACTCTTCTGTAACATTGAACGGCGTTTCACGTAATTTCCGTGAGATATAATGTACTGCAAATTCTTTATAGGAAAACTGTCTTTAATGCCGTTATTTGGTAGCGTTGAAAATTTCTTGGTAATCAGGAATGTATTGTTGGCTTTTAATTGGTAGATTCATTATCTAATTTAGAATTCGAGGCTTTGATGTAACATTATATTATATTAGAGTCTTTGTAATTGTTATTTCATCCTTTATTACGACACGACATTAGGTCATATATACATACCAGCTCAGTATCATATTTCCACGTTGCAGTATTAGATTACATGACAAACGTCGATTAGACCACACTTCATTCGTTCATCCTCAATCACTAAATTCATGATCCACTGCCTAATTCGTACCCTTTTCCACTGCCATCTCACTGTTCATCTGTGCGGAAAAAGTAGGAATGACGAAAGCGGTGGGCGGAAATTTGGAAATCGTTAAAACCGCAGTCACCGGGCGTGCAGCGGCTCGCACGATTAGTTCCGAGGCCAGAGTGAGAGCAAGAGAGAGAGAGAGAGAGAGAGAGAGAGAGAGAGAGAAGGGTCGGCATTACGGCGGTTAGAGCCGAAAGGGTGGGTGAAGAAACGAGTGGAACCAAACGTGGCTTTAGCCAGGGCAATTATGCCTTTGCAGGTGAGTTCCAGTTTCGCGTTGATGCACAGTATACCCTGCACGACCGCAGGTCAACCCTAGCGCATCCCTCTCTCTCCCCCTCTCTCTCCCACTCTATGCTTCTCTCTCTCTCTCACTTCAACTCTAAACTGACTCTAATTCGGCCTGTCTCACTCCGTTTCGGTCGATTTCGCTGTACGGACGACTCCGTTCGTCCCGCTCTCGCTCGCCACGCATTATCGCCGTGTTTACGTTCAATTATGTACAAATTACGTTATAACGGCGTGAGGTTACGGTATTGTGCGGTGTCGGCCGCCTACACGGGCCACTGAAATCAATATCTACGGCATCGGCCGGCCTAGATAACCGAACACTTCGCGCGCGCTACACTTTGGCCGCGGATCCTGTCGAAGAACGTTGCGTTCGTAATTTGAAGTTTTCGATGAATGAAGGGACTCGAGGGGTGAGAACAAACTCATAAATTACTTTTTGAAGATTCGCTTAAGGGAAATTTAATGGCCATGGGTATTACTGATTATTTTGCTATTTTCCTTTAGTGTGTTAACTGTTAGTTTACGTTGCTACATAACTTCATTTTGAATTCAGTGTTCATCTTACATTCAGGCAAATCCAGGAGTAAGTTTTAATAACGTATGGAATATTGCCTGGTTAATGTATAACCTTCCTATCGAAATAGGAAACTTAAATAGGTGCTAAAGGAATAAGTTAGAGAATTAATTTACAATTTTTAGGTACCTGAGGAGAGTTTTGACACTAAATTGGACCTTGTCTAGTTGTATACCCTTCAGTATAAAATTATACTGAATTGTCTAATTATCTCTCAACTCAAATGAAAGAATCACCGAACCTCCCACATCTCAAATTCTCCAAGAGAATACTAACCGCGCACTCAATTATAGCAGAATCCATTCTGTAACGTCGAAAGAAAGCCTAACCTTCTCGTTATTTCTCGCTTATTCACTCCACCCCCTCTCTCTGTCACAGACTTTTTCTCCCTCTCTCTCTCCCTCTCTCTCTGTCTAGCTGAGCGACATGCGTCGGGCAGGACTACTCGCCTAAAATTTCTCCTCTCGTATATGGAAGGCTTTCGAGAAATGGAGCGTAGTGTAGCTTTCATTTTCTCCGGCCCCTCCCCCTTTCCACCCCTTCGCACCGCTAAACCTCCCACCAATCTCAGCCCCCCCCCCCACATTTATCCCTTTCGTCGCGAAACGCAGAAATAGCAATCACTGCGAGTGGGGTGTCGGCGCTAACCCTCATTTCGACGCCGGCAACCCCTTTTTTTCTCTACAGTTACCCCTTTTCACCCTCGCCCTCTTCCGTGCCCGCCTTTTTTCTCCGCTGCGTGTCGTCGATGGATCCATTCAGTCGAGTGGAGGACGGCAGAGGACAAATGGTGGAGGTGGGGACACTTACGCTAATTTCGTTAGACCGTTAAGTAGGGGGGGATGGATTGAGAGGGTGCTTTAGCGTGTGTAGGCATAACTGGGGGTTGATGTGGTGTAGCGGAAGTAGGTTTCAAACGGCAGACGACTAAGATTGTCTATTGACTGCAATTTAATTATGTACCACTATCGGTTTATATTTATATTCTTTATACATTCATTACACTACTTATTAGTAGCACTTCCACGCGAAATATGTGGTTAAATGTTGGCAAGTATTTTACAACTTTATTTCATAGTAGGCATTTGAAATGGTAGACTCATTTTCTGCCGTGAAATTTTCAGAATTCTTCCAAAGAATAATATTACGTTCTTCTCTCCCCTGGGAAGAGCTTCATTTCAATCCGTGACATATATCTCTCATCCCGACTTAGTAACTTAGAAATTCCTTAGTACGACTCCGGGCGTGTCAACTGAAATACCCGAAGCGTAGCCGCGGAACGCGGAAAATTTGATCCGCGCGACAAAGCAGTCCCGGAATGCGTCGCCTTAAAAAGGTTTAGCTGCGCAATCTCGGGAATAGGGGTCGAAAGGCGGCAGTTAGAAAGGAAGTCGCCCCACGCAACTTACACAACCTACACCGTCCTCTCATTCTTACACCTCGCAGTGTTGCACGCTCGGGCATGCAAATACGTCTCTTCCTCTTCCGTGCAAACCGTCCGCGAGTATAATGAGCGAAAATATATTCGTTACACCCCGTCGCCTTCTTCAGCGACTGAAGCCGGCGAGTCGCGTAAGAAATACATTTTCTTCGAGACTCGAGAAAGCGACGGAACGTTTGGGCAAACCTTCTACGGAGAAGAATGCGGCGGAAGGACATGTACCGGGTGTCGCGTGGGTTACGTCCAACTGGTCGACACGTAAGTCAACACGATATCGGTCAATACCTTTTCGCCGGAATTGTATGAGGAAGGGCGGGAAAGAAGGAGTGAGAAGGTGAGACTCTACCGGGTGTCGCGTTCGAATGGAACCGAGCAAGGAGGACAAGCAAGTAAGGTAGGGAGGAAAGTCGGTCAGAACTGGAAGAGTTCGGATCCCGGTTTCGTAAAAAACTAAGAGAGCGCAAGAAAAGAAGGACACGTACCGGGTGTCGCATTAATATCGCGGAGTCGAATGACGCATAAGGCAGCGGGCAAAGTCGGTCAAAGCGCGAAGTCTCCCTGTTGGATTTCCGTGTCTCCTGAGTTCTGCTTGCTTTGACAATTCCGCATGATAATCTGCTTTGCTGACTATGTTGCGAACGGCGACGCAACTCGCTTTCCCGCCGTTCTACTTTCTGCCTCTCTGTATTTCTCTCTTGTTCTCTTTCTCCCCCCCTCTCTCTCTCTCTCTTTCAAGCTAGCGGAAAGAGTCCGCTCCTTTCTATTCCGGTTCCAGGCGTAATTATGTAACTGTAGCTTTTATTTCACGAATGAAGTGGCCCGATTTTATTATGCGCTCGCTCTTACGCACTGCGCGCTGAATTAATTATTTTGCCTCTCTCTCTTTCTCTCTTGCCGTGCTGAGGGTTTCTTCATGATCTCTTCGTTCGTTACTATTGGCGACAATAGAAGGCACTTTAATACGGAGAGGCTCGTCGGGAATTTCTGCGGGCTGAGTTTGAGATTCCGTGCGACGATGTGAGAGGAGAACTTGGAATTTTTCCGGCTGACGGGCGTGGTAATTCTACATTTTCACCGGGCGGAAGTTGAAATTTTGAGCGCCGCGACATGAGAAGTTCAGAGTTTTACATTTTTCATCTTTAGAGAATACTTCGAAACAAATGCACTATACAAATTTTGAATTCTTAACCCCTCCACTTCAAATAATTAAATATACCGAGTTCGAAATTGTGTACCGTCATACGATAAATAAGAAAGCGATACGCATTCATATACAAGATGGCTCGAAAACACACAACTCGAATTTAAAACCCGTCTCCGCCCTTCTCCGCGAAATTCTGAGACTCGAGGGGCCTGGTTCGAAATTTTGCATGCCGACATCTTGAAGGTACCCATCGATAATCGATATCCGAAAATGGACGAGCTGACAGGAAGGCCGATTCGAAGGGCAGCCTGATAGATTTCGAGCGCCGACTCGAAAATCCTCGGCGTATCGATGAGGGGGTTGGAAAGGGGTTGGAAAGGGGTTGGAAAGAGGCAGAAGGGAGCCGAGTAGGGGGGAGAGAGTGGGAACGGAAGGAGGACTCTCAAATCCCCGGAACGATCTTCAGGATGAATTTCGTTCGTTCCCGGAATCGATGGCATCCGCCAGCAATGTCCGTTTTCACTTCGACGGCAGATTACAAGCGGCTTTACCGCGAGGACGTTTCAATGATACCCTCCTCTATTCCTCCCCAACTTCGTGTTTCAACGGTAGAGCCACCTACCCTATATAACGACCGTAAGACTCCGCTGATGTTTAGGTGAATCGGAGAGACTCGGCTCTAGCCGTGAAAAATGTCGACATCTTTCCTGTTATGTTAGGTACGAGTGTGTCTCAGGAATTGACGATACGTTTTCGGGACATTTAGAGAGATATCGTATTCCTCCTACTACTGTTTCTATTATTGAACGAGTTGGATTGCTAATTTATCTTAGAGTCAATAGGATAGCTTTTCAGCATTGAGGAATTCTACGGTTTGGTCATATTGTTTTAGCTATTAATGTATGGTAGGAGCTATTCGTTATTTCTTAAACTGTAATTATTTTAATAGGAGAATTATAACTTTTCTAACTCCCACTTGACAGATAACAATATCTGCTAGTATTTATTTTACTGCAACACAAGGATTTCTGAGTATTCAATGAGTGTTCAATTATAAAATATTATATTTCGAATATGATTTGAATCTTCAAGAATCCAAACGTCAGCCAAAACATTGTAACAAGCAATCGCAATCCTACAATTTCCTGGACTCCGTATTAAAATGATAATCTACTAACAAGCGACAGACTACGTTTGTAAGTTTCTAGGGGTGAAAGGGGTACGTTAGGAGGGTGGAAAATTCCTATCGTCATCGAAATGGGTCCCCGCCGAGGAGGGCAACGCTGTCAAGCTTACACCAGGGCAACAGGTGTCCTAATGGTCGAACGGACATTCATTGTCCTCCCAGCGTGCTTTATTTTACGAGCGATTCATTTCGTTCGTCATTGTTTCGAGTGCCGAGCCCTCCCCCCGCCTACCCCTCTCGCCGCTACCCTCTCCCAGCAACCCTCTCGCGCCCTGCCGATTTCAATCGGCATTCTTTCCTCGAACGATCGCTCAAAAATACGAGGTCTCGCCCGTCAGCCGTAAACGGCCGACGTTAACGGTAAATACTTTACGACCGGCACAATCGAAATATGAACGGTGGGTTAAGGGTGCGCGCGCATCGATGGAAATATAGCCGGAGTACTCTTCGAAGGGATGTCAAACCCAAGGTAGATATTTTCAATACAAAAAGATTGTACATTATTGTACATAATAATTATTTCCTTTGTTGCAATCGTTCTTACGTCCCCTTTCCAAAGACAGTGACGATAATTTATTAAAAATTGCCCACCATCGCAGAAAATGAAGAAAAATGCACAGCACTGTTGCGCGCATAATGTTAAACGAAGCACGGCTCGCGTCCAAAACTGGGAGCCAAGAAAGGTGGAAGGGGGCCGGATGGTGGAGAATAAAAAAGATGGGAAATTACACGATCACGTAGCCGGCGCACGTCATCTCTTTAAAAATCCAGAAAGGGAACGGCCGAGCAATGTAAAACGCATTTGTCCCTCGCGGTCGGCATCCGCGCTGTCCGGATTCACGTCCGCTTATGCTAACAGCACGGCCGTTGCATAAATTCGTCCCACCCCACCCCTCCCGACACCCTCCTCGTACCCCCTGCCACCCCTTCGGTGGCGAATTACGTCGGCGGCCGACGCCGATTCTTATGCACGCGCGTCCACGTCAACTGCGCCGAAAACGGTCGTCTGCGATTTCCGGTACTGCTTTCTGCATTGTTTCGACTCAAAATTTACGTGGAAGTTAGTGAAGTTGTTAGGGATCTATTGAAACTGTTATATTGATTTTGTACAGTGATAAAGTCAGAAATTGTTCAGGCCACAGCTTCACAGCTACCTTGTTCTTTCAATCAAGTTCAGAAGACGACTAAAATCTAATAATTTTTAGTGTGGAAGCGTTTTAGGCAGCAGGCTACAATATTTTATTTACCAAACTAATTTTCCTCCGTAAAATACAAAGAATGAATACAAATATTTTAATATTTACGCCTCTATAATCATATTTGAAACTGCAATTTCGCAACACTCACATAAAAAAACGTTCCATATAACCTTCGAGCAAAATAGAGAATATCTTCGCGTATTCTCAAGAATTATTGTCCATTAATTACTTACCGAGCGCCAGTGAAGCAAAGAGAAAAAGGGAAATAAAAATGATGAAACAGGACAGAAGGAAGGAAAACGCAAAAGATACAGGGCAGGAAAGGGAAGGAGATCGACAGGGGGTGGTGAGGGTTGGGGGATGATATCGAAGCCACGTCACGTGTCTCGCATGTGCAACAATGCGCCACCCTCGCGTTTACCTACAAATGCGTTCCCCCCCTCCTCCACTTTTTTCCCCGTTCGCAAGCAATTTTTGCCAGCCGCTCCTTCCTCCACTCACTGTATTTTCTCCACCCTTCGCTATGCTCTTATTTGTTTGCCCGCCCGTACCTGTATAGGTTCAACCAGCATACAGGGTGATTCAAAAAGAATTATCATCTCAAACATACCGTATGGTAACAAAATGCAATTATGTTTGGATATCTAAATTCTTTGTATGCAAATGTATTTCAGCCTCTTTGAAAATGGCATCATTTACGAAGAAATCGTATTAATCATTACATTAATTATAAATCTACGCACAATCAGAAAGTCTTTAGCGTCCCTTGCAAAAGTAAACTTTTAATTTGCCAGTGAAAACGTTGATTAGACACCAGGTTACACGAAACATTTTTCGCACAAATCTTAATTCCCGACGAACCGGCCTGTAATCCCACCCCCTGCAGCCAGTTTCACGCACGTATGCCAGCGCGGTATCTATTCCACGTAGCCCGCGAAAAGTGTTTTGTACACGCTTACGCAATTCCTTTGCAGAGCTTCGTTACGTGAAGCGATTCCGCGATAATTTCATTCCCATTCCGCTGTGGCGGCCGCTGGAAATCTCGCCCTCCCCCCACCCCCTACCCCAGCCGTTTTTTTAATATACAATGCCGCGCGTATGCGCGCGACAATATAAATCCTCTACGTGAATGGAAAGTCATCGGGGCGTGCGCTGAATAATCTCTTTTGTACGCGCTTTGCGGAAGTTCAGCGACGCGCTCGCTAGAGGCGCTGAGATCGATAGCTTCTGGAAGCGAGAAGGGATCCAGGAGTGGAAGTGGAAGTGGAAGTGGAAGAGGTCAGACTGTAGTCAGACGTGAGGCGAAGGGAGAGGGGAGTGAGTCAGGAATGAGCGAGGCGTGAGTCGAGGGGTGAGTCGAGGGGTGAGTCACGAAGGGGTGGGGGTGAGTGAAAAGTGACGAAGACAGTTTGGAAACGACAAACCGTGCCTGAGAATTCAGGGCTTTGCGCCAATGAAAATTGCGCCGAGTCGATCTTTGCATACTCTGCCTCTTCCTTCCGCGTCGCTCTTCCGTCTCTTTCTAGCCGACTCTCGTCATTCTCCCTCGGATGCCGGGCTTGTTTGCCCGACGCTCAGCATCCCCGGTCTCAGTTTACGCTGAACGTCGCGCTGGGACAACATGTCAATGCCGAAATTAACTGTGATTTCGCTTGAGGCGCCGTTCTTTGAGCGAAGGGTTGCGGCCACTTTTCTTTTGTCCAGTAAACAAATTCCATTGAGTAGTGTTTGTAAGTGAGGTATCCTCTGATAAGCATTAGGGTGATTTAAATGTGAGATATCTATTGTCAATTGCGTAAAAATGTCATAAACAAAATATTATCTCTATTTTTCGATATTAAAAAGAACGTGAAATATTCTTAAACATTAGATAGGAACCGATATAATTATTTAAAGAATAACGACACAATTTACAGGGAATCTTGGAACAATAATAGACTGCTCCAAATTGAACGAGTTCTTTTTTATTGATGGGCGTCGCGAATTAGGGAAGCGGCGTTTAAATTCGTAGAACGGTTCGATCTCGCTTTATTGTCCCCCTGATAAAACTTTGTCAATTTAGCCGGACGCCCCGCACTCCTTGTCGGGCAATCAGCCGATCATAATTTGATCAGGACGAGGGGGCCGTAGGCGAGGAGACTAACGGCGCCATCGATCGTCTTGCTTTTAATGAACGATCGCCGATGGACAGGGTACATTCGACAGGGACGATGATCGGCAGTCGTTAATGACTTCGCAAATCAATCTGCGAACACCTCTTTGCCTCCAGTCGGCCATCCCCCCTGCCCCAACACTTATTGCAAATTATCGGTTGTATTATCGAGCGAACACAGACGATAAATATGCTCTTCAAAAATTTCCGTCGATAAATTCACGCTACTCGCTGAAATTATTATAGTATTCCAACTTCAGATTTGCCATTGATTGCAAGGTGAAAACGTATGTTAAACGTAGTACTGCATTGGGATGATTTAAGATCCGATGATTGATAGAAATGATTCGAAAGTGTGCGCGATGACATTCGACTGCATTACGTTCGTTATTCGTCCGATCCGTTCGCCGAATCGTTATTTGCCACTTTCCGTCGCTGCGGACAACAATGGGCGAGCGTCTCGCGACGATGTTTAAGCTCTCGAAAGTTTTATCGAACAGGACGATAGTCCGGCGAACCGGGAAGAGCTGCATTATTCTTTGCACGCCGGAACCCGATACCGCCTCCGCTTGTGTTTCCTACGGAAAGCAACCTTCTTCTCCCTTCTTCTCCCTCCTCTCCCACCTCTCCCACCTCCCGCCTTATTCAGCTCCCTTTCCCGAAGCAACCCCCCACCCCTCAGCCCCGGAGGCGAACACGCCTTTTTTCCCCCTCGCCGGGCGTACCTCTTGTAATAAAGTTCGAACTCGGCAAGTGCGGCGGGATGCACTGAATTCCTTTGCTCTTTAAGTACTCGTGTCCGACCAATGCGAAGTTGTACTACTTAAACGCTCGCTCCTACCTCGCGTGCCTGTCTATACCTGCCCGTGCCTGCTTTGTTTCCCTCTTTTCTTGCGGCCCTCTTGTGTAACGTACTTTGTTACAAACAGGTTACAGTCGTCTGTTTTCAGATTGTTTTCCCTTCCTTACGAATGGATGTTTTAGTATACGTTATTCGAGTTGGAAAATAAGGTATAAATGAAGACTTATACATGAAACTTGATTGAAAGCGTAAATTATACAATTCTGGTGGGAAATGTAGAAATTAATTTGTATGTAATAGGAAGATGTATCCGTGGCTGACCGATCTACAGTTATACCACTTAAACTCGCGTCACCTGTCTGTAGGTTCTAATTCCGAGGATTATTGGTATGATTCTATTGTTCAGGTCTGTTCGTGTGGCATATAATACACGTATAATATTATTTCCTACTTATATCATTTTTGTGTTTCAATGTTCGATATATTTTATTTTTTATAATCTTTTTATTCGATAGAGAGCTGTGCTTAATTACGTCAAAAGGGAAATTCTACTGTTGAAATATTGCAAATAATTCTGAATACGTATAGATCCGACTCTTTAAGTATCCATGTCTGACGAATTTCAGGTTATACTACTCTGACATCAAATGCATTGCGCTGTTCACTCTGACACATGCGTCAAACGACTAGTTACATTCTAGACAATGACATACTTTATTATTATTACTTTTATTTGTCGCATCATATTGCATAACGCAACCCCAATACGCGCATAGAAAATCGTAAATTCACCGTTCTAGCAGGAGGCTCAATCGCGGAAAAAGTTCTAATTCCATAAAAATGACATTAATAGCCAAGCCAGACGAGACTACCCATAAAAGCGATATATCCCTCACCTCCACCCCTCCCGGCTGGCATACATTCTCATAACGTCGAGGCAACAAAAGACACGAAAGTGTTCTCTTCCTAGCCGCCCCACTGTGGCGGAAAGTTCGCGGGCACAATTTTGAGCGGCTTCCATGCAAAATCGTATCAGTAGTCTGAAAATACGTATACACGCCCCGACACTCTGCCGGTATCCGGGTCAAACTTGGCGAGAAGATTTGCGCGCAATTCCCGCTTCCATAAAAATTCCGGCGAACTGCCGGCAACTGTGGCGTCCGCCATGGAGGGAGGAAGAAAAGATAAAGAGATGAAGAGGGTGGGAGAGGGTGGAAGGGGGTGGAAGGGGGTAGGACAGAGTATGGAATCGAATCGGTGACACGTTTCCGAGCCGCGGAGGGTAAATTTTATTGGCCCATTTAACGATCGAGTCGAGAGGATAACGGCCGGGACGACTGTCAACGGGCCAATAAAGATTATGGTCCCGATAACTGCTTTTTGCGAGCGTAGCGCAAGACTGAACGCGCATGGATCACCCTGCGTCTGAGTGCAATTATTCCATCCTGATCCCACGAGAAGATACGGGCAGCAAATAATTGGACTCAATCATTTTTTCCAACTTATTCAAACCGATACCGGTCGATCGGTAATTTATTTGCAAGCATATTTGTTCTCCGCGTTAAAATTGCTCCATTTCCGAGGATTTCCTGTAGAGTAATTCCCGGTGAAAAGTATTTTCGGAATTATTTTGAACAACAATGGCTCGTATTCAGTACGATTCGAAACTGTTCGCGAACATAAATGCCAGTAAACTTATCACCATCGCTATTAGCCGCACAATAATCATATTCGGAACAAAGCGAAAAATATTGGTACCATTAGGCAATCATCCCTTTCCGTGCGACGTTGAACACCCTCTACCATCGGAATTTTCGAAACTCGCGGAAAGCTATGGAAAAATGACGAACTCCGGTTAACGAACGAACGGAGCAACAACGATGCTCGCCGCTCGCATAAACAAGGGGAAACAAGGTCGAAACAAGTTGAAACGAGTTGAAACAGCCTGTAAAGCCGGGAACTCGTCCTCTGCGTTCGTTCGCGGCTCGACTTGCCGGAATTGCGCGTATTTCCCTCGTTCCTGGCCCGCGGCTAGACTGTTTTCGTTTTCCCTCGTTTCGAGAGTGGCCCAATATGGTGCCAGACTCGTCCTCGAGTGCAAAAAGCAGTTATCGGCAACCATAACCTTTCGCCGAGCGAGTTGACACTCTCTGGCGCGCGCGCGCGCGTTCATCGGGCGATAGTTAACGGCTGGCTGGAATTTATGGATCCATAGATCGCCGGACGCGGATGCGTCCTCGATCTTCATCGGCGGCGTGAGGCCGGTTTACGCATTGTAAAACAGAGCCCGCTCGTTCGCGTGAACTTTTCAACTCGACTCGATTCGCACCGTTGGTGTGCATGCGCTCAATTTGGCAATGCTGATTTCCTTAGCGGGGTTGCAGTCTTTGTTTTATTGTTACGTTGGCGAGAAAGTAGTATAGAATAAAATTGATATTTTTATGCACAGTAAACTTTAATATATTATGAATTTTATGTTTGGTTTGTTAATTTAAACGTGACCAATGTCAAATGCTGGAAGGATTATAGTTGAACACTGACAGAAGTTGTTAAAAATAATTACAGCGGATTTGGTTTTATTTTATCATTTTCAACTTCAGATTGGGATGTAAAGAAAGAAATATGGAATCTTTAATATGTGATTGTTAACATCTAACAATTATTTTCTCTGTTTTTAATATTATGTAGTTATATTTTTATGAGTTGAAATTAAAAAATTCTCTTCTTATCGATCGTCAGAAACGAAGTGTAATTAAATTTGTGCAACTCGTTTCAAGAGAACATTTATTTCCTGTTTCGTTACAAGAAATCCGTAGCGTCGCGCCGGAGGTGCAAAATTCGAAATTCTCTCCTCAGCTGAACGTCTCCGGCCGCATGCCCCTCTTAAATTCCCGCCATCCGTGGAATTTAATTTTTCGAACAACGCCACCCCGTCTCCCTGCAAAGAAATAATGCGCGTCGCGCCGGCAGGCGTCCATCGAATTTTGCAATAACTTCGTTACTTCCGCCTCACGATGCTTCCTCCATCGCTGAATGTACAGCTTTAAGGCAACAAAGTCTGATGAAACAATTACAGTAACCTCCTCGAGTCACTGCCACTATTCATAACTGCGCAATTTTTTTAATTATATCGTAGTAAATGACGTACTGTAGTAGAAATTAAATTAATATTAAAGTCAGTAATCGAAATAACGAAAGGCATTGAATAACGAAGAAATCGTACAGTGCAAGAAAGTCAGCCCTACGACCGAGAAAGGGTATGAAAGGGATGGTGGCAAAAAGTACGGAAGAAAAGAAAAGTAGGTGCGCTAACGAAATACATTCTGGCGAAAAGGGTGGTAGAAGGAAACGTATTATTTAATTAAAGCTCATCCGGGCGATTCCGTCGAGAGGATTTCAATACACGTCCTTCGTCGTCGCCATCAGGTGCACTTTTTCAACCCCCCTGCATCCCCCTACCCCCGGCACCCTCCTTCCCTTTTCGTCTTTCAGCAGGACCGTCGATTCTTTGCAGAGCTAATTGGCGAGGATCCCGTTTAATGAGCGAGGAAAGACGGTAACGTGAAATAAAGTGAGGTAAAAATAAGGGAAGGACGGCCGACCGGAACGGATCTCGTTTATTCGATTTTCTTTCAACCCTCTACCCTCCCTCTTTTTCTTTCAACATTGGTCCTTGTTCTTTCGCTTCGCGAAAGGAGTCGTTCGGTTTTTTTCATTGGCAGTGTTACGTACGGCTCTGCTTATTTGTTTAGGGGAGTAAATATTTTTTTTATGGAATTCGTCTGGGGGAGGGAAGGGAGTGTCCTCTTTATTGTAGGGAGGAATTTTCTTTTCAAATCCAAGACATAAATATCAAGTTATTCCAATGTATGCAATGATTAAAGTCTGTCGTTCTAATTAGGAATAAAAACACAATGTAATTTTGGAAAGATTTCCCTAACAATTTTCATATCCGATTCCGAACAGCGGCTTTCAAGATTCCAGTGTCGAAAGTATTTGTCGCCTCAAAATTTTTATCAGAGCGAATATTAAGAAGAATTCGTAGCAGCCTGCCGTGGAGTTTGTTTCATAATGTTTAATCTGGCTGTAGAATGCTCGCGGACGAATTTAGAACTCGCTAGGAGCGTCGATATGAGTTTTTGCCGCGCGCTGCAAAGCTTTTTCGCTCGAAAGAGGCAAAAGGCTGGACGGAATGTTCACAAGTACAGAATAAACTGGATCAATTTCATTCGCGAATTTGTTCATTTCCCAAAACGATCGACAGACATCGGCAAACGTCTTGTAAATCAGTGGCTAGATACGTTTCAATCAAAATTATATAACACATTTTATAAATATCGCGTGTAATGCTCGATTATTATTCCAAACTCAACAAATCATTGGAGACAGAAGAGAAAAACTACTAAAATACTTCAGATTTGTCATTCAAAGATATTTACGATCTAGACAGCGTTTCCATTTATAAAAATTATTCTAAACCCTTTTTGAATATTGCCAAAAGCTTAAACTCTGTACAAACACAGAACCAATAACATTTCCGCAAATTTCAGATAACACGCGCGAGATGCCTATCACAAATTTTAGACGACAGACGTTCAAATATCTCGTCCACTCATTTTCCTCTTCAAACTCACTTCACATCTCTATCGTACGAATTCCAATGTTCCGAATCCATCACGCGTTAAATACGCGCGTTAAATACACGCGATACAATATTTGAACTGGAGTCCGAGCATCCGATTAATATTTCGCGAAATTACCGGCCGCCACTCCGAGCATAATTTACGTCGAACCATGTTTTACAGACGCGGAACAGCACTCGTAGAAGTATGCTCTCCATTTTGCAAGCTAGGCCACTTCGGCGGGCATAATTGATCGCGAATCGGAGAAATTTTCGCAACTTCCGACGGCGTGCGTTAAATGCGGAGAGTATCAGGCCGCATTTTCCACACTCGAAGGCCACTCGAAAGGCCACTCACCGGAAGTGGCCTGTTTTCCTTTTTACGGAAGCCATACCTGCCCGACATAATTAAGGACAAACTTGCCAATTTTATCCGAAAGTTATCGCGCCGTTCGAAAGAAAGTGGCTGGCCATCTTTCCAGCTCTGCACTTTATTTTTTTTGAGACCGAAGTGGTTGGGAATTTTCGAGGTGACCAGTGAGCGTTTAGTATAAAGTATAGGAGAGCGAATTTACGAGTTGCAAAATGTCGCTCGTCGAATATGAATCGTTTCCCTTTTTAGAGCTAGTCGCTCTCGCAGTAGAGTCGTTTACGTATCTGCCAGTTTCACAGCTCTACAAATGGCGTGTCACGCATAAAGTGTGCAGGGAGCACGTTTACTAAATATGAAGTGCTATTCGCAGATATGGATTGTTTCAGTTTTTAGAGGGTGGTGCACCGCTGGCTCAATCGATTCCAGTTTCGCGAGTTTTATTGAGCTATAACGCGAGCTGAACGTAAATAATGTAGTTCTCATTTTTTAACCGCTATGAACGAATATAGTCTATCTTTATTTCCACTACAAACTTGTAAGCATAAAGACACAATGTTCAACTTGCAATTTTCAGATAGCTTCAATTTGAAAATTAGCGATAAACTATATAGTTCCTCGAACAAAATTTTTTAATTCTGTCTACTTTCTTAAGTAACACTCTCACACATATACACAAATTTTCAAAATTTCCAGCTTTCTAAAGCCGACTAAAAATCCGTAATCCACATCGTTTAAGGAATTAATTCTACCATCAATGTAGGGCTTTTAATGTTATCCTATTTCCCGTTCTCCCTTAGTACCACCATCTCCCTCCACACTAGAAATTTACAACTTTCACAGAGACATCACAGAACCATCAGGTCCGCCATCTTTATCTTCCGTATCCCTTTCGGCCGCAGTGCGATCGATTAAAAATTCAGGAACGTCATAGCCAGGCGGCTCCGTAACAGGCGTCAAGGACGAAACTGCACCCCCGGTCGTTCGGCAAACGAGCCCGAGCTTTCCTTTTTAGCCGACGACGCCCTCGTCGACACAATCGATTACAAATTTTCCAAGTTGACGGCGCCGTAACGACGCCGACGCTCGAATTTTCCTGCCGCGCAATAAACTATTCATCGTAAAAACTAAAGTGCCTCCTAAGTTTTACGAGACCTTCTTTCTGCCTCACTCACACTCTTTCCCTCTCTCTTTCTCTCTCACTCACTCACTTTCATTCTCTCCTCTCGCTTCCTGTTGAGCGAACGATAGTCGGTAGAGACGTTTCGAGTCAGCGAGCGAAACGAAATTATTCCCGCTCGAAAGCGGTGAATTGAGAAGTTCGGATAATGCGGGCGTCAGCAACAGGTACTCAAAAAGGATGGGAGGGTAGAATGAGGGTGGGACAGAGAGCGAAGGAGGGAGAGAGGAGTCAAGATGGAAAATCGAATAGAAGGAACCGGCGAACTGTCTCAGGTACTTTCGAATTATGCTACTCTACTGAGTACGCTAATCGTTCCTCTCGACGTCGTTCCCGCTCGAACACGTTCAGTGTCGGCCGGCATTCTTTTGACACGTTAACAGTAAATTGAAATTTCCCGCGTTGTATTCTACAAGGATAATATTTTACGTTTTCTTCTACAGTAATAAAGCCGCCATTTATGGGCCACACGCCATTCGAGTAGAATAATTTAAATTGAAATATTTCGAATTATTTTAACTGCACATCATCGTTGACAATATTTCTTCCAGATTATTCCCAGAACATTCCCGATTATTCGAGCTTTGTTCCCGAAGCTCTGCCGATGAAAAGTAGAAATGATTGATTAGCTTTCCCACCAATTGTGTTGAACTCATGTTACAACCACCGTCGTACCGTAAATCAGGTTTGACAATCGCGATGACACTGGAGGCACCCGTAAAGGCATCAAAGCTGAGAAACGGTCGGCTACGGTCGAGAAACGGTCGGGGAACGGTCGGGGAACGGTCGGGAAACGGTGGCGAAACGATCGGGAAACGACAGGCGAAGGCAGTGCTCGAAGGTAGTAAGTCGGTGTTTCTCGATAATTTCTCGCTCGAAGAAGCGGCCGGCAGGCAGCTTGCCAGAAATGAGGCGAAATCGACTGACCCGATCATACGGCTGAAAATAAGAGGACAAGTGGATCGTAATGGCCAGCGTACATCTCTCTTTGTTTCCTCTTTCTGTTTGTCCACCCTTCGTTCACTCTCTCTGTCTCTTTCTCTCTTTCTTTCTTTCGTTAAAGGCGCTAGTTGACTCTTTTTCCACTGCCATGTTTCACGAAAAGCTTAAATGGAAGCTAAGTAGTAATTGTCAGTATTCTGAGTTGCATCGTAGAAATGGCTTTAATTCCTTTTTTATTTAGAACACTTTAGAAATGACCGGTAGGTACGTGACGTTGCAGATCATGCGGAATATGGATTGATCCGCGGTGCTTTTATTTGATTTAAATATTGAATTCTATTTTTTCACGGATTACTGATTTTTCCGGCAAGCTTAAGTTAACGCTGGCCGAGTTATATTTATATTAAATACGATTTTCCCTCCGTATTTGTCGAGTAATATTTTCCCTGCGATTCGTATAAAAATGGAATCTGCTCGCCGCTGCGTGAGCGCCAACCTTCCAACTTTTAACCATTGTTCGCGATTCTCTGACACTTCTTACCGTACCCAACCTACCACACACCATTGCAAACAATTATTCTGAACCAACCCCGAAGCGCGCACATCTTTATCAACCAACCCACGTGTCCACTCGTAATCAGAAAACATTCCACAATCAATCCATTAATGCAATCATTACAGGCCCAAAACGATTTCTTTGACGTAAAAAGAAAAGGCCGATCATAATTTTTAACTGAGATAATGGTGAAAAATTATTAATGTTCCCGTCAAATAATTTTGCACTCCGCGTAGAAGCTCCTGGAGTTCGAGAAGCGTTCAAAAATGGGGGTTGGAAAATGGTGAGGTCGGGAAATGGCGATGAAAAAGGACGGAAAGGAGGAACATTAGTCGATCCGGGGTTACGATGGCGGAAATGGCGTACGTCGGCGAGTCGCGTGGCGCAGATAACGGAGGGATTCGTATGCGTACGCATGTACCGAGGCTCACATATCAATGTTCCGCATATGTGCCGGACCCGGCGCGAACCTACGCTCCTGAAAACTTTCATACGCTTCTGCGCATACTATGCCCCGCTAAACGTTCCGAATGTCGAAATTTACATTAGCGAAATTCGGAGAAGGCAACCTTTATGCCTCAATTTCGGACAATTACGTACATTTCTTTCGTTGGTTAATTTTCGAATAATTCGTACTAACGCGTTTCACGTAATGAATGTGAGATGTATATATTTCATTTTTGTTCACGGTGGTTGTTGCGCAGATTCTTGTAGTATTTTGTTTGCGCACGTCGATTTTGAACAATCGAACTTATTACTGTTTTATCGGAAAATATTGTAGCAATTTGACCGCAGAGTCGCGCTTAGAAAACACGCGCGTGGACAGACGTGCCAGGCGGAAATAATAGGCAATAGAAACAATGCTAGAGGCCATGCATTGTTCCTCGAGGGTGTGAGGATACGTCCGGAGCCATTTCCATCGCCTGTGAATCGGACCCATTTCGCGCCAGAGACGACGGATAAAAAGAAGGGCTGCAAAGGGCGACCGGGTGGACAAAGAGAAAGAGAGACAGAAAGCAAGAGAAAGAGAGAGAGAGAGAGGACCAAAATGAACGTACCGTACCGCTGCAAGACTCTTTACATTTATATTCAAATTCGTGACTGCCCTGCCGACCTCCCACTATTTCCCACCTTTTGGATCCAACCTTTTCGGACGTTTTCCAGGTATTAGAATGGGAATCGGCCTTTTCTGCTTTCGTAGTTATAGGCGAATTGGAATCAAATTAATGTACTTATTTACTAATAAAATAGTATACGATAGCATTTTGTAAATTTTAATACTTTGATTTTATTACATTACAATGCACTAGTTGTTTTTGCAATTCAGCAGATATTGCCAGAAAACTTGAAAAGTCATACAAGAACAATTGCAGGTGTCCAAATTAGATCCTTGTTTCAGTGACAATTTAATTCTGAATCTTGACACGTAGATAATCAACTACTGTATCTGTATCACTACCCAACGCTCTTATGGTATCACTCTCAACTCATCCATCATCTTCAATCCACCTTAAAGGGACGGGTAAAAAAGCTCAGGGAAAAACTAGTAAACCTCGCGACGTAACGTAAAACGTAAAACGGTTGGATAGTCAGGAATGTTCGTAAACGATCTCGCATTCGCACTCCTCTAAAGGGTCTCGTCCTTTCGCGTTGGCGGGCCTTAAAAAATGGTGGGGAAGCGAATGAGTAGGCGGCACGAGGAGGATCGTCTGCTCAGTCGAGGCAGAAGAGGCTGCTGCAACCTGAAGATGCCTCGTAAAATGATTCTGCAGCCCGGTTAAAGCTGCTCTCCTCGCCTAATAAAACCTGCCTCGCCCTGCAATCCTTTCCCGTCATTATTCGTCCTTGCTCATTCTTCTTATCCTTCCGGACTTTGCTACCAGCTTCTCATCCTCATCCTTACGTTTCTTGCATTTCGGCTGTTTCGTCCTGCCTTGCCATGCAATCCTCTCCCGTCATTATTCATTATTTTCGTCCTATTCGTCCTTGCTCATTCTTCTCATCCTTCTCGACCTTGCTAGAGCTTCTCATCCTCATCCTTACGTTTCTTGCATCTCGACCGTTTCGTCCTGCCTCGTTTCTTCTCATCCTTTCGCAGGATGCTCGAGCCGACGCTCTTCGTCCTTGGCAGTCCTTGGCAGAAGTTGGCAGTCCTCGCTCATCCTCACTCGTCCTCGCACGGGCTTCGCCTTTCTCCCAGAACGACTCCCGGGCAGTTTCGCAGCTTTTCCGCCGGCCAATAAAGCGGTCACATTTACTGACCTAACGCGATTAAGGAGGAGAAACGCGGACGCCTATTGCCCTGCGGGCCCGGGGAGAAATAATAGGGAATAAAGGAGAAGCCCGGGATCGCCTTAGCCAGATTGTCGACTCCCGCGAGATTTTGCCCAGCCGCCATTGCCTGTCTGCTTGCCTGCTTGCCTGCTTGCTAGCCTCCTCACTTGCCTCACTTGCCCTCTTACTCGGCTGAAATACGAAATTGCTAACCGTTTCCCTCCTCTCCGTATCACAGTGGCTTCCAAGGCCGTGATTAAAAAGATACATTAATAAGGATACGGTAGAATCGCACATTTTTTGCTGATGAGTTGCAGTTGCTTGGGGTAATTGTCGCTATCAGGATTAAGGATAGATTTATAGTATCTTCAATGCAGGAGTTAAAAATATTCTGTAGGTCTTACATTTTTCAAAGTAGTAGCAGCTTGTTGCTTGCAACTTGTACAAATTATTCTAATGTCAAACTTGACAATCGAATTCTGTTTTCACGAATTAGGCAATTAAGACTGTCAGATTCGTGAGAACGGTAAGATTCATAAGATTGGTAAGATTCGTCTGTGGCAAGTCTGGGCTGATAAAGGTGGTCCGATAAAGGTAGATTACAGGCAGCTTAATCGCGTTTAACTGCTCGCCGACTTTGTCTACCTCCGGCTTAACCGAGGGACAATCCAGCCCGAATCCAGCCCGGATCCAGCCCGGATCCAGCCCCGTTAAGAAGGAAATATTGGTATGTCGCGGTGGCAACTGAAAATGGGACGCGGCCGCGTTTGTCGGACAAATCGCGGATAAGGAGAGATAAGAAAATACGAGTGCGGGGCGAGTGGCCGAGCATAGAATGAAACCGGCCGACTCGGCAGCTTTCTTCTGCCAACGAAACATATTCGACTAGCCAGTATATTCGTAGAACCTCTCGTGACGTCCGAGATAAATTTTGAATAATGCCAGGATATTTAACATAACTCAGATATGATCTACGTGGTTCAAGTTTCTAGTTTCTTTGCTTTGTTGGACGAGTAGGTTTTTTAGGAAATGGGAAAATGAAACACTGAAGCGATTCTGAAAAACATTGTCTTTTGTCTGCAAGCGAAATTATGCAATGAACAGATATATGTTAGGGTCTCGGAACAATGCTAAAGTAACAATTAATCCGTATCTTGGCAGATCAGAAAATACAAACACTATCTGGCAGCTGAATAAAAGTTTTCTGCGGCGAAAAAAGTGGACACGTTCTGTGCCTTTAATCAAGAAGAAAGTTGGCCGCGTTTCGCGCAATTAAAAACTCGCAGCGCCGTACTTTAAGACGGAATGGAAAATATTGCGTAATTGCGGTACACTTTTTTGCCGAGGAATGAAGTTCCCCAGCTGGGACAAAGGAGTAATTAGTCCGACGCGCGTTTGGTTTCCGGCTCATTCCGAATCGGAATGGGACGTTTTCGAACGGCGAATTCCGAACGAAAAGTAAGCAGCAAATTTTTCCCCACTCAAAAACTACGGGAATGGCGCTGAAATAATTCTTCGATAAAAGTAAACTTGGACTTTTGCAAAGAAGATTGAGCATTCAAAATTTGTTATACCTTATTAAAACATCTAATAATTTCGTTAACTATCGTCTAAATAGAACATTTAATATAATTAGAAATATCAGCATTTCTTATAATTCATCCTGATATGCCTACAAATTCTTAAAACTTAAATAAAAAATTCTTACTCCTTATCAGTAGTAAAAGGGACTATACAGAATTAATATAGGTTAGGTAAGTGGAGGCAAATACTGCTAATATTGCAAACATAGGAATCAACCGAGGCAATTATTAGCGCGAAGCTATATCCTATTAATGGCTTAATTCAATTACATAGGGCTGCGAGTAATTTCCCGAAAATTCCGTCAAACTTTCTGGCTGAACGCCGCGAACAAAGTCGAGTGCAGGTGACTACGTAATTACAACGTCGGTGGATAATAGATTAGTCACGCGGAAATCGGTTGATTATGCGAGCCTGCATTTCATAATTTTCAACTTACAATTAGATATGCTTCTCTTTGATTCTACAACAAAATTGTAACCAATTATCCTTTAATGACAGTCAGATGTTAATGATCACTTTGCACCAGATTTCTTCTTGTGACATAGTATTGTTATTTGTTACTCACTTACAAAATTTACAATAAATCACTTATAAATTCAATCAAACGTTTGATTGAACAATTGTTTAATAGTATAATGATCCGTCCACAAGCTGCCCCATACAACAAAAATTTAAGTTATCTCTACAGCAAAGCCACCTAGTATTAAACTCACCCAGTCTGTCCTAATTACAGAGATTTTCCGAGTATTTCCTTAAAAATTCGTAAAGATCCCCTGAATGTTTGAACACGCGAACCGAACTCGACTGACGTTGACCACTTAATTACAAGGTTGCGTAACGACAGGGTGGCAGGAAATCTGTGAATAAATCGTTATCTACTTCCGTTTCAACGGCAAGCGACAGGAGAAACGAATAATTTCCCCGTCGCCGAGCGTTGTATGAGACAAGCAATTTCGCGGCAAATTATTTTGGCTCCAGCCGCTCCCGCTGCTTGGCAATGACGCGAAATAATTAATTTCCGTGAAACGGCATTCTTTTTGCCCCGAGCCCCCCCGCTGTTTCAGCTCTAACGATACCGGGACACGTCATTCTACTCTAAACACCGGCAGAGAGTGTCACCTGCAACGCTTAGTTTCGCATTCGGATAATTGCTCGATGAATGTTAGAAAATGTTGTACGATTCAGCGAGTGATAAACATAATTTGTTCGTGTCGCCAGTCTCTAATTCGTCCATCACACATTTTTTAGATACGGACACAATGTCGGCCTGGTCATGTGAAATTATATGTAATATTCGAAAATTTCAACTAAAGCATTGTATTGTTATTCAGCGTATATTAGAACGTAAAACTTGCAAGTATTTGAAACAGATATATTTGCGAATTTTCTCCAATACTATTCTGCCACACTCATACATCATAGAAATATAAAAAGTATAGAAATAAATTGTTTAAATAAAATATACCATTCGTCATCCAATTGAGTCTTAACGAACTTCAGATCTTGGAAATTAGCAATTTTATAAGCATAAGTACTTTATCATACTCACATTCATGCATTCTCCGAAATGTTCGCTTAACATTTTTATGCAGAGTTACACTCTCGCAGGTTTGGCGAGCGTTCGGCCAGCCGCTCGCTTACCAAAATAATTAATAATGCAAAATGGGTACGTGACAGTCGGGTTCCTCGCATTCCGATGCAGACATGACGTATTACGGTCGAGGTATTGTCACGTTATTACTCGCATAGCTCGCTCGTAGACGCCCAGACACGACAATATGATAAATTCGTCTAAATTAGAAGCGATGCTAATTACGCCGTAATCACCGGAAATTAGTTTACGCTCTCAGGCGAGCACCTAATAACAGCCCACGATGCGTTCCAATGCTCAGCTCGCAGTCGAGAATTCCTTTTTTGACAGCCTATTGTCATTCGCGGACGAGTACGACAAAAATTCGCGAAACGTGCGAAAATTGAAAATAATGAAAACTTAGACGTTGGCGAACGGCAAATTAAATGGTGTATCTGATCGAAATAATTATTGTTCTCATCCCAACTTAAGTGGGGAACACAAGTTTGACGAGTGATGTCTGACATTTATTGACATTAAAAATTGGTTTCAATTCGCATGGAAATTGGCTGCATCCGATGAGATTAAAATTATCCGAATGTTCGAAATAGTTCAGACTTATCTCGGTCAACGTACGTCATTGGCGCGAGAAACCGCATTTCCTCCCGATTTCGAGCTCACACTCGTTCGAAGTAGATGAGGACCAGTCGCTGGCGTCTTTTTCGGGAAATTCAATTTGGATGGAATTAATTTTAACGCCCGCCTGAATCGCGCGCGATTCATCATGTGCTCTTGAAGGGTTTAAATTTTACTTCGAGCCAGTGACTTATTATGCTCGAGGTGTAATGCAGTAGATAAATGTGTTTCTTACAGGAATTTACTATACTTGTAAGGGCTCACAATAGTTATCGCAACTGTACCTTTTAATTATTTCATCTCATAAACGTTTACTGATTTATCACATTTTTCTTTGAGTCAATAGCTCATTGTATTTGTTACTGTTTATAAAAGTGATAATCGATAACATTTATAAATTCTCTGCATTTACAAATAGTCATTTCATCACCAGGCCAGCGTTTGTTTATGAACATGTAACAAATCTCTGCATATTGCAGCCCTTAATCAAAATTCCGACAACAAATCGGTGTACAATAAACATTTTACCGCTGGGTCCTCAGAAAAAGAGTGAGTTACACGCGAGTGAAACAAATACCAACATTTGAAATAAACCTCCTCTTTGTCAGCGCACCCCCCGACGAGCGGGAAAATCCGCTGAAAACGAGACCAAAAATTCAGTGCGCGGAAGGCCGAAATAAAAATGGGAAAATCGAGTAAAGTGGTAGGCGAGCCACATTAAAGCGTGCGTAATTAGTGGACACCAATCAATTAGAGGAACAATCGCTCCTGATTTCCGGTAATTGCAGCCTATCCGATATTTCGGAAAAGAGAGGGATGAGGGTTGCAGGAAATATAAATGCCGCCGGTGGAAAGAATCCGCACCCCAACCTAACCCCAGTCGGCGAGGATAATGATCGCTCGCGGATGAGAAACGCCGGATGTAGAACGGTCAATTAGCAAATTAATAGTTGTCCGCCCAATTCTTTGCGCGTCGGAAAATAGACCCGTATTATCTGCGATTCCTAATTTTCTTCGTTTAATTACGCGCGTCAACGCGCATTGTTCTTAATCTAATTTCGTTGGATAAGTAAAAATTATGGCTTGTCTTTTAATTAGGATTTTGGTTCTTTAATGTTTCGGTGCGGATTTGCTAGTAGTAAAGCAGTAAATTGTAATTATAATTTTTGTTCTTACTTTTATTGTAGGAGTTTCTTCATTATTTTTAATAGGTTGCGTTCATAAGCGATTTCATAAAGTAATTGTTTTCTGTAAAGATCTGGAGCAACTGATGCATTTAATTTTTGTCAGGCTAGCCTGTGTACAGAGGATTAATTAATCTAGATTCTCATTCTGGCGGACAAACTAAGTGCAGAAATTCTCAGTTCTCTACCTGCAGCCCATCTTACTTTCGAGAAATGAAAAGACAGACGAATCTCGCGTCTCAGCCAGCGCCGGCAGCAAAACGAGCGTATAATCGTTGTTATCCTCAACTTTCATCTGTATTAACCCTCCGAGTACTGCACGAAAAGCACCGGGCCGGAGTCAGTTCTGACTCGTCACACCGACATTCACTAATACATTCTTCAGTCGCTCGAGCTCCTCACCGATATGTGACTCATCGGTCGCTTGCTCGAGCTCGAAGGTCTCACGGACACACTACTACTGGGTAATCTACATTGTCGGATAATTCAAAGGAGTTGGAATCGCAGTCTGTCGCTGAGTTTCGGGCTTCTGTCTACATATATACATATTCAATAATAAGCGTATGTGCAGAAAATATAATTTTATTATTTTTGATTTTGTACAATTCATTTTTATCTTCATTCGTGCAAACGTTCACGAATTTGTACGAGTTTGTGTAGAATGGTTGCCACACACATATCTTGCACATTTATGACACGTTGTTGAGTAACGGTTGTTACTCCCACGACAAAATGAATATCGCGTACGTTGCTACTCTTGTATAATGGAATTTTTTAGAATTATTCTTCCTGTTGGCCCTATAGCCCAAAGGTGCGCACTGTTCACAGATCTGTGGCAAACTAAATTTCTTTTCCGTATTGCACCGAATGTTTGAGAATGTGGTGGGGCAGCGCTAAGCCGGATGTGCCGCCGCTCGAAAGCGATAACGCACACTCTCACGCCGTTCGGAGGTGCCGCCAACCATGAGAGTGTGTGCGTTACCGGTCTGAAAATGCGAGTCAAAAGTGACTCCGGCCCGGTATCCGAAGGGTTAACAAAATGTTGCAATCACAACTTTTGATTTCAATCATTTTCAACATCTAATTGCCATCTTCATTTTCAAAGTCCAGTTTTAATTCAATCCACAGTAAATTCCGCAACAATACAATTCGCATATAACAGGATCCTGCCAGTAGTCAGTTTACAAATTTCTCAGCCCCCATCCCATAAGCAAAATAGAACACACCGTCTTCTTACATATGTAATAGATTTTCAATTGTATACATTTCCCACCCTCAAAGCATTCAGTTCAATCAACCAAAAATATTCTCTATCTCAGCCCTACATCATCATTCTCTCTCCCTCCCTCTAACACGAAAAATCAGTATAGAAATTCTGAGCTGCCAGCCCATAGACAAGACAGAATGACAGGAACGAGTCCGAGGCCAGTCCGAGTGGAAACCGTTGGCAAAGCACAGCGCGTTTACCTTCCCCGTTGTCCGGCATCAAGTGTACGAGCGCGTAAGGCTTGCCGGGCCGAAACTGTCGGGGGCCAGGGGTCGTGCAGGGGGGTAGGGGGTAGGAAACTTACGTTGTAAGCGTCCAACTTTGCCGAGGAATGTTCTGTTAACGCCGGCCGAGGGAAATGGAGCGTAGCTGCAGCTACATTACGCCCGTCTTTGCAGTTGCGACGACAAACTTAACGGCAGCGAAACGTTCCGCTGAAAACCCACCCTCTGCCAACCCCCTAGCCTCCACCCCCTCCTGCCCTCTTCGTCGGAGATCCTCGCAGACCACCTTGTCTTTTCGTCCCTGCCGGCGATTTCGCTCCGGGCCAAAGATCCCGCGAACTTCCGCTAACCAACTTCCGGTCAGCGATTCCGGGGATTGGAGTGAGGAAAGAATTTTGGGGGTGGGGTGGCTGATGGAGATGTTAGCTTCCAAGAGTTTCGGTGCGGAGTGCTTGAGCTGTTAGGGCTGATTTTGTGTCGGCCATTAAATGAGGACTCGCTGATTGTTTCGCCAATTTGCCGAAGGATTTCTGTCTGGCATGTTTCCGTGAATGCGTATATTATGTACTTTGGGTTATTTTGACGCTTAATTCTTGTGAATATTGAGGTACGGAAAGAAGGAACTAATTATTCTATTCGTTTTTACACGATCTTGTTATATGTCCATAAGGATGAAATTATTAAAATAGTCTCCGAATGTTTCGGTAATTTGCGGTCGGATTTCAGCAATTTTTCAGTAATACCTCATCAATTTCTGGTTACAGACATTATAGCTTCATGAATGTTCAGTAATGTCTCCCGCATTTCCATCTTCAACGATCCTATACCCCAATTATCATTTTTCTCTTTATTGACATTGCCGTAAAATTCTCAAAATTCTACATTAACGCCTTATGAATCTCAACGTTCATTCTAGTACTCCGAACGATCACAAAACCAAAGACTACAACCCTCTTCAAAAACTACCATCCCCGCTCACTGTTGGCGCTAAAACCCGTCACTGTTCCACCCTGGGTCTTACGGAACCCCAGTCAGAAAAACGGAGAAAAAAAGAAAGTTCGGCCGGACAGGAAAAGTACCGTCCCACTCCGATTCTTTTATTTTCCGGTCAGCTCGTGGAAGAAGTTCGAAAAATCGTGATCGTCGGATATCTGCTAACGACAGCGTTTCGCGTGCCTTCTTTTCTCTCTCTCTCCCTCTCTCTCACACTCTCTCTTTCTTATAAGGAGGCAGAGCTGATCAGAGAATTCGCCCGAACTTTTGGCTTGTCGATATTCGTACGTACGCCGTCGAACTTTTCCAATCGTCGCGAACGATCGTCGCTTCCTTCCTGCCGGAAGCACGTCGTCTTCATCCTCGCCCTTCTCCACCTCCACCACCTTCTCAACCTTCTCCACCTTATCATCCTCCTCTTCGGCTCGACGACGGATTTTTCGACGAGAGGTCGACTTCTCCCACCTTTCTTGCCTTCCATCATTTCCCTTTTTCTCCTCTCCTGGCTTACGAATGGAAATTCGTTTTCAGCTGCGTAATCTACGATCGGTTTCGAAATAAATTTTATCGTTGCGGTAATGTATTAGTGAGCTTTCCTTTTTCCTTTATCTTCAATACAGGGAAAAGCTGTCTTTTGGCGTTGTTCTTGGAATGCATTACTTCGTTTGATTAAAAAGAAATCATATTACATGGCTGTAGTATAAAAAGCAATATTTTGTTATACTTCCTTATTTAAAAATTTATATTACCGTGGAATTGAGTCAGAAATATAACCATTTCTTTATTTATTTTCCCCTCTATGTCTCAAAGAAGTGGAATGAAAATTCGTTTTCGAGTGTACGTTTGTATGATCGATTTCAACGTGGCAAATATTTCCTCGGTAGCAGATTAGCAATACCGCATCCTTCCTTTTCCCAGCTCAAAGTTAGGAATGAAAGTTCGTTTTCGAGTACGGCGCTATGTGAAGGATTTCAAAGTAAATTTTGTTGCAAAAGCACGACGTTAGCAATCCCATCTTTCCTCTCTTCATTTTTTCGTCTTCTCACCCTTCAAAGCCGGAAATGAAGATTTGTTTTCGAGCGCGACGTATGATCGATTTGAAATTAAATTTTATTGCCAACCCCACTTTTGCCATTCCTCTAGCTATCGATAAAAAATGGAAATTCTTTTCTTGACAACGAACTTAGGTCACGTGTTACGTGATCAGTTTCAAAGTAAATTTCGTTACTGCGGTGGTGGAATATTAGCATTCGGAGGCTTTGGTGGTCGCACGTGGAATGTCGAGAATTTATCCATCTTGCGGTAATGTAATACCCGAGCACAGGCTGCGTGTATCGGAAAATTCCGGCTTCCGGCAGCTGATTATGATTTCCCTCATCAAATTTCAAAATTTTCCCCTTCCCCTACGGCATTCTTCCTATCGGCTCCATTCACATCATTTTCCACTTTTCACTTTTCCACTGACATTCCAATTTTCCTCTAATCCACTGTATATCTAGCTGCAAAATTACACGATTTGCCATTAACTAACAACGACGTTTATACTAATTATCAAATCGACTATACATACAGCACTAATTGCTGCACATACAATTAAAATTTGCCGTCAGCCACCGTTTACTTTCAGGTCAAAGAATGAGATCTCTAATTCTATAAAGTATACCGAAGAGCGTACTTCATGTAAATCATGAAAAATGAAGCAGACCAATCCTGATTTTTTTCTCTAGCGTGCGAGTAGCGGCCATTTAATTATTGCTCGAGCGCGGAGCGTTCGATCGACGGAAAATGCCGGCTGGCCACACAATATCGAAAGTGGTTAAACTGGCATGGAGCGAGTGCGGAGTCGATGAAGAAAAAAAGGCAGAAAAATGTCTGTTTGCCGAGCCGGCGGCAGACGTCGATCGTAGTTCGGCCGAGCACTAGAGTGCGCATCTATTATGCTCGCCGATTATACATATATTAACTCCGTGCACGCGGTCTGACCATACGGATCGACTGTACATTGGCCGGGCGAAAACAATAACTCCCGTTATCGGCCACTCGTTCATTGTTTGCCGCTGCGCAGCATTTATGCCGACCGGCGTATGCTGATCGATCGGCAAACATAAATACCAAATAGATTTCGTGTATCGCTTCTCCTCATAGTTGGCCTGTTTGCCGACGGCCAAATCTGAATCACGACAACGATCTGGTCAGTTCATTAATTTAATGTAAAAGACGGTCCTTCTGAGATGGACCATTGGCAGAGTTCATCCGGTTTCTCAATTTTTATGTTCCACTGGGGGAATTATAGGAGAGATTTTTCGAATTAAATTGAAGCGTTTTTATCGGCATATGATTGAATTTAGCATCAACTAACATATGAGCTAGGTTTGAATAATGTTTTCTCTGATTGGTTTGTGGTTTGTCTTTTGCGAAGAGAGACTTTAAAAATTATACAGAGCCCGTATAACTTGTTTTCAATATATATACCTTCAAACCCCCTATCCGAGCAACAAAAAAATACGACCAGAACTAAAACTGCACCGTCGTAATGTCACACTCATCCAAAAATTGAATTCTTTCCTAAAAACCTGCCCTCCCCTCATCAGTTAACATCACCCTTTGTCAAGTCCGAAGATTCTCCCGCCATTACCCCCACCCCGAAAGTCTACTTCTAACCTGGCCACAAAGTTTCAAGCATGAAGGAAAGCTCCCCCTTGTCCGGGGCAGTAGTCTGGCCTCTTGCCCCGCAGGAGAGTCGAGCGGCCGGGAATAATATCTTAAAAGTCAGAACGCTCGCCCTGGGATATCGTGTTCCCGGTCCTGGACTAACTTTTCCGAGCGGACCTACGACGGAGAATGGCGAGTCCGTCGACGGATCGTCGGCAGAGTTGAAGAGGCTAAGTCCTAGCTGGCCTCAGTGTGCGAGTGAATGAGTGTGAGTGAATGAGTGTTAGAGAAGCGAACGTATAGGAAGGAAAGATCGAGGGGGAGGGGGAGGGGTGGAGAGAGAGAAGAAAAGAGAGAGTGGGCAGGAAGAGAGCCGTGATCCTCGTGAAAGGAAATCCTTTTAACATCGTCTGTAAGAAGCCGAGGAGGCCATAGTAATCGAGAGTCGGTAGTGCATCCTATCAGAGGGATTGCTCGGAGTTCCGCGAATTTCCGGCGAGTTGCGCCGACTCTATCCACTTTTCGACGGCTGTTTTATCCGACTCCCGCCACGCTCCACGCCGCTAATTCACTCTTTACGGAATAACCCGTTCTTCCCTCCCAAATATTCCATTTTGATCTACACAGATTTTTAAGCTTCCTTTCTTAGATTTACATTCAAGATTCATTCAGAATCTTTGGATTATAATTTTTGTTGTCCTTGGGAGGAGGGGTGGGGTAGTAACTGGCATTTGATATTAACAATTTTTAATGGATTAAAATTATATTGCTCCATACGGTTCGTAATTGTTCTCATTCAAGGAGAACATTTTTCCCTGGACGTCACTTTTAAGTAGTGTAGCTTTTAATATGTCAGACGTACAGTGTTATGTACAATGATCTCTATAATTCTGTCTAGCCAACGCGACAACCGTGGTCAAATGTTTACAATACGTAATAGAATACAGAACTGTGGTATGTCGGATATAATTTATTTAATTGTTTGACTTTGTCAGAGGATATTTTACGGGACAGGAGCGTACATTAGTAACGCTCTTAATATGTCAGACCCGCTTCATAAATCGACCATCACAATTAACCATATAATCGCCGTAGCTCATCTATCATCAAACTCGTAATACGTAATCCAACACAATTATATGTCGTATTACAAATTAGGATTCGTCCAATTTAATCCGGAAAATATTGTCCGAGCCGGAAATAAATGTTCAGTTATCCAACCCTTCATTATCCCAAAGTTACAGCATTACATAGAGAGCTCCCCAATCTGCCACACACGATATAAATAACGAACCGTCTCACCCCCAAATTTTTCATCCCCCGCCCCGCTCTCATAACTGCCGACCCAATTACGAGCCCTATCCCCCTCCCCTCGTTTCTCTTATCACCGTTCATTACTCGCAATATCATTTTCACGTCCATAGGAGGTTCCCATTACACACTCTCGGCCGGGGCCAATAAATTAAGATAAACCCCATAATAATTCGAACGACTATCGAGTGCCATTATGAGCGAATCGGGCGTTCGTCGGATAAGAGTCGTGCGCGATAGCGGCAGAAGGGGGTGAGAAGGGGGTGGGAAGGGGGTGGGAAGGGGGTTGCTGGGGGTGGCAGAAGCAAATACAGGGTAGATACGAGACGAGCGTAGAGTTAATCCCTGATATCTGTAGGCCACCCCCACTTCGCAGTCTGCATCCTTACAGTCCGCTGAATACCAATGCTTGTAACACCCCCTTTATTCGCCGTCCACCCGCCGTCTTGAACGCTCCTTCCTTCCATCGAGCCACCCTATAACCCACCCCCTCTGAGGTTCGAGAACCATTCTGCTCGTCTTAGCCGCGCGAAATTGCCGTCTGCCGGTCTCTAAATGATATTGTCGGCCGAGAGTGTTCGGATATGACAGATTTTTAAGGGATGCTTTGGCTTGGCCTTCGATTTTCTTTAAGGATTCTCATGAAATCTGTAAACTATTTATTATTGATTGTAGTAAAATTGATTTTAATAATATCTCGATTATTAACGATATCTTCTTACTATTTATGATATTAATTCTTGAGAAATCAACGAGTACAATTTGATAGATGCAAAGATAGGTAATACGTACTAAAAGTATATCAATGATACCACACACATTATCAGCCTTTGACAATACTAATCCATTTCCCTTGTCCCAGACTCGTTCAGCACACCCAGCATCCATCAATTCCCACAAAATTGTCATTCCCCTGCCAAAATCAATTTCTCATCAAGCCCTAACCCTTCTCCTCACGGAAACATCAGCGCTCCACCGTTAGAAAATCAGCAGCGTCGATACGTCCGAAAACTTAATCGATTTCTCATCGGCGTCGTCTGCCACTCTCGCCTCGGCATTGAACAACTATTATTCCAGTCCGCCAACCGTCTAGAAGCCACTTCCCTTACGTCCCTTACGTCCCTACCCCCGCCGCCCTTTGCCTCCCTTTAGCTCCCTTTTCGGAGCGCTCCCATTCTGGCCGTCTGAGCCGGGCGAAATTGCTGTCTGCAGCTCCCCAAATGATATTGTACGCGGAGCCGTCTCGGGCGTGTCAAGTTCCTGGCGGGAGCCCATTTAATTATCGTTACGGCCCTTCCATCCGGCGGAATGCCCCGCGAACGATACAGTTCCCGGTTAATTAGACGATTAATTCGGGATAACGGCCCACGTCCCGCTAGAATCTCGGACGGACCGCCCGGACAGCTTGACTTTACCTTTCGGATGCTGATGCAGGCGTCTTTCTTGCCAGCTGGTCAGTTCATTCTTTTTGTAGGGACTGCCTGATACTCGGTTTAAATAGAGGAATTATTTTTAGTTCGATTTTGGTGGAGGTTTGATTACTGATGCGAGTTCACATTTGCATAGAAATGTTTGGAATATTCTTGTGATAATATAAGGGGTTTATTTAGTGGTCGGGGTAAAATGTTCCGTGAATCATAGCCTGTTTTGGCCAATTTTGATCAGTGTAGTCTTGGGAGAGAAGAAGGAAAAGATAGCATATTCCAAAAATGTAATATTTGTAATATTTCTGCCGACAAAATAGTTTTAAGTTCTACTTATTAATCATCGGTTTTCGGTGGTATCAATAAATTTCGTCAGGTCGCTTCATGTATTAAACATGATGCAGTCCACAGTTTCCCGTTACAACCACTCGTGAGGTTCGAAGGAAATTCTCGTATCCGAGGGCCCAAAGAAATTCCAATTCGTCACATCGTTCCATTCCCTCAACCTTTTCTCAGACTCGGACCCCGAGAAATTCCAATTCGTACCCTCGTTACCTTTTGCAGAATTCCTTCTTCGCGGAATCGCGCGGCGAGTAATTTCGATTCCCGCTCAAAGTCGAGAGGCGAGCAGGATAAAGTAGGAGTCAGCCGATTAAGGATACGTTTCCCAACGTGAAGTGCATGTACAGTTAATCCTGTGACTTGATTAATTCGAGACGTCTCTTAAGCGCAAACTTTTAACCGAAAAGATAAATAATATAATATTATACGAATTGAAACAGTTTCAGGTTTCCTTTAATCACCAGAATATTTTATAATTTTCAATATTATAAAACGTTTTAGTTAAATCAGAAGCCATCAATTTCAGAGGTAGAATGCAAAGAAGAGAATTATATTTTATCATCCAGTATCGTTGTCAAGTTTTAAAGCGCGCGATATCCAAACTTTATTATGTAGGGATTGAGTGTAGGTAGATTGAGTGAGAGGTTAATCGCGTGGTAACTCTCGGCCGAGTTTATTCGAGCAACTGCGAAGGAAGTGCAAGTAGACGAGCAGGGATCGATATAGGATATAATCCGTGGAGCAATTACGGTTGTCGCAGATGTGAGAGGGTAGACTACTTCGATTTAGACTTCGATTGCCGCGTTTACTGGCCCTAGATGACGGAAATATATTTCCAGACCAAATTCAGTCTCAAATTTACAATTTCCGGCCCATTCATTTCTGCAGGATTGTACGTGATACCAATTTCTGATACATTCGTATACGTATCAGTTTTACACAAATACTTGTGGACTCTATATTCTTCTAATGTAAAATTACCACTGCCAGCGATAAAAAAAAATCGGTACCACTTCCGGACTAACAGTAAGCTTACAAGCCAATTTCTGAACATGCATGAAAGTAATAGGCGTATGAAACGTATCGCTTTCGACGTCTCCGACTTCCGGAAGTGAGATGGCGCTCGCCTAGTTGGATGTTCGAAAACAGACGAAATCCGAAATGGGTAATGGCAAGAGGTGCTCGTGTCGGATATCCGTCACTGTCGCGACGGCGCGGAGGTTTATCGAAGTTGTTTCGCCAACTGGATTTCGTCATTGTCGAGAGTCCGAGGTAACCTAACCGGCAATGTACAACTGCCACCGATGCCATTAATTTCATTACCCGACGCGAGCTTACTCTCGCTCTCGCACTCTATCGCGCACTTTCCGCCGCCATTTTCCCGGAAATTGGAAGGATCCGCGCAGGCAAACGTTGATCGATGCGCATGAATCTCAAAAGTTGGAACGATCCGACGTCGTTCGCCACCTTCTCTTGAAGAGTGAATGAGAATTCATGCAAGATTTTTTATTGAAATTTTGTCTTGTTTGAAGGATGTATATCATGATGTTACATAGATTTTCCTTACAATAATAATCCTTACGAGTTTCCCATCTCACAATTTCCTATTTTACTGTTAACGATCCAAAAACGATCGGTTCAAAAATATACATTCCACTTACACAAATATATATTGTCAAAATTCAACTTTAACCGTACAAAAACTTCGTATTTGACGTGTTTCTACCCCGACAGCCTCTCTAACAAAAAAAGAGTATATTTATGGTAGAGAAGGGTAGGGAAGCCCGGAGCAGCGACACCAAACTTGACTCAACTAAACAGTCCCATGCAAAAAAAGAAGTTCGGAGAGTTCAGAGTTGAAAAGTTACAGTAGCCGCTTATTTAAGACGACTCTTTAACTCGACGCTCTAACCGTTTCAATTTCCTGCTCGTCGAAACGTAATCAACATCGATACGAAGTTGTAAAATGGGTTTAAGCTGCGATCGAGAAGCGGCACTCCCCCTTCCCAGTCCCTTCCCACCCCCTTTCCTCCCCCGAAGCCACTTCCACCATCCTGCAGGAGCAATTTGCTAAGCCGTCCGACGATACAAACGAAACTGAACGAAAGCCAATGAACTCTTGGACGATTTTCTCGCGAGTCAAAGGACGAAACTTAATGAAGTGCGTTGTTCAACTCGAGTGTCGATATTTATACATCTTATGAATTATATCGAATTAAAATAATTTTATAACATTATTAGGAATGAGAAGCTGGCTGTTTATGATATAATAATACGATCTGTTGCTAAGTCCTACAAAACTAAAATCGATATGGTTAATTTGATTGTACTTACTTACAAATTAATTTTATTGAAGACTGTAACAATAATATGACGTTAGAATTTTAATACAATCCGAGAGAACTGCACAAGTTCTACGACAGTGCAGGCACAGTGACAATGGGATAACTAAAAATTCGCAACGTCTTACATCGTTAATCCTCGCCCGGGCAACCGAGCAACAGCATTACATTTTGAAGTTACGCCATTACAGGTGGGGTAGATATGCGATATCGCCCATTCGCAAGTTACAAACGACAATCCGGCCACTGGCAAGCACCCCCTCCCGAAAAGCCACCCTCGGCCGCACAAAAAGCCCTTAATATTCAATTCCGCAGTCCCGCCGGCTCTCTTCGCTTTCGCTAAGCTCCCAGCAACAGCCGTAACCTTTACGAATCCGCGGAGAGGATCGTCATGAGAGTGAGAGAGAGACATAACGATCCGCAGCGTTAACCGGCTTTAATAAGAACGTGAAAACGAAATCCGTCCGCGGCGTATCCTCTCTCTTTATTCCGGCTGGCTTTATTTTTTGGCGCCTTCAGACACTCGTTCGCCCCCTCCGATTTCGGGTGGCTCCAAAACGTTAAGCGGGAGCGAAAGAACAGAGACAGAATCAGCCAGAGACAATGTGGGAGGCAGGCGGACAAAGTGGGAGGCAAACGGACACTGTGGAAGAAAGAGGCAAAAAGTGGCAAAGAGCTGGAGAGGGAGAGGGGGCGAAAGACTGGGAGGGCATGGTGGGGGTCCTAAAATTCTCTCCGCGAGATCGAGAACAATGAAAGTCAAGAGAGAGAGAGAGCTTACGGCGGAAGCTCTGCCCGCTTTACGGCGTTACGCTCGTGAAAGTGTTAAAGCCGGGCGGGGGGTGGCGAGTAAAAAAAGTGAGTCGCGGGGAGAATGAAAAGGGCGCAGGGTGCATAGGGGAAGGCGGTGAGGTTAGGGCGGAATGATCGTGGAGCAGAAGGGGTGATAGCAGGGGAGGGGAAGGGAGAAACAATAACTGTGAGAGGCTGAAGATTAGAAGGAATTTCGAGAGGGGTGGATCGGTGAGAATGGTGAAGGAAGGGGCATCGAATACGAAAGAAAGAAGTGAGAGGTGAACAAGAATATTTGGAGGAATTTTTAATTTATAAGAACAACGAAAGGACTGGCAAAATAGCAGATACTGCAAAATAAATGTAGACAAAATCTTAATGAGCTACTGGAAAAATAGAAACTTGAATGAAACAGAATCTTTCTGAAGTGCCGGTAAAGCGAACAAATTTGAAAAAAAAAATGAGCAAAGTGAAACACGTTGAGCGTCGTAGAGAAATGTGGAAGCTTGGGTGGCCCACGGAGAAGAGAAAATTAGACAGAATTTTAAGGAGGGTGACAGGAAGGGGATAACGGGCCGTTAAAGAAACAGAGTAAGGATAGGGGAGCGGAAGGAAGTGGGGGAGGGGGGTGGAAGTGGGGCCAGGTCGGTGAAAGGAATGATAACGGTTTATCGCCGTCTACTGAAACGTAGCGAGCGCGAGATCATAAAAAAAGGAAAATATCGGGCGCCGTTATGGCGCCGCGATGCTCGTACGGAATTTACGGTAATATTATTCACGGTAGACACGCGTGTACGGTTTCCGGATGGATCGAGCGACGCGCTTCTTACCCGTCCATAAAGGGCCAGGAACTCGACGCCGCGAATGGATCGTCGATCCGATTTTTACGATGGAGAGAGAGTTCCACCCGAGAAGAATCGACGATCCGATTTTTATGCCGGAGACGCCGAAAAAGTATCGACCGTACGATTTTTATACGAAAATTTACCGGGCACCCGGTATACTTCGATTTTTACGCAGAAATTTACTCTAAGATTTGTCGCACCGATGTTTCAGGGTGAGTTTCGAAAGTTGAAGAATTTATGTGATTTTTAGAGATAGATGCAATACGATGATCAACAGTTCCCGATTGTTTTGGAAAAAACAATCGATCGTACAATGTAAGAAATGTTTTGAAAGTTGTCAGATATCCAATTTTTACAAAAAATTAGCGATTAAGAGTTTGTAATAAAATTTGTGAACCAGTAGTTAATTTTGATTTTGGAGCAGATGTTTTGTGCAAACATTTTTACATCTTGTCTTATCGATATCCTGCTGATAAAAAAATGAACAATTTCAGGGGACGATTAGCGAGTCGGAATCGAATCGATCCGATAACGAGGACGATTTCCGACACTTTCACATTTTACGCTCCTGCATAGTTTCGCGAAAATATTCTCATTCCCGTGGAAAAATGTAAAAATAGGAATGAAGAATTTTGAAAAGCAGTTAGCGATTCAAAATCGGATCAATGGGCGATCCGTTCGCTAACGAGAACGATTTTCGACATTTCATCATTTTTATGTTCTACCCCACTTCGAACGCATTCCCTCGAAGGCCTGCCAATAAAATGCGAAGAATATTGGCCGTACTATTAACGAACCGGAATCGAATCTCTCCGTTAACGAGAACCAATTTCACCACTTTTACATTCATGCCGTTTCCCGGAAAATTTCTCAACCCTTCAAAATTATGACAGATATAAAGAAGCGCAGAGACCAGCCATAATCAGAATCTGAGCAGGATCAAAAATTCACCTAAAAAACTGACAATCATTCACACCCTTCTATATTCTTCTATTAACAAGAACAAACTCAAACACCAGAAATGTTAAAAATGGTCGAACATGGCGCCGGTTCGAATTTCTTTGTTAACCTTCAGGATTGGCATCCTGGCGAGTTGGACTCGTCGTCTCCCATTTAAAACGAGCCATTAACCGATGAAATTGCTCGTCCATTGGCGGGTCCTGTGGCCGGTGACTGGGATTGTCGATGGCAGCCAGGCCGGAAGTCGAGTTTATGGCGCTGGCATAGTGCGCGCCTGCCGTTGAAGCGGCAAAAAGGAATGGCCCGACGCGTGAAAGTGTACGAAAGTGTAGGAAAGTGTATGAAAGTGCATGAAAGAGCCTCGGAGCCTGGGCGAGAAATATAGAAGGCTGGAAACAATGACAATCGAAGCCGAAGACTCTATCCTAGGCAAGGAAGAGAGCGATGTCTCTAACAACTCAACCGCACCATAGAAGGTGAGAATGAAATGTGCAAACACCACGGACCGCTTCAATTAGCCTGACGAGAGAGGAATGAGAAATGTAGAGAATCGGAGACAATGATAGAATTCTCGAATTCTCTATTCCAGTTAGGGACAATAGAGAAATCTCTAATAAAGCAAATGGTATAAGAATAGGAAAGAAGCGTGAGTTTTCAGTTGTTCTAAAGAGTGGAATCTATAATAATTTGCAGAACGGAATAGAAGACTTTGAGAACAAAACCGGGTATGAATGGTAATTATAGATGGGTCAAAGGTTAAAGTGACTGAACTCAGAGAACAGAACGAGAAATATAGAAAGTTGGAGACAATTCCAATTGTGGCCAAGAACCGACAGAGCTATTCGAGTGAGAAACAATAGTTAACTCCGAAATAACTTAAATATCGCGAAAGCGTGCAGTGAGCCTTCATCACGTCGCAGGTGAGAACGAAATTCAAAAACGCGCGAAAGCATGTAAAAGCGGCACCGAAAAATGTTGATAGTTAAACACGGGCCACGTCCCGGGCGAAAGCAGAAAATATGCCTTTGAACAAAAAAGCGGACAAAGGATCGAAAATGGCAAATAGAACTGATCCGTCGCCAAACATGCGGAACTATATGCGAACAAAAGCGACGTCGAATGAAATGCAAGAACAATCGGCGAGCGAGAATGACAGGAGACATCAAGAGCGAAACTCAAAATCGGTCGCACAAAAAGCGGCGGCCATCAACGAAACGAACCCACCCCCCTTTAAAGAGCATCGATGAAGAACACATTCCGTGCAAAAGTGAAAATATTCGACAAAGGAGCTTAGCGGACAACGAAAAAGAAGGACCTCACGAAAAGAATTGACCGGCAAAGGGCGTGAAGGTCCAAATTCGAACTTCGGCTAAAAAACATTATCGATCGCGTAAAGATCGAGAGATCGACGCGTGGAAAAAGAGAAAGGGACCCGCAAAAAAAAAGCTAAAAGCATCAGAACGGCCAGCAGTGGGGGAGGGGAGGTCCATTGAACGTTTTTTAATTTCGCGCCAGTGCCAATTTTCGTGCTTTTTGGCGGAACGTGGAAAATGCGAGCTGGACGAAAAGTGAGGCTAGCACCCGGCGGTTAGCGCCGATTTGTAACGTTTCGCCCCCCCCCCCCCCTCCACCCCGAAACCACCATCCTTCCCCTCTCGTTCCACCCCCTTCCTGATAATGGAACCGACGACCACAGCGGGGAAAAATAATTAGCGTTTTGCCGTTCGCTCGAATGAAAAATAAAAAAAAAAGGAGAGCGTGCGATCAGTCGGCCTTGCTCGCGATTTTTTTCCTCTTTTTTTTAAGGGAAACGTTGATTTTTAATCGATACGCATGTGCGGGGGTTCAATCGTCCGGCGAGATCCTTATTGAAAGGCAAATTGGATATGAAGCAGGGCTGACGAATGAAAATAATGATTGCCGGATGGGTAGGCGCTTGGCAGAAGGGTTGGCGGTGATTAAATGTTCCAAATTTGATTAAGGGTGGCTGTTCAGAGGATTCTGATCGGTGTATGCAAAGTTTGGGATGGTACTGAGCTACGTGAAAGAGTGCTGGGCAAGTATGAGTGCATGGCCGATACTTATTGATAGGTATATCGGGTGTGAAATGAGGATAAACGATGGAAGTTGTGATTGACAGACAGGCACAGGGAAGTTCAATTGTTTCAATTTAATGACTGCGGTTATTTATGTAGAAGACTCCTCAAGTAGTTCCATTACATGTAAGATTCTCGTTGAAATGGAAATCAGAACTTTTGAGGAACGAAATGATTGATACATCCCTTCAAGCTTCAAGCCAAATTAATTTTATATCAGTTTACTTTTCCCACTTTCAATTCAACCAGAGAATAAGCACAATAAGTCGTCCTAGAAACCTTTCACTTAAACGACAACGAGCGGCCTTAAAATTCTATTACTCGTTAAGCGGCAGGTTTTAATAATCGCAGAGTCCGACGACAGCAATTTATCGTACGCAGGGGCAAAGAATTGTACGCGAGTACAACTAATAACGTAGCGGCGTAGCTATGGCTAGGCCGCGAGCGTAATGGCGATGAAAATGTTCGAATTTCGTTAATGGTCAAGGAACGGTAATCGTCGCATGCAGGGTGCAACGACCGCAGGAATAATTCATACCTGGCGTACGGGTACGTGCCCTGTATCGTGTACTGCAATAGGAGTCAATTACCAAAATGGTAAAAATCGTCGCTCGCCCACGCAGGGTCCTGAAGGGATGGCAGGGGGTGGTCAGAGGATTGGCGAGGGGTAGCAAATAATCGGGAGAAACGAGGAGGGAAGGAGCAATTTTCGAGGCATGCATTATCCATCCAGGGTGCATTACCCTCCGCTCGACCGGTTCTCAAGGCTCCCTTTTTCTCAAACCACACGGTTTGTGACCTCGCGTGCCACTTCCTGCAAACGTTACACCGGCGTGACAAAAATCTCGGTGCCGATCTCCGATTATCGGCCGCGCAGCACTTACTTCGTAATTTATTGCCGAGCTTCCGCGCTGCGTAATTATAATGCCCACCATTGTTCTTATTAAGATGTGAGTATGTGGGGAATAGCTATTTAATATCACACCGCGCTCGTGTGCCGCGTAATTACAACGCTGGCTATTTATTCTCTTTATGATGTGAGAATGTGAGAAATAATTTTTTACATTTAATCCTCAGCTTGTATACTGCGTAATTACAGCGTTAGACGTTATTCTAATGAAATATCTAGTAAACAGCTAGGGTAATGTTTTATAAAGACTTGAATGTTGCATGCCAGGGCAAATTCTAATTAAATCAAGAAATAGCTCTTCACCGCTTTTCTTACTTCGTACGTATCAGAAGATCGAGCGAACAAACATGATTAAAATAAAGGATCGTCGATGAAGCCTTCAGCACGTGCCGAATGCGGACCGTTTGGAGGAGTCGAATTTAGTCGGGACCGTGATCGCGGACACGTCAGGCAGGAGTAATTCAATTTCTCGATGGAAGAGGGTGCAAAGGGGAGAGAGGGTGGGGGTGGGAGCCCTTTTCCGCTCTCTCGCGGAATTACTACGTTCCCGCGGCGTGACGTTTGAAAATGGAATGACAAGCCTTCGAGGCTGGCCTTTTCTCTTCCATTTCCACCCCTGCTCGCCCGGCAATATCGTTCCGAACGACTCGTTTTTCGAACGTGCGCCGCTTAAACTTTCCCGCCCGAGTTACTGCCCGCTCGCCAGCTATTTTATTACTTAAAGTAAATTCCTATCTCTGCCTTCGGGACACCAAACCCCCGCTCGCCACCCCTTCTCACCCAACTTCACCCCTTCCACTCCTTCGCATGCCGATCGGCCACATCGAAGGGTAGGAAACGTTTGCCATTGGTCAGCGTTACGATTTTTTACTGCGCTTTCCCAAAGCTTTGAAAACAGCAAAATATCGAAATTCATAAGGATGTATCTTAACAAGAATGCTTAGTAGATTTCTGCCTTTTCCTGGTTCGAGGGACCTCTCGGATTTGAACTTGCTGGTTGAATGAGATAACATGAATACTGCAACGTTAAAACCTACCTTGACATTTACACACCATAGTACCAAAATGTATGGAGTAAGAAGTGAATATCATTGCTGCGTATCTTTTGACCATATGCTCCGAATATCGGATTGGATTTTGAAATAGGAAAAGCGAGTATTTGGGGAAACTAATCTATTGAGAGTTTAATCTGTAATTTGAGGAGCGAAGCCTCCGGTAATCGGCTTAAGCCGAATTTGAAATGCCTACATGAGCGTGCTTTTCTGTTCCGCCTTTAGAGAATGGGCTCCGTTCACGGGGAAGAGTTGCCGTTTGTGTTCGGCGCCCCGCTCGTCGACGGGTTCGGACATTTTCCGAGGAATTACACGAGGCCGGAGGTCGTCCTCTCCGAGAGCATCGTCCAGTACTTTGCAAACTTCGCCAAGACGGGGTAAGTCTCTATATCTTATTCAGCCATTAGAAATATTAATGCCACTATACGTACAGATTATCAGGCCAGCTCTCTCCAATGTGTTATTTACTCTGTACTATATCTATATAACATTTTATTACTATGTAAAAGACTAACCAAATTCGTCAAAAACCCAATATTATACATATATCTTATTTACTCTGTTTTAAGACGCTCGCTGAATATCAAACCAAATTTTCTACCAATATTAAATTTAGTACGATTGAATTAACGATTGACTGTTTCGCGTAATTCTATTATCAGACTGTGATTGACACCTGCATTCGACTCGGAGATGAATGGGCTTAAATATTTATCAGTCTACCTCTCTGAACATTGTGTTTGACAAAAGAGTACCGTTTAAAAATAATTGCAAATGGCACTAATATGATTGAAAAGACACTCGAACCGAAGCGAGGAGCGAAACAGTGCACTCCAATCAATGAAACGAACGCTAAATACGGTGGCGCTGAAAAACGTCGGGAGCGTGGGCAAAATAAAAAGGGGGGGTGGCAAAAAGAAAATGGAGGAAGGGGCAGAAATAACGGGCGGCCGACCTTACGCGACAGTCGGAAATGCGAATTTCAATTTTCATCCGGCCCACCTAAAAATCCCAACCTTCGAATCGCGATCCCCTTTCCATCTCCGGAATGCCCACTCTCATCCCTCCCATTTCATCCCCCGTTCACCCCCCTTTTCGGCGGGCACATTCGCGTACCGACGCCACTTGCGCAGAATCAATTTGCGACTGTGCGACGAAAAAAAAAGGTGGCCTGCGAAAGGTCTAATGTTCCATATTCATGAAAGCGAAAATTGGTCAGGGGGTGGGGGGATGAGCGCGGAAGAAAAACGGGGTGATGAGGGGTAGGAGAAAATGAAGAAGCCGTCATTCGCTTAATGGTGCCAGGCAGAAGCCGGAAAATATCTGCGTAGAAAAATGTACATTATTGTCTGATGTTGCTAGTTTTAGGTTCTGATTCATTTTGGCGTATTTCTAATACGACTGAATCTTGTTCTTTTAAATCATTTTCTCTCGTGTTTCTCCCAATTCTCTGTATCCCTATTATTACTTTCGCAAACAGTAACAATTCCCTCTTTCACTTTTTAGTCACTCCACTACCCCTTCTAGATGCACCCCCATCAATTCCTCTTTATTTCACATTTCAAACACCAAAAACTATTTCCTTCCGTATATCTTCTATTTCAAAGCCGCTCATTAAACCATGAAAAGCGGAACACAGCATTGTACATTATTCTCGTATTTCGATGTTTGAAGCGAGGAAAAATATCTTTTATATCTCATCCTTCCTCGGCGGGCAGCCCTTATTTATCCCTCGACCGCTCATCTTCCGCGTGCCGTCCCTTTTTATCTCCGGCGGCCGTTCACTTTTTCTCCGGAGCCCGGGACGATTCATTCCGTTTGCGGCGGCTGGGACGCCGGTAATTACCGGGCGGCACTGGCTAATTGCGTTTAATTTTACGGAGGACACCGCTTCAAGAACCACCCTCTCGCTCGCGACGAAGACAAGCGTGTCGGCGATGGAGGCTCTGACGACCTCCGACCACCTCCTCCGGCCACCTCCGACCACCTCCGACCACCCTCGAGAGGGGAAAAAATTGCTTCTGCCCACCTTTTTTGCCGCAGCTCCTTCAGCGGCGCTGGCCTTCATTTTTCTACGCTTTTCCTTCACTTCGCATTTTATGATCGTCTGCCGGCGTTAGTTGTTTGATACGTTCGCTCGATGTCTGTGTGTGGCTGCATCGTAAAACGTCAAACTGGATCAGGCCACATTGCGGCAAAAAATAAATCTGCTGACCTCGATCCTTCAGCGACGGAAAAGTTCATTTTCGTATGACTTCCCTGAAGTTTTGAATCCGTGGATTTGTTTGCCGACGTTGAAGTACAGGGTTCGTTGCATAAGTTCTGTTAAAAACTGATTACCATTTCTAACAAACAATGAAGATGGTGCATTACGAACAGTAGTTATGTTAACTAGGTTCTCTGTTCATTTATGAAATAATTGTGTGGGAATCGTATTCAATATTTTTTGGTTGTAGGATATTGCTTGGTTTCCCAAAGATTTGCCATGGTCTTTTTACGTTTTTGTTTTCTCAGTACCACCGAAGCCAGCTTTGGACTCACGGTTGATTATCGACTGTTGGGAATAACGATCAGGCCGATGTGGAGTCGGAGTCTTTCGGCTCGCTCGTTCGTTTTGGTACCATATGGTCATCGGGAGTAAATTCGAGTTCCATCCTCAGCGTCGGCGATAGCTCGGAAAAGTTTGACGAGTCGAAAGCCATCGTAACGATCACCGAAGAATCAAACTTTCCCTCCCCAGAAACCGTAAAGAAATTTCACAACTCAATCTCCGAATCTCGAATTTTTCGAACACTCATAACGTAATTACGGATTGTCAAGTTCACTCTATCAATCCGATAAAAGTATCGAACATTAATCCTATCCATATTGCACGTATACGCATTACGAATTCTGCATCCGTAACGCTCCGTAATATTTCAATTTTAATAATTCATCGCATGTCGATATTTCATTCGGTCATACCACATTTTCATGCCACAAAACATTAAAAGCTCTCGATACTGAAACACATCATGAAATTATGGGTTTATAACTCTGCAACGTCATTAACTACGAATATGATATAATTCGAAATACATGGCGAGATCGGAAATTGAGAGAAGTGAAGCTGCTAAGAAGAAGAGTTGGGGGTGAAAAATAAAAATTTCGCTTACTGCATCGTCGTGTACACTTCCGCATTGGCCCGCAGTCGTCCGAGCGGGATAAATATTTATTCAACGCCCAATCGCCGGCAAATAATTCGGCCCGATAAACACTTACCCGGGCAAAAGCCAAAGCGGTTCGCTTTCGAAAATAAAAATTCCCGCCTGGCTCAGATGTATAACCGAACGATCGACCGACGGCACGGTAAATATTCAAGGTGTACCGATAAAATATTCATAAAACGTAAATGGCACCTGGAAGGAAACCGGGAGCGATCCTTACCGAAGAACAAATCAGAGATTCTGGATATTCTGTATACAATACCAGTGCACAAAATCGTTGAAAATTGAATAGAATTGCTGTTGGAGATGCTGAAATCTATAATACCTATTACACGATGAAATTTTCCATTTTCCGATATACAGAGGCTAAGAAAGATATTTTTGCATCTATTAACGATAGAGCTGAAGACAGAAAAAGACAGGACTGTCTTCCCACTAATTGAAACACACCCTTAATACATCAACTGCATTCAATCCTCATCATCCCTCAACCCACCAACTAATATAGCCAAATCTTTTCCAACACATGAAATCCACCCTTAGCTTCGATCACGATCACTATTTGAAAAGTCGAGCACACTCCTTAGCCACGTGACCTTGACACGTGCCATTTCGGAGACCAGGTTCATTCCCCAACTCGTTTTAAGCCGCTCGCGCGCGCGCAAATAACGAACGATCCGCCGCCGCAAAACTAGCAAGTTATTGGCGACATATGCGACTGTCCTACCATCCCTCCGAGGCTTCCGCCCACCCCCTCGCCCTTTCACTCGCACTCACCCCATGAATATGCAAAAGCGAGCTTGAAACGAGCGGAGGATATTTCGGCAACGGTCGTAGCCCGAAGCGAGGCGAAATTCGCTTCGTCGATACGTAGGGGCTGATGTATGTGCGAGCGGGGAGCAAGGGGTGGGACTAGGGGTGGTTGAGGGTGGCTGAGAGGGGGTGGCGCGTAAAGGGTGAGCGAAAAGTCCCCCCGCGCACCTGGCGAAAATTGGACTTTATGGCACTTCATTCTTGCCCGGCAGATACGCTCGTTTCGATAGGTCGAATATCGATGCTGCCATACTCGGATTTCATGATTTTCGCTGCGGACGTTCGGTTAATGTAGCGGTTGGGTAAGGTTTTTATTAATGCACTCGACGGACCTGGAGAAATATTGTTGTTTTTGTATCGAGGGGGCGCGAGTACAGAAATGATTGAGTTTCGGTGTATGTTATCTTTGGGGGTAGAGGGAATGATATTGTAATTTTCCGATTTTTACGGCGGAGTATCGGTGTCGGTCATCTCGGATCTCATGATATTGAATGGACGATAAAATAATCTGCTTCTGTTTATTGGCAAGGGAAAGGATACAGAGACGATACGGTATCCGTTCATTTCCGAATTAAGCGAACAAATTCCATGCTAACCTGTAACGCTAATAAAACCACTTCAATTTTTATATCTAACCCGAGAGAATTCTAGTCCACAGAACTAATTTACTAATTAAAACTGACAACACGATCAATTTTCTTCCCTGCGACGCTTTGAAATTCTAATAGTCCCGCTTTTAACATTTAATTAATTTCGGTAACATTTAATTAACAACCCCTCCGTGTCCTGTCAAAATAACACCCCTTTAACACCCAGGAACGTCTGAACGAAAAGTGCCAACCCTGCCACGAGCGGATTTAATGTTTCGCGGGGAAGTTTGGTCTGAAAATTTGCCGCATCGACGGCTTCCGTTGCCACCCCCCTCCCCGATATATTTGGGCACGTATGCAGGGCACATATGTGACTCGACTACGTGCGACTGTCGGGATGAGGAAGCGTTCTGCGACTATCGTCGACGTGCCGGATGACGGAACGTATGACGGAACGTATGACGGAACGTATGACGGTACGTATGACGCCTCGTATGACGCCTCGTATGACGCCTCGTATGACGGAACGGGTCGCGACTGACCCAAAGGCCATCGCCGAGGGAAAGAGCCACTCCTCGAAATTGAAGGAGTCCCTCTCCGGCCAAATATGCTCCTTACGTCCTGACGGCCTGACAACGAGAGACGCGATGCACCTAAGCACGTCTTACACACACATGCCGAGGACCATTCTCACACGTGAGGATGTATCTCGATATCCGCCCGAACGTACTGTGTTCCGATGTCAGATGTCCCACTGTCTTTTTCGATTCGGAATCCAGCTTGAGTCATCACTTCTCGTACCAAATTAAATGGTACAATTTTTCCCGGGTCATATGACACTCGGAGAGTTGTATTAAACTCAAGAGGGACTTTAAATGAATTTTATTTGCTGCGGAGTAATATTTTATATGTTTCATATGTGTATCGAATGTCAAGAAATGTTATCCTTTCCGCTCTGAAATACTATAATCGATTCGCTTGCGAGTTTCTGGAATAATGTGGAGAGAATCCTGTTAACGGAGGCAAAAATTTGGTCGCAAAATATTCTCGCGCACTGACATGACGAACTCTTTTGTTCGTATTTAGTTGACCTATCCTTTTCTGGACAAAGGCAGTCTGTCGAAGCATAAATGTTTTCCCAGGCTCTGTGGACAGGACTCTCTGGGCCGCAAACAGAATATCGATAGGAGTACGGAATCGATTATGCCAGCCGAAATAAGATATCCAACATGAGAGAGAGAGCGCGCGCGCGCAATGCACCGGGGAGGCAAACATTTGTAATACAGCGAATGCGCCCGGTAAACAACATAAGCTGCCACGAGTGCGACCGGCTTTCATCGAAATTAACACTCACCGTAATAAAGTTCCCCACTCGCCGACGGCTACTCGCTTTTGCTGCATAACTTTCGAGTTACACCAATCCTAGAAATAGCCCAATCAGCTCTAGGTGACCGCAATCTCAAAAAAAGTCCAGTTCGAAAATGAATTTTGCCACCCTTTTTATTCTGGAACGAAATAGTCATTCGGGGTCAGAAATTATTTTTTCGATGTTACGTTGGGTGCTAGTCGGAATAGGATCATTTTTTGAAAAATTGCTTTTACGCTCTTCTTTGTTCTATATTTATATAGTTGAAAGTGTAATTTAACAGGAATGGGGTGCTGAAATGAATTTGACCCAATTTTTTGGACGAAATTGCGACAGCTTTGATGTCACAGATTACTTCCCAGCTTTTTACTGTACGATATTCACAGAAACGTCAGTTTTCCATCATTTTCTTTGTTATGCTTTATTCTTTATTTCCCTTTAATTAATTCTTTGTATCATACAGTATCCTCAACGAAACAATTTTTTCTCTTATCATACACTCTTTATTCAGCCCCATCCACCGTACAGGGCATCTTCCTAACGCACATCTCGACCAAAAATATCCCCCAAAATTTGCCATATTCCCACACTGACCAATCATCCTGTCCGCAAAGAACATCCTGCAAGACTCCACCACTGCTTTGACGAAATTTGTCCATAAAAAATCGTTTCCGAAATTCAGCCCGAGCCATTATGCCGGTCTTATCCTTCGTCCTTTATTCGACTCCTCGCGTATTATACGAGCAAGACAGTGCCTGGCGGACAATGGCCGAGCAAGGACTCGTTGGTCCTTTTTCGACTCGATCCCCAAGGAGGCCCGCCATAGGATTACGGCAAAATTGGAGGCGAGTTCCTGCTGGCAGGATCGGGTCCGAATATGGTCCTTATACCGCGGCAGGACCGTGGCAACGAACCGAAGATGATCCTTTCTTGCCGACCGCGGCCAGGATCCTGACCAGGATCCTGACTTACGAGACGGGGAATGGAATATCGATGAGGAGATAATTTGCAAACTTTCTTTGTCAATTTTAACCACCCCGCCAAGGATAACTGATCAATGCTGGAGTGTCCAATTTAATGAAATTTTCTCCGAGGGTTCTGGATTAGTTATATTACGGTCTTAGAAAAATTATGGTATTTTTGATATGTACATATTTTCATTTGCATTGAACTTCTGTGTTTTGTTTAATGTCGCGGCTGGAGTAACGTAGGTAATTCTGTAAATGGTGATTACAGTAGGTGCAAAAGAATTTTGCAAAAATGTATTACTTTGTTTGTGCTCATATATTAAGTTCGTAGCAAAATTTAATTTCAAATTGTAATTTCCACTACGATCCATATACAGAATCTGACTTTCTGTGCAATCACTTTAATCATCCACACCACAACAGTCACTACCAAAAAAGTATACCATCCAACCAGTATCAAAAAGTACTCGCTTCGCAAATCCACCCAACACCCAAAAAGCACAATCAATCCAATCATCGCATTCGGCTTCCGCCGGAAACCTTCCAAGATAAAACATTGATCCACCGAAAAAACTGTCCCCCAATTAAAAAAATCCACTAACAGCCTCTAAAAACACAACCTGCCCAACGCCTCATCCTACCCTGTCGACAATCCTCCCTCAATCGAAGCGTCGAAATTTTTGGCACTGCCTGTCCGACGCAAGTCAATTTGCTCAACACCCAAAGGATTAAACAAACGCGCAAGACAGGGACGTATTGGAGGTGCGCGCGTTCTCAAATTCACGAGCACAGGCGCACAGATCCGTGAACACACAGAAAGAGTGGAAAGCGGTCGGAGAGGGAAGAGGGGTCGAACGGAAAACGATATCTGTATGCACTTCCGATTCGATCGACTTTCTCTCGATTCCGTGACGGTTAGCTCGTTCTCGAGCGTGTTTGTCCAATTTATTTCGGCGATATTTGACGGCCACCACCCCCTTCATCCCCATTCCGAGCCACCCCACCCCTCTCGGTATCGATAGGTCGCGATACCCATCGAGCGCAATTCTCAGCGGGCGATCAATACGTTTTCGGGATTCCAGCTGGCCGGAAGCTCGATAAACAAAGAAGGAGAATGGCGGAAATTTATTTAACGCGGCATGAGGGGAGGGGGTTGGAGGCGGGCTTTATCGTTTTTCGGTTGACGGATTCGACATCGGAGGATGTTTTTGTCCGGGGCGAGGGATCGAGATGTTTGAAATTCGTGTAATTAGTGAGGGGTGGTTTGTAAGGGATGAAAGTTTTGAAAGGCAGAGAGCTTGAGATACATCGAATTTTCGTGTTGTTATTTTTAAAAGGGTTGAGAACGATTGGAGTTAACATATTTTGATGCTAGCGTGTCAGAAATTAGACATAATATAATAGAATTATTTTGAATAGTTAATGTTTGTTGTTGGTTTCGACGACATTTCATGTAATAGCGACAAATTGAGGTAATTGAAATTGGTGTAATTATTGAACTGTTCGACTATTCTCAAAACGATAATTGTTCGAATTTAATCCGATTGAGGGATTTGCAATTTTGACTGTCAGCCGGAGCTATCCATAACTGAACCGTTGATGCAATTACTTCGCAGCTGACAAAACTTAACTAACTCGAAATCAGCATAATCGCCGCAAGTAATTAGCAACCCCAGCGTGCAGGAAACTTAGACGAAAGTCGCTAATTCCTTCGAAACATAAATGTAGATGTACATGTTCGCTGATCACTTTAATACCTCCCCTACTTTGTCTTTTAACTCAACAATAAGTTAGGATTCTCGAAAATTAGCAGAATAATTCACAATGTTACTAATGCTCACTCGAAAAACGTCACAAAGACAAAAATCAGGTTCATCGACCCTTATAAAGCACATTCAAAAATAATAATTAATTAAATTTGTCAACAGCAGCTTAATCTAAATAACAGAAGTTTTCCACATGAAGAGAAAAATGTTGAATTTGAGAAAATTCTGGATCGTATGCAAAGGGACGAGCGTGGGCTGATCAGCTCGATTTTTCAACGAATGGGCTCTGTGATCAAAATATTTGACGTCCGAACGAGCGAAAGCTGTCGGCGACGATCGGCTCGGCTCGGTAAACCGATTCGTTGTTATTAGCGAAACGGTATAATTAATCGGCCCTCTCTGAATTACAGAGCCGAGCAGCTCGGCCGGAAAATGCAAATCTTGCGAATGAACGAACGATAAACTGCCGCCGAACGAAACTTCAAATTCAACGGGAATCGAACGAGCGAAAAATACAAATGCCTACCGGCAATTGGAATTTTTTCGATTTCCAAATCGAGAACGAATGGCACTGAACTTTTATTCACGATTTTCGAAACATGTCGCGAAAGGAAATATAGATTTCGAGTACCCAGTGATGTGAAATGAAAAGTCAATATTTTTTCAAGATACTGAGTTATTTCGAATTATTAACAATTGAGATAGAAACTAAACCTTTATTTATACTTATCTCTGTAAAATAATTTGCAATATACGGACCGTGTATTTTGAAAGTGGTGTAAGTCCACACTTAAACAAAAATGTGATATCATATAATTTATGATTGACGTAGTGTAAACGGTTTATTTACGTGATATTTTATTTTTGTTAAATGAACTTCTACCACTTTCAAAATAAACGGTCCATATATACTTATCTGTATGTGCAATCTACCATTTTAAATATTAACAATTTCGGTCCAGATGAATCTTAGCAATCTAATCAAGTCTCACACTTGTAAAGAAAGAACTCAGAAGGAAATTTGGGCAGAAATCGAATTGGCGGTGGATAATAGTCGTTCGCAATTCTCCGGCTGCAATTTCCTGCCGACATTTCTCGGGCAATTGCCTGCAGGACGGTGGCACATTTTACATGCGTCGCATTTGATAAACACACGCAGGCACGCACGCACGCAGGTTCAGGACTGCGTTAGATTCCCGTCGGGATTGAAATTGTCGCCGTCATTAAATTAGACGCGGCGCGTTAATAAGCGCTTTTCTCGTCCGGCAGACTCGAACGAAAAATACTGGGAAACTGTCGTCCTGCATCGCGATTCCCAGCTTCGGACTAATTCTCCGCTTTTCCTTCACATTTTTCGCTCCTCTACGCTGCGTCCGCTCATCTCTTCCACGTTCGCACATTTCGCATATCCTGACATCTTTCTATCATAATAGATGAACAAACATACTTGTATTTATCGTAAAATGCTACTACTAATACTGTACTGAACTACTACTGTAGCAGATTAGTATTATAAATGTAATACTTTTTCCATAAATATAATCAGAATCTTCTACTATAAGATTGTAGTAGAAAAGTTTCAGTTTAATAAAACTGATCGTAATATTTATGAAACAAGTTCGATTTTGCTCAACGTTAAAATGGAAATTACTTTAAAAAACGTTTCAAACAATAATCGGCAAACTACCCTCATATCTTCGATGGGGAAGTACCGTAAAGCCGGCAGCGCGTATCACAACTTTCTATCAATGCTAATTACGGCACCTCACTCACGAACCTTTTCCACGTTGGTACTACCGAAACGATAATCCGCAATATCCAATATCCGTATCTTGCCCGACCGTATTTCACGTATCGCGCGTTAAAGATCGAAATGCCTGAATTAACGGCGAGCGTGCATGTGAACTACCGGAAATTGAATCGAACTTTTTTACCCCCCCACCCTTGTCCGCCCTAAAGTCAAAGAGAAGGTTGCCACGGGATAATTGGTAATTCGTTATCGCAACCTTTTGTTCTCGCAAGCTTCGGTCGCTGATAATGATGAAAATATGAAATTTTATTTAGACGCAGACCGGAAGTGGAGGGCCCGCATGACGCAGAGTCGTTTAATCCGACTTTAATGCCGCGAATGATATGACTGTCGAACCGATCCTCCCCCACCCCCTTCATCCTCCGCTTTTCATTCGCAACCCCAACCCTCTTTCCACCCCTTTCGCTTCTCTTTAGCCCCTGTTTAACGACTTTGATCCACTTTTAATTCTTTGTCGGCAGCGGAGTCAGATTGAATACTTTAATCCAAGGTCGGCTGCTTTTTGGAGTGGATAATTTTTGCGTGTTACGAATCGTCATTAACGTTAAACGAATTATAAGCGATAAATTGGATTTTTTCCTCAATTACGCAAAGTAGCGATTCAGTCGTTTTGACAGTCGTTTCCTAGAACGGACTGATTATCACATTTTTAAGTAATACAAATGTTTAGTGTATACAAAAATTAAATGATATTGAATTTTTCTGTTAAATCAAGGAACACTGTCACATCTTTACTGTGCGTTGGAACCTTTAATCATCAATATGAAAAAAAATCAAATCTTCGAACATAAACGGTTAACACTCTTGAAAAACACTCAACTAATTTTTCGACATAAATCTGTAAATTGTGAACATCGAATGATATCAAATTTCAAACAAATATCGAGGAGAACTAACAATACGTAAACTGTCACTGTCCATGCATTCAATTCTTGAGATATATAAGTATAAGATGGTGCCAGGGAGCGTATGCCACTTCTCGAATACTTAAGCGAACACTTTTCCACCCCCTCCTCTTCCCCCCTACCCCTCGCACGCCTTCCGTGTTCACTTTATTCCCTCGTGTCGTACAGGGCGAGAAAGAGAAAGCCGAGAAAGTGAGTCGTAAACTCTTTGCAATGGGCTGAAAGGGGGGCGAGAGGGCAGGGGGTTGAATGGTGGCTTCGACTGGAAAACTGGAAAGGGGTGAGGAAGGAGGGAAGAATCGGTCACGTGTGACCGTAACTTTATCGTTCGTCGGGAAATAAAATTTCACGCCGGACGATTTCTCATGGCGGCGCGCCCGGCAAATTACCGACAAGTCTTCCATTTTGATATTCCGTGCCATCCGTGAATTCCGGGTAACGTCGTGCGCGGCGCAACACCGTCTGCGCCGGATGACTTTCACGCGAGAAATTTTCATTCCGCCGCCCATAAATTCTGACACTTATCCCGATTGCGAGGAAAATCGACGAAACAATTTCACGCGTAACGAGTATTGTGCACGTTACACTTAATTTTAAATAAAAGTTACCGAAGATGGTTGGAAGAGTATTGTCTATAGTGGCATACTAATGTAACAATTGACTGACATTTACAAATTTCTTATATAGACCATTGGCATAAGCATGTATCTGAATTAAGAAAGTTTACGTATAAAATCATTCATGCTATAAACATTTTAAATGTGAAACTAAGTATACTGGCTACACTATACTCTTACACTAAAAGAATTCGAGACATTGATAAAACAAAGGCCCCATCCGCGAAGAACAAATGAAGAACGCACCTACCCTTGCACCGACTGCCACTTACATCTCTCAGAATCGATCGGTGCCGAACGAAAAATCTGGCTCGCCCGCCAAAGAGGATCACTCGCCAGAATGAAATCCCACAAATCACTCCGATATCAGAGGACACTCGCCCCGGAGATCGAAGTATTTCTACTTCCGAAGACAAAGTGGGGGATCGCTACACCGAAGGATTTCCTGCCCTCCGCCTTTCTTCCCACTTCCGTCATTTTTATCATTTACTCTTCCTCCGCTCTTGCATTCATTTCTTCTTTCTCTCTCTTATTGTATCTCTCGGAAAATCTTTCAGTCTTCTTCCCTTTCTCTTACACTGACTTCTTATTCTTACTCCCTCACACACGGCACTCTCTCTCTCTCTCTCTCTCTCTCTCTCTCTAACTCTCTCTCTCCCTCTCTCTCACTCCTTTCTACCGAGCTTTGTACGATGTCAGGGCAATCTAGCACACGACGCAATCTCTACTTGAATGCCCTCTCCATTTCCATTATCGGGGAGGAGTCTCTACCCATACGGTGATAAAACGGTTGCCCAGCGTGCTACGTACCATACGTGTGTAAGCCCGTCTTTACTCGCACTCAGACACTCGACCATCGTACGTGAACGTTCGCACTCACGCTAGTCTACAACCCATATGCATATAAAATACATCCGCCTACCCACGTTTGCGTACGTTCAAGTATATTCAGGTACGTGGCACCGTACGACTTACATTGACACGTCAATACATGTACAGCATATGTAAATGTGCGCGAGGCTGTTTTTACTTAACATTTTCAAGTATCGTTCCGACAATATTCACGCTATTCTATATGTGTCCGGTACGTGTTCGCTAAACACGGTCGCATGTGTAAGCGTTTGCTTACACGTATAGGACACATATCTGCGGGCCATATACATGCGCGTGGCACGTTTGATTCCCGCAACTAAGCCCTTCCATACATAGTTGCATGTGTACGCTTCTGGTTGCCTGCGAGTACACAGGCTTTACATTTCTATTTATTCGTCCCATATCCGCGGCAACTTTTACTTAGTTCAAGCTCGTATTACACGCCAGACCTTTTCGCACTCTCGCGTCACCCCACTTGTACGTATGTGAACATTCTATGACCTGTAACGACGCACGCATACACATACATGTACATAGTACAGATGTGCTCGACATTAGTCAACATTTACAGCCTCGAACGTTCGCAAAATACGAGTATATTCACTGGCGCGTCCCGTTCGCGTATCTCATTCCTATTTACCACCCCCTCCACACCTGTTACTTACTCCCACTCCAATTACATCATTCTCAACCCTCAGCCATCCCCCATCCACAAATCTACTCAACCTCACCTTCATCCCTCCCTAGCCGAACCCTTTACTCCGCCGACCTTACACGTTCAAAGATCACCGTACTCGTACACTATACTCGTACACCGTACTAGTACACTGTACTCACGCATACAGAGACAGGGAGGGTCGGCACTCCGAACCTGGAAGGCGAACTACAATCGTCTACACGGTCGGGACACATGTGCAGGCGCATAAAGCCGGCGGCAAACACGACGTGCGATTGTCATGAGGGGGAGTAATCGGTGGGGCAAGTTGTAATAATTTAGTTGAACGTCTGGCGCCCACCCTCCCCCCTTCGGGTCGTGCGTTAATGCGACCGTTGCCGAAGTGTTCGACTGCTCGAGTGCCGAGCTTCCCCGCTCAAGGCCAAACAGGACACTCGGCGAAACGGATTCTGTTGTAATTAACACTTAACTCGCTTCAAAGGGATCGGGTTAAACAAGGGGTGAAATAAGCGGTCGTTCGACGTGTCGGAGGGGTAGGTGAGAGGAGCGGGGGGGGGGGGGCTAATTAAAACATTGACGGGGGTGAATCCGGGAGATCGGAACTCGCTTTGAAGTTTTCGAAGCTGAGGCAAGACGGTGCTTTGAAGCGAGAGATGGGAGATGGACGGCGAATTTGATGGGAAAGGGATGCGAGAGGGGAACATTGGGCACTTTTTTCAAATTTTGTTTGAGAAGGTTGGAGTTGGAAAAATGTGGTAATGTAAATGTATACTTGTGGATGTATTTCGAATGTTTGAGGAATTAAAAAATGAGCACCGGTTTGTACTTACAAGCTGTGAAAAGTCAGAAAATTGTGCAAACTTTAAATAAGTGTGAAACTTTAGGACATAGCAACACTAGCATTTCCTCTAATTGCATTTAAGTGCAAATTTGCAACGTTGTTACTAATTAGAAGTATGAAACAGACTGTACCAGCGCGAAAATAACCGGGGAGACAAAATTCGGAGTGTGAAGCAGAGCCGAAAATGATTTTCACTCAATCCTCCATAAATATCCTGTCGGGTCAATATTCTCTTTAACATAATTACCCCGTCAATGGCCGGCCTAATTACCGGAAAATAACGTTAAACCCCGGTGAAAAAAAAAGCGTAAGCGCGCCACCGGAAATTGACAATAATAAACCCCCGGAGTGACCGCCGCTCTGCCACATTATTATTTACGAATTAATCCGCAAGCCCAACAATTCTAATCGCGACCCATTAATGTCAATCATCGCAAACGTCAGCGGTGCCATTTTAATCTATTAAAACGCATTGACGGTTATCAATTCTGCTGGAATTTCCGTTTAAACAAAATAAATCCCCCTACTATAGAATTGATTACGAAGTCTAATAATACTAAATATGGATTCGATGCGTTATGTAGTAGGGGCTGACACAGAATTTTGACATTTGATGTAAATGGTCTTAAATATTACTATTTCAAAATTTGGGTTTGAACAAAAGAAATCGTGTCAACGAAAACATGATATTAATGTCTTGCAATACCAAGAACACTCTAAATTGTAAAATATGTAATATCGAATACTTCAACCAAGAATGTAATTTAAAAAAATAAATTATTACTGAAACAGCCTGACAATGCTACATGAACGTAGATTACAATATTTATGCCTGGCTGAAGACAAATCTTAAAATATTCGAGTAAAATCGAACACTACCAGCCCATTCATTAATTAGGATTAGAATTACATCTTAACAAAATAGATTCTCATTACAGACACGACCGCGAAGCCTAACCGCGCCGAATAAGCCTCTAACGCGCCATTTATTCGCGGCTGAGGGCGAAATTTTAGCATATTCAAGTAATGCCGAGCACTACTAGCCCAGATAACAGTGGCCAAACTAGAATACAGGTCCTGAATACAGGTGAGCAGAAGGGATAATCCTGCGGAGTTAGCGGCAGTCAAGCCTGAATTACGACATGTGACGCTTCCACCCAACTCACCGTCCTTCCGCTTCCCCTAAATTATGATAAACTGCCGCGCCGGCGATATATCGCTAATTCCAGATCTAAATAGAGCCGCCCGATCCGGTTCCGACTTCTTAATACGATCAATTATCCGATTATCACCCTCAATTACTCTGTTACAGCAGGATTATAACGTAAAGCAAGAAGTGAGATTAGACATCAATATTTTTCTATTTCGTTTCTTGAAACGTGTAGTAGGAAAAAAATGAATTAATTTTAATCCATATTCCTCAGGCAACATGATAATGTTTAGAAAGAAAAAATTGTCAAACTTCAGAATTACAAGTCTGTTTTTGTATGCATGAGAAGAATTCAATTTTGATACATTCTGAAATTATTATCGATCCGCACTCAATATGTGAAATTAATTGTGCAATTAATTTCCACTTTCACTAACTTGTAAATATCATTGTACACGCGAGAATAGATACAAGAGAGAGCTACACCCTTTATTTCAACTCTCACAACTCGAACGGAATCAATCTTTTAACCAAATTCTCGTACTTCCATCACCTAAGCGAGCGATTATCAAGCAATCATTCGATCGCGCGATAAATCGTCTCACTCCGACTCTTGCCGACCATTTTTGCCCCGACAGTCGCAAAAAACCTTTTCCACTCACCGCCGCTCGAAACGTTTCTTTCAGCCCGTCCATCGTTATTGATTACAATTTTCTCTCATTGATCACCGTTCGCCGTTTATTGATTACAATTTGCCAATGTTTTGCGTGCGACCGTTGGCAGCCGCGGCGGCGGGAAGGGGGTCGGATGATAAAGGGATGGCCCGGGGGGGGGGGGGGGTGAAATAGAGGTTGAAAGGGGTGGGCAGGGAAAGGTGCGCAATCCGAGAGAGAAATGGAGAGATTAATAGTGTTTAATCGGGAGCGGAGTCGTAATTATCGCGGATTATTCGCACGTCGATTTACAGCTGGCCATCAAACGTTATCATAACGGGGAATAAAATTCCGTTTTCCCATCTAGTCCGGGCCATTCTGTCCGCGTATTAACCGTAAGTAGATATTAAACTCCCTGCTCGGCCTGTGACACGTGTCTCTACGGTCTACAGGCTGTCGCAAAAAACATTCGTACTTGATTCTTATTTCAAGCTGGTTGAGTTTTTACTTTGAATTTTATAATCTGACCGTTGGTCTTTTTATTGGTTTATTTCTTACTCTATAATACTACTATATTATATATTTATACTATATATGTTATATATGTACTACTATATTGTTTACTACAATTTTCTGTCAACACCGTGTCTTTAGAATTTTGAATGATTCTCAATACGGTGCTTAGAACTTTTACTTCACGTTTATTTATCATTAACTTTGTCTACACGAGTAAAACTGTACCAGAAAATCAGAAATAGCGTCTCTAAGTACAAAGCAACCTCACACTTTCGTTTCACCGCTCTTTTCTTTTTATCAAATCCGATCGCCCTTAATCCCTACTGTACCACAATTTTCACCCCCCCCCCCCCTCCCTCCTGCCTCGTATTAAACGATTATATCGGGAAGCGTCCGCGTTATTAACCTCTTGCTATTGGCGCGATAAGGGCAACATATAAAACCGTAACGGGCTTACGAGTCCGACAAAAAGAAAGGGAAAAAAGTGCAGCAACGAAAAAGAGAACCGCGCCGGCATTGTTTCGGAAAATTTTGAACGCTCCGACCGGCGTCCAATTTTTATGCAAATCGAGCCGCGCGTGCCGATCGATCTCGAATCGGTCCGATGTGCGTACGGATAATAAATCGTCCGATTCGCGGAAATGGAAGCGAGGTCGAAACACCGTGGGGGTGGAGAAAAAAGTTGGCCAAGTGAAATCGAACTGAATTCGAAATGAATCCAGAGTTAAGATTCGGATTACAGTAAGTTTCGCAGGCTGTAGCTATCGGTGCGAATATTCACATTGTCTGATACGTTTATTTGCAGCAGAGTATGCGTTACTCTTACTTTATATCTAAAGTCACGATGCGACAGTTTATATCACTTATTACTTTCCTAATTTCATGTCCTTTTAGTCAATTTGTTTAATACATCTGTCAGACTCTTACGCTTGAAACACAATGCGATTTACGTAAATGCAAATTCTTAATAAGTTTCAGAATTATATAGAAACAATTTCCGAAATAATAATTTATGCATAATATTTCTTATTTTCTTTGTGCTGGCTTCTACGTTCTGGCGCTTTCTTTTGTTTGATATTCTAATCCCTGTCCGGCGAACTATAAAGGCAGGCTACTAGGTTGCAGAGCAGTTTTCTACCCAAATTGTCCGAACTCGATACCAAGCTAAGCGACAATGTGAGAAAAGCGACGAACAGAATGGAAGACTTGAAATATCGCTGATTACGAGAGTTACGAGGCTTAAAAGTGGATCGGAATGAAATAAGAAGGGTATCCTCGATATGGCGGGATAATAAATAACGATATTTATCAAAGCAGGCAGGGTGCGAGAGTAATCCCTTGCACGAAATCGAAAAAATGGACGCATTTTATACGGGGGGGTGGAGGGGGTGGCCATTTTATACGAAGACAATACGCGCTTATGATGGAAAAAAACGGGCAGTTTATCTCGTAAATAGTCGGGGCGCGATTTGCAGGGAGTTTGAGGGGCGGCGGGGGGAGGGGGTGGCACTGGAAATGCATCGATACGAGCAGTAAAATGCCAGGAGAGTGAAAAAGAAAATGCGAAAGAGAGTGGCTCGGTTGAAACATCGCAGTTTTGCGAAACGAGAAATCGATGTGATTATTGAAGATAAAGTAAAAGGTTTGCGCTAATAATCTCGATTCATTGTCCGATACGCGGATTTATATTCTCTACCCTTTTCCCTTCTGCATTTTACGTCACTGATTATTAAGCACCGTTATTAACAGTAGTTCAATATTGAACACAGTCAAAAGTGAATGTTTATAGAAACTGAACGTTAACTTTTCTACATTTTCATTAGCACTGTGCTTCTAATCAGCCTATTGCCGTTAACATAAACTCAAATAAGTAATACACTATGTACCTCTACTTCACTATACTATTTACTACCTATATCTTACTTTACATTTACCTCACTTTTATTCTCTAACAATCTTGCAATTAAGTGCGTCGACCTAATGAAAGACCTTCAAAAACTGCTTTAACGAACTCTACTGACTCAAAAGGGACGATGAAAGAAGTGAGCCTTTGGCCTGATCGTAGACCGAATTTACGCATTGAATTTCGCCCGCCGCAAGAGATACAGAGGGTGTAACGCTGGCGAGCGGTCAATAGACAAATAGGATACGGCCCCTGTAAACAATAATTTAGCATAATCGTTGGGGACTAAACAGTGCGGCGGTCCAATAACCGCGGACGCGGCAATCGCAAACATCGGCCATCCTGCCTCGCAGCCACCCCCTCCGCCCCCTCCGCCCCCTGGAGCCACCCCCCGGAGCCAGTCTTCCGCCCTGCCTGGAAACGGTGCGGCCGACGTACTTTACTGCCCTAATCCCCGGGCAAACAGGGCATAATGCAGACATACTCCGCCAATGACCGCTGCAAACTCCCTTCAAACTCCTATCACAGTCTTTCGCCGTCCTTAACTGTCGGGCGGAACTTTAATCCCCGGATACGGCGAAAGGGCCGGCGAGCTTGAGAATTTCGGACGGAGGGCGGACCGATCCGATTTCGAGGAATTTTATCGGACTGTCAATGAGATTTAGGGATAATCCGCTGATTTCGGATAATTGGCTTTGATGGCGCTCCCGATTGGAGTCATTGGCTCTTACGGTTGGCCCTTGGCTAAAGAGTGTCAATGAATCTGGTCGACCGTGATTCTTGTACATTTTATTGGAGTTTGGTCACTTTTGGCAGCAGTTGTGTGTTTGGAAATTGTGAGGATAGTCTGAGAATATGTCGGTTGAAGTTTGGATAGAATTCATTTTGGATAAATTGAATTTTGTTTCAACTGAAGCTGAGTGACTAGCAAAAAAATTATAAGATGTTCAATTTCTCTCATTTACTTTGGTTGTATGTACTGAACTGTACCACTATACAAACAGTTTAATACACATTATTAATGTATTACTTTACTTTACTATACGTAATATTACAGTAGACAAGCATCACTACGCCGAGTACTCTAAATATTATGGACATTACCACCCTCACACCGCACACACTATCAATTATTTACAAACATACATGTTTATAGAACCGAACTAGCTCGCGTTGATCATCTAAATGCGCACAAACAGAAGGAAGTCGAGATCGATTCGACTACCGGAAGCGCGGCCCTTTCGAAATCATCGGGCACTGATTTGGGCGTATAACGATTAGCGCCGGCAAATGAAACGGCCCGTAGTCCCAATCAATCGGCCGGCCTGTACAGACCCCGCAGGCAATTACGCTCAATTAGATGTCCATTGTGCCGGGAGAATTCTGTGTCTATTCTACCGCGCCTTGAGTGGCCATTGTTAAAGCAAGCCGGAAGCTATTCCGGCTCCGTCTACGGACCTGCCCAGACTTTCTCGTAAACCTAATCCTTGTCTGTGCGATGTATGGCCGCGTACACTTCCGCCAGGCGGCTTCCGGTTATGCAGATTTTCGACCGCCACTCGAGAATGGAAAAAGTTTGCCGGCGTTGGACCGGCAAAAACGAGTGTACTCTCTTCAGGAGTGATGTACTGCATGAGAAATTGTTTGATGTGATAATACGATATAAACAGTATAGTCGGACGATGTCTGATATGTAGCAGGAAAACTGTTGCATTTTGAAAGGCGCTATATGTATGTTAATGTGGTTGATCTCGTTAATATTAATGTATCGTTTAAAAATTTACTCGATTATTACTTGAAATTATCAAAACTGCAACCATAATATTACTATATCTTATAACTTGTTAAATACTATCTTGCAATTGAATCACTTTACCGAAAATCCTGCAGCTTACGTCCCACGTTAAAGAAGAGATTAATTTACTGAAATTAATTTCGATGTAAGATAGTTTGACAGTATACATACGCCAAAGGGTATACACGGTAGACTATTATGCTTTATGAGCGTAATTCGAAGCCGAGAACAGAAAGGTTGCTTTAACGGGTGGATATCCGGCAGCAAGCAGAGGCGGTTGCATTAATTTGTTTGCAAGCGGACAACTGCAAAGTCCATCAGCTTGCTCTATCAGCGTATCTCCTCCCGTCCATCCATTATGCATACCGCGAGTGGCGAAGAACCGAGGACCTGACCGCCATCTTACCTGTTGCCAGCCAAGAGAATGCTGGCTCCTGTTCGCGGAACCCTCTCAAAGAACTTGAAGATTCTCGACTCACGGTCAGCCTGCAGTCCGATGAGCGGGGTTCGTTCTTTTGAAGTCGAGAGACTCGGCGAGCATGAATATTTTCGGCTTACAGAGAGGCGAATACTAAACAGAACAGCGAGTATACTACGGCCGAAGTTGAATTAAGTTAGACCTTGTAGCTACGGAGGGTTGCGTTAAACTTCGAAACTTTTTAGCATTGGTTTGTCAATGAATTAAATGCAACATTTTAGATCACTGTTAAGTCACAGAATAATGGATGGTTTTTACAGATTTTATTACAAGAATATCTTGGGACTAAGTATCAAAAAAGGTAGCCCTAAATCAAATTCAATTTTGAATGCGCTGTTTGATAACTTTTAAAAGATTAACCATCTTTGACAAGTTTCAAATTTTTGTCGGTATTGTGAGGGTAGTATGCAGAAAAATATAAAATCTGGTTTTTGTCAATTTTCTCAGAACATAATCAAATAAAATTGGAACAAATTCAGCATTGAATAAAATCGTAATACATTAATACGTACAAAATGTGTACTTTATTCTCATAATATATCTACTTTCAATCACAATTCCCCCGGAACGTTAAAACATTTCTGTACGCAAACCTGACATAGCCTACACCCAGAATCCGCAAATTGGTATGTCTGTAACATCGTAACCGAATACCGCCGCGAACTCCCATTAAATTAGAGTGCCATCGGCACACCAGCGAATTATACCGAATTCCGAAACTGCTCCACATCGTGGGTCTATCGTTCGAGTGGACATTAAAACTTCCGCTTCGCTTCTGCAGCAAAGGCTAAACCACTGGCAGAAAGAAGCGAGCCGCTCGAAATGCCGCTTATTGGCGAGTTAAGAGACAGAAGTGGAAACTGGTGTGAATCATGGAAGAGCTGCCTGTAATTACCGACATTTAGATTCCGCGAACTTGTAGATGGACTACGCTAAAAGTTTGTCCCAGCAGAATACCCAGACTAAAAAGTTCAACTCGCACAACTCATTTACCCTAAGTCAGGTTCAACATTATACGTTCGTTACATATAGCAGAGAAGAGTCGCTTACAAGAAAAATGTGTAACTGAATTGTTAAATTGTAATCAGATTATCATATATTTTAAATGTAGCATCTTAAATAATAACAATACGAATCTGAAAACTTGAGCAACTTTCCACTACCAACTTCCTAAATGAAAATAGAAAAATCAAGAAAAGAAGACACTACCTAACAATAAATTGAGTCTAATGAATTCCTCGCGGTTCGATCATGTTCGATTTTCGTCGCGACCGCCAGCTTTATTTACCTTGTACGCTTTATTTTCCGCACAATGAGACTGCAGTTCAAATGTCATTAATTCCGGCCGCGAACAATGGGGTCGCGAGAGGTCAGGGGGTAGTCTGCCCTTTCTCCTCTCCATCAAACTTGGTCGCCATTGATAGCGGCTGAGTCGGTAGCGTATTCGGAAAGTTTCCTCCGATTTCGTCCGCTATTCCGTCGATAGAAGGAAATGTCAGCTGAAGAAAAGTGTATTGCGTATTGTGACCTACGTAGAGCAGTGAGTTCGAGTATGCCGGAATCTTTCACGTTTCAAGTAACGTGACATATTATACTAACAGAACAGAATTAATTTTACACGGAATATTATACATTATTACATATGAAGAGAGTAAGAATTCTATTAAATTACTGTGATACTGTAATAACGAATTAAAAAATATACTATTATTTCGAAGAAATAGTAATATAGTAAATTGACTATATACCTAACTCACTAGCTTCACTCGTACCTTCCTACATGCCTAAACAAATACTTCCCACTAATATCTAATACCATCGCACTACCATTTAAAAAGTTCCAAAATAATTACCAATCGTACATGAGTCAGCGGCCGAGTTCCAAGCAATAAATCTATAGCCAGGTATTGGAAGGCAGAATTCGTACTGGGCAATGAAACTGCAATCGAGCCGGTCATCGACCCGTCCGGTAAACAGCGGAGCCCGGCCACTCTCGTTTTTCCCATCAAAGTTTCGCCCAGCGGCATCGATAACGGTCCCGGTATCGCATCCGCGAAAGTTACCTTCGATCTCGCGGACAGTTCCGGCCGTTGAATATCATCGTCGGGGTCAGCTGCACGAGCAGTCAGCCAACGGGCAGCCAACAGGCAGCCAACTGTGCCGATCGGCAGTCCTCCATTTCGCCTTCAACTTCCGGACGACCGTCTGAAATGCCGCGGAGTTCCGGGCCGCGCGCATCAGCCTCCTGATTTCTCACGGGAATTCGGAATGCGAAATTTCATTCTGACCTCCTTACCCGGACGTCGGACCAACGACTTCTTCTCCGCTGGTTCCTGCTTTATTACCTGACTGCCATTTTTGACGTTCTGACAGCTAGCCTTTTTTCCCTGCTCGCGCTTCGCCAGTTTCAGATTTCATTTTTAGTTGCTGATTTCTGACTTGAATTGAATGTTGGAACTATTTGCTTGATTGGCTATTATTTTAAGGGAGTTACGAGTGGGTGTCTGTATGGAATGCTTAAATAATTTATGTAAAATTAGTTGGAATATAAATTATTTGAATTGTATTAGTTTTATGTGTAATGGAATAATAGCAAGTATATGATTGAATATATTTACAATTCGCTTCAATTTATAACAGTTGGCGAATGTTAACGGAAGTATAAAATATCAAATATTCGAACGCACTTTGTGGCACTGCTCATTCCGAATTCTTTCCCATTTTTAGCCGACATTCGCTCGAGTTATCGGAACGTCGAAAATCGTAAACATTCCGATCGAGAGCAATTTTCGCCCCCGCCGCAAAAATATTGTTCGAGCCCGAAATGCCGCGGGTGGGCACGCCTTCTGTTTCGCTTTTCAAATTCGTTTCGTCGCTCGTCCAGCTTTTTTTACATTTCATTGACGCGCGTCCGAGCAATGAGGGAAAATTTCGAATCGAAGATCAAGCAACGAACGGCGCTTAATCCCATTCGGCGCAATCTGCACCCGCCGATGAAATGCTCTACAATCTACTCCGTATGAGTGTACATATACCCCTTTTTCCTCTCTATCGATGATTCTTTTTTATTATTCTGTAAAAACGGCACGGCCGCCGAATAAAATTCGCCGAAACGCACCCGAAACCCGTTGATGGACTTTGATACGCTGAACGGTGAAAAAAATCCGCGAAAATTCCCAGCCGAAAATACTTTGTTTCTACCTTTCGCAATTTGATTTCGGAAGAGTGTTGAAATTCGTAGACTCCCTGCTGTTCAAAAATTGAGTGCCCTGCCCGTCTAGGCCAATGATTTCTTTATTATTCGCATGTTCGCATTTTCGGAAAATTTCAATACGTTTGATATGGCCGAAAATTGGGAAAATACGTAATTAAAGTTGGTCCGCCTTCACTCTCGCAATTTTCCATCATGAAAAAGGCCGGAAACAAAAATGGCGAGCAAAAATCCATCAAACGACGTAGAACGACCTCACCGTCCAATTTTCCAATCTCATCATCATATAAGCTTCAAATTCCATCCATAACAATAAAACATTCACTCTATAAAAGTAATTCAATCCATCACAATAAATAATGTACTTCAAAATTAAACATGTAAACAATTAAACAGCCCTTAAACGATCCAGTTCGGAATCGCGGACTGAGAGGGATTAAGAGAGTGCGAAGAAGAAGGAATGGGGTAGGATAGCGTGGGGTGTGTAAAAAGGAGGGAAGTGGGGGAAGATAGAGGGTTGGCCGTCAAGTCGGCGTTGGCTCGTCTGGGGTGGGTCTGGCATGGGTCTGGCATGGGTCGGAAACTGGCTGCACGGCTGTTTCCACGGTGTAACGATCATGAGCGGGCATTAATCTTGCTTCGTCGGTGAAAACGTCGGTGGAAAGGTCGGTGGAAAGGTCGGTGAAAACGTCGGGTGGAAAACGACGGGCGGAAAACGTCGGTGGAATCGCGAGGCGGGACACTTTGAACGATCGCAGCCGCGATTACCGGCCACATCCGTCTCCATTCGCCAATCGGGCGAGGATAAAGGATAAAGCCTCCTTCGCCACGGGATATCCTCTTATCCTGCGTCCTTCTCAGAAATTATCTCGCCATCGCGAGCGGGAGTCGCCCCGATAATCAACTCGCTCATTCGATTCCGAGATAGGCGAACGGTAGACTCGTTTGGCCGACAAACCGAATTTTCGATCAAATCTTTCTGTACTATGATAATGTTTGTCGGGAGACTGATTTGGTAGAAGACTGATGATTCTTCTAAGCACACTATAAAATCCTAAGAAAAAGTGAAAAGGGGCAAACTTTAACACACGCGACCATCTCATTCTTCATCTGCATTTTAAGATAAGAGGGTGCAGAGAATTTGCACGAATTGGAAGGTGCGCGTGCCCGGCGCTCGGAGTTTGTTTCTTGCCGGCTGACGTTCGCAGCCAGTTCCGTTCTCGGAAATTCGCAGGAAATACCGCGGTTTCTCGAGGGTAGGAAGCGCGTCATAACGATAGCTCGCAGGATGCGCGGAGAAGGGCGATGATGCCGCTAATGCAACCGACACCCCGTGTTTCAACCCCCCACCCCCTCCGTGCCCGCCCACCCACTCGCCACTTTCTCAATGCCTCCCTCGCACGCAACGTGTTGCACATGCATTAGAACCGCAAAATCTGTTATGTCGACGGTGGCTCGATATGCGCGCATCTTCGCGAATCAACGCTCAGGCATGAGCTTCCTTACTACCAAATCTCAAATCTCCGGTTAGCTGCGTGTCATTAGGCGTTAGGCAGATTTATTCGAATATATGACGATGGCTGAGCGTAGTTATGTTTTTCTTATAAAAGTCGGTGACCGATCAGAAGGGTTGATACTGAAATTACTTATTTTGGATTATAAGTGGGAATATAGGAAAACTCTTAAAGATATAACTAATACATAAAGAAAATTACTTATTTCTACGTCTTGCAACAAATTCGAAATTAACTAAAATCATGATTGTAAGACTATAAAAATGAGAAAGTTAATATTTTCATATCGTCAGTCAAAACTAGGTATGAGCAACAGCTTATAGCAGTTACTTAAACTTTAATAAACCGTCCCATGAAAAACATTGAACAGCCGCGAGTCTTTGGGCGCCCGGCATTAATTGTCCGCGTTCCGTGATTAAAAAGCCATGAGGACAGTTACGGGTCCGAAATCGGGCGGCCATTCGAACTTAATCACTGCCCCGTTAAAATTTCACATTTTCCAGGTTCCTCGCCATTAAAAGCGTTCGCGCTGGCCGCCCCGTAATTAGAAATACGCGCCGGCACTAATTCCAGCTTCCGCGACAAACCTCCGGGATCGCCGGTCCTTCAAGCTTAATCACACGCTCTAATCTTAAATTCCGTAAACGCCCGCCCATTAATTCTCACCCCATTCCCAATTAAAACTCTCCCGCCTGCCATCCGAAAATCCGCGCTCGGACGAAAATTTCGACAGAAAGGAAAAAAGGAAGAAGAACTCGCGCGCTAGCGAGAGCTCGCTGACGGGGGAGGGGGAAGAAAAATTTGCCGCGCTCAGAGAGGGTGTACAAAGAGGAGGGGTGGGGGTGGCAGGTTTCGAAGCCGCAACGAGACGATGATTAATAATAGAGGTTGGTACACGACTCGGGAGTGAAGGAGACGAAGGTAGCGAGGAGGATGTAAAGGCAGAGAATGGAAAAAAGAGGCGTAACGTAGGCGAGGCCGGGAGAGGGGGTGAGAAACATTTTTTATCCACATTAATACTGGCTCCCTTCTCCTTCCACCCCCTCCCTCTCACTCTCTCTCCCTCTCTCTCTCTCTCTCTTGCTTTACACCCTTCTCGAGTAGCGTGTCGTTGAAAAGCGGTGCTCGCAGCCGAGGACAAGGGGGATAGGTGGAAGGGTGGGTTAGGTAGGGGGCGGTACGGGGGTGGGTAGGGGTGGACAGGGGCAATGCATCAGCGGTTAATGAGCAAACTTTAATATTCTCCCGGACTAAAACCCACCCCGACGACCTATCTTCTACGACCACGAACCAGACCCTATATTCTCCCGCGGGGAGGGGTGAAATCGGGGATGGGAAGGGCTGGCGGACTGACAGGGGGTGAGGGGAGGGGAGACGGAGAAGAGAAAAGTACCGGAAGGATGACACGCCGGCTGCATCGTGTGCATCGTCTGCATCGTCTGCATCGTGGGCTTGATGCAGACGACCGGTATAATTATTGTGTGCCACTAGAAGAACGTAATGAGGCGGGGGTGGAGGGATGGACGGGGTGGTTGGCGGGGATGGGTCTATACAGTGGACGCGAAAGCGGAGGGACGTTGAATGTCTCGTCCGGCGATCGGAATTTTCGGATTTTTGCGCGGGGTAGTAAAACTATTTTTTTGAAAGAGTGCAGAGTGGTGAAATTATTTTTGAGAGTGGAATTTTAGGTGGAAATTTCGTGGAACGGTCTTGGGAGTCTTAGTATATGAAATTTGGAAATCCTACGATTTTTCGTATAGTACTGTATTGTACGATAGTTGTACGGTACGAGGAAACGTCTGATAATATTATATTCGGTCAGTTTAAATATGCAGCAGTTACTAAATCTTTGATAACCGATAATGAATGGCAGAGAAGATTATTAATATTGTACAACCTCTGCCAACACTCAGCCGAAGCTCCACCATCAGTATCAAAATTATTATACAAATTATACTGCGTTTAATAATTTGCAATATTTTGCGAAAAACTATATTTTTGATAAATGATTAAAAATAGCAGACGATACATCAACATTCCAGAATATCTCAGCTAATAATATAGCAACAGTCAACATGAAAACTATCACGTAACATGTAGAAGTTTCAAATTCCAGTTCTCAACCACAAAATGGAAAACAGTCAGAGAATCCAAAAGTTCTCGCCCGTTCGCGTTACATATCCGACTATTAACTCGTTTTTCATTATTGGTCCGGACAACGGGAAGTAGCAGAAATGCCGGGCGTACACAGGCTTTATTTGTCGAGATTTCATTTCACCGTCCAGCCTCGAGGGGTTGAAAAGGGGGTTGGGAGGGGGGGGGGGGGGGGTTGGTCGCGAAAAAGGGTGGAGAGAGCATTGCGTGCCTGCAGCCAACGCTAATTGGAGCCCCGCGGAAATTAATGAAAACCAGGGGTGGGGGGAGGGCTGAAGGGGCTGGAGGGGGTGACTTTGAAGTTGTCCCGCCAAAAAGAACGGCTTACAACATTCGCCCCGCAATGCGTTGCTCATCTGAATCTGCTCCCGCCTCCCAACCCCCTTTTTCACTCCGCGGGGTGTTCGCGAAAATTATCTTAGCGTCGGATGAATCCAATGAAATTGTTCGAGGCAGCCGTTTACTTCCTTCTTTTATCACCCGTAATTGGTAGAACGTTCTCAGTTGTCTAATTAAAGATTGATGAGCTCTAAAATGTTCTTTGAAGAATACGTTTCTGCACCTATAATTACTTGTCATTGGCAATATGATCTAACGGCGATGCGAATAATTATTATAATAACAGATGTATGAAATTATCATGGATTTATAAATCGGCATCAAATATTAAAACCAAAGCTGCTACAACTGTAATTATTGTATTGTGCATAGATGAACAATGGAATAAATTCATAATTCATTTATATATTATACTAACTTTAGTTGCAACAGTACCAAATGTCTTCAAACGTACAGTACAATAATTACTATATCACGCCATACAATCAATACAAGGTGTCGATGCATTACAACATATTACACGACAAAAATGTATCACACTCCCCACCCCACATTCCATCCATCAACAGCTTCCCACCGAAATACCGCAGTGCAGCCGAAAATGGGTGGGTGGTCGAAAAAAAAAAGGCGAAAGAAAATTCGTGCGCACCCCCGCTGTTTCGAATTGCAGCAGTTCGGCCGCGCCCGATCCTAATTGGCCACATGTTAGGACTGGAACACGATCGCAGAGATTGGAAACACGTCGCGTATGTGGCGGCGCAGTTGGTGCAATTTCGAGACGTGCCGCGTCAAGGGAGGCAAAACCAGCCTCCTCCTCCTCCTATCCACCCCCTTCTAGCCACCCCTCCGGCTCCCTTCCGGGAGCGGCTCGCAACCCGTTCCGTCGTCGTCGCATCGTAAAACGGGCGTTAAGCCCGAATATGAAGCTTTTTCGCCGGTATCAGCAGGAAATTCTGCACTGCGGCAGACCCCAAGAATGTGTTAACGACTCCGAGACTCGGGGAAACGGACGAAACGGACGGGGGTGGGAGGCGAGCGAATGTCTGGCACGTTAACCGGGATGACGTAGTGCCTCTTGTAATTACTATTGTCCTTCTTTGCTCGTCGGTTTGCGAGGTGAAGCCTCGTAATGACGGATTGAGCTTTATCTGCTGACGATCGAACGATGCACTTTACGGACGATACGTGATGCGTCTGTTTGCAGTCTATCCACTACTGGAACTATGGATAATGCTTTTTTAAAGGTGTATGGTATAACCGATGTAAAGTAGAAAGAATTGTAAGATGGGACTGCACCATCGATGGATTAACTCTTATTTATATGATCGTAGGTTATTTCCAATAAATAAAATAAGTGATAGAGTTTAAGAAAGAGATTTTTTTAAACAATTGTCTGATGTAGATTTATTTTAAATTAATGTGGATTATTACAAATTTATTAACTTATTAAGAAGAAATTATATTTGAATTTTCTCGCGGTTGGAATAAATATTCTTTGGCCGAATGATTGTTAATTATTAATAGGCGCGACGTAGAAGCTAGGCTTTTAATTGCATTATGCATCGTATCGATGAGGCGTTCTGAGAAACTCTCGCCGACGTCTCGACGCATGATTCCAATTGGCGCAAATTGACAATAACACGTTGGATTCACGCGCGACCGATCGTCTTGTTAGGCAGAGATTGTATCCTCTGGGGACAAAGGTCATCCGAGGGCTCGTAATTGGCTCTATACGTCTATCTATGATATCTATATCCCAACTATATCCATCGGGCCACGGAATGCACATGGACGCGCACAAGGTGGATCATAGAAAATCACGAACGTCAATCGGTTGTATTAGCGTTGCATCAACGAACGCTCCCAATTAACGCACAAGTTATTTGCACATTAATTTGCCGTAACAAATCAAACATAAATGCAAAGCTTTACAAAATGTATTGTTTAAGAATCTAAAATTACTAGCTCACATTATAGCTATAATAATAAAGCTTATGCGAATTCAATTCTGAATATGCTATTGGATAGATTAGAAAAGAAAGAGTTCTCTCGAATGTGGGAGAAATAAAGAATAAAAATGAAAACCGTCATGGATGGTAAAGATAGGGTTTGAATACTATATTTTCGCGTAGTACAGAAAACTAATGTACACGTGCACAAGAAAACAGCCAGTGTTAAACGTTACTGCTGCCATCCTCGTCCCCTCCATCCCTCAAACTTTCCCCGCTGCTACATTTTTAACCCTTAACTTCGATCCGAAAGGTAAATCCTTCGGAATTAGAGCACGTGTACGAACGAGCAAGTTCTGCGGCCAAACGGAACGAATGTGCAACGAACTATCTGATCGCGGTCCGCAAATCAGGACGACCCCTTTTGCCTTTTACGTGGGCCACCCCTCTGCCAGCCTTCTCAATTATGCACAGAGAGAAACTTTTGCCGGCGGGTCGACGGTAAAAAGCGTTTCTCCGAATCGGCACCGAAACTTTCGATCTCGAACAATTATTTAGCCGCGTTATTTAGCCGTCCCGAAGACAATTTTTGATCACGCTGTGATCTGACTGACTTTATGATCATTAGAGATATTGTAGAGAAAAAGGGAATGACTTAAGGGTCGAATTTTTATGACTGCAAGTAAATATGAAAATTTTTCTATTATTTATAGTGTCATCGGGTTTAATTAAAATTGCGCGAAAAGTATATAAGAATATACCTATCATATTAAAGTGGGCAATGGTATATACGTGTGATGGTAGTTCCTAGCATTGTATACTAAACGCTACTAGTATACAGCACGTATACGGGACATATATACCTGTCACTGTAAATTGTACAACTCCCTTTATCGAATTTACAATAATAAGAATTGATGCACTCGACGAACTGGAATATGGAAATACCAAATAAAATCTTTTACGATAACCATGGCACAGCCACTATACAACATAGTAACAATACCGACAAGAGGAGCAGGCGATCGTAACAACACTAATCCACTGTGGAAGTGAATGCAGCAATGTCCTCGCCGTGCGTTTGTCCGAGAAATTGCGCGGCCGGCCGAGAGATATTGGCCGATTAGCAGTCGGTCGGCCGGGTAAATATGAAGGCCGCAGGAAGAGGCCGGCAGAGGGGGTGGCTGGCACCGGACGGGGGTGGAAAACAGATATCTGACCGGACGGGTTTTGTCGGAGATTCGTTAATGGACGCGCGAGGCGTCATTGGCAATTCGAGTGAAAGCGAATCGATGAATCGATCGCCGTCTGAGCTTCAATTTACTCCTCTAATCCCTCGCCATCCCCTGAATTCCCCAACCCTTGTTTTCACCCCCCCCCCCCCCCCCACTGCACCCCTTTCCGGAATGAGCGTAAAAGTGTTGTCCCGCGATTCCTCTCACGGCTCGGCGAGTCCGCGTTTGAACCGACTCGATGTTGAGGTCTTGAAAAGTGTACGGAGGGGATGGCAGGGGGTGGGAGGGGGTGGGACATAAAGCGAAAGAAGCGAAAAAGCCAGGGGTCACAGACGGCCGGCCGTGCGTTATCGCCTTCTGTCCACTGCACGTTTAATAACGGACTAGGTTCAAGGTTCTTGCAATTTAAAGAGTGAAAATATTAGGAGGTGGGAATTAGTTATATTTTTATTCGGTTAATGCAGTGCTTTATGACGTTCGCGTACGTACATTATCGTTTATGTACTGTTTCAGATTTCTAATTATTATTAGTGGATAGAGATAGATTGTTATATAAACACTGAATATTCAGAATTTTGTTAGGTTTTTCGATCGTTTCTGTGAGGAGGGGTTCGGTAAAGCACAAATGTTCGCTTTAATGTTACAATATATTTTCTTTCTTAATATCTCTATAAAAGCTCTCACACACACTTTGCGTCTTGACACTGCGCTAGCTCGGAGAAGAAGAGAACCCGCGATCCTTCGTCCTACCGCTTCCGCTGCGCTAAGGGAAAAAAAAACGCGGCAAAGGAGCGCCACCGGAACTCAGGCGCTCGCGTATCAATCGCGGGAATTATTGCCACACTTAACAAGTTTTTACTCAGGTATTATTTTTTTATCAAACTATGATAAAAATGTTCTCAAAAATAATTTTAAATAATTTTCAATGAACTTGCATCTTAAAATTAATAATATAGCATTGAAATTTGATGTAAGAACCAAAAGTCGAGAATAGTCTGTCTCACGCATAAATCCGGCTGACCAAAATTCTCCGAATAATACGACAAACCTACTGGCCCTACTCTAATACGTCGAACTAATTTCGTCGAAGAAGTCCGACACGCCGTGCTCCGATCGACGTAAAACCCAGATCGGAGCGCGTGTCTCCCATCCATTGCAAGCTCCCCCCAGAAAGTGCCGCCATGACGCGCATTGGCCGACATTGAGTTTCCTTCGCGGATGCATTCGACGTTAGTCGGTGCATTACGTGCACGCAGCCCATAGAAGGAGAGCAACTCGAAGGAAGAGTCGGCGGAACGCTCGCGTTGGAAGCAAGAGTGAAAGAAGCAGCTGTGTATGCGAACGTCCGTACCATCCTGCGAGTGTGTAGGTCGGCCAGGCCGCAGGTAAGGCTAGGAGTAGCGATGCGAAGAAAGTGGAAGAAGAGAACGGCGCCGGTCACGATGGAAGAAGAACACTCCGTAGACGCGGGGACGAGGTTCATTCAAAATCGTGCACTCCGCACCGTTCTCCTCCTTCTCCCCTTTCTTCCCGCCCTCTTTCAGCTCCCTCGCCGCCCCTCCCCTCCCCTTGGACGTCCACCCCCGCCGCGCGTTCATTTTAAATGCTTCCCTAACGGCAAAGTGCTCCGCGGACGCTAAAAGGGCCGACGAGCGTCACTGTCCTTTTTTGCGAACTGCTGCCAGCTTGTTTGGCGTTTTCTAACGTTCCACCCCCCCTCCCCTCTTCCGACGGCATCCCCACTCTCGTTCGTTCTTCGACTGTTGACGAGCGGGACAAAGGGTGGGAGCTTTAATGGCCGACAAGGGAGTTCGCTGTCTGGATGGCGGGGGAGAGACTTATTACTTTGCATTTTCTGAGGCTGATCGGTGGGGAGGGTGGATTGGGCTGCGATGTTTTGATGGGGTTCAAATTGTTTTGCGGGGTGAGGCTGGTAACGTTGGAAGCTTTATTTGGTAATTAATGTATTCTGTGTATTAACTATTCATACAACTGGGTATTAACTTAAGTATCAGTTTTTGCACTAATTATTACCATATGCTTTTACGGTACATGCATTCGCATGACAGACTGTTTGAAGTAACGCTGCGACACTTTCAAATTATGAAGTAATTATAGTTCCAAAACATCATATTTTACCCGTTCATCAAATAAAAATTCCAATTCGCCATACATTCATATTACCATTACACCACCGCATGAACCAGTGTACAAACAATACATGTGGCAGCAGCCGTGCACCATACAGTGGGTGTGAAAAAGTTAATTGTCCTAATGACCATGACAATCAAGTCTTTCCAATTCACAAATAAATCGTGCGCGAATTTGACGAGATACTCGTCAGACGATGCAAATACCTTGAAGAACCAGTCGTGAAACAGCGAGATTGGAAACCAAGAGAATTCTCATGGCCGATGAGCACGAGTCGGCGAGCAGGCATGCAAATTAAAAAGGGCGAGCGCGACTTTTCGTTTTAGAGACGCCATCCGCCTTCCTACTGACGACTTTGTCATCAGGCCTGGAATTCAGACTGCTCGTTAAGCGCTTATAGCACTGGGATGATCATAAATGGGTGAATGAATGAGGAGGTGTTGAGAGAGGGTGGATTGTAGAGGTGGAAGGAAGGTTTGTGCGAAAGTGATTGAATGTGACGTAGTCGTGTGAGAAGAAAATTAGATTGTCATTGAATTATGAAAAGTTCTACTCCTTTCAAATATGCCGCTCGGCGAGACTGGAAGGTCTATGTAACGTGTTTTACTTTAGGATTAAATGATTGAATATTTAGGAACGGGGTTAGTGGCCTGCTTTCATCGTGAAATAGTGTCTATTCAGAAGATCTAGCCTAGGGGAAAAAGAAAATTTCAAACTTATTCGCTCATCTCGGGCCATGTAAGGAAAATCGTTGCTGCAAGTAGTACAAGTCAACACCGAGTCAGGCGTCCACTCCTTACTTTCCTTTGAGACATCGGACAGGCGTGCAATTTTATATTAATTCTGCTGTGGTATTCCTGTTGTACAAATACTCAATTTTGTTCCACCATCGATAAAAATTAAAAAAAAATATATTAACCCTACTAACAGTCATTTATAACAGAAAAATTACCGGAGCAAGTAGTACAACGCTAGAAATGCAAGAATTTCTGAACTTCTGACATTACTCATCAGAAAAATCATTACATAAATAAGCACAATCAATACCAAGGTCAAAAAGTGGAATGTCCCAGCAAGTAGTTTAAGTCAACGCATTTTTCTCACCGTGAAAAAAGTCTCCTTTACATACCCCAAAGATAAACAACCCTACGGAAACTTCTCCATCCGCGAGACGAATCCAATTCGAGGAACCGCCGCATTAGTCAACCCAATCAGCGACTTAATCAATAGCGAGCCCGGAAAACAATGACTTAGAGTTGGCGAGGCACGGATTCGCAGTCGGGAAGGCCGTGGAATGAAACGGCGAGGCTTCCATATGGCGCGAGCGTGTCAAGCGAGGCGCACGGAATTACTTGCCAGGAGAAGACGTTGTCGCTTCGGTAAAGATTCCGAGACAGAGGGAGAGAGAGAGAGAGAGAATCGTGACGCAGAACGGTTTATAATGTCTCATTGAGCCTGGCTGAGGAGGGGTGGGGCAAGCTACATGCGCAGCGAATAAAGAGGGTGAGGACTGAGGAGGGGTAGCAGGCAGAGGGGCAGGTCGCTGCATTACAGATTATTCTCACCCCCCGCGGTTACGCGATCTACACAGTTATACGTTATCCGTCTGTCGCCGTGAATAATGGCGCGGAGGGGTAGTGTCGATGTGCTGGGTGTTCGCAAAGTACACCGACGGTTGTTGCCTGCACCACGGCGACCCGGCGCAATTAGTGCCCCGCCATTTTTGTTTCACGCTGTTTTCGGCCAAGTTCTTGCGGTTATATAGATCGTAGCCCGCGGATGATGCAGGAGCGGGAGTACCATGTTAGCATTTGATTGGCGTACGTTGTATGATTTTCATACGAGTTGTAATTGGCATAGGTTTTACGAAATTACAAAAGATGGATTGCTGCATACATAGAGACTGTAATAATGTATCTCGGCAGATTTTAATGATAAAGTAATTTTGCTTTAGTCCTGTAGCCTTGAAATATTAAAAACAAATACTTTGCCAAATTCACCTGCCTATTTATTTAATTATTAATATCCCTACGAATACTCTACGAAATACATTATTGAACGAGACCGAAAACAAAATTGTTCAAGTAATTATTAATTTTCATTTGTCAACATATGAACATCTGACCCAAAGACTAATCCCTATACTCTTTAAACTCCAGACCAAAACTCATCAGTTCCAAAAAATTACCGCCCACTCTTTCCAAGGTCCTACGCAACGCTCCTTTCGCGACACAGTATATAAGCTGAGCATGCACCGTGCTTATCCTTTTCGCACTCGCGCGTACACGTCTGTAGGTATATAAATGTGCGCGAGGAATAGACGAGGGGGTGAGCTAGGGGTGAGCAGGGGGTGACGGGGTGCAGGGAGTGCCGTCTTCTTGTGCAAACTTTGACAGTCGGGCCCGACACTTGACTGGAGAGTCGAGGACACCCTTTTAGGGACTCCAGCCGGCGCTGCATACGAAATTCGAGGTGGATTTGAATCAGCGATGGCGTAACATTACGGATACAGTATATACACTGGATTTTCCTCAGCCGCTAACGGACCGAGCCCTCCCATTGGCGGCGAGGCACTAAGGGCAAGGGCGTTGTTATTGCTGTTTAAAGGAAGTTCGCCACGGCGGGAGCTCAGATTTTCCCACGATTGGCCGAAGGTTCACGGCCTGATTCCGACCGATGGCCGAGAGGAAGATCTTATCGACCGAATAAAAGCAGTAATTGTGCTCTAGTTCTGCTCGGCTTAAAGCCGAGAGGATTGCGGTAGCGCTGCTTTTTGCTCCCGAGTCGTTTAGAGAATTAAGACTGTAAGAGAATAAAATCTCGGTGCAAATGTAAATTGTTGCTTTTAGTTTTATTCATTAAATTCTCATCGGCGGCGCGAAGACACTGATTGGAACTAGAATTGAGAGCATGACTGAAAGAATATTACTGTAGTGTATTGTCATAAATTATAATGGTATGATAATTATAATGAAAATTAAATTTGAATTTTAGCACGGTCACGATGCTTCAAATTAATTCTCTATAAATATGATTAGTCACATTTATTAAAATGACAGTTTAGTTAAACGCTCATTTAAATAGATAAACGGTTAATTGTTTGCCATTTTATAAGGTCAAACGCACTGACTCGTATCACACCATCAAGGTAAATGAATACATGAATAGGAGTGGGCACTTCTATCGTTAATAACACACCCCTTTAAACAGTTTCATCTCTCGCCGCCTCACTTTGACCGAACAATTTCAGCGGCAATTATTCTGTCCTCTGCAGTCTCATCGCAAAGAGTAATTATTCGCCGATCGGCCATCGATCCTTGACGAAAACGTTTAAATCGTCGAATAGAATCGTTCGACGTCCGCCGTCCTGTTACGTAAAATCAAAGGATCGGCATTTAGTATTTATCCCGGACCGGAGGCCATAAATCTTTCGATTTGTCCCAGGACTAATACACCGAATCGGCGGTGACGTACTATTATCGCCCCCGACAACCCCCCACCCTTCAACCCCCTCGCCCCGAAAGCATCCATCCCCTTTCGCGGCATCCTACTCGCTCGGCAGCGATCCATCGATCCATCGGCTTTACGCGCGTGCCATAAATCATAGTCGATTGCTATTCGTCAATTAAATCGTCGTTCGAAAATAGACGAGCCACGGCCGTCCAAAAATCTGCTGCGAGCGCCGTCGATGTGTCATGATACAAATTTTGCGGGGGAAAAAAGGCCATGTAAATCGTTGGAATATTTTTCGCTGGGATAGCGAGAGAGAGAGGGGGGGGGGCGTAGGCGTGTACGAGGTGACGTTTGGGAAAGGATCGTGAACGATTAGACGTCGAATTATGGTACCAAAATTGTTGAGAGCGGAGCATGATTGATGGGACGAGTGAGAACGAAACCAAAAGTAGAGGAATCGAAATGTATGTCATTACTGACAGCGAAGAGTTATCAATTATATATTTATATCTACTACGCGATGGATACATTTTAGATATTTTTAATGATCATTATTAATATATATAACATAATTAAATTTTGACTGATCGTTAGCACAAGTTTTCTGAAAAAATACACATTCTCTATCGTACAGAAGACAATATCGAAAAATAATTTACCAGTAAATCGAATAGAAAACAGTCCTTACAAATTATTTGCATTTTTAAGAACCAGCTCAAAGGCACTTCTCCCAAATATTACTATTACAATCAAATGCGATAGTACCAAGCCTACAGAATACAACAGTGACCCAGAAACAAATATTTCCACAATAATATATCCCAATGGACCAAAGTAACACGACTCATAACTAACCCATAAAAAATGCTCTGATCACACGTCATTCGCACCCGGAAGAACTTCCTTAAGACACTCGTCATTGTCCAAAGCTTCCGTAGGACATTTCCACCTCTGCGAAAGCTCGTAAAACGTTTGTTCCGAGCAGCGGCAACGAATATTCTCTCGACAGTGCGAGAACGATATATTGCTCCCTCTCGACCCCCCCCCCCCCCCCCTCTTTCCACCTCTTCCCCTAAGACCAGTGCCGAGTGTCACGCCTTCGTCGACGATCTAATTCTTTCCTCGAGAATCGTCCACCTTCCACTTTCGCCCTTCCGCTACCCCCTACCATCCCTCTACCATCCCCTACCCACCTACGCTGCTTTATTACATTACGAATGAAGATTACGGTGTAATCAAAGTTTTATTACTTCTTTATCTTCATTCGCTCTCAAGGCCGAGCTAGCCGGTCCAAGGAAAATGAAACGTCGCGAACCTCGGGATTGCACTGCGAGGCAGAACAAGCCAACTTAAGGATGAGGGGGATGAAAAGTGTGACCCTTTTGCGTGGTGGGCAACAAAGTGGATGAATGAGTGAATCGAGAATGGCTGATGTCCCGCTGGACAATTGACAGCGATGAAAAATGGAAACTGATGCAGTCATGTATATTTGGTTGAACACTGAAGTGAGGAGTCGATTCTGAAAGTGTCAGGATCGAGAAAAATTATGCAGCTTATTGTTGCAAGGACGAATACTCTGTTTTAATGGGTATTCAATGCAAACTCGTGTATACAAAATGAAAGCTATATAATACTGTTGAAATACGAGAGTACTGTAATCATTGTCTCGCCACTTATCAAATTGTAAAACTGATACACGCAGTAATTAATATATCAATTACTGGTGCTCTACATTTCAAATCGACTGACACTTCTGATTCCAAGCACAGAGACTGTCAGTGAGTACAATTCAGGTTAAATACTAACTATCAGCTTCAACCTTCCACCCATCCCATATAAAAAAAAAACCAACCCAACTACCACCTTTAAGACACTCCTTAACATCTCTCAAAACGGGAAAGTAAATTAGTTGATCCTCCGCAACTCGTAATAATGTAGTGGGAGGATATTCCGGACAAAGTGCATGATAGAGTCTGCAGGTTTACGCAGTCGCATTCGATTGAGGAGCCAGTTTTCGGATTCGGTTTTCGGCCTCCCGACGGGGCGAGGAAATAATTGCCGGATTTCGCGGCTCCGGTAATTGTTACGGACAGCGATAACGCGTTATATTTGCCGGCGTTAGCAGCGACTCCCATTAGCGGGAACCCTCGTCAGACGATGAAACTCTCCGCGGCCTCTCGCTGCATTTCGCGCCATTGACGGTAAACGGATTTATAGTTGATTATCATTTCGCGCATCCGGCGCGGACGCGTTCTGGGAATTCCGGCCAAGTTTCCGAATTATGGGGATAGCTTGCCGAAGGACTGGAGAGCTGGAGGATTGGAGAACTGGAGAACTGGAGAACTGGAGAGCTGGAGGACAGTCGGATGGCAAGTGTTGCGAACGCTTAGTCTTATATCGTAATCTGTTGTGCTTCGGAGCCGAGGAGTTGCCTGATGCAGTCTTGAATGATAAGTGCCGGTGGATATTGCATTGTTCAACGTTTCCGGATACCGAGAACCGACTCGTTCGGTCATTGTGAAGATCTCATGCGATACACGCGTAATTCGCTTTGAAAACTCTCCGAGTCGCCGGTATGTGCCCAAGTTTTGATACGGTAATGGGAAGGTGGGATATCTTGGGAAAGTAGAGTAAAATCAAACTTACGATTGGAAAATCTCAATTTCTGTATGTGAGGTCGAAGTTAAGCGCGTGTACCGAAAGTTTCAAAAGTATCTAGCATATATATTGACAACATCATACTGTATGCAACGTCACATAAGGTTACACACTATTATAAACTTTTTCATTAAATAAAATATTTATTAAATAAAGTCATTTGAATAATACTCTGGAAAGTCTACTATCCCAACATTAGCATGGCACACGAAAGCGGCCGACAATCGGGAAAGTATCGAAAGGTTGAAACCTGCAGCATCAGACCTGATCGACTCTCTTGTGTCGAACACATGTTCAAAGGATGTCAGGAGGGGGGGAGTGTACCTCGGCTAATGTAAACGTGGCCTCGGCCGTGTATTACTTCCGGCCTGGAGGCAAAGTAACTACAGAATGGCATGGCGCGGGACCGCATAGAAACCCTATGGGGGCCAATGGCTGACATGGCTGGCATGGCGAAGGCTAGCAGGGTGTTCAGCTGCTTTTCTCTGTCGAGCCATCGACTCTCATTCGATGACGACAGCTCGTCCGAACCCTCCTTCACCTTTCCAGGACCCGACCTACCCTCTCCCCACCCTCTTCTACCCCCCTCTCTCTCCTCCCTCTCCTGCCGACGCTTCTCGCAGAGCTGGCGAACGAGCAAACTTTCGGTCCCCTGCCGATACTGAATTATGCCCAGCCCGTGACGAGAATCTGCCCGTTTACGAACTATCGGCATTTTGAATTCCGCGCGCCTCGCGTCAGCTGCTGCCCATTCTGACGGAGAATGAGGTGGACTGGGATAACCCTTTGACGGCGGGATGGAGGGTCGGGGTGTTGCGAGAGATTGTCGGAGGACGGAGGGTGAGGACGTGGTCGGAGCGATTCAGGCACCTGGAGGGGGTGGGGAATGGACAACGATATGGCTCTCCGAAGGTGGTTAGGGTGATTGTCAGTAAAGAAATTTGGATTTCGTGTTGAGTAGATTTGCGTTTCGGCGATGATTGTAGAAGTTTGGATTTTGTGCGGGAAAATTTGAAAGCGTGATGATTTTATATTGAAAGCATCAATATACTAATCATTAAAACAATTACTATCTTCCAAATGAAAGAACTATAAACCTTAACACCTTCCTAACATAGAACGATATCTACTCCAGGAAAAAGAATTGTTGAAAAAATGGTGTCTCCGCAGTTTTAATAGAATGTTCGAAACATCCTTCTTCCTTACACGATCAATTCCTTGGGATCGGAGCGGCATCACGAAGAAAGGAATGGGATCGATGCGAGTGCGTCGAGCTAGCTCGAGTCGATCGCAAGTAAATCGCAGGAAAATCGCGGGTAAATCTCATCTCGCTTGTTCCAGGAATCCAAACTCGATCGAGCATCATGGGAGGAACGACTCCGGATTGCCCCCGAGCCGGGAGAAGAACCGCTTTCGGAATCTTACCTGGGAGCCTTACGACCCCGTGCATCAGAAGTACTTGGAGATAGGTGAGTGATAGTGATGATAGCCATGATAGCGATGATAGAGATCGGATCTCGAATCCGCACTTATTTCTCATAAATAAGGCATAAATAACGTCCAAGATCTGGGCGATGATCGTCCGAGACTCAAAAATCGAATATGAGTCTTCGGAAAGAAAGAAGTGCAATTTTTTTAGGGATTTGAGGGGTCGATATTTATTGGAGAATTTTGAAAGAGTATCGGAGAAATTGTGAAACTTAAAGTGCTTTTAGAGGACTTGGGTGGGATGATAAGGCAATTGGAAGAGAAGGTAGTTGTCTAGTGATCTAGTGATCAAAACCTACAATGATCATACATTTTCTAGAAGCTTTTGACGCATACTCTATGATAGGACTATAGACGAAAGTCGATCTTTAAACAAATTGTGAAGAGGTATCCCCTAAAGAATTTGAGGTTTCTTACTTAAACTTGTACGAATTTATTAGGGAGTGAAATTAGTCCCAATGCGACTTGAATTAAATCTATAAAAAATTGCTCCGTCAAATTGATATTATGACAGGATGCGAATCGGACATAAACAAAATGATTACAACAAAAAAATACATCCTCGCGCAATGGAAGTTAAATCTCAAAAAAATTTATCTCGATAATCCAGGCTTCAATTAATACCCAAATTTTTCCCGTTGAATAGCGAGTATTGTACAACCGGCGACTAAAATTACAAAAATGCGCGCGGATCACTGAAAGCGATGTGTGAAAAAGCGCGGATGACAAAAGTTGGATTAAATTCCGCTTATCAAAAATGAATTCTAACGGGATCCAAGACAAATGCAGAAATAATTTTTCACCGTAACCCGGACTAGAATTAATTGTCCCACTTTACACCGCCCTACATATACAAAATTATCATACTGTAACGAATAATTATCATGTTAATTACGGGCACCTGTTGAAATGCGCTGACATAATTCGAGAACATTTAAACAGGTCAACTTCTGATTTTACTATTAAAAAACTGTACTAAACTACAATTACTATAAAAATCCCCACGTACAAAAATTGAGTTTACCTTAACAAAAATCGAAAAACCACCTCATCCCCCAAAATTCACTATCGAGCACAGCCCTCCGCGAGGAGGAAAAATTAATTTCGCCCACCTGAGGCGAAGTTTCGAAGACGGTAAGGAAAGTTGGTTTAATTCCGACGGTAGCCCGAGAAAAATGTCGGCCGACCCCCCTCCAGTTGCAGAAGCAGTTTTTTCGAGCCTGCGTTCGCCTTGAACAGCCTTTCAGGTCGGTCGTACGTGACACGCTGGAAAGAAACGAGACGAAGTAGCGTGCCAGAAACAGCGCTCGCCACTCCTGTGTTGTTGTCCAGGACGGCAGGCTCAACGGCAAGGGGCGGTGAAGGGGTGGCCAAGGGGGAAAGCAGAGAGGGGTGGGAAAGGTGAAAGACTCCGCCTCGCGGGGTCATTTTATATTTTCAACCCCGTGGCCGGAGGCGCATGAAAGGCAGGGCACTTTTGACCTGGAAACACTTGCGGCTTCTACACGGTGACAGTGTCAAAAATTTTACCTGCTCGCCGCGAGCTTAAGGGCTAAGGAGATGTCATTAATTAATCGCCTATTTTGCTGGACTTTTTTCGATGAATAGCGAGGGTGGTTTCGGTAAGCGAGACTTCGTTGGGTAAATAAAATCCGCAAAAGCCCAAACGTTGAACCGAGTTCAGATGAGGCTTGCTCAAGGCTGAATTCGGTGCATGAGAACCGAGGTCCCGTCATCGCGTACTGATTCGCTGATAGGGATCTATGGATCTGGCCGTGCCGGGTGTCTGGCCAGTAATAACGTACGAGCTAATCGTCGCGCCTCGGTGAAATATTGAGCTGTCAAGTGCGCGGAGCGGGTGTATGATACTTGAACGGTTGCCTCACCAGGGGGCTGGAGGGGGTGGGGGTTGAGACTCGGCAAATGTATCAGACGGTCGTTTCATTAATGAGTGATCAATGGCCCGGGCAACTGCGCCGACTGCGCTTAACCGTTCGAACATCCGCGATATCAGACAATTCGTGGTAGAGGGGTTGGAAGGGGGTGGAATGGGAAGGGAAGGAGAGCTGGAGGGGTGCATCAACAATTTATTGTTATTGTCACACCCCCGTAGCTCTCTCGGCACAGAGGTCCCAGCGTCAACCACCTTCCACTCCCTTCCACTCCCTTCCACCCCCTTCACCGAGCCCTTCTAACCGCGAGGATCCTAGCATTGGCACTCGATAATCATTAAGCGCGAATTAACACCCTCGAAGCTCGATCGACTTCTCATCGAGTTTGTCTCATTTTGAGCATCGATCGCGATGAAGGACGAGGGTGGCGGTTCGAGGATATTGCCGACGGTGGCATCAATCTAAACCGATTATTGACGCGTCGCGGACCAGGTGAATTAGTGCCTTTTAAGCGGGGTGGTTACCGCCATTGGGGAGGAAAATGTGGGGTGGAATGCGTCAGTGTTCATTCGATACGCATCATTCAGAAAAAAATCCTTTTATACGTTAACATTCTTATTCTGTCACGACTAGTTAAGGTAGGAAAAATGAAGGGTTGATATTTTTAGATACAAAAGTTGAAAAGACAATGATATTCTGTCAAAGGGGTTGAAGTATATAAATCAGTCTGAAATGAGTGAACAAAATGCAATTCAAAAATAAGGCCTAAAACTATTTTTCATAACAAAATAATTAACTGACTGTAAAGGCTGAAGAGTCTAAAATCCACATAGATGGATCCCAACGTTTGTACAAAATCTGGCTTAATTTCTCGACAGATACAACGCTGGTAGTCCAACACGTCACAAGTCTTAGCCAGCGTTGGCAAAAAAAAAAAATCGGGCCACCATATCATCCCCTTGAAAAGCTGAAGTTACGTGGCCGAATTCATTGCGATCCCGAACATCGCCCGCGGCTTCTCGTTCGCGCAGATAAGAAAGACAAAGGGAAAAAAAATTAATCACCGACGAAAGGGGGTGAGCGGCGGCCAGGGGAAGGGGTTGGTTGTCGGTGGAAATGTGGAGATAGCGACGTATGCTCACACCTGCCCCATTTTCGCGGCACATTTTTCTCGGAACCTCACCGTTTTCCCCACCCCCCTCCACCTCCGACTTTTTTTCATCCCCCTACTCCCCCTTTCTTTCTGCATGGCTATCCATGACTTAAGTCCGGAGGCTCGGAATGCGGGCTATCGACTAGCCGTGATTTTTCATCCCTGAGACATTGCGGGGGTGGCTCCCTTGTGTTCGACGCCGCTTTCCAGAATCAGGTTATAGAACATTACGTTTTATAGGGTGCAATATATAAAGTCGCCTTGTTTTATGTGTGATATGGTAATGTGGGGTGATATCGTAACAGTGATGGGGAGTCATTTTTTAGATAACGTATTATCGTTTTTATACTTGACATGTTATAATTGTCAATTTTTATAGCTATCACGTATTATATACAAATTCTCAGTTATTAATATCCATGACAAAGGTTCAGTTTTCTTGATAGTTAAAATACAAAATGTACGATATGCAACAGAGGACATTCTTATGTTTGCTCAGATGTTTTCAGTGTCACGATTCTGCTGATCAACCCTTACAGATTGTCAAAAAGCACCGCACCAATAACCGTGGCTACTTTCCTTTTAACACACCCCTCTCTGCCCGACGGCTTGAAATTTTCCCTCTTCCGTCTCATTACAATTCAAATCACGAATCGTCGCGTAGGGCACCGCCTTCCGATAAAGGCGAAAACAGCAATTTACCGTCAGCCATCCACCCCCTCCGACCCTTCAACCCCCTCGCGTCGCGCTTTTGTTCCCACTCCACCCTTCCCGCCATTCTCCGACTCCCTGGCCAGGGGTAGTTTACCCTCCTGCCATTTTCTGGGTCGCTGTGCCACGTCCTGTTTCAGTTTCGTTGGAAACCGCCCCTGGTTCCCTACTTTGACATCCTTACACGCCGTTCACGCCCTTTTCATTTACTTTTACACCACCCCTGACCCCCGCTGAGCCAACCTTCGAGCCCCTTCCCCCTCATCGCCATTTTGCGTGCTCGTTTAATGGCACGCTGGCCGTACGAATATGTGGACCCCTTTCATTAAGCTTCGCCTGCATTTCGAATTAGTGGATAATAGTGCGGATGCTGGCCGAGAATGTTGCCTTCATTCGATTTTACTGTGGTGTGAGTACCGTTAAGTTGAGGATGTTAAATAGTACAGACATTGATGAGGTGAGGAGAAGAAAATTTGGATTAACTTCAATCTAATATTGCGATTAAATAACAAAAGTTCGACTAGTTGAGATCTGATAAAGATGCACAGTGTCATGCAATATTTTTCATTTAGCAACGTGTGCTTTTGGAATTAGTGGTTAATAGTCTGGGTGCTGGTCGCAAACGTTAGTGTTTTCATTTAGTTTTATAGTGGCCTCCGCGCTGGTTAACGAGGGCGTTGTTATACGAAAACGCCGTTTTAAGCTCGTTTTGGCGCAATCTGTGGAGTGGTTAACGGTAGAGTGAACATTTTTGGAAATACTGGTTTGCTGCGCTTCATTTAATTGGCCGAATCGCAACATGTTTGACTTTCTTCCTTGATTAAAATGTGTATTTTACTTATTACCCAACTAAAAAAATGTAATCTCCACGCCAATTGATGCAAATATCAAGTATCTGCAAAAATATGAAATCTATTATCTCGAATGGAAAAACAGGAAGGCAAATTCGGAAAGAAACCTGCGCACACGGTTTCGCGCGGAAGTTTGATTGAAACGTTGTAAGAAGGCGCCGGGAAAATGGTGGGTTCCCTTCCAGCTCTATCGTAATTCATGGCGGCATCGACATTTTCCGTTGAAAATCCTTCGCTCCTCCTTTCACATCCTCTTAGGCAGCGGCTGGCGCGTCTTAATGCTCGGCTGCGTTCCTCAATCATTTCCCACCCCCTTTCACTTCCACCCCGCCCTACCCTCATCCGGCCATCTTCCACCTTCCACCCTCACCCCATCCCTCTTTCTTTCCGGCTTTTCTTTTCGCCAGCCGATCCGACCGGGAGAGGATCCTCGCTTTGATCAACGAAACATGTCGCCGAGCGACGTCGAAATACCGATGAGAAGCTTAGAGGTTCTCGCGGGCGAAAAATTTGCTGAGAACCGATCGCTTGCGTTCCCAGAATTCGGGACATTTTTATTATATTACATAGTTTACGTGAGTTCGCTGCCTTTTACTCGTGAATCATTCTGTTACGCTGGTATTTCGTGTTTGAGGGATGTTTCTTGTGATTATTGGGAGGTTGGCAATACTTTTGCTTGTTCTGTTTAGGGGGTTGATTAATTTGGGTAAAATTAAAGAGAGATGTGGTTTGTCATGAGTAATACTTAGGAAAGGACGAATGAACAGGAAAACGGATGCTCTAATACTTTCGTGCCGCCTTATTTGAATTATTAAATAAAATAAGTTCTCTTCTCATACTCCTCTCTCTCTCTCTCCAGCAGCCAAAAATCCCATCTCCATTACCCCAATCCGAAGCACGAAACCGAATAACGACACTTCGACGGTAACAACTACCACCCTCTCATCTCACTCGCTCCAAAGGCAGAAGAAACAGTTTCCGCCCGCGAGATTTCGCCGCTTCGGAGGCACTCCCCAGCCATTCTCCGTTCCACTTTGATCCTGGCCTATGCTCGACATCGACAGAAGAATCCTTGGCCTCCGGAGAAAGCTCGCGCGCGTGCACGACAGAGACCGAGAGCAAGAGAGAGAGAGAGAGAGAGAGAGAGAGCGAGAGAAAGAGATACGAAACGCTCCGAAACGCTTCGAAACGCGACCGGATGCAAGCTCGCGAAAGAGGGGATGGAAAGGGGATGGGAAGGGGTGGCAAGAGGGTAGCTGGAGGAAAATGCAACCGATGAGACGCATTACACGTTCGCCGGTGCGCATTCGTGCTCGCGATCCTTTGCTATTAGAATTCGTTCTGTGAAATACGGCCGGTACGTTGCATGCCGTATCTCCTTTCCCAACCCTCCTCCTGCTACCCCTTCCCAACCCCCTCCCCACCTCCGGTTCACCCCTGAAAACCCCACTACGGGCCGCCGCTTGTTGGCTTCGCCCTTTTTTCCGACGAGGCCACCTACAGATGCAGCCAGAGATGCAGCTACAGATGCACCGAATGCGAACGCCTGTACTTTGCAAGCTGCAGACTACTGGCTGTCCCGCTTTAATTCTCTTCTGCTCTGCCTTTTTCCAGATTGTCAGCTGTGTTTGACTCTGTTTCAGACTACGTTACATTTTTCTCATGGCTGGATGTAGTTTTGTCTACTTTCCTGTGCGTGTTATTATCATCTTTAAACGGGATTATCATTTGTTCCGATTTTTTAGCAAATTAATATTTCAGCGATGCCACTTTGCTTGGGTTGTTTTTGACCAAGTCTTTCATATGAAGTTAGAAGTAGTACATTTTAAAGAAAGCATTTCAAAACGTTCGGTTAACTACAACAATTTTTCTAAACAAATTTTTTCACATTTATCCTCGTTTTATTACACTCATCAGTTCGAACTTGAAAGAAATGAATTTTTCATGAACCCAATAGCCGTCTCCATTTATTTAACACTTTCCAATTAACCAACATGATTCATTGTCCTATCCTTATCCACGACTTGACACTCTTTTACATCCGGTCCCACTTCCGCCCTCCACATCCACCCCTATACATCCATGTACTGTAACTACAGTCTGGACGCGTTGCGATCGCGTGCTGATAGTCGAAAAGCGGCAAAGGAAAGTTCTACATGCCCTTGCGTGTAACGGCGTGCGCACGCGTGCGCGGAAGCGTGTACGCAAATTGTGCCGCACACGTGTCCACACATGTTCGTATGTGTTCATACGGCGAGCTCGGTCGACGCAAGGTGCGCACACGTGTTGGCATATGCTCATACGTGTACATACGTGTACATATGTGCGCAAGCGGGCAACGGCCGCGTGCACACACGCTTGTCCGACGTATCGCACACGTACTTCCGACACGGCACGCTCGCCGGCCATACGTGCGTCCAGATAAAAGCCGGACGACGTGGAATTGCGGATAAATTGAAAAAGGAGCGATGCGGGGCTGCGATACTCTCTGCGATCTTTAATGGGACTGTGCTACCCTTCCGCGGGCTCCGACTCGCGCGACGGTGATGGGGATGATTGTTAGGGTGGAGTAATTAAGCTGTAATCGGGCTGCTATCGAATGAATTACTCCCGTTTCAAGATAGAAATACAGAGATGGGGAAAGGGAATTTATGTGTTTCCAGTGATAAGAGTGTTAGTAAATGTAATACGTCATTTGTGAAAACAAACCGGGGGTGAATATAATTAATGAAAGATGATAATATAGATAAAATAGAAAGGTAAAGACGAATCTTAACCCATTCTTATGAATTATTTTGAGGGTTTTGGGAGGGAAAGAAGCATTTTAGTCCCCATTTAATACATGTTTGACTGTAATCGAGAATTTGAATTTGACTGCAACCTACTGTTAAGTTCACGGAATGGCCAAAAGAGAAAATGTCAAGACATTGTATAAACCATATACTATTTGTATGCTAGGTCCAATAGATAAGTGAGTAAAGTTTTAAGTAACGCTCTAAATGGCTGTAGAATAAGTATTGGGGAATTTCTGTTGATGAGGTGAGAAGCAAAATAATATATAGACCCGATAAGTATTTACATGTGAGATAAAAGAATGATACAAAACATTAACAGAACTCCCGATCTACTTCCGAGTGGCAACTGTCAAACAGCAGTCAGCAATAATTAAAACCTTCCCCCGAACCAGATTACTTCCCTCTATCAGAACGACACCCTCTCTCCCCACCACAAAGTAAAAGCACACAACCTTGAATATCGACAGATCGATCTTAACGTATTCGTCTATTCCGAGCACGAAGGAAAAAATGGAAGGAGAGAAAAAAGATGGAAAAGAGGAGAAGCAAATAAACGAGCGTACTGTCACCGACGACCATAACGATCTACAAAAATACGAGCGTAAAAATCGAGCGTGGCACGGATGAACAGGTCTCCGGTAAAAAAGAAAACACTCGTTTGGGGAGAGAGGAGGAATTCTTGTTGGGAGAGGAGACTCGAAAAGACACGGGATCCTAATTAAATCAAGGCTTCAATGCTCTTTCTCTCTCTCACACACACACATACACTCTCTCTCATTTTGGCCTCACGTTCAACTGGCAAAGCGTCCGAGGCGACGCAGGCGGGAAACAAAAGGGGAAAGGACGGGAGAATGGCCGAGTTTATATCCTCGCTGATGACGAACGGTGATATTTGACACGGGAGGACATGCCATGTCTCATAATGTTGGACGTGTACAGTGTTGCGAGGCACGTAGAGCGTGTAACGGGACGGGGGATACACGGTGGGCGGGAAAATTTTAACCGACTCTGCCGGCGATATGTACGAAAGTTACGCTCGGCTTCATTATTGGCCAAGTGTTATCTTATACGGATGATTAATTTGACTTTCCTGCGCGGTTACATGCGGTGAATTTTTAAATACGTAGAGATTGTTAGACATTTCATTACAGAAAGAATAGAGTTGCACGAAATGAAATTGTATGAGTGATACGAAACTTATTGTTAATGTACTATAATGTAGGAAATGACGGAAGAAAATACGCAGAAAAGTGAATATTGTATATTTCTTTCAGGAATAAGTATCTCAATAAATTCTTAATAATTTTATGGCATGAAATTTTATCAGTACGAAAAACATTGGTTAGTCCAAGTTCAGCATTCGATTCAAGTTCAACAAAATGTTGAGCCCACCGAACTAGTTTTAAAGGCACGTTACTGCACCAACGCTGTAGTGCTGAGTTTGCCGAGCGACACCCTATAGCCAGACGCACCCCACACATGAGCGTACCCCGACGTCAAATAACGCGAACGATATCCCCGTTTAAGTAGATTACACAAAGATTACACGGTGTACGCCGAAGCGCTCTTTCTGGCTGCAAAAAGGGGATGGGTGTTGGTCAGGGATGGCCAGGGGTAGGGGACGCGGGTGCAGAGAGGGGTGGGCTTTCAAAGGGAGGGACTAATCGAAGATCGTCGATCACTGTCGATCGGCGTCGATCGGGAAACTGTTGAGCGGCGAAACTCGTTGTAAACTGGGAATTTGGTTTTAACGCGTGCGCATACTCGCCCTTACACACCCCCGGGGCGCACCCATACACCCTCGTACCTCTACACGCACGCACGCGCACCAGCATGACACTTAACGTACTTGCATTGAGACGTAAAGGTATTGAAACGCACTGTTCATTATAAAGTCCAGGCTTTTAAGCCGTTTGCTAGGGTAGGAGGCTGAGCAAGAGGGGGGGTTGAAAAATGTGAAATAGACTTTTTTTCTGCATAGGGCAAGCACTGTTTTCAGGGAAAATTGCGAAAGTTCGGCGGGCGCAACGGGAGGGAAAAAGGAAAAAAAAATGTCGATGCGGGAGGGAAAATTTTAGCGCGTCGCTCCCATAATGTTGACCGATCTCCCGCCGTGTCGGGCGATTTTTCGTTCCTACACTTTTGTCCCTCTATTTGCCGACTTGCGAACACGCAATGTAGTAATATCGGGCGGGCGAAAAAAAAGGGGTGCCTTTTGCAGAATTGTCGCGCCGCTGCGTACTTTATTTGAAACCGGGAGGGTACGACTCAGGAATTTATCGTTCGACGGTGGCCGAATATATGATGGAATGCGCGAATTCAATCTACCGGGTGCCCAGATGCAATCTTGCCCGAGGACTTTTTCGGAAAAATTATTTGTCATTAGGCAAAACGTTTCATATGAAGTTCCGTCTTTCTACTGTGTAGGATATTGGGTGAGCGAAATTTGAAACATTTTTTTGCTGCTGTCATTCGGGTTGTTCCAAGGAGGTGGACCACACTGTACATCCAGAGGATATGTGAAAAATTGCGACGCAATTGTGCGCTGTATAATATTTTATGGCGAATGAAATTCGAATTATTTCTTGCTGCTATTAACATTTAGTTATAACAAACTAATTCCTACGTAGCGAAATCGTCTATTTATTCCATTCTTACGTCGAAGTTATTTCGAAATAAGAATCTCAATATGAGTTGTCATATAATTTATAATTAACGCGGTGTAAAAGGTTTATTTATGCGATATTAATTTTCTTTTTAAAAATGTATTTAAGTGCTCATGTACTATTTTTCGGGTCAGCGAGTCGATGAAGGGAAAAGTCGCTACCCATTACATTAAATTCGACAGAAGGAACATATGCAAAGTCGAAATAGACGGAGACGAAAAGGACAAACGTAGGAAAGGACTCGACCAGCCAAAGGGATTGACATGAAATAACAGAGACGTCAGTGCGGCTTTTGCGCCGTTAAAACAGATTAGCCCGAAGATTATGCCCGAGAATGATTAACTCGGCGGCAGCTTTTGTCTTTGCAACGCAAGGCCTGACGTGCGCGGTTTCCGGCGGCGGGATCGATTGCCGATCGACAATCGATATCAATACCCAGTTTCTGCCTATGGAACAATACCGTTGCGAAATTAACCCTTTGTGCCGGTCTAATCGCATGCGTTGCGCTCAGTGTCGAATTAGAATCCGCTAGCGGCGAGCGAATCGGAAAACTCGAGCGTGTTCCGCGACGAAGAATTTCGAGGTAACGTTCCACTGAAATGCTCTGTCGTTCGGAATCGTTCGAGAATTCGATCCTGTCCGAGCTTCGACTCGAATGCCGACCTTTTTCTAGATTACGTTGATCCTGAAATGGCCGGAGGGTGGGCAAATGTTAATGTTTTCGATGGAATAGCGTATGCTGTAGAAGTTGCATTCTAGAGATAAAGTACTGAGCAAATGCTATTAAATCCAGAAATTATGAGTACCGTTCATTTTGGACGACTATCAACTCATAAGTTATCAAGAAATTATTTTAATAAACAGAAAAAATGTTAAACAGATTATGGGAAACTATCTATGTTCTGGCAACCGAAATAATAGTTCATATACAAATTACCTCCAAACGATTATAGAATTAGAATAGATTATAGAATTTATTAGAGTTGCATCCTAACCCAAACTTAATAATAATGAAAACCTTTTCACCCCAATAAGAATTCCAGCTTACACACGTATCAATTAGCAAAATCAGCCGGAATTCGAATCCGAGCACAATCCATTCCCAACAATGCCAACAAACATCGTAAACTTAGTCGACACTTAAAGATCCGAGACTCGCGTATAAAAGACGATTAGCCCCGTTAATCTCACCCCCTCCCGTCCTGGCCGACAATTCAACCCCGTCATCGTCGCTAAGTGCGACGATACTTTATCGAGAAGCCCGCTTTCTCCGCGCGTAAATATTATTTAATTCGTCGCGATAGTGATTAATGCGTCGGGATCGCAGTGTTCCCGGAGTTCTCAGCCGGAAATTAGAGCAAGCCAATTAACATCTCCCCTTTAATTAAAACGGATGCTACTTCGGTCCTTCGGGGACCGGTCCGCGTTCGAGCTACGAAAATCGAACGAATCTTCCGCTTTATCGAAAACGGACATTTTTTGGCCCGCGCTACCTTCGCGTTTTCGATCGCGCCCGATGAAAAAAAGGAACGGAGTTGCCGAATAAATGTCCGAAATATATGGCTGTGTTAGGTCCAATAAAAGCGCGTCCGAATTAATTCTCGGATATCTCGCGCAAGTTGCTTCCGGTAAAAATTGTTCCGGGCAAATTGCAAAATGTTTCACGTAAGCTGGGTTAGATGAAATATCGGGGAAATATTTGCCGGGGATCGATACAATATGGGGGAGGGGGTGCGGAGTGTTTTGAGTGCGGGAGGTAGTTGTGTAAATTACAACATTTCTTAGGGTTCAATCAAAATAATTCATTTATTACGTGTACTCATAGACAAAACTAGTGGTTATTATTTAATTTACTCTATGTTGAGATATCCGGAGAATAAATGTAATTAAATTTCTGTGAGTAAACGATATGACACGTGGGTGGAAAAGTTGACGAAGTTGGTAATTTTGACCGGATAGGGCTGTGTATCAACACCTGTTCGTTGTCGTACATAAATTCGGTAATACGTAATGTAAAGCGCTAAGCGACACAGTCGAAGTTTCTGGCTGGAGGGACTTTGCTCTTACCGAGATTAGACGGTCAGAAGCCGAAAAGCCTGAAAAGCCACTCTCGCTAACCTGCGCCACAATGTCAACTCTCTAATTTATCGGGAAATATTGAATTCGGCACCTGATGGCTTCCTAACCCACGCAACGTAAATCTTATTTTTCTTTTCCTCATTTCTTCTACACTGACATTATTCTTTGTGTCGAAACTGCTGAATATTTGCTGAGGACTATTGAATAAAGATCCAATAACGTCATTACGTTGACATTAGAGCAAAAAATATGATGCAAATTATTCGGCTGGCAAACTAGCAATGGAATGCCACAGAAAGTGCACATCTTCGATCTCAATTTTCTAAAATATCAATATCGATACTGACAGTATTGCCAACTTAATGTTAAACGTAGCAATAAAATTACCTCCGTCTTCACCTCATCGACATAAACTGAAATTTGCCAAAAACAAGCTGACGACGGGAAGTAGTCAACGATACTTCCTTCCCGTTAAAAAAAAAAGCTGAATTCTTCCGTGAAAATTGGAAACGTCGCCGTGGGGATGATTATGGGAACGTTCCGGTGTTCCGCTCGCATTACGCCATGGGATCAAGTCGGGCAGCGAAAACTTTGCTCCGAAACTTTTTAGCCAACGGCTTTCGCGCTCGTCCGCCTAACCGAATCCATTACTCGCGAGTCGCGCATAAACTATGATTTCATCCCCCTCGGGGACCACCCCCTTCACCCCTTCGATCTCCCGAAAATATTCCGGAATATGCCTTTCGACGGTCATGGACCACTGAAACTGTCAAAACTTCCGGTCAAGTGTCATACGTAAGACACGTAAGATACTCGTTGAGATACAAAAAAAAAGATGAAAGAGAAATAAGAGTAGTTACTATCTTTAAATTAAATTGAAGGAGATACTAATATTTTTGTACGGACTTTGTTTCTTTGCGAAGAGAATTCTTTCGCAATATTGTGTAGGGAATGTAATGGCTGTTGCTGTCGTATAGACTGCCTGGTACCCTCGCGTGGGGATGTAAAGTTGCTTCTGTGCATAAGGTCCTTTTCTACCTTGGAGGGATGTAAAGATTGTGAATTGTGCTGCGTCGTTGGTTCGGAAATCCGGCCGAAACGGTTCGATAACGTCGTTTCGCGTCTCTGCACGTAGGCGGCCGTAAGGGCGGCATTATTATTATTATTGTTACCACCCTATGGGAGTGAGACAGTTACAGGGGATCGGTTCGTGATATCCATTCCTTTCCTGGCTTCGCGCCTTCTTCACATTCTTATTCTCCGGTCCTCGCATTCACACTCACCTTCCCTTTTTCCAGTCATTTTTTTTTTATTATTATCTGTCACTTTTTCATGTTCTCATTTTCTCACAGTCCGACGCTCTCATATTTTTATTCTCTCGTTCTCACTTTCGCACACTCATGTTTTTCTCGATATTTCACTCTCTAACATTGTCAGTCTATCAATGTCTTATTCGGAAAATTCTTCAATCTTTCATCCCTAACGCTCTCGTAAATATCGCTATTTTTCCAAATCTAATGGAGTGTAACTTCGACGACGGCGATCCATGTAACCGCTTATTGAATTTCAGATCTCACGATAATAGACCGGAGAGTGCCCGAGTGCTTTCTCAAATTTGCCCTCGCGAACCTTCCGCGAACACTATCGCATTCTCTATCGTTGCATCTGCTCACGGCAAATCCTCCACAAATTCCAATAAACTACCCTGTCTCACGGACAATTTTCGTCTTCAATCGACACTTCCATTTTTACCGTTTTTAGCTTAATTCAGTTCTGCTACAGCAACTGTGACTATGAATTTTGTAACAATCGTGTAGACTATAAAATTAAAGAAATAATAGAAAATGCTTCATTTTCACAGTATTCTTTCTGTCTGATTATAAGGAAATGGTCACTGAATGACGTTAAAAATTAAAGAAGAAAGATTGTATCATTCTAATGGCCTATCTGTTCCTCTTGCGTCTATTCATTCTGATGCATTGAGATCTGTATTGTAGAGCACGTTGAGCTCTTTCAAGGTTCGATCAGATTGTTCTTTTACGCGGATGAGAAGAGGGTCACTGGGGGTTAAGCAGATTTTCGAAATCGTATTTGCGTTGAGAGGAAATCATTCGAAGCTGGTCAGAGTGAAAACGACCGCGACGCGAAATGGACGGCAGGTGCTAAGCTGTGAACCAAATACGCATTTGCTTCGGAGTATATACTTATCCACTAGTCTGCTTCATTCTAAGTACCTTTATTCTGGTAATTTTCTGAGTGCAGTATATTCTCTCACATCAGCAAGAAAATAAAACAAGCACTATTTATGCAGTATCTAATATATTCTAATGGCGTATTCTACGCTCCATTGTTAAAAGGTAAGATGTACACTGCATAACAAAAAACATATTGTTAGGGCAAGTCAAATTTGCCATTTGGTTCGAGAAATCTGGAATTAATAATGTTATTAAGCTAACATACCTACGTTTTGGGCAGGATAGTAATTTGAAAAGGAATGTGCAGCGCGACTATTGTGCAGATGTATAATGATAATAACGGTGGGCATAATAGGTACGTGTGCGAAGGGTGTGCGGGAAGTGCGTGTTTTTAATAAAATTATTAAAACCGTTAAAACGTGCTGCAAATTAGCATTACGCGTTATAACGCCATTAAAGTTGTAGCGTGTAATGAAATCCGTCACGGGTGGAGTTTGGCAAGTGCACGTGCACCCGGCGAAATTTTCAAATTGGATTATCCGCGAAACGAAGCGTGGTATGAAACAATTTTATTCTATGCTCTCGACTTATCCTTCTACCTAGAATCAACCCTTTTTATCACTCGGAGGCGAGCACTCTGTTCATCTGTCCCGCAAATAGAATCCTGCGCTATTATTTTTGCAACACATCAAATGCCATATTCCAGTCTATAATTTTAAAGTGCCATCAAATGATAATTAATTATAAGTTCATAACTCTGCTACCACGAAAACAGAATGAAAGCCAGCAAACTAAAGCGCAATTAGAAAAATTGAGAAATTTGAAACAGTGGCAGAAATTAATTTATAAATACATCTAATTTCTCAAGGATAATTCCCCGATATTCCACCATCGGGTAATTCTAAGACAAGCCAAGACAGAGAGCGATAATTTCTCCACCTAATTCCACAAAAATCTGTTCAGTCACATAGGGACCGATAATTATTCGCCGCCCGATACGAAACCGAATCGGATCGCCCTCCGATATTCTAACGTCGAACGGCTCTAAGGAGGGTTGAAAAGAGGGGCTGTCGATGGGAAGAGGAGGTGGGAGGAGGGGAGGGGGGTGAATAGGTCGAGAAAGAGAGAACGGGCGGCAGAATCAAGATTCGTCCGTCCGAGATAATACCGCACCATTACAATTTGGCCCGCCGAAGCTCGCAGTCTCTGCCGGTTGTTCCTGCCGGTTGTTCCTACCAGTAGACGATCGGCTGGTACCTGTCGTAATGTGCCGAAGTTCCCACGTGTATTAGTTCCGTCCCCGTTAAGAGGATGTGTATGTACGGAGTTTGAGTTTGCCGAAGGGCGGCCGAGACGGCGGGACAAAGACGGAGGGTGGAAACAAACAGACCTGGGATGCGGAGGGGTTGCCGAGGGGAAGCGGGAGGGGCTCAGATAGTGGCGAACATCGTGGTAGGGGTGGGGAGGTGGTTAAAGAGGAAGAAATTCTGCTCGCTGTCGAATTAAGGGACGACAATGACGCGACGCTGATGACTGTTTTCGAGAGATAGTTAGGAGAGTACGCGCTAAACAGCGCGAAATGGGTAGCGGTAGAACGTTAAGGGCCTTGAAGGTTGGTTTACTGTGTGCGGTGTTTGAACGCGAAGGGAAAGGAATTTGTCGGTCGACTGGACGGGGATGATGCGAAGCTAATGACTGTATGAGGGAGGTTTGAAGATCTGCTTGCCCGTGCGGACTTTGATAACTATCAACCTGTTCAACACTTTAATGTACGCGCGTCTATGCAGTCAAACATCGACGGAGGCCGGTAATTATTTTTAAAGAATTAATTAAACATATCTAGTCTAATTAATATCTAAAATTAAAATTCAAAACAGGCTGCAATACAACAATTACCCAAAATACATTCCGATGAAATACAAAGCCAATAGGAATATCCATACTTGTTTACACTGTTAACTCTTTAATGGCCGCTCACACATTGTAAAGACTCACTTACGTAACATCACAGTCGGCCGAAAGAAGAGGCAGTTGTATATATCCGAGTAAGGGAAGGGAAGAAGATAAAGTGGCCTCGCGGCGTTAAGGGTGGAAGTGCAGTATTACGTAACGGCATTAAACGTTGATAACCGCAGCGAAAGGACAAGCGCATTAAGAAAATGGAGCGGGGCGGGAGGAGGAAAGTAGGCAGACGACAAACAGCGCTGCGGTTCACGGCACTTTGCGTAAGTATCCATGTGTGTTTGCTCGGGCACGAATGCACGATTGGATTTAGGACGCGTTGTGGATGCGCGATCAGGATAAACGGAGGGAAACAGGCGGATCGCAGATAGAGGGACGAGGGTGGCAGACCCGGTAGCTTGGCAAACACGCTGACAAATACGGGGGAGTGAGACGGTGAAAATCTATTAAATGAGCCAGTCAGTTAAGACAAGCGTGACGGACGGAACCGAACGTCCGTTATGCCAAATGCGATCGTTCCAGTAATATAATAAATATTTAATGTTAAATAATACGAATATATTACGCGAAGCAATTTCTGGCGTAATATCGTGCGCATAATAAAACAGCTGCAATATTATACATGTCATAATGCACATAATGTATGTTCGTAATAGCGATAACACCTTTGAAAGCAGAGGACAATTATTTCCCGAATTATTTACGTGAACATTCTTACTTGACCAATATTAATCGACGGTAGTTACGAATGCGCGAGTACGCTCTTTCTATACTTGGCATTGGAACAGTTTCCAAAAATATCAGTAAATTCATCCACCCATTTGCCAAATGATTATCGCAAAATGTCACGATTTCATGAACGAGAAGGTAGGAGGCAGCGACAGTTGCATCCGACAAGCATGAGCGTTCTTCCCGATCCTTCTTACCCCCTCCACTCCCTCTCCACTCTCGCCCATTCGCCCCCATCCACTTTCTGGACTACCGCCATTACGTCTTTGTATATTCAGTTCGAGAGCAGCTGCCGGTGCAGGCGGACTCGCGAAAACTTACAGGCAAAGTTACGTTGCTCCAACTCGAACTCGATACGTTTCAACCGAGCCCGAGCAACCCCCTCGGCCACCCTCCACCCCTGTTCAACCCCCATCCCTCCCCCGCGTCTTACGTTTAAAGCAGGCGGCCAGATAGGGGCACCCCCCACCCTTCCCCCTTTCTGGTCGTACACTTTATCTTCCGAGCGTGCCATTCCTTTTTCCGGCCTCTCCTCTCTCTTTTCGCTCTGTTAGGCGTACTCGCCTACACCTCGGTTTACCTTTATTTTTATGTACGAAAGTTGCGAGCGACTCGCAGTTAAAACTCGCGCGCGCACTCGTGCAAACGTTGGGAGGCCGGAATAAAGCATTCGCGGATGTGGACGAGGACGGAGGAGGGAATGGGAGCGAAATGGGTGCGTTCGAGGAGAAGGGAAAAGGGTGGGGTGGGGGGGGGGGGGGGTGAAAAAAGTCGAGTGCAGCGTCCTGGAGGACACGCGATTCTACTTTTCTCTACTTTAATTAGAGTGGCGAGCAGATTTGCTCCGGTCGGTGGGATGTCTCGGTCTTGCTTTCGGGAGATTTCGAACGAGTGACTCCTTTTAATTGGGAATTGGTCGGGGTTCGGGGTTGTATGTACGTAGTATTACGTTTGTGTGGTGTCGTAAACGTTTTTTTGAGAAGAAGCTGAATAAAGCAAGCATGTAGTTAAGCTTGACAAATATATATGAAACACTTATGAAAAAATATGTCTTTCGTCATATCGAAAGAATTAGAAGTGAACGAACTTGTGACCATGTTGCGAGAAGATTATAAACAATTATGAAAACATGACCTAGAAATGTATTAAAAAATATGCTATACTGTTGTCATTTCTCAATTAAAGTTACTAGCAAAATTCCCTTCTATAGTAGAATTCAATTTGGACATGGTTCTCAATATAGAGTACTTTATAATAAATGCTTACTTTTCGGATGAGAGGGATAAAGCATGCTCAGACACATAATCGTCCTAAAGGATATGCACATCCTCCTTTGTCTCCTCTAATTAGAGCTGTTCGCAGATTCGTTCGCGTTGCCGTGATACTTGAATACAAGTACAATTCTTGATATACAAAAGTCTTCTGCATTCGAAAAGAAGGAAGCGGAGCCGGAGGAAGAAAGAGTGGAGGCAGCGGACTGTCCTGAAGGACATGCGCCTCCACTATTGTCTCCGCTAATTAGAGTGACTCGTAGATTTGTCCACGTGTAACATCGTACTTTAGCTTGAGAACAACTCTCGCTAACTGTACAAGTATATAACGTTAGCCGGTAACGAAATAAATTTTCCATGTACATAAGTAAAACCACTTACATTGACATTCATTCTGAATACATATTACAATAGTGTAATCTATAAAAATCTTATTATAGTATTCAAAAGTATTCAATCTATAAAAATTATATTGTCGTATTCAAATTATCCGAAGTAAAAATGAACGAACAACCGAATCACTAACTTTTTAATTGCCTGCAACAAAAATAGTACTCAACCATGCGATTTACTGCCTACTCGGCAATTTTTCGGGAAGAAACGTTCAAAGTAAAGGTAGCAGACATTAAGGGAGGATTGTGTAACTCAGGTTCGGTGAGTCGCTCGTTAATTCCGGTAGAATGCCGGGAGAGAATTGGCAAATTTGACAGCTGTTTGCAGCTAGTGTCGCAGATTAGCTCGCGGAATCGTTTTCGCAGACGAGCCTTTCACGCGCCGTCAACTTTTCGCCGAGAAGGTCTCTCCTCGTTGCGAGACAAGCTTCCGGAAAAATGTCTCTGTTTACGCAACGCGTTACGTCGTATAAATCAAATTTCGTTCGGTGGAATTTGCCGGCAGTGGCCCCACGTCAATTCCCGACGTCGGCTGAAGTGCGACCCGATGGTTTAACGTCGGGCTGCCGACTGTAAAGCGGAAAATTTGCAGGCTAACAATTTTACGGGCTGTTTCGAAGCGATGCATTCTTCTCCCACTGTCGCGAGGCTCATATTTTACGCAACTTTTCGGAATTATCTTTCGTAATGCTGTCGCTGAGACTGTCATTTGCTACAGCTTATTACAAACTGATTGTAAACAAATAAAGTTACAACCTAGAAAATTCTGCTTTCGTTGATAATGTTAATTTAATTTGAGTGACGTATAATAAAGTTGCAAAACCGGTTATTGACCGTCAGTGATAGATGTGTAATAATGGGTTTTCGACGAATTCGGTCAGTGTTTTACAAATAGCCATTAAAATTCAATGACATTAATTCTAAATCAGTAAAATTAAGTGATTAATTGAGTGTTCCACTCATTGTCAGCGCAACGATTACCTAATACTTGCCTAGCCAGAAAATTTAATATATTTACACTAAAATTTCATATTAAATAAACCATAAATAATCATTAACCAATTTCATAATTATACCGAATCTATAATAAATGTCTCCATCGCCAATAAATCGAAACTACAAAAATGTTAGTCAGGCCATTTTTCCGAGAGGTCGGCTCTCGCTGAAAGCGGCGAACAGTTTCTGGGAATGATTGAATTTCGGATTGATCACCGCCTCTGGCTGGCGGTAGCGCGTCACAAATTAGCGCGCTTATGTATTTATACGCGTAGCTCGGCGAACGGCGCGCGTATGCGCGATGTCCAGTTAATTTATGCGTCGGACTATATCCGCGAACACAGTCGGAATACGGAACCGGCCGCACATTACATAAACTCGAAACATGCCATGGCATGGACGGAGCGGGGCTGTAAAGGCTGATGGAAGGGCGCTCATCAGCATCGCCATAACCGTCGATGCTTTAACCTGCCCAGTTTAATCTCGCTTGGCTTCCTGAACGAAATGACGCGCTTTGACGTTTCGCGCCTCGTTAAACGCGCCAACTATTTTTTCGAAAGCCGGCTACATCGACTCTTTCGATCGTTTTTCACCCCTGTCGGCGAGCGAGAAGCCTTCGGGGTATCTTCGTAGATTTTAGATTAGGAAAGTTTTAGGAAATTGTAGATGACTTCGTAGATAGATGAAATTCTACTTGGCCCTAAGCGGTTTTCTAAGATAATTATGGAATAAGAAGTTCGTACGATGAGGGTTAAAGATAGAATCGATGTTATGTAAAATATGAGGTTCGCAGTGAAAAATTTGGCAGAAATTGAAATTGACTTTATTACTATCCGAACGTATGGCCTGTCAGTAGGAGATTTTTGTCACGTTTTTACCATGAATCGCTTTTACAATCAACAACGCCAATGTACTAATGCACATCGGATCAAATCACGGCGACATGAGCTTGCGACTGACCCAATCGTTAATTAAAAATATAGAAATTCCACGAGCGAAGTTACCTTGAGTTCGGAAACGTAATGCGAGCCAATCGATCAATTATCCCGAGCATCGATCAATCCTCTCCTTTCCATTTTTCCCTTGTCCCTCCCCTCTCCCTCTGTCTCCGACATTGTCCTCCCTTCCACATTGTCCCCCCTCCCTCGCCACCTACCTTCTTTCTATTTTTTCCTCACCACCGCTATCACATCCATTCTCCGTGTTTCTCTGTCCTCGCAGTTATGCAAATGAAGAAGTGCCAATTAATTACGTAATGAATACACCCCCGCCTCCCAGGAGTAATCTCGTTTTTCATTCTCGCCGTCGAGAGAATTGTCCTTTTTTCCCCACCCCTCACCCGATCGTTTTTTGACTCTAGTCGTCGTCGAATGATTAATCAGCGCCCGACTCCCATTTTTCCATTTTTACCCCTTTTACCATCGACTTCAACCTTTTGCCTCCCTCTCTCTCTCTCTCTCTCTCTCTCTCTCTCTCTTTCTCTCTCTCTCTCTCTCTCTCTCAGTCCCTTTCTCGGTCGGATCTGTCTGGTTCGCTGCCATTTTCTGTCCGTTTGCTCGGAAATTCGGAGAACGCTCTTCCTGTTCTGACGCTTTCGTTTTCCACTTACATGCGATTAGAGTCGGTCGCTCTCAATTTTACTTTAGAAAAGTGGAACGATTTCCGGGCGAAACTATCTGACAGGTATTAACTTAGTTTTCGGATTTAAAATGTGATTTTCGCTGTGGTCGATTTCTTTTTACAACTCTACCTGAAGGTATGCGGAAAGCACTTTAAGAAGAACAACAATATTATTGATTTCCGTGGGTGATTAGAAAAACTTGGAGCATGGGGAAAAAATAGATTCGTTGTAAAATTGGAATATAGCAAAATTATAATTGTCCCCTCAGAACTTCATAAAGACCAAAAAATATTTGAGGAAGCCACTTCTCATTCCACAGAATGCGAAACAATTGCAGAGCCACCCACCAAAAAGTCAGAATATAAAAAGGGTGAAAAACGGAAGTTACCCACAAACGAAAAGTGACAAACGCTTAAAAATAATTCCTAGAAAAATGAAAACACTAACATCAAAAATAAGTTAGAAGCTCCTTCGTACCTCTTATCTAGTATCATTTACGCCATCATTCTCTGGCCGTTTATCCTTCGAAAGGACACTCTTCCCGTTTTGCTTAACGCTTTCGTTTTTCACTTACGCGCGGTTATCGTCCCTCCCAACTCTCCCAGTTTTCGCCCTGGAGGAGGGCAAGGAGTTTTGGGCGAATCTATCGGCAATCAGCGAGGCCGTCTGACACTGGCGACAGATTGTGCGACCATCGTTTCCCACTTAGGACTTTTCGACTGGCCGCCATCCTCCCAGAAGGGAGTTGTTGAAAAACATCTTGCCCGGCCTGATACGTTCTCGATGAAGTCGATAAGGAACATAGCGGGTGGCAAGCCGTTCGCTAACAATCGAGGTAATTGCCATAGCAACGATAATGATTGTGAGATAGAAGAAGAATGAACTTTTTATCATTGAACTGTGTGAAATGCGTTGGATGGAAATTGATGCGGTGCATTATTTGAGATGGATTGTAAGTACGGTTGTTGCAATTGGAAGTAAAAAGTAAATTATATTATTGCAAACAATCAGAGAATGTTACTGCGATATTAATAAATGTTTCAATATATGAAGAATGGTATGAATTGAAAATTACGATCGTGGTACACGTACTATTCTGACTTATACAATCTCTATGTATTGAAGTTAACGTAAAGTTTAATTTATGTCTTTATCTATTCAGACTTATATTTAACGCTGCATTAATCTGCAAAATATGGGAAATACATTATCGATACTAACTTGGCTAGTATTGCGTTTACTTGTTCACACAATTCTCATATGTACAGATCTTAGTGCTGACTAATGACACCACCGAAGCAATAAAAGCAAAAATATACCAATCGCGCGAACCCATCCCGAATCCTGTCAACCGTCAGAATTCGAAAGCGAAAAAATACGAAACTTCGAGCCAATCAGAGCCGTTTACCAACATGGGACGCTGCATATCACCGGAATTAAGCGGGAAATGAAGCGTAAACATTGAAAAGCGAACAAGTGCAGGCAATAACAGGCGACCGCATCGGTAAAAAGACCGTCCCAGTTTTCGCCAGCCTGAGTTTACACTCGCGATTTCGCCGGCTCCATTTTCGCGTCGGACAAATTTTTTTTTCCCCGCCGACGCCGAAGTCGCGCAAAAGGCAGAAGCGTTATAACGAAATTGGCGTGGGGCTGCCCGGCCGTTTAAATTAACGAGTGCGGGCCCGTGAAATTGCGCCTCGGCCATCGGTTGTAATAAACGAGTGGGAGGGTGGGGGAGGGCAACAAAAGGAAGGCCGGTCGCGCGAAACGCGAAACCATACTCCCGAAACAGCGTCGGGCCTGCGAACCGGAGTCCTACGCGCGTAAATCATCGCCGAGAAAATTGTTTAACGATCGGCAAACAGCGCTCTAACAACGGATTGCCCGGACTCTCGCGTTCGTTTGCCGTGTCGATTGCATTAACATACGAGGCGCGGACGTTGCTGGGAGAGGGGTAGGGTGGCGGGAGATTAATCAAATTTTTCCGTCTAATTTTTCGCGGAAAGACTGACATGAAACCTGAGCCATTTTTGCCCGAGTTCGATCGGTGTGACTTGAGTTCTCGATAGAGTGTCGAAATCGAGAGTTCTATAGGTTCTGAGACCATTCATTTTCAACTACTCCAACGTAGTGTCAACTCGCCAATATGGTGTGGCTTTTCAGGCGCCTGTCGCTACTTTGACCCCCAGCATCAAGTTTGGCAGCACCGAACGACATGCGTATCGAGTGGCAGGCAGGATCGCCACTTATTAATTCTTAACGCCGGCTTATTAATTCTTAACGCCGATTGACATGAAATCAAAGCCATTTTTGTCCGAATTTAATCGGTGTGACTTGAGTTCTCGATAGAATATCGAAATCGAGAGTTGTATCGGTCTGAGACTATTCATTTTCAACTGCTTCCAAGTAGTGTCAACTCGCCAACGTGATTTGGCTTTTCATCAGCGGCCTGTCGCTACTTTGACCCCCAGCATCAAGCTTGGCAGCGCCGAACGACATGTGAATCGAGTGGCAGCTCGAATGGCAGGCAGGATCGCCGGCACATTAATTCTTAACGCCAAATTGGCATCGCATTAGCGCTTCACGGGGGTTTAATGCCGTGATTAACTGCCGTGCAACGTGTCTGACGAGGGCGTGCACGTCCACTGAAACGGGGACTAGCGCCAGAAAATAATCGAATGCCGGCCTGTCCGACGAACTAATGCAGATTCATCACTTTCCCATGGCCGGCGTGACCTTTCGTAAGCCGCATTCAACGTTTTAAAGAGTCATTGAGCAAGCTCATTTTTTCGGAGTGGGCATAATGGGGTTGGTTTGTTGTTTTTTGTGCAATGAGTGTAATTTATGAGTAGTCATTAATCAGAGTGGAACAGGTGTTTTATTTGAGAGGTATGTAAAATGTGTTGTGGAAAAATCGTTCATGATACTTGATATCTATATTATTTTAAATACAAAATTTTCAAGTTCGCGTTATGCATAGAAGATTTTGGTTTGTAATTTACCGAAAGTTTCTCGAATGTGTTCTTATGGACTGATTACGTATCAGTAATGCTTGGTCAAATGCCAACTTAAATGTTTGCAAAACCTCGTGGGTAGAGCGCACTTTGGCGCACTTTGCCGCATAAACCAGAACTGTTGATAGCCGCGTAATTATCGTGCACAAATCTGCCAATCACCCTAATTGTCTTTCCGCAAATATTGCGAGACCCAACTCGAGCCCTGTTTATTCAATACCTAACATACGCAGCCGTCTAACGATACTGTCGGATATCTAAACACATATCGAAACCGATACTCCAACCTCGAGCAAACCACTTTGAGAAAAAATCTAAATTTACACACGTACCCCTATTTACCCCATCAACCCTCAATTCCATCTATAAACACATCAAAATTAAGCCACCCTAAAGTTATTTCCAAATAATAACAGTCCGCAGAAAAATTCCCAAAAATCCAATAAAACACCAACAATACTTTCCATCTACTCTAACATGCATCTAAAAAAATGCAAAATACTCGAAGCTTGCTTGATTAAAGATGAATGTTACGAGGGCGCTGGCAATGTTTAGCTGGCCAATAAATTGCCGGCAAGCCGCGAGGAAGGTTCTAAACAACTGCCGGCGGCCCAATTCTCGGCGCTAATGGTTCGCAGACGTGCGCAGGAATCGGCCGTTTGTTTTGGCACGTGGATCGATTTGTTGCCGGACCGATGGAAATTGAAATCGCCGGCGCCGATCGTCGGAACATTGGAATTCGAGCGGCGCGCCGGCAAAATAATGAATTTTCGTACGGTCCGGCCGACATCGGCGGAGGGTGGGGAGGGACGGAGAAGGGGGCGAAAGGGATGGTAGGGGGTTGATGAGGGCGATAGGCGATATTGGGTCGCAAAAACGGAACCGGCAGCTCGCGGTTAGGCGAAACAGACAATCGCGCCTCGGTCGATCGACTCGTTGCACTCGCCGATGGAAATTGAAATTTAGAGTATCGGAACTCAAATCGGCCGCGGCGCAATAAATTTTGTCGGGGCGGAGGGAAGATGCGGTAATGGGTCGGTTGACGGCGGGTCCTTTCGAAATTGTTCGGATAATTTATGTTGGGGGCGAGAGGAAGGGATGAATTTGTTGGCTCAGCCAGGAAATTACGTATTTTTGTGCGGACGACTAAATTGTGTAATATTACTTGTGTCTTGGATTTCGAATCAGAGTAGTGTAAGTACTGTAAGTGCGAATAATGTGTGTTGTCTAATTTATAGCAGATTTTTGCTTTTAGTCTGCTCTTACAAATATTATTTATTGACTAGGATTCGCTTCTGTATTTGTCTTCGTAAAAATTATGCATCTTGAACGAAGCGCACACGAATTATTCCTACATACATAGACCAGACGTCTCTCAATTCACATTCCTAACCGAAAATTAAGTATTCTTATTGCCGGCCAACCATCACCAACCCCTCTGAACAGCCGTAACGACCTACTTCCGAACATCTCACCCGCTCTGAATAAAGCACCAGCCCAGTAATCATTCCCGTATTTAGCAACGAAAATCACCCAATCCATACATCTCTCTACTCACAATTCTCGATCTCAAATTAACTATTCTTTCTGTGTCTAGTACCAGCTTACATTCCCTCAACTCACGCGAAAACACCTACATCTCAAGCACACTAATCATTCTCACGTCCTGCAAACTCACGCAAACTCCGTCCATAACACTCCCAAGAATTACCTATTCTTATTGTCCTCCGTCCACCCTCAATTTCGCGAGCCTCCCGCACATCTTGAGGCGCAAACAGAGTAATCGTCGCCACATACAATATGCATCCCTTGCCTGCGAGCGTTCCGTCTCAATCATCCCCCGATCCGAAAGCCGTCCGCCGGCTGAGTGCGCCTGCGGCGCTTACATTCGATATTAATACTGCCTTTTCGTGAGGTACGGAGGGTGGGGACAGGATCAGGCAAGGAGGCAAGAAGGGAGGGAGGGATGGAGGGAGGCCACCCCCTCAGCCGAGCTATAGGGCCCAGACACAAATAACCGTAACTCAGCGGTGCGCAAGCTGTCCGTCGATATTACGATAGTTAAGCGCGGCGAGCCGGTGCATAATGCACCGTGCACCGGGCCAGCCTTCGAAGGTGGCCCTTTGTGCAGCGAACTGCACCTTCCCGGACGGGCCGAGCCCCAGGGACGCACTGGCCAGGGTCTTACCCAACTACGGGCCACCGGCAAGTTTCTATTGCCCGGACGCGGTATTAAAGTATCACGGGGATAATGTGTTACGGCCGCCGCCAGGCCAACTTCCGATGATAAAGATCGGCGCGCGGGATTTAGTGCGCAGATTCGGACAGGGATTTTACGCTGGTCTAATTGTGAGTTCAGTTTTCGAGTATTGGATTTGGCGTGGGCTCCAGGTTTGGTGGGAGGCGAGATTGGTTCAGACACAGAGTGTGATTAATCCATTAACTGACAAATTTTATTTTTTATTTTTGTACGGTTATGTTATATAGATGCACAAAAGGTTGTGTAACAGTATAATTATATAAATTCTAAAATCCCTAAATGGGGATCGTGGCAGCTAATGGGTTAAGACGGATTGTTGTGGTACTTTTTACAGTGGTTGGGATGGTATCATTTACTTAAAGTCTAATAAATCAGCCATTACGAGGGACCGAATTGCTTTAAACTGTTTGATATGTGTAATAGTGCTGTAAACATATTTAGTCTGGAAATCTAGTTTAATTCTGTATTCGACGATATGCTTAAGACCAAACGAACGAAGGACAACGACGAATGTTAGAACAATAACGATGTATAAATTTTTCTTAACCATTTGATTAAAAATATGGATGAGATATTCGTAATAAAACTGTAGCTATCGAATCGTTGACTGAGAAATAATATAGAGTAGAAATTTTGTTAAGTATGCTACTAATGTGAATCTGGAAAAATGACAAAGATCCGGGAATTGATAGGGATGCTCAGCGGAAAAATGAAGGGTCCCTTTGTACATTCCGAGGATTTCGGACTCATCAATTTTCTTGCCACCCCGCAAAGTAGTTTTACTACAGATAAAACTCTCGATAGCCGGGCCGCCGAGGAAACTGAGAAAGAGGAAAAGGTCGCGGGGGTCGAGAGATGAATCCTTAAAGAAGTGGAAGACTGTAACCCGGGAAATAAGGGTGCGAGGGAGAGAAAGGGTTCCAAAGAAGGAGGACGGAAGCGGCGTGTAATTCTAACTCCGGCGAGCGATACGTTCCGGTTATCTCGGTCGCAGAACGTATCTGTAATCCTCCATCTTATACAGGGTGTCGCCCTCCGTGAAGCCGAACAGTTCTGATCTACGACGCTTCATTTTTACATTAGCGAAATTCTCGAGTCTAAAAAAATAAATTCAACCAATAATACGTAACATTACCTCTAGAATAACATCCTGCCACATTTGTCATTTAAATAAATATAATCAACTGCTTCAACAAACTCCATTACAATAAACAATTCAGACTAATACTCCCAAGAAACACTACATAATTACCCTGTAGCTTTAATACAATTTTACGCAAAAATTCGTTGACAATAAATGACTTAATGAAAAATGCACTGATCAAACCATTGATCAGATAGAACGAATACTTGCTCATTACATCTTGCCGGTCCGGTTTTCTTTCTAACGTGACACCCCGTACAGCTGGCAGGGCGTATAGCAATCGTTCCGGGCGCCGTCCTCGAAACGGTGACAAGAAACGAGCGCGTTTAGAAATACGATTTCACTGCTGCGGTCATAACGGACGACTGCCGTGGCCATAGAACGTTGAGATTCGTAGAGCGTACGGCCGCAGCCTTAAAACTGGGAACGGGTCGGCATATGCTGCCGCACCAACGCGGCCAACTCAATTTCGCGGCCCGAATTCATGACGCACGAAAAATTTCTATCTCGGCAACTCCCCTTCCTTCCCCTCGTCCGACGCTTTAAACAAATATTTCGGAACGAGTCTCAGCGACCTGCCAGCGAGTCTGATATTCAATGAGTCGGTCAAATCTTGGCTTGGGGTCGAACGATTGTTTTGGCGACGATTTCCGGCCAATGTGTGAGAAATTACATCGGGAAAGTGTGACGTTTTGTAAACGGGTGTCTGTAAAATCGGCGGTGTTTGTTGGATTCTAAGATTGAAGAATTAATGACTGTTTTAAATTGAATTTTGGAATTTTCCGGTCCTTATGGTATCTGTCAGAGGGGTTTGTTCAAATTTAATCGAACTTTCAGGATCTGCTTACTAGCATTTAATAAATTTCTGGAATTTTACCTTTGTTTGAACTTGTTATTATTTACATATACCCCTACTATTACTATTTTACCGCACCCCACATGTTCTACTATATAATTTTAATATAGAAATGAACTTGCAGACCATATACTTGCATACCAATATACTTCTCTTAACATTTAAACGAATAAACCGATCGCAGACCGTAAAGATTAGCCATTCCCAACCTAATCCAAGAATGTACTCCATCTACCTTGTTTTGACGGGCGGTTATCGGAAGTTTGGGGTGTAAAAATAGTTGGGCTTGCGTCGGGGCGTCAAATGCAGGCTCGTTTCCTCGGCGAGGACAGGGGTGCGGACAGGGGTGCGGACAGGGGTGCGGAGAGGGGCGTGCTCGGGGGCGGAAACGTGTACGAGCCGGTGGCCCCGGACTCTGGCACGCAGAGACAGCGAGAACCAAACGCGTAAGTGTTCATACGTGTATGGCGCCGAGCACCGTGGGTCACATCCGGACGATGTCGTCGCATTCGCGAAGATGCAAATTAACTCTAGCCGCGATGAATGTTCGTTGACGCAACGCGCACACTCCTATTCACCTGTCCGCCTACGCTCGCCTACGCTTACCTACGCTTGCCTACGCTCGCCTACGCTTGCCTACGCTTGCCTACACTCAGTAGGCGTACAATCATATTCGCGTCTAGACGTACGTAAACGTAGCCAGGCGTAAGCGTGCGTACGCTGATATTCGTATAGGTACAGACGGACGATTCTGCGCGCGCGCGAACCGACGCGCACTCATATCGTGACACGCCGGTATGTAGATGCGAGTGGACGGTGACCGAGTTCGCATGTTGTAACACACGATTCGCGCCAGCAATGCCGTGTCCAGCCACGGCGCTTATATGTTTTCACCACGTGCGCTGCGGTCGACACGTTACAAACTCCATTCTCCGCGTCTGTTCGGAATTTCAGGTAGATGACCCGCCCCGCTGCCCAAGGAATAATGCGGGCGCGAGCCTCAAATTCCAGTAATTATGATGGAGTCGAGACGAATTCGTTCGCGCGATATGTATTGAGGGTGCGAGTGAACAAGTCAGCGAGAGAAACGTGTGTGTGAAGAATGAAAGCATGTAAGAACTTGAAGAATAATTGAACATTATGTGACATACGTTCAATGTATTAATAATTGACTATTCTGCAAGACTAGTTCCTTTGTATTGCAATGAGTGACTGACCTACTGTATTATGCATGCATTTCCGATTTCGAATCGCAATAAGAGACTAAATTCCGGTACTAAGGAATTACTTGGTGCAATTTCATGTTACTTTCACTTAATATATTGTATTAGCAACCCACCCATCCGCCATTGAGACAGCATTTAATATACTGATTCCTCGTAAATCCTACGGAATGCTATTTTTCCGGAAAATAAGCTCGACGATGTTCCAAATGGTCGGATTCGTGTCAATTGACGTCGATTCGAGATGGGAGATACGGTTGGACTATCGCGCGAGAACAACGAAACCGTGTCCTGAACAAGGAGGAATCTGGAATTCGAAATGGGAAATCGCTTGGTCAGAAGCGAAGCAGGGGGTAGAAGGGTAGAGGAGGGGGTGAGGTAGGCGGGTAGGGCAGGAGGGGTGGCAAACTAATTGCTGCCGAATCCGGTAACCGCGGATGAAATCCGCAGACCGCGGATCCAGGATTTCCGCACGAGAAGTATGCGAGTGTTGTATAATTAATTTACGAGGTTCGCTGGGGCTCTCACGAAATCCGGGACACGAATGATACCGGTCCGAACAAATGATGCGTGCCTTCGAACGTGAGAAAAGTCAGCCGAGCCGAACGCGATCCGGTGTAACTGATTCGATTTCCGCATCTTACATTCCGGTACATGTATATAAAGCTCGAAAAACAGAAACGTGTAACACCAACGTATGAATGAACGTACGAATTAATGGCACTAATTATAAACAGCTGGGTTTGCTCAAAACTAGCTGTTTCTATAGAGATATAGTTAAGTCACACCGTACGTATGGTATCCCACAGATTTTATACGAATTTGTCATTTTTGCCGGCATCAGAATTCAATGGCAGACTCGAGAGACCAGCACATGGGAAATGATATAATGCTACTTAAGCGAAAAATGTTCCCTCGGACAAGATTTCCGGGGCCAAAATCTGAAGCAGTGAAATATATCGACAGACTCTCGGAAGCAAATTGCGGGTGCGCGCATAAAAATGATCGAGGCTTATATTTAATGCGACAGCGTGTAAGGCCGCGATAGGGCTCGTTCCACCCCCCATTCCACCCTCGTTCCACCCTCGTTTCTCCCTTGTAACGCTCGTCATACACGACAGCGGGCTCGGCAGCCGTCGTCGCCTGCCATTATCCCATCCCATCGCAACCCATCCCATCCCAACACATCCCAACCCCATCCCTGGGTTACATCCGCGAAATAACCCTGGCGCGAATTTCTTTATCATCCTTGGACACGTTTTTTCGGGCTTGTATCCCTGAAAAATCCCTATCGCCTTCCCTCATCACACGTTGCCTCATACACACCCGGTATGTCGCTGTAACACGGCGAACGACTAGCATACGTCAGCGCATGTAACTGTTTCCTACACGTGTGTGTACTCCGTGAGCCACATTCAACATAAGCGGAAAATTATATGTATATTTTTTAAATAAGAATTATTATATTAAAACTACGCTTTAGCTCTCAGCCTGCGAAATAATGTCAGTGTTTTCTTTATCATTGACAACTATGAACATATTTCTGGTAATGAATTGCGGTATAATAAATCAGCGTTAAAAGAAATTATGACAATTACACGTTGTCAAGTGAAGACTGTCAAGGTGTGAAATCAATGTCACTGCATTCGACAAGTGGAATGAGAATATTTAAACAATTTAAAACTTAAGAAATAAAAAGATTATCAGTCAACCTGTATTATTCGATTAAACAGGTAAAAGATTGTATAAAAGCACTAAAAGAAAATCTACAAGTTACTCTCGAATAAGATCCCTACAATTTTTAATAAATTCTAAACTTTGCGACAATCTTGCCCCGCGAACGACCTACAATAAAATAACCTAGAAACGATACCTCTCGGGCGAAAATAATTTCCCGCCGCGGACAGGCATTCTCGCGATATTCCCCGGTATTTTGAAGAAATATCTTGCCAGGCGATTATTGAACGCTCGGAAGCCAGTGCCGCGGCTGGCAGCGTTTCTCGCCAAGATGGAGGACGGATAAGTGTCTGTCTCCTTCTAAGGCCGCAAGAAGGATATGAGGGATCCTTAAAGCTGCGCACGATAAAGCGTGCCCTAATGGCCGATACCCACCGACCTCCTTCCCTTTCCTCCCCCTTACCTTCCATCCCCTTCCTTCCCCTTCCTTCCCCTTCCTTCCCCTACCACCGGCGCCACCCCCTTCTTTTCTCTCACCCTCACCTACAGGATTTTCCCAACCGACCTCCTCATTTCGGAGTATCGACTATCTCCGCGTATCTTCCTGTACTATATACGTAATTGCGCAAAACTTTTGTAAGAAAAAAAATTGAGGATGGCAAAGTTTATGGAAATTGTGACTATTTCGGCTGGGTTTAGTCGTCTGTAGTGTAGAACACTTTTGAGGGAGGAAGTTAAAACAGTGAAAACAAAAAATCTAGTTGCAGGTGGTATCTTGTTGGAAAACGTTTTTGGAAAAGAGAGGTTTATTTTGGAAGTTATATATGTTACGTGCGACCGCGCATGAAATGGTTGTGGGAGAAATAAAAATGGTTTCACGGTGAAATGTGGGGTAAACGTTAAGTGAGAGACATCAACTCTCTCCTATCAGTTTCCAACCATCGTCGATGAAATTTCGCAATAAACTTCTTTGTACAAATATTTTTTTCTTTTGATCATACAAGACCAGTACATCAAAAAAGAGAACAAAATCATGAATACAGCCTTCCGTTCTTACTACCCCCAAACGGAAACGAATTAAAAATTCTCATAAAGTAAAACGTATTATCTCATCAACATACTACCCTAACTCTATCCAAACACTACATATGTGCACATATGTTGCCCTCCTATTCTGTTTCCTATCTCAAACGCACAAACATGCGAAAACTCCCTTCTGAAAAGATCGAAGGTATCTCATCAGCGCAAAGTACAGCGAATTTTAAGTGAAAAGCATCATATCAGAGGGGCTGTAACCTAAGTACACCCTCGATATGCCGCGTACAAAGAGGAATCACAGTGCGGAATGACAAAGAGGCATGGGATAAAAGGGGAAACGCGGAAGGGGTGGGAAGGGGTGAGAAGACGGAGTGAGATGCATTGTGAACGAGCGAGGCTCTTATCGTCCACGGTGTCCCTTATCACTCACCTCGCCTTCAGGGTTCCGCGATACAGACTTCCTTTCCCATAAAGCGGCCCGCGATGGCCAAAAAACGGGGAGAACGTTTGAACGTCACGGTAGGCTGCGTCAAAAATCGGTCGGCAGCTAAGGTTGCGTCATATGTAAATCGTGTGAAAGAAACGCTTGTTGCACGGGAAGCTCTATCAAAAGCGGATATTACCAGAGAAAACGTTTGTACTGGATTGGCTAGTGCAGCCTCAGGTTAAAAATTTGTTCTCGGGTGCTTAGAAACAATCACAGAATTGTACTCTGGGTCTACTTTGCTCAAAGATTTAATTATTTTCACTATACAAATTGCTTGGATCGTATATAATTATAAATGTTTGTTCTCAATGTATTATCTAGAAAACAAATGATATATGGAAACCTGTACGTCTGCGATCTGTTTAGAATTAAAGTTGATATGTTCTACTGACATGTTTGCACTACTCTCATGGAATGCGTAGAAAATAAGACTTATCTTTCGCAATTATTATCAAACAGATTATAGAAACGTAGGAAGAAGTAAAATGCCATCAGGTCGAGTTCTGATATTGAAAATCGAACCAGACGTTCGGAACCACTGGCCTTCATAGCTAAGGAAACGTGTCCGTAGGTCAGAGTCTTAGGTGTAGGGCGTAGGTATCAGGGTGGAGAGACGGAAACGGAAGGCGGTAGCCGGCCAAGACGACGTAGATAAAGATACAAACATAATTCCGACTGGCGAGCAATTCTCCCGGCCGCGCGGCTCAACTCAATTTACATGGAAATGGCCTTAATGCCAGCCGCTCCCGTAGTTTTCCTCCTACCGAAATGCGGATACATTAAATTTATTTCGCCGCAAGTGCTAACCGCGTCTTCTTCCGGAGCGCTCGAGAATAAAAGGCTCGCAAGAAAGTTTGAGCGCGGCCCTCTTCTCGCTTCATTTTCCTTCACAAGTATTCGATTGATTGCTCCAAGATTTCTCTTCACTTTTACGTAACCTCATATACTGCTACCTTGCACTATGTATTACTCAATGACGTTAATATATCCCATATATAGATATTATATATATGTATGCAATAGCAATCATTTAATTTTGCATATTCTACACTTTTACACTGGCTCAATATAATAAAGGAAAAAAGAAATATTCTGACGTGGCATGTAGATATTATACTGCTGTTATTATATTTAACGTAGAATTTTAATAAAGAACTTTTAGTATTTATACCGGTATGAACGTGAAACGAGATGCAAGTAAGCTGAAAAACTAAATACAGACGTTTATGCAGGAGCCGACGGAACGTTTTGCGCAGACCTCCGACGCGCAATCTCGGAAGGCCGTAGATCATGGAAAAAATGTACAAGCAATACATTAATAAAGTTCAGGTTAACGCGGCCGATTATCATTTCGCGAAACTTTCCGCTGCAAGATTTCATTTTAATCGCTCCACTCGACGAGCCTCGGCCTCAACTGAGGGTGGGGATTGGGAAGGGGGTGGAAAGGAGTTGGGCCGAAGGGGGTTGGTCTGTGTTAAATCACGATTTCCTCGACAACGAGCCAGAGTCCGGAAGCTTTTATATTCGTTCTTAAAATGCAGCTTAAACCTCGCGCCCGATAAACTTTGTCGGAACTTCCCCCTGTCCTTTATTCCGTTCGCCCATTCTGTCCCTCCATTCGATCCATTGTTCCCTCTCATTCTTTGTCATCCGCCGACTCGACACCCGACTGACACGTCTTTCAGTTGCAAATCTAACGAATCCGTTACCGAGTTCTCAGCCGTGACGAATGTCGCGAATGTGGCCGAGAATGAATGGGCCAACAATGAACGAATTAATGCTGTATTTCCCATTGGAAGGACTGAGGGAACAAATTCTTAAGTCTACGAATATTGAGTGAGACGGATCGCGAGAGGAAACAGGGGGAATATTAAAAAATTTCTGGAATTCTTCGGATTAGTTGCCGAGAGGTTGCGCGATAGAAACTTAAGTGCGCCAAGATTTATGGAGACCAGTAGCTTGGTTGCACAATGTCAATTAAAAAATAAATTAATAATAAAATAAAAATGCATCGACGCAGAAACGGCAAGTGGCAATTTGTAAAAGATTTATGTCAGTAGTTGTCAATTGGAAAAGATATCTAAATTCACCATTTGTAGCTTAAACAAATATCTAACTAGACGATCAACTCTACAAGAACGAAGTTTATGATTGGAAAATATTGTGAAATACTGCAATGTGTCAGTCAAAATACGAAATCTATGAATGTTACATACCAATAATATAATTTCTTCCCTTAAAAATACAGATCCATTATCTACACCACTCTTCGCTATCTACCACAAAAAGAAGCTATCAGCATTAACTAAAACAAATGTCGCAAGAGCACACTCTCGAATCCAGTCGACAAACATAAAATCGATAAGCTACAAAACGACATCGTCCCTCCCAAGTAGCTGCAAATAAAAATACGATCAGAAGCTATCGCCGGACTACTTAGAAATCCGCTGCGCGAAGAAAGTGAAGCTTGACGAATTAAAAAATTAATTAAGCACTTCCGATTAGCTGTCAATCCGTAGGAGTGCCCTTTCAACGATAAAAGGCCACTGACCCCCCTCCACCCTCGGGCATAAGCAGCCGTTGCTACTCTATTCAGCATCGAGAGCCAATTTGCGTTTGTCGAACATGAAAGTGGGCGGGAATATTTAAAGCCGGAGCTTCGCTCTGCTTGTTTTGCCATCGCCCTACGGGGGTTTAATCATCTTTATAATAGGCACCCCTGCCTCGACGAGCCGGCCTCAGACGCCTTTCGCCTCACTTTTACTTTGCCGATCGCGTCACGGGGCGGGAGACATGTTTTTTTCACGCCCTGACTCATGGCTGCTGCGATAAGCGAGAGGCGCGGATAAAGTTTGTAATCAACGGCGAGGGCTGATGAAGTTTAAATTGTGGGGTGGAATTAGTTTCGAGGCGAAAAAGATTGTTGCGGTGTTGAATAAATTTATGAAAAATTTTTACCGGGAGCGAGAGAGTTATCGGTCGTGGAAATGAACGTCGTTGTAGATGGCAAATTGTATAAATTACTAAACTATTTAATTCAAAATAAGAACATACGTACATATCAGTGTCATAAGCCAATGTAATGATTTAAGTTTAAAACTGTTCTGTGTCAAATGACTATTAGCTGTATATAAACCAAATAAATCTTGAAATGGTATATCAAGATATATAAAAATAATTCTTCTACCCCAAACGATAGGTTCAAATTTTCCAAGTCAATAAACGCAAATTTTTCAATCGCCCCTCGATAACTACGAGAAAAAAGTTCAATTAAAACACAAAACAGCACAATAAGTCCACACGCGCAAATAATCACATTACCCGCAAACATACTAATTTCAATTTCCGCGAACGACAAATGAACATTTTCCGTTTACCGCCCTAATGAATGTTACCCTCTCATTACCCGGCCGAGCGATTCTCGCCAAGTTGAAATTGTAATTTTTCCCCACCACTCGCCGAGTGGAACATTTTCCGTGGCCTGTCATCATCGAAAGCAGACGTGGCTCACACAAAGGAGGTTCGCAGAAGGTCGTAACGAGTTTAGCAACTGAACTCCGCGATTGCCGTTCGACCGAAAAGCGTGACATTAACATCATGAGCAAATTCGCGGAAGCTAATCCCGATTCTCAACTTCCGCAACCGTAGCCCGCAAAATCCTTTGCAAGCAGATGCATTCAATCGAATGTATCGATCGCAAACCTCGAACGTAAAGACATTTTCCGGACGAAGTAGAAGGGAAGTACAGAAAATAAATGATCGATGAAGGAATTTTGATATGACGTTACAGCTTACTTTGTTCGATACCTTCTTAACAGTTACGGACTGAACTATTCGCGGGATCTGTGTTTTTTCTTTCACCTTTTTTTTCGACGTGCCTCCGTGTCCATTCTTGGCGTTCGAGAAACTTCCGTTGGAACTAATTGCAAGCCTCAGCGAATTCCTACGGGCGGGACAGGAATATTTTTCGGAAAAATGGCGTGGCAGGCCTAAGGTATGGTCGGCCAAGTATATTTGGTGATTAAAAGTGTTTGAATGATGGGAACAAAATTTTGCTGAGAATGTCAAAGATGCTTATAAGAGTAAATTGTTTAACTATTTCTTCATTATTTCCCACTACTTTGCACTACTTTTACATTGTTATATCGAATAATTGTTGGTTTCTTGGGCTTTTTGTGGTGTTTTAACTAACAAAGCAACAATATAACTCCAATTTAGACTATGTCCGACCAGTTTTTGTCTTTCTTGGTCTTGGCTTTGTTCATGCGAGGCAGAAATGTGTCCAAAAATGACAAAAATCGGAGATTTTCGCATGGCATCAGAGCATTATTGTTTCCAGAAGCGTTGCCTTCATACAACGTGAAACAGGGTCGAAAACACACGAGAAAATCGCCAGCAGATCTTATGCACATGATACATTTGCATTTGTTAGCCGAAGTTGGGAGGTCGGGGTGACGAAAACTGGCGCAATGGGTCAGGAAGAAGATTTATAACCGCGGGGAAAGTTATAAACTGAGACAAGGAGGCTCCCAATTAGGAAAGTGCCGAGTCGAGTTCGCCCCAAAAAGTACGAATTGGCGGTTACGCCGCAGGTGGAAGAAGTCGTTTCGCCTTTCCGCTTCACTTTCTTTCCCCACCTTCCGCCGTCCACCTTCTTCCCTTCTTTCTTTCCTTCCCCGTCGACGCGAGACTTTCATTTTTCCCGGGCGAATTGTCGTGATTAAGGAAAAATTTCTAATGGGCCTCGAGCGGGCACTGCATCCGAAAGAAATTAAGTGACATCGCGAGAACCTGCACTGTTCGAAATTTATGGAGCGATAGTTAAAAATGTACAAGTCGATTCATTAAGAGGGAAGACGGATGTTAAGGTTCTGTAAAGTTGTAATCAGATATCGTGCTTGGAAGAAATTAAATAAGTCTCCAAGTATTATATAATTACGTATAAAATATCTGCAGAAACAATTGTTTTTCTGAGCCTGGATAAATTCAATTTGTTAGCAAAGACTAATTTTGCAATTCTACAAGCTACAAGCAAGTAACCACTAAGTAATACTCTAAATGAATATGCTATTCGTCTACACATATTTAGTCTCACAATCAGAACAAATTCCACGATCCAAGGAATCAATATGCAAGCATAATCATTATAAAGATCCATGCAGTCATACCTACAGACCCCAAAAAACTCCACCACCCCTCAGCCTGTAGACAAAAGAAGTATAATCCCGCAAACACAGGGGGGCAGTGTCAGAAACCGATACTTCGGACCCAATTAAACTAACGAATACCGCTTCCACAACCTCCCCAGCCCAGTCTCGTATCTCGAGGTCTCTAAGTAGAGGCGAATGTTCAGCCAGACGCGAGAACGTCATTTACATTCATACGTTAACCCGCGAGAACTCGCGCCTCGAACCGTCACGCGAGAACTCGCACTATGACACTTTGTGTCACACTTACTTAATGTACTTTTTAGCAGCATTTGCTTCGTTTATGTGGCATATTTTGTTACTACATGCAAATTTAGTACCCTTAGACACAACGTGACTGAACACATATGTGAAATTAATTATTTAAATATAAGTTTTTCGGGTTTTGCGAAGAGCCTGCAAAGCATGAAAATGCGTATACGCGGTACCCCGCCGACTCTGCTGCTCTCCCCACTCTTCTCGCTGCTTCTCTCTACCACTAAATACGCGTGCACACGTATTTACGCACACATTTACGCGCTAGATAGGCAGGCGAAGAATAACAGCAGAACGGCAGGAGAAGTGAGTATGGTGGGGGAAGCAGACTGTGCGTGCGATCGTCGTCGTTCACGCTAGTAACTCGAGAAATGTCGTCCCTAGATTATAATAAATAAATAATTACGTTAATAACAGGTTCAAATGATAGTGGACATTGTAAAACTCAGCGAGCCGGAACGCCAGTCTTCAATCTTTTGTATTTATTGAGATATCTTAGATTCTTTCTCGACGTGACACAAAATGTCATAGTGCGAGTTCTCGCGGGTTAAACTTTCGGGCGACTCGAGCCGCGGCGTAAAATGAAATTAGTGTACGGCCGAGATTACATTTACTTAGGACGGTAGAACGAAAATATTTGTACTAATGTACTTTCGGCTCGTCGTCCTTGTCTTTCTCGGCAAGGATGCCAGGGAATAGCGATAGAATGACAGGGGACGAGATGGCAGTAGGAAGGTTAGAGTGAGATAGAAATAGTGTCTCTACAGCATCTGTACAGGATCCAGAGACCATTAGCACCGAGCCGAGTGACAGGACAGAGTGTAAACATGTTATTCGAATTCCACCTTCATATCCGTCTCTAAGAGACGCTCGAATTCCGTACTGCCTTCGCTTGGATGTGTGCGACGCGTGTCTAGCCTACGACCGCTTTTTGGTATTCTGTATCTGATGTGGGTTTATCATACTTGCGAGATCGATTTAGATGTAATTATATGTGGGTGTTGTACACATGTGGCCAGGCTACGTGTACATGTTCAAGTTCTATATGGGGTGATATTATATGTGATACATGTGTCGTACGTGTAGATGCTATCATGCATGTGTATGTACAAATCTCATTTACGTGAGTGCATTCGGATATTATATACGATAGGCATGTAATTAATTGTTGATTTTTGTCCGCACTGCTTAATACAATGCAATGATTATAAACATTATGTTGTTACTCTGTAGATATATCAAATATGTCTATGGTTAAGATATAATTATTTTAATTTAGTATAAATGTAGGTACAAACGAACGATCAATGCCGGATGGTATAAAGTCAGGACGTGGGATATAATCAGGTGGAAAGGCGGTCATTAGATGTTGAACCGACGGACGTTTGAGCGGCATTTGATAATATTTGCGATTGGCTAATTAGAGTGAGTGGCGGGACTCTATTTATCTTCTGTTTTGATAGAGTTAGAGCGGTTCTGTGCACAGGTAAACGTGTGCGTGTTTGACGTTATGATTGCATTTTTTGCCCCAAGTCCTGAAGCCGGTAATTATTACTTACATTTGATCTACAATGCAGATTCGCTGTAATGTTCGACACAATAGTGAATGTTAATGAGGAGGGACAAGCATGTGTTTGAATATACGGAAGAGTAAGTGTATGTTGCGTGAGGAACTGTGTAAATTCCGAGTCCAGATCGGATGCAGACACATGCACATATTCAGACCGCTATTTTCCATCTCGCGTGCACCTGCTGAAGAGAACAGTTGGTATTGACAGCTAACTTCGACTCCGTCGGCAAACAGACTTGCCAACAATACTGACAAGATATATGTTCATAGCAATAAATCTTAAGTCAGGATAGCCTTGCGATACTTGAACTAATGACAAGTCAAGCAACCTGCATACTTTTTACAACAAGCAACGAACGAATCCATGTTCGATTATAATTGATTGTTAAAGTAATGAAAATGGAACAGTCTGTATGTACCTGTGTCATCTATGAATTGCAATATTCACACCACCTTCATCTATGACGAATTGTAATATTTCCCTATACTTACATTTTTACAAATCCCAGAAACAATGAATCCAATTCGTCTAACACATAACTCAACACAACCCAACCGTACTCCACAATTTGTTTACATAAAAAAATTCACTTTCTCACCCCTCTCCTTCCTAAAAATCGTCTCACAATCCCTTACCCCCGACAATCTTAGCATATGTCCAGAAAAATGCGACTTAGCAAACAGCCACACACGTAACTGAGCGGAGCTCCGAAAGGGGTGGCGAGTGGTTGAAAAGGGACGGCAGGGTAAATTGGAATGACTCCGTACTGGGAAGATGAAGGGCGAAGGACAGGCGGAGGGTTAGTCGGTAGCGTTAATTGGCATTGAATTAGTCGAGATTACGAGCTTCCTGCCTTACCCAGGGCTGCCAATCTCGGACGAAGAGTTGAAATACTGCCTGATCGCATATTAATTCGCCCTCTGACGTCTCTCACCCCCCTGAGACGGGGCTCTCTCTTTCGCGCCAATTTCTTGAATGTGCGAGGGCAGATGCCAGGATTTGCGAAGATTCGACGGGAGATAAATGATAGGCGAAATTTGGCGGGAAGTTCGTCTCTTCGGGGTGGGAGGAAAGGAGGGGGTGGGGGCACGTTAATTTCCGACGCCGATCAGCTTGGGAAGAGGATCGATAGTTCTTTATGGAGGGTAAGGAAGATTCATGTCATCGAGTTGGCGAAGAAAGTGATAAGATATTGGAATTTAAAGCCTTCTCTTTTTTCCGAGAAATTGCGCATTAGTCCCAGATATAAAAGTAATTTAATCTAATGTAATTCATAATGTAAATCGTCGCTAATGACAATGACTTTAAATAAATAAAAAAAAGTAATTTAAGTCAAGTAACATATAACCTTTTTGAACAAAGACCCATCCCCAAATAAAAATGAGTAAATGTTCAACAGTTCAAACCGAAGGACATTAGCTACCGTTACGACAGCCTGGTCAATTTATTCCTGCCCACTCGATTTTTGCCCTGGCCCCCAATTTTGAAGATCCGCGGCTCGACCGATGAGATTCCTCGACTTGGCCCGAATTGCCACAGTCTTTGTTGCGCGCGCAACGGGATACGTAGGAAATGGGATTCCTTGTCGACGACAGGCACGTGATCGGTGTATCGAATTCGGCGGTATACTAGATTACCGTGGGGTCCTCGAACGATGGCGAGAGAGATGGCGAGAGGATCGAGTGCGAGCTGGCAGTACAGACAGATGGACCGACAAATGGATAGAACTCTCCCACCCTCCCAGTCCTACCCTGCCCTACCCTTTAGCCCGCCGCGGGTGGATGCAGGGCGCGGAGTGATTTGTATGTCGCTTGTTTCGCTGCCGCCGAAACTGGAGAACCGGTAACAAGTGCCGGGACTGACAGTCGAATCGACGCAGCGGCCGCCGAAAGGAGGGATACTTTCCAGTGTGGGCTGCACTACGGATTTTTCCTATTTTCCAAAGAGCGGTGGATTGTTCGATTTTGCTTTGGTTAGAGATACGGACATGGTCGCTTAACAGTGTCGGCAGCCACTATTTTTCCTGGTATTAATAAGCGTAATGAAGAAAAAAATTTCATTTAATGGGTGAGATAATAGGTAATAATGCTTTCCAGTAGGTAAGCATTATCGTTATCCACTAGAGTCTCAATTTGAATTAATCAATCGTAATAATAGTAACAAATAGTAATATAAATAAAGCTGATAAAATTACATGTTGAACAACGTATAACAAACGAATGTAACCCACGTCCATTAGCCTTTACGACCTTGAAGCCCAACATCGAGACTGCCAACATTGCTTTACCACCGAGTTCAAATCGACACCCCGACTGACAAAGGCAACATCGCATATTTTACATCTGCATGCATACGGCTCGCGAGGGGTTCGATGAGAGTTGGAGGCGGGCTGAAAGGAAGGGATGGAACAGTGGGGGGTTAAAAAGGTGTAGGAACGTGTCGCCTGGGGGTAGTTCGATCGTCGGGCGATCGTCCAATTTATTTCGTCCAGGCCGACAAAGGAGGTTGGCCCATTGTGCCAGAGGCTCTCGAGAAAGACGCGGCAACCTGTAAAGACAAAGACGACCCTCATCTGCCGTCCAATGGCTTTCGGGCCTCCACCACGACGCCGACGCCGACGACGACGCCGACGACAACACCGACGACAGCCTTTTCCTGCCTCGTTACAGTCGCTCCACCTCCATTCAACACATTCGCAACATACGGCTGTTGCTGTTGCACTAATACAATCTTTATCTCTTTGCATCTGTCGATAATGTTTGTTTTTAATTATTCTGACAAATTTCATCAATGCTTTTTATTTAATTGGTGTCGATTTGTACGCTTGTCGCAATGAATCTTTCTATTATATAATTTATATACTAATTTAGATTTGTATGTGTTGTTTCAACCGAGTATCAGTCCGAGTATCTTACTATTCTAAGTCTGCTATAGACTTTTTAAATACACCAATTTCATCTTAGATAAACTGATTTCTATTTATATCTCATATACCAACAATCTCCCATCTATTTATGCATTGATTTAAAGTAATCACGATAATATGTACTACAAATTGTAGAACTGATTGTCTCCGCCATATACAGACGCTTCGCTTAATTTTTTTACTTCCATCACTCACTTTCCCAAAAAGATTTCAACCACCATCACCTCATTCCCACCGCCGCGAAACAAAGTACCGACTCCAAAATTCCTCTAATCCTCCAATTCCACCCAGTCCTCCTCCATCCCCGAGAACGTCAGCCGTCACCCGTCATCCGTCACGATCGTCATCCGTTCGCAAATCTGCCGAGCCGTATCGCGCGACGTAATAAGACGTCAGGCGAAAGAAACGTCGATCGTAAAATAATCATCGCCCTCGGGCACCTTCGGGGGTTGGGCCGAGCGCGGTTATGTCTCTCGAGATATCCTATCTCTCCACCCCCACCCACCCCCAGCGACGGGGAAGTTTGTCGAGCACGTTTGAGGAAGAAGGCCGAAATGTACGTCAGGTTACCCCCTCGTAGATAGCGGGAGATAAGTCGCGTGAAAGGTGAGGAAGGAAGAAGGAGGGTGGGAGGGGTGGTGGTAGGGGGGGTGGCCTGATAGGGGGCTGAAGGGGAGTGAAAGAAGGTGGAAGACTTCGGAGTGATACGGAGTAAGCGATGACGGAATTTATATATACAGGGTGGCGCCGAAATGGGAGGCCAGGAGTTTAGTGCCGGGTTCTGGTATTATGAGGGATTAAAAGGCGGTCATATAGATGTGCCCGGAAATTCTCCTCCCGTAATACGAACATTTTTCGTTGCCGTCTGAGAGATACAGAAATGGGGGACATAATGGATACGCTCTGGCACATATAAAGTATTATAACAACGGAGAAATACAGTGGTCCTATAAATATTGATCCGCAGCTACAAAGAATATATCCTAATATCTAAAAGAGGCAGTTTATAAAAAATAATACATGTTCAACAATATTCGTATGGATCATATATTTGTCTAATTCAGCCACGATTTAGTTTTATAGGCGATATCTGTTCAACCTAATTTTTACCGAACCACCCGCAAAATCAAAGAAATATGTTCAATTACAATAAAGCCAATTTAATCTATACATGTAATAATCGATAAGCTTCAAATTCCTTGTCATCATATTCTAGCATTCTGTCCTCTTAAAAGACTCAAAAAACGTTCAAATAAATCTCCCATTCAAATAAATAAAATGCCGTACGACACCTTAGTCCCTTACCACCCTATCAGCCCCTGGAACAGAGAGCATCAACTATCCCGATACGTTTCACCACGAAAACGCAATCGGACGAAAAAGCGAAACGCTGTATCCTTCAACATAATTGATTCGAAAAGCCGCGTGTCTCGCGGCGATGCGCGATAAGCCACGATCCTCAGAAACAGAGGCAATCTGTTCGAACGATCCTTCCACGATCCTCCGACGATTCACAGGCCGCGAACCAGCCGGGCAAATCTCATGACAGCCGGAGGCGGCCTTGAAAAGGGGTGTCGATACGAAATTGACGCGAATAAAGGGACCCTGAGACAAGGATTGCGGATGGAAAGAGATCGGTAGGTGGGGAAAAAGTGGGGAGAGGGGGGAGGGGGGTGGAGGGGGGCAAATTTACTTCGGCCCGAATCGGCAGCTTGAGAAATAGTCGCGGAAGAATTTCTTATTAGATTGGAAATTGAAATAAAGTCTCGACAGCCTTCGCTTCTCTCTCCCTCCATCTTTCCTATCTCTCTCTTTCTCTCATCCCTCCCCTCTCTCTCTTCTTCTCTCCATCCATTGTGACTTCTCATTCTCCGTCTCGCTTTATTGACGTCCGCTGCAATGCCTTCTTGCCCGATTGTTCGAGAGATCGATACTGGCTCGCGAGTTACCGAATTCTCGTGCGCACGGTTACTCTTCCCTTCTATTCTCATCCCTCAATCACCCCCCCCCCTCTTCACCCCCGCCACCGACCGCCCCCTGTAGCTGAGCTGAACCTTCTCCTATTCGATTAATTGCATACCGGGGAATCGATCTTTTCGTCTGGATGCCTGTATCGCCCCTTTCCTCCGTCTTTTCGTTGCTTTCTTCCGATACTTCTTTCGGTGCAGGGGGTAGTTTTTATAATGCCGCGCGCTTTAAATCGCGAGCAATTTGCCGAGCGATCGATTGACCGAACGTCGATCTTCGCGAGTCCGTTAATTGCAGCAGCTTAATTGTGCGTCCGCCATCGACGCGGACCTCGTAATGAGACAAGGATGTAAGGGAGGTAAGGGAAGTAAGGGAGGTAAGGGAAGTAAGGGAAGTAAGGGATGTAAGGAAAGTAAGGGATGTAAGGGAAGACGTAACGTTTGCGATGTAAAAGCTGTCCGGAGTAGATTAGTAAAAGTTCTCGGTTTAATAAAATAAAAATAGGTACACTTCATAGACGATCTATTAAAAGTTGGGGGCTTTAAAATTAAATTAAAAAATAAGTACAATTTATTTAAAGTATTTAATGTATTGTATCGTCTAAAAATAACTGAAATAATAATTTCACTCAGCATACATCAATTTTCGATGAAACCCCAAATTCTATTGCCTGAAATAGAATTTCCTATCAGCCGCGAACCATCCCAATCAAATCTAATGACCCTACACTTCTGAATTCAATTATCCCAGCCAATGATTGTTCGCCCACCTCCGAATAGACTGGAAAACTGTACGAATCGAATGACGACTCACAAATTCACGTCAACTCTAACTCACAAGTCAGTTTCTTCGAAACTCTTCAACAAAGACCAGTAAGAAAAGCCACAAAATTCACCGCGAGTTATTCAATCATCGAAAGGAATAAACTAATAAAAACCAATAAAAAAGGGTGGCAATAAGTAATTTGTACCTTGACGTCAACTACATCCCGACTCTGAACGATCCCAGCCGATGATTATCCGCCCACCCTCGAAAGGGGTAGAAAACGGTCGAAATTAGAAGACAACCTACTCGCGGAAGGGACTGGAAGTAAGTGGAAGGTAGCGGTAGGTAGCGGTAGGTACCGGTAGGGGCTCGGAGGGACTGGAAGGGCTGCGGATTCCGGCCTAAGGTCCAATCTCGAGTCGGCCGTAACGCAGATCCAATCTTGGACTTCATCCGAGCCCGGGCCCCGCTCGTATTTTCTCATTTCGGATCGCTCTTTTGTCGCGGCCGGATTTATTCGAGTGGCCATGAGGGACCGATAGCCCTTTTCCACTTTGCCTCCGCAGATAAATCAGGGCGAAATCATTCGATGAGCCTCGCGCCTTGCTTCCCACCGAGAGGGAGGAGATGAAGAGACATGAAGAGGGTGGCTGGAAAATAGTAGAGGACGGGAGAGGGGAGGGGGGGGGAGAGGGAAGGGGTGCCCTTTGATTTATGAAATCCTATCGTAAGCCCGCAGCCGAAGTCTTCGCAATTTGCCGGAGGCGCGTATCGAATATCGTATCCGGGGAAGGTGTTTCAATTTTTGTAACGAAGAAGAATGCGAGGAGAGCGAGTCTTGCTCCGGGAGATTGTCGCGGGTGGAGGAGAGGAGGAGTTTTATGGCGATTGGGATATGTAATGTTTCAATTTTTCGGATCGCTCAACGGTGTCTGATGTGTGGCTTGCTGGGAAAGTTTGTCGCGGAAGATAAGAGGAGTTGGTTAGATTAATATTATATGATACTGTTCATTTTGCTAAGTTTTATTTGTTGCAAGGTGTATCTTGGAAGATATTGTCGGGATATTTTAATATATTTTCTATTTATATCGTTTCTATATCGTTTCTAGTTATTTGATTTGCGAATACTCTGCCGATTAACATATGAATATCAGATAATTCGGACGTTTTAGTATAGACGATTTCTCATTATAATTTAATATGATTTTTATCTGCCACAGATAATACAATTTTTCTATTACCTTCTGTATATCTAGTGATATTATTTCCTATGAAAAATATGAGCAATTCACTAATATGTCCTATACTACAAAACGTCTGAATTCCTACAAGTTACTTACTACTGATCCCACGACTTTATTGAACGACATAACAGAAAAAGTATCGAATATAGCAAAGCACATGCTTTTCGCCTGAACTGCCAAAAGGAATTTGATTCTCTTCGAGGCAAATGAGGCCGAAAAGCCACGAGACACGCCGGTCGCGAGTCCTTCGTCATCGTAAGGTGCCCGGTGCAAATTAGATTGGCTTCTCGCTCGGCCGTAACGCGAGGCAGACGCAATCGACGGCGAACAATGCTGAGTGACGGATTCAAGGACGGGACGGTGTCGGACAATTGCCGAAGACAGCCAACCGACCGAATCCGAATGCGGCCGCTCGCCCCGATCGCCCAACGATTCAGCTCTCCGTTAAGTTCCGATTCCGCATTGGGATCGCTACCCAGCTGAGATTGCGTTTTCCATTCGGAGGGTTGAGGAGTGAGGGGAGGTCACTTTCCGCGAAACTGCCCAAGTCTTACTCGCCGGCCTGATTCCTTAACGAACGACCGCGTAATAATGACGGGTTGGAGGTCGTTGGCCAGTCAAAGTCGACCGTTCGATAATTTAAGGTGTAGTACGTTCGTAACTCGATTGGACTCAATGATTTTATGCATGTACATTTATATACGTGTAATAGATTTTGTAAGACGTAAGACATAACGATTTTTGCTTAATTGTTGCAACGTTAAAATCATATTGATGGTATTTATGACGGAAATGTAATTTAAAATGATATGGAAATGATAGGTAAATCATATAAAAATTAGTTGAATTTTTTGTTCAGGTTAGAGTCATAATTATCAATGTACATAATTGTTTCAATAGAATAATACGACTTTATAATAGTTATATCTTTATAGATTGCAGTAGACTCACTTAATTGCCCTGTTTTTAAGCAGATGTAAAGATCGGTTACGAAATATTAAAGATCCCACCTAACCGACAACCGCGCAGAAATATTCAAAGAGACCGATGGATCCTTTACTACCGACAATATTTCTACACACTGTAACGATGATTTACGCCGTGTAGAAAGAGATGTAACACGACGCTTATATGTAAACGTCACGATACGGCCGACTCACGTTTTTCCCATAGCATTCTGTTACCCTCCCATTTCGCTGCCGACTTTCTCTCGCCCCCGCGACCCCATTTCCACCCCCTCGCCCATCTCAACCGCCTTTCATCCCCCTTTCATCCCCCTTTCATTCGCCTCTTTCCGCCACTATTTCTCAGCCTCACGGATTCTTTCCCATTCTGCTTTCATTGCCCGCCCATTTTTTCCTCTCCCGTATTCTCTCCACTTCTCTTCCCATTTCCCACCGACTACTTGCCCCTTTTTTCCTCCGCTATCTCTCCCCTTCGATTTCCTCCGACCTTCTCTCCAGACCGGTCACTCGGCCAGTTACTCTTTAAGCACCTTTCTTTTGCTTCCTTTCTCGAGCCGTCCCTTTGATACCTCCTTTCCGTTGCCTAGCCTCGTCATATCTCTGACCTATTCCCTTTTCATACCCTCCTACCTTCCATTCTTCCTCCATACCTTCTCAACTCCCCTGTACTCGAATCTTTGCACTCGCGTCATTATATTCTCTATCCTTTTCTTCCTCTCTTGTAGCCATTCTCCGCATCGACGTTTTCCTCTTTGACATCCGATACCTCATAATCCCAGTTCATTTCTGTCCGACTCCTCTTTCACGGTTCATCTTCGCCATCCACTTCTACCCCCCGCGTTCAACCTATTCAGTTTCCTCCGCTTTATCCTCCCTCCTCTTTTAATCCAGCTCACACTCAAATCTTTGCTCACCATCACATTCTCCCTACCATTTTTCTTCTCCTTTACCGACCTTCCCACCTAAGCTCCTTCCAATTTTTTTCCCTACACTTTCCTCCACCCCCTCCCCCACCTCGTCGCTCCCTCTTTATCGCCCAGTGTCTCCGTTATTCCGTAGTTTTCCTAGCCGGTCGTTTTCTTGATGCTTTACGCGCTGCAGCTACTTGGTATTCAGACTGGCTCGTACCGGCTGTATTCGATCGAGAGAAAACAGCTTGCCTATAGACGGGAGAGACCATGCAGGGGGTGAGTGGAGAGGGGGGAAGCTTCCCCATGACATACAATAAAGCCAGAAACTCTTCCGCGAGAGAGTCTCCCGATACGCAGGAGGATGATGGTAGACGTGAAAGCGCGCTTGTTGTACGGTGAAATTTGAAAAGAGCGCATATTCGGTCACGTTTTTGAGACTACTTGTCGTTTTGTCGAACAGTGTCGTACCTTCGCCAAGGAGTTGGGTATTGGGGAGTATTGACGGGCAATTTTTCGAGGAGTAAGGTAATCAATGTTATCGGGGAGATTGCGATGATGAATGTTGGAAGTTTAAGTGTGATTAGGTGGTTAGGGTATCGGGAATTATTATAGGTCGATCGATGTGTAAATGTGTTACAGGACTGAAATTAATCTGTGGTCGTGTGTTTTTTATTGCCTCAAAGAGTGTTCGAGTGGTGCACAACTCAAAAGATAAGAAAAATAAGTAAAATCAGCTGTGCATTTAGAAGTTGCAATTGCTAAAAGAAAACAATTTGAAAATGTGTCCCAAAAATAGTCAGGAGTGTTTAAAGTGTTTTTCGACAAGCTCTGTACAGCATACAGTCAAGTAAAATTTATTTAATATATCACATGAGAATAATTCGAAATTCTCCAACGTATCAAGTACATACAATAAATGAGAACATACCTCCGTCCAATTACATTCACGTTTCCGCTCACACCTACCCTAATCAACCGACGAACAAAACCCGACACGCTCAAAATTCAATGTCCATACTCCCGAGCTGATACCCGATCGCTAACCTTCGTATCTTCAACCTCAGCTTACCACTTCCCCCATTCGAGCCCAGCAGGAGCCCGCATTCGAACAGATTACATTCTCTCCAAACTGCTTACACCGCCCTCACCTTCACCTTCAACGCGCTCCACCCCTATACCACCCACCCCCTTCTGCCGATCCGCGACACATCAATACCGTGAGCTTTCTTCCGCTCGGCAAATCATCGGCGTAACACCGAAATCTTTCTCATGCTCGACGGCGAAAAGAGCCATTCGTCGCCGTCGAAAGTCTGGCATCGAACGAAATACGGCCGCGATATAAATCCCTAAAATACCGCGTCAGCCGTGCGGAATAACGGCGGAGGAACCCGAACCTGTCTCGAACGCGGGCAGAACACGGCTGAACACGGCTGAACATGGCTGGAGCTTCGGCCTTGAGAGAGGGAAGCAGAAGCGGGCAGCAGCGAGTCTCGCATAACCTCCGGGTTATGAATTAAAATTGCTAAGTCGCGGTCGGTACGCATTCGAAGAGATTTCCGCTGAGCAAGCGGGAGGCGAAGAAGGAAGAAGGACTAAGGAAGAGGGATGAAGAGAGAGGGGGGAGGGTGGATGGGACTGGCAGAGATTTATTCGGGGAGTTTACCTATACTCAGGATACGTCACCGTGCGCTGAATCGATGTCGAAGGATCCGTGTGTGGGATACGTCAAAGTAATTTAATGCTTGCTTTAATCCTTTGAGACGGTATATCGAGCTTCGTGAAATGAAAGGAATGAATTCAAAAATTTGAAGATACGCACGCAAGTGGCTGCGCGTATTGAATATTTAAGATCGAGTGAGAGTCAGTACAGTGAAGCTTCGAAAGCTGCTAACGAAATGTATAAGACTACAATTTAATTCTTGGAATAGGAGGAGGACGAAATAGGACTGCTACAGGTTTCTTCAGAGTTTACTTATCCTGACAATACGTCATCGTGTTCTGAATCCGCGGCGCGAGATATGTGGGAATGATCGGATTTCCCGTGCAGCCCGTACTTTCGTCACTTCGGTCACGTGCGATATTCATGTCATGCTCTGCATTGTGTTCCCCGGATCGTGATCGAGATGCAGATGGGACCAGGACACTCTGCCTACCGGCGTTGAGCACACTGATTTGCCTCGTCCTGCCTGCCCGAACCGCCGAAAAGTGTGTCTACCCCCTTTTTTTCGAACCATTTTGCCATGTGGTCGGTTTGCGGGATTTGAATCGTTTCGGGGGAAAAAATGGATGATTGTTGTGGAAAAGGGGTTGGAATTTGATATTACAGTGTTTTCAAGAGAAAGGAACGGTTCAACTATGAATGGAAACGGTAGAATTTTGTTATGACGTAATGGCCCATGGGATTGTGAAAGTATTAAATAGAAATCAAATATAGAGCAATTACATCGGTGGTAGGGAACAAATTATATTTTTAAGTTGACGCCCGATTATGTGACGAAGCAGCCTGTAATCGATTATGGAAACTCTACTATGTACTAAAATGCCATACAGAAGAAAAAATTATATAATATTATATTAATATTCTCCGTACATCTATACATCATAGGGAGAAAAAAAGATGTATGCAACCCGCGATTCAGCCACAAAATGCGATCCACACATCCCACCCCCTCTCCACTCTCCAAAACCAACCGCTCTCTCCACGCCACGTCCGACTTTGAAAACTACCCGAGATTCGCGCAGCGACCCTACCCGGAACCGAGCCACCCCTTTGTTTCTATCCGGGCACTCAACTACAGCCCCCATAAAGTCCTCGTCCTCCGCTATAAAGGAATAATTCTTTATCCGGAAACTTTCGGATCAACTCGCGGGCGCCGCCCCCGAACGTGCCCGACGAGGAGGCCTCATGAATTTTTAAACGATTAGCGCGAGAAAAGGCCATTCCGACCACCCCTCACCCTCACCCCCCGTGCGCTTAATTCATTCGGCTTTATTCATTCCGCGAAGAGGAGCGGCTCCAAGATTCTCGCTTACTTCGTTAATTAAATGAGAGCCCGGGTCCCTTCTTGAGAATATTACGCGAACCTGAAATACGATTTCATCGTATGGGTGAGGGGGCTGGAGGGGGCTGGAGGGGGCTGGAGGGGGCTGGAGGGTGGGTGCGCGAAAGGGTGAGTATATGGCCCGGCGGTTATAATATGGCCGTGTGCGCGCATACAAACTGTCAGATCGGGCCGAAAACCGCTTTAATATGAGCCGAACGACGAGGCGGGCTCCTGTAAAATCCGTATTTACGACTACGCTCTCGCTTTCTCGGCCGCTCATGGCCGACGCTTATTAAAGAATAGACTCGACCTGGGCGAATTTATGCGAGCCCGACAGCCGACGATTCCTTTCCTCGACTCTTTCGCGCGTAGGTGGAAAGCTCGCGGATGAGGGAAGGCTGAATGCCAAGTTTTGGGGGTGGGTGGGATTTGGGAAAGGGTTGCTTGACGAGGGAGGGAGGTGGAGGGTGAGGCGTGTGTCGTAATTAGCTGCGATTATTATGTTGGTGAAAAGGGTGAGATGGGGCTTTAACACAATTTTTGGTTCAAATTCTTGAGATCAGATCATAAGAATTGTGTGTACGTTGTGTATGAAAGAATTTGAAATGGCATTATAAAGAAAATATCGAGCTGTCTTCGATGTTACAGAAATTTTCAATGACTGCAATGAGTAGCTAATTCTGTAAAAATTAATTAAATAAAATTCTATCGTTTCAAAGTGCAATGCAATACAAAATTATTTAAATGCAGCACTCCAGTAGTTATCGTTTCTGCAATATTGCAATAACCTAAGTCGCTCCCAAAACTATTAAGTATAAAATTAAGAATTGGTCTAAACCGAGCAATTAAAGCTGAGACAAACGTAAACGACACATAATTAATACTTTATCGCATGACAGAATTACGCCGAATCGCATCCAGAACTTCCACCCCGTATTACATCCGCCCAAGACAGTTCAACCCCCGAAAGCAGGAGGCTGGAAAAGCTTGAAATACAAAGCTAATTCACTTAAAAAGCAAAGTGCGCGAGAAACGTCCGCGAAATGAAAATCCTTCCGCACGCAAAAGTCCGGGGCTGGAACTTTGTTCCACCTGAAGGCGGGAGGTCGAGTAATTATCCTGGACGGAGTGAAAAAAGGGGGGCCGCGTGTCGAGACGGTGGTTGGGGGTGACAAATGAAGAGCGGACGAGGGGGTGAGTCCAATCGCGAGAAAAGTGGCCGAGAGATAGAAGGAAAGAAGCTGAAATATTGTGCGGGCGTGAGACACGCGTCTCGCACGCGTGAGATGTCTCGCACTTGGAATGAAAAGGACACCCTGTGCAGAATTGATTCTGTTCATGCCACGATAGTGAGAACGTGTGAGAATATCTAATAAGAGCAAAAGTACAAGATTGGCTAATGGAAGGAATAATAATAAAAATTCAGCGTATAAAGCATTTGATTAATCCTGAATTACTATAAATATCAACACTGAAACAATTTAAAAAATGAAAACCGCAAGGAACCATCGTACGATACAGTCGCGTTAAGATTGCAAAGTTCACATTGGAGAATCTTTTAATAATCACACCCTCCGGACGTCGAAGAATTTTCAAGTTCGATAACTTGGCTCCTTCGGAAAGCGCTGAGCACGAAAATAGTCCGTTAATTAAAATCGCGCGCAAGAAGTTTCGAGATAACGAACGACCCTCGAAACGGTCAGGCAAATTGGCCGAGAATTACCGACACGTATAACAGTTTAGTCGGTTATTAACTGTCTCGTAACGCGCCTGTTTTTAACGCCGACACGGGAAGGGGGTAAGCAACAAAAATTCGCCAAAATCTCATTACTTCCGATTAAAATTTTATACAACGCCGAAGCGGCGCTCGTAAGTCTTCAATTATCCGGCCTCCATATTTCGTCAGAAAACACGAAACTACCTGGCAGTAGATCGATGAATAAGCAAAAAAAATTTGTCGCGCAAAGAAGCTTAAGATAAATAGCGCGTTTAATCACTGAACTATTTACCGGCCGTTTAGAATAAAAGTAAAGCTGCCTGCAAAAATAAGAACGGTTATTTTAAATATTTGACTCTACCAGCTGCTCGGTTTTATGAAGTACAATTATCTGAAGGCTTGCAATTAATGATACAGCTTGCAAGCGAAGGAATAAAAGCAATTATATTATTTATTTTACTTTATATCAATAATCGGTTAATTCTGAAGGTTTTTGCTCTAACATAGAACACTAATAATTATATCTACGAACATGCAATTTGAAAATATATAATTTTCGAGAAAAATTGTAAACACCCAACCCAATCTTTATTCGTTTTCCAACATTATTTCCGCGAACACCTCAACGTATAAAATCCGATGACAAGATCGACCGACACGGAAGTCTGGAGTTGACGTCGAACGAAGGAAAAACTGGAAATTTTTTGCCCTCCAGCCGAGATAAAAAGCTTGCCGCGACTCTCGACGCCTGTTATTCATCTTTTTCAGCCGGACGAAATTGCGATTATTACAGCGTGCCAAGCCGCATACCTCATTTGTATCAGCGATTAATACGGGACAACAGCCAGCTCCGAAGCTGCACTTGCGGTCAGCGGACGGCAACTTTCATTATATTTCAAAAAGCCAGACGCTTTTTCTCGCGACAGACACTCTCTCTCTCGGTCGTTCGCTTTTTTTTTCAACCTCTCGCGAGCGTTTTATTCGTCGACGTTTATCGTTTATCCGATACAGTCGGACACCCGAAACTGATAACCGCCGGGACTTCCTCTCCTCATTCGTTCACTCTTTCCCCCACCCCCACCCCCACCCCCCACCTACCCCAATGTTCCACTCTTGCTTTTCGTTTATCGTAACTCCCTGTCCATTTTTTGCTCCTCGCTTTCGTTTTCTTCCCTTTCCCGTTCCTAGTTGTATCCGCACTATCTCGTTACCCGGTATTAATTAATTTTACAATTCATTTTTCAGTTTCAGTTTTTTACCCTTGCAATTTTCCTGTGTTCTGTAGGGATCTTTTTTCTCGATTTGCATATATTAATTAATTAAATTTTCCATTAGTTGTTATTTTGTGTGTCTTCAAACTAGTTTCTCTATCTCGCCATCTTAATACATTTTGTCTGAACTTATCCCTATCTTTCCTAATTCCGTAATTTCTTGTTCTTTTTCCATGATCTTCGCCTATTTTGGCAAAATTCAGCGCGCCTGACCGAAGCAGGAAATTTTTTCCGCGCGTCATCGTCCGCCGGCCGTTAATTTAGACGTTTGACCGCGTATAATTGCTCGCTAATTTCGTTGTTCGAAATCGACGTGGCTCGCGAAATCCTTCAACCCCCCTCCCTTAACCACCCCGCCCAGTCGGGGGCAGAATTCATCCGACTGGCCAAATTGGCATACAATTTCGCCCGCGGAACGCTTCGCACTCGACTTCAATCAATTCTGATGCCTCTCGAAAAACCGACGTTATACAGCCAAAGCCAGCCACCCCAACCTACCCTCAACCACCCTCCCTCTCGTTCCGCCAGCAACCCTCTCTGTATATGATTGATAAGGGGCGGGTAAAATTGTCGAGTGCGCTTCGAAAATGGACTTTATTGAACATTGGGGCACGGTGTTTGTAAAGGTAAATGTATAAAGTGAATTGCGCGTGATGGCGAAATGTGGACTGATGGAAAGAGAGGGTGAGAAGCAGGGTAGGATGGAGAAGGAGAGAAGAGTGACAATGGAGGGAAGAGAGTCGCGGAAGGAAGGAGACGAAATTAATTGATAGCTGCGTTGATGGGCGAGAGAGATTTCGGAATGAGAAACTGGAATGAAAACATGTGTGCTCTCTTGCAATTAGGAATCGAGTGTTTCACGGCGCGGAGAGTGATGACGGTAACGTATTGGAAAGCTAGAATCTAATTTCTGTACGAGCGCTGATGCGATGTGAGCAACGAGTGTCCTTGAACACAAACAGCGAGCTGTTTGTCGGAGGTCTTTGACATTTTTCTGAGTGGATCGACGACTGCGTTTATAAAGCGTCGACCGAACAAATCTTCAAATAGTTATCAATTAAATGTATATTGCGATTATCAATTCAACTTTTAACCCACCCTCTTCCTAAACTAAACAAATTCCGAGCTCCCAAACCGAATCGTATCACCTTTACATTCCCAACAATCCGCGAAAGTCTAAGAAAACTGTAGAGCCTTGTCTTTATACGGGTAGTAATTGTGAACGTACAGCTAAATATTCTCTTCAAAAGACTCTACTCTCAGCCTCCTTTTAATCGACTGACTCCCATATTCCACGCTTTCCATATAGTGTCATGAGACTTCACTTATATCTTCCCCGAAACCGTACAGTATTCTTACAACTCCAAAACATTTCGTTAGTAGTCCTATAGTCACCATGACCTACCGTTATTCTATTAGATCACCTCCACCCTTGCGACACTTCTACCCTAGCCCATCGATCAAACGAATCCCTGGCCAGCGGCCGTATCTGCTACAAAACTATCGTTTCCTAGACAGATGGCAATTTAGCGTCCCGACGCCGCTGGCGATTACTCAGGTGCAATCGCCCGGACGATTATGCCTGGCCGATAGCGCGCCATCGGACAGGCTCGGATAACAGAAATTACAGGGCACTCTCCAATTAGCCGACACGCGCCGTTTTCTCGCTCGGGAAACGATCGCGTGACGTCGGACGATTCCTTCGGCAGAGCTCGGGACGTCTTTATCGGCCGCCGGGCCGGAATGCGCCCGGAATGCAGTCGGGCCTGATCCCCACCCAATGATAAGCCGTGTAATTCCTTAACGCCCGCGATCTGCCCCTCCCCCCGCCCCCCTCTGCTCGCTTGCCAGCCCCGGCTCAAGACCCAATTTTCGCGAAAACAAAACGCTGAGCGGCAAATTGAAATGCGCCCCTGCGAAAGATGCATCGCTTATCGTGGCGAGCGAGGAACACGGTGGAAGTAATGCCTGGGTTGTTTATGGGGTAGTTTTGGGAGGGTGGGATAGTTCCTTTTGGATTTCTGTGTTTGCCGTTTCTTCTAGAATAAATCGAATACAGAAGATGTATTTAAAATATTTATTTAAGAATATAATTCAATTAGAAGTGGTATGCTGAAATTATGCTGTATGATTAAATGGGAAATGTCGTAGTTTATGAGTAACTAAAAAATGTTTAGTACAGTTCTAGCACTTCAAGAAAACAGAGGATACCTATTCTATTCTGCAACTGACGATTTTTGTATGTAAAATCAGTTCTTTAATTTGTTCGATTAAAAATGACCTGATTAGCAAGACAGCTCGTATCCTTCGTTGCGTGAGGTGGAAACGTCGTGAAATAGGAGCAGTTTAACCGGAGATTGCGCGAGTACCGGATGTCCGAAAGCAGGAAAGTTTCCTTCGACAGCCCGAGATTTCGACGACTCGGTCCGGTCCAATAACGACGTCTCGCATAGCAGTCGAAAGAAATGAGAGCGGAAGAGCTTTGCCGAAACATTTTTCACCGTCTCCCGCCTCAATCTGATTAAGCTCGCACCGGATCTACCCCCTCCCACTCACCCCCACTCTTCACCTCCGAGCAACCGGAAATGATTTCGCCCGCATGTTTTCTATCGCCTTCAGTTTACATCCCGAACTCGGTTTCCCCCCATTTTTGACCCTCACCCGTTATACGGCGAGCTTTGCCGGTCTGCGTGCCGGTAACGATAAGGCCAGACACAACACTTTTGCTAAAAGTCAATTACGTTTAAAGCAGAGTCGGAAGGTAAGGCTGCTGTTTTCTGTCGGTTGATTGTCTTTAACTGATTGAAAATGTCCTACTTTGCGGTGGAATGTAATTAGAAGCTGCTACTTTTTATTAATTACTTGTGCCTGACTTATTCAAGTTGTTGTATATAAAAATGTCTAAATAATTAAACATGTTCCGTATTAACTTGGAATTGACACTAAATTATCATTTCCATAGAAATTGGTAATCTTGGTTAATTAGCTGACTCTGACTAATCGAAACTATCCCGCCTTAAATCAGAATATAATTATCAGTCTACGTTATCCCATAAAATAAGGACGACTCTCCGCAATAAACCAAACTACCCCTCCGACATTAAGCTTGCTTCTACGCCACATTCCCGGTCATTCTACCCGGCGAACTTACTCCCGCAAGAAATCCTTACGATATTTCTTCCCTCCGCGTAATTACACATACAAATTTTCGTTTTCGTCGTACGTACTCTACCCTATTTCATCCCAAGGTCTACCTAATGAAATGCGAAAGCAACAAGAGTGCGCGATATTTCTTCCGGGCTGGGCCCCGGGTTCCCGTAATCGGGCGCACAAATTTTCATTTTCAACATTCCTGCCCCTCCTATCGTTCTCTGCCTCCCGGTCGGATTTTGACCCCATCGACACGGCGCGCGAACCTTTGCCAGGGAAAAGGTCAACTCCCGGCAGAGAAACGTTCTCGCAATATAGGAAATCGAATGTCGCGAGGACGTTTTCGTTCGCGCGAACGTTTGTCGTACGTACGTCTACCATAGGTTGGGTGCATGTATTGGTACGTACGTATAGTAGTACACGTATAGTACACGTATAGTACACGTATAGGTAGGTGGCACTGGCAATATCGCCTCTCGCTCGAGGCCGACACGCCCGCCAGTCTATGTCCAGTTCGTTTTGCTACGCATTAGCAATTTTTGTTCCCACCCCGACCTACAAGTTTCAACGTGCTTTTCCACCTTCCTAGGACTGCGTAATATGCGCGGCCCGTCCGACAGTCGAGAAACTCTGTTCCTTTTTTCTTCTCTTTTATGGAACGACTTTTTTATGACGAGTTTGTGATGCGTGCTAGGCGCGCTTTTTTCACTTTTGGGGAGAATTAAATTTTATGTTTGCTTTTTGATACTGCCAGGTCGGAATAGACTGACAATTATTTATGGAGAATTTAATGCGGTACGTGAAAGTTTTACAGTGAAAGGATAGCGGATTCTGTATAACGTGCCTTATATCTGTTACAGTATCACACATTCGATAATATGTATATGTGCGTAAAAAAATTCTCTTTCTTCTTCTGTAGTCCCTATAATTAATATCTGCTACTCAAGTGGCAATTTTCTATAATCTACTACTTAATAGTTCTAAAGACAAATCGCAGTACTCAACAGCTACCTGTTCTACGTCCCTTATTTGTTCCATTTTCCAAAGTATTTAAATTCTAAAATATTCTATTCCATTTATTACTATATCTATTCTAAATATTCTAATATATTCTATCTAAATTCTAACTGTTTAAATTTTAAAAAACGTAACCCAGACCTGCCATGGACAAAAGTACACAATACCCGAAACTTCGCCATCTCGTGACTCGGTACCAAAAAAAGAATCGATCCCGCCCGCGAACGAGATCCTTGCTAGCCTGGCGAGTAGGAGACGAATGGGAAGGAGTCCTCGCGGCTGAAAGTCGACAGGACTTTTGCCGCCAGCGGTCCCCAACGCTTCGCGTAATCTCGAGCGCGCGCCGTGCGCGCAATCGGTCGCCTAAAAATTCATGAACAGTCCGGACCGGTCCGGGATTCTCCGAAGTGTGCCACGAATGAAAGAGAGCCGATCGTCTAATCAAACTAAAAGATTCAATGGCACCCCCCTCCACTTCGCCGACCTTCCACTTTTCTGCCCGACAGCCTCTTTGCCTCTCCTGCTTCGATTCTGTTCGTCCTGCGTCGCTTTACGTTCCACACTCCTTTTTCAGTTGCATCCTGAATTCTTCTAATGTCGCTGAATTTGTTCAGTTGATCAATTTCTAATTTTTCACATTTGTGAAATTTCTTTCGTCGTATCCCCGATCAACTACAAATGTATCTAATGCCAAGTCATTCAGCTGACGCAAAAGGATCTATCATTGTCGTCTAGCTCGAACGTGCTTCTTTTTCTGTGTCTGGTCCTTTCTATTTCTTGCCTTTTATTCCAGGCCCGAAGCCGACCTTAAAACTTTCGTTATCCGACATTACTATCCCGCCGATTGTTACCGTCATTCAATCGTCTGCGCTTCTTTTATTCCGCCGAGTATCGTGAGCCTTTTTTATTTTTACTACCCCCGCCATCAGAATTTTCGCCCAGTCCGCCACTTTTTTACGCCCGCGATCCTCGACATTTTTTTCTCGCCTCCAATGAACATGTGCCGTACTTCTCGGCCGCGCGAGGCTGTCAATAAAAGGAAGACGGCGCTTCTTGAGTTATTGAGAGTTCCCGTCGGGTTCTTCCCTTTGCCAGGGCCACCCTCTCCACCCCCCTCCCTCGTTCCCTCTCTCTTTTTCTCGCCTCTCGCACCGAATTTTATTACCGCCGTGACGCCGCGCCAGGATATTCCCCTAAATCTTGCAGGATACGTCGGGGTTATTTATTGCAATTCGAAATTCCCGCCCATTATGCCGACAGACGCGACATCAACGGTTTAGCGCACTGAGCGCAATGTTTTTTTGAAATATCGATGGGACGAGCGCTTTCGCGATGATCACTCGTCAAAAATTGCCGATGGCCTCCTGAATTTTGTATCGACGCGCAAATTTTCGTTGGCGGTAAGTTTCTTACCGTAATCAATTATTCTGACATACTTCTATGTTATTTCTTTTAAATTATATCTATGTCAAATGACACTCAAACTCCTTTTATGAGATTGTAAAAGTTATTCTGCAACAAGTTTATGAAGGAACGTTAAACGATGTGTTACAGAGTAATAGAATAAAAAGTATCTCAATCACAATTTACTTTCATACTAACAATTTTGGTATTATAAGTTGAATATTGTGATCATGACTCTACATTGTTAAACGATTTCATTTCTAAAATAAGTTTCTATTCTCTTATACTCATCCAACTGAAACTATCTACCACCGATTCCAGAAACTGTCACTTTCCAACCCTCACGCCTCGCACCCCCCAAAAGCCACCAGCCGAAACTTTCGCCGACTGCTTATTCAAAATCGTCCGATAAACTCTCTTCCACCGTAGCCCGCCCAATAAAAGCCTCCCACTCTCCACCTTAAGATACCTTCGAACGTTCCCTTTCACTTTTCCCCAAGTTTTATTACTCACCCCCCTCTCCTCCTCCTCCTCCTCGTTGACAATCGCGTTATAAACTTTTTCACCTCCCGCCAATGAGAGCGACTGTCAATAAAGAGACGCCCCTCGGGATATTGAGAGTTTCCACCCCCTCCCACCCCCTTCCACCCCTGCAGCCGGCACCCCCGAAACGCAAACGTGAGGGTGGGGGGTGGAAAGGGGGGCGAACGGGGAATTTTATTACCGCGGCGACGAGCGAGGACGGAGTTCTCGTAAATCTTGCAGAATCCTCGAGAGTTATTTATTAGAATGCCCCCCGCTCATACGAGAAAGCATTAACCCCCGCCTCGCGGCAGCCTGCGTCCAAAGGATAAAGGCGGATCTCTATGATTTTTATGCCTCGGCTCCTCTCCGTGCCTCGATTGCTGATCGTTCGCCGAACGAGCACGGGCCTTAATAAACTCGATGTCTCAATTCGCGGAGCTTCTGCGGCGAAGTGGTGATCGATTTTTAACAATGTGCATCGGTTGAACCTTCACTTTTCTATTTTATACTAGCCTTTTTCATTCTAGGTCTGGGTGGGGTACCAATTGTGACTTTGTGATTTTTGTAGGTGGATAGTAAGAATATCTATTCATTTTTCGTAGAGTGGCGATAGTAAATTTTATGGCAAATGCTTTGCAATGCATATATTTGGTAATTATACATACGTAAAATGTTTTTCACTATTTCAACTGATCCCGTTACGAAAGTACCACGTGTTCAGAAATATAGACCACATTTTATCATAGAAACTCAAAGTACGCAAAGGGTCTGATGTCCGCGAGTAAACTGGATCATCTGTGTCCCATTCACTGACAGAAGCCGAAGAATCTGGCAGCGTACGTCGATCCCTTCCCACAGACTTCACATTGCTTACTAAGCGGACCTTAATATTATTTGGCAACGTTCGGACCAGTTCTAGGATCGGTTGAACGGTAATAAGATCATCCGCAGAAGCCCGATGCAAGCCACAGGCCCCAACCTGCAACCTGTCTTTTGCATCCCTTCGCATCCCTTCGCATCCCTCTCCATCCCATCCACATCCCTCTGTATCCCTCTGCGTTCGTAAGCAAGATCTGCCGATCAGAAAATAGTTGCGCGCTTCAACTATTTCAACAAATACGTATCTCCACCCTGTAGAAATAAACATGCCTATACTTTGAACCTTTGTAAAAAGAAATCAACGCTAAACAGTCAAATATTAACATTGTAAAGATGGGAAGTTCAAAAATCAATAAAATGCATATTCTGCTGTATTTGTACCATAAACAAAAAGCTACCATTAAATAATTCGAGTGGCAAGAAAGTATTGAGACTTGTTACAAGTGTAACTATGCTAAAACTTCTAATAATGGAAACTGTATAGAGGCTAAACAGCTGTCGAAAGAATTCAGCTAAAACAAACTGTGTCCGATAATTAAAATCGGTTGATAATCGCTACTTTCCGGCCAGCCTCTTACGCAACCGGAACTCTGGACATCCCACCGCTCAAAATTCAGGACGTACATTCCGCGGATACGTCCGCGGCACGAGGACGAGGGAAGATTCTGCGAATAGTGAAACTTTTTTAACGAAGCGCACGCGCGCTTTATGAAGTACGTAAAATATGTTCGGTCCGCCATTAACGGTATTAGACACGGAATGAGTTTTAAAACTATTTAACGAGGAACAAAGTAGTCCCAACGGCCAGACGGAAGTGCGGAGGGGTTGAAGGGGGGTTGGTAGGGGGGTAGCTTTCATAAATAGCAGGCGGCCAAGCGGCTTCCGGACGAGATGTATATTCAGCTAGATCCCACTACAGACTTTGCAGTTCCGGAAAAAAGGGGGCGGAAGGGGTTGAAAGAGGGCGAGAGGGGTTGGACGCGGTTGGGAGACAGGCGCGTAAACAATTTTCGCGGGGAGAAAAATAATTCCGGCTGCCGGGCACTAAACGCTTTAACTCGGCCGGCTTAGTTTTCACTTTGTCGGCCATTCAAAACTTTCCCACCCGACGCTTAAGCCGCGTATCATGTCCCAGCTTCTTAAAATTATCCTTTTGACCGATGATTCACTCATCTGAGCTTTGCTACCGAATTAAGTTGTAGTTATACGTATCGTCGAAGTAATAAGTATCATCGAAAAAAACAAGTTCACTATAGCAATATGTTAAAGTTTAAATCCTCCCAGACCCTAACACAACCAACTAAATCCCAAGAAATCAGACCCGCCAACTAATCAATCAGACGTCACTGTACGTCCACCCGATACACGAACAGAAAGGAAGAAAAAGTATCATACGACGTCGTGGGCCGTCGTGCGCCATCAAAGCTGTCCCTAACGAAAGGCAAATGAATTCTGCCCATCCGAGTGATACCGTTAAAGACTCTTCCCTGTGGAAAGACAGACGCCGCAGGCCTCGCACGCACTTCGGCCGCAGCAAGTAGCGATTTATATCCGTCTGACCGTGCAGGGCTCGTACTACTGGCTGGCTGAATAATTCGTTCTAACTACTTCCCCGGCGGCCGACTCTCTGGCCAAAGCTCACTCGCCAACTATATCCTACGTTCCGTGACCTGCGAGCCCTCCGACAGGCGGCAAGTTACTGCTGATTGCTTATAAATATTCCTCTTTACTACTGGCAGCCACTTGCCAGACGCCATCATCGTCCCGTTACTCATTTAGCCGACGGGCTTCCGGCTAATTGGCGCGATTCGATCGCATAACGGATTAAGGCTGTGCGCTCCTTACGTCCGTTTAGCAGGGAACGACCTTGGAAATTGATGTTCCGCTACGACTATTCATTGCCGAGAGTATTTATTGGGTTGGAGTTGCCGTGATTGCGGTTTCGAGTACGAAACTTAATTATTTTCTACGGTGGCTATTGTTGAAAGGTCTTTTTTATAGTTACTGAGACACATAGTTCTTACGATCCATATATTTAATTCTGTACTTCACATTACTTGAAGAAGATTCCTAATATAAATCGAAACTCATCTGCCATTTATTATATTAGAATCACTATACACACGCACTGTCCGCTGTATGTTATAAATATCATCCTGAAAAGTAAGAAACTTCACATAATGTAACTTGGAAAGTTGCAACTGTCACACTATCATCGTAATAGTATTGTTAACGCGTTTCCAAACTGGATAATAGATCGTTCATACGAAGAACGCAATTTAACACTCTTCAACAACGGCAAGGCGAAAAGATCCTAACGTATTCGACAACATTTTCTTTTGCAGGCATGCGGCCGCGAATGAAGAATCACTACCGAGCTCATCAGCTTTCAGTCTGGCTCCGATTGGTGCCCGAACTTCATCGAGCGGGAATGGAGGACGTCGACTCGCGACACAATTTGTTCCGCGGCCACGCCGATCCAGGACTCTACGACGGATCGGTACGTCCCGATCCCCTCAGCAGGATCAGCGAGGAATTCCGCAGGAAGAACATCACGACCGAGCCGCCCACCACCACCGATTTCAGCATCACCACCTGCGTCAGTGTTATTCAGAGCACGAACCTGCAGAACGTTCATAACGCGAGCACGGATACGTTGGCCAGCCTGGACGCCGCCGGGTAATTACAATTATGCTAAGCGAAGGTGTGGAGTACTGTGATCCGAGTTAGCAATGACAACGATGAAAGGGTTGTGATTTTCAAGGATAATATTGTTTTTATACAGGTGACCTATTGCAAATTTTCTATTTCTACAGAAGGATGCATTGTGATGCACTGTTCCAAATTTGTAAATAACGATTCGCGGCTTTAATGACTCTAAATCAATTGTAACATTAAAGGAACATCGATTCCACTGAAATTCAATGTTGAGAAATACCCGAAAGAAAGATTTAAAAGCACTACCTGTAACAAATTTCAACCCTTCCACAAAAATCCTGCAAAATACATGCCAATTATTAGAACCAAATCGAGAAATAAATCAGTAACGATGACTAAAACAACCTGAACCAAAGTAGAAAAAGCCTACGTAGAGTACCTTGACCAATACACGGTGCGAAGAAAAGGAGTACTAGTGTGAGTATTCCATTGAAAAAAATGGCCTCTGTCCAGATACGCGGCATATTCTACGGCCCTGAGCGTGACGATAGCCATCGGCTGCAGCCTCCTGATCCTGAACGTCCTGATTTTCGCCGGCGTCTACTATCAGCGGGACAAGACGAGGCTCGAGGTGAAGAGCCTTCAGCAGCAACAGATGTTGAATCAACAATGCGGTCCGCGGGGTTTCACCGAGCTGAAGCAGCCGCCGCCCCCGCACTCTCACTTCCCCGGAGGCGGCCAGGTCATCGTCGACGTCGAGAACGAGATGCTCAGGAGGTGAACGATCCCTTTTCCTACCGCCTTTTCACTCGCCTCGCTCTCCTTTCTATTTTATCGCCACCCCCGCGCACCCACCCCCCACCCCCGCCTCCCGCTCGCTTCCGCCCCAACGGCGGAGTTAAAGCTGACATTTTCGTCTGGCAGATTTTTACCTTTTTTTCAAGTGCTACACGTTTTTCGGAGGGCGTTAACACCTTGCGGGAGGATATACCGGGTGGTGCGTGTTCGTTATGTATTGTGAGATGTAAGAGATTCGAGGTTGAAAGTTACGAATCTGTAGGTTGATTGAGAATGTTGCGCTTGGATTTGTTAGGGTTTTGGTTGATCGGGTTTTTTTTCCAATTGTTGGGTTTTTGGGACATGATCAAAATCAAATACAGTGATGTCAGCGTGTGTTCTGTTACGAATCTATACTATATCAGGTAGCAATCACGTATTATGGCTGATTTTTTTAGGAGTTATTTCTTGTTGCGAAATTTCATTTGTTTATTTATGATTTTTTCTTACAACAACGTTCAATATCTATAAATATGTTAAATTAGAGTTTACAATTTCTAACCATTGAAAATTCCATATTTTTATTCCCTCTCCCCATGTTCTGTTATTTTTCGATCTAAACAGTAGTTTAACTTTACTAGTCAATAAACATGTATCCCTTCCGATTTCACTTTTGCAACAGGATCCACGTAAATCATTACCCTCCCAACTCGACGATCATATTTTAACGCACAACACAAAGTTCGCTCAGCAAAATGGGAAAAATAATTTAACTTTCAATATTTGATGCCACATTATCAAGTAATGCAAACAGCACGGCGTTTAATGTTTTATGAACGAGCGTATAGAAACACAGTCGAATGTTTGTTTGATGTCGGCCGCCGATCGATCGTTATCGAAGAGTAAAGAGTACGCAGCCGTGGAAATGAGAATGTATGAGAATATATGAGAGTATCGAACGTCCTTGCAGGAACGTGATGAAGGGATCGCCGAACGATCCGAACACGATGCTGCAACAAGGTCAAGGGACGCACACGTTACCTCATCAGCATCATTACCAGAAGCAGCATCAGCAGCAGCACGCGACGCTGCCGAGAGCCTCTGTCATGCAAGACATGAATGTCCAGGGTCAAGTAAGTTCAACTATTCTTACTACTGAAAGATAGCGAAGCGGATCTAATACGACGGATATACCGACGACTCGAGTTCTCTACAATCTTTGAAACATAATTTCTCAAGATAGGGATTTGCTATTTTTGTGTCAATATTTTTTATGTATTTTCAATATCGGTCTCTTGTTGGTTCAATAGCTTACAAATTTAACCCTTATTCAATTTATAAAATGTAAAAATGTATTAATATAAAAATTAACCATTTTCAATTCAATATCATTGATATACCGTCAAGATCCCCTCCTACCAAAATCTCATGACATATACATAAGAAAATCTAATACATCTCATTCTACTCTTGTCAATAATTAAATTAGGTCCAAATACTTCAGAAAAAATCGAATAAAAATAGCTATCTGTTAATTCCAGCTTAAACTTGACTAATATCAACTTCCACCGCTAACCGTTGTCAAATTCCAGGGTCCACCGAACGGTTCCATCCACCTGACAGTACCTCGGGCCCCACCCCCGCCGCGAGCCAAGAGTCCGCCCGAGAACCAACCCCTTCTGCAGAGCGCGACCGTCTCGAGTCGCGTGTCCCAGGCGACAATGAGCGAAATGCGCGTGTGATGCTTGGACCCCCCTCCGAAGCCAGTCGTGCCGGACGTTCTAACAGCTTCTACCCTACTCTAGATCCGCCCCACACACCTCTCGATCACGCCAAACGATTCCGTACGCACCTAAAGCATCGACTCCAACAGGAGTCGTAGACCTAACCTCAAACCTGACCACGAGAAAGCACAGATCCGATCGTCTGTCCAGCAACGATGTCACAGTTCGAGATGGACGAAAATTTCAAGGTCGAAGGTACGCGGATTCGCCGGTGCTAAGATTGAGACGAATTGGGGAGGATTGAGTAAAACGCCAAGCCGACTGGCCTCGAGTGCCTCGTGACGTGTGTTCTCGCGCAGAATATGTGTCGAAGGACGAGTAGCGGAGGGGGGGGTGAGAGGGTAATTTTCAGAGACGACGACTCGTTCGTTTTACGATATAGTTGATTACTGACGCCGAGAGTTTCGACGTGCCGTTGCGTGTCTACCGAGTACACAGGGTATACGTAGCGACGGGAAATGGTATGTGCGGAAGGTGGACGTGTGTTGAGGAGATGGAGAAGGATCGACATTGACCTCCTTCTCGAGGACAATCGAGGGGGTTCAGGACGCGTCAGCCGGAAGATATGTCCGATGCGGCGGACGAATTTGGGGAAGACAGCTTGAAGATGGCAGTGGATCAAGGATTCGGGATATTGTGCTGCGAGCTGACATTGACGAGAGTAAATCGGAGACTGCCAGTGAAAAGTAACAATTTCCGGGACCCAGTGACTACCAAAGTTCGGACTGAATTCTCTTATCTCGTCAAGATCATGATTTTCTAACCGCGCGATGACTCTCAATCGCGTTACGGGAAAAATAATGGTCCGTGGGAACAATTATCGACGGAATGTACAAATCGGGATAATAGGGCGAAGGATGAGGGAGGACAGGAAGTGACAGAAACCGTTGCTCGTACGCTTATTCTTTTGCAGTCGGTAGATACGTCGAATGCCGCGTAGAAGTAGGGATGAATCGAAACAATAAAAAAAGAAATGGGAGGAGAGTGAAAAGCGTAGGAGACATCGGACGCCCGCCTATAAATAAGCAGCACGACGTTTTCCACAATCAATCGAATCTTCAATCAAATCTTCCGCGGAGGAATCAAATTGCGATAATTGAAACGTAGCTAGTCCGATAATAAGGAAACAATTTCTAGGTGTTAAACCTGAGTGCATGAGACTGAACGAACGTGAACGTGAGAGTGGGAGGGACGAAAGAGAGAATGAGAACGATTCAGAAATGTAGAACGAATGCGAGAGAGAATGGTTGAACGAGACGCAAAACGGAAATAACATAACGCAACGGACAAAAAGAAGAATTAAAAAAGCAGGCGGTTGACATAAATGGCGGTGAAGGCTCAAAAATAAACGAAAATAATCCGACGAAGAGTCGTGTATGATAAAGAAGTTAAGAAAAAACAAATACTATCCACTACGATGTTAGATGTTCCTTGTACATAAAGTGAATTTATACCGTAAGAACGCCAAAGTTTGCTACTTTCTAAGAGACGAATCCGAGGAGGCCGCGGTCAAGAGGACGTGACGTAACAGTCCCGTGTGCTCGTATCGTTTGTTCGTCCGTTCCTTCCGTTTCCTTTTATCTCGCACGGGGGTCGCGTCGAACGGGAAGGTGGAACGAAAGGTTCGAAGGTAGAGGGTATCTCGCCGACGGGAGGGCGAGAAGGTGCGTTCGAGGGTTTCTGAGTGTGATCTGAGAAACGATTGCCGACTCGGTTTGCCCGACGCTGAGAATTCAATTTGGAACGTGGGGAATCGATTAACGCGGAGCTTTGCACGCAATCGATTGCGATTAAAACGTTAGTCGATCACTGCCTTATACCCGGCGCGCAACTTCGAATTTCGCGGAGTGACTCGATCGTCGCCACTCCGCCAGACTATTTTCTCAGAGCACCGGTTGTCGAGCTCGAATCGTCGAATTGCACGAAACCTGTCTCAATCCTGTCAAAAAGACGCCGGCCAAGATATCGGTAAGTGCTGCCAACCGTTTACCCGTGGCTCAGAGCAAAAAGATTCAAACTTCAGGCTCAAATTGAATGCCGGCTTTCACGACAGATGGTGGCACTTGAGATATAAACAGTTAATAAGTACGACTTTTTTATTGTCAGCAAAAAGAATTTACTAACTCTGACGTACTGAACTTTCAATCGGAAAACGAGAAATTGCACGAGCTTTTTCGGAATAATCTGACTCCTCCCGAGATATCAGTTAAATATAACACTTTTTTATTGCGAATTAAAATAAATAAAGCAGAATATTCCGAATGTCGATCCTTAAGGTATTAAGATTTTCTACTGAGACTAAGACGGAAAATTTCTACCGAAAAAACTACAAAGTTGTAAGGAAACATCTCACGTTTGCTCATACTCCATAATAATTTAACGGACGGCGAAAAGGGTTCACGATTGTCATGTTCAAAAAACAACCTTATAAACAAATTACGCGCAGAAACTAAACTAAAAACCTCCCGCCTTATAAAAAAACATCCGGGTGGCAAGGCAATCAATCTCAGCTCACATCCAATCCGACGCTGTGACGTTTTTGTAAAAAAAAAAAAAATATACGTATACATACATATAGGTGTAACATAATAAAGACTAACGTGAATCTGTTATGCGTAACACACTGCCACAAGACTCAAAAAGCGTGATGGGGTTGAATATTTGAGAGGGGCAAAACAGAAGAAGCAAAATAAGATAAAATAAAGTTAAAAAAAAATAAACGAGTGAACACGAGCCAAGAACGATGAAGTTCGCTTCGATTGGCCGAAAGTGCATCGAAGCGTACGTTGTCAGATGGAAATCAAAGTTTTTGTACATAGGGCGACCGACTAAGCTGGAGGGCGTATGAAAAAAGGTACGAGGTAAACAAAAAATGGATTATAATAAAATTCAATGAACGTGTTTTTGGATGTTTTCTCTGCGAACAATGGCGTTAAGCCCGCGATTGAATTATCAAAACTGCGACATTCCTGGCCGACAATAGTGAACGTTTGTGTGATGAGCGATGCGGGAAAGAATTTTGTGAGAGAAAATATGCGCAGGATGTCGCTCGAACGTCGATGGGAATGGGCGTAATTTAAACAAAAAAAATGATATCATCAAGTACGGACAATCCGAGTATAAGGTAAAAGTTTACAAAAATGGCGTTGGGTCGATTGCACACAAATTGAATCGAATCCATGAAAGAGAGAAAAAAATAGAGAACGAGAGGCAGGAAAAGTGTGAGAGAAGCAAGCGAGTCATGCTTTATTAGCATGGAGGTCGAAGACACATGTTTAAGATGAAAAAAAAATTAAATACCATATATTATATATACATATTACGGATTGTAATGAATTTATTATGATGAATATTATTATATTTATGTGACTTTTAGCTGGCCCAACGCACGATCCAACCTGTTCCGACGGATTTCCGCGGAATTTTTGGTTTCGCTCGTGGGCGGGGCCACATGTTACGTTTCACCGTTTTTTGTTGTCAAATTGTAAATATATAACGAAATACATGGAAATATTAATTGTACTCACCGTGCTGCTCAGCTCCCTTCCCCATCACTGCCGTCCATTCTGCCAATTCAGGTAACTGCTGCTCTGCTGGAATTTTCGTCAACGGCCTTGACATCTGATCCTTGCACCAGTTAATAATTATTCACCTAAAATTAAGTCAGATAGTTATACATCAGAATCGTCCACGGATAATACACCATTGATACTGTAAGGTTTGTGTATTAATACACAATGAGGACACCCGGGGAAAAACAGGACTATTTTATTTATGCGTCTAATACATTACGTGATTCGATTCTTACACATTCGGTGGTTCGCTTCTTACTCTTATGGTGGTACGATTCATACTATCGCGCTCGCGGCATGATCAAAGTCAACGCGCCACATTTTCCATGCCCACCTTCTATAGTATATGCACGCGTCTTACATACTAGCCTCTCGCTTATCTTACAATACCTATTGTCATATTTATTTCATTCAGCTGTAAAATTTCAAGACCAATGAGTTTAGACATTTGTTGTATTGGTTAAGCAAGCCATAAAATGTATAATATCAGTCTAAAAATGATTTATCAATTAAAACCTATTATATGTCCAGGTGTCGACGCCGAAAATGCATCGAATTGTTACAAAATTTAACTGTTTCTACAATATTTACCTCCATTTATCGTAATTTTTCTGTCCTGACACAATGACTTGAACGAACACTTTTAGTAATGCACTGTACTTTGAATTTGTCGATGCGCAGAACAATGCGCAGGAACGAGAAATTTCTAACGGAAATTTTCAAGCTGCCGGAGGGACATAATTATACCGATTATTCCCATTTTTCGTCGAAATTATGCGTCTTAAGTATCCAAATTTTATAGAATATGAGTTAGGCAACTTTGTGTGCATGTAATATTACTTACCTTAGCTGCTTATTGCCAAAAACGCCAACATCGTTCCTCGTGCGTCCACAGATTGCCCACACTCGAAGATCCTTCAGTCTGAAACCAATTTTTAGAGCAAAATTGCATTATTAACGTCAAAATTTGGTATGCTTACGTTCACTAAGGCATTATGAAGCTAAATTAAGTATTATTTATAGTAATTAAGAATATTACCTGCACTTTTTCTTCCAAAAACTGAGGACACACAGCACTACACACAATTCACGTGTCCCGGTAGACGCACTTGTGATTCTCGAAATTCAAATTCGATTCTCGAAGTATTAATTCGATTCTCGAAGTTCGAGATTCGATATATCGATTCGATATGTAGGCGCCATCTGGTGACTTTCAAGTTAAAATGTGGGAACTTTTTGGTTCTAAATTTTTTAAGTTGCCTGTCCACACACGCTGGGTCAGATTAAATGTCGAAATATATGAACTGCATATAGTCGATTGCATCGTCTGCTGTTTGACAGTGTTGACGATGTTTCAAAATTATGAATACTATCACCTGCTTTAAAACGTAAACTATAAAGGAACGTGAAGCATGAACAATCGTAAACAGTCGTGCATGTTGTAACGATAGATATATGTTGCCGACCGATATTGTTGATAGCAAAATGCAGTATAAAAATGAATATCGGAGGTCGATCGAAGAGTACAAACCGGCGATATCAGTTAGGCGAAAAATACCATTTTATTGGATCTTGGCGGGTATCAGAGTCTTATTATGCTTAATACCGCAAACAGGATACATTCATCCCGATGAATATTTTCAGTCAATTGAAGTAATATCAGGTAATCTTTAAAGTGGGGCATGACAGCTTTTGTATGCACTTAACGTTGTCATTACTTTTTCTTAATATTTCTACAGGTGATCAGTTTGATATAGACACTTACAAACCATGGGAATTCAATGCTACATTCCCCATCAGAACCAGCTTCATACCCCAGTTAATTATAGGGTTGCCTTATGGCCTCTTAAAGAGACTCTCGCCATACTCATTTTATTATTTGGGTGTTACTCTAAGGACACCTTACTTTTTAATAATATTCCCAAGGCTGGTGATGTGCTGCTTATCTTTTATAGCTGATTATTGTTTGTATAAAATGTGTTGCTTCTATGGTCAGAATTATAAAGTAAGACTGATCACGTTTGCTAGTTCATATGTCATGCTGACGTTTGGAACTAGAACATTTTCAAATACTATTGAACTCCTTCTAAGTGCTCTGTTGTTATATTATACATCTGAATGCATGGCATTTTCAGAAAAGGTGAGAATGAAGTAATCAACAGGTAAAATAACATATACATAATTTTTTAGTCTATCATGATCATATTGATGTAAACGTATTTCAGTCTGACCTTTCAATTATATTTCAGGTGGTTATGCAAAGTGATCATTTATATGAGAAATATATCAAGGCAAAGCCTGGGGCAGAACGTGTAAAATATTATAAGCTGAGAGCATCTCTGCCGCCACACTCGTTGAACCATTGTTTCAAGCTAGCAACCATAACTGTTATCGGCATATTTAATAGACCGACATTTGTAGCATTTGCTTTGCCGCCAATATTTTTCTGGCTTCAAAGAGGCCTTGGCTCAAAAAGCGTTAACTTTGTTGACTTTCACACCAGAATATTCACCTTCATAGCCTTTTGTGTACCAACTGTTCTTTTTTTTATCTTGGCTGACAGTTTCTACTTTGCGTACCTCACAATAGGAGAAATAATGAATCTAGACATTGGAATGAAGAATTTTGTTGTTACTCCACTTAATTTTTTGAAGTATAATGTTAATGGTAAAAATCTTGAACACCACGGACTGCATCCTCGATGCTTACACTTTCTCATAAATGTCCCTTTGCTGTTCAATGTTCTTGGCATTATCGGACTATCTGCATTTATAAAAATATCATTGAGGTAAATAATATATGTCAACTAAATAAATTGTTTACTGAATAAGTTTTGTTAGTGTGTATACTATTATGCACATAAATAAGATATCAACTGTATAATTCATCATTCCTTTCATTTTCAGTGGTTTAAAAGGGAGGTGGCTCGACATGCCACGGATACAAAGCATTGTCGGTCTGATGACAGCATCGTTCGTCCTTCCCATAGCTCTTCTCTCATTTTTCCCCCATCAAGAGCCACGTTTCATAATTCCAGTTATTATACCTTTAGTCTTTCTACACGCCCCAAGCATCAGTCAAGTACCAAACGTCGATACTGTTTCACGCATCAATGACGACTCTCCTCCAAGCCAACTACCAAAGAAACCGAAACTAACGAAATTACAGGTCCTATGGTACACCTGCAACATTTTGCTGTGCTTCTTCTACGGTTTCGCTCATCAAGGTGGAGTTCTACCCTTAACATCGCACATAGCTGCCGAATTAAAGGCTAAACCAGAATTGACGCACGTTCATCTCTTCACATCTTACACATATTCCATTCCCACGGCGCTTCTTCAGCTGCGAAACACGCGGAAGACTTACGTCAGCAGCGGAAATCATAAGTACAAGTTGACCAAAGACTTTTTCCTTTACGAGCAAGGCTCGAAGAACACTTCTGACGTTTACAACGACATTGCCAGAAGAGTGAGAGAGTGCGACAAGAAGTTCATCGAGAAGAGGATACCTTACAGAATTTACTATGCACTTCCGGTGAGTGCGGTGGACGAATTCATCGAGTACTCTCTTCAAAACAGTTCGTATCCCTTCAAGTACAAGCCGGTGAAAACATTTTATCCGCACGTCTCGACAGAGAGGCTACCGTCCTTGAACAAAGTCGCGGACATGGTCAGTTTTCACGGCTTGGACATTTACACGACAAAGACCCTGATCGATGCCGTGACAAACGTCTCAAACTTACTTCAGCAGTTCGGTCTGCTACTGATGCGTATCGAGAGCTTTACGATTAATCACGTTGTAAGATCGTAGCGATTTTTATTAAACGATAAAAATGTTCGAACTTTGATTATCCATGACTTCCAGTCATTTACAAATTCATACAGCTTGAGGTGTGTGTTCATTGTACATAAGACGGTAAGTGCCTCTCTTCGTTATCTTTGTCGCAAAGATTGTTCTTGTGTAAATAACAGCTCGGTGCCCCTTCGCACTTTATAAAGAATAGAATAGCATGCATAATGAAAGTACAAAAAATCATATATTCTCGCTACTCGGTAAATATATCGGTAAATATACTTATTGTTATAAAATTCGGTTAAAATTAAAAATAATGAATCGCTTGAACAAAAATTTTTCCTTTTGCTAATTGCACAATAACGATTGAGGCTTGTCGATTAATTCGATTATAATGCTGCAATCTTGCCTTCGATTAGAAATACCATAATTTTTTACTTGCGCAAGTATTGGCTGTTACGCAATTTTAAAGTTGAATGTACAGTGTCACGGTTCGTGTACGAACAATTTTTTTGCAGCAACACACTTGCGAACTAATGTAAATATTTAACTGATAAGCGTTCGACCCTGTATACAATTTGGACATTCGGTGTCGTAATAACGAATGACTTCAACTTTGTACTCAAGTAATCTGACCTTGCTCCTTGCGCGAGCCAAGAAAAATATTGTACAATTCAGCGGCAGAATGATCGGTCGGCCGATAAAGTTATCAAATAAAAGCTACACAATATTCTGGGAAGTGTACACCCTGCTCTCCTAGAAAATGGTATTGTCTCTATTTTATCCTAGCGTCAGCTACAGGTATTGTAGAGCTAAATACCCTCCAGGTCGTCTGCTTTTTTTTTGTCCACCACGGTGTTCAGTACTACATATAAAAATATGATATACCTTCTCATAAATATGTTCTCTCTTAAGCTTTTTCAACGCAGACTATTCGCTATCACAACTATTAATCGTCGGACTTTATTTCAGTAAGATTGCGATCTGAAAATAGAATAAGAACTACGTGCCTTTCCTTACGCTTAGGAGAAACATTTACTTAACGTTCGCGATTCTCGTCTTCGACGAAGAGAGTTCAGGTGTCCATTGTCAGTACTTTTAATGTAGCCTGCGATCCACGCAACTTTTCAGTCATTTTTATAACTTAGTCTAGAATTTAAACTCCTAATATCAAAAAGGGATCGATTCTTCGCTTATACCGAATAGCACGTCTGGACTCCTTACCCCGGTTTCCACGCTTGAGAAGATTTTAATTGCACCTATGATTTTATATCCCTCGCATAGCGATGGGAGCTAGTATGTTAGAATTTAACGTATAGGCCGAGCGGCTTATTAATTGCAAATTGAAACAGAACGACATGCGGGGTTAGGTTCTCTGTTAACGTGGAATTGACGTGTCGTCGTAGGTCCACGGTAGTTCCTCATTAAATTTGCTTATATGCGCAGCATTCCTCGCTCCATACAATCTCTGAAAATAATAATAAACATTTCCAATCCATACACAACTTACGTATTAAATAAAAACATATGCTTTATAATCCACACTTTTGGACTCTGAACAGAGTAGAATAAAGTTTGTAAACATATTTTATGTGTCTTATTTACCGGATTGTCGATGTAAGCTTCGCATCCATAACACCATACTGACAAGTCACTGAAGCTGAGCGTCAGAGGATGGTAAGTTTGTTGACTGTGTTCTAAACCATGCTGATTGACAGTACGGGCGCAATGTACGGTATAGCATTGCAAGCAAATCCAATTTTCAAAAGTTGTGTTGCACTCGGCACACGCAGCACGAACATCGATTCCAGAAGCTGGAACTTCTTCCACCGTGTCCAAGTGTGGACAGTCTCGTAATGGAACGACAGCAAACATTTCACCGTCAACTAGTGCCTTTTATTAAAGAATAAATATGATGTTCTACTTTAAGCATTGAGCTTTACCATTAGGGAGGAAGAAATGTAACGGATTAGAATATTGGGTTTACCTGTAAATTTTCTGAAAGATAATCAAATAAAGTCGGTGCACCATCAGCACGTCCCGCTTCAGCTTGAGTATTGCTTTCGTCGTTATTGCCACTACTGGAACTTCCAGGAACATTTCCTGTCGTTCCCGGAGTCTTGTTCACGCATTCTGTGGTCTTGTCATTCACTAATCGGAATATTTAAAAAATAATGCACTTATCTGACATGAAATACAAGAAACGTGCAACGTATAAGTAGATTAAATACCATCAGTCGTCTTAGAATTATCCTCCAACATTATCTCCAAATCCTCAGTCTTCATTGTTATCCCACTGTCGGAAGTTTTAATTTTAATGTTCTCTACTTCATTCTGCAGCTTAGAAATCTCTTCGTCCGTAACCGAATTTAAGCAAATCTTGTCGAACGTCAAACTGAGCGCCAACTTCTCACTTTCGAGTCTTTCCAGCGCGATTTTCGACTCGGAGTGCTCGTTCAATTTTTCGCAGACTCGAGTTTCGTCTGTTTTCGCAGATTCGATTTTCGGTAACACTCGTTTATTTGGCAACGACAAGTTGAACATCAGACCGGGCCAATACTGCTTTTGTACTTTGATCACGTTGTTTATCGAATGCACCGCACTGGCACATGCCACTAGTTTCGGTTCTAACATCGGCAAAGGATCGCCCAACAGCGTTTTCGTGCACATTGTCATTGCATGAGATATCGAATTTATGTTGTAGCCTCCCTCCAGACTCAGAATAATCCTGCCATTGGCCAGAGATGACAGCCAATGCGTCAAATGTCCGTACGTTTCGGGAGTGACTAGACAACCTAAGGAAATCAATCCACAGTAATACATATTTGTACAAACGCTTTGAAATTGGAGGTCATATTTCTTACTTCCTAAAGGATCGCCGATACAGGCATCGAATCCAGCAGATACTAAAACTAATTCCGGATTGAACTGATAGGCAATTGGCATTACCACTTGTTGAAATGCAGCGACATATTCTGCGTCGCCCATTCCTTTCTAATATTAACAATTTATATTAATAAATATACATGATGAAAGTAGAGTACAGTTACACTTTGTAACAGTTGTCTAACCTTGTTCCAAGGAACATTTACGTTGAATCCTTCTCCAGATCCAGTACCAACAACGTCGTAATTGGCTTGTGTCGAGTTTGGAAAGAAGCCACCGTTATCGTATCGATGAACAGACATGTAAAGGACCCGTGGATCATTCTCGAAAATTAACTGAGTACCATTGCCATGATGTACATCCCAATCAACGATCAATACTCTGTGTATAAGAATAAACAGCTCCATTCAAACATGGTAACCCATGTATTAAAATGAATTCGTACCGTTTCAAATGATGAAACTCAACAGCGTATTTCGCTGCCACAGCAACGTTATTGAAGATACAGAAACCGCAGGCTGTATCTTCCTCTGCATGATGTCCAGGTGGTCTGATAAGAGCTATACCAGATTGACTGTCGCCGTTCAAAACGGAATCGACGACTTGCAATAACGAACCAGCGGAAATGCATGCGCTCGACCAGGTTTCGGTATGCAAAAATACGGAGTTGTATTTTCCAGATTGTTTGCGGAGTTCTTGAAGTTTCAATCTTTCGGTGTTTTTTATCTCGTCAATGTAATTCTTCGAGTGGGCTAGAAGTAATTCTTCCATTGTCGCTGCCCTTCCCTGGTGTAATGTATTATATGATTTTAACAATAAATATTCTTGAAAGAATCCCCAAGATGGGAAATGTATACAGGCAATAAAACAAATATCATACTCGTAATAGGTGACAACGTTCCAAAACTCCTTGTTCTTCATGATTTTTGTAAATTGCACAAATCCGATTCGGTCTCTCCGGATGAGTACTGTCAATTAAGTTGCAATGCTTTAACATTCGATCGTCGTATACGATGCAAACCTTATGTTGTGCTTTCGACAAATTTGTAACTGAAAAAATAATAAAATTGTACATATAATAATCTGTTATTAACAGCATAAAAAATGTCTTGCATTGATTACTGTCACTAACATTGCATTAACATATTTAATTTGTTATCCAAGTCGTCCAAGACTTCTTTACTCTGCGTCGGATAACAGTTACGAGTTTCATATACGTCCGTCTTAATAATTTGTCCCCTGCAAAGTTATGTTTTAATTTTAATATTCGGAATAATCCTAGCAGAGGTAGCTTACTTATAAGTAACAGTCGGTAAGTGTCGATTGTTAATTTCTTCTTTATTGTTCACAACGCTGTTAATATTGTAAGAATCTTGATACTGGTAACACTTCCAAAACGGTTTGTGTGCATAGATTACATTCAAAATTGTTTCTCGTATGCTAAAATAAAAACATTCGGTTGTTTAAATATTTGCTTGGATGCGTCTTATACTCTCAGCGGAAATATTAAAAATATACCTTAAACTAGGTAATTCCAATGGTTGTAACAATGGACATGGATCGCCTAACAACGCTCTCAGAGTCAATGCTGCACCTTCAGCTAATGATTTTAAACAATACCCGCCCTAAAACGTATAATTATAGTAACTGCAGTCTATGATTTTTAAATCCTGAACATATCTGAAAGTACCTCCAATACAACTGCAACCTTTCCTGAAGCCAAACTTAGCAAAGACGACAACAAATGAGCGTAACACGCAGGTGTAATCAACATCTCACCCTGTATAAAAATCATCGTTATTTTTATCTACTTTTGTATTATTGAACGTGTGAAATAAGAGCTACATGTAAAATAAATTGATAGTACAAAATGTAACTTGTCTTTTAACCTTTTCATCTCCGATTGCGGAGTCATACCCAGCAGAAACAATGACAAGATCGGGGCTAAACTACAGTAAAAAAAGAAATAATATTAATGTAATATATTATATGTTGTTACCTCTGGACAGCCCAAGGCTGCATCGTAACCGGCTGACACTATTACGAGATCCGGTTGAAACTATAAGCATTTACAAAATTGCTATGGGTGTATATACCGGTTCGGTCGTCAACTAAAAAACACTTACCTCGTATGCCATTGGCAACAAGACTTGTTGAAATATTGCAAGGTAATCAGCGTTCGTCATACCAGTACTGTTCAATGGGATATTAAAATTGTATCCCTCTCCCAGATCTTCGCCGACATAATGGTAATCGGATTCTTTCAAATTTGGCCAGAATTCACCGTTCTCGTATCGATGAATAGAGAAATACACGACACTGTAAGTTGTGTTATTGAACAATATATGTTCGAAGCATACGGATATCTTTCGCAATTAATTAAAATTTTACCGAGAATCGTTATAAAACATTTGTTGTGTTGCCTGTCCATGATGAACATCCCAGTCAACAATTAAAATTCGACTTGCTAGATTTTTGATTAGAGCATGTTCTGCAGCAAGTGCTACATTGTTAAAGAAACAGTAACCACAATATTCTGATTTCATTGCATGATGCCCAGGTGGTCTGTAATATAATAATTATGGTCTATATCATGTATTGCAATGGTTGACAATGAAAGAATAATTACCTTATTATTGCCATTCCATTCTGAACATCACCTTTACAAACAGATTCCACTAAGTTTACGGTTGACCCAACAGCAAGCAGTGACAACTTATAAGTTGACTGAAACAAAAAATTTTATGATACTGCCATTGTTATAACAACATTTGCGGTCTTTATTATTTACTCACTGGATGTATGTAAATGGCATCATATTTGGAAGACAACAGTTCTAATTTTCTGGAATCTTCACATTCCTCTGTGTTTTTTAAAATTTCTATTTGCTTTTGAGTATGCTTGGTTAAAATTTCATCTTCTGTACAGTATCTTGTGTCAATCCGCTTACATCTTTTCACTAAACCTAACTCTTCACATCTTTGTAGAACTCTTGTAAGTCTAGCTGGACATTCTGGATAACCAGGATCCCAAAGACATTCATGGTTCGCCATAGAAAGGTCATAAACTAAACCTGTGCCCTTACGGACATGGCTATAGGATTCCAAAACCTTCTGGTATACATCACGTACAGTACTATTGTTGGACTTTTTGTCATTTGAAGCTTTCCTTTGGACTGCTTCTCTTTTTGCTGCTAATAAAGCAGCTGACGGACGAACCTGCTAATAATATACAATGCTTTAAAACTTGATACCATATAAACAAAGTGGTTGAATAGCCATATTTTACATTTGCAGATTTGCCTGATTTCTTGGTCCTCTTCTTTGTTATAGCAGACATGACACTTTTGACTGTATTGGGCTGAGGCTTCCGTGAATTTTCAATTGCTTTTATCAATTGAATTTCACTGTCTGCTAACTGTTTCGCAGCAGTGAACAAATTATCAGCTGTTCCTTTATCCGACTGCAAGCAGGTTGAACAAATCAGACACAATAACAATTTATCAATACAACTGTCAATGCCAGTTATTTGTTTAGATAACATCTTGTTGTCACAAAACACATAGATACATACATAGTAAATTCAGCTGAATCACTTGTGCATTTAATTCATGAATGAAAACACAACATTAACTGAGGAAATTAGATTCACTAAGAGTTTTCCAAAAGGGAAATTTCAACTTTTTTCGATCTTTAGTCTCAACAAATGTTAGCATTATGAGTTCATACGCGAAACGATATTCCAAGTGAAGTGTGTAGGCGACATTGCAAGACATATCCATGTATAGATATGATCACCCCTTCCACTGTGAAGCAAATGTTGTGTACAATTGTCACGCACAATTAATGCCATTTGCGGTAGCATTTACTACGATTAACGATACGCAAATACACACAATACAGGCGCCTTGAGTAATTCTCACCATTTGCTTCGGTTGATTAACCTTGACAGAAAATTGGTAATTCCATTCAGCGTTCGAAAAACGTTGTTAAACTCATTACGTCCGACTAGTTACTTCAGTCATATCGTAGACTATTAGTACGCTTACTATCACTTGCATGAATTTCGACAACACCAGACTAAAGGATGGAACCTAAAAAAAACACAACCTCCTCAAGAGTTAGTTTCGCGAATTTTGAGGGAAGATTTGATTGCAGTCCATGAGAGTTATCTCAGTTTTACCCCGCGGAACGAATAATTTTGGAAGTCAACGTCATTGTCACTTCGAAAGCATGATCATAAATATTATTGCGATTTTTGAAGTTCAGGTTTGATTATCTGATATACTACATGCGTATGCACGGCACGTATCGCTGCGTATCGCACACTGTACACTGGAGGTTAGCCTCATTCCGATTCGTTCAAATCATAGAATAAACAACGCTGTACGGTTCTGTATTTGTGCGCATATTTAGATTTAATTAGGCTCGTCGCATTTAATTTAGGTTTAAACCATTTCCGTGAATTATGCATACATGGCAAACAATTCATTTCTGTTTATGTCTTAAGATTTCTGTCAAAATTTGAGGATATTTTGCTCCAACCTCAATGAGGTTTTTTGCAAGTGATGTTGAGAGTGGTCTAATTTTGAAACAACGCATTATTTATTTTATAGAACAGTTTCTTTTTGTATTCCTACATAATAACTTATTTTTTTTACAGTGTCCAAAATGATGAACCTACATAGGCATGCTTTTAAACATGTGCAAAATTATAGAGGAGTAAACACATGGTCCTCCTTGGTAACGTCTTTTAACTCAGTTAATAAGGAAAAGCCTGATTATAGCCAAACAAAGCTGGAAACAGTAAGCCACAAAATAATATATATTATACTTCTATCGACATACAGTTATATCATTATCCATCATTACACAAATACTTTATCCATCATAATCAATCATCTACATTTGTCATTATCAGGGACTGTTCAATATACCAGAATTAAAATGTGCAGAAGGATTCAGCGTTTTGCAAAATCAAGCAATTAAAGAAGCAGATGCATTAGTTGCTGAAGCTATTAGTAGTGGAAGGAGAAAAAAGATGGTTGAAATTTTTGATGAGCTTTCCAACACATTATGTAAAGTTGCAGATTTGGCTGAATTTATCAGAATTGCGCATCCTGAGGAAAGTTTTCTTAAAGCTGCTGAAGATGCCTGTATATCAGTTAGTGGGATAGTTGAAAAGTAAATTTTGATGCTACATACTGAGAAACATAATGTAGTACACACTACCAAAAACATGATTATGTCCTTTTTTTCATTAGATTGAATACTCATAGGGAATTATACAATTCCCTGTCAAATGTCGTAAAGAACGGTGACATATTAGAAACATCACCAATTGATGACCATGTAGCAAATCTATTTCTATTTGACTTTGAACAATGTGGTATTCATTTACCAGAGGCCAAAAGAGAGAAAGTTGTGGAGTTGAATGATTACATTCTGCAAGTAAGAATGATGCAATCTTAAATATATTACATGTTGTAAATTTAAATCATGTAAAAGTGAATGAATTTCAATATTATTTTATTTATGTAGGTTGGTCAACAATTCATGGCCCGTGCAGTTACTCCTAAAGCAATATCAGTTCAGGGCTTACCACCAGAAGTTGGAAAACAGTAAGTTGAAGATAATAAGTAACTCTGGAATATCATTCACAAAGTTTCACCTTCATACCAGGTAATATTTCACAGTTTTACCGCAGAAAATGGTGTTATATACCTGCATGGGTTATACACAGATTCTCCGATAAGTCTCGTTCGGGAAGCAGCGTATAAATGTTTCCTTCACCCGGAAGCTGAGCAAGAACAGCTTTTGAAAGAGCTTTTAAACTCCAGACATGAATTAGCTTGTTTGTGCGGTTTCCCTTCTTATGTCCACAGGTGCATATCAATCAAGGTCAATTAAGAAAATTTAATACTTTATAACATAATTCTAACATGCACAATATTTTGTAGAGCTGTACGGGGAAGCACAGTACAGACGCCAACCGCAGTGCAAGACTTCCTCAACATCTTAAACGTTAATCTCAAAGACAAGACTGCAGAAAATTTCAAAGAAATGCGAAAGATGAAGGATGCAGACCGTCATGATGGTCCCTGTTCGAGCAAAGTGCGTATTTTTTCTTGTTTAAAATTTTTTAGATTCTGGACTGTTCATCTTTTATCATGTACGTTTATCTCAGGAAATAATGCCGTGGGACACATCGTATTACACGATGCAGGCAAAGAAAACTTGGCTCAATACATCCAGCAGTGAATTTGCTCCCTATTTGTCCCTCGGCGTCTGCATGGAAGGTCTAAATACACTCACGCAGGAATTGTACGGCGTACGACTTGAAACAGAAGCAATTCTACCTGGCGAAGTCTGGTCTGACAATATTCAGAAATTAGCTGTAATTGATGAAAATAATGGACTTTTGGGATACATATACTGTGATTTTTTTACGAGAAAAGGAAAGCCTAATCAAGACTGTCATTTTACAATAAGAGGTGGAAAAGTTTTGCCAGATGGTTCCTATCAGGTAGAGTGGGTTCAAGTATTTAATGCAAGGTATTTGTGATTGTGTGCGTGATGTTTACATGTCGGATTATTTTAGATCCCCATAGTCGTTCTGATGCTAAACTTTCCGCTCCCAAGGTGGTCGAATCCTTGTTTACTTAGTCCGTCTTCCCTAGACAATTTGTTTCACGAAATGGGACATGCATTGCATTCCATGTTAGGCAGAACAAAATATCAACATGTTACTGGTACGCGATGTGCCACAGACTTTGCAGAAGTACCCAGTGTGTTGATGGAATATTTCTCGAGTGATCCAAGGGTAACATTTTTTGGTTTATATTTGAATTCTTCGAATCATCATTACGAATCACAACTATTATTAGAAAATATGTGTAGGTGGTCTCCAGGTTTGCAAGACACTATGAAACGCAACAAACGATGCCGGAGCATCTGTTGCAGAAATTGTCCGCTGGCAAAAATATTTTCAGCGCCTCAGAACTTCAAAGCCAAGTGTTTTACAGCATGTTGGATCATGTCTATCATAGTAATAAAATAGAACGATCAACGACTGATATTCTTGCAGACGTACAAAAGAATTACTATGGTCTCCCGTATATTGAGAACACGGTGCGTTTCATTAACTTTATATAGCCAAATATAATTGCCATTCGTTTGTATATTAAATGTATTTGTTATACGTTCTTTGTACAGGCATGGCAGCTGAGATTTTCTCATTTGGTTGGATACGGTGGAAAGTACTACTCATATTTGATCTCGCGTGCGATCGCAGCTTGGATTTGGCAAACCTACTTTGAAGCAGAGCCTTTCAGTAGATCGTCCGGCGAGAAGTATCGTAACGAATGTTTGGCTCACGGCGGTGGCAAGCCACCATCGAAACTTGTCTCAGATTTCTTGAATCAAGAAGCGAGTCCCGAGAATTTCGCCAAGTCGTTGTTAAACGAGGTGGACGCGAAGAACGAGTACATAAGCAAACTGAGGAAGTAGCACGCACGATCCTACAAATTCCGCAAGACTTTTTTTTAATCATTTCTATTACGTGTAAATAGAATGTAAATAGCACACCGGCCATTGAACATCCGTCAACATGAAGTAACCACGATACTGTTTCATTTCTCGTTGTATTTTATTACAAGTACGGAACCTTACCCTATGTACAATCTTGATAAAGTCTACGAATTATTACACAAAAATAAGTTTTGTGATGAAATACAAACGAAAACGCAGTATAGGGTAATTTATCAGAAAGTTCCTCGCCCCCTTTCCCCTCCCCTCGCCACCAAATTGCGCGCTACTCTGACTATTGTCCCGACGATTTTTAAATCCGCAAATCCATCAGTTTCCTTTCTTCGTACCCCACAGTTTAGTTCAGCGAAAGTAAAGCTAACGTTCGTGTTTCTTCTTCTAATCAACAGCGTAAAACGCACTAAACGCATTCCACATTTTTTGCAGCAGCCTGGCGAACTTCCTCACGTGTCAGCTGTCGATTCCTCTTACCGTGTACTGCGTTTCTTAAAGTGTGTTTTTTTTTGTTTGTCGGCTTATATTAAGACTCTTCACAAGGACCTCAATTAAGATCAGCGAACGTTTCTCGACACCCTTTTTTTTTTTTAATCTTTTGGCAACGTTCCTGTATTCTTATAAAAATTCCACTTAAAGTGTTTTAATAAATACAGAGACACAAAACCGCAAGCCATTGAACATCCTTTTTTTTGTTTGTTTGTTTTAAAATCATCCTCAGTAATGATATTAATATATATTTTTTAATAACAATTGATTTCTACATTATGCAATTGCTCCTCGAGTTCGTACGCTCACCGCCGATAATTGCATTCCGATCGCTCACGGATCATTCATCGTGCGTTCTTATCTTCGTGAGCGTGCAGACGATTTCTTCCGGTATTCACAAAAAACGATGGACACATCTCTCTTCTTTACACGAGTCTCCTCCACCCTGCCCCTTCCCCCGCCCCCATCCTTCATCGCATCTTCATTAAATTACACTAGAAATTAGTATTAAGAAGGTATATACTTGGCCTAGCGTACGGGTGAAGCACTTTTTATATTTTTTTTTCATTTTTTTCTCTTCCATTTTTTTCGCTCAATCCTTCCGTCACGTTTTCCTCCAGCTCGCTGACACGTTCACAATGATCGTCCATTCTGTTTCGGTTCAAAGTCTGACACAGAGCACTCGCAGCAGACGTTTCGTCGCGAGATACAAAAAAAAAGTAGTAGGTGTGCAGTAGAAGAACCTTACAATACAGAGGAAATCATAGTCTAAAACTATCAGTGTGGGGGGTGCACTTTCCGATATACGTTCAGGACAGATCTGGCTCGTTTACGGATTTTTCTGGTTTTGCAGAACAGTCCGCGAGCGATTAAAGAATGTACAATTTCAGAAGCGATTCAACAGTTCTGTACCGTGTCGCAATGCCTTTTGTAATTAATTGTTCTCTTTCTCTCTCTGTCTCTCACCGCAAACGTTATACAATAATTATTGCAGCGTGTTGGTTCGACGATCAGATAGCAGTTTGACCGGTATTGTAAGGCGCCGTGTTTAAAGGATAAGTTGCAATTGTCATGAGATTTCGTTTCTTAACGTTTAGCAAGCTTGCGTGTGGTCGATATTCTTTTTAGGTTCGGACTCGTCGTACGTAGCACAGCAACAAACAGCAACAGCAGCAACTCTAGTACGTCTCGCAATATCACAATACTGCTTTCATAGACACCCGTTCTGGTATTTTCGGTTCAATTTGTTCGGTACTGTTCGTGGGATAGCCGAATAACTCTTGTCGTTAACACAAAAACTCCGTAAAGCACGACGCGCCGTATCGTTCTACAAATTAGTCTGTGCCTCTTTCTTCTTCGCGTTCTTTCCATTTCTTCTCTCTCCGTATCTTCCGTTGCAAAACTCGCGTTCCACCTCGATTACTCGTGTTCTCATGCTTCGCGATCCGTTTCACTACGTTCTACTCTTCACGCTCCTTTCTGCGTCGACTTGCTGTGAAAAACTGCGCTCCCCATAAAAAATCGCTGGTACACCTGAAAGTTCTGTCACTTGGACAAGGGTCATAACGTGAAGTTCAATAGCTTCACGTAACCGTCCCTAGGCGATATGACTGGCATTTGGCTTAGGTTACGCAACGTAGTTGTACTGATTTGCATTATCTTTGTCCCGCTCCATGTAATCCCTGTCTATGAGAGACTCAATCCGTTTCTTCAGATCGGCAGGCTGAAAAACATGACGCCCGAAGTCAAGATCACAGCGTACATTGTTAGCACTCTTTTCGGCGTAAACAGATCAAGGCCAATATTGTTTACCTTCACCGGGAACTTCAACTGATTATAGAGCTCGCTGATAAGGAGATTGTGTGTGAGGGTTTTTCGCATTTTCATAATCCTGACAATGGCTGCATCTATCTGATACTGTCTATCCTGATAAACTCGCTCCTCCGTCGCTTTTTGCTCTTCGTTCTATGGAACACGGCCAAATATTTTTTTTTAGGCAAAACAATCAAGGTTATAGGAATATAGTAGAGCATAGTTATCGGAGTAGCATAATAAACACAACAGAAAACGAAAGTGTTTAGATTCTGTAAATTTAAGTGCAGAACACGTACCGTTTCCTTCATTTGAATTTGATTGATCTTGATTCTGAATAATTTGTTCGTGAAGTCCGCGTTGAAGACAAATCTATCGTTGTCGGCCACATCCCGGCCTCGTGGATTTTTCTGTAAGACTCTAGCTTTACCGCACGCTAGAGACTGTAAGGTCCGTCTAAGTTCACCGTCTTCAATGTTTGTGGCAGCTTTGATGTCCTCGAGTGACAAATTATCGGCATCGTTGAACAAAAGTAGAACCAGGGCTTGGAACAATGAAACTTGAAGTTCTTTGTTACCCTGCTTCGATCAATGCAATTTTTATTATAATTATACGTGTGTGCAAAGCAAAGGAGTGTCTATTTTTCAAAACGAATGAAAATAGTTTGCTGTTACCTGGTTGAACCACGCTTTAAGAACACAATGACCTAGGGTAGGCTGCCATTGCAGTTTCCTCCCACTGTGTTTCCCCAAATAAAACTTATTAAAGACATCCTGGTGCTGAACCATTTCTGTTGGCAGCGTGACTTCCATCACAGGATACGTTGGCCAGTAGCCCATGGTAAGTATCGAAACTGTCAAATCTAAGTTACTGGCAGCTAATTCGCTTTGTAAATTTCCGGCGTACTAGAAATCAATTTTACCAGAATAAAATAGTTGACAATTTCCAACAAGTATTTTCACTCACCTGTTTAAACGCGATGTTAATGTCTTTACTAAGTTCCATATCCTTGAACATTCCTTCTAACTTACTAGTGAATCCACCTCCGCACTCTTGTTTTAATTTCGAGAGCATTGACTTCTCCGCATCCACGGAAGCAGATTTACCCACGAGCAAACGTTTGGCCAAGTCCTTTTTGTAAAAGGCCTCGAAGACATCCTTGCCGTGTATAAATCTAAATAATACCATTATTTTATCTAGCAACCTTTCGAGTTCCTCTTCCGTTGCCTCTTTGTTACCCGCGCGTAACTTGCAATCTACAAACTTAGCTGAAATTCAAGCAGAAAAATCAGTAAAATATAACATAATAAAATAAAAATTTTGTTTCATGGAAAGGGTGTATTACCTATTAATTCCGCTGGCTTATTTGCTCTCTGATTAATGAAAGCTTCAAAAGCCTCTTTCAAACTGTTTGCGAACTTCTCGTTTTTATGAAAGCATGTATTAACAATATTGTCCATTTTATCCTTGAAATCTAAAAGTTCTTGAACCATAGTCTTATCCTTTTCTGGATCTATCACTATTGTTTTACCTCTTTTCTGTAATAATAGTGAAACATAGTATAAAACGATAGCGGAGTGCATTTATCAGTACAAAAACGCGCAAAATACCTTAATATAACAGTTGAAGTTCAAACACAATTCAACAAGGCCATTTTTTACTCGACTATATAAATTATACAGTAATGATAAGTCACTAATTCTATTCTCGTCCAGCAAACCACTCAAGCCTTTCTGCAATATACTCGAAATATGCTCGGACAACAACTGTTTTTCCACCGTGTGTATAAGCGACCACCTGAAAAAGTTTCATTCATAAGAAATGTTATCGTCAAGCGATGTCAAGCGATGTCAAACGTGGAACATACTTTGTCGACGTATCGAGATAGTGCAACAATCTCTCGTTCTCCTCTTGCAGACGTTTGTCTACGTGGGCTAAGTATTCAGGAACATCATGCTCGTTCATCAGTCGTTGACCTTCAGCGGCGTACAGTCTTTCTGTAGCCACCAGGAACCTACACATTATCAATTGATATTAATGGATTTTTATTGTACTCTGCCTAGTAACAAATATAAACATTGTATCTTACTTAGTTTCGAAGGCTTCTTGGTAAATTTGTAGATCTGACAACATCCTCAATAAAGATTTAAGGAGAGTTCTGTCCACTGTATCACCTTGACGTTCCTTTTCAATGAGCATGAGTAGTCCTTCAACAGTGCGTGTTTGCACTAAATTATTGAGTACAATATGCAATCTAAATAGGTGCAACCCCATATCCCTAAAATGACATAGATAAGGAATATAATATAGAGATTCTTTGGCCATTTTTTAAGCAGTTTCCAGCAGCTTACCAAATTGAAGAAATACTTGGATTTTGTAAGACGTATGTCCTGTCCAAGTACAGAAATATGCTCCTAATCATGATCATTTGTCTACAATGAGATTGCCAACATTCATTCATCTTCTTTAAGAATATATGCCTGTCCATGGACTCTGCTAAGAACTGTTCAATGTTAGCCTTAACATGAGACTCTGTTAATATTGTTAAATTTGTGTACAGTGTTGATGCCATTTTGTGGTTACACATATTTTCAACTGCCTGGTACAGTTCTTCTAATGAATAACGAATGCTTTTGCTGGTCTGAATTGCTACCACTGCTTCCTGCAATTTCTGCCATGTCTCTTCTTGATAATTTTCCGGCAATTTTGGTTTATCTACAAGAAATTAATGGATACATATGTAAACAATGCTGTCATTTATTATGTTCTAGCATAGATAAACCAATTTTCATTATCTATAGTTGGCAATCATGACATCAGCTGATTTTCAATGCTTATAGATTGTACAGCTATATCATAAATATGTGTGGAATCACACAGAAAGTTACAAAATCTAAAAATACTCTCCAGTTATGTACTTCTACTGTGTCATGCCTACTGCCTCATACCCTAGACTTTACTCAAATTTGTTTTATCAATAGCTCCATCAGATCTATTCAATGCAATGTCAGGGACAGACCTAACAACAGAAACAAACTCTAACGCTTCTTCCCTAACAAAAATATCATCCTAGGTTATGTTATTCTAATATTAGCAACCATGTTAAGGGCACAACTATGTCCTTCAAGACATTGACCTTCTGGAATAGCGCAGATTCTAGTATATTTGAAGACGTACACAAAACGTCAAAAACATCCGAAAAAAACATACGTCACAAGTGCCGCTACGATAAGCTATCACCCATAATCAACGCCAAGGATTCCGTACGAGTAACCCCCAACCAAAAACCGTTTCATGCCAATAAAATAACGGTCTTCCCATCCCAAAGCCGTCCGTTCGGCTCTCGCTCAGGTTATGTCAACGCGAAAATTCGCCAGACCATCGTCCCTGACTCCGTCTCAAAATGGCAAAAGCCCGTCGAAACGGAGTCGACACGGGGCTCCGAAAGCAAAAAAAAAAAGGGGAGCTGCCCCGACATATCCCATGAATCAGCATCCAATGTCGCAATCTTTGTAAAAACGGCAGCCTGCCAAATGGCCAAACAACCGCCTAGCAGCCCCGCGCGGCACATATATCGCTGCCCTCAGGAATGCCAGCTGAGACTTGGAGGTTATGTTTGCCCCCCGCGCACATCGTTCGCCCCCTCGGGGCTCGCTTACTTTTGAAGTTCTTTATGACGAGCTTCCTGGCCGAACCGGGCTTGGCGTTCGCCAAGCTCGGCGATATCTTGTTGACGCCGTTGGGATTGCCCACGGTGAGCGCCGAGAAGTTCGCCCTCTTCTGGGTGTCGCTCGTCGCCGTGTCCGTCATGCTCTCGTCGACTTCCTCGTCTTGGGTGCCGCTCGAACAACTCGCTGCTGCCAGCCTGCTGCGCTTAGCAGCAGAGAAACTGAGCGGCGCGGCGTGCTCGGCCAAGCCGACGGGTACGGTCCTCTTCACCTGCGCTGCGCTCGTCAGAACCTGGGTAACCCCGAGCCTAGACATATGCGCGCATCACCCGGCCATAGGCCTCTCTCAGCGAAGCGGTCTCAGCGCCGTACGTTATAGCCACCGGGAACACTCGCGAGCCCGATCCTCACGCGCCACAGTGATTAGATCGCTGTCGGAGCTGTCCTCGGGACGGCCTTTCAGCGGGGGCCCTGTGATCGGCTTATTTACGATGCTGTCGGATTGTACACTCGATCGCTCTACCCCCTGCCTTGTGACGGGACTCGCGGAACAATTGCCACTCGCCAGTGCGCATGCGCCGACAGTGCGGCCACGGTACCCAGCGCGCTTCGCGAGTTTCAGCGCGAATTTATTCGGCGCCCGCTTGAAACTTCTCTTTTGACATATCTTTCTTTCTGGGTTTTGAGAAACGTTTCTCTAAGAGATTCGGTTGGAAATGGTGGTATTTTAATGTTGGTGGGGTTGTCGGAAGAACTGCGCCGTGATTGTAATTCTGTCCTAGAGTGTTGTGTGGTTTTGTTGATGTAATGTGGGTGTTCGTGTTGTGAGTTTGAAATTTTGTTTTCGACAAAGAAGGGTCCGGGTTGAAGTTTGAAATTTATTAAAAGAGGTTTATTGGGTTTTTGTACTCTTATAATTGTAATTGTGTCGATTTAGGAATGAGACATTAATATGTGCATTTTGTTGAAAAATTGTTTTGCAAACTTAGTCCGTTAAGAACTGTACGTTTGCATAAGAGCAACTTGTTTTCCAGTGTGAGCATTTTGATCAAAGTCTATTACATTTATCGTACGATTACTATTACAACTGAAAAATTAAAATAGTAAGGAAAAGTATTGATATGTTTGAATTTATCCGCATTGACGTTTGGCACAGTCAAATTTCAATGACAACTGTGAAATCATCGGCTTTTAAGGTCGTAATCCTGAGCAAGTTCAGATCTCTATTCTGCGACAAAAAAAACGTCAAAGAAACCTAGCTTGATCATTATATTCACCACGTGACCAGGATGGAAATAAACATAACCTATTTCTTGCGGCGAAAATCTGTTTCGGGAGTTGTACGTCAGTGCGTTGATTTTCTGTGATATTTTAAATAACATTAGCAGTGATAATCCAAGCATGCCGCCGAAAAAGAATGCAGGAGGTGCAAAAGGTGGAAAGTCAAAACCTGCCGAGGAAGGCGGAGGAAAGGCGGAAAAGAAAGGAGGAACTTCTGTCAAAGTAAATCACCCCAACATGATCTTTTAATTTATGTGATAGAACATTTTGTAGGAAGCCTATTTTAATGCAAAAAACATATTTTATAGGTCAGGCATATTTTGTGTGAAAAGCAATCAAAAATACTAGAGGCCATGGAGAAACTAAAGGCAGGACAAAAGTTCAATGAGGTTGCGGCAACTTACAGTGAAGACAAAGCTCGATCAGGAGTATGTTTCATTCTCAATGACACAATAACAATACAGTGTCAGTAATATGTCTATTGTTAATTTATGATATTTGTGTATAGGGTGACCTTGGTTGGATGACAAGAGGTTCAATGGTTGGTCCCTTTCAAGAAGCTGCATTTGCATTACCAATATCAAATCTGGGTTCACCAGTCTACACAGACCCACCGGTCAAAACGAAGTTTGGTTACCACATCATAATGGTTGAAGGTAAAAAATAATATACATATTTTAATTTCCTGCATATCTGAGATATATGCAAGCGTGTATGGTTTGAGTGTATCATGTAATATATGTTTTCTATGATTTTGTAATATACTTTACAATGTGGCAATAAACATTCACAACACCTGTATGTAAGAATATATATATTTGCTACTCTTATGATACATGATCCTAGGAAATACATTACACAGAAACTGTGACATAAATATCAACTTAGTAATTACGAAATGAGAACAGATTCAATGAGGTACATCGAATTTCACGTGAAATGCGCGAATAACAATGAATATTACACATGCAATAAATATAACACTTTACACGCTATTCAGTCGCCATGTGAAACAGCAGGACCGTTAATGAGAACAATTTAACGAAACCAATTGCGAAATTTTTATCATGATATGAGTATGAACTAAGTGTAACGATCGATAGTGCAGTTCAATGGAACGCTGTCACAATCGATTGTTAGCTGAGCTTTCTTAAACGCGGATATTTGGATTCGTGAAACGGACGTACTTCAGCAGAGAATCGTTCTCTTCGCACACCCACGGTTTCTTGTGATGACAAGCAACGTCGTGCCAATTAACACCGTCGTTATAGAACTGATTGAGAACGGCCAGGCAGTTCTCAGGTGCGCCGCCTTGAATCGCTTCACGATTGTCAGGCTGAGGTTTGTTAATGCTGCAACAAAAAGTACGTATGAATTATCGTGCATTCTTGTGAAAATTCTATAATATACATTATCCGTTACGTAAATTCCTACTCGCAACAGAATTACTATTTTCTTTCCATACTATACATTCTATAAAATATCATTATACAATTTTTAATATTTATTTCATAGTATGCATGTTGTGCCATGCAATATGGAGTCGTTCATCATAATTAATTTAACTATTCGAGATTAAAATCAATTTTTAAGTTAAATAGGACTATTTGGAAAGAATTTATGTTCGGAACTCACCCTCCATTCTCGGACCAATCGTTTTGACTACGATCATTGGTCGGTGCGAGTTTCTGCAATTCAGCCGTCCAGAACCATCCGTTGATATGAAGAGGCTGAAGATCTGGCCGATCGCAGCCCTTGAAGTCGCAAAGGCGGCCAGATGTCCATATGTACTTCACTTTGTCTAAAAAAGAAAGCGTGGAGCGTATATTTTAGCGCGCTTGAATCCCCACTTCGGCGCCTCTTTTATTCCGCTGATATTATTGTGCCGCAGCCGGGAGATACTATATAAGGATCGCGCGTTGAACATACTCTGAACGATGCGACTCTTGATGAACTCATTCTCGGCGGATGTTTCCAATGAAACGAGGTCCATGCACCGTTGTCTGCAGAAGTTTCTGCCTGAAAGCCAGTCGACCTCCTGACCGTTGGTCCTTGGATCCGCCCACGAGTAATAGTAGCCCTTTCCATTGAATCGTTCATGAATTTTTCCTGCAGACAAAAAATGAGAGTATCGCACGGTAAGTTCCGATTCATTATATATATTACTGCCTGCTTGCGCTTAAACGCTAACAAAAATTTCTATTTGGCCATGCAAGTCATTACGCCTCCAACTTCTTCGCGGCTGCCTAAGAATTCCGTTTCGCTTCATTATTAATCAGAAAAAAATTTCTCCTCCTTTTGCCGGTGACACGTTTCGCCGAGTAGAACAATGACTCCTTTCAATTCGACGGAAGTTTCTCCTTAGAGGTAAACGCGCTGAATCGTTAATGGCCGCATGCAATTCTTCCCGAATATTGAGAGGCGCAATGCGTCACGGTTCTCGGCATTGGGGATGGAATCCTTCCGCGTGAACGGCGAGTGACGACAGCCGCTTCCTTCATCGGGAGTAAATGAAGTCTGTCCGCACGTAGAAGGGGCATTATTCTCGGACAACGCTCGGTTAGTTCCAGGGAAATTATTGCCGGAAAGCGTAATCGAGGTTTATGTAACTTCCAATTATCAGTAGTAACGATATCACAATCTAAATTATCGTACTAGGACAGTACTAAGCACTTCTTCATGTTACTATAAGATATTGTATTACATTATATGACTGATTTAGTATTAGTAGGCGACTGAAAGGGATTTTTGTGATAAATTGGGTCTTTTCTAGCTGCATTACCGGTTTCCTATCGCAATGAGAGACTAAACTACGGTACTACGAGACTAATTGGAACTATTTTATATCATTTTGAGTTGGTATAATGCATTACCGTGCATTATATAACTGTTCTATCATTACTAGGAGGTTTTGATGACAAATTAAATGATCTCTAGTTATATTATCGCTGTTGCATCTCAATAAAGAACTAAAGTATGATACTTGGACAATACTTGGCACTATTTTACGTGCCTACAATGCATTATTCTTGCATTATAAGCCTGTTTTAGCGTCCGTAGGCGCTTTAGACGTGATTTGACCGTCAATTAGACCATGTCTGACTTGCTTATCGCTTTTGTATCGCAATGTGGGATCAAAATGTGATACCGCGACATTATTTTATGTTACTTTACGTTACTCTAGCGCATTATTTCGGCGATTTTCATCAAATACGCGGCTGGGGCGGCGTTTAGACCCGATTTTGAGGCATTTTGATGACCGTGACGCTTTGCTATGGCAATGAGCGACCAATGGAGGGTACTTTGGCATCACTTGGACCTATTGACAGACTATAGGACCGTCAAAAACGCCGAAAAACGCGAAAAAATTTTGGGTCTTGGATCGGATTTATAAGTACCCTATCCCATAGATTTTTACTCGCCCTGAAAGTTGGTGCCAAGCAGAGCTCCGAAATCTTAATAGTTTCGAAGATACAGCCATTTTTCGGAGGCGAAAAAAAATTTTTTTAAAGATCGACTTTCGGCGATGATCCTATCTTAAAGTACGCGTCAAAAGCTTCAAGAAACCGTATAAATATCATAGGTTTTGATCTCTGGTTCAAAAGTTACAGGCGATTTAAAAAATCGCGAATTTTCTAAGGGGTACCCCTTCTCATTTTTGCGAAAAATCGAAGGTCGGCGGATCGGATCGCCCTTTTGGTACCTGGTAGGGGGTCAAAAATAACTCAGAGAGCCGTTTGCCGTTGGTCAAAATTCGCTTTAGTTTCGGAGTTACAGGCAAAAAACCATCGAAAAAATGGAGGTTGAGAAATGGGTGAAAAATAAAAGTCTTCTGATCGACTTGTGAATATGCATACTGAAAGAGAATGAAACGAGGATCACAAAAATCGCACTCGGAGCCTTCTAAGTGCAATAGTTTCGAAGATACAGCCAAAAATGTGTCAAAAAATTACAAAAATCACACTTTTCTGAATGGTACGGGGTCGTTATTGTATTTAGGGACTTCGGCTTCATACAGCGTGAAGAGGGATCAAAAACATACAAGAAAATCGCAACTCGAGCCTTCTAAGTCTAATAGTTTCGGAGAACGGGCCAAAAATGTATCAAAAAATGACGAAAATTTGACATTTCGGCACGGCGAGGGAACATAATTCCATTGGGTGGCTCCACCGTCATACAATGTGAAGAGGGGTTAATATTATAGAAGAAAATTGTAACCAGAGTGTTCTAAGTGCAATAGTTCGGTAAATCGGATCAACAATCTAGCGAGAAGTACTGAAAAATGACGAAAAAGTGCACAAACTCCAAGTCCCTGTTCCTCTCACACGATTCTTTCCTCAAAAAGGAATGAAACTACTTTTATGCACAGCGCATGCATTGAGCGAAGTGAGCACTTCCTACTTCGCTATTTTCCCAGAAACAATGCTCATCTCTAGTCACCCTTTCACCGACCGCAATGATATTAAGTGTCAACTCGAAGTTCCATCGTTCCATCAAGCCGATGCCTGGCATGAGTCGGAAGGCGTTAATTTGGAATTTTTTCAGGGGTCCGAAATGAGTAGTGGGCACCTGCGGCTAGGCGTTGTCTATCTTTAAAGTGAAAGTCCGCAAAATCAGTGTCGTCCCCCGGAATATGAATCCTCCCCGGTGGCCGCAGTCATGACCTAGACATTGGCACCAGCTGGGTCGAATGCTAAGCGCGCGACTACTTTCCCAAATAAAGAGGAAGAAAGTCTTCCGCAAAGTGCACGCGCCATACGCGATAAGAATGATTGCCGTACGTGCCTGACATGCCTCATACATTAGCGTATGACCAGATTTTTAATTGCCCGAGCACAGTTGAACGTCCTACGGCCCATATCCGACCCAGGAACATCAGTGAACCGTTTATTTTTCAAGCGGGATAAGTGACATTTTGTAAATGATTAACGGGTTTAGTGTGAATTGTAACTAATGAATTGACAGTCTTGAATTTCTTGAAAATCTTATTCCACTTTCAAAATGAGCAGCTCATATGCTGACTTTTATGAAGTATATTGTACGAATATTTACAGTCGCATGATGCATAAAGATAAGACAAAGAGAATTTAAAGAGAAGAGATCGACGACGTGAGAATCAATTGAAATGTCAGCTCGGACGTCAGGTAAAGACACGCTACATTCGGGAACGAGAAATTAACGTACTGACAGGATATCGGTTTCGCAATGTAATTCGACTGTCAGAATCCTGAATGAGCGATCGTCTGTGAGCGCCGATAAAACGGAAATTAATTAAAAAGCGCGATGAGCCTCTCTTTCACTACGCTTTAACGAGCGAGAAAGTGTCATCCCGCATTCCGTGACTATCATTCGGTCCACGAAAAAAAAAAGTCGTGGGTGGGGGGGATCGATTTCCAATTCAAATGCGTTTTCGTGTCAACGGCAGCGTCGTCATCGTACTTTCTACTATAGTACTATAGGAGGGGTCGACGAAATAGATTCGGGGATAGAATGGGAGGTGAGGTCTCGATAGGAGTGAATTCCGGAGGGGGGGAAATTTTGATGCTCGCGCGTTAGAGGAAGTTTCGAAGGCAGGTGGCGGCCGTTAAAAGCACGAACAACGAAAACGACTTTCTCCGACTGGAAGCCCCTTCGGGACATTCCTTTAGTACCGATAGGTAGAAGATACTAAGCCGCTTGCCTACGAACCTTTTCAAGACGTACATTGACTTCTGCCCGAGGAAAATTATGATCATAATGGACCGTAACGCACGCTTGGCCCAAGAGCATAAATTTTCCACGCTTTAACTGCTGCGGTTGTACACAATTTTCTTCGGCTAACGACTGACCGGTGAAAGATATAGGTAACAAGTTTCTCGTACTTTGAACACCGAAGATACAATGATCAGGCAATGACCGTGGACTGTATATTATAACATGAATTTAATTACTGCAACTTCTCGTATTTTATCCATTGGTATTAGGTAAGAATTCATTTGGAAGCGTACGTTAACGCATTATCCGCCAATGTTCCATTTTTGGGACACAGTTTCAAATTCTTTTCTTTTAATGACTGCAACTTCTAAATGTACACTTAATTTCATTTTTTATTTTCGTATTTTTGTATTGCGGCGGGTAATGGGTTAAATAGGATACGTATGATAAATTTAACATTCAGTGCGCTATGGCGAGAATTATAGCAAACCGTTTGAGTCTAACAATGGCTGTGAAACTAGACGCCGAGTTCTGAACCGCTCGTTGACGAGCAGCGTAATTGATAAATACGATTGCGACACTTACTCTGGGCGCAGAGTGCAGGTATGGGTGGCTCGAGGATCCTTCCTGATGGCTGTGGCTGGAACTGGGCCGCTGACAAGGCGACCAGTGCGGCGAGAAGTGCGTATCGTATCATCTTTCCGATTCCTGGTGTTAGAACGTTCATTAGATAACGACTCATCGCATAAAAAGAATTCAGGGTTCGTAGCTTTCCTATCTCTAGACTATTGGCAACCTTTTTCAGTCCGCTATCCACGATCTATTAAATCGAGGAGTGGTTCCTGGCGATAAGCTACTTGCCGATCGTAATTGAGGAAAAGGATTCGCGCCATTAACGTGGACGGAACAAGTTCAAAACGGGAATTGAGCACCCTGTATATAATCGGAACCGCGGGAACCGGTTTGAAAGAAAGCCGCTCCCGCCGAGGGCCGCTGCATTTCAGGGACCACCAGGGTAATTATGTCGCGTTATCAGACGGGAATCGAGGTAAAGGTCGCAGCCAAATGCGGCTGGAGGATTCCAGAGATTCTGGTCGTCTGTCAAAACAGTTGACCTCGCTGAACCTTACTTCTGTCCGACTCTCCGGATCAAGTGAAATTTAAATAAATCAAGTTTTCGTTAGCATCGAATTCTAATGTTCCTTTATGTATCACTTTGGGGTGCGGAATGAGAAGAAATTATAGAATTTGAACAAATCAAGTTTGAATCGGCATCGAATTCTAATGTTTTATATGTCACTTTGGGGTGTAGAATGAGAAGAAATAGTAGAATTTGAATAAATCAAGTTTGAATTTGCATCGAATTCTAATGTTTTATGTGTCACTTTGGGGTGTAGAGAAGAAATTAACTCAACGTGAAAGGAGTTACGTAAAGAACAGGAGTAAATAGAAGATGGGTAGAAATGCCGGACGGACAGGTGGCAAAAAGTGAGTAAAAGAGGAGGGCAAAAATGAGCGACGTTCCATTTGTACTACTTACGACGACGTCCGTATCGGAATCCGTCGAACAGGTCTTAACCAGACGATGCATCGCTCGATTTAACCGACGCGTCGTAATAAATTATTTAATTGAGTGAATCGGACTCGGTAATACGATGCACCCTCGTTTAAAAAAACGATTGGATACAGACGTCGGGTGGAACGAACACCAAAATTGACGAATGGAGTTGTGATACGTGTTGAGTAGTTACACTGATTCGAAGAAATGATAAGTTATATTAGAGCATTTGTATTGCAATATATACAACTGCATCGGTCAATTTGGGTACTTTCTTCACTATTGAAGTTCAACATTTTTATTAAATTCAAAAGCGTGGACAGCCATAAGAAAAAATAATTTTTTAAAAATTAAAATAGTTTAACCCCGATAGTAAACAAATATTCTATTGAAAATAAAACAAATGTTAAACGAAACATTCAAATTAAAGAACGGTAAAAAGATTTTAAAACGTCAATAAATCTTGACACGCCTTTGAATTTAATGAAGATGATTGTCAATAAATTTGCTTTAACGAATAGAAAATGAAACGGTGTGTAATAGAAGAAATGTAATGGAAGAACGTAAAGCGTGCGTAGAGCAGTGTGCGTAATTGACGTGCGTCGATGCTCACCTAAGAACGTTCACGAGAGAACTGCAGCGGCTTTACTGAATGGTACCCCTATATATACACAACGGGGCCACGTTGGCCGATACTTTTACGATCGGCCTGGGCATTTTCGACGGGCGCGAACGGGCGCAATGAAGGAAGGTGGTACACCTTCGTTTTCGTGGACTCGACCTCACGAACCTGGGCCACACACTCACAGTTTCCACGTGTCTCCCACCTTGCTTGCCTGACCCCCGGTCGTGCTTGACAATTGACGAATATGCGGCTTTCTCGCTGAAATATGTCGGATATTTGCGAAGTCGGCTGGCCGCCACTTTTTTTTTTCAACTGGCACGCGATGAAAGATGAGAGTTCAAAAACGAGGCACAGAAAAATGTACTTGCCGATCGTATGCTGCAATGTATGCTTGAACTACTATTTTCTTACAGGGTATTGTACAAGTCATTTTATTGATTTGTGTGTAAAGAGACGAATTCAAAGGCTGTGAATAGCACACGTCCTTGCAATTATATGTTGTAACGTATACTTCAGATACTATTTGTCCAGGACTTTTGGTTGAAATTATTTTTTTTTTACTTGTGTGCAAAGAGACGGTTTGCAGAAATTGCTCTTACAATTGTGTAATGCAACGTTTAAGGAACTATTTTTTGTGGAGAGGAGAGTTCAATGACAAGTGGCAGAAAATGTATGCACAATGAGTGTGAGATGAATGCCGAGATAATATTTTTCCATGAGTTTATGTAAGGTTTAGCATAGAAAGTAACTTCGATGGGTAAACTGACGTCCGATGATTTTGTATGCGGTTAGTTATGCCTTGATAATTAGCCGGCAAGCAACTTTCCTCTGGGCATGTTTTAAATATGAACGCGAACGGGAGACAATGAAGTTTTCTCCGATACGAAGTTTCTCGTACTGCGGATTTTGTTATTGTTCGATGGCTATAGTCTTTTTGCTGATTCTTATTTCCTTCGAACTTCCGTAAGGGCATCCGGTGCATCAGGATGTAAACTGCAGACGGAAATCCACTCGTTCGATGACAATTATTTTTGTCCATCCATTGAGTTTTGATAGAAACACTAAACACCTGAAAATTGTCATTATTTAAGGACAAAATAATTATAGTACTTTGTAACAGTTGCATTTATAAGTTTATAACAAAATCCTTCTAAATCCATACAGTACACACACAACTTTATTGAAACCGTTAATTCTTGATTGTCCCACAAGCTGCTCAATATATCCAAAATTCTGCAACAAAAAAGTCATTCACCTGACGCAAACAAAAATCCATACAAAGCCACTAGAGTCCTTTCAAAATCCCACGCACAATACCCAAGGCGTCTGGATGCACATAATTTGGCGACAAATTCGTGACAAAAGTTCGGTCGCTTCCTGTACACGGGCTTTACACGCGGTAGATGGGCCATTATCGTTCCGGTACTTTGGAAGAGGAGCATGGGCGATCCTCCAGCAGCGTCATTCGTCATGTCGGTGCAGAAACACTTCCGCGCTTTTAAGCGTGGAATTTCGTCGTGGCAGCATCTTACCAGCGTCTTACCAGCATCTTACCGGTGGCGATGTGCCAGGAGGCAGGAGCTCATCCGCGAAACACCCGGGATAATGAATAATGCAGGTGGCCGGCAGAAGCTCGGGGCGTGACGGAAAAAGGACGGCGAAAATTTCGGAAACGACTTTCGATTCACTCGGACGATTAACGCTTCCACGTAAATTCGTTCGTCCGCCTCTTTTCGAGCCGGCGGAACACTCCTCGCCACTTTCTCGCTGGATACGACGGTCAATGTCATTTAGGATGCTTCGATTATCTCGTCGGACTGATAAGCTTTCTTAGAAATCAATTTCGGGTCTTTAGTTAATAGCGTAGTTATTTGAAGGTTTAGATGCTAGTTTTTCTGCACTCTCTTTTGATTGCTGTGTTGTGAGACAATGGTTAATGAAAGAAGGAAGGTCTAACAGTACTATATATGACACGATAATAATTGAAAAACAGGAGATATACATATTGTTATTGTACTTTACCATACAGTTCCCATATGTAGTACTTACTGTAGTTCGTATATTATCAGTGAAAGACTAATATTATGCACTTCATTACAAGCTTATGGTATCCTTAGTCCGATTACGGTATATTCTTTTAATTCCCACCGCTTGTGAGTCAAATCGTCTAAAAACACAAACAGTGCATTCGAAAACCGGCGGAAAGTCTCTAGTAACAGTGCTTGCAACAGCACGTACATACCAACGTTTTAAAGTGCAAATCAAGACGCCGAACAATTCCAACAATTCGAATGCGTCACAATTCTACACACACACAGCCGTAATTGCATCGAATTGACATAGTTTCCCTTAGACTTCGGACGCAGCTTAGGTACATTTTTCGACGCGCATAGATTTCTCTTTCGGGTCCGAGGGACTCTGAATGAAACGAAATCGAAACGTTTGGGCATGGAACGTGAGATGAACGTTTCTCGGAAGATTTCGGTGTACACTGGAAATTAGAAGGTCTCGGCGGCGTGGCCGGGTAAGTTCCTTCAGTTATTTGCTTAACGCGCTCGACACTCTATTTGACAATCAACCGCGAGAAAACGCGGAGACTTTCGCTAACACGCCCTCCGAATCGTAAATGGGCACGTACTTCCTCTTCATCCTTCTTCCATCCGACTCGTCCCGCCTTCTTTTTTCGCTCATTCCTCGGCCGCGAAGCATTGAACTCTCGGGATGAAAACCTTCTTTTACAACCGGCGCTGTCCTATCTGCTACCCTGGCTTTATCATGAGGCTGTAAAACGACAGAGGCCATGTAAAAAGTAAGCTTGACATTGTATTTTTATTGAAGTCGGGTCGAATATTTCGAAAGAGTGTAAGTCACCTTCGAGATAAGCGACTTAATTGGTCAGTCGGAAACATAGAAAATTTGAATAAATCATGTCTGTTACAGGGCGCATATGTTGTCTTGGAATATTTTTTTTCTTGATTGTCAAATGAGAGAAAGGTTGAGGATTAAACCGAAAGATTATCCTAATTGCAAGTTGAACACTGAAGTGTCGATAAAAAACATTTTTTGTTACGCCGTTCGTATCTCTTTTTATCGCCGCGATATCATCGTTACGATACCGTCGTAATGTTTTCCTCTCTTTCTTTATGATTGAGAGGCAAGGACGGCGGTGCTGTAGGATTAAATATCGGGACGGTCGTAGCGTGACAAACGGTGCCATTTGCATATTCAATTTTTAAATACCGTCGCCACCGCGGACGCTCAGAAATGTTTTGAGGTACCGTTAGAGACAATAATGTTTTTGACGCGTTATGTAGGTGACCCGGATATCCAGAAAGTGTACCGCTGATTCATAACTAATATTACAATCGATCGGCGACCGGGAGGAATCGACTATTTTTTCGCAAGTGAGATCGCTTCATAAAACTATATAGACAATCGACAGTAGGCCAATCGTTCTATATGTCTACCATAAAAAGAGTAGTATAGTCTATCTGACCCTCCACACTCACATACAGAAATTTTCCAGCGTGCAATACGGATATTTTATGAAATAAATATTTTTATTCCGATGGGATGTATACATATATAGAAATCCGAATGGTCGGCTATTAATTTTGCAATTATGTCTCGAGTCATTCGAATGGATGACCGAGCGATAAAAGTGAGCAACGTCCGCAGTGGGGCGTTCATCAACTCGCCTTTGTCGTACGCTCGTTTTAAACGTCAAACGAGCCTGATTTACTCCAATCTACTTCGTACAAACACATCCTCCGCCCCTCGCGGCCCTCGGCCGACTGATCTCGCGCAACACGTGCTATCGCACGACGTCGCCCCGACCGCCCGACAGGTGGCACCCCTGGCGCGCATGCGCCTTCCGATAGCAGAATGCACCGTTTTCGGACGGGCGACAACAAATGCAACGAAATAAATAAACCGCACTGGCGCGTTCGCGAATGATGGGAGCGACTTAGGCCGCCCAAGTGGATCGCGATCTGATGGCAGGGATCCCATCGTCAAGGTCGGCCGTCGCATGAACTGTCCGCGAACGAGCTCGCGGGCACGGCCCGACACTCTCACGGTACAACGACCCGTTTATTATTTTTCTCTCGCCCCCGGGGAAACATGTCCGCCCGCCTGCTTGGCGTCCGTGCCGATCTTTTGTTTACGACGCCGACGCCTGGCGCGTTCATGACTGTCGCGTGATCGGGCCAAGCCGTGCCGCCGGCCGCAGGTGGGCTATGGTGCACTGTGTACGGGAAAGGCAGCCGGGTATTGTTCGCGCGTGAACGATGACGGAGCCGGAACTTTGCCGGCTCTGCGCCGAGACGAAGGATAACTTCATCGGGATATACGACGCCGAGGGACAGAAGCTCGCGATCGAGGCGAAGATCGCCAAGTGCCTGCAGATACAGGTAGCTGGGCAGGCCTTGTGAACTATGCTTCCCCGCTTCCATACCCACCCAATGATCCTGACCCCCCCCTAGCCGTTAATGCTGGTCCAGGGAACAATACTCACTTTGCATTTCTGAGAAGCTTGTCTTGGAGCGTACACCGTTTCATGTGGGTAATTGGGGCAAAGCCTTGCTCCGTGTTAATTTGACCCACTGAACTTTTACAGGTGTTGTTTGTAGCGGCGAGGAATGTTGTCCTTGGTTTGTGAATTGTCAGTTTGTTGCAATGGGGTATTGTAAGGGCAAGTGTGGTATTGGACTTTGCTTGCTTTCTGGTGGGTTTCATTTAGATGGAGGGCGGCTGTATGATGAGACAGCAATAAGGGATTTTTATTAGAGGTTTTGAGACGTTAGGCAATGTACTCGCTGATCGTTAATTTATATGTTTTAGCTTATCTTATTGGCTGTTTGTTGATCATTATTATAGCCGATGTCACGCTTTCAAGTGGCTGTTATCAGAACAATCATGGCTATTGTATTTTTTCTAGATCTTGATAACGGATGGCTTGCCACTGTCAGTTTGCATTGACTGCTGCGTGCTGCTCAACCAGTGCAGCGAATTCTACGAAAAAACCAATCAAGCCCAGGCTTCACTGAGACAATTACTAATTGATCCTAAGTCAGAACCGTTGCCATTGGAATCTAACATAGATTATGTTGAGAAAGCTGTAGAATTCCCCAAAGAGGAAGAAGTAGCTGAAGGAATAGGAGAATGCCAGTTGTCCGACAATTACATTAATGACTCTGTTAATGACATTGGTGATACCTATTTTAATGATGACAATAACAGTAGTGGACAGAAGTTTGATACTGAAGATGTACAAGACATAGTGAAGCAGAAGAAGTGTAAGGTACAAGTGAAAAAGAACTCTCCAAAGCAAACCAGAAAGAGATTGCGAAGAAAGAATCAAGTGCAGAAGATGGACGACTTAGAGTTGTGTTTAGCTTCTGATGTGGAGAAGGATAATAGTGATATAGGTATAAAGAATAATATTAAGATACCTGATAACTATATGACCGGTAAGTATTACATAATGCCACTGATAACAGATTAAGAGCTAATCGTTGACAGCGAATAGTAAGAGAACAAAGGAAAAAAATTCAATATAAAAAATATATCCACTCTAGGCACAGATTCCGATTTAGAGATGATAGAAACACGAACGGCAGAGTCATCGAAACCGGGGAGGAAACGAGAGGAAGGCCTAGACAGATACCCTTGGCTATGTACCGACTGCAACGACAAATTACCGAGTTTAGAGACGTTGGAGGAACATCACGAGACCGTTCACAATCAACAAGCCAAGTATATGTGTGTGCAATGTTGTAAGGTGTACGATAAATACTATGGTTTCCTCACGCACGTTAAAAGGCATAAGAACAAAGCAAAATTTAAGTATGTACACAATTAATTATGATATGTGTACTTAGAACGATGTAACGTAGAAAACGTACTTAACGTTTCATTTGGATTTATTTTCTTGTAGTTGCGAGGATTGCGGAAAATCATTTGTACATAAAAAAGTGTTAGATTCTCATAAAGCAATTCATAGCGAGGAACGCCCGCATGTTTGCCAGACGTGCGGCAAGGCATTTAGACAACAGAGCGCTTTATACATTCATAGTCGATGTCATTTGCCTGATACTATGAAGAACCGCTTCCCGTGCGACCAATGTGATAAAAGGTACAGAATGAATTAACGAGGGCAACGAACGAGGAACGTAATGAAGGAGAAGCTGAATGCTTGTCTGCGTTGCAGATTTTCGACGAAGCCAAACTTAGTTACGCACAAGCGCATTCACTCGGGCGTGAGGAACTTTACCTGCGACCAATGTGGCAAGAGTTTCATCCAGAAAGGAAATCTAGAGGCACATTTTTTGACCCATTCCGCGGACAAACCGTACAGTTGTTCACAGTGTCCGAAAGCGTGAGTGTTTACATTGCTGGCACTGTTTATTATTCTATGCAGCGTGCATAGGGTAGTGTAACGATGTGAATTTCAGTTTCAAGACACCGCTTCAGTTGAAGAAACACGAGACTGTTCATACTGGTGCCAAACCGCATCAGTGCGCTGTTTGCGGGAGGACTTTCAGGGAAAAAGGAACGCTGAGGGAACATCATAGGATACACACGGGAGCGATGCCGTTTACTTGCGAATTTTGTGGGAAATGCTTCCGATTCAAAGGGATATTAACTGTATGTTAATGTTTGCCATTTAAGCAGACACATTGCTGCGTGAAAATTATATGATGTTATCGATATTATTATTACTGCGTTGTGTTGGTAATGGATGTTGTTCAATTTTTCTAACAGACCCACAGGCGTCAACATACCGGCGAACGACCGTACAGCTGTCTAGAGTGTCAACATCACTTTACGAACTGGCCAAATTACAACAAGCACATGAAGCGCAGGCACGGTATTAACACGTCTCATACGAAGCACTTGGCACAAGCTCAGCAAGTGCAACAGACGCAACAGCAGCAACAACAAGCACAGCAGCAACACCAAGAACAGCCTCATCCTATACAAACTAATCCTACGGACGTGCCGATGTCTGTCACGCAACCAGAATCGGCTGCAGTTCAAGTAGGAATCCTAATCCACATTCAATACTATATGCAATGCATCATGCCATAATTTCTGACTTGGACCCTTAGAACGTTTGCAGTATTAATCTGAAGTATTACAATGGGAAAGGAGTACCGTTTTAAATCGGAATAGATGAAAATTGTATTAAGATGACACGCTGGGTGAAGATTATAATATTTGTTTTGTTTCTACGTACGCAGGTGATACAAACAGTGCCACACGCTATAGTGCCTCAACCTATAGTAGTCCAGGCTATTCCAACCACAGCGATCCAAAGTTTTCAAAGTGACGTTACGAGCACCGTTCAGGACACAGTGTTTCGAGAAAGGAATACAGCATATTTCAACGCCATGCCAGCCACGCTGCAAACTTTTCTGCCACCAAATCTACCGTACAACTTTTACAATATATCCAACGTTACTGAGAACGATCTCCTGCAGCACAGATAAAAGAAAAGACGGATTTTGTCACCGGTTTTCTATTCAGTCGGCAATCGGTGGACGTTCCACAGAAAGCCATGTACGAGCATTTGTTTTTTAACTAATAACGCGGGAACATTTCCTTCCCGTCAAGAAATCCTCGGCATCGCTAAATTATTTTCGTAACGATCAAGGATTAAGCGTAGAGCACATATCCCACCCCATATATATATATATATTCAACTGTACTCCCTATACTTTCGTAATTAGTAGCGTAAGAACCGTTTTTAATTAGGTCAGTCTGCCCAACGAAGTTTCGGGGACTGACTTGATCAAATGAATATCGTCGGTGTAAATGAATATGAGATTTTACAAATTGTAAATTGTCTTTTCTCACACTTTGTTTTTATGTTCAATTAGGACCAGTGGACAGAGAAGGATAATTTTGATTAGGCTGTGTACAATTGAATTATGCGTATGCTCGATCTTGGTATTACGAGCGGTTGGCACTAAGAGCCTGTCATGTTTCATAATCCCATCGGATTGACGTTCGTAATTTTTGCGCGGAAGATGTTATATAAATAATTTAAACGCGATCGAATAAAAAGTAATGGGAAAGAAAACGTAAGCAACCCCATTTTACAGAGACGTTACGCTCATTCGGGATCGTGCGTTTCTTCGGTGGAAATTTATTATGAGATCTTTTTTATATATGCCACGTTATAAAATTTAAGAGCAGCCAATGTTGAATGATGGATATATTAAAATATGACCAAGTCTCGTTTTACGAGAATTTATCGCACGACTGTTTTGCATTCGCCGAACCGATTGTTCAGGATTCCTTTTTATAACCTAATTATAAGGGACACTGTATTAAATGATACTGCCCGAATATCGAGACACTTCCCTGAACCTGTAGAAGTAGCTTTTTCTATGACTGTCGATTATTCCCACCGGCATGAATTGTTTCGGGCCGTTGGAAAAAGTATCGAGCGTTATGTGCACATATTACGAATTAAAAATAAAACTAATGCGTAAAAATACGCTTGTACGTTGTACAGAATTTTCTGTAGTTGATAAAAAAAAATGGAATCATCCAATTCATGCAGTTATTTCTTTTCTACTCACCTTTAATCAGAAGACGAACATTCCTGGAACACTGTCACTCGACAACTTAAATAATTTCTGCACTTTCGGAGTAAATACACTTTGCATGTTAACGGACAGACAGAAACGTGCGACTCGCGTTTCAAATTTCGAAACTGAACTTGCGCAATCGACGCGAAGTTAGCGCAGTGAAAAGGTTGCCAACTGTTTCAGCATTCGTCGGTAATGGCGATGGTCGATAGGTTAGCAATCTTTCCAACACAAGGAGCCCAATCATCGATAAAATGTCGTTTACTCTGCGCGCAGAGGAGTTACAATTTATTAAAAAGAAAATCCGACGGCCTAATCGTCAGATTTCGAAGCATAGTGCGCCGCTTGGTAGACAACAAGGCTGAAATTGGCGATGCTATGAAGGAAGCGTCCTTTTCTTTGGCCAAAGTGAAGTATGTTACCGGCGACATAAGTCAGTTGGTTTTACAGTCAGTCGATAAGGCACGAATCAAAACGATTTCGAAGCAGGAGAGCATTGGAGGCGTTAAAATTCACATTTTCCAGTCGTTCGAATCCGGCATCGATCCTTATCAGCTGGCAGGACTGGGACGAGGTGGCCAAGAGGTACTTATTTAAATTGCTAGGCCCGTTTTAGAACACTTAGGTAGGTAAGGCCAATGAGATAATGATAATCATTTTGTTTGTGTCCTGATGGCTTTACGACAGTTGGGCAGCTTGAAAAGGAATTATAGAGCTGTGATCGAACTTTTGGTCGAGCTGGCCACACTTCAGTGCAGCTTCGTAACGCTGGACGAAGTCATTAAGACAACTAATCTTCGTGTGAACGCTTTGAAGCACATTCTCATACCGCGATTAGAGACTACTTTAATGTACATCGTATCGGAGCTGGATGAGTTCGAACGGGAAGAGTTCTTTCGGCTGAAGAAGATGCAGGGGAAACGAAAGGCAGCCGTTTGTGGGAGAATAGTTGTGAATGCTAATGTAGATTGTAGCATGGAGGATATCTTCGAATACGATGAGGATTTACTGTTATAACGTAATAGGTAATAGCTAATGAATTTAACGTCTATTGAAGTCCATAACTGATAAACTAAAGAAAATGGGATAATTCCAATGATATACACTTTTAAATGCTCTGGGTTACGTTTACAAAAGTCATAGATGGCGCTGCAGTGACTTACAAACTGTTCTCGTTCTTTCTAATGTATTAAGTGCCATTAAAAATAATCACCAAATTATCATCAAATTTGTCTCATTAAACTATTATAATTTGTCAATTCAGCCGACGGAATCCCAGCACTGGAAGATGTTTTCTCTGAGCAGAGAGTCGGCCTAATCAGGCGGACGGAGCGGAGTGCAAAAGTTAATTCTTGAGGAACGATTCGAGGGGGTCCCTATTTTTGCAGAGAGGCGGTTCCTCTCCTCGTTTCAGGAGCCACGGACAGCTCTACACCTACAAGACTGTTCGGGCCGACAAGGGGGTCGGAGCAAGGCGGCAGAAAGCAGGAGCAGCCAGCAGCCAGGCTCTCATTATCATATCCCAGTGTTTGGCGGCGGTTAAGGCTGGCTTTATGGGCTGTATTTTCTTGGTATAATTGGGCCTTGCTCTGGTCCCCCAGCTCTTTCTCTCTCTCTCTCTCCTTCTCTTTATGCATCTCTCTCTTCCCCAAGCATGAGGGTTCATTCTTTCTCTCCTTCTCTCTCTCTCTTCCTCTCTCTCTGTCCTATGGCCTGCCCCCACTCACAGATTTTGAACAGCGTCTGCTGCCCCGAACATTTATTATACACGGGGTAAGGTTGTCCTCCTCCTTCGTCTTTCATTGCCTCGACCTTCTTTCCTTCGGTGCACCTTCCACCGCCGTTTCTCAGGCACCGAAATTTATTAGCGTCATTGCTGAGCAAACAATAATCCGGATTTTCTTTTAATTCCGCCGCTGCTTGCGCTCGCGGAATTTGTCAGAACGTTCTCCTTATCCTAGACGCGTCTTCGTTAGGTGGATATTTGTTTGCTGCCGGGTTGTCGGGATGACAGTGGAGAATTTATTGGCGCGTGTTAGCGCAAACAATGAGGAACTGTTTAATCCGCGCGCGGCTTTTTTAAAAGACTCCTGTGTCGGCGCGCGCAGTTGCGCGGTGGATCGTGTACATTGGGTGTCGTTTGTTTTGGTAGTTTATCGCCGAGATCCTGTGCCTCGGCACTTCTGTTTGAATTTCGGCACGAGATTATGAGCGAGGTGTACCTCGCGTTACTTTCGGCTCGTGTTGCTTTTATTAGAGCAAAAGTACATTTATAGTTGCCGTCGTTGCTCGGATCATGTCAGAGTGGCTTGCGAAACGGACTCGCCCTGTAATTATATTCTGACATTGAGGTATTAACGAGAATCTCGGCTCTCAAATCGATTCTACGTAAACTAATTCTGGCTTTCAATCAACCGTAATTACAGCCTGGCCTTTTTAAGCGAGACTTTTTTAAGGTTTCGAAAAAATAACCCATTTCTTATAGTATATGATTTTAATGTTTTTCATTCCCAGTAGCTGAACTACAAAATCGAAACGATTAACAGTACAACTATCATAGATTTCTATATACATTCAAATTATAATTATTTCATTGGAAACTTTATAATATAACAATCAAAATGTTTGAAGAATGTACAGTCATTAGTAATACAAGTCATAATAATGTTAAATCAAGTCAAAATAATGTTAATAAACATTGGCAACATTAAATTTCAAATCTATCGCGTCGACTCTCAGCGTTTAACAACCACAGCAGTCAGACTTTTCGCCGACGACGTGCGTCTCGAAAGAAAACGCCGGCAGCCGAAGCTTTAATTGCCGCGAATTAATCTTTCATTAGTTCCAACAAAACGGCTGCCACGGGCGGATAAAAAAAAGCTTTAACCTTTCCGGCTTGCGCAGGCTATTTCATACGCTACGCCGCCTCTCGCGTACGCGTACCTCGTCTCACGAGTTCTATGCCGGAGTGGTGGGGATGGCGATCGGAGTGGTGGGGGGGATAAACAGACGCCGATCGTGCCGCGACTCGAGGTGGGGGTCAGTCGCACGGGAACCTGCGTCGGACTAGGGACGTTTTCGTCGTCGTCCTCGTTAACACGCGCTTGTTAATTCAATCCGCGTTCAATATTCGAAATATACGACTGTGCACGTGCTACAAGTTCAATTACGAACAGAGCGAAGAATTCGAAGGAAGCTGAGTGGAAGTGTACAGTGTGGAAGGAGTCTGGAACTCGGCCTGACGTTCGATCGGGATACTGTCAGCGAACGGTTTGATTGCCTTTCGCGGCGGAGGCCAGTTTTTACCGAAAGTTTCAGTATTATTATGGTGACGCTCCTACGAGCCGGCTTTCGAGTCACGTGTTATGGCGGACGCGCGTTCGGGGAATCGGGAGGATTTCGGCGGTGAGGAAAAAGCTGAAGCTTAAATGTGACTCGACACGTGAGGTCTATTGAGAGATATTCGGGCCGGAGGATTCTCGCGATAGAGTCGTTCGTTCTCACGTTGTGCGGGGTATCCTCGATTGACGCTGGGATTGAATCTGCCCTGACACATTCAATTGCCGGACTCCAGGCCGTCTGATGAGGCCGAATTGGAGGTTTGGACGGATTTCGACAGGAACGTTGGCCACGTCCTTCGCCGTACGTGCCTCGGACTGTTGAACATTTTCTCAAGCCATTCAAATTCGCCGGAAACAGGGAACCAATCAGATTCATCCGATTCATCCCAACTTCGAGAATCGCAATTGGCTTCGAGAATCGCAATTGACTTCGAGAATCGCAATTGACCACGGCGCCAACTTCAGCGCGCCAGTTCAAAACTGAGTGTCAAGTGTTGTTAACGTGCGGATCGTAACGAGAGTTTTGTCGTCCTAGTGAGTGTGTATAAAATTTACTGTAGAAAAGTCTTACCATCAAGAAGACGGTGATGTCCGTCTAAGTTTGTGTCAGTAGACGACGGAACATGCGGGACAACAGTGGTCGAGAAAAAGTTCACTCGTCGTTCGCGGTCGAGGAGTAAGTCGTGAAATTGCGGAATTTATCGCCGATCGCGGGGGGAAGGCAGTAAGGGCAAATATGTGGTGGTTCTTTTTGCTGTTGATGCTCGTGCGGTCGATATGGTGCGCTCACGGTGCCTGCGAGCCGATTCGGATAGAAATGTGTCGCGGTTTGGGATACAACGTGACCGCCATGCCGAACCTCGTTGGCCACGAAATTCAGGGGGACGCCGACTTCACCCTGCAGACCTTCAGCCCCCTCATTCAGTACGGATGCAGGTGAGTCTTTCAACTTTCCTGCCTTTATTGCCAGATACCGACGCGCGCCTCGGCGATGTCTTGTTTACGAACAATTCGTGAGCGGATTTATTCATAACCTAAGTAGGCAGACTTTACGGCTGTGTTTTGTTTAAGCGATTCTCATTTAGGTATGTTGGAGGAATCTGAGACATTGTTGTGTTCAGGGATAACGTAAGGAACAGCATTGTTTTTTGGAGGATTCGGTTGGAGTTGTTGGAAAGTGATACAGTAGTTTTGGACTTAGAGATGTACTGATTCGTTTTACGTTCTGCTTTGTAAGTATTTGTACTAGGTTTTATTTGAGAAATGGCTGAGAAGTTGTACGAATCTCATACCTATTATTCGTCTTTGTACATATTATTTACTCCTATCTTACTCAAAAGATTGGAACATGGCAAAGTATTTGACGCCTCTTTCGCCAGGTTAGAAGCCATAAAAGAATCTTGCAACGCCACTTATGCACCACCTACATACACCCCACATGGCAGTCAATCCATTAGCACGCATCTGACCATTTACAGTTCTCTCGTCAACGAGCATAACAACAGAAACTCAGTACACCCACTTTTGCATCCTCTAGGTCGAACTTTCACTGTTTTGCTACTCTTCGACATCTGCGCATCGTTCGAAATCGAAAAAGGCCGGCCGAGAGAGGGTCGTCGTCGTCGGCGGAATTCTGCGTCGCAAAAACATCGTCAATCCCCCCAGGCCTCTCGGACTTTCGTAAACGCTCATTTGACTTTCGTTGAGCGAGGCAGCGCCGGGGCAAACGTCGCTCAGTGATTTGCGGTGACATTACGCTGACCGCAAAATTATCCGCGGATGATGACTTCTCGAGCCATCCCATTTGTTTTTGTTTACCCGCTTCCCAGGGTTAAAGGAATGCGCGGCGGTGGCTTACGTTTTACGCCCCACTCTCTGCCGAATCCTTCTTTCTCCTTCTGTCCCTTCTCTTCCTCTTTCTCTTTTTCTCTTTCTCTCTTTCTTTCTTTCTCTTCACTGCCACGTTAGAGCAGAAGCTGCTTACCAAAACCTGTCCTACGGCCAGCTTGCATACCGTTGCCGTGAACGTAGTTACGACAGATGGACTTTTTTTCTTCCTTCGGATTCGTTCATTAGTATCGTGGCACTTTGAATGGCGTCCAGGTTCGTGAGGCCGAACGGATTCGTTCGACGTTTGGCCGCGTGTTAGAGGAACAGGTGAAACGCGAGAGGGGGATAGGCGATTGTTTCGAAAGACATTTGGCTTCGGTGAAACGTACGCCGTTCTTGGGTTCATATTTCTGTAGAGCCCTTTGGGTTTTCAGGTGGAGTCGGTATGAGGAAAGCCATCGCAGGATATACTCGTACTACGAATGTGTCGCGCACGGGGTCGTTACACTGTCTCCAGCAATTTTCATCTAACGATGTCATCGATCGACTGTGTTCCACTATTAGACGCAGTTTATCGCGTTCATTTCTGACGTCTTCCAGAAGACATTCGCGGTAGCAAAACTGTTAGTAGAAGCTGGGCAATTTTAAGCTTTGATTGCTCAAAGGGAAATGTTGATTTTCAACTAATTGTCAGTGTATGTACATACACATTTTCTGATCCATCTCGATTCCAACTATTTTCAAAGTCCAGTTTGTTGACAAGGCCAATTCAGACCATTCTCAATGTACATTCAACTTGACCTCTCTTGAACCCAGTTCTTCAACGTTTCAAAAACCTACTTTTCCATCACCACCAGTTTTCAGCGACAGATCGTACCAGCACACACTCGTTTCTTCCCGCATTTCCAGTCAAGCGAGGACAATGGCCAACTCCCACGTCAACCTACTCGACCTCATCGACTCCCTTACGAATATCCGACCGTAAATCATTCGATTACACGTTACGAGGCCCGTCAGGAGGGAATTCCTGCGTCAGGACATCTTCGGCCCCGCTTCTTCCGAGCAGATGCACTTCTCCGGGCGCATAACTCGAGCGCAGCGCGAAAGGAGGCATTTATTAATGCATCGTCAACGGGGTCGTTACTCGGGACCCCGTGCAATTTGCCGACGACAGGCGATATTTATCGTGCCCCCTCGGCCGTTCAGCGCCGAGGACGCTGTTCTCGTTACCTTATCGATCTTGCGCGCGCGCGCGTCCGACGTCGCATGACGCGACACTTTAAATTTTCGGCGAACGACGTCCTTTTACTCGAGAGAGGATCGTCGAACCTTTTTTCACGACTTTTTATGATTCCCTTTCAGCGCCCAGCTGCACCTGTTTCTGTGCTCGGTGTACGCCCCGATGTGCACGGAGAAGGTCCCGTCGCCGATCGGACCCTGCAGAGGGCTCTGCGAACAGGTACGGGCGAGATGCTTCCCGGTCCTTCAAGGATTCGGCTTCCCCTGGCCGGCCGCTCTCAACTGCTCGAAATTCCCGCCGGAGAACAATCATCAGCACATGTGCATGGAAGGCCCCGGGGAGCCGGGACCGGCTAATCCGATTCAGGTAATCAGAGTTGGGATGAGGATTGGAGGACAGGGCTCTTTTTTTTGAGGGAGGGTTGTTCTGCTTTTTTGCTGCGTAAATAGTGGGGATGTTTTTAAGGAAACTTTGCGAGGATTGACATTTTTGGACAGGGTTAAATCGTCAACTTGTAGCAGGTTGATTTTGAACTCTGTTTGCTATATATTTTTCTTTGGAAATAGAGATTTTTGTGCGGAGCAATACATTGTCAACATTTTTTGTTTATGTTCTGAATTTGTATCCTGCCATCATAACATTGCATAATTCATATCGATTTTGAGCGAATAATTTATTGTATTTTCGCTATTTATGCAAGCAAGATGCATAAGTCAAAGTTGCGGGGAAGGAAAACGGTGGGCGTTCGAGCGGAGAAAAGATTCGGCATTCGAGACGTACGACCGTTCCTTTTTCAGGCTGTCGGTGCCGGCAATGGACCCTGGGGCTGTTCGTGGTACGCCAAATCTGGCCTGTACATCTTCCTGAACCGTTCCGGGAGGTGTGCCGCGGCTTGCGACGCGGATATTCTCTGGTCGCAGAAAGACAAGAGGCTAACCGAGGCCTGGATGGCCGCTTTTGCCACGGTTTGTCTCATCTCCGTCGCCGTTGCTATTCTCACCTTGCTGAGGCCACGGAAACATCATGTCACCACGAGCACTGCTGGTAAGTTGTCTGAAATACTCCCTTAGTACGTACTTTGCACGAAACATAGTGGGTGGTAAACGTTAAGCGCTGCAAATTGCATACTTTGTTCAGAGGGTCCCTATTTTACAGAAATAACAGAACATTATAATATATTGCCAAAATGACAAATCTTTGTTCCTTTACAACACAATATGTAGAACAAACCTGATTATCGGTGTCATAATAATGTAAAAATGCATAGCTTATATTACGATCCAAAAATAGATTGAACAGTGTAGCTGATGACAGGAGACAACTCAGCAAACGTGTTATGCGTCATGTTTGATTTCAACGTGGATTTTCAGAGAGGGCAATAGCGTGTCTCACCGTTTGTCACGCTGTCGTTGCGGTGGGCTATGTAATCCGATTGGCAGCCGGCAGATTGGCAGTGGCGTGTACTCCTGCTATTCCGATGCACCCGCAGGATCAAGCCGTGATATCCCAGCAGCAGCAGCAATATCTGACGCAGGACGGCCTAGCGAATCCCTACTGCGCCGTCGTCTTCCTCCTACTGTATTACTTCGGCAACGCGGCCAGCGTCTGGTGAGTTTTCAATGTGTTTGTGTCCTGCATGCAACGGAGCAACAGGTTGTTCCTCGCAAGCTGCCGGCTCGACCAATGTATCAGGCCATTATAAGCAGAGTAATTTCAGTAGAATTTTACTAAAGGCAAATATTTTCTTTCCATAAGAATTATTTATAACATACAGATACAGTTTATAGTTAAAATATTTTAAATTCTACTAATTGCTGATGATAAGATTGAAGAGTTCAAGTATCGGACAGACTAGATAAATGGTTAGAAAACTTTGTTGAGAGCCTGAGGCTTCGGACAAGGGACTAAAGTTTGCGGGGAATATTTAGAGATCGAACCGGTTGTCTTGCGAGAATCACCCTGTATATGTGGTCAGGCTTGATCGAGCCGGTAACTTGAGAGCTTGAAGCACGATCAAAAGAGGAAGGATCGAAACATGCACGGCCCGTTTCGATGGAGGTGTTCGCCTCGAAAGGAATTATCGACACTCGCGATGCGGTCGATATTAGGTGCGTACCGTCAAGTGCTTTTAGCTCGTCAGGCCAGGTTTTAGCCCGGTTTTATAACACATACGTACCCGATGCACGCACGAGTATCATGGCCAACTTGTGCGTTATATTAAATTTTTCTCAACGACGGTATTGGGACAGCTATAAATCCTGACACCATTATATTGTCACTTAAACTTATTAGCAAACCTATGACCTACTTATACATAAAACATCTGATCTAGCTATTAGATACAAAAACATCTCAAATCCAATATAAAATCTCTAAAAATCAATGGGATCATTACTTAACACTCTTAATACCTCAACACAATTTATACGTAATTAAAAGTCGCACTTTCATTAAAAGACCTCAGTCCAATAGTTCTCAGACCCCTCTTTAACAGTTCTCCAGGAAAACCGGGCAATATTTCAGACGCTAGTGTCAAGTGTCAAACGACAATTCCTCTTTCAATTCGAAGTCGCGTCTCTTGACAATCTTGGCAGTCGCATTAAGCTTTCCGCCTTGTCGTGACATACCGCGATGCATTATCGTGGTACGCGCATGCGTATTGGTCCGCACACGCGTCTTCGTTGCATATCGTTGGATCGGGAGTAAAGTGCCTTGCGCCCTCGAGGCCGTAGGGCGCGTCGTTGCACTTTGTGCAAGAGTGAGCCTTCCTTTTCTGCAGAGGAGAGGAAGGACTACGGGTCCGCCAGGAGGAAGGGATAACAATCTGGCAACAGTGTTGACTCCCCTCGTGCCGCTAACGAGCCTCTGACTCCCATCTCGTCCCATCCCATCCCGTTTATGCTGAGAGGCTCATCTTAGTATATATAACGGGTGACACCCGCAGAAAGGATCCCTCGAATGGCAAAAATATCGTTTTTATTCTCAATTTTATTACAGGAAACAAATTGTTGATTCGGGAGGGTTGTATCTTACTTAAACTCTCATAATTGCTAATTATAAAAGAAAGTTGGAGATTTGAGAAAATCAATTCAATTTGTTTTTAAGCATAAAATCGACTTGCTTTTATCAAATCACACTTGATGATGTTGCAAAGGAAGTTAGTTAGACGCGTGTGAGGTAGATGACTTTTGATTTTTGTTTCCTCTGGAGGGGTGATAGGGCGATGTTTTGCCACTCTTTTTGTCGAATCGAACGCGGCGATTGCGATTATAGCCGGTCTCTTAAACAGTCCGGTTCGCCGAATGAATGCAAAGCACTGTTCGCGATCGGAACGGTAGGCGCGCCTTTAATAACAACGCGTGCTGTACTTCGCGGCCGTAATGTGCCGCGTATTTATGTAGAACGATCCAATAACGTGGCGGCGGGCCTAAATCATCGCCGTGACTTTCTCACGAGGGGGAATATATAAAGGTATTTCTGCAGCACGCGAGCTGTGTGCGTGCGGGAGTGATCGAGGGATCGTACTCCTTCCGACTGCCATTACTCAGAAAGCGGAGCGTGGAACGGCTTGTCGTTGCTAAATTTTTCGGTAGAGTGATAATGTCAGGTCATTTCGGTAATTGATAGGTTCATGCATGAACAACGCGGCGGTATCACATTTTGATATAGGAATGGTAGATGCAAGTGACAAAGGTTTGCAAATATCGAGGAATCGTGTACTCAGTTTGTTTGCTATAACTTCATAGAAATAATAAAAATGCTAATAATACAAGTTAATCAAATAATCACATACGATTTTTCATTTAAAATGTTAGTGGGAAAGTAGCACAACAATTCCCAATATAAAGTTAGTGTGGAGGAAATATACAAATATACACAATGTTCGTACAGACACATCAAATAATAGGAAATCAGAGAATAAACTGTAGAAGTGACAGTTCGACAGACCGTATTTCAGTAGATTCTAGCGTGAAGCAGGGTCCATATGTTAGAAGGAAAGCGACGGTGCCTGTCCCTTTCGCGTCTCTTTTCTCTCGCGATGCGGACTCGTAACGAAAGCACGACGGGGATTTACGATTATTGCCTTACGACGATAACCACTACTCGATCGAGGAATGTGAGACCGGCTCGCGCTCTCTCGAAGGAGCCTCCGGCTGCCTCCTTCGCGGCAGTTCGTGGTCGTTCGTGGCAGTTCGAAGGGCGAGTTCGCCATCGAGTTCGCCATCGAGTTTTCATGCGGCCCACGCGGTTCGCTTGCCAGACGGAGAGCGAAGCTAACGAGCGGATGCGGAGGTCTATAGGTCGATCGAAATAGGTCATTTCGCGAATGGACTCTGTTTAGGCCGGGGGATAGATAGGATATCCGGTTTCAGATTGGCGGCGGCCAGGGCAGCAGTTGAAGGCTTGGGAGGTCTGGGCTAAGCATTTTTTGAGGACTGGAGGATGTTTGGGTCTTTGTTTTGGTAGAAGTTAATTGGAGAGATTGTAACGTGTGGGATATGAGGTTCAAGTTGATAATCTGGGACATAGTTCTGTTTGATTAGGAATCGGTAGATGGTATAGGTCGACTAGAACTGTCAAAGACTAAATTCTTTTATGACACTTTTATCTTGACCTCGGCTCGATGTTCCTGTCCGATCCTGCTCTGCGCAGGATCTCTCACCTTAGCACGTCCTCGACGTTAACGCTTCGCCATTACGAGCTGGCCGACTTAGATCATCTCTCCGGATCGGCAATTTTCAGCCTCCCATTTAATAATTTGAGCGCGTTATTACGTTATTGCGCATTCCGCTCGCGATCTCGAGTCGATAGAGTCGATGTCCCGCGGTTCGATTTTAATTAAAGATACGCATCTACGGAGACCGGGACGTTGTTCCTTTGATCGTTTCTACCCTCGAGGTAAGAAGGAGAGAGAGAGGTGGGGGAGTCGGTTGTTATCGAAGGTATCGGCCACTTTGACTCTCGTTCTCGCCACATTTTCGCGTCGAATCTTCTATATGGGTTAATAGCGATCTTTTTTCTAGTTAAACACCCGTCGAAAATGATTTACGATTTGTCGGCGAAAGAATTTTCCCGCCGTAAAGAATATGATAAATTCGTAACACGCACCGCATTCTAATAGCTTAAATTTTTATTAGTCCTTGTTATCTGCAGAAATCTCAAGTACATTCACGATTTAATCTAATCCGATTCTCCACGATTATACTTTTACAACCATAAGTGTTTTAAGACGACAAAAAGTGTAATCGTACTTTAACAAGCCTCAACGTTCAAATGAAATTCACAGTCACTTGGAACATCGACACAGAACTTTGTTTATAATCGCACCGAGCGCGATAGCGTTTAAAATTCCAACCGTGCGGATTTCAATTAGCATCAGCCTCGTAAATACCTGCCGTGCTCACGGTGTGCAAAACGAGGAGCGCTCTGGAGGCAAGAACGACTCAATCGTCAATACCATTCAACTTTCTCACAAATTGCCGGCACTCGGCCGATCCAGCCGATCCAGCCGATCCAGCCGATCCGTGGATCCGTCCGCATCCACCGTATTCAGACGCCGAAGAGTTCTTCTGCCAAAGTGAAACGGTCAGTTTTCACGTTCCGGCCTGCTGCCAAGCACCCTTCTTCTCTCTCGATCGCTAATTTGGCGTTAAACGGCCGATAGAAGAAAGCTTCTTGCTTCGAAGACGATCCGAACCAAACCTTTAGCTTGCCGCCGATCGACTGTTACGCTTCTTTCGCGATGCGAACAAGAACACCCGTTATGTGCGACGGTGAGAGACGAGTTGAGAGGAACCTTGTTGCCAGATATGCATGGAGTCAATGGCATTCCATTTTAGAGAAAGCCAAGGCACCGGTCGGAGAAAGAGGAAGCGAGTTGGGTGAGAGAGAGAGAGACGGACGAGAAAGAAGAATAATGCGAGCGAGTGAGATGGCGAGTTTCTGAGCGCGCGAGAGAGGGATGGAGAAATAAAGGAAGAAAGGAAGGAGGGAAAGAAGGAGAGGGAAGGTCTATAGAAGCGGCGGAAGCAGAAGAGGACGGAGAGTCGTACAAGAGAGGCCTATACAAGGCAGGAGATGAGCGGACCGCGGAGGATGGTGAGGATGGTGAGGTTGGCGAAGGATGGAAAGGATGGAAAGGATGAAGGGTCCTTAGTCTAGGGCCATGCTGCGATGAGAGGGGGAGGAGGGGGGGGGAGGGGCAGTGCAACAGTTAAGCTGCGGACCACAGAACGAGATGATTCACACACTGCGCCTCTCGCAGCGGCGCAATTTGTGGTTCCAATTGTGCAAATCGGCAGGTTTGCCGAGATTTGCAGAAGTGTACGCGTGTGATGGGATGGTCGGGATGCGGGAATCGTCTTGCACCTGGACTCGGGTGGAAGAGGGATTTTGAACGGTTTTTCTGGGTAGCTTTAAGCTTTGGGGTCGGTCGAGCTTTGTCGAAGGGCTGTAGCCATGTAAAAACTATTTCCGTTCTATAAATATACTCCAGATTCCTTTTATCATTATGGTTTTTTGCGAAATAAATGTTGTATGGACCGTTTATTTTGACAGTGGTGTAAGCCCATATTTAAATAAAATAAGATATAATTTATGATTAATGTGGTGTAAACGGTTTATTTATGTGATATTTAATTTGTTTGTTAAGAATGGACTTACACCACCTTTAGAATAAACGGTCCATATATACCCGGATAACATAAATTATTCAAAAATATTTCATAATTCTCAACGTAGTATAATTTTCATTTTTAATTATTTAACTCTCGATTCACTTTAACCAACGTCGATTGCAATTAGCGAGATGTAACTCACTTATCCCAACGAGAATTCGCTTAACTCATTGCCGAGACATTGGAATGTGCAAATTCTTCACCCCTCCCCTCTCTCCAGCGTCGGTCGTAAATTACCCTGGCACCCGTGAGCTCTTTTACGATTTTTTCCTTCATTACAACCGCTTCCTGGCGAACTCGGCCAAGTATCACCGTTCTTCCAGTAATCTAAACTTGATTTACCAACGCTCCTCGCCGACATTCAACCGTGCCGAGGCCTCGCGAACTCGCATTAATTCGTTATGAAGACATTACGTCGTTAAAATTTTTCATCGTTCACAATGGCGCCGACCGTTCGCCCGTAAATTATTCGGGGAGGCTTCGAGCGCACGCTCTTACGATTTTTACTCCACTTTATTATACTTTATCGCAGTTTTTGTTACTCCCGCGGGTCTTGGTATCCGTTTCGTCGTATCTCGCCGATGGGGGAGCAGGTGTTGTTCCGGTAATATAATTAACTTCAGCCCACTTCTCGTCTTCTCTCTTCTCTCTCTTCTTCGTTCTATCTTTCTTCACCCCCTTCACTCTCTCTCTCTCTCTCTCTCTCTCTCTCTCTCTCTCTCTCTCTCTGCAACTATCTTCTCTCTTTCTATTACACTTTCTTCTCTCATATCTTCCTTTTCCTTTCTCCTTGCTTCGCCATTCAACTTCTTTCTTTTTTCTTCTTACTTCTTCTGCCCATTTTCTCTCCACCGTTCCGAAAGCCTCTCGCTCATCTTCCGTCCGACTCATCCCACGAAAAACGGACAGGTGTCGCGAGCCGTTCTGCTCAGTTATACATTCATGCTCGTTAATTATTCAAGCGCCGGCCACGCCCTTATCTCTCCCTCCCTCCCCGCGGTAATCCCTCGAACCAGTCGCGATTCCATTCCGATACGGGGGATAGAAATATTCGGCGAAATTGAATCGTTACGTTTAATCGAGCGCCCCGTCGGGTTACCGCCGACTTCGCTTCTCTTTCTTTTACAATTTTATTGTCCCGATTGGGCAGCCTCGGCCTTTAATTGCCAGGCTACTATAAATAGCTGATAGGTGAATAGGACAGAATTTAATTATGGAACCGGTCAATGGTGAGTTGGTAGGCCTGCTGACCCGTTGGGTTAGTTTACATTTTTTATTCCTTCGCGCAAGGTGAAGCTATTAAGTAAAGAATTGGCGATACGATAGTGATGACTTGCAATTTTGTCAATTTTTTATTCTCTTCGCGAAATTTGTCTTGTTGGGGCTGGATGTGCAATTATTGTTTATTATAAATATTAATGTCTTCTACATGTGCAGGGCAGATTGTAAGTAGCTTGTTCATTAATGTTAAGTGATGTTCTGCAAATAAGCTTCGCCTTGACTTATTCTCGGCTGTCTGAACGAGTCTTCACGGATTTTCGAGCACGATGCCTTGTCGAGAAGTTTCCAAGGTGCGGTGGCGTGCAGGCCTAATCGTTTTACGACGCTGATTATCTCCGAGATACAACTATTCCGGCTTATTCGCGAACGTATAATACATCCTCGCTAGAACGATGGAGTAACGAGTGTTGAACGTTAGCTAGGGATGGGATCAAGTATATATCGAGGATAGGTATACTTATTTTCAAATTACGTGAACCCGTAAACCTATCCTATATACGTTAAAGTTAAAATCTTGACTTCATTATTGTTACGATTGTCGGGAAAAAAATATAAATTCGACTAATTCCAAATAAGTGATGAGAAATTTAATAAGCCAAATTTATAACAAGCGTTGGAATTATTTCTAGAAATCTTGAGTGGGCAGAGCAATTGATTTCTTTTCATTTTTCAAGCGGTGTTCATATGATAATTGTCTGCTGTCTTCACGAACAGCTATTGTACTTCATTTCATTCGCAGTTGTTTGGGCCTGCTCTTCGTTAGCGTCGGTCCTCTCCCCTTGGGCATTGTTCGCGCTAACTAATAGCTTGATATGCGCACGAGTTGCTCTCACTTGCGCAATGCTTCATTCGATTAATTTAAACCGGTGGACTCCCAACGAGCCGAGTACGGACAGGAGAAAAAGTTGGCTAATTTTGCGGCGAGCAAATCGTACGCTGAGTGAATGTTGCGGGTGTCTTAATTGACTTTTATTGAACCATTCTTGCCGCCGCATTCTGCCCGTTAATGGGGCGTTGGGGCATATTTTATATTAGATTACGCTTCCAGGGGTGTTCACGACAGTGTGACGCTGTAATTTAATTGCGCGAAATAAATATCTTTAATATCCGCTCTAAACTACTATGTTTTAAATCGCGACTTCTACCGCGAAGAAGGGTAGGAGTTCAATTCAAATTACAGATGGTCATAAAAATCCGCGAACGGTTCGAGGAATCGCGGGAGGAGTCTCAGTCGGAAGTGAAACTCTCTCTGGCATACGATTTTGCATGGAGTCCGGGCGTGCAGATTGGTCTCCGGCGCCGATACAGTTTATCATCGTTTAAGCGCGCATAACGAGACGCCGAGCCATTTTTTCGCTTCGGCCACTTTGCTCAGTTTTACGAGCCGTGCACACGTTGCGTGACGGTAATGAGACGGCGACGATTATGTACTGGGATACCGACCGCCGCTGGTCGCCCACTAATTACGCTCCGATAAGCGCGAAATAACCGTTAAAACTGATACCGCCCGATGGAAAAGTCAGTAGCAGCTCGATACTGAAAAACAGTTTGCGAACGTTTGAAGGAATTGGGGATTTTAGGGTAAGTGGGGTAAACGCTAATTTTCACTTTGGCCATGAAAATAATTTTCACTTGCCTCTAACTATGTGTTTAGTAGCTCCTGGGTCTACGTCAAAGATATAGAAGTTGTCTTTTAAAATGATTTTCCTAGACAGTCTCAGTAGAAAAATTATACTGATCAATAGAGGAATTATAGATACTTTTTTTTTATTGATTATATGTGCTGGTAGCTATGAGGATAAAGCGACAACTTTGGGGAGGGAAAAATTTAAATTGGTCTAAATTGGCTGTCAATGCTTCGCATGCACGTTTTTACAGGACTATTAGATGATTACAAGTGTGTCCCATTACGCGTTACATGAAAGTTGGAAACTCGACGCTTATAGGACGTGAAATGATTACATGGGAACAGTAACCTGGCAATCTTGATTTTCTCGGTGGATTTACTGCTAATGATTCCCGGCAGACAGTGGTTTATTCGACTCGCCGGAAATGGCGCGGCTTTGGCTCGCGATGAAAAAAGTATCGACGGATGTGCATCTTTCACTTAGCTTCTTTTCTACTCGCCGATCGTGCGAGCACTTTCGCGTGTGGCCTGCTTAACGCGAAGCAACCTGCAAACAACCTGCAAACATGCTCGAGGTGTCGATTGTGAGGGGCAGCCAGCTTCAATTGGCCTTTTCAGGCAGCTGCAATTTTATAAATCGTCCCGACGCCGTCTTTATCCGCTTCGAGAAAAATGAATAACGAGCGGCCTAACATTTGGAGGTATTGACAGCGCAGGCTCAAATTCTCGAACGGATTCAATTGGCCACTTCGAAGGGTGCAGTTTTCTGAATCCGAAGACGCGATCGAAGGTTGAAAGCAGTCATCTTGCAAATTCTTGAAGTTCAGCGTTTTCCATTTTGCGTCTTTCTTAAGAAATGCAACTCTGAACCTGTTTCGAGTTCTCTGACATTATCGTTTGCGAATGATTGGCTTCCTCGCCGCTGTCTGATTTGTCGATTAAGGAATGTCGATTTGCACGTTCAATTGGTCTCGTTGAGTCTTGGGTGGCAGTTTGAATATTCTTATCAGGCTCGGAATCAAGTCCTCGAATGATGGATCCTCCAAACTGCAGGTTGAGCAATTCCAATTGACCCTGCATGCAATTTTGCGAATCACAGTCAGGCTGGCCATGCTTTATCTGCGTCAGACGATCTCACTGTCTGATTCATCGATTAGCGAAGTTCAGTTCGGACCATTTCAATTGCCCTTTACGAGAGACGCAATTTTATGAATAGGTCTGAAGCTGTCCAGCTCCGTCTGTCCGAGTGATTTATCGTCACCGAAAGTTTAGCAAGACCAATTTCAATTGACCCTCTCCATACCACTTTCCCAACACAATCTAGCTGGCCAGAATTCTTTATTCCAAAAAAATAGTCATTCATAAATGATTCGTTGGTCGTTGATTTAATGGACTTCTTGCTTTCAATTTTGCGAATCAATCAAGTAGTCAATTTTCTGATTCAGTCCGAAATGGCCACGTTCGTCTGTCGCAAAAGATCTCGACCTTGACCGATTCCTCGACAGGCCGCCATGTGGCAGACACAATTTCGTCCACCGCTCGCTCTCGTTCATTCATCGCTCGCCAATGACAGCGAATTCGTGGCCGAACGAGCGTGAAGCGCGAAAAGCCAACGAAAAAAGTAAATCCGTGCGAAAAAGGCCACGACTTCGTTCCACTTTCGCACGTGTACGGAAGCGAGGGCTTTTTTCTAACAATGAACGACGTTATCATTATGCCCGGATCTAAGCGTCGAATTTCAATGGTTTCGACAATGGCCATTCGTAACCGGGGCCCAGATGCAATTTATTGGCAGGTGAGGATAATCGAGCTCGGCCAACCAGAAAACTGGACAGAACGAAACGAGACGCGGGTCGCGTGACTCAAATCGTTGCTTTTCTCTTGCTTTCTCTTTCTCTTTCTTTCTTCTCGTTCTGTCTCTTTCTGTCTCTTTCTCTAGTTTGTTCCTTTCTTCCCACTCTCTCACAGTTTCTCTTTCCTTCTTCGACTCACTCGATCCATATACCGGGTCGGCCTTCGTACCTTTCCTTCTGTTCCGTCGGAGGGGCGCGCATGCTTGTCGATGCCGTGCAACGGAGAAATTTGCGAGACAGTCCCGGGATACCTAGTTGCGAGGCAGACTCTCGTTTCGTAGGCAAGGCGAGACTGGCGTGATCGGCGGCCGCGCGAACTGCCAGATGAAAGGGAAATGCATGGGAAGGAGTTCCTTGAACGGCGAGCGGGGCCCTTCCTTTCTTCCGCGAATCCGACGAACGAGCCTCTTTGCGGTCTCAATGTTTCAATATGTTCCCTTTACATCGCGGCAGGCCCTTTCAATAGCACGCTTCTTCAGCATCCGATCCGTCTCACGTTTAACGTTTCATCCGTAAGGGTCGTTTCTTTAACATTTTAACGTTTTCTTTTACTTGCAGTTCTAGTAGTTCGGTTACATTGCAATTATATCATTTTTAGGTTGATTGCTTAAAGTCAAGGTTTTTCAGTTAAACAACATCATTGAAGTTTGGTGGTTGCATTCGCCAAAAAGATAATATTATACATTTCCATTGGAATATTCTCAACTAGAGCAGAATATATCATTTAATTCTATCATGGATTCTACCTTGAAACAATTTAATATCAATTTTTATAGTTCATTTTTAATTCTGTTCACGACGCCCAACATTTCATAGTTTCAATACGTTCATCTCCCACCCTCTCCACATTCCAACATTTCCACACCTTTCCCTGATTTATTCAACCCTCTGCATCCACGAATCGATTATATCCTCCCTTCCACCTCATCGAATAATGACATTCCAAGTACATGTCACATCTAACTAATTCCAAAGCCAGCCAACTTCCTCGAGCCTTCCCATTCCCAGAACAGTTCAACGTTCCTCCGCGCCTAAAGCGTGCACCCCGATTACCTTCCGACGAGCATCGAAGGGGATGATCCTTATTCAAATCTACCCTCGGATTTCCGCGAAAAATTTCCAACTGTCCATTGGCCCCGAATTCCGCCATCGGCGAGGACTCTCCGCGTGGCTAGTTTGCCACTTTACTTGTTGCTTCTGCGTTTACTTGTTGCTCGTCGCCTGTTGCGCCACCCTTCGTGAACGAAAAGGGCTCGGTTTCGTTCCTCCATCCTCCCTCCTTCTTCCCTCCTCCCCCTCTCTCGCTCGCTCGCCGTTCGAAACTCGAACTCGGCCAGGCCAACCCTCTCGCGCCGCTGACAACGTGTTATTATTCTCCTCTTCTCGCTCGTCGTTTTGCGCCTCGCTACTTTTTTACCCCCACCCCTCCAGCTTCTTTTTTTTCCTCTTCTTCATACGCCGCGACCGAGCAGATGGCGTCGGATTTCGTGCGCGAGGCCAGTTTTCGACTTCCTCCGCTGGAAGAGGTCCTGCCAGAGGTCCTGGCGGGAGTCGATGACTCGGATTTGGAGGGGGGGTTGCTGGGGATTTGTTTGTTCGGGGGCTGCTTTTGGAATTTGATTGGGTTTCGGTCGGCGTGGCCTGCGAACGACAGGTTGATCGGTAGAAGCTGTTTGTATGGGTTGGATTTGGATTTATTGCATTTTTTTATGTGTGCTTTTGACGTATGAAATGAATTTGGTAGCAAAATAATTTATTTAAGCATATTTGTAATGTCGGGTTCAATATCATTTGCATACCATTAAAGGAAATTTTGTTGTTATCCTTCAATGGCAGTTGTATTATTTCATAAACATTTCATATTACTTGCCTGAATTGATAAAATAGAATTCGCTTCGAAAAAATCACAACCACATTTATCTAAGGTCAATACACCTCCACAAATACGGCCAGAAATAAATGAACAAATGCAAAACGCAGATGTTTTTTTAAATGTGCCTCAGGCAGTGGTTTTACGTTGGAACCCTGATTTTTTCGTTGGTTGTAAAATGTGAATGCGAAGATGAGGCTGCTGCGAGGGACCCAGGGACGATTGGAAAGTGCAAAAAATGATGAAGTACAGAAGCCCTTAGGCGTCGGCATTGTCAGAAGTAACGCGTACGTATCATTGTGCCAAAAAGGAACCCTTTGCCGGGCGCCGCGATCATTGTTTTGCCAGTCACACGATACATGGAGCCTGCGATCGTAACGACGATTTACATGATAAAAGCTGCGCAAGTCGATTGGCTGTTACGAACGATCGCGTTGAACAATGTTGATGCACGGATTCAAATCGGTCCAAAGAATTCTCTCAGGCAATCGGTTCGAAAGCATTACACCGAAACTGGCTTAATGCGTGAATAAATATGGAAGCCTGATAAATGTTCGTGTTCGTAATTGTGGCCAATGAAAGAACCGGGGAAACCAGCTTACGTAAAATATTTTCCGCATTCTTACATTTTTCTCAAGTCTCAGTATTCGCAGTAAAAATATACTGCTGCCTTTTAGATCTAAGTATCTAGTCCCAATTTAATCTAGATTTAATTTGAGAAACAAAATCGCTAAATCTACTGCCGAAGATAACCTTTTACACTCCAAATGCATTAATAATCATAAGTTAATTTCAGACCAAACGCCAGAAAATTCCACTCCTCCCCGAACAGTACTAATTATCTCCCTTAAAACAAACTTTATTATATCTCTCGGACTTCTATCAACGTGCCGTCCAATTTACCTGCATCGTCTCAATAAACAACCCACTAATTTCTACCAACCTCTCAGTAACAAATATCAGCGCAATCGGAACGCATTAAAAAGATTCGACAGCATCACGTCAGTCATTACCTTCACCGCACGAAATCTTGTTACACACACACACACACGTACACACGTTACCCTCACACTTATCACGCCTGCAGGGCCGAGCAGGGAGTCGAAATTGGTCGCAGTCCTTCGGCAAATATACCTGGCCAGTTAATCGTCGCGAGAGGAAGACGAGAGGTTGGCGACGGGTGGGGGTAGAAGGGGGGGGGGGGGTAAGGGTGAAAGAAACCACCTCGCTAACTCGAAGCGATACTTTGTACGAGCTGGCGCAATTACCGCGCAATCTCTCACGTAACATCTTCGGCAAAGCGAATCGATCGGAAGCCTAATGGCCTTCCGCGAACGCCTCGAAACTCCTTCGAAACCTACCTACCCCCTTTTCTTACCCCCGTACCGAACAATTGACAATGGCAATGATCGCCGAGAGGATCACGAAATTTAAATTCGGCGCGGTTCGTGCCGCGCAGAAATATCACACGAGTCCGCCGATACGCACGCGTACACCAATACACTAGCAGTCGCGCACACGGACAAGCTGAGGGTATATACGGAGGACGGCCTGATACTTTAGCTGGCTCGGGGCGAAGGTTGAAGGAGCAAAAGGAGCTCAAAGGTTCGGAACCGAAGGTATAAACATGAGCCGGCCGAAGGAGGGAAGGAAAGATGAAGCTCGAGATAAAGGGAGAGGAGGCATCGGAGTCAGAATACACGAACGGATAAAACGTGGGATAAGGATGAAAAGAGGGAGAGAGAGGGACGGTGAGAGGGAAGGCAAGATGGAAGGTGAGAGGAACGGAGAGGGAAGGTTCGAGGAACAGAGACGGGAGAAGTATCGAGAAGGACAAAGAATGAGAGAGAAACGTATCGAACCGACGAGAATAAGAGTGTACGAGAAAGCGAGAGAGGAGGAGGGGGAGGGCAGGACAATGCATGGGAGTGCTATGGGGTCCATGGACCGTGGCTTCGTGGCTTCGTGTCCGCAGGGCGCGATGTTTATCGGCTCTTTCCATGTAAATTATGGCCGTACGCCGTACGCTCGGACCCGACGGACCCGGCAAACACGGCCGCGCTCGTGCGCACTTGTTTATGGTGTGCGTGCCCCGGCGTACGGTGTCCGGACCCGATGGTGTTGCTACCAACGTGGGGCTCGGGGTGTCCCTTTCCGAACTTGACACGTTATTTATGGCCGATCTCGGTCGCATTGGCTGGATATCGCGGACGGTGTTATTCGGGAATAAAGTTTCCTGCCAGGATGGGATTTCGGGGGACGTGGGCGAACCTTGGGGTGGGGGTCGGTAAGGTATGGCTGATCGTTGGTTGTATATTGTGGAAGGTAGGTTGGGGGAGAGGTGGTAAAGTGAGGGCAATTGAGAGGAAGCTGAGGAATGGGGAAGTATATTTAGTCTGGGTGGTGGACGCAGTTTTTTGACTTTTTGCTAGCAGTAGACCTTGTTTGGGAATCGAGGCAGTTGACGTAATTGAATGGAAAGTGATGTCTGAAGGCTGGTTGGAATTAGAACCTGACATATAGATATTCATATTTAGCTGCATTCTGTTTATCTAAAGGAAAATGTATGTAATTCTTTATCGAGGATTTTCGGAAATAGGGACGAAAATAATTTTTAGACTTATTGAATGAGAAGTTTTTTTTGTTAAGAAAATAAAAGGAAAGAATTTAATTCGTATTTGCGAAGGTGGTTAAGGAGTGCCATGCCCTGCATTCAATTTTTAGACTGTACATACGTTTTTAATGCATTCATGGCACCTCTCAGAGACTCGTTTGTATGAGTTGACGTCCAGGTGCAGGAACAGGGTGTATACAAAGACGAAACGAGCACGGTTCTACATTCGGGGGGTGAGTAACGTGCCAATCAAACTGGCCGATTAATTAGGAACTTATTAGCGTCTATGTTAAGCAGGCGCAATCTTTATGGCTGAGAGTAACGCGAGTCGTTAAACAGGACTGCGGTGGATAAAAACTGTTCCTTATCACTGAACCTTTGTACAATCTAAGGGCATGTTCATAAACTGATTAGAGATTAATTCGGAAAATTGCATTGTTTTCTTCATCATCTTTAATATTTCATTAAATTGCAGCCACATCTCAATAATTCAAAACTCTCTAAACTGTTCTCTTCTTTTTATGTTCTTTATCAGTTAATTATATTTTCCATATATTTCAATGGCCAACTCCATTCAAACAAAATTTCCAATTTAAATATTATCGGTTTACACTATCATTACTTCGTCGAATTTTTGATTTTCTCAATTGCTATTGGTCAATTCATCCTCGCATCTAGTATCAACCAGCTGTCTTCTTCTCCCGACTGATAGAGAACTTCCCTCGACGAGAAGACGTTGACGCGAAATCTTGGCATGGCCAGGTTGACAGTTCAGGATGACGACGATCGCCTCGGACGTAACCGGGCAAAAAGTGGCGCGAATTTGTCTTCCCCGCGATATTTCTTCCGCCGTCGGTCGTCATCCATCTCGTTGCACTCCGCCAGAAGTAGGCCGATGATCGCTGTGGGGTGCTCGCGTACGCGCATTTTCTCTATATGGCGCTCGCCAGTTTGGAAAGTGGTCACCGGACCCGAGTGTGAACGAGGCCTTTTTTGGAAAACGACATACGGCACCCGTGTCAGGAGAGATTTCCAATTAAGTTCTTTATGTGGAAACGCGGATCGATGAGTTTCGCGGGCTGAACGACGCGTCTCACTTTTTTTTTCTGCTCTATGACTATACTGGACTCTCGCTGGAAAGTGATCAGATTCATAAGTCGTAAGCAGGAAGTTGGAATTCATTTCGTTGTATTGCTAATTTTGAAACTAGAATGCTAATAGTATAGAAACTCAACCCTTTCAGCTCTGGATTTTTCGGATGCTCAGACAAATTTTTGTTGTGCTGTGTATTATGTATTACTATCTCAGATACCTCTATACAAAATTTTGTTCAATTTGGTACTCAGGTGGAAACTCGGGAGTGGTGGCAATTAATGGAAATACGCTCTGAGGTCGGTAAAATATTTGACTGGTTAATGACAAAAATAGCTATACAAAAATGAGAGAAAGTTGAAGCGACCGCTGATACAGATTTCACGTCTACTATACTAACTGCATCGATCAGCTAAACATAATTGTTTCCCATTACTAACGTTTCCGAAAAGAAGTTGTTCCACCTCATCAGATCACAAATTGGAGTCGAAAGAAGCTCGTTGCTTCACCCCAACACCCAACTGACCAGAGCCTTCAAACGAGCAGTAGCTTAGAAACATCTACATTCCATCCAATTTGTTTCCATCACCCTCCCCCCTCCCCCGCAGCATTCCACCGACCGATCGGCATGAAACTCCGCTTTTCCGCCATCGTCGGACTTTCGCGGTTGAACGTGCCGTTAATCTCGATTCCACACACTCTCCACCTGCGAAGGTTCGTTCCTTGAAGCCAGGACACTCTCGTTGAGAATCTCGACTTTCTACGCCACTGGCCGAGGCCCGAAGGAGTCTCGTTCTCTGCTCGGAAGGGCTCGGTGGTAGGTAGTCCGCCAGTTTCGTGTTTCCTTCACTCCTCCCCCTCCCCCTCCTTCACCTCTCCCCCTTCTTTCACCTCTCCTGCCTCGCCTTCTGCCTCGTCTCCTTAGCATCTTGGCCTCGCGTTTCACGGGCGTCCGTGGAACGGTGAAAAAGGAAGAGTAGAGAAGGAAAGCTGATCCGTGCGAGGAAGAAAGATGAAGAGGGAGAGAGCGAGAGAGGGTGGGGAGAGGACAGAACGGAAAGATGAAGGAAGAGGGCAGCATAGCTGATCCATCATTTCTCTTCGCCGAGTTCGAACCCCCCGGGCCTTATCCCTTAAGCCTGGGCCGTATAGGATTAAGGACCCGGATCCGAGAATTCCTCGATAATTTATCCGAGATAAGGCTCGGCTCACGGGAGAAACTCCCCTTACCTGAGCTCAGGTTCGATAACGAGCTCCGGAATCGTGCCCTCAGCGTGCCCTTCCGTGGGACGAGTTTCCCGGATGAAAAATTGTTAGTGGCGGCAGGCGGTGGTTGCTCGGCGGGGAGGGAGGATTCGAAGGGTGGGGATGGATTTGTCAGGTTGACGGGGGCAGCAGGTTTTGTTTTATGAGGTTGGGAGGGATGGACAGGGGAAGATTGATGGGAACTGTTCGGATTTTTGAAGTGATTTTCCGTTGATTTTTTGCCTCTGCAGGTGGAGGGATTTTCTCAAGGGTTGAATGTATCATTTTAATTATTTTATTATTATTATGTAGTAGTATTTATTATACTATTATTAGCAAGGTTAACTTCTATACTCCCCTCGGTCATTTCCTCTTTAAAAAGCAACCCCCTTTCCCAATCCGCGGACTTCGCGTGACTCTGCCGGTCAGTGGCAGCGAAGCATGCAAATCTGCGCGGGACAATCGACGATGCCGCATAAAGGGACGGTCCTTCCTCTGAAGATTTTAAAATCATCCGCTCCCTCCCTCCATCCTATCTCTGAAACGGCGCCGACCGATTTGCGGGGTGGCCAATAAGGATAATGGGACGTTACCGCACCTCATTTCGGTACTCGTTGTGCCTGCTTACGCATGTAAGCGTACCGCAATTACCCGGCGTCTCGATTTGCGTGAGCAATTGCGAGATTCCGGAGTCTTGTCTCGAGGGCGAGGACCGAGGGGTGGTTCGCGCTGGGAGTGGGGAGAGCGGGGCCTTTTTGAGAATGGGGGGAGACTTGTTGACGGACAGTAATCGGTCTCCGGATGGGAAGGCTAAATTTCGGGCGCGCGTTCGCGTGTGAAATCACGACAGGAAGAGGCGGTTCTCGAATCGCACGCCATTATTTTTTGGTAAGTTCCAAGGCGGGGATGAGAATTTGTAGGGGTGAATTAGGATATTTCAAATGGTCGGAAGAAAAATTTGATTGAATTCGCATGAACCATCGAAGACAGTACCAAATAGAATTTCCAGCCGGCTGGAAGAGAATCGATTTGCAGAGTCGCCAGGCTTTATTAAATCATTAATTCTTCTGACATCGACCGTCAGCGATCAAGAATCATCCCAACCTCCCCAGTTCATCCTGATCCTCTGTATCCCGACTTGACGTATTCCCAAGCCTGTTTAATCTCGTCAAAGCGCGTATAATAAGACCGATTATGGTCCGTCCGCGGACGGACTCGTAAGTGATGGCCTGATCGAGGATGGGCGCGATGTGGAAGAGGATGATGATAGGAAACGGGACAGGGGAGGAAAACAGGTAAAGTGGGAAGTTACGGGAGGGTGGGAAAGCAGGTGAGGAATTGAGATGCGTTGTGAGCGATGGGAGGATAGCAGGTGTTGAGAGAAAATTTCTGACGATCGAGAGTAACTACGCATAATGATCACTCGACTACCGCCAATTTCGAGACCGACTGATGAACTGTCCGTCATCTGTCAGGAGGAAAATTGTTTTCCATCCGATAACAGAATATAATTACTGTCCACTATCGATATTCTCATCATGAGCCATCTCTTTCTGAGAATACTGATGGGCGTAATAACTCTGATGAATGACTTTCTGCAAATAATGTCTGTTGGCGGTTGAATACTAGCCTTCTCCAGTCTACTTTAAAAAGTTAGCACTTAAACCATATCACCGCCATTAAACCAACCAGTCAACAATATCATACATCATGAATGCGGTCTCTGTTGGTGGTCGCATTTAACGGAAATGCCAGTCTGATTGCCTAACTGTACGTAACCACCCTGCTGCAATATTTATACCTAATAAATTGATCAGTATTTTTCGTTGATGACGGTTGACTTGCGAACGCTGTCTTCACCTGCTGGGACGTTCTAGCAGACCCTCACGGCAGAAAATCGCATAATTCTCACTTACACAGGCTGTTTGTTTGTCCAACGATCTCCGCTACGGAATTCCCCGCAAATTGCATGATTGCACATTTCTCAGCCCCCGTCACTCGGACGGCGGGGGAAAAAGAAGCCCACTAGCGAGGGCTCGAGATTGCCTTAGACAGGAAAATGAGAAATCATAGAGCGAGAGCGCTGGTTAAAGACGGAACCGTGGTAGCAGGAAATCAGAATCGGTGTGGTCGGTGGCCGGTGCGCTCTCGTCGGGTTCGCATCGCGAAAGGGGGTGGGTCGATCGGAAAAAAGGGGAGAGGGTGGGAGTGAAGGAGAGGGAGGGAGAGAGAGTGAGAGGTAAAGACAGTAAAGGCCAGAAGGAGAGGGGGGGAAGAGACAGCGAGGCAGAGAAGTTGATGGAAGTGGTGAAGGGAGGAAAGGGGAGGGGAAGGGGGGGGGGCTCTGCAACCTAACGACTCGCTAACTAACAAAACAAACACGAGGTGGCTAGTGCCCCTCTCATCTCATCTCGCTGATTATATACCCCGCGGCGACCCGTATATACGGACGACGGATTCTTTCTCCCTCTCGCTTTATCTCGGCACCGCGCACTTTTTCTTCCCTTTCCTTCTTCTACCCCTCCTCCTCGCAAAGTTCCCTCCGATTTTTTTTTTGCTTGTAATTTTTGTGCCGGATTTTTAGCCTTCTCTGCGGTGGCTTCGGGTTGCCTCACGACTTTCTGCAGTTTTCAGCATTTTTTCTTACTCTCTCCCTTATGTATTGTCTGTACATACTTTTTTTCTTGTGTAACTCGTCAATATTATTTATTAATTCATTTTTCCTTGCTTTTCATATTTTTTATCAAGTTAATCCATTAGCTGCCACGATCCCCATTTGGAGATTTTGAAATTTATACAATTATACTATTACACAACTTCCGTGCATATATATAACTCCGACGAAAAATAAAAATAAAAAATTGCTAGTTAATGAGTTAAACTTTCAGCTTTTCTTTACGCCACTTTCTCCTATTCTTCGTCCGTAAGCTTCACCTCACCCCTCGTTCTGTAGCTTCGCTCTTTCTCGTCGGGGGGTTGGCCAAGTGGGATAGCCACCATCATTGCCGTTTTCTTTCGACGGCGGGCGAGGCAGTTCGCTCGTTGGCGAACGAGCCGCAAGCCAGGCAGGCGCCATTATAGATGCCGATGAAAGATTCAGCGAGCGGCCGCGAAGCTGAGGGAACACGCGAGAGGCCACTCTGGAATTTCTCCGCCTGCAATTTGCCCCCTGTCCACTTTTCCCGCTTCCCTCTCCGACACTTTGTTCCTGCCCTCCGCCTTCTGGCGAAGAAGGGCCTCGGCAAGGACTCGGCGGCCGATTTTCTAACTTCGAAGGCCTTCCCGCCGATGGGTAATGATCAGAGCTTCGCTCGCACTGCGGAAGATTGCGAGGCTTCGACTTATTTTAGGTTAGGGCCAATTGCGGTAAACTGCGATCTGGACGGAAGTTGTAGAAATTGGAGGAGTCGTTTGACGATTTTTGTTGAGCTCCTACATTTCCAGCTGAATGTTGAGAATGATTCTCATATTTTTGGTTTACTGAGTTTAGATGCTATTCGAAATTAATATATATCGTTGATTATGTTGTCTTCGTTCTCCTAAGATATAGCTCCAATTAAATTAAAAGTTGAATGTATAGAACTGTTTCTTAACTATAAAATTTCTCCCAACTCCAGTTGACATATAAGTCTCTAGATCATTCCGATTTCTCGATTGTAGTCATTTTTTCTCACCACCCTCTTTTCGCGAAGGTCGCCAATAAGAAGGCGAAAAAATTGGCACGTACCTGGTGGCTCGTAAAAGTCGCGTCCCGCAATCGGCGTTACTTTGCATCGCGAGCCTCTCGTTTCCTCTCCCTTCCCTTCCCTTCCCTTCGCCTCATTCCCCCTTTTCCCTTCCATCCGTTCACTGGCAGCGAAGGCGCGCATTCTGCCATTATGTCCCGGTGAAAGATTCCCCCGGCGATGGCACATTCGGCGGAGTCGTAAAATCGACCCTTCCAGCCGACCCGAAACTGGTCCGTGACGCCTCTGTTTGCTTCGGCAAGTTTCGTTTTTAACTCTGCTTCTGCTCCCGCAGCTTTCGTTGCGCTCCTTCGAATGAAAATAATGCTATCGACTCTCCCTTTCAAGACTTTGATAACGGATCGGAGTATTTTCCAAGTGTTTAGGTATTTTAGGAAATTATTACTCTCTGAGAATTGTACAAGTATCAGTAACATGAGTTAAGGTCCAAGAAAATGTGTTGGTTAGTAGGATGATGAATGCGATTGAATTTTGTTGTATCTATATTGCAGTCCTATAACAATAACTTCACGGTGTCCATAAAATCATTTGCAGAACTGTGACCATAATAAAACTTCATACAATCATCTTTATATTCACAACGTACACGCATAAAAAAATATGTCTTACTCTCCGGCGAACATGCACACCAATTCTATCCTCCTGAACGTGTCGGCTCATTAGCGTCGGCCGATTTCTGACAAGATTCGCAACCACAGTGAAGAAAGAGGCTGTCGAATGTTCCCTTCGCTCTGTAGGGTTGGGAAGGGAGGACAACGTGCGGATTCCTTAATAACGAGGTTCAACCTTCTCTCTCCGTAGAAACGTTAACGAGTTATCCTCAGCAGTTTTATGACGAGTTCTCTCTTTCCACTCGAACTTCTACCTTCTATTCCTCTCTGTTCGACTCTATTATCCTTCACTCCGTTGCATTCTTATTATTATTTAGACCTTTGCAGTGTTACATATTATAGTCTCTCATATTATCTGATACTAACTTTCTTAAACTATTTATTTGTTCTAAATTTTTTCGCTCTCTCTCACTTTCTGATATTCTCTCGCATTCTGTCACGTCCTCTATCTATTAATCCATCTTGCTCCCTCTCACATTATCTCACATTCGCTATCTGATCATCCGTCTCTGTCGAACAGATCTACTTCATCTCTTCCTCTCACACTCTCGTTGTCCAACTGTTCTCGGATCTCTGTTGTAGTGTTGCTCTCTTCCTCTCTCTCTCACACTCTGCCCCCACCCCTCTGACTGGGCAGCCTCGAGTTGACAGGCCTCTCTCCTCGTTGCCCTATGGGAGATCGGCCGAGGTTTTACATAATAATTGATTACACGCGGAGGCCCGCGCGTATTCCTATGGAAATTGCCTCGTGTTTTATGGGGCTCGCCGAGGGACCTCCTACGGGACGGCTGATGGACGCGCCGGAAGATAACATCGCCAGATATAACGTCGAAAAACAAACAGCCTGCCCTGCCCGATCCTCCAACCTCGGAGCGAGCTCCTATCGGTTTTGTTGGACGCTCATCGAGAAAAAGGTGGAAAGTCGCTTTTTCGGTTATTTTTTCAATAGGCGCCTGAGGTCTCGAAGATCGGACGACAGAATTTAGATTGGGCATCTGAATAATTTTTATACGAATATTTATATATAATAATAGTAATATTATCAGTGTCCCTAAAGTATAACATTAATGGTAACATGTTTATGAATATTTTCGTATTTATAATATATTTAATATTCTTTAGAAAATATTTGGTTTCGTGTGAAGACGAAAAAATTGTCTCCAAGGACAGGGGGGTAAAGAATATGGCAGCTTCAAGTATTCCGTGTCAGAAGCGGCTAAACGGTGCCTGATTATTTAACGAATGCCTGAAACAGGCGTCGCGACACGGCTGTGGGATAATAAACACGCATTAAACGGGAACTATAAAAATATTATGGCTTTGGAATAGCACTGGCAGGCCAGAAGACTCGTTCCATTAGCGAGGCGCAAGCGCGCGCGCGCGCGCGTGTTAAAAGAGGCGACTGGTCCTTGGACTTCTGAGCAAGAATTTTTTGGTCGAATCTTGCTTACTCACGTTAGGTCCGATCAATCGCTTAATCTAGTTAGAAACATCGAAAGTAATTATATTCTTTGCTGATAGCTTATATGTGGAATATTATACAATTTTAGATACGAATAGAATTTATTAGCTATCCATTCTCGATGAGAACATTTTTTGTTCTTTGCATCACTGAGTCCATATAATTTACACCTTAACACAAGCCAAAATTCTCGGACATAATTACGAAGGAAGGAAGCATTAAATTCCACTCCTTTCTGCTCTTCCCCCGCATTCGATGCTTCCTCATGCATACAAGGAGGCATTATGTACACAAACGTCGGCGTGGCATGTGCGCTCCTTCCTTTCGGAAGAGTTCGAAAGGGAAAGGGATGGGAAGGCAAATGACGAAGCTAACCGATTATCAATTCCCTGAAATCACAGGCTTCGTGCCGAGGCCTGCGCTTCTTTCTCATCCTTGTACTCCTTCCCTCGCCTATCCTCCTTTCGCTGCTCCTTAATGCAGATGCGTCCCGGCCTCTTTAGCATTCGGTCCTTGCCGAATGAGATCCCATCAAAACTCGGGGCCACTTAAAATTGGTTCATTAGGCCTTTTCTCATTAATCCGCCAACAAATCCCAGTGTTACCGTACAATATTTATTTGGATTTCTACTGGGTTCGAAATATTTTTAGTAATTTTTAATTTTATTCTTATATTTGTAATGAAGTAAATTTTTTATGGAGTTCTTAGCGTAGCAAGTGTTATATGGACAGTTTATTTTGAAAGTGGTGTAAGTCCATATTTAAATAAAATTGAGATATCTTGTAATTTATGATTAATGTGGTGTAAACTTTTGATTCATGCAATATTTATTTTTAGAGAGTATATACTGATTATGTTTGCTTAGAATCATTTAACAAGCTAATGAAACACAGTTAACTAAATTTTTTAAGGGCTACTTTCGGCGCGTATAAAATTGCCTTAAATAGATTCCCGTTAACAAGACAACCGATTGCGTTTAGAGCACATTGTCGGATTGGCACTCCGACCATAAATCTCGGCAAATGTCAAGGAATGTCTTACATAAGGCATCGAGGCAGGAATCTCGTTTCCATACGTCCGGCGAATTGCCTCGGCGTAAAATCGGAAAGTTATCACACTCACTTATCACGTACCTAATCGCGGCGGCTCACGGTAATTCTCACGCGGCTCGGAGATAATTTAATGGCGAGCGTGAAATCAATCAGGACACTTTTATCGGAACGCGCCTCGCGGATCGGCACCAAAAAAGGGGTAGGTCGGAGGGTGGGGATAAATGCGAAATATGCAGTGGGAACCAGTCGAGTTCGCAGTGTCGCGCGATAATTGTAGGCTCCGACGCGAATAATTTGCATATTTCTCGGGAATCGATGCTTTTTTTTCTACCTTTTTCGACCTCGTCCGGTACCAGTTTCTGGCGCAAACTTCGGGAAACAGGTAGTCGACGCTAACCAGGCGTAAGACGCGTGCAGCTCGCTGAATCTGAGTAGAACGCGTAAAATAAAACTGAAACGTTCGCTATTTATGTAAGCTGCACCGCGTCGTTTACGTAACTTTCTATGGTTTTGATAAGATGTCTTGAGAAATTGCAGTTTTTTCAGATTGAATATACGTTACAGGCTTGGTTGTATAATTGTATCCTGGTCTGTGGGCAAAGGCTAGTGTAAAATTATCTTGATTTCCTATGACTTCTTATTTGCGTAGTATATTACACAGTAATTTCGAGAAATAACTATTTTTTCCACGATTAAAAGTGTTACATGTGTATACATTTGTTATATGCATTACTGTACACCGTGTCAAAAAAGTTTATTCCATTATCCATTACAATTGAATCTGTAAGCTTTCAGCAAAGTTTACAACCGATTACTTAACCGATCAGTCATCCCTTAAAAAGAAATCTCACCCCTGTCAGCTCACGATTCCGACAATGCGGAAAACACTACCCCACAAATCCGTTACTTAAGTCGTCAATTTACGGCAAATCACGCCTGCCGCGAGATACTTTACGCCATTCCCCGACGCACGCGCTATCCTCGTATTTAATTAAGAGCGATAATTTATTGGCACGATTCCTTCCTCCTAACGATCCATCTTCCACCGTGACTTTTTTTCCCCCCGTCTCCACCGTCTTCGCCAATGGCGTCTCATCTCTCGTTTCTTTCTTCTTCTTCCACCTTTTTTCCACCGTCCTTTTTCTTTCTGCCGTCGAAGGCCGTGGTTCGCGGCAGTTTCTCGACGCTGTTAACTGGAAAATGTTAGCGAACGATCGCCGTTTCGATGACATGGATATGGCCGGCGATAATGACGGCGGCCCCGGAGGGATTTAATGGCGAAGGCCGGTTCGACGACTAATAAATCGTTTGCCAGGCCTGGCCTGGGCCTGGCCTGGGCCCGGCCCGGCAAGGATGGCCAGCTTTCCTGAGGGAGGCGGATAAGGGATGGGACGGGTTGCCATTTCGTCGTAACTCGCGGATAGCGAATAATCGACGAACGCGGATGGGCGGTTATGGTCGAGGATAGAATGGGCCGATATATTGCCATTCGTCGGAGATGGATCTTCGAGTCCTGACGGGTTCGATGGTGTGCGGAAGGATCGTGAGTTATGGACCCTTGTAGCTCTTGATTGGGGGTGGATCGCAGTCGAATGAGTAACAGCGGATTTTTTTTCGCAATATCTCTCGCGCGGAAGGACGGAGAAAATTGATATTTCAACTTAAGTATTCTGATATATGGACCGTTTATTAAGAAAGTGGTGGAAGTTCATTTAAAAAAAATTAAATATATAAATAAACCGTTTACACCGCGTTAATCATAAATTATATGTCTCATTTTATACAGTATAAACAGTGCAGAAGAAATGATGTGTAGATTGCATCTTTTTAAAAAGTCGAATCGTCTGTGAGAAGTTGGATGAAAATAAACTCGTTTCGACGAAACAATCAGTTTACAGTATTAGCGGATAGGAGGAATTGAGTGCGAATCACACTAAATATACTTCAGCCAACTACGCAGAAACCGTGCTCGAATTTTGCGCGCAAATCACGTAGAATAATTGAGCCAGCAGCGTCGCTAGATCAAAACCCGCCGACACGTCTCACTCAATTAGGCCCGAAACATCCTCCGAAACCTCCCGCAACTGAATCAAACCGTCCGCGTCGTAAACCCTTCCGAAATTCCGAGCGTGCGCGCGCGCGCCGAGCAAAATTACCCGAGACCTCCGCAATCCCACCTTCCGGCAAATTATCTTAACTCAGCCGTCCGTTTCGACGTACTTCGAGTGCGAGAGAAGGCGCGATCTGACGTCAAATCCGGGTCCAATCTTAGCTAACCGACCCTCGAAAGCTTTCCGCCACGAACACAAACGAACACAAACCAGCCTCGGAGCGGGCAATTTTACGCTCCCACAACCGCGGAATGTCGAAGATCAGTGAAAATCTCGTCGCGAATCCTCTAACGTGCCGTGGCTCGATCGTAAATCTTGGACTTTGGCGACGCCATGGCATCGACTCTCGTCTCTGCACAATATGAACTCTACCTTTAAAGTGCTATCTATACCCTGTCACGGCTTCTCCACGGTGGTCTCCGCGCGGATAGGATTTATTGAGCGTTTCGGCCAAAGTTAGATCCTCTACTAGAAATCCGCTCCTCGCCGAGCTTACCGTCCCCTTGCCCTCGGTGTCTTCCTTTTTCCGCCAATTTTTTTTGACATGTCTTCCGTTTTTTGTATATGTTATTTTTACCGTAGGAGGGGTGCCTTTTTAAACTTATTTTCTGACTTTTTCCTTTGGAGTTGGTTAGATTTCCTGTCACTGTCTTGTGTCATTCTTCATTTTCTGTTAGTTTTTGCATTTCTTCCTAAACTGTTCTTTCCGTTTCTATCCATCCACTTTGCTTCTCTCTTCCATATACACACTTCAACTCCATAACGTATTCTCTCTTTTTCGTGTCATCCATTTTTTATACCCTTCTTCCACTACTGCTGTTCCTTTCCGTCTTCCCCCTTTTTCTTATTTATCCCATCACTTTTTTTTCCTTAATTTTATCCTACTACATTTCTCCACTCTCTCTTCCTCTCGTGACCCAATCTTTTACTTCAGCTCACTCTCCAGCAAAGGACAGCGATCTGCTCCATCGACTTCTTCCTTCCACACATCCCTTCCCTGGTATGGGGTGCGTACAAGAGTAGACACACGTTCGGCTTCACGGCTGGCAAGACTTTGAGTGCTGCGGGCGATTTGTCGTCCGCGTCGTTTCGGTCCGTCGTCGGTCGCCGAGAATTAAGTGCACGTGTGGTGCACGAGAAAATTATTGTCCGCGGCCTCCTCCTTTGCTCGCCCGCCTGCCGATCCTCTCTCGCTTCCTTCAATTCGTCGCCGTTCCTTCTGTTACTTCAGCACGTGCGTCGTCTGGCTCGTTTCCTCCTCGTCTACTCTCATCTACTCTCATCTACTCTCATCTACTCTCATCTACTCTCATCTACACTCATCTACTCTCATCTACTCTCATCTCCTTTCGTCCCGACTTGACTTGACTCGACTTGACTCGGCTTCACTCGGCTTCGTTTGGTCTCTGCCTTGACTCGAAGCAGATCGTATGCTTCTGCTCTTTTCATGGCCAGTCTCGCCAGAGCTGATCTCTGTTTAGTTCCGTTCAGTTTCGTTTAGTTCCGTTTAGTTACGAAGAGTGGACGGAGGCGGATTGTGAATTCGATCGGTCAGGGTTGAGGCTGCATTTGCGTTGCGTTTCGCAGCTGTCAGTGACAGTAAGTGACGTTTCAATTCTGACTTTGTCTTGTCGATCTACGTTTAGATGGTATTAAACGCGAGAGTTATGGAAAAGTAAGCATTATTAAAGACTTTGAATATTTTTGAATCTGAAGAGATACAAAAATCCACGATGTCACGGTTAAAAAAATACCTTAGACGTATGGATCGTTTATTTTGAAAGCGGTGTAAGTCCATTGGAAAAAAATAATTAAATATCAGCACATTAATTATAAATTACATATCTCATTTTTTTTTTAAATATGGACTTTCATCACTTTCAAAATAAACGGTCCATGTATCGATTTTACAACATTCTTGAACCATTTCAACGTTCCCACCGTTTTTTAACCCTCTTCGCAGAATCAAATAAGCAGAATCGTCTTCGCGATCTCGACGATGTAATTGAAAAGACGAGACGTATAATCGATCGTTCCAGCAATTTGACCGTAGCAGGAGCCTCTCGAGGCGAGGGCAGATCTGCAAACAACGAGCGATCGTATAATTACAGCATCAGAGCCCATCGGATTGGCGAGCTCACGACAGCGGAATTACAAGCGACGATTTACAATCCGAGATCGATTCAGAACATACGAACTTACGAACGTAGGAAAGTACGAAAGTACATAGGAAGGTAGGAACGCATCCGGCATATGTACAGGTCGCGAAACACGATTCCGCGGAATATCGGGAAACGGGTATCCGTGCGGATCGCATTGTGCCCGATCGCGATCCGGTACTTGAATCATGGCCATCGCGGCAGACGTCTAAGGTCAGGTAGGCGTGTTGCCGAAGGCGAGCGAGAGGCAGGGAAGCCGGGAGGCAGAAGAGCAAACTAACATCTTTCGATGCTGTCCGTCGCCTTGGGTGACGCGCGAACATCGACCAATATTCCGACGAGCATGAACGATAATCGTCGCGAGTATCTTATTCACCCTTTTAGTGCCGGCCGAAAGGTGCCTATGCAAAGATAACTGGACGAGTTTCACGTAATTTTCAAGGGTTTGGGAAAGGGGTCAGAAAAATCAAAGTACAAATGATATTTGCACGATTCGAAAAGCAGCATATTAATCATCTTGTAATGAAATTATATAATTTATTGCGTATTACAAATTTATTGAGATACAGTTCTCCCGCTATGCAAATAGTAAAGCGCTACCGGATTAAAAGGGTTAAGTACGCTGTGATCTTCAAGATGCCACGTTTCATACATTTTGCGTATCGATGTTTTATTTCGCTGCTTCGGCACGTTGAAAAAAAAGCTTGATGGTGTACCGGTGCATTCAAGCGCATGTTGTGAACGACCGAAGCGAAAAGTCGAGCGCTTGAAAAATCCTCGTCAATGTTGACCGAGAGATTGAAAGTTTCGTAATTGGAAACCGGGGGGAGATTAACAGTTGGATGCGAGCAGTGTGTGTGTGCACGCTGGATGGGAGGCTGAAAAACAAACAGTCGGTAATTTGCCGATAATTATTGGTCTGCATCTTTTCTCTTGCATTTTTTTCTCCCTTCTTTTTCTTGTTCCCTTTGCCTCTTGCCTCTTATTGACTCTGGCAGTCGCCCTCTCGTTTCTCCTCTCGATCGGTAATTTCATTCTGCCGCGGAATCGATGCGATTATTGCCTTTGGCCGGAAGATTATCGTTGCGCAAAGTGAGGGGGGAGGACAAATAGGGGTGCGTCTGTACTGCGGGGAATGTTTACGGGTTTCTCTTTTACCATATTCGCTGCTATGTCAGCCTTATGTAGCATTGCAGTTCGAACAGTCGCGAAGGAATGTCCTCTGTGCAACATAGTTGAAGATAATTAGTAACGTACGTGATTTCGTCCGTACATTCCCATATTGATAACACGCGAACCATATTTTTCCTCCCCAATGTCCTAGTCATTCTTCATCAAACCTCCAGAAAATTTATGTGTGATATAGTTGACTGGCTGATTGTACGGTGGTTGAATAGTGTGCTTTATCCAGTCTATTTTATAACTTCCAGAAAATTATCTGTCCCCCACGAATTCCAGTACACTATACAATCGTACCTGCAGAAGTGGATCCGCAGATAGGATACACCCTCTTCAAACCCACCGTACTTCAAAAGCAGCAAATACCTCAACCCCTCATCGGAATCCACCCCCAATCTCAATTCCTCCACTCGGCGCCGCATCACCACTCGATTCCACCCCTATCATTCCAATCCACCCCCTCCCCCATAATTTCCATCCTCCCGCCACTCCACCCTCCGATCGTGTACGTCTATCTCATTTCTCCCCCTGCTCCCCCATTCCCCTCTTATTTGATGGCGCGAGTACGCCTACCGCACGGCATGCGGCCAATCATCTCCAAGTGCAATTATTAATTATACGTCGGCGGTTAATGCCGGATCGGCGGGCAGATACACGTCGATTCTCGTTAAGCAGGCCTTCCACGAAGCCCTCGGGCGCTCCCTCTCGTTTCTTCCTCGGCGAACGAGCGGATGGAAGTGCGGAGAGGAGCGGCGGATGGTAGAGGAGGGTGGGGGGAGGGGGGAGGTAGCTCTCTCGAAGGTCTGGACGAGGAGAGGAGGTGAGGCCGTTACGGTGTAATGTAGACTGCGATGCGTGAGCCCTTTACACGCTCGCCTCCTTCCAGGCACGATCGTTTTCTTCGCCGGAGTTGTCGCGACGAGTTAGGCTGACTGTAGACGAGCCGATGAACGCGGCCTTTGGCCGTGTGTGTGCGCGTGTGTGTATGTTGGTTCGGATCGGTCGGATGGCCGATGAGCTTTGTCATGTAAACTGGAACAGATGTAGTGTCGGAGCTTGAGAGGGGGTTTTTGATTATTGTAGGTTGATAACTATGTACTGGGAGAAGGTATTTTAGCTTGGAACTGTTCGACGATTTTTATTAAAAACTAGGAATTTGGCATATATAGGACCTTTTGACTATTACTTGGACCATTTATTTTGAAACTCACTTTCAAAATAAATGGTCTATTTAGTAGTGCAATTTCTCGATTTGTAGGCATTCAGTTTCCTTCTTCAGAGAGTCAGACATTTTTTGATTAAAGCATATTGTTTTGTAGCGAACAACATTTTCATTCCTACTTTATTCATTTCGAGCAGCATTTTTCTTTCTTTTGAACCCAGAAATTATATCTGCGGAGGACGCTCTTCAGGTCGCGGAAAAATTGTGTGCATTTGACAGGCAGAAAATGCATTTGCCTTCGGCCGTAACAGAATCGGCAGTACGTGAGATCGATTCACAGGTAATCGAACATGTGCGCACGCGCATCCCTCGCCAGTCCTGTGTCGGCATTGACACGTGACATGATTAATCACACCTAATTTGCATCTCCATAGGAGAGGATGAGCCTTCGCAATTTTTACCTGCGACTCTCTCTCTCTCTCTCTCTCTCTCTCTCTCTCTCTCTCTCCTTTCTCTCTCGATATACATCTCCCACTTCCGAGGGCAGCTTTGTAACACGCCGCGAAATTGACGCGGCGAGTGATTAATCACGCGTAATATCGTTTGCGTAATGAGTACTGTACCTGTGAGTAAGTGTGTTGCTGTTCTCCGAGAGACTCTTTCAAATTACTTCTCTCTCCTTGAGTAATTTCTATTTCTAGGCGTAGCTTTCGTGACTGCTTTTTGACGTTAGGGTAATTGTCATTTTTAATTGCAATCACAAGTATGATTCTGTTTGCAGTGTAGATTATTACATCTGTTCGGGGTTGATAATATTTAATTTTTGTAATCAATAAATTCACATTTCTTTCATGCTTGTAAAAAGTGATCTGTACCACAACTGCCCATAATTATAACCATGGCGACCGTAATACTTGTAAATTTAGTATGCACAGTTAATTTTTATATCCCATAATAAGGCCTATGATCCCCCGCATCACATTTTCGAGCCAGTTTCAATTTGCTCAGCTTCGCACCTTGATACAGCGCGTCAAAGCCGGGGGTATTAAATCGCGTGATTAATTAAGCCTAATGAGCGGGGATGAGTATCGTGCAATTTGCACCTGTACATCCACGGCAGTATTTCACGTTCGAGGTAAGGCCGACGTCGCTAATGACACGTTGCCTCAATTCGCTTGAAGCCATTTTTCTTGAAAAAAGAGGGTCACGCTTTCAGTTCAGTGTTAATCGAAGTTCAACGCTCCTCAGGCGTATGAAACGCACACGTAAGCGATAACAATTAACTTCCTCTCTTTGTACGAAAGGTGTACGAGAACTATGCTTATAACTATGTTGGCTTTTAATCCGATGTTTGAGATCATGTAAAGAATTGAACGGTAATTACTACAACTGACATTCTCTCTTGCGTAGAAATAGTAATATTGAATGAACGTTATAAATTACGTTCCATGTAGGAGTGTAAATGTAAATTATATACAATTATAAAAAGTAATAATTATATATTTAAAACCTGGTCTCATATATCATATGTTATAGGAGTACTGTTCCATATATAAAATATTATTACTAAATAACTACAGAAAAACGACCGAAATTACTTTTCTAACAATTTTCTCCATACACTGCTAATGTGTATAAGTATACGCATAACAAAATTACATTTAATTTTTGTCCCGTCACTATTCCACGCGAAACAAATATATTCCTCAAAATTCCAACAGTCGAATCACAATCTCTCTAACTGAACTTTCCACAAAAAATTCGTGTACCCAGTCCTCGAAACGATCGAAAGGGCCGAAGAGTGGCCCATCTACGTGCCTCAAAATTCTTCGAGGCGTGAAGACGTCGATTCTCTGAAAGCTTTCTCGCGTTTGCCATGGACTCCGGTGCCAGGAACGAACGACTGGCCGAGAAGAAGGACCGAAATGGTCATGCGAGGCGAGAAGGGGACCTTCCTCTCGAGTGTTTGTTCACTTCTATTTGCCGACATGCCCTGGCCGGTAGCTGCTTGTCCCCGAACGCTTTCCGAACATCGGCTACTTCATCATGTACACGATCGAGACGATTCTTCGAGTAAAAAAACTCTGACGGTAGCTCAAAGTTCGCTCCGTTATTTGATCCAGGATCTGTTGACGAATCTCGACAAATTCTGGGACCCCGTATGAATTTCGGCTGCTCAAGTGGAGAAACTCGAGGAATTTGTAGGTTGAGTGGGTGAGGGTTGGGAAAGATTTATTTTGATGGCAGAAATAGGTGTGCATTTTCGAACTTTACGTTCTGTTGTATTTGGCTAAGATGTATAATGAAAAATTGGTATATTCCTATTATTGAGTTAACAAAGAAGTATTTTCGGTTTTCAAGCATAGCGATTTAATTTCTGTTCAGAACTCCTGTCAAAGTTAAAATATCTTTCGCTGGCATTCGATATCACTCACATTGAAGGCGGGTAACAAAATCGAAAATATATAGGATTCAGATTTTTTTTCCCAAAATAATAGTATAGTAGTATAGCATAGTTTATTCCCTCAGGTCCCTTACAAGTTTCGAGTTTCCAGAAAAAGTATTTCATACTACGAAACCGACATTTTTCTTGCGAACCTGATAAATCGCATGACAATTAGTGCGTCCTGCGGAAGGACCCTGCTTCTAACAGAGTTCGAGTGCACTCTTAGGATCGCTTGGAAGGAACCGTGGAATTCTGCCGCCGTTTGAGTCGCACAAAAGCGTCGACATTTGCCGCGTCACTCCATTCATCACCGGCGGGCGAGATTCGTCGGGCAAGTTTTTGCTTTTGGCCGTTCGCGCGACGGAGACAAGGATATCCCAAGTAGGCCGAGAAAAAGGGACAGCGCCAGGATGGGGGGGGATTCTTGTCACTCGGATCGCACCCCGTCCTTTTCCGGGACGCGCGCGCGAGGACTTTCTTTTTCGCATCTTCCGTCTCCGGAGCTTGTTAATGGAGACGTAAAAGTCCTGCGCTTCTGTCTCCCGAGAGGTGACCAATCTCATTTTCTGCCTTTCTTGCCTGGCTCCACGAAAAAGGATGAAATTCAGCACCGCTGACATGTTTAGTTTTCGTTCTTGCCCACTTTGATCCTCTCATTTCCGGGGCGAATAATGTGTGGTAACTTGGATTTAACAGCGTTCTGGAGGACGATTGTTACATGATGAATAGTACAAGTTTTTTTTTCATCGAATGCGAATAAGACTAATTTCTATTTCTCATTATTTAATCCTTGAGGTAGGAAAATATTTTGCTGAAGAGGCGATCGTTATGTGATCGCAGGCGCGTCTGTAAGTGTCCAGTTTGTTAGATGTAACGATGGTTCCCTGTCGCGTCTGTTCGAGGCCATTTCCTCCGCTCTTTTTCTCCCTTTTTCCTTTTTCCCCGTTTCCCCCCCGTTCCGATCGGAATTAATTGCCGCTCGATACACTCGGCATCGGGCGGGTTTCTCCTTTTTCCCGCATTTCCTTTCCTTTCGTTTCTCGGTTTCTCCCCTTTTTTTCCCCTGCCGTCGACACCAAGAAACGGGTTCGCGCCATTAACGAGATCGGATTTTCAATGAGGCGTGTGTAGTTCTGCACCGACAGACGTAGACGCGAATGGAAAGTGCAAGCTATAAATGGACGTATGCACATTTATTTTTGTACGTTTTAACATAATCTTCGCCTGAAATTCATACCTTGCTTAAATTGGTTTATGAAAGTGATAATGATAGTGCTTATCTGGCATGTCGTTGACATCTGTTAAGATTCAATTTTAAATTAATATTTTTAATTAAATTATATTATATATTGTTTTAAATTTATAATCAAATTAAATAATATTTTGTCAAAAGTAAATATTATTTGACCCAAAAAATAATTCAGACCAACCGTTGAATCTATTAAGATTTCATTTGACTTTCAAAAAATCTATTGCTTTGCTATAAACATAAATACTCAGCATCGTACCAACTACATCATATTTCCACGGTGAAAATCAGAAACCCAACATGAGTTACACACAAAATTCTGCTTGTTCCTCTATCCAGACGATTCAATTCCATCCCGAATCCAATTAAACCGACGCAACTCGGTCGTTAACTCGACGTTTCGGTGCAGTGATCAAAGTGAGAAGGAAGGAGAGAGAGACGGAGGGAGATGAAGAACAGAAAGTGAGAGAGATAAAAGTCGACAGGCGGTCGGTCGCGAATGACAATCGACTAATTGCCTCTTAACGAAGCTGCGGAAGGGTTAAATTCGCGTCTCTCACCTCGGCATTCTCTCGCTTCGACCTACCCGGCGCCTTCCTACGGCAATAAATGTCCCTAGTTTACTTTACGATGGCGTTAACAAGCCAACCGTGGGCTCGGAACGAACGGCCGAGGCTTGAAAACCAAAAATCACTCCGCTCAGACATTTTCCCTCTTCCGGGAGCTCGTTTTGGCTTTCCCATTTTCCGTTCGCGAGGCGGCGGAAATTATTTTCGTCCCCGGTATATCCGCCGGAGAGTCGTCTCGAAGTTTCGAGTGGCTGGATTGTTTCGCTGGCAGTCGAAACATAAAATGGACTGGGCTGTGGGATTGTTTGCGGTTCGGTGGTCGCAGTCTGGGAAGTTGGTAACAGTTGGAAACGTGATTTTTATTTTTCGCGCGTACGGAAGCTCGTTTGGCCACCTTGGAGAGGCTGTAAAAGTTGCATCATTTTTAAGGGCTTGCGAGGTGCTGTTAATTATTTTCAGGCTTGTTTTTATATACTGTCGGCTCAGAATTCATGATAGGCTTAATATTATGCAGCAGTTTCAAGTCTCAGTTTCAGATTATTTTTATTATGTCTGATAACTGTGGTTACGTAAAAAAATTGCCTTTATTTACTCATCCTAACAAATCTATAACGAAACATTTATATGTTCTTATTCCAATGACACGGTTTACTACAATTTACACGAGAACTGTCAAACAATCTCGAAATTTACGATCAGAAATATATGTGTAACGCTTAACGCAACCAAAGGAGGATCAACCTTTACAAAAACGAGCAGATCGTTCGCGTGAATCTTGACGATAATCGTGCGATAAATATCGCGACACGTCTCCCGTAACGACGATTCAAAAAGAGGCTTACAAAAAGGAAACATCCTTCCCCAGGCACCGTCATCCCACGACGAAGCGGAACTCGAATTTCGTAACGCCAGAATAATTCCCCGAAGTAAGACGCTAATTAAACGTGATAGATTACCGTTCGGCATGCACGATCGAATCACGTGGCCAGCAGGTACCAACCTCACGCGAGTCTGCTGTGAAGAAAAAAGAGAGAGGATACGATGTAAGAAAAAGACAAGGGCATGTAGACAGAGTCGAGTGAGAAAAAGAGCGAGGTAGGGCTGAGTACAAGAAAGAAGAGAAAGAAGGATGAAGAATGGAATGGAACGAGAGGAAATATGAGTAAGAGGGAGATAGAGCTGTGATAGAGGCAGGTAGAGAAAGGGGGAGGATAGGAAAGGAGGGAGTGCTCGTAAATCATCCGAGCAGCTCGCAGATGCGAGATGAACGAGATGTACAAGTTCGTAGTATATGTCTCGCATGATCGACGGCTTCGGGATCGAGTTAACAGGTATGCGCGCGCACCGAGCCTACCCACGTACTCGAACTTTTTACCTCGACATCTTTTTCTTCGAACGCTCTTGCCAGTCGGGGACCAGCATTCATTCCCGCTCATTTAAATACGGGCCTGAATCGGCATCGCTTTTTTCCCCCTATTTGCATCCTTCGCGCGGTTGATGAGAAAGAAGTTGAATTAACTGCCTTACGAGTAACAACTGAAAATGAAAATCGTTTGCATATTTTAATATTTAAAGGAGGGTTCTATACGTGCAAAGGATCAAATTTATATAAGTACAATTTACGGATTCGAACATTTATCTTGGTAGTCATCCTACTCCCACTTTTTTTTACCTTACAGTTGCAATTGGTTTTTTTTATACTCATTCAGATAAAATAGATAAAATCGTCTAGTTTTGTTTATAGTTTATATAGTATATATCTCAAGTATAAATGAACAATCGAAACCTCATCAGCTGTACGATTTCGACTTCCATCGGTCATCCAGAAAAAGACAGACCTATCGTTGAAAGCGTAGACGAGAGAAGATACGAAGCCGAAGGGAGCATAGTCGGCATAAGCCTGTAAAGGAAGAAGATGGAAGGCTATGTAGCCGGACGGAGGCGGCGGCGAGGTGTTTGCGCCTCGTTTGACCCGTTCACTGCTTTTCGATCTCGTCGAAGACTCGCGTGATTAATTAGTCGGCTTTCTACCAGACCCGCTTCGAACGCTCGATGAACTGGTCGGAGAGAACGGATGATTGCTGCCAGCGACTCTCTCTCTCTCTCTCTCTCTCACACACACACACACTCTCTCCCTCCCACCCTTTTTTCACCCCTCCACGTCACTCAGCATCTCCCTCGCACCTTTTCTCCCTTCGTAAATGCGGCACGATATGCGGCCAGCGTCCATGTAAGCGTGCGTGTGCCTGTGTTCGCGTACGTGTGCCAAGGAGTATGGGCGCGAGTGTAAGCGCGTCGAGGCGAATGTGTGTAAACGTCTGTAAATGTGAGCATGTACGAGACCGAGTCCTACGAACTTGTTCAATCTCACGCCGCGCAGGATCATTGTTCATCCTGGCACCGCGCCAGTGCCTCTCATGTCTGCGGTTTTCGGTTTCAGACAGAGGGCAGCCAGATATTTCACCGGCTCGCCTGGCGGGGTTGTAATAGATATTTCGCGCTCTTCGATGCTTTACGGGACGCGCTGTCATTGTGTTGCGGCGTCGGTGGGACACCGAATTCGTTTAAAATTCTTGTAACCTGCGCACAAGTCGCGCTAACAAACGTGTATTGTATTTTAATTGTTATTTAGTATAAATATGTTTGGTATTTTAAATGTAGGTACGCTGTGCATTTGAAATCTGCAGACTTGACACGTAAGCTAGCAAATTAGTCATAAGGAATAATCTCTTATTTTTAGCATACTCGATTGTTTAACGTGAATATTTCTGCATCGCTCGAGTATCCTTAAACATAGTACTTATCTCTGAAAATACTCATCTTTCAATTTGCAATATGGGAGATGTGATGCAGACTTTAACAATAAAGACGTTCTTTAGCTGCACTATCGAATTTGTATGACAACGAGGAATTAAACTACACTACTTGGTGCATTAATTTCGAAATTATGACTAGGATTCTGGCTGAAATCAATGATTTTAAAACCCTACAACAGGAACTTTAGCACCTATGACATCCTTTTTCTAACACAATGTTGGTATTGCCTGTTTCAGGTGGGTGGTTGTCTGTGCCTGGTGGTGCATCGTCGCGAGAAAGTGGACAAGATCAGCGGGCAACTGCAAGGAGGATGGCTTCGGTTTGCAGCAGGGATTCTCAACCGTGGGAGCAGTCGCTGCATGGGGTTTGCCCGCTGCTCACACCATAGCAGTTCTCGTTACCCGAGACGTTGACGCTGACGAACTCACTGGTGAGTCGAATCATTCCTTTTAATGGACGCAGTATACAAAATTTGAGTCCTTTCCACATTACTATTATCTCCTTCGACGAGCCAACTAGCATCTTGTCGTCTTGCTTTCATTTTATATACTGAACATTTTCTGGTAGGCAGTAGCAATATTTTGTCTACATTTCATTCGCATTACATTCACACGTATGTTTGTCAATTGCATACATTCATATCGTACTGCATTCGCGTTTATCATCATCCTACAGAATTTTCTTAATATAGTTACGAAACGTATTTATATATATACGCGAATATCGACTGAACAACGGTCAAGCGAAGTACAACAACTGCGTGACAAACGTCGAAAAGCCAGGAGTGCCAACCTCGCGGCGGTGAAAAGTCGCGAAATACGCATAGCAATGAATCGTGGTAGCTGGTAACGAGGCGAAATCGAGCAAATGAAGAGTCTCAAAGGGATTCCAGGCTGCGACGCCCACGTCGTTTAGGCCGGCCACTTAACTCCGACTTTTATAATGGCACACGTTAGAGACGAACGAAGCGAGAAATGGCGGCGTGGAAAAAGGCGAAAAAGGAGGGGGGGGGGGGGAGAAACGAGGAAGGGAAGAAAGACGACGACACCGCGAACTCTCGTTCGTGTTAAAAGCTCACGCAACCTCCGACAAACTCGAAACAGTCTCGGACGGCGGCCTTTAATCTCGTCAATCATCGGGCCTCGTTAGCTCGAGCAGAAGAAGAAGAAGAGGTAGAGGAAGAAAAATAAGCTAAAGAATTCCGAGCCGGTAACGAAATTGAGTAAAAATTCGTGACAACCGAGTTTTGAGCAAAGTCATTCTTCAGGTAGATTCTCGACGCCGGGATACGATAGTTCGTGTATGACAGACACATTGACAGAGTGGCATCCTGTTTTGGACCCCTCGGTCTACACTCGGGCTTGACAATAACGACCGCCGACACTTTTGAGTCATCGTCACTCGACTTTTTCACACCTCACGCTCGAAAGATCGTTCCGGAGTGCGTTCGGCTTTTGATCCGGCGCTCGTTAGGCTCTTGAACGTGATGGCAACGGTTTTCAACCCTTGTCGGACACCCCCTTGTCGAGGTTCCCCCTTTCGGCGGGACGACCCTTGAAACATTGGTGCTCGGACGCGTGGCGTTAATTAAAACGGAGAGCGATGAGTTCGGCCTGTCGTCTGATCTTCGATGGGATTCAGATTGCATTTCTCATTTTGCGGCTCTTTGATTTTTTATTTCTCTCCTTGCTGTTTGGCTGCATTTGCAAGAAGCTTAGAAATAGGAATAATGCCAAGTAGGATATGAACATTTTCTATACTTTTCAATTTGCTCTACATGTAGAGAAAATATAGGAAATTTTCAAACAAGATCCTTTTAAATTTAAACTAAACAATAAACACAGAGTTGAAACACGACACATACAAATATATAATATATATAAATTATGACTTACGAATTTAATTTTATTATACACGAAGCACGTGATAAACGAAAATAATTCAATATGAACGATTACAAAGAATGTAGTGGAAGAGTAGCTTAGGTCATATTTTAACATTCGATTGTCAATTGTAACGGAAGTTCCAACAGGCAGGCTTCATCGTTATCGCCTCCGGCCCTCTTCCGATAAGAAGTGCATCGCGTGAGTAAACTCCGAGTCGATAGAATTGACGTCTGTACACACGACGAGCTACCAATTCGAGGACAGTTGTCGCGAGGATAAGATAAATTGATCGAAACCGATCATTTTTCGTCGACGGAGTATCGAAAAATGTGCAATCGTATCTGTTCAACGAGATAGGATAGAGCAATGAGGCATTCTGCTTGCCGACTACCGGCTGTTTGACCAAGATTTCGTATTGACCGAAAGGATAAATTGACTCCTTTTTTATTGCTCTCAATTCACAGTAGAAGGCATTCACTGTAGATGTCTGTCATCAATAAGCTCTGAATAATAGTATCTCACGCGGAAGTATACAGATGGTAGTTTTAGGAGCGTCCTGTTGAAGAAGTCAATACCTAATTTTAGTTGTACTGCCACTTCATAATATGTTATATGTGACTACTGAAATAATGACACGATCTGCGAATTATCTAAATTGTCAGTATTAAATACTTAACCGTATACACACGTGCATTACACCGAGAAAAATACTGACAACTTTCTGTCAAATAGACTCTTATCAGCCGCAATCAACAAAATTCCCTTCAATTCATATGATTAAGCCCAATTCACCCCTGGGGCGCGAAAGGTGGATCTCTCGGACGATCGTGATCGGTATTAATTAAGACGCGACTCGCAATTAATCACTTAATGAGCTCCTTCCAACTCCGCGCAGCCTCTCGTCGGGAAGCCAAGGCAATTAGAACCGAATCGCGCATTGATCAGCTTGTATCGTGACAAAATCAGGCCTCCATTAATCTCATTAAGCCAGCCCTATCACATAAATTGAACTCGGCAAATTACGGAAGAGGGATCGTTCTGCTGGGCGATAATTTTCGACCTGACGTTAATTCCGTCCTGCGGATGGACTGGGATTATCTGAGATCGACTGAGATCGACTGGGATCGACCAAGATCGACCGAGATCCTCGTTATCGCGTGGAAATTTCAATCAGCGGCTTTCCGCGGCTCAAGTTCGCGCGCGCGCGTAATTCAAACGTGTCACGTCGTCGTAATTCAGATGGCGGGTATAATTTATGCTGGGAGCGGAGGCCTTTATCAAACGGACGTATTGCCAGTGCCTAGGGGGAAGCTAATATAAATCAGCGCCTTCGTTGAGTTTCCACTCTGTCTTATCTATTTATCTTTGGCGTCCAGCCCTCTCCCACTTCGTTCCCTTTCTCTCTCTCTCTCTCTCTCTTTCTCTTTCTCTTTCTGTCCTTCATTACTTGTCGGTATAGTTTCACATTCGGCCCGATGCGTATCTCAGTTCGCCATGTTCTCGTTGCGTACCTTTGTCTTTCGTTAGAAAGCTGAACGGTGATAGGGTAGGTAATGCTGGCATTGTCTTTTTACGTCACTGTTATTTCTTATGAATGTTCAAAAAACCGTTACAGGGTTCTCTCAAGTACGACTCCTTTCACATCGTTAGATGCTCGAAAATTTGCAATCACACTTGTATAGTAAGATATGAATACTTGATTTAATTATAGGATTGTTTTAGAGTTGATACTCCAATCTACAGTCGATTGGCTCGAACCTTAAGTAGAGAAAAATAATAGCTCCGGTAATAGAAAGTAACGAGGCTGTAACAAATTTTGTTTCCCTCCACTTTCACATTCCGTCTCTTTCCGCACTCTGTTCAGCTTCTTTCTCTTCCTCCCACTTACTTCTCCCGAACAAACGAGCGAACGAACGATCGTATCTTTAATCCACGCTTTAATTCATACTTCCTTGTCGTTAGCTGCCACGTGCTTCATCATTGCGCACCTTTGAACCGCGCCTTTCTCCATACTCGCGCGCGCGCAGATCGTATCTGTTTCGCGTACGTCTCGCACATACGCTTCACATACGCTTCACATACGCTTCACATACGCTTCGCAGATACGTTTCGCATGAGTTACGAGGAGCGCCGGGCTGATTAGTTAATTCGCGTCCGCGGACTGAAAAACGACGTGAGCCAGAACTAAGCGCCGCCGATTTTGCAAACAACCTTTCGCAACGGGAAATCCGGAAAATTGATCCGTCGAACCGGTTACCTTATCACACTTCGATCGATTAACCTTTTTAGGGGTGGCTTACTTAAATCGGTCGTAATTATCTGATTTACCGCTTTGATATATAACATGCTAAGAATTCAGCAAGGTTCAGTAATAACTGCTTGACAAATTTTTATCACACTACCGATCAATTAACATTACTGTCAAAAAGGCGTGACTTTCAAATAAGATCCTGAACTAATGTGCAGTGTACCACTCGAACCCTGTTCGTTCGCCGATAAGCGGGAATGAAAATTGGTGTCATTTCAGTTAGGAAACTCGTCCAGCACGGTGAATGGATTCGTCCATTATTCATAGGCAAATAGAGTCGGGTCTCGGTGTGCAATTCCAATTACCGTTTCCGTGAATAAGAAATGCGCGGGTCGAAATATTTCAAGCCTGAGCACCGATGCTCTCCGGCGATGGAAAGCTGAAGTCGACTCGAGTTCTCTCCGAGCGGTGTTCGCTCTGCTCTAGCGAACAAACGAGAGTCGGCGAAGAAGGTGCCTCGAAGCTTTTACGGCCACGCCTTGTTATGCCGTCTGTTTTATGAGGCCGGCACCATTGGCGTAGATTTGACTCGCAAAGTTTCCATCGGCCTACCATCGATCACGCGAACGTCCGGAATTTAGTCGAGGTTCAGCTCCGATGCCAGAACTAACATTGTTCCTAGTGTGCTAGTGCATGTATTGGTTTCTAAACAATTTTTTTAATACTCTGGTTTACGAAATTTGAATAATTATTCGGGTTTAATAGGATAGATAGATATATATTTCGTATCAACTGTTAGATATTTATTTACTATGCATATGAAGAATTATTTCATTTGCAGTAGAGTGATTGCGTATTTTTTTAACGGGGTTTCATCCATAAACAGATAAAATTATAATCTGAGTTATTAAAATGCGGGATATGAATTTGCTAGAATTTATGATCGTTGCAAGCAGATTTACTTATGGCCAAGTTTACAGTTGTCTATCCGCCATAAAATATCTAGAATTTATTAAGAATCATTATCATATAAGACAACGTCTCTAAATCTTATACTTGCTTCTTACAAACATTTTATTACCTTTTTAGCAGGCACCGTAAACCCGGTAAAATTTCTTAAAAAATATATACACACCGTACACAAAATTACACACTTACACAAGAATTCCTATACTCTCTTACGCAACGTTATTTGCATTTTCCTATCATTCCTCGCGATCTTCAGCCGTGTTACTAGCGGCAGCTCGATCATTCAGATCCTTAGCCGCGGACAGCCCGATAAATTACGCTCTGAACACATTCCGTCCGACAATTCAGTGTCTATCGCGATCTGCTCTCGATAAAGGGGCGCGTAAAGTGAATTTTAGCGGCCGATAAAGTCACGGAGCGTGTCTTTATGCCTCCTGCGTAACCTGCGTACTTTATCATCGCCGAGTATCGATACTCGTTCGCGAGCGTTTCATAATTTTTGCGCGCAAATTGGCACGCGTGTGCTGAACGAGACGCGCGAGAACAAATGAGCGTCGAGAATTCGAACTGCCGGCGCGAATACACTGATCGGCATAAGAAGCGGAACCAGTTAAGGATCGTAGGATAACGAACCGATTCGCCATGAAAATTTCACGAGTAAGGAACGTCGGGCAGAGTTAAGTGGATTTCATAATTTTCCGCATATATTACCGTTCAGCGAAAAAGTAAGGTTGGATTATGAACTGCCGCCGGGCGGGTATGCTAATCAGCCTTGTAAGGAATTACGAACCGATATTGAATATCATTAGGAACCGGGTAGTTCGGGATGGTAATGGTAATCCACCTTGGAGCAACGGATCAGTGACACCGGCGCGAGCGGAATGCCACGGAAAACGCTGTATAGGAAGTATTTCGCGAATTTACGATCTTGTCCTGTGACATCGTCGAAGAAACAACCGGTAACAATCTACAAACTATCCCCGTCCGTAAATAATCAAGTTGGCAAGGAACCAATTTCGGTTTTGTACTATGAAATGAAACTGATATTTTTATGCAAAGAATAAATCTTAATCAACGACGTACTTTTCATTTCCACAACTTATATATGACGTATTCTAAAAGAAAAATATTTTAACACCGACAGTTCTTCAAAAAGATTACCGAAAATACTTTCTTGCCAATTTAATCTAACGAACCACCATGATTCAATTCGGAGCAACCTGCCCTGATGATGCAAACTGTAACGTTTGCGAAACGTCGGCAAGCAGCTGATCCCAAACGCGGCGACCATCCGAAAGCCTATACTTTCAGTAACAATGGCCGCGAAAGCCTTAAATCTCGAATGATTCAATTCGTACGTCATTCTGAACAAATCGTAATTGCACAACATCCGTTTCACTATCACAACCAGTTGCCTTGCAACGAAGCTCGGAACAAAATCCAAAGAATCTACCATAGACATTACCGTGAGCAAACGAAACCTGCCCAATCTTCATCTGAATCCGCACTCGCGCCGGCGCGCATAAAAGTGCGAAAACGGCGTGCAGGTCGAGAATCGAAGCTTGGCCAAGATGCAGGCATACCGATAACCCCTCATAAGAAATCACGGGGCGCATTGAAGATGGCGGCTTGGGGTATGGCGGCTTGGGGTATGGCCCCGATCGAGATGAAAGTCCGCGGGTGGACAACGAGCTACAAGAGCGGAGTGCACGGAGAGCAATGGGTCGAGCCTCTTTGTGCATCGGGGCACCCAGCTTTAATTCAGAGATGCTAATCTCGCCCGAGTGGCTGACCAGCTTCGAGCATAACTTATCGGGAGCATAAACACGGGAGAGCGGAGTTGCATTAGCATAATGTAGCCCCGGCTCGAGCGTACCGATGGGAGGGAGAGGGAGTAAGACAAAGCGTGAAGGGAGTGTGCAGGGGAAGGATTATGTATAGCAGAGATATATCTGACAAAATATTAAAATGCAATATTGATGTAGTGTTAAACGTTCGTTGCGTATGGGAGCAGAATTGTGTCAGGAATCGAAGTATTTATGCTATTTTGGTGTAGATGTGTCTATGGGAGAGATTTATAATCTTCTTTTAATTTTAATTTCTTTATTCTTCTTATCGTTCTATTCGTAATCTTAACCCATTAACTGTAACATTTTTGGGGGAATTTTTGGCTGGATAAGTTATATATATGCACAGAAGGTATAAGGTAATATAATAAAATAATTATATAAATTTCAAAATCCCCAAATGGGGATTGTGGCAGCTAATGGGTTAAATTTCTTGTTACGATTTTGCATACTGTAAGACTGTAGACTAGCGTGCAATTTTAAAGTCAAGATGTAGGTACATAAAACAATAGCTTCTCTACACTGCGACACGCAAGCTCCTAGTTCGAAAGGACGGTAAAAAAGGACTGTGACGCTCGAAGGAAGGTTCGAATGAAGGCCCGAAAGAAACAGGATACAGTTCCTCGATCCCAGAAGAGCGCTCGTGCTAGTCTTCAGAGTGTTAGCCTGGCTCGAGTTACTCGAGTTGCGGTCGGAATGGCACCGATGTTTGGCCGTAGGCCGGTCGTTACCGGCCATCTTCCCTCTCATTCTCTCATTCTCTCCCCCACCCTCTTCCCACCCCTCCCGCTCGCTATCTTTCTTCCCATTGTTACTTTTATCTTTCCGCCCGGCCTATCCTACTTCGCGAATCCGGCCAGCTCGCATACTCGAAGCGCGCTCAGTTCGGCAGCTTCGGCCAGTTCGCATGCAAATGAAAGTGGAGGGGGGATCGAATTCGTCGCGTTTTTCGGGGGAGCCATCCTTATTTATGCATCGTGGCAAGCTGAATGGGGCGCGGGTGACGGCAAAGGGCCCGACTTGCGTTTCCGAGGGATTCCGTATTCTTTGTCTAATCCGCATTGCGTATCTGCTCTCGGAGTCGACGCAGGAGCCTCTTAGATTGTATTAATGGCTAAGCAGTAAAGGATACAATGAATTTTGCCCTTTTTTGATAATGTACAATCGGTAATATGGATTTAAAAAATCGTTTTATTGATCAACCGTTTAAATGTATAATGATTTCCATAGCGGCCAGGTTGGTCAAATGAGACGAAACATTAAAAATTAAAAAACTTTCAGTAGGGTTATGCCAGCGATAATATTTTAAATTTACAATTTTTCTTCTCTAATGTCTCATTTCACTAATCTGGCTGCTATGGTGCGATTATACACCTTCAATCGTTGTAAGAAGAACGGTGACCTTTTTAAAACAATTCTATAGCTGATCGGTTTGAGTTTGGGGTTAGAAATGATAGGATTCCAAAACGTCATCCTGCAGAACTCTCCTAAAGCCAGCGCGCTACAGTCTCCTCCAAAAACTGCCATCTTCCCGCGATCGTCAGCCCTTAACCTCCCTCACCTCCGGCGACAGATTTATGCAAATTCCGGGGTTGCACTGCGCTTCTTCTCATCGGATTCGAACTCTCGACTGAACCCTCGGATGGCCAGCGGAATGTGGCTTGCGGTCAGGCGACTGTTGGAAGTTGTATCGTGGGACGTTCGTCGATGTCCTCTTCGTCCTCTCCCTCCACCCTCAGCCTCTTTATCCTTCCTCCTCGTTCACTCCATCCTCCCCTCCGCCCCTCGCCATCCTTCCGCAGCTTTCTTCATCCTTCTTCATCCTTCTTCATCCTTCTTCATCCTTCTTCAACATCCTCCAACCTCCTCTCGTTGCGTTCTGTCGCCGTGGCGCATATATAAGATTCAGGAGGTGGGCGAATATGGTAACCGTCGACTCGGCCTCCTCGTAATCTAACTACGCCTGAGCAAAACCAGTCTCATTCTTCTCTGTAACCGACCCGGAATCGCTTGCCTGGGACGTCCGTGGGCTGCACAGAACCTTTCCGCGGCGAAATTAGGGTTATGCGGAAATCTCGCCGAGCCGAGAGAGAGAGAGAGAGAGAGAGAGGCCTAACGAGCGAAAATGGAGCCTCGCAGGCGGAAAATTGCACTGCCGCGAGATTGCGTGGGATGTCATTGTCACTCGGAGAAGGTGGACTTTTTTAACCTGTCGTTATCAGCGGAGATGCGTAGCTTACAAATTTCCGTATAACGTATGCCTTTAACGATGATTATTCTCTGAAATATATTTACAAAAAAGAGATATGATATAATTTATAATTACCGCGGTGTAAACAGTTTATTTACATGATATTTAATTTGTTTTTGAACAGACTTATACCACTTTCAAACGGTCCATATTCCGATACTTTCTGAAACGACTAATCGATTGAGTGTGGTCATTGAGTAAAATTGCAATTAATCAAACTACTTCGTTTTAAAACTGGATGCGGTAAGGCAATTAAAAGTAGATTGCTTGAGATTAGAATGAGGATCGTAGGGCAACAATTATGCGCAATGACTATTCTGGTTAGGTATGACCAATTGCAGCACAAATCTACGAAATATTTTTACGTGACCCGCGCTTCAGTGACAGCATGCGACAAACGTAAAAAAAAAAAAAAAAAAAAAAAAGAATCAGTGTACATCCACATCCTGCTCGCACGGTAGCAATATTCCTCCATCAATCTCTTTTCTCCCAGATAAAAGACGTCCGACACATGCACGCAGTGGGCAAGAATTCCCGAGCAGCGTACTTTAGATAACGTTAACGTCCACTCGGCCGCTGCCTAAGCCGGCCAAAGCTCGGATTCGGCGAATTTCGGACGGTAGCCAAGGCCGAGAGCAAAGGCATTCCGCGGCGCATTCTTCGTTCCACCTTCCGTTCGGTCGCCAAAGTCGCCGACGGAGTCGACGTAGGCTCCGACAGGACAGCAGGAACGGGCAGGACCTCGGGACCTAAAGACCTAAGGACCTAAGGACCCCGAGACTGTCCCCTTTCTGTTCCCTCTCTAATTGCAACCAGATACCTATCTTTTTCCCCCCTACAGAGGTGTCCGCGTATTTCTTCCTCCAAATTTTCTGTTCCTGGCACCTGTACTGCGATCCTAAATTTCTGTCTTGTTCTCTCTCTTTGTCTTGCTCTTTAATTCTTCTTCATCCTCCTTGGCCGCCTTTGTCCTTCTCACGCCGATTTGCATAGTCGGCGTCTGCGGTTCCGCCTTTGAATTTCGACTGTCGGCCGGCGGGTAAGGGCAACGAAGGGAGGGAAGAAAAACGGGTGGCCCACGCGGTAAGAGTTAGAGGGGAGTTACGCTAATTAAGGCGGAAATATGCTCATCGAGCCCCGCCAATGAGAAATTGGCTTGCCTTGGCCGGAACGACAGGTGGTGCCTCGCTAAAGACCGAAATTTAAAAGGTCGGCAATGTAAAAACTAGGTGGGACGGTATGTAAATGTAAGCTTTTAATTGCGTCTTACGTCACTTCTTTCTCCTCCTGCACATATGTATTTAAAACATTAAAAATAACCGTGGAAAGTAAGAACCAATTTCTGATTCATCAACGTAATGAAAAATCAAACTATTGCGTGTAACCTGCAAAATCTCCGGATGACAGTTCGAAAGTCACTTGATTATGTCATATCATTTCAACGGTATCCAATCGCAAAGCTAACCATTATCTTCGAATCCAATATATATAATCACACCCCTAGATTTACATATCACGCACATCACAGTAATTCACGAATAATTACACGAACCACATGCGCCATGTTTCTATTCGCCGCTCTGAATTACTGTCGCACCGGCTATTAGCCACTGAACACGCCGATGCCAATTCGAGGGCCCCTGTCATAATGATCGACTCCGGTCCATCTTGCGGGGAATGCGGATTTATCGGTAGCCCGAAACCGGTTAATTATGTTATATCATTGCGACGTGCCCGGTAATGACAGTGATCCAGCCTTCGGCGAACATGCCTTTTTTCCACCGTCCCCCACCACCTCCGCCTACCCGTGGCCACCCCCGATCTCGGGACAGACCAAAAACCAGTTTACACCGTATTTATATTCTAGCGGGAAGCATCAATTTTCACGTTAACATCGGCTCAAAGGCCGTCCTGGAAGTCGGGCTCGTTCGCACGATCGTGCCCGCGAGCAACGACATTAACTCGGAAGGATAAGGACGAAGAAGGTGAGGCAGATCGAACTGGCTCCGAGCGAGAGAGACCGGCGAAAGATTTGCAACGTGATAATTCGTGCCTCGTACGTTTACTCAAAAAACCCGATTTCACGCTCGGCCAATGGTATCCTCCTTTTTCTCGCTTTTTCTCGCTGGTTAAATATACGCTTGTCGCTTGTTAGTGGGCTGGGTGAGGGAAGGATAACAATGAGGAGGAGGAGTGTGTATCTTTTAGCCTTTTTAAGGCTAAGTCTGTATTTATTTGGAGACCATAATTGAATTGAGGAATGGGGAACGCAAAATAATACACTTTTTTGTCGATTTCTTATACTAGGCATGTTAAATCCATAATTGAATCCAATGATATAGAGTAAAAAATAGGCACAGAAAGACTAAATTGATAAACTAGATTAATGCTTAGCCTGTAACAGAATTCGGTAGTAAAAATTCAAAATAAAAAGCTAAATGTCGTACACAACATCTTTCATCGTACTCCTCTAAAATATTGCTTTCCCAGTTCACGTAGGTAGAAATCGAATAGGGAAACCATGCGAACTGAACGGAAAATTTTTAATGGCAATTGGGGAAGCGAAAATTGAGTCCGGAGGATTCTCTGGCGTCTTTGAGAAAATTGGCGGGACTCGGAGTAGGTCTGGCCGCGGTGCTTAAAGTGGCTCTCTTGGCCCTAGCCAGTGGACAGTGACAAGCTGCAGAGCGGGTCCGCTGGTATTTGCATTGAATGTCGTCCGCTGCCGACCGGGGAAAAGGGAGGAAAGGAGCCTGACTAACCGGGGACCCGATCTTACTCCTCCGTGTCCTTCCTATCTCTGCATCTTTCTCTTCTACCACTCTCCTACCTTTCTTCTACCTCTCTTCTACCTCTCTTCTACCTCTCTTCCTCCTATCTCTTTTCTGACGCTGCACTCTCTTCGTCTCACCAAAGTATCTTTTGTTAGTTATGCTATTTAGGACTGTGTCGAACACGTAGATTAAAATCTGCTCGATTTTAGGTACCTGTATCGAATATACAGGATTTTAAATATGCTTCTTATTACAAATTAACTGAAATTCTAATAAAGATTTTAGGCAGTTATAGATATTCCTCAATGGCTGGAATTCGAAACGGTTACAATCAAAGATACACTTCACAGTCCTCATGAACTACAAATTTACACTACCGAAAGATTCAGTAACGTTATAACTGCACATCGTGTACAGTTACGGACACAAGCCACAGCAATTGAAAATGTAGTAAAATCCCGATAATATAAAGCACCTATAATATCCCACAGCAAAGGCAAAACACGAAGAATGGAAGCGACAGGATCAGTGGAATCACCTCCGCGCGGATCTTTGTTCCTTCCCGTAAGAAATCAGGCTTAATCCCAGGCCGTTAAAGAATGGCGCTTAACGAGAGAGTCCGCCAGACTTAAAAAAGGCCCGTAATGTTCGCGGGGCAAACGAGCTCGTTCTTTAAAGCCAGGATGGGTAGTTGGACCGTTTGAAAAGGGATCTCTCCTTCGAGGGAGCATCCTTCGACCGAGAGGAGCAAGCCAGGGGAGCTAGGAGGGGAGGGGGAGGTAGGAAGGTGTGGGTAAGGAGGACGGTGACTGAGAGAAAATGAGAAGCAATTTAGATGGTACCGCGCAGATACCAAATTGAGAGGCGACGGGTGGGGGAGGGGGAGGGGGGAGAAAGAGGAGCAAGGGATGCGCCAGCTAGTCTGTCCACCTTCGATAGTGTCAGCTGTGTCGTAAACTAAATGAGAAATCCTTAACGAAGAGCTGACCAAGGTAGATGCGATTCGCTAATGTATGTAGATTGCGCCTGTGTTACGGTGGTAGCGTAAAGTTTACCGAATGTATTCATTCGTTCGTCTCGGATTCCGTGGAGGGGAATGTATCGGATGGCGAGCGAAGAAAATTTAGAGTGTGGGAATGAACGTCATCGTCAGAGTGTGTAAAATTCTCACTTGCTACTTCCCTAAATGAAAATCAGTAAATTACCTGATATAAGTACTATCAAATACAAATTTTCTTCATATTGAAAGTGGCAAATTGTACACAGTATCTTCTAAAATTCAATTGGATATTACGATACTGATTACGTCAACGTTGAAAAGGCCGAGATTTTAGAATACTAATACTATCATCACTTACATTACTGAATCGTTAACATTGACCTATACTACTTGCGAGATGAGATATGACAAGATAAATTGCTCGCTCTTACCGTGACAGAGGTACATAACGCCTTCGGATAAATCGTGATGGAAGTATGAAGGAGGCGGAGGATAAACAAGCCGGATCGCCGATTGTGGGACATGCGAGCGGGATTAAGATTACATTTATAACGAAATTCTTTGCTGGCAGCTTGGTCGATGCACGACGCGGGCATATATTCCGCTCGGTGCCTCCTTCTCTCGATCTCATTGACCGCCGCTCATGCCTCGCGAACGAGATGCTTCTCGGAAGATAGTGACCGGCGAGCAAAGGCCAATTTATCGAGTCTGTCGATCGAGGCCGAGTGGCGCCTCCCTCGACCGATCGGCGAACGAGAACCCGTTCTCTAACATCGGACCCACTCTCCTTTCCCATCTTTCTTACCTACCCAGGCACCCCAATGGCCCAAAGATCTGGCTAGACTTCCGAATCTGCAGTATTATTCTCCAAATTCGTATATTTGAACTTGTGGAGAGTTCACTTTGCGAAAAGAAGTTGGTATAGTTTTGAATCCTTGTGGCCACGATCGAGTTTGGATCAGTTCACTCTCCTTTTCCACCTTTCTTACCTGCCCAGGCACCCTAAAGATCTGGCTGGAGTTCCAAATCTGCAGGCTTATTCTTCAAATTCGTATCCTGGGACGTGTGGAGAGTTTACTTTGCGAAAAGAAGTTTGTATCGTCTTGAACTCTTATGGCCACCATCTTTGGATCAGTTCCGAATTTACCACATCGGTCTTCTTACGGAAGTTTAAATCGGTCATAAATATGGAAACGTGATGTTTGTGAGGAGGAGAATTGAATGAAATTTGAATGTTTGGGAATGCGGAGAGTTAAATTACGAAACGGGGACCAGTTTTCTCTTCTTTCCCGTCTTTCTTGTTATTCGAGTTGCCTCAAGTTCGAGTCCGGATTGGATTCTGAATCTCGTATTCGAGCAACGTTTTTATTATTCGCTGCAATGTACTCGAGTGATCGTAAATGTGGAAATGCGGAGTTGCAAAGAACTAAACTTTAATGAAATTTTAGTAGCGCTAAATTTCCGAGCGTCGATTACGATGCATGAGGTGGCTCAGAATATTTCATTCTCGACGAATCGAACATAGAATTAACCATTGATAAATGTAGAAATATACACATTACAAAACAGTTCTAAGACAATTCATCTCTCGAAAATATATCATATATATTCAATCCGACACCACCATAAATATGCTAAACCAATACTCTGAGCAATTACTGCAACTGATCTAAGCCAACTAAAAGAAACCGTCAGTCCAACAAATTCCACCCAAATTTCAGTAACCCAAAACGCAAGTACCCTCTTCCAAAACCATTTCTCCCCAAAAGCATCCTATTTATGCATCTAATCCTCTCGCAAGCCTGAAGCAACCCGAAGTAAACGCATTTAGTCGCAGCTTAGCAGGCTGAAGGTCTAAAACTCACTTCGGCGTCGAGTGGAATTTCGCGCAATTGATTTCAGCCGTGTGCCGAGCTAATTGGCGAGCAATTATTGTCCCGACCCGCTCTCACCCGCGCGCGGGGAGATAAGTGGCGGGTAAAGGCGTCTTTAGAGGCGCATGAACGTCTTCCAGATGAGCAACAGAAGCGCGTCCGGGTTCCACCTCCTTCGTTTGCACGATCGCGAACTCGTTGCTAGACGTCGACGACGTCGGGATCCGAGGCTAATCGCTTCAGGCTCACTCCTTGCAGTCTCCTCTTCCTCCTTCTCCTTCTCCTACTCTTCCTGCTCCTCCTGTTCCTTCTGTTCCTTCTGTTCCTCTTATTCCTCCTCTTCCAAACAAGACAACAGCCTGTAGGTCGGCTACCGAGTTCTAAATATGAATTACAACAGAGGGTGTAGAGGTTCAACTACATTTTTCTGTAATTAATCTGAATATTTTCTTGACTGTGATTTTGATGAGATTTTTGCGAAGGATGTATTTCAGTTTTTATTCGTAGGCTTCGATTAAATGATACTGTATTTAATCGAAGGTAATTTTATTATTGGTCATTTTTGGCTACCGAGTCCTAATTTTTTCTTTGGCATACTTGTAATAATTTTGTTTCTTCTATAAAAAAATTGCCACTGTAGTGCTTTATATTATTTAGAATGCCTTCCGAACGTCTTACATGTACAATATTAGAATTTTCACTTTATCTTCTACACGTAACATGTAAAAATCGTAGAAAAAACCTCCCCAACTCTTACTTCAAGCACGCACTCGCCAAAAACGTTCGCCGGAACCCTCCCAAGCGTCATGCCTATCCTCGTCCTCCGATTCGTCATGGCCAATTTCCTCTATTGTCTTCCGGCTCCCCCCCTCCCATTTTCGATCAAGTCGACGATCGGAGCTCGGCTCGTTTCACGCGTCTCATTCGAGCGTGTCGAGAGCTGAATGCCTCTCTTCGACTCATCGGGCAGAGAGAGAAAATGGACAAAGTGGAAGTCGGGAGAACGATCCGTGAAATCGTTAATTGCCGGCTATAATTTCGCGATCGGATAATGGTCGATGGAAATCGGCGATGCTAATTCGACGACGCTTCCTACCGACTCGTTCTTCAGTCTGAGAGACTTCTTTGTCGTTGAATCTATCGTTCAGTCAGTTTCTGGCCACGCTCGAATTTGCTTCAATGAGAATTTCCTGGTCGAACGTCGATCTTCGAGCGAACGTGAGCGAAATGTTGAGCGGAGGTCGCTTCTACTGAACCCGGGCGGGCTCGTTGGACCCAGAGGTATCCTTGGGAAGCGGATCACGTTTAGATCGAATGAAGCGTGCGATTTCTCTGCAATTTCAGGCTGATTTGAAGCTGTCGTTATCGGCCTACCGTTCTCATTAGAATGTCACGGCATTTTGTGAGCTGCCTTTGCCCCACTGTTGCACTTAGAACAGTCCGACTGCGCTTTTCTTCTATGTTTTTGATTTATCTTCGTGGTATATGAAGGCGAAGCTCATGGATTCAATTACGTTGTGTATTACAATAAAGTAGTGTAAAGTATTGGGAAATAATGTAGAAGTACGAGGAAAGTCTCGGAAATAGTCGTAAAAGATCATAGATATAAAAAGACGGCGTTGGCATAGTTGAGTAAGAGTCATTCGGTGAGAATATATTCGACAAACTACTCTATAACTCGCAAGGCGGGTGGGTGGGTTAGTCAGTACAGTACAAATAGTATATGGTTCATACAATATCTTGACGTTTTCTATTTTGGCCATACCGTAAACTTAACAATAGACACGTACGTTCTCAATTCGAGCCAGCGACCATGTCATGAAACCTAACAATTTGCGATCCAAGCAACACGTCGAAGTAAAAATATATGAGCTCCACCTTCCACCGCATTTATCATTCCTTCCCACAACGGAACATCAAACCGGCAAAACAAATTCCGAAATCAGCTCGCCAGTCACAGTCATCTAAATCATCCGAAGCATCCCGATCATTGCGGAAGCTGTCTAAAATTGGCTGAGCGTCCGCAGGTCATTCCCACGCGAGGCAGAGTTCATAGAGGCGCCACGTGTAGTTTTCGCGTTTTTGCTCGTGCGAGAATGGCGCGCCTCATCTGGGCATAATCGACGTCCCGCGCACGGCAAGTATTTGGCCCTGGTCAGGGATTCGGAATGGCGGAGGGAATTTTTATTTCGCCGCGGAATGCCGGGAGCTCGCATTCCGCGCGGTGACGGAGAGGAACGTCGGTCGCCTCCCCGTATCCTGCGAATGCCGTCAGGATGAAGGAGCGGACGAAAGAGAGTCGCGTGTCTCTCATTCGCGACGAGGCGGGGGCAAGAAACGTCGGACGAGCACTTTTTATCCCTCCGAACCCGTTAGTTTTGCTCCACTGACCGAGTGTCGGAACAGTCAGCCTCTTGCTACCTTCCCTTTTTTTTTGTCAAGGTGTAGGGTTGGAAGTTTGGACATTTTAAGCCGAGGGTTGCTGAGGGGTTGAGAAAGTTCCTGAGGAAGAAATTAGGTAGGATTTGAAGGGATGTATTTTTACGATTGATAGAACCTGTTTTAAGATTCATTATTTAGGAAGAGAGTTAGGGTTGTCTATGCGTTGTAATAAGGGAATAAGGTTCAGGTGCGTATTTAACCAATTTTCCGCCGTAATCCGCCAGTGTCAAAAATGGAACATTGGCGGATAATGAGTTAAATTATTGAAATATTGGGCAATACAGAGATTAAAGAGTTTCGCAGAAATTGATGATGTATTCAAAATTCGCTGGTCTAAAATCCCATTCCAGCTACGGAAGTATTCGACAACCATAAAATTCAAAACATAAACGCAAACTACACGTCCAGCCAACAATTTCTCAAACGACCCCATCCTCCCAACCTGTCAATCATCCTTATCACTCTCGCGGCTCGATAAACAAAAATTACGAAATTCCGCGTCGATTTCGAAAACAACACGAAGCGTGTGCGCATGCAAATTATTCGCATCCCTCTCAGGAGCCCGTAAGCGCACGCACACCTTGGCAAGCCCACAATTTCTGAAACGAGTCCATCCTCTCCAACCTGTCAATCATCCTTATCACTCTCGCGGCTCGATAAACAGCGAGCCACTCGATTCGCCGGCAATTTTCTCGAACGACCTCCGGCACGCGGCTTGTCAATCATTATCCTTATCACCCCGACGTGCAAATTTCGCGGGACGATAAAGGCTCGCGCGTGTTCGCCAAGGATTCTCATCAGCTCGTCGTCGCGAACCCTCCATCCTCCTCTCCTTCCATCTCTTCGTCGGCCTCATGAATAATACAGGCCGAGTCAAAGTGATCCTGGCCGATTGAAGACCGCTGCCGATCGCGACGCTTCGCGGAAATCGTAAGTTTCTGTCGGCTTCCTTGTCGAAGGGCGAGAGGGGGGCGGCGTGCGTTAATGAGAGCTATCATCGACCGTTCAGAAGATTACGGCGATAACGAGAGATTCCCCCGAGGTGCTTCCATTAATCGACCGTAAACATCCAGCTAATTCGTTTTTCCTCTTTTTGGAACTGTCATTCTGTAGTCAACATCAGACATTTCATTGTAATTTTACATATGGACCGTTTATTTTGAAAGTGGTGTAAGTCCATTTAAAAAACAATTATTATCATGTAAATAAACCCGTCAATCAGAAATTATATATCTCATTATTTTTATAGACTATTATAGATATTATAGATATATCTACAATTATTACGAACTCGTCGAAAGGAACATTTTTGTTTCCCGAAGTTCTCGTTACAGTACATTTCTCTCAGTTTGAAAATGTTGCACCTGCAACAAGATTAATCGCACTCGAAGACGTAAATCATCGTTTGGTAGCCTGATATATTGTCGACAGCTTTCGTAGGTGCAATAGGAATATACCTAGCAATACGCGGCGGAAAGGCACTGCTAGATGAGAGTCGCCTCGGCGGAAAGCCGTAAAGCAGTAAAGATAGAAGTGCCCTCGAGCGGAATCGCATGAATCATTCGATTAGACCGGTCGCCTGTCGGCAGCTCCGACGGATAATTAATTTCTCGATCGCCGGCTAGAAGGTGGTATTGACCGACGGGGAGCAAGAAACTGGTCGGGGGCGGTCAGTGTAAGAGGCGTGCACTTCGAATGGCCGAGTGAGACAGGACTTACCAGTAAGTGAATATGACAAAACGAATTGCTCCAGTCCACAACAGTCTCAGAGTTTTAAAAGAAAAATCCACGGAAAAAGACAGGAAAATGTTACGGTCTCTCATCAAACTCAAAAGAGTTAAAAATCAACCACATAAGTTGTAAATTACACGATCAAGGTCATATAAGGGAAATGTATGCCAGGAAAATGGTAATGAAATGAAAAAGGTAATGAAATGGGGATAAGCCAAAAGGAATAATCAAGGGAGGAGAAATTAATCTCAGCTGCTAAGCAGACACTGAATTCCCAATTCAATTTAAACGAGTCCATCCATCACTAATAGCAGCCACAGAGCGACCCCCGCAAAAACGTAAAGCCTGCACTCTGAGCTGGCGGTAAAATATCGCTACAGCCAATGAAACGTTAAGGAAAAAGCTCCCGTTCCACAATTATCTCCACCGTCCTCCTTCGGGCTCAGCTAAGTGAATATGCCAAAAGAAAGCCTGGCTCTCACTGGCAGCATTGAGTTACCCCGACAAAAAGGTGAGATCCGACTAAAAGCCATGATCGAGAGGGAAGGACGAAGAAGACGAAGAGGATGAAAAGGATGAAGAGGGCAGAGTGATATATCGCGACCGAGAAAATGAGGATGGAAAGTGGAAAAAAATGTTAATGAAGTGCAAGAAGCATCGGAACAGCGAAGTGATAATACCAAATATATATAAGTGAATATATAAGTGAATATGCTAAAAAAAGAACTGGCTTTTACTGGCAGCATTGAACTACCACCACAGAACGGTGAGATCCGACTAAAAGCCATGATTGAGAGGGAAGGACGAAGAGGATCAAAAGGATGAAGAGGGCAGAGTGATATATCGCGACCGAGAAAATGAGGATGGAAAGTGGAAAAAAATGTTAATGAAGTGCAAGAAGCATCGGAACAGCGTAGGATTACCTTCCGAGGCCGTGTCGCTAATGGCCGGCAAGGATAGGTCGTTATCGTTCGAATGATCGAACATTCGCGATGGCGTTCATTAACGCTCGCGACGCCCACTCGCGGCCGGCGCGGATCTATAGATCTGCCCGGACGATTTCCGTGAATCGCTACCGGCAGAAGGTAGCTTCTTTCCGCGGTCGAGATTAGTTCGAGTCGGCTAACGATCCTGTTCGGCTGCCCGTTTCGTGCTTCTAATTGGAATTTATCGGCCTAGGCTCCTTTCGACGGGAATCGATACTCGACTTTTCTCACCCGACCCTTCGATCCGCGCTCCTCGATCGGGATTTCGACCGCCGACCGGTTCCGACCGGTTCCGACTTCTGTTCTGTCATGCGGATGTCGTAAGAGAAACTGTTCAAATCTTTCATTTTGGAGTGATCAAATTGTAAAATTTATATTGCCAAATTTGACTCCACTCGTTACTTGTGTAATATCTGCTTTAACGTCAATCCTAACATTTCTGAACTGTCCGCACCAATATTTTTCTTTTACATATTTCCAATGTTAAAGGTTCTGGAACTTTACTTTATATGTATTTAATTGACGACGATTCACAGAATATTATTCACACTTCGATCTTAACGTATCCTCCAAGCTGACACATTCATTTCAAACGTTCAGTTGCATACTGCAAAAAGTTAAAGTCCACCAACTTCCGGCAGCCACACGTACATCGGGGGCTAAATAAAGAATGTACCGTTAAAAGTGGCGGCGCGCAATCGGCGCGACGGTGAAAAATAATTTGGTAGCCGCCTAAAGCGCCGAAAGCGTGTCAAATGAACTCGCAAACCGCAGGCTCTTAACACCGTAATCGTAATTACGCTCTCCAGTACATCATTCTTGCGGAAATACCGCATTCTTGGGAGGCATCGAGTTCAGAGTCAGCGACGCTGACCAAGCTGAGGCAAGAAAGGCAAAGAGAGATGAGAAGGTAGAATGAGAGAGAGAAAGAGAAAGAAAAGAATCGAAAGACTCGAAGCAGTTAAAAGAGCTGGCCTGTTACGCGAAGAAGTCCCGGAATGCACTTGCGCTTGTACTCGCTATTAAGACGCCTTTTGCACCAGCGTACAGGTGCAACTAGCTGCTCTCAACGAGGCAAAAGTCGATAAGTTTCACAGAATAAAGTGTTTGATACTGGATCCAAACTGTCGTCGAGAGAGTAGAGCGATCAAGGGAAAATTCTTTCTAAACCAGAGTTACAGGAATGTCTGTACTTCTTACAAATTGTCGGTATCATTTTTCATCCTAGTATAGATGAAACTACTCTAACGAAGGAAATCCAGCTGAGTTCGTAAGATGAAGTGTTCAATATTTGGTCCGAACTGTCGACGGTTGGCAATCGATCGAAGAAAAATTCTTTTTGGATCGGATTGACAGGAATGCAGTAAAGCTCATAGTTGGTACTAATTGCAAGGCGGATTTTTCAGAGTCGTTTCATGAGTTGGTCTGTTCGATATTTCGTTCCAAGTGCCGATGTGAGACTTAGGACCGATCAAAGAGAAATTCTTTTTAAGTACGGGCTGATAGGAATGTAATTAAGCTTGCCGCTAATTATCGGAAGCATTTTTCACCCTAATACAGGTGCAGCTTCGATCGTTTAGAGGAAAAACTCGAGTAGGTGACGTCATGGTATCGGTGTCTTGGTATTAAGACACTTTATAGTTGTCGCGAGTATATGTAACATTAATGAAAAGTTGTTTTGGTCATGATCGCGAACGTTTTTGATTGGCATCCCAAATTGGCGGATCGACTGGCCGGAGGAAAAAGAATTTTCGCTACGATTTCTACGTTGTTTATGGATTGGTAGTTAGGTTGATTGGGCAAATGGCTTGTTAAGAGTGGAAAGCGGCGGCTTTTCTCTTGACGAACTTATCGCAAAAAGCGTGTCTGCGCCGTAACTTAATTGAAAAATGCAGTTAGTTAGTTATCTGGTTCTACATCAATTTCTTGCCCAATTAAGTCATGATGGAGCATGTTAAACATAATATTTGATCCGACACAAGTCTGTTCAGAAATCGCAATTGTAACTTCAGCACTCAGACTAATTCCGCAGTAAACTTTTTATAAAATAAAATAATAATTTTTCATCATATGCAAAAAGCAATTTGGAGTTAAAACTTAACAAACAATTCAAATTAGTCTCTATTTCATATCAATTATTTAATGAAATAACATTGCATTACTCCACAAAATATCAAACCTCAAATTTCAATGCTAAACCTACTCCAGCTTAACATATTGTCTTCCTCCTAAATCATTCCATAAGATAAAATCTTAAGAACCTCAAAGTTTAGCGATAACGATCTCGCACTTAGACCGTAATACACTCTAGGGAGTGAATTATGTCGACGGCCGGAACCGAAAAGAGTCAGTTTACTTCACCGTTCCTTCTTGCATCGCCGCCCACCGTCATCTCACTCGACTTTTTTTACAAGCAGTGCCGATCCGCGCACTCTCTTTTCGTCGATGTCGCAAAAACGCGCGGCATTATGTGTCCGCCGGCACGAGCAGGATGAAAAAGGCTTCCGACAGAGAGGAAGAGTGAGCGAGAGAGAGAAAGAGAGAAAAAGAGTGAGAGAATACGAAGAGGGGGGAGATAAAAACGATCGGCAGAGGGTGCCACTAAGTGGCGCTGCTTTCTGCTAACACGGTTGAAGATGGGACCGGATTCGGCATGGCAAGTGTCATGCGCCTTCCGGTTTTGACAGCGAACAGTTTTAGATACGTCCCACTCCTACGGCCAGTGATCCTCTCGAATTTCAAATATTTAACCTCCGCGCGGCTGACTAATGGCCTCTGACAATAAGTTACTTTGCTTAATGCTCCCTGAGTCGGTCGTGTCGTTTAACTCTTTCGTGTTAGATGTTTTTTTGAGTTTGGTCTGCGGGCGCTGTGATAATATACTCTCATTAGTAACGCGTATACTTAGCGATGGAAGGGGTAGTTTGTTCCAAATCTTTTTTTTTCTACGTTGCGTTAGAGGAATCGTATAAAAAGTAATTTGCTTCTGTAATACTTTGAAATGGTTCGAATCGTTAGAATCTCTCATCTTCGTTTATGTTGTATATTATTATATTATAATATATTCCCTGCAGCAAAATGTGGAAATAAAATACACTTTATCGTGAAATTAGAATTTAATCTCTTCTCCTACGATCCGAATAATTCTACTAATTTAATGTCAATATCATATTATATCGTCAGGACTAAAATACTAATGCTATCACCCTAGATTTCATTAATTGAACTGAATAACCGAACCACCGAGTGCAGCACTCTTTAACCAAAGCCTTCTCTTTCTGTTCCAGGAAGCTGCTTCGTCGGCCAGCAAAACACGCGTTCGCTCCTGGTCTTGGTGCTGGCCCCCCAATTCGTCTACCTCTGCCTCGGCACGACCTTCCTCCTCGTCGGCCTGGCCTCCCTCCTCCTCCCTCGGCCATCGGTGACCCCAACCCCCGTGCTCAACCCCCTCCACCCCAACCCCCTCATCCGACAACGAGACGCCTCTAAGTCACCGGCCGAGATCTATCGTCGTCAAAAACTGCTCCTGACCCGCGTAGGAGCCTTCGCCTGCCTCTATGCCCTGACCATGATCTGCCTGACCAGCACCACCTTCTACGAGTGGTGGGGTCGAGACTCCTGGCTACGCGCCCCGGAACCTTCGACCGCGCCCAGAGCACCTTCTAAGCCCCTGGTCCAGTTCTTCGTCCTTCGACTAGTCGCCAGTCTAGGCGCGGGTGTCATGGCGGCCGCCTGGATCTGGTGGCCGAACATGATGAACGTCTGGAGACGTCTGCCGCCTTGCAAGCAGCCACCCCACAAGTGTCATCCGCATTCGGTTCCTGTTCCGGTGGTCCATTGTTACAGCACCGGATCGACCAGTCCGACGCCGCATCAGATTCATCATCTGGGACACTTGGCGCCGCCGCAGCATCCGCTGTTACATCAGCATCCGGCGGTGGGCGGCAGTCAGATGCCGCATAAGAGTCACAAGAAGCACAGGAAGCATCGGAAGCATCACAGTGGGAGCGAGACGCAAGTTTGAAGGGTGTTCAGGGTGGAGTCTGATCTTCGAACTTTCCAGTTGGAGGCTGACTATGGCGTGAGAGTGTCAAGGTCGTACTGTTTCAGATGTGGGTTCTATGTACAATGATGTTTAGATGCGGTTGTATACGTCGAAGCAAGAAAGTTTTGTAATTAAAACGAAGCATATTTGTTGAAAGCCACTTAGCTTTAGGTGTAGTATATTGTTCGTTGTCATTCCTATAAGTTTGTTATTTTGTTTTTGGTGACTATTGGAGGAATTGTTCTATTGAAATTTATTATATTGATTGTCTTGACGATCTGTGATTAGATGTATTTATGTGCATGTTGAATCTCGTGGAGGATTGTACAGCTGGATTCAACTTTTCTTGCTTTAGCGTAGAAGAACCTATTCTAAAATATTACTGAATACACGCCTTGTATACGTATTGAACTTTCATGCTGTTTTACGAGACTAACAAGTTATGCACTTTGTGCAGCGTATAAATGTGAGCGCTATACAGTGATGAACTTCGTTACAAAGTGAAAGTGTTACACAAAACAGATTTAGTGTCAGTTCGCATTATAAAAAAATGAACTGGCTGGACATCATGTTATATATATGTGTAGGATCCCCAAGGACTCCACATCGTGTGTGTGCATTTTATTACGTATCAATCGTACGTAGAATATATATAAAGTACTAGTAGATAAAGTTCGTCAAGTATTCGTTGTAAAAATCGAATACCATTGACGATATTTGCGGATGAGAATCCCGGTGAACTAAAGAACTTAGATAATTCGAAGATTCGTTGCCACGATCACGTATTCACATTCTAATGCTTCACAAACAAACGGTCAGAATTCGTCCCAATTCCTTCGACGTCTTTCGTCCTTTTCAAATTGTGAACGTCGCACACTCAAAAGAGTAATTTCAAATTTATTCGTCGACTCTGATGCAAATAAAAATGATGTGACGTGATATCAGCATTCTTTTGTATAGAATATAATAAGCTATTGTAAGAACAGTATTCTTTAGCATATTGAATGCCACGTAAGGGGAAAGGATAATGGACAGAGGCGTAGCAAACGTTGACTTTCTTTACCTATTTCAGAAAATGCCTTGAATTCGATTATCGACTCCGACGTGGCATTCAATGCGTTAAACATATTCCTGTAAATATAACCAGGCGTTGCTCCTCTAACGTCATGAAACGCCGTTGGGAGAAGCTTTAGACTTGCATCGACATACTGAATACATACTAGAATACGACCTCTCGCTATTTTAACGAATAACACGACTGTATAAATAACTCGCCGTACTATAACGCAACGCAGGACGTCTAACAAAAATTCGATTGTCATTAAAAGCATTTAAGAACATCTCAGTACTTTGAACGTACTGAGATTATTACAAAATGCAACAAAATGTTATAATCATGTAAATATCAAAAATCATTACAAGTCGAATGAAAATTGAACCACAACCAGACGTATTGTCACAGTTGGCAGCCTGAAAATCGCTTCCCGCAGGCCTGCCGCGCAGCGTGTAAAAACTAGATAAGAAAACATAAATCCTTGCAACAGATGCGCATAACATTATCGCGTGCCCGATTGTTCCTTGTCTGAGAGCGTGGCGAGCGATCGCGATCCGCGCCAGAAAGGATTGAGACGTTCACTTCACTGGCAGAACTGACAATCCCGCTTGGCCGTGTTCCAAATGGCAGCGGCCTGCACGAACTTGAAATTGTTTCTACCAACAATTAAATTATCCCCCCGCATCCGTTAACCTTTCGCAAACTGATTCCAATCTTGATCCCGACCTCTTGTCAACCATCCCACAATTCAATTTACCACTCCCTCCCCTTCTACCCCTGCAATCAGGCTGTTAATTGATCAATTGTTCATTGTCTATTTGCAACAAACCACCCGTTACAACATATACTACACATACGAGAGCCTTCTAGCGCATACTTGCAAAGCGTAGCGACAATTTGTTAATAACTTTATCAGAGCCCGAACGGCCTGTAACGCTCTGTTTTGCATGTTACAATATTGTTGGCGAGTTGGCCGAGCGAAATTGCAGCGGGGCGAATTTTTGCAAAATTACCCGAGCACCATGCGCGCCGAGGAAGTGAACGCAAAGTTCGATGTAACGCAAGCAAAACGAGCCACGAGCCGGGAGTTACATAGCCCACCCCCTCTCCACCACCCCCCTCATCCACCTCCCCCTCCGTTACCCCCCGACGCGAATGGGATAACTCGGCGTGGAAAAGCGTCGGATCGAATAACCAGAGCAAAACAGCCGTGGCAAAATTGGCGGGGCAACTTTCATTCAGAAATCTGAATCGCACCGTGACGGCCAGCGATACACCTCGAGGATTTCATGAATTGAGTCGGGGCAGGATGAGAGTGGAACTGAAACTGAAACGTTCGCCACACTCCGGTACCGCAGGATGAGGCGTGTCGAAATGATCGTTAAGTCGTTTAAGCGAAAATTAGGCCAATTTCGACTGTAATGTTTCGTGACGGTGTTCGCTGGTATTTAATATTATTTGGGGCTAAGTTAGTGTATATAATGTTGTTACGAACTTGGAATTGTAATGAGTCGAGTCTCTTTTCTCAGTTTTGCGAGACTTATGCGGAATGTACCTTGGAACACGGCCTGTGAAATTAGTGTTAAATTCACATGGTTGGATGGAAATTTATGTTTACGGTGTATATAATAGTTTTATCATTTTTCAATTTCACTGAATTGCATTGAGTCGGACTGGGAATACTGCCGCTAATTTCATTCGAATTTAATTTCTGCTTCCAGAAATGAAAGGTTGTCATTGTCATTATCGCGAATTCACGTTGACTAATAATGAGAAATGATTGTGTTAAATAACTGTATCAAATCTCGATAGACTTAAGTTGTACATAGTAGTATTAGAATTTTGTAACTGCAATAAATCGTGTCGGTCTTAGAAAGGGGCACTGCCACTTACTCCTCGTCCAATTTAACTTCCGACACGACAATTGAGAGGTTGGCCTTGTCAATCATTTTTAATGTAACGCGCACGCCAGTCGAGTTTTACGCGGGTAGCATGTAAGATGTAACGAACTTTGCCGGGAACGGAAGTTCCCTGCACCCGGCGAGCATTTACTATCGACCCAATAAAAACTTGCCTGCGCCTGAGCGAATTGTACATAACTCTACAAGATTTATACAAATTTATATAGATACATTACACTACGCATTACGTTAGTATAATCTGTAAAGCGGCATGCATGGCAATATATTATATATATATATTATACGTAAACCTTAAGTACACACGCGCAAAAAACATTTATTGTGAAATTTCCAAAATTTATTTATTAACCATATTGAACGCTTCTTGTGCCGTAATATTCAAATCCTTTATGTTTTCCAAAAGGCACGATATGTAACAATGACCAGTATGTACACCGCCATAATCATAAAGTAACTATGCATGTGCTGGTAATTACGATAGTAGTCTCAGTCAAAATAACACCAAATTAATTCCAATCTTATATTCCATGATTTCGGTTAATACAATAATCATTATTACCAGTTTCTCAAACTTTTTATTTAGATCACTTTCGCAATTACCAGCGCACATTAAATGCAACTCAATGTAAAAAATTAATATGCGCACACTGTTCACGTTACACACGTAACGTACGATTCTCACACGTCCCAGCGACCCTTTTTTTTATCGACGTCGAATCAGCGACTCCTTCGGCTGGAATTTACGCGTTAATTAATTGTAATTGCGCAATATCTCTAACACAATTGCGACCGCCCCGACCTTTATCGCGGAAACTTAACGAGCCACCGTTGTATAATAAAGAATTTATATGTTCGTAATAAACGGCGATAACGTGCAAGACGTGCCACAGTCACTGGATCCCACCTTGTAGATCCCTCAGCTATCGCCTACCATAATCTCTCACCATCGCTGGCCGAGTGATAATCAGCGGGTGCGAAAGGGAAATTTGCAGAACGTGCTGCCGTAATTTTATTTAAACTGCGAATAGGGGCGGGCAGAATATGCAAGGGGGTGGAACGGAGGACGATCCAAGTGCAAGCAAAGGGTAGAGTGCAGATAATTTTGTACTTGGAGAGTTTCGAAATTTATCAAATGAAACTGGTAGTGAACTAAAGTTCCGTAGAAGATTGAAATTTTTCATTTGCTGAACTTGCGTGTACTTTGGATTAACAAGAATAGAAGGTAAGTAACGATTTTTGTTTATATGTCCTGAATTAACTTTCTTACATCTATTAAATTCATTGAAAATCAAAATTTTCATGACCTTATCAATCTCAATACTGTCTGCAACATAATTTCATGTAATCATCCTACATCACACACGATTAAATTAGAAACAAAACTAATTTAAAAAATTAAATACTAACCCTTTAAAATGAGAATAAAACTAATGAACAAAGCAACGTTACACGTGACCAAAAAATCCGTAAAACAGCCCAAACAGGATTTTGCCCCAACTTTCAGTAGGTGGTTAAGCGTCGCGCCACTTCGAGCAGCCATCCGATCCACCGTCAAGGATCCCGGGTCGCATTTTACACGGCCGGACCGAGGTGTGATTGTCCTGGACCGTGGCATAATGCACGTCGCTTTTACATAATCGAGGTGTGGCATTCACCGGGAGTGCACGGGCACATGACAACAGGACGTTGAAGAAGAGGGCGGACAACGAGCGCCGGGGAGGCGAGCGGGGTAGGTGGAAGGTGGAGGTTGGAAGGAGGAGAAAAGTCTGAAATGAATGCAATCTTCCCCTTTGGCCCCTATTCTTCGCGGTTTAAATTTAGAGGCTGGCCGGCTGCCGTTCCTGTTGCCTCACGGCTGCCTTATTCCTTACTCTGTCTCTTTCTCTCTCTCTCTCTCTCTCTCTCTCTCTCTCTCTCTCTCTCTCTAACACGCTCCCCTGCAAACATACACAGGCCCCAAGACTATTATAACTGCCATAACCGATGCCCACGCAGAATCATTTCCGAAGGTAGTCTCAGCTAGCTGCGACAATGTAGCGTAACGTACGGTGATTAAAGTCTGATTAAAGCCTGATTAAAGCGTAATTAACACGTTGCCTGCCGCGGATAATGGCCCTCGCTCGGGTCTGAATATTCTATGCCTGCCTTAGGCGGGCGTAATGTTAGTCAATGGGTGGCGAGGGGTTGGCGTGAGTGTGCTGAGTCGAAGGTATGGAGAGGAAGCTGAGTTATGAGGTGTGGAGAGGAAATGGGTGGAAATTAGAATGTTTTCTGCTTGCTTTAGAGGTTTAGGAGGTGGAAGAGAGATTGAATTCAGAATAGGCTGTTGACTGTTTTAATGCGGCGTAGGTCCTCCTGGATTTCTTCAGCTATTATTCAGGCAACTCTTGGTAAAATGTTAAGGCAAAAAATGAAAATCAGGTTGACTTCTCTTTTTGAATGCGTTGGATACAGAAAAGATTGCAAAAATCACACGGGAAGTAATAGAATTGCAAGATCAGTAACAACCAATTTTAATTAGTGTACCTTTATTGTAACGTATTATATGTGGTATATAAAATAAAAGAGAATTTAAGTAATTGCCAGAAAATCGCAGATCTCTCCAACCGCAACTAATCCCACGCGAAACTAGGTGGAAAAATTACAAGAACCATCCGTATCACCCAAACCACCATAAACATTCCCATATACCATACAAAGCCGCTAATCCCACTCTAAGCACTCCGCAAAACGATTCATACATCTAACCACGCCCTTCTCACACACAATATCCAGCAGCCTGTCCACTACCAGCATACCAATCTGTCTGTCATAACTAACAATCACAGACAATCGCAAGCTTTTTAATTCGCCTTAAGCTTGATTACGCTCTTTCACCAAACGAAGAAATACAGCGCTGGAGCAAAGATGCATTTGCAGATGCATGTGTTAGTTGGCATGTATTTCTGCTGGTGTACTATCTGAGCCGTACAGTGCACGATTACCTCCACCAGTTAGACAAAAATTGTAACATTATTGACGATAATTTTTTAGCTATTCTTTCTATTTAATTTTATATACCGTTAGATGAAAGCTATATCTATATTTATGCATTCTACAATATATATTTGAATTTATTTTATACAGGAAATTTTAAAAAGCAATGTACATAATCTTATCGCATTTCTCAGCTTTCTGTTTTATGGAGTTCAATGATTTGTGCACTGAACGGCTCATCTGTAGGACAAGATGGGGCACCTTTCCGTAGGAATACACGGCCCTGGCATGCGTCACACGATCCGCCTTCGCTGAAAAAGACGGGCGTTTCGGATCTTGTTTATGCGATATCTCGCGACCGGTATGCGTAAACCGTTTGCAAACCAGTTCGCGCCATTTAATGCCGGACTCCTCTTCATCTCCCTCTCCCCCCGCATCTCCTCCGCCGAAAGTTCCACGGATCCCAGTTTCCGAAGTTAAACAACGGACGAAAATAGGACGGAATAAATAGGCGTCAATTTGACCGATTGTGAAGAGAGTGCCGGCCGATTTACATTCCGGCCATTAGCTTCCTCTCGACGCAAACAGTTTACGTTATCTTTTCAGGCTCTTATTCTTTCCTATTTTTACGTTAACTTAACGAATTTGCCGGGAGGTGATCGATTTAGGTTTGTTAGGTATGAATTTTGAGCGGAGCGCTTTCTCTCTTTGCAGTATTTTCTTTATTTTTTGCATTCTTTTTGCAATTTGCATTATTGTGCTGACAGTATCAAAATTGTAGAAAATCACAGATGTAAATGCAAATTTACTGTGATTTTAGGTACATTAGTCTATAATCTATTGACTCGATCAATTGAGTGTTCAATCTGATTGATTAACAGATTGTTTAGAAACGGAAAATACGAATTCCAAGATCATGATTGAGACTACTGACCACTTTGGTCGGCAGTCTCAAATATCCCTCGCGTTTCGATTCCGAACGGCTTCGCGGAAGACAGGAAAGTATAGTGTGTTTCTAAGTTCAGGGAAGAAGATGAGGATTCCGTCCGCGTTCGACGCTACGTCGACGGTGCATGGCCTGGAAATGGTTTGGGAATCGTAAAGGAAAATTAGGAAACATTTGCTACCGTTAGCGAGCGAGTTCGAGCCGTCTTTGAGGATTTTATGAGTCGCCAGAGTGGCTGCACTGGGATGGTGGAACTGAGGAATATTCTTTTTGAAGAACGCTCTAATATGTTACGGCTCAACTCGCGATATTTCCTTTGACCCTTTCTGAGGTACTAGAATGCATTCCTTCTATTACAACATAATTTTAAATTTTCTATCTTATTATCATAAGTTAAGTTTCATTAATTTATAAATTAGTATCGATTTCACTGAATCAACATCAAATCTTGCTTGTATCCAACGTATTTAAAGTATTCATACATCTACTAGACTAAAGCATCTCAACATTCTGATATACTCTAGTATTCTATGTTAATTTCATCCCAAATCTATGTACCTAATCATTTACTTTATACCGATTTAATGAAAAGCCAAATGCATATGTATCTATACCAACAATAGAACAACCTTTCCCGCAATCGAGAATTACAACAACTAGAGTTGAAGAATATTTGTAAGACCGTTGAAAGTTTGATAGCTCAACAGGATTAAAATTGGCCGAAATTTCGATGCGGGCAGAATAAATGTAATGGTCACGCCTGCGTTAGGACGAGTTGCATAGGAGATGGTTGCACATGCGAACGGAACTGTTGTCTGACAGGGTCGAGGGCAGTTGAGGGCAGTCGAGGGCGACAAACAAAGATCCTCCGGCTCGGTCTCACCTGCGATCGCGGAATTGTAAAGGCGCCCCCTCCCCCTGGCCACCCCCCAAAGGTGGATTGCGCCTACCGTGAATGGACGGAGACGAGCGTGAGAGGTGATGAAAAAGGAGAAAAAGGGAGAAAGACAAACGAGAGAAAAGTGCTGGCCTCTTCTCGCCCGTCTCGTTAGTCCCGTCTGTAAAGTCTCGTTTACACGGACCCTCGGTAAATATATGGACGCTGCCCGGCGAGAGTGTATCGGTGAGCGTGCTCGTCAGCGTGTCGGTGCGTGGCCCGAGGTAGGCGTGTAACTATGTGCGAGGACCGTGTTAAAGGATATGCGTGTGGAACGTGATACATGCACTGTATGTAAGCTCCCGCCTGCCGAGTGTAAAATAAATCTCCGCCGTCAAAAATCTGACCCGGCCTCGGCTGGGAATGTAAGAGTCGATCCTCGTCGAATTTCGGTGGATTTTTAACTATCGAGATCCGCGACCGATTAGTAGCATTGACATTCTCGTTTGATGCTTGAAATTCTGGTGTGGTAACAATCTGAATTCTGCTATCGAAAGATTTCTAATATTATTGTACGTTGAACCTGAGATGATGAAAGTAGAATTTAACTTTTGTGTGATCAGATATATATGTTGTAATGTTTAGATTGCTAACGTAGTAATATTTCAACTGAACCAACTAGAAATCCTACGTCGTTGTAGAGAATTAGAAAGATTTGCGACAAAATATTATATGTTTAAGGAGATAATCATGGAAGCCGACAGCCACTGAGATTACACAATTTCGAGTCTTTTTCAATTACAGCCGACATTATGGTACTCCGTTGGTAATGACAATGTTCATGGGACGTAAATGAGATTCACGTACGATTCCAACACGCTCGTCAAACGAATTATACAAACGGGGATCGAATAGGGCAATAGATTATTGCCGGCACATAGCAGGATGTCCTGCGTGTACAGATTCGCAGCTAATATCGTCTAGTGCATAATCATGAGACATACCCGCTAATCGCAATAATAATCGCGCATCTAATTTACGCGGGCGACTGACCTCCTCGATAAACGACAATCCAAGTAGACATATTTCGATTTTGTCTGGCGTTATTTATTTAAGTATTAAGATTCCCGCTCGAAACGTTCGGCGTACGTTAGTTTCTTATTGTTACTCGGTGTAATGATAGTGGCACTGTCGGGTCTTGTTGCTTCAGCCAGTAACCTATCGACGCAGCTCACGAAATTCTCCACTTCCCGGTTACAATTTAATGCGTGATCCTTGTTTAGTTGGTGACAGTCTATCAACTGAAGAATAATTGGCAGTAATTTGTAACTTATCTGAGTAACATAGGCAGACTAGCAGCTAAATTGTATTAGTTGTCTCCGGACAATTTTTAAGCAACGATACATCTAAGAAATCATACCTACAAAAATAAACTATTAATAGATATATAGAGAATAATTAAATTCTATTGAGAGATATATGGAGAAAAATTAAATTCTATTAGTAGATATATAGAAAATAATCAAATTCTTTCAGTAGATATATAGAGAATAATTAAAGAAATGATCAAACTGCCTTTTTCTAACGGTTTGCATCTTACTCTTTTACGCTCGCTCGGACAAGACTTTTCGGCAGTTGGACGTGCATAGGCGGACAGTTCTTTCAACATTTTTTCCGCAGATTTCATGTCGAGGCCATTCCTTTGTGTGTGAGTCTCGTCGATGCAGGCTAGTCTATCCATCCAGTAATTATCATAACTTGCAATACGTTCCTCGTCCACGGTACCTAACAATTATCGCGTCTCGTTGATATGTAGAACATGTTCCACGTATGGGGTTCTTTCGTGTTAAAAGTGGAACTGAGGTGTGAGGATCATTTTGCAATCCTCGTAGTGACAAATATGCTTATGCTAACCTATGACATTACTAACGTACGAGCAGCATATGAAATTTGATAGTATTGCAGTAGTACACTGGCTTAATACGACAAATATGTTTCGAACCACAACCCCAATATGAAAGGATACCAGTTTTAAATAGAATTTTTTATTTGAATGCATGCACGAAGACGACTCACCACTTTGAATTCGTTCGACCACACTCTCGCTTATGATGATTTTGTTCTCTGGTGGAGGAGAGGGTTCCTGTCCCAATTTTTGATCGCATTTCGACTTGTCATCGGCAAAAGATGCGGAGTCCGTCGGAAAATCCATTTTTCAGCCGGAATCCACGATTTTGAACACTTTTGGTCACTGATTTTGGTCTTGGCGGGTTAAAAAATATCGAGCGGGGTTAAGCACGATCCGGACGGGGTGGGAAAACGAAAACGGAGGTAACCTGACTTCCGCTGGAACAAGTGAATTTCCGTGCTGCACGTTGGTAAGGCTGGAATTCGAATTGACCAATCGAGGGTCAGGCAGTTTAGACTTTAGACAATGGCCATCGTATTATGTACAGGGTCTTTCTTTTAACTCGGAACGCTCGATCTAGTGAAAACGCTAACGTGGCAACAGCGCTAGAGTCGATACGGTTAAGAGTGTCGGTACCGCCGGCGCACTGTCCCCGGCGGCGCGTGTATCAAGTCTAGCGCTGTTGCCACGTTAGCGTTTTCACTAGATCGAGCGTTCCGAGTTAAAAGAAAGACCCTGTATGTAGCGTGGACGCGAAAAATAAAACAATTGTATGGGAATTAGATTATAACTATGTAAGAAACATTTTTACTGTATACTATTTTTCCTTACAATATACGTATTAAACGAAATTCTGTGTTCTCTAATTACTTAGTTATAAGATCCCATATATCCAATATCCCTCGCCGAAACCACCTTTTCCGTCGTAACAAAATTCACCGACTTCAATGAAATGTCATGGGACCATATAGAAATGCCATGGGAGAAGAAGGCAAGCGACTATTCTTTTCATTTCGTATCGTAGAGAATTCCATTTTGATGGAAAACAGCATGGGAATAGCGAGAAATCATCAAATATACGAAGGGGCGAAATCTCGGTTACGACTGGATTCAGTCAAGCGTGAAAAATCCGAAAAATTTTAAAGTCCCGGTTAGGACTGGATCAGTCAAGCGTGAAATTCGCATATTTTTCAAAAATGTCGAAAATCTGACCAAGTAACAGGAACATAGAAGTACCGAAGAGGTGGCACAGCGAAACTTGGCGTGTTCAGTCAAGCGTGACGAGCAAGAATTTCAGAATTTTACCCAAAATCAGACGATTTAACAGGAACATAGGAGTACCGAAGAGGTGGCACTGCGAAACTCTGCGTGTTCAGTCAAGCGTGACGATTAACGTTTTCAGAATCTTGCCCAAATCTCTGTACTTCTCTATGTTCCAATTTTCCTTTTTCGTTCGTTTTACATATTCTATGGACTTCCCATAGGATATTTGTAATTCTGATTGCTTTTACTGACACTGTGCGCGTTGTTTATGGTTTCCTTATGGTTTACATATGGTTTCCTTATGGTTTTTTCTAGTATTCTCATTTATCTAACTTAAAATTATTTCCTATCATTTTCAATGGGTTTCCTATGGCGTTTCTGCGCTTTTAGTATTCTTTAACAATACTTACCATATATTTTATGGAGTTTCTGGATTCCCTTGATTTCTGATGGTGCCTAATAATTATCTTGAAGTATTGTTTTATGGATCCTGAACTTCCCGAAATGTTGACGATGAACTTATAACTATTGTAAACGACGATGGGGAATAGGTGGGTTAGGAAAGTAATTGTTAAACGCTAATTTTGGTTTAATTTCTGGTATATTGTAAAACCATTGAATAATATACATTTCATTTCCCTTAACAAAAGATACTTAAACTAAATATAATATTCCTACGTCTTTTACGAAGACTTTTATGTCTAAACCGTTTATTGGCTGTAAAAGGTGACGTGAAAGCGTAGAGGCATTTTAAAAGTTCCCTCAAAATCTAATGATAACGCAGGAACATCAATAGATGTGGTAGTTCTAAAATTCATCGTTTTTGGCAGCACCTCCCGAGCAGTACACGTCGCGCCATCTCTACGTTACAGTCGGAACCCACTCAGTTCTCGACAGTGTTCACGAGTTTGCCGCCGGGGGGGCAGCACCTCCCGGGCAATACATGCCGCGCCATCTCTACGTTACAGTCGGAACCCACTCAGTTCTCGACCGTGTTCACGAGTTTGCCGCCAGGGGCAGCACCTCCCGGGCAATACATGCCGCGCCATCTGTGCGTAGCAGCTTGAACTAACGAAAGGCGGCAAATCAATGCACTACATCGTACATTGGCGCATATGGGACTGTATGGGACGTAATAGGCTCTCAGGGGTACTTCAAAACTGTTTCTGATGTTAGCTAAGTCGCAGACATAGTGACTACCAAGTCATTTGCTACTAGAATAGGTTTATATTTTATAACTTTTTTTCTCATAATCAAATAACATGATTTTAATGTATTATTATTAGTAGATTACAATCACTTTGAGTCATGAGAATGTTGCGCAAATGTAATCAGGGGCCCTGCACTATTCATTCAGCAATAAGTATTTTAAGGAAAATTAATGTACAGTATTCGAAACGCCTAAGATTAGATGTAAGGGCACTTACCACGACTTGTAGAAATGATTATAAATATAAGGATACACTTTTGCTGCCATCCACACCATATGTACCTTATATGCCACATAAAAAGTGGTTGTACCGTGATGAAGAATTGATGGAAGTATGTTGTTCTTTTTCTTCATGAAATCTTAAGTAATATTCGGATTACTTCTATTAATGAGTAATACACAACAGGAATGTGAATTTGATCATCTGTACGAATGGCAAAGGAACAACCTTTCAGGTCCCGACTTTGTTTTACATGATGGTCCACCGTATGCAAATGGGTTACCACATATGGGTCATGCAATTAACAAGGTTGAGTAACTTCACACATTTAGTTAGTGTGCAAAATTCTTGTAGCCATTGCTTAATTCTTAGTATTCCTATAACGTTGCAGGTTCTTAAAGATATCACTTTATGAAGTAAAGTTTTTAGGGGTCAGAGAGTACATTACGTACCAGGATGGGATTGCCATGGCTTACCAACCGAAAATAAAGTTCTGGATGGTATCACAGATAAGCACAAATTGTCACCTTTAGAAATAGGGCAGAAGGGTATGTTACGTGGTATCATTATCCTCATTGTGAACAATTTGTAAACTAAATATGAATTTGTATATCTTATGCTAGAGAAATTGCTAAAAAAACACTCTGTGAACAAAGAGAACAGTTCAAATCTTGGGCTATTATGGCAGACTGGAGCAACAATGGATGTTATGCTACAAATGCACCATCATACATTCAGAATGAATTAAAGCAATTTATGAATCTCTATGAGAAGAATTTTGTGTTCAGAGATTATAAAGCTGTACACTGGTCACCATTTTTACGGTATGAACAATCCCTTTCTTCCTTTTGAGCAAGAAACAATATTCTCTGAGAATTTGTATTTTCATGTAAATAGTACAGCATTAGCAGAAGCAGAGTTAGTATATGATAATAATCATGTAAGTAAGGCTGCATCAGTCTGCTTTAAACTGGATTTCTTACCACTGTCATTAATAGAATTCAAAAGCAAGACACTGTATGCACTTACATGGACAACAACACCATGGACATTAATTGCTAATCAAGCATTGGCATTCTCTCCCAGTCTATCTTATTGCATTGCTGAAGATCAACATGGAAATTTATATATTTTAGCAGAAGATCTTTTACAAAATGTTGAAAAGAGAATAGGACCTCTGAAACCAGTTTCAACTTTCATGGGTATATAAAACATTTAAATTTTATATAAATATTTTTTTATAATAATTTGTATATATAATATTAATGCCAAGCGAGTCTTTAATTGGAGCGAAGTACCAACATCCTATCACAAAAGAAACCTTGCCGTTTTTACTGGGATCTCATGTCAATACGGCAATGGGAACTGGATTAGTTCATACTGCACCTGCTCATGGGCAAGATGATTTTAATCTCGCACCAAAAAATAAAATACCAGTTGTACGTATCTTGTATTTTAGTCGTTTAAATACGTAATGTGTTCATCTTGTCATCAGGAGAATTTTTCCTCTAGTTATGCTTAGTCGACGCTGACGGAAAATATACCAAAGAAGCAGGAAATGATTTTTGTGGAATGGACGTTCTAACTGATGGGAATGAAACCGTACTACAACGTATCGGTTCAGGCAACTTATGCGTTGAGGATTTTAAACATTCTTATCCCTACGATTCGCGAGTTAAAAAACCTGTGATATTACGTGCCAGCTATCAATGGTTCATCGATATTGATGCAATCAAGGAAAAAATCACTGTAAGATGAATATTGCAATTTCGCATTCGCATTCGAATATGGCATTTCGCCTGTAACTTTTGAACCGCTGATCGAAACCTATGATAATCATACACTTTTTTTGCAGCTTTTGACGTGCTCTATGGGATAGGACTATCGGCGAAAGTCAATCTTAAAAAAAATTTTTTGATGTTTTAAGTCAATGTTTGGATAGCTGTAACTCCGAAAGTAAGGCAAATATCGGGGAACGGGAAACGGCTGGCTGAGTCTTTATTGACCCCCTACCACTATGCAAAAGCGCGATTCGATCCGGCGACTTTCATTTTTTGGCTCAAAAAACGGCAAGGGGTTAGCCTTACCATTTTTTTGGGTCAAAAAATCGAAGTTGTTTTTTTTTTGCTATCTCGTAGGGGATAAAAATTAAGTCAGAGAGCCGTTTCTCGTTGATCAAAATTCGCATTATTTTCGGAGTTACAGCCAAAAAACCATCGACTTGTTTAAGCGCGACGGAACAATGCTTGATCAATACTACTTAAACATTTATTTCGCCTGTAACTTTTGAATCGCTCATCAAAATTTATGATGATCATACACTTTTTTGCAGATTTTGACGTGCTCTATCGGATAGGACTATCGGCGAAAGTCGATCTTAAAAAAACTTTTTTGATGTTTTAAGTCAATGTTTGGATAGCTGTAACTCCGAAAGTAAGGCGAATCTTGACCAACGATAAACGGCTCTGTGACTTATTTTTCATCCCCTACGAGATAGCAAAAAAAAAACAACTTCGATTTTTTGACCCAAAAAAATGGTAAGGCTAACCCCTTGCCGTTTTTTTGAGCCAAAAAATGAAAGTCGCCGGATCGAATCGCGCTTTTGCATAGTGGTAGGGGGTCAATAAAGACTCAGCCAGCCGTTTCCCGTTCCCCGATATTTGCCTTATTTTCGGAGTTACAGCTATCCAAACATTGACTTAAAACATCAAAAAAGTTTTTTTAAGATCGACTTTCGCCGATAGTCCTATCCGATAGAGCACGTCAAAAGCTGCCAAAAAGTGTATGATCATCATAAATTTTGATGGGCGGTTCAAAAGTTACAGGCGATATAAATGTTTAAGTAGTATTGATCAAGCATTGTTCCGACGCGCTTAAACAAGTCGATGGTTTTTTGGCTTTGTTAATTGCATGACCTATATGTGGTAGCCCATTTGCATACGGTGGACTATCATGTAAAACAATGTCGGGACCTGAAAGGTTGTTCCTTTGCCATTCGTACAGAAAATCAAATTCACATTCCTGTTGTGTATTACTCATTAATAGAAGTTATCCGAATATTACTTAAGATTTCATGAAGAAAAAGAACAACATACTTCCATCAATTCTTCATCACGGTACAACCGCTTTTTATGTGGCATATAAGGTACATATGGTGTGGATGGCAGCAAAAGTGTATCCTTATATTTATAATCATTTCTACAAGTCGTGGTAAGTGCCCTTACATCTAATCTTAGGCGTTTCGAATACTGTACATTAATTTTCCTTAAAATACTTATTGCTGAATGAATAGTGCAGGGCCCCTGATTACATTTGCGCAACATTCTCATGACTCAAAGTGATTGTAATCTACTAATAATAATACATTAAAATCATGTTATTTGATTATGAGAAAAAAAGTTATAAAATATAAACCTATTCTAGTAGCAAATGACTTGGTAGTCACTATGTCTGCGACTTAGCTAACATCAGAAACAGTTTTGAAGTACCCCTGAGAGCCTATTACGTCCCATACAGTCCCATATGCGCCAATGTACGATGTAGTGCATTGATTTGCCGCCTTTCGTTAGTTCAAGCTGCTACGCACAGATGGCGCGGCATGTATTGCCCGGGAGGTGCTGCCCCTGGCGGCAAACTCGTGAACACGGTCGAGAACTGAGTGGGTTCCGACTGTAACGTAGAGATGGCGCGGCATGTATTGCCCGGGAGGTGCTGCCCCCCCGGCGGCAAACTCGTGAACACTGTCGAGAACTGAGTGGGTTCCGACTGTAACGTAGAGATGGCGCGACGTGTACTGCTCGGGAGGTGCTGCCAAAAACGATGAATTTTAGAACTACCACATCTATTGATGTTCCTGCGTTATCATTAGATTTTGAGGGAACTTTTAAAATGCCTCTACGCTTTCACGTCACCTTTTACAGCCAATAAACGGTTTAGACATAAAAGTCTTCGTAAAAGACGTAGGAATATTATATTTAGTTTAAGTATCTTTTGTTAAGGGAAATGAAATGTATATTATTCAATGGTTTTACAATATACCAGAAATTAAACCAAAATTAGCGTTTAACAATTACTTTCCTAACCCACCTATTCCCCATCGTCGTTTACAATAGTTATAAGTTCATCGTCAACATTTCGGGAAGTTCAGGATCCATAAAACAATACTTCAAGATAATTATTAGGCACCATCAGAAATCAAGGGAATCCAGAAACTCCATAAAATATATGGTAAGTATTGTTAAAGAATACTAAAAGCGCAGAAACGCCATAGGAAACCCATTGAAAATGATAGGAAATAATTTTAAGTTAGATAAATGAGAATACTAGAAAAAACCATAAGGAAACCATATGTAAACCATAAGGAAACCATAAACAACGCGCACAGTGTCAGTAAAAGCAATCAGAATTACAAATATCCTATGGGAAGTCCATAGAATATGTAAAACGAACGAAAAAGGAAAATTGGAACATAGAGAAGTACAGAGATTTGGGCAAGATTCTGAAAACGTTAATCGTCACGCTTGACTGAACACGCAGAGTTTCGCAGTGCCACCTCTTCGGTACTTCTATGTTCCTGTTACTTGGTCAGATTTTCGACATTTTTGAAAAATATGCGAATTTCACGCTTGACTGATCCAGTCCTAACCGGGACTTTAAAATTTTTCGGATTTTTCACGCTTGACTGAATCCAGTCGTAACCGAGATTTCGCCCCTTCGTATATTTGATGATTTCTCGCTATTCCCATGCTGTTTTCCATCAAAATGGAATTCTCTACGATACGAAATGAAAAGAATAGTCGCTTGCCTTCTTCTCCCATGGCATTTCTATATGGTCCCATGACATTTCATTGAAGTCGGTGAATTTTGTTACGACGGAAAAGGTGGTTTCGGCGAGGGATATTGGATATATGGGATCTTATAACTAAGTAATTAGAGAACACAGAATTTCGTTTAATACGTATATTGTAAGGAAAAATAGTATACAGTAAAAATGTTTCTTACATAGTTATAATCTAATTCCCATACAATTGTTTTATTTTTCGCATCCACGCTACATACATAATACTCACACCACATACATCCATACGTACAATTTCTACATAATAATAATCGTTAATAATTTAATATTAATATAGTCGCCAAGGTAATTAAGTAACACACTAAAAACTGTCTTGAAACGATCAACACTTTTGCTGTGGAAGCGGCTAAGTAAGACCATTATTACGTGTCGCATTTTAAGTAAGGAAGCCACCAGTGAACGGAATTTTGGTTCTTTTGGTATACGTACTGTAAGAAAGGGAACAAACTCAATTATTATCAAGAATAATAGCATATAATATAATAATTATTGAAAATTAATGTTACCGATTAAAAATCGAATGTCGACGGATCGGATTCTTCTTCTGCTATCTTGTAGAGGGTAAAAAATAAGTCAGAAAGCCGTTTCTCATTGGTCAAAATTCGCGGTAGTTTCGGAGTTACAGCCAAAATACCATTGACTTAAAAAGTCGAAAAAAATTTTTTTAGATCGACTTTCGCCGATAGTCCTATCCCATAGAGCACGTCAAAAGCTGCAAAAAAGTGTATGATCATCATAAATTTTTATGAGCGATTCAAAAGTTACAGGCGAAATAAATGTTTAAGTAGTATTGATCAAGCATTGTTCCGACGAGCTTAAACAAGTCGATGGTTTTTTGGCTGTAACTTCGAAACTAATACGAATTTTCACCAACGACAAACGGTTCTCTGACTTATTATTATCTGACTATATTAAACATTAACTCGCATAAAAATAAGGTCTGCAAAAGCTGCATTTTGACCTAACACTCGCATTTTTCTGACCTAACACTCGTATTTTGACCTAACTTTCTCAAAATCGATCTCATTAAATTTCTACGTGTTCGACGTTGCTTTCCGGTTTTTTCATTTACCATTAATGATACTTACCGTATATTTTATGGCTTTTAGCTATTCCTATGGTGTTGTTCACCAAAATGAAATATTACAACAGTGCTGCAGTTTCTTCTATGGTGTTTTACAATGAAATAGAGTTCCTTATGATTCGAAATGAATAGAACAGTCTCTGGCCTTTTGAATTGATTCTTTTACGACAGAAAAAGGTATGATTTCAGCCAGGGATATTGAATCTATGGGATCTTATGACAAAGTAATTAGAGAACACAAAATATATTTTAATACATATATTGTATGGAAATATAATATACAATAAAATATCATAGACACTTGAACATTAATTTCTATATAATCGTTGTTTTGGTGTGTACACACTACATGCATAATATGTAATCACTCCACGTACATGCATCCATCCATACATACAATATTTTACTTCTCAATTGTTACAATCTTTATATCTTTCTTAATATCCATTCAATAAAAAGATGATAATAAACCAAGAGATTAGAGAAAATAGATTACTAGTTCAGTTGGCAACCGATTTGTTATCCAAACTTTACAGCAATATATATATATTTTTTTCTATGAGCTCTGTATCTAGCAAAATTTCATTAACAAGTGTTGACTTCAATCTAATGAATGTAGATAGAATGAACTCTAAACTCTATATAAGATACAAATTGTAGTTGTTTAATTATTGTATATCAATGCATAAGTTTTTAGTATGAGAGTAACAACAAGTATTACAGAAGATTTATTTATATTATTAACATATGTATATCGACAAGTTATTGTTTGCACTTTGGACAGTTAAAACCTAACCCAAACCTACTCTCGAACCATTGTTTGATTGAAAACTCTTAAACATTATAAAAGGGAAGCCTTGCCCACACCTAGCCTTCGCCAATTCAATATTATTTCATTTCAAATACGCGCACTTTACCTGCAAACTTATCCGTGCGCATGCGCAGATGTCGTTCATGCTGTCGGCAAGGCAGATTTTATAATAAACTTTAACGCTTAATAACTTTTTAATTAGGCCCGAGCGGCAACTTTTGCTTTTACAGATCTTATTTTTATGCAAAAATGTACCGTTACACAAAATTTCATGCAAATCGGTGAGGACTCCGTCTTTCTTTACCTTTACCATTACATAATAGTTTGTATATAATTAATGATTTAAATCCCAGTACATTTCACCATATCCTCCAGCTTTATTGCCCCATTTCACCTAAAACATGAAAAATGTATATCGATTGATGTTTCGTTTTATGTTGTGACTTTACTTAAATAAATACCTTTCCTTTATGATGGTTATTTTCGTAATCTCTATGTTCAAATCGCTGTTCCCAATGATTAGGATTCTCGCAGACATGTCCAAATTGAATTTCAAACGGGGCCAAATGCGCAGAGAAGATATCTCTGCAATTCATTAAGTATAATTCTCTTCAAGCTGTTAATAACTCATTGAAGTACTTACTGAAATATTCGACTTCTATCCAGAATGACACTCTTCTCTTCTTCTGGAGATTTTACTACTTCACTGTCAACCGTTGATTCTGCTCGTAACAAATGAGTCTCAAATATAACACTGTAATAAATAGTAGAACAGAATGAAACATTAAACAAGTACCTGAAGCAGGCTTCTTCCGTAAAACATTAGCGCGCACAATTGCAATGGATGGAAGGCATATAAGAATAAAAACAGCCCTGAATCTCATATTTATTTCTTTATTTAATACTGCAATATTAAATTTGGGATAAATCTTCGCAGATCATCGGAGATACAATGTTCCCGACGAGGTAGGAATACGTACTGAAATTGCAAATCAGGTCCCATCTAGAAGACATTACCGAAAGTGGGAAACTTTTTGTGAGTTCTGCTCTACTAGCTACAGCGTGAAAGTGGGTAAAGGTAAAAACATTAATTCGTGCAATTCCACAGTAAGATATATTTATTGCGAGATCATTTGTAAAAGAGCAAACGTCGTATAAACGATAGCGTACATTGTAAGCGTAAAGGGCAGAATTATCAAGTTCATATAAAATAGAGACGGTTGAGCTGAATAAATTACTAGTTCTAAGTCATGCAGAAGTCACAGATGCAATGATAAAGAGATCGACATATTTCGGAGATTCTACATGAAAGATAGTCTCGTGGCAATGGGACAAATCATTTGTCGAACGTTAGGTAACTGTTCTTAGCGCACTTCATTAAAGATTGAATTAATTTTACGAAACCAGTGTCCTTGGGCTTTTCCAGTCCTCGCAAAACTCTATTCTTCATTACGGCCACGAATTCTCGATTACTAAGCTGTCCATCCACTGCAAATTCCACCAACATATTTAATGTAGTAAATAGTGTATTACGTAGACGAAGCAAGTAGTCCAATAAAATTCGTGTTAATTGAATGATACTTTGGACTGTATGCTGAGAATGATTTACTTACTATTCTCATCGAAAATTGTGTAGACTACTTGAATCACGTGGTCGCTTAATTCGACGTGAGCTACAGTCCTAGCAACATGTTTTAAGGTTGCTGAAATAAATTGCTAATTAATATACGAACAACCGTGTTATTTAAGCTGAAATAAAAAGACATTTTATAAATACCTTGGTCAATTGAAGCTCCAGCTATATGATAAAATGTCAATGCTGTATCAACGTCATTTATGTTATTTAAGAAATGGAAGAACTTGAGATACTCCTCCTTATTAATTCCTTTAGGATTCTCTTTGAATCTGGAATACTCATCGTTCAGAAACAAACACGGAACGTGAAAAAAATGAAATAATTCTGAACTTACGTCTTTTTGACTCGCTTCAGCATTTTCGTTTTCTTTTTGTCAGGATAACCAGCATAAGCTAACAATAATTCTGTAAAATCTGTTTCAGTTATATTTCCATGTTCGTCCGGACATCTACGTTCAAACTGCAATAAAATATTTAGTATGTATAGCAAGCAATAAATTGTACCATTAGAAATTATGGACGAGATGATTTTACCTCGAGGCTCAGAATTTCTTTCTGCAATTGTTCTTGGAAGTCTAAGAATTTTTCAATTGTCAATTTTTGCTTCATGTGAGGCCCAAAAAAGTATGTTGTCAATGCTGAGTTGACGCCTTTGAAAGTATTGCCAGTATTGGCATGATCACGATGTCGATTGCCAATGCTAGTTTGCTGGCGAATTAAAGTGGCCACCTTTCCAAATTCTTCAGAGTCCACGTCGCCATCGCCATTGAAATCAAACATTCGAAATGCGATCTCAAAATGTCGTCTGGAAGCTAGAAATTAATCTTTCGTAGATAAACAACTAGCTATAAAATAGAATACTGAATTAAAATAGGAATAAACTTACTCGACAAAACTGTTAGAAGGAAAATGTAATCGCTGAACGTAATGAGACCTGCGCTACCTAATTTATAAAAAATACTATTTTCGTTCAAGTCCAGCTCCAATTTCGTGTGAATGTTCTGCAAAAAATGTTGATCAGTGATAAGCCATTTGAAATTACTTACAGTATCTCAGTACGGCATCCCTTATTTTCATACTTTCGATACCTTAGGATCGTAGCGTTTGTACTGATCCAATCCGAGGCCTGGACAAAAAGGATTCACATTAAATAACATTAAATTGATCCTACATCGAATGAAAATTAATCAAATAACACAAAGCACGCAACCCAGGACGCATACATACCCCACACATTTTCATGCAAAATGAAACTGCGCTAATGTCACTATTAATAGAAAGTAAATTGAAACTTCTATACGTTAAAGCAATGTAAATATGATTGCAACACTACTTCAATTTTACATTGACAGATTGTTAATATCAAACTGATTCCTTCTCCGACCTTGTTATCATTCCATTTCTACTAATAATGTTCAGTGAAATTATAAGGATGCAGCGGCAGCAGCGGTCACGTAGACTAAACTATCGAAACAAAATGTCAATAACGACAAAAACAATAGGTGACAACTATAATCGATGTTTCTTAAATGAATTACCGTCCGGTTGTTTCACACCAGGCGTCATTGACCGAAGAAAATCGTCTGGTGTCATGAACACCTCGTGCACATCGTTGTTCGTTACTTGAAGCGTTGCAAAATATCGGAAAACTTTGTCAGGTGTCGAATAATGCCTTATGCGGTTTTCGTACTCTATTATCTGCGCATTTACAACAAAATCTCATGGTTTACTTGCCACTACGCAAGATTATAACATGTCAATTAGAAAATTTCCTTTTTTAATAGAACATTATTGCAGTTTTCTCAGCCGTTGATACACTCGGGTCCTTTTCACACATCACACAAAGAGGCACTATTCCATACATTAAAAGTGCAATGGATAATTTACAAGTGAAGTTGTTTGGTCATTTTTAAGTAGTCTGTGTCACATATATCTTCCCTGTTGTAAGATATGTTTACTTGCATTTTGCAATTGGATTGAGAAATAACTGTCAAGCGAGTAGTGATTGAGTTAGTAGCATATATCAATGAGAATATAAAAATATGAAAAGAATTCTGTTTGGCTGTTAGTCAGTGCTATATAGGATAAAAGAATACTATATAGTTTTACCGTCCGGTTGTTTCATGCCAGGTGTTATGGCTCTTAAAAAATCATCAGGAGTCATGTAGACTTCGGTACCTTCTAAACTAGTTACTTTGACAGTGGCAAAATATCGAAAAATTTTATCCGGTGTCGAGTATGCTCTCATCCTATTCTCATACTCTATTATCTGCAAGAATACTTTTATCCTGCATTGTATTCCTTTGTTGTTTGTGCATTAAAATATACCCTATCAATCTCAAATTTAATGATTATTTTCCACATATGTGTTGTATAATATAGAAAATGAACATAAAAAAGCAGATTCTCTACACACTATATTTAATATAAGTGCAGGAATGACTTAAAATTCTACTGCACCTTTCTATCTCTGAATCCAATCTTCTGCTTCTTCCCTTTCTTTTTTTTGTGCTCATCATGTTCACTCTGTTCTGAATTTTCATCATCATCTTTTTTCCCCTCTGTTATCATTTCAGCAGCTGCAACTTTTCTTATTTGTGGCTTGGAAAAATTTGGTATTCTGAAGTAAGTATTAGAATATAATTTCCATTATATTTTGCAACATAGTGGATATCAGAAAAGCAGTAATTTTAATACTTACAATGATGGATTATAAAATGGGATAAATGAGCATAACACTAAACTTAACAGAACTATTGTATGAAATATTTTAAATTTCTTTGGGTAATATTGTGTTCCGTAGTTGCTATTGTGCCTTCTTTGTTCTTGGAACATTGGCACATTTTTGTTAATGCAGTGGGTATAATTGGTACAGCACGTACTTTCTATAGAAAGCTTTTTTGGTTGAACCAAGAAATGCCTAGCATGTCTAAGCACTAATCTTCCACTGTACATGTTTGATCCCAATAAACTGAAACACCATAAATTGTTATCGTAATAATGTCTCTTCTTACTTACTCTGTCAAATCTTAAAACTATTGCTTGTCAATGAGATTATAACCATAAAATAGCGAATAAGTTACTAATATCCTTTCAAATATGATCTCTCAGTATTCAGTTACCATTTCTCAGACAGAACTGTAACTTATAAATAAACTTGGAGAACCACACTGCCAATCAGATAAGACATCACTTTTAAACAACGGAACACTGATTACAATAATCAAGATCTCACTGACATTTTACTATTTTAACACGAGCAATTAATCCCAAAGTTCTGGGGCAGTTTCCAGACTTAATTCAAACTTCGCACAATTTTATCAATTAAATAATTCATGTCACGTTTTCTTGTTACAAGTTGTAAACGCCTGGCAGCTTAGACTTGAACAAATATTTACCTTTCGTCAAAATGAATAAAATGTTTTACTGCAGTTCGAAACACCACAGCTATCCGCACTTTTTGTGTTTGGTCAAATCAATAACGGATGCCATTCGGGTTTAACGTCAAAAATTCGACTTGATCAAGACTCAAAACGAATCTGACCTACAATTCTATTTTTCGGTTATGTTCCTGTTCTGTGGCGCCCTCGTAACAATTAATCCTATTATCGTCGGTACTGAGGATCAACCACGTCGATTCAAAGATTTTTATGAATTCTACGCGACATTTGAAACTTTGAACTGTGTAAAGCATTGTGTGAACGATCAATGTAGTCATGGAAATCATGACCATTAACAATAAATAATGTATTGAGGTAGATCAATTTATTCAAGTATCTTTCGTGTTTATTATTCGTATAACATAATAAGTTCAATTGTATTAGCAATAAAATACCAATGCTCACAAAAGATTATTATTATATTACGTTGTTTTATTTATTTTTCCTTATATTTATGATTATATTAATAACGTTACAACAATTAATATTAGATCCAAAAATCAACAAACTAGTGTGAGGGTAAAGTAAGTATTCTGTATTATCACCACATTCTGTGGAATGTACGGTGATGTTGAATGGAAGATTAAGCCATATTTTGTTAGAATCATACTATCAACAATAGCGGATGTTTATTCGTCGAAAAAAGTGATCAGCTTGGTCTAGTTGAGCGATTACATGAACTCAAAATGAGTTTGCTTACGACTAAAAGTATTACTTTCTTGTACGCTACCAGTAACTTTCTGAAACATGGGGGTTATCCCGTTAGACATCGTGTTGTAAATTTTGAACAACTTGGGATAAAATGGAACAGACCAGAGCCTGTGAGCAGTATTTCGCCAAAAAAAAGTGGGGATGGTGGTGTAGACTTGAATATTAAGCCGACTGATATATTGAAAATCTACAAGGATTTACCAGAATTTGAAAAGTAAGTTAATGTGTGTTAGTAAACTGTCCTTTGTAATTAAAGAATAAATGTACAAACTTAGATGTAAGGGCGGACAAGGACATTTCTTTCTGTAAGCGATAAACTAGATTTAAGTCACTGTCAGTTCAGAGTTTGGCGTAACATACTAAGGTTAACTTCAATCGATGTTTCAGTCTCAACGAAAAAATGAAACCGCTCTTCAGTGTGGCTTACCTAAGTCAGCCTCAGCTTATGAGGTATAAACTTGATATGATGAAAGATTTAGTCAGAAAGCACACATGTGACAAGAATTCCTACGAAGTGCAAAGTTAGTATGCCATAAACATTCCTTTTTATTTTGATAAACATATTATTCTCCTGTTTCCAGTTGCTGCAATGACAAACGCTATACTTCACTTTCAAGAGTTATTGAAAGTGCATCCTAGACATCGTATTGCAAAGAAATTTCTTAAGGAACTGATTGAGAAGAGGCAGAAGTATCTTTCACGCTTACGTACTTGGGATTACAGAAGATTTGAGTGGCTATTAGAAAAATTGAATTTGACTTATTATCCACCGCCAACGTAATGCTCCATATGTTTTTCCTTATCTGGAACATTGCAAATTTTTATATAGCAATATATATAATTTTCTTTATCTTATGTAGAGATCGGACACCACCACACAGGAAAATTTCTATTAGAAGAATGGTTCAAACAAAGTATGATAATATTGTACAGGACAAAATTGACGCTTACAAGAAACAGCTTCAAAAAGAAAAGGAACAATTTTATAAGACTAAAGCAGAGAAACTTGCTTTCATACGAAAAGAAGAGATTGAATGCGGTGTAGAGCCGACTGTTACAGAAGAGGAAATCGAACAAGCTCAAAATTTGGCAAAGCAATACTCCGCTACGTCTGTTTAAATAATTGTATATTGTACAAATTAAATGATAAGCGTTACTTATTTCTCCTCACTCCTTACTCATTGTCTTCACAGTATATTCGAAACACAAGAAATACGAAATAACAAGTTGATATCCAATCTCGTTCAAATATACCCGCGATTTCCCACCGGAAGTCAATAAAGACTGTTGCATCAAGTAAATGCAGTTATTCTATGATAACATGCAATTGTCATTCGATTTCGAAAATAATGTAATTGCGTTACGACATTTCAATTGTACAGAACCAATAATATAGAGTGTTTCCTACAGTTCTTCTATTTTTGTCAATAAGTATGTTAATTTTATCCGTCAAAATTGCACTCTACTAGTAATGTATTTAAGGGACAACGTTCAACGAAGACGAGTTCCTGTTTTAACGGCGTTGACGAACATTTATTTAACTCGTAGAGTCCTAAATACGAAGCAATATATAGGATCAAAGGTTTGACAACGAAAGGTATGACTTCTCCAATAATTTTTCGATACTTCGATTACTGAACACAGAACAATCTTTATTGAATCGAACGAAATATTCCTCATTAGAAATGCGACGAGTCACTGTGTGCCACTTTTTAATTTGCCTGTTACTCATATTCACCACAGATGGCGCTAATGTTTATTTCAATATTAATTTGACTAACGTAGTACTTCCGGTTTAGTACTAGAAGTGCGCGCGTGTGCCAGTGTATGAACAGTTCGCTAATTTTACGTAAATTTTATTGAAATTGTGGTGCATCTTACTGATATGCGGTAAGATAACATTACTTTAACCTATTTGTTAATCGTTTACAAATGGTGGGTTCAGTGTCATTGTCAAATAACAAGTTTTTAGAGCATAGCTTTTCTGGCAATGTAACTTTGCGATTTCGAAGGTTCGATACTTTGCAATGTCGAAATGTTCAATTTATGTTTAAATAACTCATGAACAGTTTATACTAAACCTCTTGATCTTATTTTGCCAAACTTTCGCTGCCATTTAGTGCTCATATAGATTCTGAATTTCATACCTTCGTGATTATTACACACACTTGTGTATTGAAAAGAGATGCTCACTTATATGTATGTATGTGTGCTCTAATGACGGTTGACAAATTCGGTACTGTAGTGGTAAATTATGTCACTATTTTATGAAAAATTAAATTGAAATCATTTAAGAAAAAATTGTTCGTTACGTAAATCGATGTTAATCCACAATTAAGTAAGGCGAATAAATGTAATCCTGACGAAATAATTAATATTATATGTAATTAATTATTTTTTGACACTAACAAATTGTCGTGAACTTGATCAGAGTAGTGGCTCTCCAGTTGAAATTCGCAAACGCGTCCGACAAACACGTTCCGAAGTGACAAGTTTATTTTCCGGGATTTACCTGAAAATTTGTGCTCTAATTGTGTTTAATCTATAACAATCATTTACTTGAGTGCCGGTTAACTTGTACATGTGAATTTGAACATTATATTGTAATAATTTCGGTAATATTAACAGTAAGAGTTTCGGACGTTTGTACTGTTAAGAATTGCAAAGTAAGTCACCGGCGTTTGTCGAATGTTGATAAATTCTCGCGAATTTTACTCAGTTTTCCGAAAGTTTCCGCGATCACATTGTGTTTTGTGTTCGGTTAAGTGAATTAAGTGATTTTTGTTAGGAATGAACTTAGAATCTGGTGCGGAATAATAAGTGGTGAACTCCTTCACGTTGCAGTGGCTCTCATCCATCTGGCCAATTCACAGGTGATAATTATATAACATTTTCAATTTCGTACATCGTATGTTACACTTGTAGTGGATTCAAATCTAGATCTTTATCGTCAATTATTTTTAATTATGTACAGATACTAGTGCTTAACAAGCATCTTATAGATTTTCATATTTCAGCAATCAGTAGCTGTACGTGTGGATTACCTTGGACTGTAGCTGTACGTGCGGATTCTACTAACGAGGTTGCAGCCATTTTGTGGTCAACATTGCCAGTACAAAGGTAGGATTATTTATTCTTTTAACATTATTTAATGTGACATTGAATGTAGCAATGCATTTAAGACGAGATGATAACATAACGACAGGGGTAAACCTGTCTTCTTGTTTGGACTTACAGCCTTTATTATGCACGCATTCTGCACCGTAGCTTCTTTGGTTGCATAGCTACAGGGTACATCAGGAACAGAAGTTCTAAATTTGTTGTAATTATATTGATTACATACACTATCAGTGCTCATTTTTAAAATGAAGGGAACATTAGGTATTTACCGCTTTGTAGTATTTTGTTTAGAAAATATACAACTCAGGTCGTATCATCGTTTAATCTTTGATTCACAAACAGCAGGGTGATATGATAGTATAGAGAATTAAATATACCAAGGAAATTAATACAGAGAAATGGAAATAGATGTAGGTAATTGAATGGGGTTTTATTAACTTGGTCCATTTTTTTTTATTCACATAAAGCAATAGGATAGTGGCTTAAATCATCTTAGTGACCCAGGTAACTTGAAGAAACAGTAATAATAAATGAAGAAAATCTGTTCATCAACAGATAAGGATAAACGTAGAGAACAGAATCAGGAAAAATGCTACAAATATCAAAGAGTTGAAAAAGGATGAGGGTAGGAAACTAAAGACACAAACATATTTCTTGATTCACCCGTTTATTCACGCAAAACAAGAGAATAGAGACTTAGATGATCCGTGTCGTATTAGATCTTTACGCAGTACGTCGATCGATATACATACGTGTATATACGTATTACGTTATATATATTTATATATATGTATATGTACGCATATGTATAATAGAATTTTACATTTATCGAATAGGATACAATGTTCCTCTCAGCCCTTTCTCTCTCATCGTTTTCGGCCCTTCACTTTAAAGGAATCGTTATAGGCTAGTTAACAAGTTTGTCGTGTGCATTTTCGTTATTATCATTATCGTTTTCGTTCCAACATGAATGCTCGCAAATGCGCCGGTAATATTTCCCTACATGATTTTCTTTTGCCACCTCAATCCGCGTACTCTCTCACATTGGGATTGCAATAGCACGGAAGAAAAATATATGCCACATGTTCGCATTGCACAGTGTCAATTGCCAGATTCGAGCTTTCTCGTTCGCGTCCCTCAACATTCCTTCAACTCGATCAGTGCTCCACGGTATCAAAGTTCAATCCAATTCCCCAAAAATTCAGTCGAGCAAAATTTCGTTAATTAATTACAATAAATTATATAGGCCTATTACAATAAATAGTATAGGTCAACGAATTTATTCGAATGTCCGGAACTTAGAATATGTATCGATGCAGGTAGAAAGGATGGGAATAAATTTTCACAGAAATCGGAGGATGCTTGAATTGCGTCAGCGACTCGCTGCCATGTCGGTCTCGATGAAATTAAGATTTCTCGCGTGCGGATATGCTTATTCGCGGTAGGCAAAAATTATCGTTCCGCACTCGGTGCGTCCAATTATCGCGTAATCGGCGTAAATAAGGATAATAGCAGGATCCCGAGCTCGTTGCGCAAGGATTACGCCGGCGCCGATTAGGAAAAAGGCCGTCGATGCAGCTGGGAAGGGAAGTGGGGTGGGGGTTTGGGGAGGGAAGTTGGCAAAAGTTGGCGGCGAAAGGCGGATCGTTTGGCGGGATCAACTTTTTCGCCGATCGTTTGCCGGAGATCGCAATCGAGTTAAGTGCGAATCGCGATAATTGCACAATTCGCAGCCCGAAACTTTTGCGATCCGCTTTCGCTCGCGAGGAAGGTAACCGGAAATTGTCGAAATTGTATAATAACGAATCTTGCGCATGCCTTAGATTCGGTTTTCGGTCAATTTTGATTTTCGTTTGAGACGGAGCTCGGAAAACAATGATAGGATAAATTGTGGGTTTTTTTTTTGGAAAATGGGAAGAAGAAATCGGTCGCTCAATTGAAATCCTTTGGAATCGATCCCCGTTAATTAGAATGAGAACAAAAGACAAGGGAATAAACTGAAATCCACATTTAATACTAGTTCGTACATATCGCGTGGAATGTTAGTGTCGAATACCATTAACAATAATACTGGACAATAAATATTTCTTGCTCGTCATGTAGAATCTCAACTTTTTCTTTTCTTTCCTTTCATTTTGCGATCGTGGAGCACTTTTTTGCAATAAAAGCTACTGTTTTCACCTTTGAATTACGACACTGGATTGTTCGGGGCATTGTAGACTGGAACAAAGTGTATGTGCTTGATAATCATATCGATAAAAATTGTTTTAATGAGAGGGAAAGCGAACAAGGAAACTTTTAAATACCGGAACGTTTCGTCATGTCATTCATATTTCATTTTTATCGTTCTTTTCGGAGAAGGAAGTTGTTCTCGCTAGACGGAATGGCTTCAATACTGATTTTGGAATGGTTCGTGTTTCAACTCGACTGAGAATGTGTCGGAGCGATGGTAAAATAAAAATAAAAAAAAGTGTCGAAATTTTCGATCATGAACGACACGCGCATGAAACGAAACTTCTTAAGAGAAAATAAATTTTCCGGTTTTTCTCAAATAATCATTTCATAAAAGAATATGAACTTTTTCTACGACGCGTCGTTCACGCTCGCCTCGATGATTAACGAAAAAAAAAAAACTTCCAACGTACGCGATGAGTGTCTCGCGTAGGTACGCGCGGTGCTTCTTTTCTCCTTTTAATACTCAGAACACGGTCGCTTAGAACTTAAGAAACGTGAAAAAATAAATAAATACTACGCGTTTTATGAACGAGTAACCCCGAGCGGACGGATCGGATAATTCGCGAAGCCGGCTTCATCTGAATGAAACTCATTCGACTTAAGGGAATAGTAGAAGAATCAAGTAGAAGAGAAAAAAAAATCAATGAAAAGTTCAGCTGCCTGGTCCCGAATTAACGTCCGACTATCGATCGGGGCGGTCATCGTAATATTGCAATGCTGACAACAAATAATTACACTACGAGCTAAGAATAATAATAATAATAATAATAATAATAAAATAATAATAATAGAGATAATATTAATATTAATAATAATAATACGCTCGATCGGGACGCCCGCAGGTTGCACACTTTACATTCTAAGTCCGCCTGTTAATTAAGAAGTTCCCCGATCCGATCCATGGATCCATAGATCGGAGGTTGGAACGGACACGGACGAGTATTCGATATTCCATCAGTTCGCGCCAAGTGAAGATGACTATGGTCACCGTAAACGTGACCTTGATCCATCCTCACCGAAGCCAACTCTTTCACAATTTCTGTTCTAATCGCAGGCGCTAGGATCGTTAACGACCATTTTTTAACGTAATAATACAGATAGAATAATATTAATCAATAAAAATAATTACTCGTAGCGATGAGAAAATGGCGACGATAGTTTAACGTTATTAATAATTAATGATTAAATTGAAAATAAAGACGTATGTGTGGCGTTAGTGCGCGCGAGCACAGATATTTTGTCGACTAGAATTCGTATGGGTTCGCTCTCTTGTTTGTATGGCTCGATTAGTACCGTAATCGCTTTTGTTTCTCTTTTTTTTTTATTCCCCCACCCACCCCTCCCCGCGTTTTATCCGCATCACCGTTTGTCCGTCGTTGTTTGCTCGTTGTTTGCCGTTTTTTTCCCCTCTTTTTTGTTTGTCCTCTGTTGTCAACCCGCTCTGCCAAAACTCGCTCCCCCTCGACTCGTTCCATTTAACATTTTTTTTTTTTACATGCTTCTCGGTTGTCTTTCTGCCGTTTGTTCGCTTGTTTGTCCGCCATTTCATATTTGTCAACGAACACGATCCACGGCGGAGTGATCGGCGTTGCACTTTGCTTTCCTGAGATCTTCACCTTTTTTTCCTCTTTTTTTTTTTTTATCTTAAACGTGCCTTGACTCCAGTAACACCGCTATCATCGGAGTCGGGCTGATCCCGATACAAAGTTTATAAAAATATTATCTGTCATCATGTTGGAGGTTCCGTGACGAAAATCGCTGAGAATCGTGACGTAACGAGAAGGTCGAAATTAGAAGATACGAAACTGAAAACTTGATTTCGTAACGTTTATAGACTATGAAAAATAGATTCTCAGCGAGCGCAGGCCTCGGACAATCTGTTCGTAAAGTCGCCAGTTACATTCCGCGGCCATGAGATTCATGTTTGCGACATTGTCCAAAGATTGCGTCTTGCGATCGGGGTTGTCAGGTTTTGAAAAACGGTCAAGGCACTTTACGTCAAAGATCCGCGCAACGCTCGCCTTTCGAAATTCTCAAAAATCGGCTCCGCTCCGCTTTATTCATCCGTACGAGATGGCACGCTGCTCTCATTCGATCCCTCGATATTGTCCCCCCCCAAGCCCCTCCCCTGCCTCCCACATTGTCCCTCCTTTGTCCACCCCGCCGCACATCCCCACGTTGACCCACCCACTCCGAAGCCGTTTACTTCTTGCGACCTAGGTACTCGACCATCTCCTGGAATTTTTCCTTCTCGTCCTCAAGCAGCAGCGCTTGGATGCAGCTCGTGAAGTATTGAGTGCTGAAGCAGTCTTGCCTGCGAAAGATCAAAGATGGCGGACCGATGCCGATTAGATATTGAATCATTTTTGTTGGGATTTTCGTTAGTGGCGTCAGTGTGGTGCTAATGGCGGCTTTTCGGTTAGTTTTGGCCAAGATCTGTTTGTACGGCTCGAATTTCGCATTTCATGCAAGCAGATTGCGATGAAAATATTGTGGGTGTTAATATTGGATTGGCCTTCTAATCGCTTACATAATAATATACCGTTAATAGTACAAGAACTTTGGTTTGTTTCAAAACATTTTTTTAGACTGTGATAAGCTATTGGATATTTGCGACAAAGAGATCTTTAGCCAACTGACGTTAGTACAAGAATGTAGGATATCAAAAATCGTCAAAAATGTTCAAAAAGCTCCGGTCTCAAAAAGGAGCCAAAAACGTTGCTGGTCCGCTCGCGAGCTGAAAAAGGAAAGACACTCGTGTCTTTTTCTCAAAATCTTCGGCACTCGCTGCTGCAAAAACTGTCGAGCTCATTCAAGAACTCGAACCTCCAAAAACGTCTTCCAAAAATAGCTTCGGTTCAAAAAACAGGATCGCGCATCAAAAAATCATCGATGCGCTTCGAAAAAGGATTGGGGAAGGGATGAGATTCGGTCAAAGTGTGTTTTAAGTTCCGAATGCTGGAATTACCTAATTCCTCGAACCAACTCGACTCCCATTTTTCGGCCGACATTTTCTAACTCGGGAGACAATTAACGACGGAGTGCGATCAGAGCTTTGGCGCGCGACTTTTGACGAGCAACGTAAAGATAATTTAAGCAAAATTGATAAAGCGAACAAATGAGAGGGGATGAGAAAACTGTGTTTAGGTTGGATGAAGCGGGTTAGTACGTGCTATTTTTAGCCGAAAGCGGGGAGAAACGAAAGGGCGGTTAAGGATAAATCATAAACGGAAAAAAAGAAGCTACCTAAACCCCGGGATCGGCTCCGTGGAGTTGCTTAATCCACGTTTGGATCTGTTCCATCTCGTCCTGAAGCAAGAGCACGTCTAAGCAACCCTTGAAGTAGTCCGTCGTGAAGCAATTCTTCCTGAAAAATTTAACAGAACATTCCATTTAAACACAGGTTCAAAGTACATCGCTAACATTTGTCAGGCCCAAGTCTCTGCAACCTGAAACTGTTGAAACGCGTCGAAGGTCATGATTAAAATTCAACAAACATCTGGCTTCTCTAACATTAGATATGAACATTCATTCAATATTCTAGTCTTGATTCAAACTTTCGTTCGTAAACTTTGCATTCGACTTAACGTGAACTTTCCACCGATGAAATTCTGGATGTTGCCGATCGTGAAATTAATTTCAACACTGTGTTGGCAAAAAAATGCATGCGTGCATCGAAAGACGATGCAGACGTATCGCGAATGAAGGGCATCTTCCGAAGGGAAGAAAGTTTAAATTCCGGACGGCAAGTGCGGAGGCCTTCGTCGGGCTTAATGTATGCTCATGTTCAGCGTCTGTTTCTTCAAGGTACACCGAGTCGCGCGTCATGAGGCCCCGACGATAAGGCCTGCTTCCTTTTTTCCGCCTTATCACAGATTATTTATGCGGTCGGAGTACAAGTCGAGCCTTGTTCTCCAATACACGGGATGCGAACATTTTTTTTTTGGCCAGTGCTCGGTGGTTAGAAATTAATTTCACTACTGACAACGTTTGTCAACAGATAAGCCACGTCGTAGTGTTTTTTCAGATATAAGGTAATAGTGAATAGAGTTGACGTTTAAGATAAGAGTTCTGCTATAATGTTCGGAATGACAGTAACTGAATTGGACTTTGTAAACCTTTTAATTTTACCGGTAACCAGAGAAACAAAGAGGAGAAGTTGAGTATCTATTGAAGATATAAAAAATTCCAATTTTGTCTAATGTTTCTCTCGGAAAGTAAGAAGCGAATAATCCATCAGTCACGACAATGGAACTCTCGGCAAATATTTCGAATGAAATTAATCCCAGTAAGAAATCGGCTTTACTCTGATCCAGACTAGATAGAAATTCTTTTTCGGTCCTGACAGTCACTGATGCTCCCACTCTCATGCTTTAACGCCTAATGCTATTATACCAAGACGTGACATAACGCATTATCATTTTCATTCGCACAACTTCGCTACACGAGACTGTGGAATAAGGTCAGGAAGGAGGAATAAAAGTTTTGACGGTCAGCTTCTCGAAAAGGTAAGAGTCGGCAAGGGATCTGCGGTTCGGGAACGATCGTCTCGATCATTTCGATCGGGCCTGTCCGCGATAGTTTCTCCTCGTTAGAGCCCGGCCGTGTGCGCACCGCAGTGCAATCAGCGAAATGAACCGGCGATGGAGGGGTTCCCCTCGGGGGAAGGTCAACGACTCTCGCGTAAATCCACCTTTGAAATTTTATCGCTCGAAATAGCTCAAGTACGATCAAGTATATTTTCATTCGCGCCTTTCTCGCCCGCCGGCGGCGTCGAACCTCGCATTTACGACTCGAACGGATTATCGGCTGTTGGGGGGTCGTTTTACACCGTGCACCCTTCCCATCCTTCTGCTATGCTCAAATCGCAGCACACTGAACGTCTGTTCAGACTGCATTTTTTGGAGTTGCTCGGTAGGCTGCTATTTGAATAGCAGTTGCTTTTAGACTATGTGATTATCTGATATTTTATGGGAGCATGAATTTAAAAGAATAATTTCGAATTTTCTTTTCTGACTAATTTAGAAATAAAGCTTGACGCTGAATTATATTAATTTCTGAACTATATTATTGTCTAAAGGTTTTATCTAATATACCGATTAAACTGTAAACCAATTTCCTATGAAATTATTCTTGGAACTTTCGTGCAAATCGTTTTAAGTGAAAACTATTAGATGCCTTGTATTTTGAATATTGGCCGGAACCAATTTGCTGCAACGATGTGCAATTACGGAGGCCTCCGGCAGGTTACGTTAAAAATATCGTGCAATCTCTGCCGAAACTCTCCTTCGATGCTCGAAAGGGTCATTCTCGAAGGCCCACTCGAGTGCAGTTTCGAGAGTGCAGAATCGAGAAATCGAGAAGGCAGAGGCCTCTCCAAAGCCTTTTATCTGGCCTTTGCTCGTTGTTTGCTCGAGCTAAATGAGTTACTGGCAATCGTATAACAGACGAAGTTACTTCCCTGCTTCCTAGAACTCTATTCTTTAATCAGCTGATTGAAACATTTCATATGGATTTACGTATGATGAACGATATCAGTTATTTACAGCAATCACTTACGATTTTATATTGACAATCAATTCTATACAAATCTACACTACGGGATCAGTTATTTGTTATAATCACTTACGACTTGATCTTAACAAACAATTCTATACGTATCTACACTCATATCGCATACCAGCAGTATCGAACAAAACGTTAAATTTTCAATACGTCAAACCCAACAATTGCCCAGAAAGCTTTACAAATATAAATTCGAATTACCAAAACCAAATTTCCACCACGATCCCGATCAAATTCCACCGTTCACACTTTGAGCTCCCAAGCCATGCTTCCCACCCGGAAACCATAGAACCCCTCAGCCCCTTCGCCCCTCCGATTCCGCGAACAATGCCGAGCAGGAAGGAAACTGGGATAATCGCGAATAGAATTTCTCGGTTGCATTGGAAACCGCCCGGACGCGGAACGATCGACATTCTTCAGGTTCGTTCAGCGACCCTCAGATTCCGTTCGTTTCCCATCGGTCTGCCAACCCTGTCAACCCTGACGACCCTGACGACCCTGACGACCATGACGACCATGACGACTTTCGACTCCGTCCCTTCGAGGGTTAAAGTGTCCGAAATCGGTCGGTCACGTGGCAGGCCTCTATTTCGAGAGCAGGTGCTAATCCGCGAAGGAAGAGTCGAGAGAAGGCTCGCGTCCGACACAAATGGCAGGTAATAACGGATGTGCGTTGGCATTCGCTCGCGCGAGCGGTCCCGCTATAAATAGAAGAGAAATCTCATTCCGTTTCGATACGCGTGCCGTGCCGCCACCGCCGCCGCCGACACGGCCGACACGGCCGACACGGCCGTGTGTGACCGCGAGCACGTGTGCAAACCTAACCCACTGTGTACGGCGCACTCGGCAGTTACCTGGGGCCAAGCTCCAATTATGCATTCTTAGGGTGGATCAGCTTCGAATGAGATATGAGAGCATTTTTTTGCTTCACTGCTAATACAGCACAGAAAAGTGCATGGGACGATGGGGAATGCTAATTCGTTCAATGTGCTCCATATCTTCACCACCCTCTAACTCACCCCATATCTAAATCTACAAACTGACTCAATTCACCGAACAAAAATTCAATCCTCAATCACGTAAACCCTTAGAAACAATCCTCATCGGTACCTTTAATGAAACCTACCTTAAAGAATATATGAAGAAACATTTAAAAAAACGAAATAGGATAGGAAATGGAAACTCACTTGCAAAGGGAGTGCAATTGAGGCTCCCGGAAGAGATTGTAGCAGTCCTCGCAGATGCGGTCGAGTCGTGCGAAGATGCTCCTGTCGTAGACGCCCTTGCACTGGATATCTATGAAGGATCTCTTGCCGAGGGGATGTCCCATGAGGACACCCGCGTCGGCGATCCCCAGGCAGGACGAGATGAGTAGCAGCGTGACGGACCATGCCAGAACGGAGAGAAGGGCCGATGGGCAGGACGAGGACGACGAGGACGAGGATGAGGACGAGGACGAGGACGACCTCGACGTCGACGCCGAGCAGGATGTTGCGCAGGACGAGTGGCACGTCGTCGAAGGACACGCCGTCAAAGCGAGGTTCGACGACGATTGGAGCCTGTGCTGTCGATACATCATCTGGAAGTAGACAATTTTTCTTCATCAGTTCCCTGTCTTTTCAATTTCATATAAGCAGACTGTTCAGTGGAAGCAGATTTTTGTATTTGGTCAGGATTCGTATGGCTATCTGCAAGTTTGCAGTAGGATTTTATTGAGATAACGTCCTCAAGATAAAAATCACAGGTTTTATGTCTGCTTATAATATTAGGGAAGCAAACAGATTATTTTAGTTCAACGCATTTTTAGGTGCTTGTTTTCGGGTTGGTATTATTAAAATTCTCATACTGGGGGTCTATATTGTTTAGGTAGAATTGCGTAGGGAAAGTATCGGAATTTCATTTCTTCTGTTTGAACATGGTGTAGGTCTTTTTAATATATTTATCGGTATTAAGCTGCTAATACGCGGGCGGCAGGAATAAAATACTCGGAAAAGTGAAGATCGACGAGAAGGATAAATGGAAAAGTTCATGAAAGGGGATACAACCAGATTTCCATGTGGCGACCGATTTTCTCTTACGGCGAAGGAAACTGCGAGAAATCGGCGAGCCGTCGGAGTTAATTGCCGTCGAAATTAGACGCGTAACAGAACTTCCTTTTTCAACTAACGAACGCCCGTCCCGGGTAACATTCCTACGCAAACATTTCTCTGGTAGGAGCCTATCCCGCGAGCCTCTCTTTTATCCGCCATGGAAAAGAGCAGAAAGCTACAATGAAGAGAATCGAAAGCCAACGGTGACTTTTCATCCGCAAAAAGGAGCCGAACGACTTTCCTATTTACGAGTCGCTACCTTCGCGATCCCGGGCGTAATCGAGGCTGGTCACAGTACAAGGATCGCAGTAAGAATCGCAATAAGAATCGTATAAGAATCACCCTGGGTACAGGTCGCTTCAAAACTGCCGATCGTTTCCTCTATACATACGCGATAATACAAAAGTATGGCTATATTACATTTAGCTACATATCATTAGCACGCTCATTGACAATTATCAAATGCCATCTGGCTTATTAGACACTAGGAACTGTTTATAAAAATTTCTATGTGCTTCATAACATGCGTTGCACTCAACGCTTGGCAAACAGATGGACCACATAATCCACCTTGTAACTACTCTGTACACACTGTCCACGCTCGGTCCACTTCATATTAGCATAAATTCCTAGACCGTTCCCCACTTTCATTGGACTGATTCCCACATTGTCCCCCATCGAAGCGCCGCCCGATGCGTCCCAAACGATTCGCGCCCAGTCAAACTTCAAAGTAGTAAAAATGGTAAGGCCCTGCCGTGCCAACTTTGAATCGGCCTGTAGAGCCGTATATAGCTGTATATACCCCCGGCGAGTCCCACGGGGCAAGAGATGTAAAGCAACTCCTAACCAGTCCTGCAGCGGTCGCTGTGAATGGACCACACGCAGGTGGGCCCCACCTGTAAACGTCCTCAACCGACAACTTCATTAACCGGGACCCCTGCGCACGATCCACTCTCTGCCTCCTTTCCCTCCCCACGCCCCTCCTCTGCCCTCCCCACTCACCCCCTGCCACTCGTCCGCCACCTGCACACACTCAGCGAAGAACGTTTCGCCCGGTTCTCTTTTTTCGGGACATAATCACCGCTCCCGGGTGGGATCTTATTTTTAGCCATGCCCGATTCTCGGAACTCTCCTTCCCTCCCTTTATCTCTCCATCTTCCTCTCTCTTTCCACGTCCCTCCTCCTCCACCTCCCCTACTCCTTCTCTCCCGCCCCCGGACAATTTTCTCTCTCTCGATCGAGATCGGGATCCGTCTCCTTCCCACAGACCTCTCTCTCTCTCTCTCTCTCTCTCTCTCTCTCTCTCTCTCTCTCTCTCTCTCTCTCTCTCCTTCTTCCTCTCTCTTTCTCTCTCTGTCTGTCTCTCTCTCTCTGGTTTCAAAATGTTTAATAATGTACCTAAGGAAATTAGGAATGTAAAAACATTACTAGATTTTAAACGAAAGCTAGTTCTATACATAAAGAGTAGGGAGAGATAAAGCAAAGAGGGCAATATTTATTTTATTTTATTTTCTAGTACTAAGGGGATTAGAAGTAGTGATAAGCGAAATTTGTAAAATTTCTGTATTACTACCGATGGTAGTGCAATTCTAATGTAGCTACAGGAGCTAAATAAATATCTATCTATCTATCTATTTATCTCTCTCTCTCTCTTTCCCTCTCTCCCTCCTCGTCTTTTTCCAGCCTTTGAGGCGGTCGAGTTCCTTTTTGAGCCTGGGCCCCCACCTGGTAATTGCCTCGGGGGCCCCAATAATTTGCCCCCAGAGTCGCCCGGGTCCCGATCGTTAAAGGCCCTCCGCCTTTTCGGCTTTCAGGGGTGGTGGGGGGGGGGGGGGCTGCGTTGAGAGGGCACGTTCCGGGCCAGGGTGGCTTTTTGGTGAGTGGGAACTGTTCCTGTTTCGATCGCAGGACGCTTCCCTTTCGGGTCTGCTTACGGGATCGAAATATTGAAGGGGTGGGCGCTACGTTGGGGGGGTTAAGTATTGTATAGGTGACGTTCGTTGAATCTCACGGCTCGTATTTCAGGATGACATGTTAATTTGGTCGATATTTGGACCGTTTATTTTGAAAGTAAGTCCATATTTAAAAAAAAAGGAGATGTCATATAATTTATGATTAACGCGGTGTAAACGATTTATTTATGTGATATTTAATTTTTTTTCATTGGACTTACACCACTTTCAAGGTAAACCGTCCATTTAATAAAGATCACTTACAATTAGATGATAATTAAGGGTATTGCTCGAGTGGGGATTGTGAGATTTTTCTGATGCCGCCTTTTAAATGGAGTCATATGCTGTAAGTGTTGACAGCTTATAGTTGATGGACTGTATAGCCGCAGTGTAAAATAATTTTGTTAGCAAATCTAGACTGAAAATGTTATTTGGCATATCAGTTGGATAAATTAATTTCATTGCTGTTTGATAATTTGAGAGATGTCCTTGAGCATATTGCAACAAACCGAAAAAAATTGCAGTATGATACTTTCAAGGCGTGACTTGCACATCTCAATGAAGTTTTTCGACAACTTTCTGGTAGTCTTGCAGACTTTCATCGGTGCACTTAATAACTGAAGCGGTTCGTAGGTGAGCCTTTCGAAGTCGGCGAGTACCAACATGATAGACTGTCTATTAATAAACGTAAACCGTGGCCATACACGGCGTGTCACATATTCCACCTGCGGGCACCTAGCGCACACGCACTCACACACGCTCGCACACTTAAACACGAGGACTCGAACACCGTTGTCGCGTCGATTCTCGATTCCATTTTCCGCGAAAAATCCCGGCTATATTTAGACACGGCATCGTGTGTGTCTCGCGAGAGACTTTGCGCGCACGCACGCGTGTACACACGCTTGCCAATAGGCTTATACACGCTCTCGCTTGCTCACTGTGCCACGTATGTGTACGTACGACGTTACGGTGCACCGAGTCGTTACGTGCGCGTGCTTATACAGGGTGCTCAGAATCGAGAGTCAAAAAGCGTGTAATCGGGCAAAATTGCACGGCCATTAATTGTTACGTGCCTTCACGTGCGTTTGCGCCCGCGCGCGCGCAAACGCACAATTGTCGCCAAGCGACACGGAATTAGCCGCGGACGCTGTGCTGTTCATTTTCTATCAATTGCGGGTGTTACATCTTAATGTCGGAGTAGGTAACGTAATTTCTGTGATTGGCGTGTCGTGCGTTGGATTGTGTAGGTTGCGCGTGCGCCGGACGAACTGGAATTGTTGCAGGTGTTGGTTCGATTGCGCAAAACTGTAACGTTTTCTTTTCGAATAGCGAATACGACTGCATTAATGGAGAGTATAGGGCTCGCGATTACTTTACATTGATGACAAAGTATAATATTGTGTTTTAGGCAAATTCGGTCAGTGTTACACTTGCAACTTCAATGATTTTTAACTGAAAAACACTGACTTTAATAATCCAGCTAAAAATGATATCTGACAACTACAGATCGTAACATTTAATCGGCACGAAATAAGCTGTCAACAGATTCGTACCGTTGAAAACTTTAAAATAAATAATTTTATCCCACAGCCATACATTTATATATATCCACCTACAAAAATTCAAAGTTACCGACGATCTCAAAACTGGCAATTGGATCATAAGGTTTCCCACACACTTACCCCCGCAGATCAGAAAACTGAACATTCTGCACAGCACGGATAAGCCTCGCGACATTAATCACCTGCCCCCTTCCCGCAAAGACAGCCCGACCGATACTTTCCGCCGCGGCTCATAATCCCGCCTATCCGCCCTCCCACGCGATCCTCCAATTTCCAAATCCGCCCGTCCCACGTGCCGCAAAAATTTCCCGACACACGGTGCGCGCACCGCTCGGCCAGCTCCTTCGTCGGTAAGGCCACAGTTTGCGATAGGCGAACGTAGGTAGGTTCCCTTATCCGCCTCCCGTATCTCACGCGAGAGAAGGACAGCTGAGGATCGAGGAACAGAGGGATAGATGGAGAGGATAGAAACCGCGAGCGAGAGAAAGAGAGAGAGAGAGAGAGGGCAAGAAACAGATAGGACAGAAAGAATGAGATAACCGAAGAGAGGAAAAGAGAGGAGTCGAACGTGGGGTGCAGAGGAGGTAGGGAGGGGTGGGGCGAGGGTATATATAAAGGAAGAAAAAGTCAATGGAGACAGGTTGCTCGACAGGTGAGGTCTTTCCTCGGCTCGGCCACGCACAGGTGTGCAATCTGCAAATCCCCTTTGGCAAAAAGCCACACGCTCTCGGCACCGCTCGGCTCCACGTGTTGAGAGTACGGAACGAGAGGAGAAGAGGAGGAGGGGGGGTCGGAGGGGTGGGACGTTTAGTGCGTGGGCCAGAGCGTGTAAGGATAACGTTTACGTCGGATGCGAAGGTATCGCACGCTCGCACGTATGAATGTGAGCTTCCTTGAGTGTGCAGGCTTGTTTACTTGTAATTCTTTTTTTTTTTTTTTGGGTGTGTGGTGGACGTTATGCGCGGAGGATGCGTGGGATCCGCGTTGGATCTCGGGGCATTTTTACGAGCGAATCGGATTTTCAAAATGCCGGGAGGCCGTTTGATACGGATACACACAACGTGGGTTTTGCGTAATACTTTGTTATGTCGGCGATATATCCTTCGTATTTATTCGTGAGAATCGGGCAGGCTGGTGTGTACGTGGCGCGGTAGGTTGAGTGTGGGAAATGTTGTGCAATGGGAAGGCGAGATTTGATTGATAATCGGGATAGGCTTTCGCGTTTTATTTTCTTTGGGATGTATGAATGGGCGATTTTGTGAATTTCGATGTGTTAATTATTCTCCTGATTGAAGCGAGTTGCAAATTCCGCTGTTGTAATTGTTCCTGATTTCATTTAAGTTATCATAGAAACGATGGAACGAAGAATTTAATTTGCTCGAATATTACAATTTTTCTGAGCAGTTCTATTCCATTAGAGAGATTCTGCTGTTATCAAGCTACGATCCAAAAAGTAAAAGCTGCCAGACAATGTGAGACTATAACACCCGTAGCCACGCCGTTCTCGAAAATGTATCAAACATACAAAATATCCACCAACCCTTGCAATACAAATTCTAACATAAAACCCAAGCTTCCGCGCCCCCTAATTCGCTCCCCACTCTCCAGCCCGTCACCTACGCCCGCCCCATCCTCCCCGCAATTAAACAAACATTCTCCCCAAGAACCGCAGCCCTCCCTCCCCACAAAAAGTCCGTGGAAAAAGTCCCGAGGAACGAGCCGAAGGAAACGAGCGCGGCCAGATAAAGAAGCGGTGAAACGTGTGCAATTACCGAAACGCATCGGCGAAAAAGGACGAGCTTCGAACGGCTCTCTCTCTCTCTCTCTCTCTCTCTCTCTCGCCGATCTGCGAAGAGGGCCGCGGCAGATAAAAAGGACGGAAAGGAAAAGGAGGAAAGAAGCCGTGGCAGAGGCATGAAAGGATGGCCGGCATCGTAGGATGAGGATGAGGAGGATGAGGAGGGACGGCCTGCAGGAGGAGAGCTGAGGGGGTCGAGGAGGATGAGAAGAAGGTGGAGGAGGGAGGGAGGGGTGAAGAGGGCCTGCGGCCGGCGTATCGTTAGATACATCGACTCTCCTCTCGCCAGGTGGTCCTTTTCCCGTGCCGGATGACTCAATCGTGAGAAGGAGTTGCTCGACGAGCTCACGAGGGGCCCCACCGACGTAAGATCGCACACGCTCACTGGGGCCCCCGGATCGGGGCCCCCCCGATCCGGCATCGGGGCAACTGACGGTGAGCGCGAGCGCGCGCGCGCGCGCGCGCCCCGACCTCAGAGAGGCCTCTTTACGTATGTAACACGAATAACGCGAGGCACGCACACGGCCGAGGTGAATCCAGAGGAAGGCTTAGCACCGTTAGCGATGGGACCTCGCAGGAGTGCTCCATCGGACGATCAAGAGGATTTTTCGAGTTTCGGGCTGGTTGTGTTGTTTGGCGGGCGAGGAAGGTGGATTAGGAGTGCTTTTGGATGTGGTGTGGAGGTTTGGAAGGGTTGAGTTAGGGGTGGGTCTTTTCGGTCGTTTGACAGTGTTTAGGGGATGGTGAAGCTGTAGAGACTGTTTGGGGTAGTATTTACCATCTCTGTGCAGAAAGCTATTTAATTGTTTTTCGCCAATAGTTCCTGATTCATATACAGTTATACATCAATCAGGTTAGTATTCAATATGCGCAATTACATCAGTCAGCCATACATGATCGTATTGAGCCCGTTCCCAGATCCAAAATTGAAAGCATCACCGACTGCCATTCGGAGCCAAAACCGTCTCGCGTCCATCACTACGACCGGAGTCGATGGCTGTTACAACGACGATACGTCGTCACGCGGCTGATACGCTCGTAAGATGCACACGCACTGGGGTCCTCTCGTTCGTCCGTCTTGGTGTGCGTGCCAAGCCGGCGGAGGGGGTGGGAGGAGGGGCCCCTCTAATTAGGCGGCAGGCCGCCGTCGGTATACCATGTACCATATAACATATGCCATGCGATACGCTCTACACGCTATATACCGTACGGCGAGCGGAGAGGGTGGGAGGGAGAGCGGGGGCCCAAAAAAGAAGAGGGCCGTAAATCAAGCGGCAACGAGGTACCGAGCGACCCTACGGGGCCCGATCTTTGACGTCCGCGGACCTACCTACCGCGTCACGTACGATCCCTGAAATGTGTGTTGCCGGCGTGTAACTTCGATCGACGGATCATCGCTCTCGGTATCGGCCACCTTTCCGACTCCCTTTCAAGGGCGGCGCGTCAAGGAATTTTAGAGGCGACGATATAGACATTTTTTTGGTACGGCTTTCGTGGGGTGAAGTCCTTAAACAGGATGTCGATTCGTAAAGTGTGCGAGATCGAAATTTATAGATCTGATTTCGATCGGCCGAGAAGTGTGGAAGAATTTTAGTGTCGATGTAGGAAACTTCTTTAGGGAGTGTCGAAGGTTCGAATGCCGACAAGAAACGTGACAAAACTATATCGAAGCCCTAACACGAACCATCGTGAAATATACAAGGCTCCAATCATCCTTGGCACATTCATAGGACGAAAACCGAGAGATTGGCGAGAAAATAAATTCGTCACACGCGGCAAGCATCGAGATCCGCGAACGTACGCGCCTCGTGTGCATACAGAGAACGCATTCGTGCCCGGGTGAACACACGCGCTCTGGCACGTTTCGGGATACTCAAAGGGGCGCCCTGGGTGCCGGCATGATTTTTCTCCGGGAAAAACGTGTTATTAGGGATCTTTGACCTTCGTGCGTCACGCCCAACGGGAAGCGACGTGCAGAAGGTGGGGACAGGGCGGAGGAGGAGGAGAATGGGGAGGTTGAGGGGGGAGGTGGTGCCCGAGGGCAGCTATTATATTGTAAAGGACGTCGACGAACGATTTCTTTGAATATGAAATTTGCGAGCGGCGCCTTTTTATGTCTCGGGAGCCTCAGCTTAACGATGCGGCCGTAACCGGAAATCGTCGAAAAGTTTATCCTCAGCATGCGGGGCGGTCGATCTTTCAGGTAGGCTGTTAACTCGTGAAAGGGATATGTCTCGCGGCGATCGCCTCATCGTTCCTCAATTTTAACCCGCCAGGAAGGATGAAGGATCGAGTACTCCGTCCTTCGCCAGTCGAGGATAGTGTGCTAAGTGTGGGAAGGACTACCGTTCGCGTTTGAGGCTGGAGCTAACCACGGTTTATGCATGTTTTTTATTTTTATAATCTGTGGGAATAGTTAATCGTGATGTACGCAAGCATAATTGATTTAGGTCATTTTTTTTCGGTTAGTGGAGTAAGTTTGGTACTGTTAGCTTGTGGACGTGGGAGTAATTAGTTATTTATCATTGTTATGACAGATTGGTTTCTAGTGCTTGTGTGTTGAGTTGTTAATTTGTGAAATGTGTGATAAGATAAAATATTGATATAGTGCAGTGTTTGAATTACTTGTATGAATATAGTAGGGGTGTTGTGTATGCTTCAAGAAAGGGTATTTAGATTAGATTAAGATATTTTAATTAATAGTGCGTTGCTGCGTTCGAATACTTTTTTGGCAAAACGTACAGATTTAGCAAAGATTTTAAATTCACCCCAAGCCTGACACGGTTAATTTTAATATTGCTTTTTGCTTGTACCAGAACACCTCGTGTACGTTGAGTGCATGATACGTGCGATCATAAAATATTTTATTATCAGTATCCCGATACCCTGTTGAGTCATCGCGCGTAATTGTCAAAGAAATAATACAGAAACACGGACAAACCAACATATCGTTTTCAAGTAAAGATATTATGACACACAAGATTCATTATCAGCCTTTAAACACGTTGCGTATCTATCGCCCATCAAAACAAATCAAAAGTCCAAACGAACATTCATAAAAATCCAGATAAATTCTAAAACATAAACATTTACTCTACTGCATCGTACAAATGATTCGCCTCTCAATCCGTTCTCATAAAAATCCATCCAACCCCAAAAACTGAAACCTCATCCACTCCAATCATTCAAACTCATCGATAGCATCGACTCCGCGAGTTTCGGCATCCACCTTCGAACTTCCACCTCGGGCTAGATACAAAACCAGGAAAAATCTTCTGCCGTCAAAAGGTCTGACCATGCAAAAAAGACGGCCGGATAGGAGACGGGAAAGAAGGAGGAGAGTAGAGGGGGTTGAAGGAGGCAAAAAGTTTTGTCGGTAGGCAAGAAGGTAGGCAAGAAGGTAGGCAAGGAGGTAGGAAAGAAGGTAGGCAAGAAGGTAGGAAAGAAGGCAGAAAGGCGGAGAGTCGCAGGCAGGGCTGATAGAGGGACGGTGGAGGGGGCGTGAGTTGAACGGACGAGGAGAGGATCAAGGAGAGGATCGAGGGATCGAGGCGTCCTCGATCGCGGGATCCCGGAGCAAAACTAACGATCCACCGGTCTCGCGTCCAAGATCAACACGACGATAATTTAATACACGAGATCGCCACCCAGGTGCGCTCTGACGTATACAGATGCTTGAAGATTGTGCGCGCGCGCTCGAGCGAGAAGGAAGGAAGGAAGGGGGAGCAGGAGGGAGGTATGAGGGAGGTATGGCGGAGGATGGGAGGGGGGAGGAAGGAGAGATTATGAGAAGGGGAAGCCTCGCGGCTCTTTTGTTTCTGCTCCGCTCTCCTTTTCCATTCATCTCCGTTTCTCGTTTTGTTCAGAACCTCCTCCTTTCTTACGACCTTCGAGGCTCGTTTCGCTGAAATTCGAAAGTACGGCAAGCCTCCTCCTCCTCCTCCTCCGCCACTCGGATTTTCTGCCGCGAGATTCGAGGATCCGATTGTGGGTCGTGTCGACCTTTCGATTGCAGCTGAGTCGCCCTTTGAATTGTAGGTGTGGGTTTTGGGAGAGGTTGGGGACTTGTTTTCGGAAATAGTTTTGCATTAAATGATGCAATTTTCGAATTATTTCGGTGGTTATGCGCTGTGATATGTAATATTCATAATTTTGAGGCGTCTTATCTTTCGCGTAATTTCATTTGGGATTTAAATGCACAGCTGGTTAATGCAGTTATTTTTTCGTATTTGCGCATGTGAATTTAGTGCTTCCTAGATAGAAGGCATTTTGAAAATTTGAAGAATTTAAAGTGTCATTCAAAATTTAAGTGTATAATTCAATTTATTCAGAAATATATAGATTATCGTAGGAGTTAGTAGATTATCGGTGGAATCTAAAATCTGTAGTGAAAAATTGGCGCTCATAACTTGGTGCGTTATTTTCGGCAAAGTCGGCCGGATCTTTCATCTTCTGAAACGAGCTGCGGACACGTCGTTCGGCCGAGAAAAAGAGTCCCGAACGAAATTGGAACCTGTTAACCCGGCTAATCAGGAAGGTGCCCGGCCATTACCGAACCATTTAACCACCTAACCTGACCACACATCTCTCCCGAATCTCTTTCACCTCACGTCATCGCCAACACAAATCTTACTTATTCACTCGACCGAAAAATTCACTCCCTTCAAAAACTCTTCCGACGCAAAAATACACCCTCGACATTCTCGAATCCAAACACTGACTCATCCTCGGCGAAATGAAAGGAGAATAAAAGCGGAGTCCGAAAGTTTACGTCCTGGAAGGATCTTGGCGGGATTCGAAATGGATGGAGGAACTTAAATAAAGAGATGAGCGTAACGGCGAGCAAACAGAAGTCTCGTAAGGCCAATTACTTTCGCGGAACTGCCGTGTCAAAACACCTCCTGAGAAATCTGGCCTGCCGGAAGGCGGTAAACAGCCGAGAATTTTTATGCGCAAATAGAGATGTCAGTGACGTCAGTGACTCCGTAATTGCACGCATTACACTACGTAGGAGTCTTATTGACCTGAGCTGTTCGACGATTAAATGCTAAGCGCGATGCTAAACAGTTCCGATTTGTCGACCGATCGATGTGTTTTCTTGCCCGCACTTGAAAATCACGTTTGAGAATGATTTTGCGGAAGAGTGTGCGAGTAGTTCGGAGTAGGAATTCTTTATCAATCGGTTCGAGTGACAAAAACGTAGAGCGAAAATGATAAATGGCGCAAGTCGGCGGAAGATAATGTGCCGAACGAGGGTCGATTTCTGTACGTTCGATTAGTTAACCGGTTATGCGCGGTTTCGATAAGAAGGGAATGATGCCGAAAGCACCGATGATTCCCCCACTCGCTGATTGCGGTGATAATGATAAAAGTAAGCGGCAGTTTTCCTCTTTCGAAGTGACAAGTAACAATTAATAACAATTATTCGAGTCGTGCAATTACAGGTATTTGTAAAGTTATTTGTTTTCTTTGCTTTACTTGTACTACTATTAAAAGTTGGTAATTATTCAAAAAAGTATGAATGAAATATTTACGATAAAACTGTCTTAAATCATTCTTTAGCTGAACATTAATCGGAAACATTGCTACATTTTCTTGATCATTGAATATTTGAACTTGACAACAATATCGTGAAAATTTCCTTAAAATAATCGTGACAAATTTTCAATTCCCTTCTCCTGAAAACTGATTTGCTTATTGCACGCGCTGCTTAGATTCACTGAACTCATCGAACTCATTAGCGTATCAATTGGACACGCGTCTCATCTCAGTGCTCTATAAATAGAGTGCATACAGATATCGCTGTCCGACAAAAAGCTGTCGCATCGACCGATATTGAGACTCTCGCGAATTGTTCCGAAGCGAGAAACGTTCGGCTGACAGGCCAATCGTAACTTGGCACCGATCCAAAACCGATATCAGTGAAACGATCGCTTTCCACCGAGAACAAGAGACAGACCTGACTTTCTACATACAATTTTTCGAGTGCATCGCGGTGCAGTTCGGAAATTGAACTGAACAAAAGTGAAGCGATCGATCGGACGATCATCCTTCGGGCAGGCGCATAATTTTATCGTCGGTTGAAAATTCAAGGCCCACTTGCCGCCGGCTAAGGCCGTTGCACAGATTCGGATTTGCATAAATAAGTTGCCGAGGGGCGGCCATACTAATGTGGCGTGCGAGTGTTGGGGAAAAAGAATTTTAAGTGGGAAATGTGCTTATACATTGCCGCGTTAGCGCTAGGTTGGTAGAAGCGGAAGGTAACGCTGATAAGTGCAGAATTTTGTCTTGACGTAACGATGAATTTTAAGTCCAAAAAATACTCTATATAGATACTGGCCTTAAAGTGGCGAGCGTATAAAATAATGATAATTATAAAATTGCTAAATTAAAAATATATAGAAATATAATTGTCTTAAGATTTGTGAATTATTTAATAATAAGATTTGGTTTTACAATTCATTTATAATTGTACTGAATAGAATCGCAAGAAAAACTGATTGATCTAAACTACTGATCTCGAAAAGTTACAAAGTTGTGAAGGCAAGCATGGGATTCCCTGTTCGCTTCTAATCCGTAGATATTACCTACGATGATAAGAGGAAGAATTCTGACGTAACAATATCGATACCACACCCACTCGTTGATGATAATACAGCCTTGAATGACGTAGTGGAATGTGATTTCACTGAGTCAATAGAATTTCCGAATGGATCGGTGCATTCCGTACTACGGAGTATTGATAAGAATTCATTTAGATATTCAATTCTATACAATATTACTGCCACGAAAAAAAACGTTGCATCATCATCGTCATGATTATTTTATTTCAGTGCATTGACTAATGAAACATTGAATAATAAAACGGGGTACAAAACAATGATTATCATCAGCTCATTAAAGTTCTCCGCGCGAAGCAGTATTCATTCGATTCAGCTGAAAGCATTCCATCGCGCCCCCCATCCGCGTCAGCCACATGTGACTGACATACCAGCCACCGTATCACCATACTTCACCTACCCCCCACCCGATCATCTCGACTTTCATCCATAACCGCGACGCACACGTCCGTGGCATTTGCATAAAATCCGTCCCGATAACGGTACGCACACCAACAACCGAAGCATCTTGAAGATGCTCCAATATCGAGAGTGTCGGCTAAGATTGTCAGCTGGAAACTATTAGGTCTACCGGAAAGTTCTGTCCGCCTTTGCGATAAAGCAAAAAAATAAATTTCTCGTACCTTGAATAAACTTGATTGAATAATATAATTGCCATCATTATTTATGACTTCTTGTCACCATAATGGCAATTTGTAAGTATATTTTGTAGGCAATTCAAGAACGAAGAAGTAACCAAACAATCACTGTCTTAATTTTTGCTCTTTAGAGAGCATTTTTAAAAAATGGGATATACAAATTGCCATCACGGTGGCAAGAAGTCATAATTATATTATTCGATAAAGTTTATTCAAGGTATGAGAAATGTACTCCTTTCCTTTATTGCAAAAGACGGACAGAACTTTCCGGTAGACCCAATATTTCGTACGTCAGCTACCGAGTATTCAACTCGGTAACCCGGTTCGCAGGCCCATCTTTCTGGCCGGGCTCTAAAGTGCACGGTCGGCACAATGTAATGGAATTAATGAGCGCACCTGTGCCCGATGCACGTACGTAACTCTTTCGCCGTTCGTTCCCGTCTCGCTCGTTCGCGCGGCCGTGTAAAGCGAGCGTGTAACGCGAGTGTGTAATGTAATGCACGCGCGCGCGCGCTGGAAGCCAGTGGGTCCGCGAGCCGACGGGCGCTCATACTCATTCGTGAAGGAATGTCCAACAGGTGTGCCGCCTCGATCTTTTAAGCGCGTGCGCTCTTTCTCCCGGAGAGGGATCGGTGAGAAGGAGAGAGAGAGAGGGAGAGAGGTAGAATTCTGATAGGGAGCGAGGGGTGGAATAGATTTATACAATGTAGTAATGAATTTCTTTTTGAGAAGTGGATAGAGAAAGTGGGGATAGAAAATTAGAGATTTTTTGATTGTTTGGGATGGTGAGGGGATCAAAGAAGTAAATTTTTCTTATTTGAATACAATACTGCGGGTTCTTAAAGAGTAGGAGATGATACCGAGAAAGCAGAATTCAGAAATCTAAGGTAATATTTATAGACAAGAAAGCGTTAAAATAGACTGATATAAAACAGTAACGCATTAAATTCGAAACTAGAACTCTATTACCAACTCTCGCCGACGCTTAAAACCGCAATCAAAAGTGAAAACGCTCCCAATTTTCAGTTCAACGAACAACAGGTGCATCTTAATAATTTCATCATACCAATCATAATTAGCATATAATCCACTTCGATTCCCCCATCCCGCCAACCGTCAAACCATTTCCGGGCTTCCATTTCCAAGTAAAGTATTGCAATTCCCATTTGGGAACAGATCAGCCCATTGCGTGCACTCGAGTCAAATTTCGCGAATCGACGCTCGAAGTGCATCCCGATGCATTCGCCGTCAGCGAGTGCAACGAACCTCGATGCAGCCGAGAAGCTCGTGTCGGAATAAAGAGTGGCGCGGAGGGTAGGGGAGGGGTAAGGGAGGGGTAGGGGAGGGGCGGGGGAGGGGAGGCTCGACGAGGTGGGGAGGTGAAGGAGAGAGGGGAGGATAGGGGAGGGTAGGGGAGGCGGAATGAGCCGAAACACGTTGACCAGGTCGTGTTTTGCCGGGTATAATGACTGCCGAGAGGAAGTCCGTCCGATGAAGGATCGTCCTGTCGTGGGAGTGTTACTTAACCTTTTGCCAACGCCGCCGCCTCGGCTCGAGTGCAATAAACTTTCGAACGCTCGCGCGAACTTTCATTCAGTGGCCGTTCTCGGTCGGCTGTCAATGAAACGGCCCCGATACAGGTTCGGAGGACGGGTCCAGATGGCACCTTCCGATTGGCAGCGCAGGTATCGTTGCTATTGCTAATTAAGTAGGCTCGGTGACAGGGTTGCAGAAGTTGTCGGTGGTACCGAAGTTAATTAAGTTGGATCGGTGGGGGCTTGGAGACTGGGCGCAGACTGTTTGCACTTGGAATTAGCATAGTCGCGGAGTCAAGACTATGTTAGAAGAGAAGCTAGTATGTTTGTCGTCACTAATTTACTATTCGATAATTCTCATCTATTTTCTGCGCTGCTACGTATGTTAATAATATGACCCAGACCATTCTTATCGGAAAGAAATAAAAATCTCATACACTCGAATGTAATGGACCCACAGAAAAATCGGAGAACACAACGTCGTTTGTCTGAAACCGTACTAAGTAACAGATTGCCTCGCGAGTACCACCGTGGAGTTAATTAGAATTTTCCGGACAATTTTTCCCATTCCACCGGCATCTTCGAAGGAACACGCCTTTCTCACTTACATTAGTGCAACGAACCACTCTCTCTCTCTCCCTCTCCAACCGAGACTCTCCTCTCTCTCTCTCTCTCTCTCATTCCATCTTGCATCCTCCTCCAAGGAGAAACTCTCGAACGAGCGTAGCTCTCCGCCACGAACATCAACATCGTTCTCTCGTGCGTGTGAGTTCGTTTTGCCGGGCAACAGTGAGCCTTCTGTTTTTCCGCCGTGACGAGGGTGGCACTGTCAGTTTTGCCGGCCGAAGATGGCCAACGGGGGAGTTGGGGGGAGGGCTCGATTTATTTACGCGATCCGGGTGCTCCGGCTGGCTAGAGTCGAGGAGCGCAAGAACGTAGAATGGAAGGCTTCGATGGCGTCAATCTTAAGGATATTGCGTTACGAGCTCGATGTAAGGGTGTAAGTGTGCGCGCGGCGCGCAACGCTGACTTTTAGCCGACGAAGAGTGCAACAGGCCTGCTCTGACGCGCGTACTTTTTGTCAAACTCTGATAGGTAGCATATTCAATTTGAACATCGAGTCACAGCATAGCTTAATATCTTAGGGGATAATCAAACAAGAATGTAGTTTTCACGGTAATTCCATTAAAAAAATACTGAAGTCATCCGTAGAAAAATATCAGTGCTAAGCTGTGCGTCTTAACAGTATCATACAAACGTAATTGAAAATCAGATACAGCGCGTTGCAATTAGAAAAAATATTCAAATTTAAAATAAATATTTGAAACCAATATCACCGTACGCGAAAGATTGTGATTTCAATGATGAATGTCGGGGTGAGGCTAATACGATCGTCTAAAGATGGTTCGACCCTCCGAATATACTTGCGCCATGACCTGAAAAATCGTAACCTTGCTCAACTCCGAGAAAAGCTCGAGAGGCGGGATGAAAAAAAAATTGAAGCACATCGGCCGGGGTCAGCGGCAGGAGCAGCATCCGAACCACGCACTGTACACAATCTTACAGTATGTAGGACAGAGCCAGCTCTGTTGTCGCTGGCAGCGGGCTCTCGGTACCTCCGACACGTACGTGCCGTGCCTCGGGTATATTCAAGAACACTCACCAACACGCGCGAGCCTCGAACACCCTCAAACACCCTCTCCAGCGAGCGCGAACCACCGACAACACATAGACAGTCTGCCACCCACACTGAAAACGGAACTCACACTCGGGCGCCGTCAATCGCGACTCAGTCCGAGAATACGCCAAACCGTCTGCGAACACCTCCGATTCCATACTGTTACACGCCCGTAATATTACATGAGCCAGCATTGTGTGCGATTCCTCATTTTATGGTGTTTCGCCGGGAAAGTGATTCCACGCACGAATCTATGAGAAGGTGCAGTGGGGTAAATCCGCACCAGGCCCTTATTTATTTGAATATACGTTGCATTGTACCAACTGCAAGGTAGAAATCTTCATTGTTTAACTCGTTCGACAAAGTTCGTATTACTAATAAGAAACCCGGCTTTGCCCCATAATTTAAGGATTTAATTAATGCAACTTAAAGAGTAAACCATGCGCTAAATAAAAAGACTAAGATTGTTAGGTTTTAGTGGAATAGGTAGAAAATACATCAGTTTAAAGTAAACTTTAGAATTTCTGGGTCGGTTTTACCCCACTCCACCTTAATGCATTTGCCTACATACATTGGTATCAATTTGATACTGCTTCATTCGCATATGGGCTTTTTAAGCACGTATGCTTTATGCAGATTCGTTAGTTGCAGCCTTTAATCGTACTGCGATTATATTGTTTATATTGCTCTCGCTAAACGGCCGCAACATGAACACACACCTCACCTACGTTTCTCCAATCCGACACTGCTCCACTATTACAATTCCCTCCGCGCGCACTTTATGCAAGTGCCCATAATTTCATGTTTCACTTCCATAAACGTTCCCCCAACACAAACATACCCAGCGTCTATCCCGAACTCCAACACTCCGCTTCCACAAATCCTCTATACCAACAAACTCTCTAAAGACACACCCACACCGCCGCACTGTTTCCCTTTTACAACCGCTTGTTTACATACACATGCCCACAGCCCTCGCATAAACACTCCTACCGATCCAACGCTCCCCACATTCTCACGCATCGTACATATACATACGTATCTACATACGCGTATAGAAATACATATGCGTAAATACATATTCTCGCGACCACGAATGCTTGCAGCCAGCTTACGCGTACATACCGAGCAGAAAGCGTATGAGTCTGATGCATGTGCAGGGAAACTGGCCTACCGGAGTACGACGGACGCCGACGAGCGTCGAAGGCGTGCAAAGGCACGGCTCGCTGGCCGGGCACACGCGCTGGTGGTGGGGAACTGTTCCGGGCAGACAGCCTGGCTCCTACGGTTCGCATTACGAGAAACCGTAGGTAGCCTTTCTCCGTCTTTCGCCCGTCGCCCTCGTCCTCGCCGTCGCCGTCGCCGTCGCCGTCCCCGTCGCATAAGACTCTCGAGAGTCTCGAGCCCGCCGGCCAGCCAGCCAGCCAGCCAGCCGTACGCATACTGCCAGTCCGCGCCTACCGTGTACGTACTATAGCACTCGGCCACTTCTGCCGACGAACATGCCAAAGAACATGCCAAAGAACATGCCGACGAACCTGCCGCCGGATCTAGCCGGAGCTGATCGGAGGATCGAGAATCCGAGAGGATGTGCGATCGGAGACTCTTTCTATCGTCGGTATATTCTTTGGGGGGGTTATGGTTTTTGGAAGGTTTTTGGTGGCGTTAGGTTTGGGGAAGGTGTGATTTTTGAGGGGATGTTATAGGAATTGGAGTATCGGATGAGAACTGAGGAGGTGTGTTGCTTAACCCATTAGCTGCCACCATCCCCATTTGGGGATTTTGGAATGCATTTATTATATGTAAAAGTTATTTATTGTCGGATAATCGTTTCTATCACAGTTCAGTTGAAAGGGTTGCATAAAAATTGCATCCATCATTCCAACTATCAAATCTGTGCACTTGCGATTGGAAAGACATTAAGCATCGGAGTCATTAATAACACCCAGCTGATTTCTTTTGAGGAACTCGAGTTTCTTTTCCTTTACATAAGGAACCGGTAACAAAGTCGCTGTGAAACCGAGGAAACGATTTTCCGCACCGGCCGCGTTCTTAATCGGCAAACTTTACAAGGACTAAAAATGGACACTTTCCACGTTCCTTAATAACGGTCCGGCAAATCGTACGGCACGCTCGCGCTATTTGCAGAACTCGGATTACGTTCGCCATTTGCCGGACACTATCGTTCGATCGAGAGATCGAATCGGCGTGTTAACGGTCGGTGCGCTTATCAGATGTAGAGCTGACGGAAAGCGAGCACGATTCCCAGAAGAAACGGGACCGATACAAACGCCATTGGAAATCCCGAATGTGAGTACGGGTCTCCCGTGACACAGGGGGAAGAACCGTGAGCGTCAGAATCGTACGTGAATGGCATTTCGATTTTACGCTCTCGAAATAAGGCCAGCAACGGCACAGTTCCTTTTTTCGATCGTCCGAAAGCCAGCAAATTCATCCAACTATTTTAACTGCTGCATTTTTTAAAAAAATTCTTTAAGACTTGACAATTTTTACGTAGCAATGTTACCATATTATAGTGCAAATTCAAATTTTTTAATTTTTCTCCTCTTCGTCTGTATAGTTATTGAATTATTTTTATTGAGTTAGTAAGATGCAGGTGAACATAATTTTTCAATTTTCCATTCTTTGGCAGTCTGAATGTGAATGTTTTAACTATTCTTTATATATTTCCGAATTTTTCGATGTTTCCCTGGATTTTGTCGAATTGATACTTGGAAGGTGCCAGTAATAAGCCGGTGAGACGAAGTGCAAGGAAACTGGCGTGCACAGAAGATCGCGCCTGCGATCGTGTGTCCGTCCTCTACGCTTGAGCGAGCCGAGAACGATCGGATCCAGATCGATCACTTTTACTCCGCTCGAATTACTTTCCTGGTGGGCCTCCTCTCGTGTTTCGCCACGTGTCTGTTTGCGTGCCGGCGCCCGTGCGATCCCGAAATCAATGATCGACGATCGAGACTGGACACACGCTCGGATCTGCGCGATACCAGCTTTCGCGTTTAGGCATAATCAAGTTGCAGGCAATTCTCGATGACTCTCAGATATCGATCATTTACCCTTGCACGATTGTACAGTATCAAAATTTCATAATAATAATGTCAAACGGAAATTTGAAATTTTATCCGGAACAGATGTAGTATTTCTATGCAATTTTATGATACCTGTTTAGATTCCTGTATCATTAACGCCTGAATTATTTTTTACTTGGAAAAATATTTACATTCCTATTTCCTTATCATATGTCTCCAGATAATTATCATAGAAGCTACTTTTTTATATATATGATTTGTGTGCCATATATGGCAAAGTAGGCGGTAATGGTTTAAGCGATCGTTCATGAAGCATCGAAAAGTTACACCTTGATATTTATTCAACCTCAGCATTCCCAATCAAACGTCTCCAATCTCATTCAATGCATATTACATTGGCATCCGATAAAACACAGTACTTTACTGCCTCGTAAAGAAAAACTTTCTACCATTCAGAATCCTCACCTACGCAATACTTCTCGCGCATCGTCGTCAAAAATTGATCTATCACCGTTTCACCTCCAATCCTCCCATTTCCATCTACAAACAGCGACCATAATCCTCGCTAAACTCAGCCCACAGCATAATTCTCATTCCCATCGGTTTCCAACTATCCGTCACAAGTTATTGCGTAAGCGCAATCGATCATGAAATCAGTCATCGAAAATAAGCCTACGCGCATGTCACGCCTTCATTCCTTCTCTCTGCATCCCAGGCATCCTAGATACGATCGTAAATGTTCATAGTACTCTAGACGTCATCGTCGGTTATTTTCAAGTCTACTTCCCTGTCTCGCGAAACTCAGAAGGTTACTGGTAAGACAGACGGTTAGTGTGAGAGTATTTTTTATATAGTGAGTGAGAGAGATAGACTGTTTGTTATCGAGGAAGAAGGAAAGAGAGGAGGAAGTATTTGTTATCGTCTGGCAGGATCCCCCCGAACGAAGAATTAATAACTGATGGACCGGAAGCGGCAGTGGGATAGGAATGCAAGATCGGATACTGTCAAGGTGTATGCAGTCGGTTGATAATGAGGACGGATTATGTTTGCGCGGGCAAATTCTCGGCGCGGGCACATTATTTCAGCCGCAACTGTTATAACTCCGGGTCAAGTGCGACTCAACACTTGTTCCCTCGACTAATCGATCGAAGATAGGATGTAAATCGAGACTGAACGTGCGCAAACATTAGTCGACAAACTCGAACGTTCGTATGTTCACATACCGTGTGTATGGATGAGAGTGTGAATGATAAATATTTGCAAAGAGCAAAATTTGCTGTTGGTCGTGTTTGAAACGCGCTGTAGATTGCGGGAAGTGAGATTTGCCGAGCGAGTTTCGCGTGCGAGTACGCAAGCGAAATATTGAAATGGAAAGGTGGACGTCATTGAGACGTCGGGAGAGGAAGCTTTTTCTCGCTTATGATCGGATAAAAATAATCGCGGCACGAGTGACACCGTCGTTCGGCATTGAGCCTGGGATCGATACGATCGAGAGATCTGAGGTCAACAGCACCGGCGAGCTTCCGATCTTCGAGTCTGCCGAGAGAGCCGGACGGATCAGGAAACAGAAGCGAACGGTGAACAGAGTACGGGAAGGCAGAGGTCGAGACGGAAAAGGGTAGAGTAATAGACAGGATTTATGCATAGGGCTGTATAGTAATGAGAAAAAAAGTGGATATTGTTGAATTGAACAGAGAATTACATAAAGAAATGTAACGAAAAGATATGGAGGATTAAAACGCTGGTAGAATGTAGACAAATAGAGATTAAGTAGTAGACCTTTATGATAAATGACTATAGACAGAAACTGGTAATACAGAGAATCCGAGACAGTAACAAGGAATCGGAGATCAGAAAATAATAGACAGACTTAAACAGAACAACAGACGAACTTAAATAGATCAAGCGCTCCACGGAAGGAATGAGTCAGAGCCCATACGCAGAATGGAGAATTATACAAAGAGGGAAGTAAAAGGAAGGACGGAAGGATGACTTCCGACGTCATTGGCGCCGTTAACTTATTCGCGACCGGAACGCGAAGCCGTTCGATTAATCAGCTTCATTCCGCGGACAGAAACGGCCGATCCTGTTCGGCATTTAGCTTCGTCATTCCACGAACATAGAATTCTAAGATCCTGTATACCGTTTCTAGCCACTCAGTGAACGGCGACAAGAACAAAAAACAGAAAAAAATCTCTCAACGTCATCCGCACTCTTTCTAATTATCTCTCTCACACCCTCTTTCCCTCAGAATACCTCAGAAGACTGGCGAAAAAAAATCAATCAACGGTTCATACAATTACCAGTTTCTCCCCCCTCTCAAATGCTCGGGTAAGATATTTCGTAGTCTTTAATCAACGTCCGAGCTGCCGGCCAAATTGATTTCGCTGTCATTTACGCGTCCACTTTCGCGAGATTAGCGTGCGTCGCGGCGCAGAATTTTTGCACCTCAGACTCGGCGGCAAATCATTAGCGGCGAAAAACTATTTTGCCCACCAGACCAATTACGCAACGTATCGGGCCTTCCGCAATCGCTCACGGCGGACCGGCGCGGGGAGTTAATTATAGATCCGGCCGATAGATAAGGAACGCCGCTTTTTCGATTCGTCATACGAGAATTCGCGGAAATTGATAGCCTACGGCCGATAATGTTCGGGCCGAGAACGGCCGAGATTTACGGATCAATGCACCTGCGTCCGCCGAGATTTATAGATTCGAACACGTGCCGACCTTAGAGCTCCGAGTGTAGGTAGACTTAAGGATACTGCGGGTGAATCAGCAAAGCTGCATACTGACAAGATTTCGATTCTTCGTTCTGACCCAATATTCGATACTTGACCCACTGTCGAGAATTTGGGAATTTTTCTGTGTAAGATCGTTTTTGGAACTGAGTTTGCCGATGCTGGCGGTGATTGGTTCGATCTATAATGCTCATCGTTAAAAATAGAGGAGATTTGTTAGAGTCGAGCGAGTGTGACGAATTTGACGTTTTTGCGAGCTCGAAATGGGAGCTGATAAGGCGGTGAATCAGCGAATGTCAAATTGACAAAAGAAAGTACTGAAGATAACGAGTCCAATTTTAGACCGTAATAGACGTGCTTCAGGATTTTTCGCGGGTTAGAAATTGTATTTCGTAAATTAGTGCAGGCTACGTTGCAATCCATTGATTGACATATTAAAAATGGGAAGCATTACCTGTAATCTTCTTCATTTGAAGTTATTACTGTGTCTACAGAACCTTTCTGACATCAAATGCTAATGAGAAAAGTAAAGATCATTATCAGCTATTTGCTATCCCAATATTTATTTCTTTTATCCTACGCCATATACTGATATGTCCGCCAAAGACTTCAAAACTTAAGCATCATGAATGAATCCGAGGAATAGGATCAAATAAAAATGAAGGGTAGACAAGTTTGGTTCTTCCCCCTTTTTTTCCTCCAGCGGAGATCGAGACTTTCAAGGAAGAGGTCGACTAGTGTGGGTTTCCGTAAATACAGGCTTTGAGAGGCACACAGGCAGACTGGTCTCTGGATTCGTTTCTCGGAAGGCTTTTAAAAGCGCCGATTGGCCGACGGGCGCCGTCCGTTTTCTAATTCATTGTTTCCTAAAATAGCCGAGAGTTACGTCGTACTCTCGAATCCTCATTCCGTCCTCTCTCATTCACTCTTCGCCAGCCTCTATTCACGTTTTCCCACCCGCCTTTTTCCCCCTTTTCCACCGGCTTTCATTCCTCGACAATCTACAACTCTGCCTGGTGCATTTCTTTTTTCTCTCGTAGACAGTGCACGATGCATTTTTATGATTTTTGCCACCTGCCGAAGACAGTGAAACCGAAGGGTTGATAATCAGAGCATGCATTTCATTGTCTTACATTTTATTCTATTCTTATTACTCTATCTCCGACTAATGTCTTGAACAAGAACAGATAATTTCTATTGTCTGTCCCTTTAATTTACACTCAATCGGAATCATCTCTTATCTTCTCTTTACGCACTAATCTCCTTCAGTCTCTCAGAGATCTTAATCCAACCCCTTGTCTACCCTCTCAATAGTCCTCTTTGACAAGAACAGTCCGTTACAAAGAGTCTGTACAAACCGGAGAACTTACAAGTCTGGCAAAGGACTACAACGAGAAGCATGCCACAGGTGGCGCATTCTGTTTCTCTTCGCCGAGTACCGTTTCGCTTCATCATTCACTCCTTTCCCCGTTCATTTTAACTGACCTAGACTGAGAGAAAAAGCATGTGTCCAGCGAACTGCTTGGGCACAGCACGTGATAGATCCAGTGTCGTCTGACGCAGACGAAGGTAAGAACAGATTTTGCTAGCCAGATGTTCGGACGTATCCTTATCTGATGTATTCTGAAGCTCGACGGATCAGCCAAGAACGAGCTTAGGGTTGCTAAGTTATTCGGGTACAAAATTCAAAGTTCAACGGTTGTAACAAATAGGTGTGTCAAGTCTTTCTTCTGTGTACCGTAGCAGTGAAGAAATATAAAGGTGTATTAATTGTAGGAATTAAATATTTTCTGTACCAAGTACTGTATTGTACGCACCAGAAACGAAACTACTATTCCACAGTATCGCAACTTCCTACATAGAAATTGAAAATCATGTTAAATTGCGTCGTTTCAGTATCATCACAAATGGAAAAAGAACAGAATGACCATACCGGCGCGATTAAAGGCACGATTATACGATAAATGCGGTTCGATGCGGTTAACGCCGTTAATGCAGTTAATGCAACACTAATGCCTGACTTATGGCAGCTCGGCCGAGACAATCGTCCGCTCGTTTTCTTCTTTGCGACCGGCTCGTTCTCCTTGTCCTTCTGTCCCGACCCACGCACTTCGCCGGAGACTTTGCTCCTCTTTTTTCCCCTCCCCCCCTTTTTTTTGCCACTCGACTCCGTGCATCGGCTCCTCAGAGGCTTTGCCGATCGCAGGATCGAGAGCCGAGTCGAGATCTGAATCGATCTGCCCACGCTAGCAGGAAAAGCCGCCGATTCTGTCGAGACTTACCGATCTGATCGAATTTTCCATAAATAAAAGCAGTGGCATAAATATATAAAATGAAACCATAGACAATGAGCTCAGTCTTATGCCAGCATAGAAATGGTAAAAGAGCATATAATCATTGGTAATCTATAAAGTATTAGTTTTTGCTCACATATAGAATTCTGTTATCGTATATGAAAGGTAGAGAAGAGTGATAGTAACTGTAACAAGGTTCCAGAACGTAAAGAAGAAAATGAGTTCCGGCAAATAGTTCAACGTCACTGGGACGCGATCTAAAAATAAAGTGCAGCTAGTATTTTGAAGTTTGAATGTTTATGCGCGGAGTGACAGAAGTCGTAAACGATTCGTGCGAGACGAGAGAGAACGAGAGAGGAAAAGGAGGCCGTGGAGAGAGAAGAAAAGAGAGAGAGAGAGGGCACGGGGGTCTATCTTTAGAGTTCATTGAGAGAATCTTTGCGAGGGCCAAACGTGAGCTGACTCACGTCGCGACACTCACACACCTTAAAGCGCACATACGCTACCGTATGCGTGCGTGTAAGTTGGTGTGCGAGCGTGTACGAGGAAAGCCCGTTCCCAAGGTGGTGAGCGTTAGACACGGTCCAAATGTACTTTAACAGGTGCGCCAACACTGTGGTTCTCACGTTCGTAACGCGAGGATGCCAGTCGGGAAAAGGCGAGCGTAGGATTAATTAATTTTGATGAATTCCACCGTTTTCAGCTTGGGTGAAAGTGAATCGATAGGATGGCCAATAGGAGATATATAGGAAATTGTAATGTGGTCGATAAGCGTCCATGTGCTGAGGTATGAAGTAATAAAGTTTTTGCGAGCGTACTCTTAATTGACTCGCGACTAAAGACATGAAATTTAATATGTCGAATGTCTTATGTAACTGATATCTCGAACATTGCGGACGTAATGAGATCAGCTTTTTAGGCAGTGCAGTAAATTAGCAATTACACTACTTCATTACATTGGTTTCAATTAATTTTCTGGCCGTATATCAGAAGTAGGTGAATAAAGTGTGATACGTTGTGAGTATTATCCTATGTAACTACAATCTTAGATACCGTACGCGTAATAAGATCAATTTCTCTTAACGCATTCTATTAATTTGACTGTAAGCGTATTTAAAATGACGTTCTTTTCCGTGTCCAAATAAAATGAATAAAATACCGTGTAGGTATCCAACGTAATTCGAATATCGAAAACTATCCAGAAAGAGGTGCATAGGTACACAAACTGCGGTACGTAACTCAACTCTCTCACACTAGCGAGCCCAAGTTCCGCAGACGTAACAAGATCGCGATCGATTTAAAGATCCCGAGAGCGTCCGTAAACTCGGACATCTGGCCGGCCATATTTTTTCCTAGACACCGTCTCGTTTTCCGATCCGGTCCGCGGCCGGTCACCCAACACCGGCCGCTTCTATTTTTGCCGGAAACTCGCGGCATCCGTCCCGTTCTCGCCGCCTTTCATTCATTCGCGATCGGCAATCACGTGCGCGCCATCATTTCAGCTCCGCGATAAAATTCGGCCGGCCGAATCTTCTTATCGGCATCCGTCGAGATTCTCAACGATAAGAACCGATGCAACGCGAAGTTTCGTTCGAAACCAGGAATTGCGTGTCAGACTCGAGATCGTGCGTTCGATTATCTTGGTGACGCACGTTCGTCGACGATTTTTGGTAAAATGCGTCGAACTGGTCGAAGTGCGGGGCAAAAAGCTGTATCACGGTAGGACGGCAGTGAGTTGGGTGAAAATAATCGTAATGTGGCGTAATGCAATCGGGAAGGTGCGCAGATTGGAAAGCGAACTCGGGGGGGTTCGATGAAATTTTATCGGGACCTTTGCACGTTGCACTGGGGTTCAATGATCCAATTCTCGTCGGGTGTAATAATGCAACGATCCTTATTTCGTCCCGACTACGTATTCGAATTTATTTTATTTTTATCGGAATTATATCTAAGTTCCAAGGCAATGATTCAATTTTCATCGGTTGTCGTAATATAACAATCTCAATTTTATTCTGATTCAACTTCTGATGAAAGTTATTTTTAAATTCTGTCAAATATGTGGAGCAGAATGTGCATGATGCAATCCTGTTCCAAACTTAATGCATTACCTAAATCAGTTGCTGTCAATTAATTACGCTCAATCATAATCTCGCGTCTACATTTTGTCCGATTCCAGCTTAAATTCGGTACTCGGAATCTTAATGACGCGCGCGTAATTACAGCATGAAACGTAATCGTGTCGTTACAAAAAGGTTTCCGGTTCTCAGAACTTATTAGGCGAAAACCGCAATGCTCGCTCTCCCCTCTTTCTCTAAATATTTTTTGCTAGTCTTAAGCTGGTCCGCGTCAGCATCCTTAAATTTAGCCCGCGAGGATTAAGTCGATAATTGCAACGCGTCAAAGACGTTCGCGTGTCTTTACAAAACGGGGAGACAAGGGATTTTCTTCGACATCCTAAGACGGTGGAATTTAGCTCGTTAATTCCTCAGCATCGTTCTTAATTGAAGTTGCTTTCTGAGATTTTGCGGGTGGGACGTCGTAACTATCAGCGAGCGGCGTAATTGTCGTCGTAATGTCAAAGGATGAAAAGTTCCGTAAAAGGGACACAATCCTAATTAATGCGTCAATTTATTAACGTTGAGATGATAGTCTGAACTTTCAGAAATTATAATGGCACGTTTGGCAAGAATAAAAATTGAGACAAATGTGATATCCAATCCATAGAAAGAATTGAACAATTTTATTATTAAACTACGTTTATATTATAATTATTTTATATTTAAATTTAACTTTTAACTAAAATTACGTTTATATTATAATTATTATATTTCAAAATTAAAAGACGTTTTTGTAAATGATTATTATAACCGTATTAAATGATTTGAATTAAAGAATTAAAAAATTGGAATCCTATGCAGTTGCAAGTCATCGACTGTGCTCTCCTACATTGTTACGAAGTAAAAAGCAGTGATTCCAATTGAGGAGGCGTAAAATTTCATTTCGATCCGCCGGATCGACCGTCCCGCACTCTCGCGACTCCGAAAACGTCCGACCACCTGTTTGATCGCGGACGCTTTCGCGAATAGTTTCGCCACCGGGAGCTCGAACACCTGCTCCACCCGAACAATCCACGTGTACATTTCCACCCCCCGAAACCACCCTCCCTCCAAAAGCCGCTCAACTACCCATCCCAACCCCGACAAAAGCATAATGGATCTCATCGAAAACTTACTTCAATCTTGTACTCTCCTTCCACGTATCTCCTTCGAGTATCTCTCAGGCGCGTCTCAGCGAACCCGAAATTCCGAAAATCCACTCTCGGATCGTCCCTGATCTCGAGAATCCGCCTTCGATTCTTCACGATCTCTCCGATATCTCACCTTCAGTCTCTGCCCGCCGAGATGCAACACTTGTCACTTGTTCCTCCCTCTTCCGCACAACGAGGGGTACAGATCAACCACAAAAACAAGCCGCTCGTCAAACGATAAAACTCGCGCTACCCGTCAGTATTCCTACCCAAGAAAATAAGTATCCGAAACTTGTCCACAGACTCGAACCTCTACTCTCAGCTCTCCTGGCCACCACGATCGGCGGTACTCACTGGCCACGATGTCTCGAATAGACGAGAGATATATCGAGTGTCTGAGAGAGAGTGAGAGAGAGAGAGAGTGAGAGATGGGTAAAAAAAAAAGAAGCGTAAGATGCGCGCGTTGCGATGCGAATGTTCGGCGATGCTTAGGAAGGCGCGCGTGTGTAGGAAAAGAGAGATGCGTCTCTCGCGGCGGCTCGGGCTAACATTAACTAGCGCGGACTGCAGCCGCTTATAATATGGCCGAGGCGCGAACCAATGGGATCTCTCTCCCCCCCCTGGCCCCCACCCCACCACCGCGACCGCCGCCTCCAGTACCCTGCACACCCTTCTGCCCCTTTTCACTCCGCCGGAGTCCATGAGAGAGGCAAGACCCCCCGCGTGTTATTCCTCATCGTCATTCCTCCTCTTTTTTTTTTCCCTCCCCCTCCTACCCCCTCCCACACCCCCACCGAAGTAGCCTTCCTTCTTCTTCTCCTACTCTGACTCCCCTCACTCTCGATATCGGCTCTCTCTCTCTCTCTCGCTCTCTCGTTCGTTGTTTCGATCTGTCTCGTTCTGTTACTTGTTCGTTCACGATATCAGCCTCTCTCCTTCGCTCGCCGGCTCTTTTGGATCTCGGATGCGATCGGCAAGCGTCTTTCTTTCGATTGGGTCGCTCCTTCCTTTTTGCCGAGGGAGTCTGCCTTCGGTATTGCTCGCCGACGATCGCGGAAAGTACGCCGGAGGACTGTAGCTAGGTGGGGATTTTGTAGTGGACGAGGTGGACTTTGCATTTGGGGGAGGTTGAGGGAGGTGGGTTTTTTTGGCTTTTGGATGGGACGGCCGGGTGGTGGTAGCTTGGATTCGGAAGATTTTTTGAGTATTTGGAGGTGGTTGATGGGGTCTTGTACTGTCTGGGTGGCTAAGTGCTTAACTTATAATAGGTAACACAAGTTGAAGTCAGCATGGGTGACTTAGATTTTGTACTTGAATCATCCGTGTGTATGCAACGTAAATGATCATTGAGACTGTGAAAGTTCTCCCTTCGCACAGAATTGCCATCACATTCGCTACGTGTAATCCCATTACACCGATCCATTAGAATATCGCGCCAAATTGTTAGACTTATCTAAATTACAGCCTAGGTAGATTTTTCGAGGAACGCTCGAGTTCGGATGCACTGCTTAACTGACAGCGCGCTGCAAAACGATTACTATCAATAACTGGAATTTTACACCGCTCTAAAAATGTAAACTTGTCCGCCTCGTCGTACGAGTCCTTTTTGCCTTGCGTCGACCTTAATACCTTGTAACGAGGCGAGTGACATCGAGGCGAAGAAGCGAATTCTGAATCCTTACTTTGCGGAGGCACAAAAATCTTTGTCGCACCGTCGCGACATGGGGAATGAAAGGGAGAAAGAAAGAAAGAAAAAAGGTCCATGGTCGTTGGGAGAGAATGAAATGGGAATGGGATCGGATCGAGAGTTGGTGCCTTCAGGTCGGAGACCACGAAGAGACTCGCGGAAGGAATTGCCAACTGTTCCGAGACTGTTCTCTTACTCTGACACAGTAGTTTAATAGCAGACAAGTAACAGCATCCATGTAATTTTAAAAAGAAAAATTTTTTTCGTGTGAGACTAAAGTAAACTTCAAACAGTGTCTATTAAAGACCAGTAAAAATCTTGTAAGATCAGAATAAGTACCTTCAAGTCTTGTCACCTCTGCCACCTAACGTAAGAAAAGTTCGAACAATGTCTCAAGAATCTGATAATGGTAGGATCAGATTTGCAAAGTGTTTCAGAATTCTCTTACTATTGCAGTAACAAAGATGGAGCAAGGTTGATATCATCCGTGCATTACGTTCAGAATTATTTTATAAATTGATATAACGGATTAATTACGCTGACTCGTCCTTTTCAGCGATAATTTGTGCAATGCTAAAATCACAGAACGTCTCACGTTCGTTGCGTAAACGTATAAAAGTCGTATATTTCGAGCAATAAATTGTCGAGACGCATTATCTACCCGGTGTTAAAACGTGAGTCGCACGGATTTGCGATTATCAGCCGAATCGACAATCAGCTGTTCATTGTGCTCGCCTATAATTTATGGTACCATTGTCCACCAGCTACCAATGACACTTCCCTTCTGCCTGCACGAACAATTCTATTCATCTTTCCATTGTCGCCGCCTCCAAAGAGAAGTTAAAAAAGTGTCGAACTGAATTTTTCACGTTTTCCACGTTTTTGTTCGCGCGCGTCTGGCGGATTACTAAACTTTTATCTCGGTTACGCATCGCAATGCGAGCGGCAGACTCGAGTGACGCCAAACTGCGAGGCGAGTTTATTTTCGCAAACGGCAGAGCGGCTCGCGTCTCGTAAGAGGCAGCTTCCGAGATTCGCGAGGCGAGCTTCTCAAAGTCACTTCCGGAATGAAGCAGGTTCCGTAAACTCGTGCGAAAGTGACGTCAACGACCGTGCGTCCAAGTTTTCTTCTGTTCGCGCGTCGGTCGGATCGAAGGTCGAAAATTCACGGTTTTCGCGGAAAATCTGATGTGTGTAGTGCTAATTTTTCCTCCCCCCGTTAGTCATCCGGAATGATTGTATAAGTTTGAGGCAGTCATTTTTCACCGGAATTACTCGTGAGCTTTCAAACATTCCTTTCGTAATTGTGATTGCTATTTGCAGTGTGCCTCGCGTTATTCAACGAGTTTCCTTACCACATTTTCTTGCGAGGAGCAAGTAGTACTTATTAATTTGCCATTCTGCTCTCACCGTTGAATCGATTATGTTTGTCATTAATAGCATGTTCTTTTTGAGTGACTGTAGATCCTTCTAAGATACAGATAGTCTTTTTTTTCTGTCTGTCAAAATTGAAACTGATCGATTGGAGTAAACATGTATTAATAATTTATTTTCACCCGTTTCGAAATTGGAATCATTATTTATCTGTTAAAATCAATGTGTAGTATGAATGCATTTCGATATATTACAATTACAAAACTGTACCTAATTACATCGAATCATAATTACATCAAATGGCATAACGTTTTCCGACAACTGATAAAACATTGCCTTATCGGTGAAAAAACAATCATCTGTTACCGGTTCGTATAGCACTTACCAACAACAAAGTTGAGAATATTATTCGCCTGACCGAATAAATGCTTGTTAGTACAACGTAATTACGAACCAGTAATTATATTGAGCGACACAATATTTTCTGTGAAAATCGTATGTTATCATTGGAAACAATTTATTACCGGCTACTAACAAAATTTGGAATATTTCTTTGCCATTCAAGTACATGTGTCATAACACAATACAATTACGTAATCCCATCAGACTGCAGATTTTTTGGCAATCAGAATCATCTGAGCAAAGAAAATGCTTCGTTAATCTCGAATTTGTCAGTAACACGTGAATATTGTTCTTCAACTTAAAGGACTACCATAAAATAATTACGTGGATCGTGTTTGCATCAGTTATTACATGACTCCAAGCCAGGAAATGGCACTTATCACCGAACGAAATGAATACGTCTCGCCGCAATTGCCTA